>OX387625.1:1322916-2645833 GCA_947568825.1 Sphinx pinastri | reverse complement strand
TAATACTAGTATCAAAAATAATCTAGCTAATCACAAAACAAGGCTCCAAAAAATCAGCAAATCTTTTAAGGGTTACTGTATACACTTTTATAATAAAGTTCCCACTGAAATTAAGTTAACATTGGTAAATGTTTAACATTGGTAAATTCCAAACAACTATTAAGCGAAAGTTATGTAATAAAGCTTATTATAAGATTTCAGAATACACAGAGGATAAAAAAGCCTGGGATTAAATATTTTCATGTGATTTTCTTTGGAATCATGTCTTTCGTTTCAATAAAGTTTATTTTGTTCCCAATCTGTGAACGGCTTGGGTATGACATACTTCTTAACTGTCTGTGCCTGCGGCGGCGGCGTGTGCCGGGTCAGCCACTTCCCTGTAATATGGTGGAGAAGGCCGATGACTGGCACATGCGTCATACTCGTGAACGGCTGCTGCTTGTGTGGACTGGTCTGCCCTTTTTGATTACTATATCTAAATATTAGGGGTATATCGAGAACTTAGATTAATTAAGATATCTTGAAAAATTTCAGATCAAATTATTACATGATTCCTGAGACAGTTATGTTTTTCTCTATATCATGCATTTCATTTTATATCATCAACTGATTTTGAAAAGAGCAACACTAGAGTTTCTTGCCAGTTCTTCTCTAGTGGGAACTGCTCTCCGAACTGGTGGTAGAGTTAATATTGACAGAATCTAAATAAATGTATAACATTTTATGGGTTCGAATAAATTATTTCATTTATTATTCATCATAATCAGCGACATGACGTCCACTGCTGAACATAGGCCTCCCCTAAAGATTTCCAGATGGTTCTGTCAAAAGTGTCACAAGCGGCCCGCATCCAGCGTGTTCCTGCGACCTTTATCAAGTCGTCTGTGCACCTTGCAGGTGGACGGCCGACGCTGCGCTTGCTAGTACGTGGCCTCCACTCGAGAACCTTTTTGCCTCATGGTATCATCTGTGGGGAATCTGCAATATAACATATTGTATGAAACACACTATGAAAATATATACTAGTATTCTCGACTTAAGCCCTCGCGCACGTTAACTGAGTGCCTTTTACCACTACAATACCATATTTTGAAAGTACAAGCCAATTTATGCAAAACAGTATACTACATAATACTAACATCTATGTTATCGATAAAATATGCAGCACAACACCATTGAAATGACTATGCAAATTGGTAATAATGAAAAATACTTAAAAATTACTGAATCGAATGGCCCACAGCCGATTACAATATGACTACAACATAATAATAAGTATAATTACTTAGGCATTTTGCACTTCTGTATAGGTTTTAAGCAAATATTATTGGTTTGTTGTCTACTCACCGATGGAAGCTGATGGTTTCATCTTGATTTTCTTTACGGGAAGAATGAGATTTACATCCTACAATAACGCAGGACATAGTTTGTTGGCTGGGCTTTAACTGACTCACAATAGCAACGCGAAATTATTCAATTAATTCACAAAGAAATTACAAAACAGGCAAACAAATTTGACAATCCCGCACGAAAGTATAATGTAACCTAATTGTGTGGGCGTGTTGGCAAATTGTAACATTTGACATTCATTCGCTTTTTAATTCGGCATCGTAAAGGTAGCCAAGGTAGCCAAATTTGATGTTTGTATAGTGTACGCAAACAGTCCTTAACAAAAAAAGCCTGGGATTAAATTTTTTTCATATGATTTTCTTTGGAATCATGTTTTTCGTTTCAATAAAGTTTCTTTGTTTCCATCTGTGAGCGGCTTGGGTATGACATACTCCTTAACTGTCTGTGCCTGCGGCGGCGTCGTGTGCCGGGTCGGCCACTTCCCTGTAATATGGTTGAGGAGGCCGATGGCTGGCACATGCGTCATACTCGTGAACGAGTGCTGCTTGTGTGGACTGGTCTGCCCTTTTCGCTTACTATATCTAAGTATTAGGGGTATATCTTGAACTTAGATTAATAGCGACATCTTAAACATTTCAGATCACATTATTACATGATTCCTGAGATAGTTATGCACTAGTGTTGGAATTTAAAAATTTATTACCTATTTTGCGAGTATATAAATGAACTGCTCTTAACAAAACTTAACAAATACTGAATTGTATTTTTTTTTCTCTACATAATGCATTGTATTTTATACCTTGAACTGATTTTGAAAAGAGCAACACTAGAGTTTCTTGCCCGTTCTTCTCTAGTGAGAACTGCTTTCCGAACTGGTGGTAGAGTTAATATTGACGGAATCTAAATAATGTATAACATTTTATGGGTTCGAATAAATTATTTCATTTCATTTCATTTCATTTCATTTCATTTCATTTCATAATATTTGTCTCTGTCTCTTCCATGCTTTTGCCCTATTTAAAAAAAAGGATCAGTATATGAGTGTAATTTACACTCCTTCTATGCTTTATTTATTCTGTGGCCACATTAAAAAAAAAATAAAAAAAATATTCATGCTGGCCAAAGAGAATTTTAATACTATCACCGGCTTTCAAAATACAGATTGATTTTCTTAATAATATGTAATAAATTTCCAATTTAAAATTGCAGCAAATAGTAAAAATGTCGTTTGCAATACTGTGCACATTTGTGTTAACATTTTATGTGGTGATATGGTTCTTTGATTCACTTTTCAAGGTGCAGTTTATAATCTTGTTTATGTACAAAAATGTTATTGCTCAAAAACTAACTAGAAAATCATTTTGCAGAGTTGCATGCACTACCCATACTACGCTTTCCTTGAAGGAACTGGCCTTAAAGTGGGAATCCTCAACTTTTCATGGACTACGACGGCATTTAACCGGTTCATATACAGATGGAGCAAAAATTTAACGCGTGTCCTGCGGAAATGGTTCACATGTGGATATCTGTTCACTATTTGGGTGTTCTTGCCGTTTGCGATATGGACTCTACTCACTTTCATATTCGAGCATTTCTATGAGACAATACAACTGAACAACGTGCCTGAGGTCAAAGCTATGTTGCCTGGTATAAATATTCCTGCTTCCGACTTTTGGGTGTATTTCTTAGCAATAGGATTTAGCACAGTGTTTCACGAGCTTGGTCATGCCATGGCTGCAGCACAGGAAGATGTACAGTTACTGTCTGTAGGTGTTTATGTATTTACTATAATTCCAGTAGCATTCGTCCAAATAAATACTGAGCATTTGAATAGTTTAGCTGTTACTAAAAGACTGAAAATATACTGTGCAGGGGTCTGGCACAATATTGCTATGGCTTTAGTGGCCCTACTATTGTTTTTCTCTGCTCCAATATTATTTAATATTGCATATGAAACTGGTGTAGGGGTGAGGGTTGTTGATTTCACAGCCGATTCCCCCCTCAAAAGTGCAAGAGGTCTTGAAAAAGATGACATTATCACTTCAGTGAATGGCTGTGATATAAAATCCTCTAGCGATTGGATGTATTGCCTTCATATGGCACATGAACGATTTGGTTTGTGCACCAGTGCAGAGTTTGTGGCACAGAATGATGAAATCATGATGGAGACAGTCAAGGAGAATGATGTAGTTGAATGCTGCAGAAAGGATGATCTTACTAGCTTCTGTTTTGAGTATATGGAGCCTAAAGTAGTTGCAGATTCGGTACTGCCTGGTCAATATTCATGTTTAAAGCCTAGAGATATGGTAAAGGAACATACTACAAAGTGCACAGAAGCTGGTGGCTACAGTTGTCCAAGAGCCATGCATTGTCTTAAACCTTCTTTGAACAACCATACATATTTTCTTGTCATTGAAAGGAAGGACAACAATGCTGTCCTATATTTAGGTGTGCCATATGACTTGCATAAAACTGTATTCATTGACCAATATTTTCCAAGAGTCAAACTGTTTTCATTCTTCTCTCCTTCTCAATTTGAAAAGCTTCTAAGATACATATTTATATTTTCAATGGGAATAGCATTTCTGAATGTAGTACCGTGTTACGGAATGGATGGACATCATATTACTAGGAACTTAATACAAATATTAGCAAAATATTTGAATAAGAATGGTGATTTTATAACATTCTTCACTGTGTTTACTATTGTAGTAGGAACTGGTGTAACAGGACCTATATTAGTGTACTTGTTTTACAAAGCAATTTATTTCGATAACTAGGTGAAGTTTTAAAAGGTAGTACATATGTAAAAAGTGTTTTCTAAAGAAGTCTGATATACTGTTGTGTAGATATTTGGCTAAGTAACAAAAGCATTTTAAACGATTGATTACAAAAAATACTGAAAACTGTGATGTCATCCTATTGGTTGGTATTTTTGACTGATTGGTGATATATCAGGGCAATGTAAATTGACAAAGGTATCGGAAAATTGTGCTTCCATGTCAAAAGTGCCCAGTATCAGTTGTATTAGATTTAATGAATAATTTGGAGCTTTGAGCTTTTGCGTTACACATATTCCCTTTTCTTGTATGAACACTATTGTATAGAATATAGATCGTAGACATTTTCTAATCTTACATTCCTGTAGATGTACAGTCAGCAGCATAAATATCTGTACAAAATCAAAATTTCAAATAACTCATATACGCATTTAGTTAAATTGAAACATTGTTTTTGTCGTTTGAAGTAAAGTAAATATCTTTTCTTTTATTTTTGTGAAGAGAAAGAAAAGATTAGTGAGAACAAAAAAGTATGTAGGCAATTTGGAATTATGAATTTGTTCAGCTACTTATGCTGCTGACTGTACATTGATTAAATTTGAGGGTTAATGAAAAAATAGAACAGTCCAATTCTGTCAATTCTATTATTATCTACTTCATGAATAATTCATAGTCATGCTTTTAATTACTCTTTTAAACTAATGTATTATCAGTAAGATTGTCTTACTCAAACCTAATACTTGAGTAATTTATTCCTAAGTTAAAACAAAAATGGGTAACCTCTTTGGTACTAGTACTTTGCTGTGAATGATGACTGCTCAATTAGCATTTTGCTTTCATGGTAATGAACATTGAGCAGATTTCTACTGAGTTATACCATATTCTAAATGAAATGTAACCACTTTTTAAAATAATGCCTTTGCTAGAACTCATGAAATACTTGATAGTAAAAAGCGGGTTGTTTTTTCACATATTTTTTTGATGAATATGGTATATGTGTGTGATCTAGTTTTTCCAGGGCATTTTATGAATTGTTTTGTCCTTGTACATAGTTACTAATAATTATAGTATTTATTAACCTAGTCACTTAAGGTATATAAGATATACTAACAAGTGTGAATCAATCTTATCAATAAAAATTTGTACTGTGTGTGTTTATTTTATTCAAATTAATTCATATTATTGCTTTCTTTAAGGTCAACTGATTTATATTTGCTGAATTTTGAAGTAGTCAGTTTAAAAGGGGATAGAATAATACAAAAGTATTATTAAATAACATTCTATTTTTAAAAAGTTCTAATATGACTTCTTTTTTAAGTTTCCTAACTTTTGCTAAGAGCTAAAGAGTGTTGCAAATCTTTCAGTGATTTTTTCCCATAATGCAGCATTGACTTAATCGCTGTCTCATCTGTATGGTGCATGTTGTTCCTAAAATCAGTTCTGGCCCATTGCTTGAGTTCTATTCGCGTTGAGTTATCTGGCACATGCCTTATTGTGCGGAATATTTCTCTATATAATTTAAGGACTTCCTGTCTTAGAAGGAACTGAAAAAATAAAATTAGATGTCAAATAGCTGTTTACACAAAAATATTTTTTGAAACCATTTGGTAGCTTAAATTTTATTGATAGTCGTGATATGGGAAGCAAACATTATTGACACATACTTAATATTTTTTACATTGAATAGATCAGTTTCCCAAAGTAAAAAAGGATCGAACATATTTAGAACGCAAAAGAGAATCACCTGTTTGAGGTTAAGTGCAGATTTTGGTAATTTCGAAGACATCTCCCAGTATATTACTATTTTACAGCTTTATAAAGATTGCATTATAATTAACTACTTAGAAAGAATAAAGAATTCATCACAAATATTTTGTTGTGCCCATCGTGACATTTCTGAAAAAGTTGACATTATCAACTGATCAGCTGTTTTTTGATGACATTCATAGATTATAGAAGTAGAGTGCGTTTCATTTTATTTTACCGATAGCATGATGTTGGCACCCCTGTCTGACAAGATGGTGGACATTATGAAGATTCTGTATCGGAAACATTAAGAAATGGTGAAAGTCGGAAGACGTTGAAAGTGGAGAACCTGTATGTGTGTGAAAAACGTAAAGAAACCCCACTTATTCCATTAAAATGTGTTGTAAAAATGTAAAACATATCAAAAATAATAAACAATTATTGTATAACATCGATTAAAATAACAATAAATAAATAGCCAGTGTAATGATACATACAATGTATTATATGCTAATTAGTATGTTTTGTGTTTTTTGTGCTTACTTGTCATAATTGCTTTTTATTAATTATTTACCTCCATGACTCATTAAAAACTAATGTCATTACATTGTGATAAAGAAATATTGGTCTTGTTCTATTTATTAATATATTATCCTAAATCTATAAATGTAGTTAATAATGGTTTAGTAGATAAACATATTAAAGTTTATTTAGCTGCTAAACATCTACCCACTCATCAATTATGTTTATAGAGATTGATTTACTTCCCTAAGTTGCAGATTCATTTCTTAGTGTAATTTCGTGACATAACTATTTGTAGTGTTGCACCATACATCTCAGAAAAAAAAGAAGCATTTATTGGAAACTACATAGCTAGTTAATTATTATGTACTTATGGCAGAATTCAAAGATTATATAATAAATTATTTGAAAAGTGGTTGCATAATTTATGCTTATATATTTAAAAAATTTGATTTGAAAATATCAGTGTTTTGTTACTAAAGAAAACATGTTCCCAAAACAAAAAAGAATCCTTTATTTCAAGATAACACATTTTGTGTGATGTAGCAGCACTGCATATTTTACATTGCTGCCAACATCACGCCATCGGTAAAATAAAATGAAACACAGTGTATATGTAAAGTCTATGATAACATTATAATTTTTTTTTATAATCCTGATTTTCTTAACGAAAGTCACCAAGTTCATACAGCTCATCTTGTGTGTTAAAAAGTACATACAATATCATGCACATAATATTTTAGAAAAACTTTTGTAGTGTGCGTAAAACAGAAAAGTGTTTGAGATTTATTTATGTGTGCATTCGTAACGGTACAAAAAGTTATAGGATGTGTATTGCATTTTCTATGTAGTCGTTTTATTACTTTTATTACACACACACTCACGCCTTTTATCCCCGAAGGGGTTGGCAGAGACGCAACTAGTGCACCCACTTTTCGCCGTGCGTATTCGGTCCCATGATGTGCTAGGTGGCGAGCCTATCGCCATATCGGGCACAAATTCTAGACTCTGGGCTGATACTGAATAGAAAAACCCAATATTACTGCCCGACCCGGAGATCGGGTTGCGGGCCGAGCCGCGCGCAAAAGCTAGTATGTTCATAACTAGCTGAAAGTCTTTGCAAGAAAGCCTAGTTTTGTATAAAAATGCAAGTAATTCTTATCAGCTAAATGTTCCAAAATCAAACTCTGTCGGTTTGGAGTTCGCGACATCGTTATTGACTTGCAAGCGACGCACGACTGGAGAGTTTTATTACAACTTAACAAAACACATCATTTTTTTTTCAGTGTTAAGTATAATAACTTTAAAGTTTAAGTTTAAGTATCCTCAATTATAAAAAAATACAAATATTTAAATGAAAAACTATGTCTATTGATGATATGAGATGGGCTGCTCTCCCCCTACTCCTAGATTTAAAACAAGTACCTACATACTTTTGTAAGTACATATTATGTACTTTTGTTAAATTATTGTGATTACCAATATGAAATTTTCGCTTTATCCCCAAAGGGGTAAATGCACCCGCTTTTCGCCATGTGTTTTCTATCCCATGATTTGATAAGCGGCGAGCCTATCGCCATATCGGGCCCAAATTCTAGACTCCGGGCTGATACTGAATAGAAAAACACAATATCACTTTTGCCGACCCGAGATTCGAACCCAGAACTTCAGCACGGTGTCGTACAGCGCACCCAGTACAACTACGCCACAAAGGCAGCCTAAACTGCAAATGCATAAAGAACAATTATTGTGTATATCATAAATTTTACCTATTGCATGGACAATTATTCCATAATAAGCAACTTAGAATCCGCCAAGCAGCAGTGTGCATGCACTGTTGTGTTTTGGTTTGAAGGACATTGTAGCCAGTGTAACTACTGGACATAATGAGACTTAACATCTTATGTCTGAGGATGACGAGCGCAGTGGAATGCCACCCAGAACTTTGTAACTCATGGTGCTGTGTGGTGTTACTACTGTTTATGGTCGTATCGCTTACCATCAGGCGAACGGCATGCTCGTCTCGTCGTATATATTAATGAAAATACTTTTAGATAAACTCTACTACAATGTTAAAGACTTTTTAAATGATAAGAATATTGACGATAAGGTAATAAATACATTAATTATAGACTGAAATTTCAAATGTTTAATATTTAGCTAATATTATGTGACATGGCGCTATGGATAATAATATATATATTAAATTTAATAAAATAAAATTGACATGTAAGAACTATAGGTATAAGATAATAATAATATATTTTTTGACATAATAATATCATACGGGTATATAACTTTGAAAAAACAATTAATTAAATGTTACAATGTAATGAAAACTATAAATTTATACATTTTATTAAAAATATCTAGTTTTAAATATTTGCACGTCAATGATGACAGAGTGTGTGATTCTGATTTTATTGTACCATCTATTTATTGTAACTACATTCTAGCAAATAAATTTTCATTTCATTTCATTTCGTCATTAAACGTCATGAAAAAAATGGGAAATTTATAACATATTCGAAATTGTTATTTGGTAACCTTTCAGTTTTTAAAGACATTTCAATTTGTTTGTGTAGATAAATCAACAGGAAATACATCATTTTGTTATGTTTAACAGCGGGTCAATATCAGCCCCGAGTCTGGAAATGTGCCCAGTAACTGGCAATATGCCCGCCCCCTATTACATGAGCCTAAAATATCTGCCGAAATGTGGGTGTGATACACCTCTGCCTACCCCTGTAAAAGGGAAAAGGCGGGAAGCTATGTAATATGTATGTATGTAAAAGCGAATTAGAGTCGCATTTCCTATAAAATGTATGGAGAAACCTGTGATTAATTTATATGTAAACTTTTGAGTCATTTCTGACCTTGAAAGTACTCGGACCTCTAATGGTCTGATAGAATGTTTTAATGCTTATAAGCAATAATGTCGATTGGCATAATTTTTTTTTTGAGTAAATTGGCCATTATCGTGCCCACTGCAATTTTTTTTCAAAATCTGTGAATGCAGATCTTAATATCTTCAAAAGTGATGGACAGTCTCCTACGAGAGTTATCTTCTAGCTACAGCGGTTAAGGTACCTGCCATTGCTACCCCTTCTCAAAAATCCACCCAATATACTATTAGTACTTAGCAAATTGGGCAGACAAGTCCACACAAACAGCACCCGTTCACGAGTATGACGTTTAGGCCAGCCATCGGCCTCCTCAAGCATGCTGCAGGGAAGTGGTCCACCCGGCACAAGACGCCGCAGGCATAGACAGTTAGCGAGTAGGTATCAGGTAAGTCATAACTCATTCTCAAGCCGCTTACATATTATACATTGGCTTCCTTCAGTTTTGTGGCGAGTTACGAAGCGAAAATATTTAAAGTTTAAAATATTGAAAGCATTTTTCACATTCGCCGTGGCGCAGCGGATGTGGAGCGGGCTATATAACGAGGTGCTGCGGGTTCGAGCCAGGACCAAAGTTTATGAGATCGCGGAAATTTATTTTGGGAGCTTACGAATGTTGTGCAAACGAAAAGAGCATTCTAATGTCTAATGTCAATAATCTAATTATTTGTATATAAAATAAAATCATCATTGGTTCAATCAAGAGGACACTTGATTCCGTAAGTGATGTGATTCCTAATTCTTATATTAATTTTCTAAAATGGACATTCTCCCACTGGGTATAGTCCATGTTACTTGAATGAAACTTCTAATTCCTAGAGTACGTAACTAAAATAATTTAGTATGTTTTTAAAAATAGTACACATTTATTACTCTACATTATAGAGAGTCAAAGCTTTTACTTAAGGATTTAATTTTATTATCGTTTGAGTTTTCATTAATAAAATTATTCATAATGGTACAAATTATTGATGAAAAGTATATGTTATTATATATTTCCTGTTCATTAATCAAAATAATGTTATTATTATAGTTTCGTTATGAGTCAGTCTTGTTGTACAAATATATCTTGTTACATTTCGACACACACGAGTTCATTTACAAAGTTGCATTTGTCATGGTGCATGACAAAGAAATAAGAAAGTTATTTTGTAAACAAAATGATTCTAAGTTCAAGCAAAAGTTATCCGCCCATGCGTCACCCGTAAGCTCCGCCCAGAGCGGCACAAACGAGCGCGGGAAAATGAACTTTTTTCCCGCGAGCCACTGAAAGGACCAATCATGGCGGCCGGCAGTCGCGCTGCGAACGCCGCGCGAGTCGTGCGTATTGTTTGATTATTCGATGCTGATGCGCGTGTGCGAAATGTTTACGATATTAATAATAAAACTTTTCGCATTTCCATATTAAAACTATTGTGCAAGCGTTATAAAACTTTGAAAATAGTGTTACAACTCGTTGACCATGGACAATAAAACGAGCGCGAAGTCGCCGCCGGGGGCTCCCGTGAAAAAAGAGAACGAAGAAGAAATCAAGGTAAGGCAAATAGTTTTAATTTTTTTCCGCAAATGACGCGAGTTTCCGTTGGAAAACCATTATCATGTTTCAGCTTCGTGTTATTGGCAATCGGCCTGTACAAGCGCGGTTCGTAACAGGAGACGTGGAATTGTATTTTTAAATTCGATATTCATGCCGATCTGCGAGGGGTCCTCGGCCAGACCACGATTCGTGCCGGATTGCGTTGAATAAATTATGTGGTGTACGATTACAATATTAATTACATTTCGCGACGTACAATAAAACCCGTGTAATATAACGTTTTCGAGGCCTTTTCCAGCCATTAAAGTGTGTAACGCGATACGCGAAGCGCGCTCGGATCGCTGTAACCAGAGTCGCTGGATGTTTTGATAATAGATATAGGCGGCTCGGCTGTGTGCGGTGTGTCGGTGTGTAGGGACGCGGCGGCGCGCCAGTGTGCGTGCCGGGTAATTTTAGACGTTCCTTTGCTCAAAACGTAACACGAGAACGTCCCAGGCCACAAGTCGACGCTTCAATTTATTGTTTTCATCTGTTTATTGTAATCGGCAATGTGTGGCGGTTGTCGCTCGTGAGTTGTGAGATGCGACCGCGGCCGGCGACACCGTTGTAGTTTCGCGCGCACATTTTGGCGCCACGCAAATAGTTTGACATGTCAATAACCCCATTGGCGTTGTCCACGCGCCGGTGACGTCACGGGACACCCGCGTAGATTTGTAAACGAAAATTTTGAGGTCGTTTCAATTTATGTTACCGCCAGGCTACTTGTCCTAGATACTGTTGGATATGTAATGGTTTTTATTTCGGGTGTTATAATGTTGTGGCTTTATTTATGCGTATTATTTTACCTCGCTTGGCCGGCACTCGGCACTCGCCACAGCTGACAAAATACTTATTTTTGATGTGAGTGTGTTAGAGGAAATAAAACGCATTTCTATGTCTATAAAAAGTTATTGATTATAATATTGGATATCTGCTTTCGTTGTATCGTGATATATTTTACGTATTTGTATTGCTGCAGTAATCGACCTCACATTTCATGAGTCCAAGAATTGGGTTGCAACTATTTTCAAGAATAGATAATACGTAGGTATTTTCTACTCGGAATTATATACACATAGATACGTTTAAACACGTAGAAAGCTGCGCGCACACTAACACGCAACACAAAGGAATAGTCTGAATTAGTCTATAACTGTTTACAATACGATTTCGCTGTGATTACAACAATAACTAAAATTTAAATGTTTTTATTTTGAAAACCGTTGAATTTGCTTTTAAAATATGCATAGAGCCAATGAGATTTTAATAAACATGTGTAGATACCATTGATGTATTAAAAAACCCAATACATCAATGGTAGATACGGCAATGACTGCCTCGGTAGCGTAGTTGTATTACGGTACGACTGCAAGGCTGAGGTCTCGGGTTCGATCCCCAGGTCGGGCAAAGTGATATTGGATTTTGCTATTCAGTATCAGCCCGGAGTCTGGAATTTGTGCCCGGTATGGCGATAGGCTTGCCCCCTATCACATCATGGGACGGAATACGCTTGGCGAAAAGTGGGTGCACTAGTTGCGCCTCTGCCTACCCCTTCGGGGATAAAAGGCGTGAGCATGCGTAGATACGGCACCTATACTGTACTCGGCTCTCAAAAACGGCTCATTATCCCACACATAGTTAAATTAATATTACAAATGCAAACTATAATTTGACACGAGAAAGTATTACGGCATATCATAATTCTCATTATTATCATATAGATCATTTTATCGACCATCTTTTAGACATCTAACTTCAACAGATTATGTCACGATACTAAGGCCGATTGTGCTAATTAGCTCAATTTTAGTGTGCCGTTTGGAGACTGTTTTGTAATGCATCTACAATATAAAATTAAGTGATTACTTTTATATAATAATTATTGCGCGGCTCTATTGCTTGCATAACACATACTATTTTATTCATGGTTATTTAATGGCATTCTCCTGTTAAAATTGAGTTTATTACCACAATATAATATTATGAATACGTCTAGTACATTAAGTTATAAGCTCTCCAGTTTTCAGTACTAATAAACGGTTACCGAGACGGCAATCGGCATGGGTGGATTATTATCCAGAAAATATTTAAAACCATATTAAAACAGTAAATTACTTAGAATTGTAATTAGTCAAAAGGATTGATCATGTAAGTACTCAATGGTAATTTCAATTCGCCCACGGCTCCGCCATAAAAAAACTTTACCGCCAACTTAACTGGCAAAGACGTGCCTAACGATATATCTGTAATAAATTAAATATACTATCTGATAACCACTCGGGCTGTTATTATGCGATCGTAAACACCGATATCCGCCATATTTCAATATACCATGATATTAACTACCGTTTTATTATATTTTAGTTTGGACCGCGACTTCGTCGGTTTTAAAGCCTCGTTTGTAGGTAAATTAGATATTGTTATTTTTTAAATTATTGAATGAAGCTTATAGGGATTGTTTCTCACTTATTTATTTATAGGTGTAGGCATATGCGTTGGGAATCGGGTATGCTTGGTGGTATGTGATCACCTACGCCTTGGCGCTCATGTAAATCTTACTGCTGGAGAAATTATTAACTTCTGAGCGATGAGGATTCGAGAGGTGATTTTACTGGTGGTAGGTCATTCATATGTAAGAGACCGTCCGGGTGGGTACCATCGCAATGTCTATTTCTAACGCCAAGCAGCAGTGTGCATGCACTGTTGTGTTTCGGTTTGAAGGACATTGTAGCAAGTGTAACTACTGGACATAATGAGACTTAACATCTTATGTCTCAGGATGAAGAGCGCAGTGGAATGCCACACAGTACTTTGTAACTCAAATTGCCGGATGGTGTTGCTACTGTTTATGGGTGGTCGTGTCGCTTACCATCAGGCGAACGGCATGCTCGTCTCGTTATTCAATGCAATAAAAAAAGGGTGGAGAATATTTATTGGTTCTGCATCAATCCACTCGATAGATATGCTTTGCACTTTTAAGGATGATAAATGGGGATTGGGTAGGGGAAAGGGATTCCTTGCGGCAATTTGACATGCATTAGCTATACTGAAGTAATACGCCAGTTTCCTGTGACACATTGGTATCCCCTGCTTATGCTGTAGACAAAAGTCTACAGCGTGAATCTACCGACAGCGTGATTTACATCCCAGGATCAAACTGTTGTCACAGAATAATGCTTGTTTGTCCTTTGGCAGAGGTGTCTGATGTAGTCTCAGTTTCCTTGCAATAGAGATTTATAGTATAGAGATTTATAACACAATAAGGGTTCAAATAGAATGATTACTCGGTCAATTTGGAGTAAATAGCTAATCTTAAACAGAGCTTTTAGGAAGGAATAAATATTAGACCGTTATAATTTTGATAATTTAGTTAGATCACCGAATGTCAGTTAACTTTGTTTTTTTTCCTTACTGGCTCTGTCCTTTAGGACAATTTTGCTGAATTAACTCCGTTCCTAGCATCTAGAGTAGAGCCGTCATTTTATACAGCTTTTTAATTATTGTAAACAGGCCAAGGAAGTAAAACAATACAGCCATTAGATTCTCGCGTGTCCTCATCCATTTTATAACAAATCGATCATTTCGCATCGCGTACATTAATACGATTGCTTTCCGTACTGCCATGCTATCACCAACTCGCCTGCAGAAGCATTAGCATTTAGATCGAAAATATCTGGTATTTTAAATGAATATGTTCATGCAACATTGGTTTGTGTTACTTTTGCGTCGGGTTATGGTCGAATATTGGGTTTTTGTTTTCGATCTAGGGTTGCCACTTTCTCGCTTTGTTACTTAAGGTTTTTTTAATTATAAAGTATGTGAGGATTTTGTAATTTGATAACAAAATACAATACCGTCTAAAACGTTTCTAATTATGCATTTAATTCCTTTAAAAAAACGGTCTCGCGTAGAATTTTAAAATTCAATAATGATAGGTATTATAAAACGAAGTCTCAAGTTTCCCCTGATTAATCCAAGTGTTTTTATATGAGGGCTAATGTGTTTATCGCTTCTTAAGATCTAGTAGAAATATGATATGTGTGTCCAGTATAGGGCTCAGGAGTAACATAATGTGTGTGTATAAATTATTTTTTTCTTACGAATAAAGCTAATTAACAGAAATGGTGACTACGAGCTTAAGCTACGAACAGGTTCTTTTATTCTGTAGATACAAATTAAAACAGCGGAATCTGGTGTGTCTGTACATTGAAATAAAAGTAATAATTAGTAAGGGTGACTAAAGAAACCTAAAAAAGGACACAAATCAGTGATTTTGTTATTTATTTTCTTTTAGTTAACGCACATCTCCGAAACTACTGTACGGATTTCCATTTAGTATTTACAGGTGGACATAGTACACAATATAGACGTTGTTTTATTCAAATCGGATATCGGACCATAAATTACCATTAAGTTAAGGACCATAGGTATAATAGTATGGGAAGAAATTTATTTAAGTCGACGTATACGAAGTTGCGGGCACAGCTAGTAGTCCATAAGGATTGCATGGATTATTAATACTGGCCATTAACATTTTAAAAATGGAATGTCATTTAAATTCATTTTTTTGCACAATAATTTATACATAAATAAACGGATAACTAAACGCGTCCCTGTGAATCTGTTATGTCATAAGGCTGCGACCACATAAAATAGACCTAAATTACAGCCAAGTACAGTAAATCATTCATCATTAGACAAAGGTAAGGATTTCATAATTAGAACAATAAAAAAAATTAAATGCACGTGACATGCCCTAGAAACTTTTCCGCAAATCGCTTACGAAACTGCACTTGCAACTAATGCGCGCGCGCATTATTGGAGCAAGGTCGCCACGGTACGATCATCCACACCTTTCTCAACCTTACACCTCTGTAATAAGACTTTGAATTCATTAACTCTTTACACACACTTTACATACCATATTTTCGGTTCTACGCCTTGGTGTTAAGGTTTCATATTGTATGCTGTGATATCTTCAGCAATCCGTGTCAACGCATCTCATTATTCACATGCAGTTGGTGGCGTTGTGTCCCAGCGACCGTTGCGAGAGGTCAGCGCTGGCATGGTCAAGGAGCTACTTTTGTCTCTTCGCTTGAAGCGTGGCTATTAGTGGGATGTTAATGTATTGATAGAACAAAGGTTTGCTTGTGTTACATTTGGGTTATAGGTTATGTTTCAATTTGGGTGGCGTCGAAATATGCGCGGTGCTATATTCACTGAAATATAGAATATTACGTTGGTCAAAATTGGATATTCATAATCTTCAAGTTGATAACAAAATTATGTAAAATATTTATATTCTAGAAAAACCAATTTCATTAATTCTAATAACGGAATTCTAATACCTAAAATAATCGTACTAATTGCAAAACATGAGTAAAATCACCAATCAACAAAAACTTTCAAGTTGGTTTCAATTTCCCCTGGTCACTCACGTCATAACGTCATTGCACGCCTACGCTAATATAATAATTACAACAATATAAGGTGACACGGGCAAACATAGAAAGTTGACACGGGTGTGATGGGGGTAACGCGATAGCGCGCTGTAACTGACACCGCGTGCGATGCCTCTGCAGTACATCTTCATGGAATGCCGGCTGGTATTGTACCTAACGATGCCTTGCTTCTTAGAGGCCAGCCTTACCTTCTGATAAAGGCGTCAAATGTTTTGCAAATGATTTTGAAGTCATGATGCTTTAATTTAACACTATTTTCCTTGCTTAGTTTGTTCAGATGTTGGCGCGTATTTTTAAAGTATTTTTCCTAAAAAAACATAATTAATATATACATATAATAAAATAATAGAACCGGTGTGTCTGTACATTTAAATAAATGTGATAAAAAAGAAAGGGGTGACCATTGACGAGTAATGGAAAACAAATCAGCGAGTTATAATTCTTTTCTGTCTGTTTTCCTTTTTGTTTGTTACTGCACATCTCCGAAACTACCAAACGGATTTCGATGAAATTTGGTATGAAGATAGTTTGAGACCCTAAAAAGGACATAGGCTACTTTTTATCCCGAGAAAATATAAAGCGGGACTATTATCCCCGAAAAACTTTTTCATGCGGGTGGAGCCGCAAGCAAAAGCTAGTTATTAATAAATCCATCCCCGTTCTTAGTTTAGTGTATTACATTAAAAAAAAATTACAATGTAACATACATAATAAGTATTCACATTTTTAATTGCTGCATAAAGATTGTTCACTTTTCATGTTAGGTAAACACAAATCGATAATTTTATTCTTTGGTAAAGTGTCGCATCTCAAAGTGGGCGCTCTGTGACGTCAGGGGGTGAATTAACACCACCTCGCAGCACCGGAGCTGTGCGTGAGCGTATCATGTCCGCAACAACTAGCCACTCCCTTATACCCAGGCAATAAGGTTCAAAATCCTCCAGCAACGATCGGACAAGGACACAAACTCCTATAAATCTAGCTCGCAGCTTAGATTTCTGAATCTGTTTCATCTTTGTTTATTGTAGAAAGTTTTGTTTAGTTTCGTTTGTATGGCCAGTTTGGATGTCCGCTAGTTAGCGAGTATTCTTCGAAACTTATAATTTGAGCGTTTTATAACAGCCTGTATTATATTACTGACTGCCTCGGTGGCGTAGTTGTATTACGGTACGACTGCAAGGCTGAGGTCTCGGGTTCGATTCCCGGGTCGGGCAAAGTGATATTGGATTTTCTATTCAGTATCAGCCTGGAGTCTGGAATTTGTGCCCGATATGGCGATAGGCTCGCCCCCTATCACATCATGGGACGGAATACGCTTGGCGAAAAGTGGGTGCACTAGTTGCGCCTCTGCCTACCCCTTCGGGGATAAAAGGCGTGAGCATACGTATGTATTATATTACTTGATTATGAACTATTGATAAGTACTTACTTTGTCACATACACAATATGTTATCGAAAACTTTGCTAATAGTCAATACAAATAATGTTAGAAAATTAACCGTGATTTGTGATTTTTTTATAGAGTGGAATTCTCGTTTATATAATAACTAGCATTGCGCGCGGCTCTGCCCGCGTGGAAAAGTTTACCCGGGATAAAAAGTAGCCTATGGCACTCAGGAGTAATGTAGCTTCCTATTAGTGAAAGAATTTTCAAAATCAGTCCAGTAGTTCCTGAGATTAGTGCGTTCAAACAAACAAACAAACAAACTCTTCAGCTTTATATATTAGTATAGATTAATGAGACTTCAATAAAGCTGAATTTAGTAGGAACATGTCTTTGGTCATATACTGGCTTTCTTGGTGACCTTTATTGCACAATATATGCTAAAGCCCAGAACGGCGTCAAACAAAATTCAACCTTAGCGACTAATGTTACTTTATTATAATTATTATAGACCCAACTAACATTCTAGCGTTAAAAATAGCAATATAAGGACTGCATTTTGTTTGAAAACAAATTTTAAAGTGTTAACGCATTGCTGTACAAGTGAGTTATAGCATGCTATAACTACTTGTACAGCAATGCGTATATTTGGATCATCTAACACCATAGGTGGCAAAAAAGATTCGAATACAGCAATAAATGTTACAATGTCGTTAGTTAAAAAAAAACAACTTAAAACTTTATTAAACTTATTAAAAAGGGTTAGTTAATACCTTTAGTTATAAATATCTTGTATAATGGTGTCAGGTAACTTTATCACCGCTTTGTTGATACTTTATAAACCAGCTGTATTGTTTTTGGTTTACGACGAGACCAAAAAATCATATAAAAATTATTACCTATCCACATTAATACTGTAGATAATGATATTATGGCGTATCAATATTCCTAATCAATTTCAAATTAATTTCAAGTCTTTTATGTTTGTAAAGTGAATTTACTGCCCTTGTAAATTTACTGTAAGAGTATAACGTGTTTCTCACCTCATTTTAAAAGCGCACGCGCACGCCTTTTATCCCCGAAGGGGTAGGCAGAGGCGCAACTAGTGCACCCACTTTTCGCCAAGCGTATTCCGTCCCATGATGTGATAGGGGGCGAGCCTATCGCCATACCGGGCACAAATTCCAGACTCCGGGCTGATACTGAATAGAAAAATCCAATATCACTTTGCCCGACCCGGGGATCGAACCCGAGATCTCAGCCTTGCAGTCGTACCGTAATACAACTATGCCACCGAGGCAGTCATTTTAAAAGCGCCTACGATTAATTATCAATTTTAATGAAAATTAATTAAATTTAATAATAAAGGTTTTATTAACTTAACACATTAATTAGGCTTGATTCTTAAGTATTGATAAGTTTAAGCTAGCGTCATTCATGAAATACGTTAAGAAATACAGAAAATATAGTATTTTGCTGATAAACTTTAAATAACCTAGTTATTTTAAGGTTATATTATTAAAACTATGGCGTACCTACACTTGTTAAAATTTTCTCCTAAACCATTAGTCTCACGCATTGATCCACAACAATGGTAGTCAAGAGTATTTTGCAGTTATAGTTGACTTGCTTTTGCGCGCGGCTCCGCCCGGGTGGAAAAGATTTTCCGGGATAAAAAGTAGCCTATAGCACTCAGGAGTAATGTAGCTTCCTATTAGTCAAAGATTTTTCAAAATCGGTTCAGTAGTTCCTGAGATTAGCGCGTTCAAACAAACAAACAAACTCTTCAGCTTTATATATTTATATATTAGTATAGATAAGTATAGATATAACAGTGTAACAATACACTCAGCTAAAGACATTTCTAGAACACAAATAGTTTTTTTAGCTCTATTAAATTCTAGTAATACAGCCTTAAACTAGACAAAAGACGTATTCAACACTTAAAATATTTGGCACTACATTCTCCATTATCACTAATATAGAACCAGTGCCTGCACTTCAGTCAATATACTACGTACAGATGCATATGACATTTCATAGCAATTCTTAAAGAATCATAAGAGTTAAAGGGAGTTAATGAATATCTTTAGCCAGCTTTAAGTACTACAGACAGGTGTTTTTTTTTATTGCATTAAATGACGAGACGAGCATGCCGTTCGCCTGATGATATGCGATACGACCGCCCATAAACAGTAGCAACACCACACAGCACCTTGAGTTACAAATTACTGTGTAGCATTCCACTGCGCTCGTCATCCTGAGACCTAAGATATTAAGTCTCATTATGTCCAGTAGTTAGGTTAAAGTTATAACATTTAAAGTGTACTGGCTGCTATTACCACTACTGCAACTCTTAAGGATGTTTTACATCTTTCATCAAAGATGTAATGAGGCCGTTGGTCCTAAATTAATATTTTAACTTACCTCTACCTCTTTTACCGACTATTGAAAGCGTTAAATGTCCATAATAGCACTAAAGATCATAAAACTACCTGTAACTAACACCAGAATGTTAGTTGGGAATGATCCTTTAGAGCTATCCCAGATAACTCTAGAAGCAATAAGTTGATATCCATCGAATATCAAATTACGAATGAAGCAATATACATAAAAACTTTCCCATTTATTATTAGCATTAATGTTATTCCAATACGTTTAGCTAAGATATGTTACAAGTATCAATTTCTAGTGATTAATGTGTTATTTAAAACACAATTTATGATACTTCCTCAACGATGCAGCGTTTCATCGTGAGTCATTTAAGGTGTGGTTTTTGGTGCAAGACATACCTATATAACATATACAATGTACAGGTTACACATGTAAGACATTCAAAAATATAGTTAGTTATATGCATAAATAGAAGCTTATAGGGTGATAGAAATCAAGCAGAGGCGAAATGAAGAACGATATTATTTTGTCGACGTTCTACCAGGGGCCGTAGCCAAGACATCTTTCTACGGTCGTTAACGCTAACTGCAAACAGAAAAAATGTATGGGAATGAGGTATCTTATCGATATGTCGACCGCAAGGATATGTCACTCTCATACATAAAGTTAGCGTTAACGATTATAGAAAGGCATCGTAGCTACGAGTCCAGTTGCTTGGATGACACGAAGTAATGAAGATGAAGACATAAATAATAAAGATATAGGGCACATAAATACATAAAATATAGTACTGATATATACATTTTTTTATTGCATTGAATGACGAGACGAGCATGCCGTTCGCCTGATGGTAAGCGATACGACCTCCCATAAACAGTAGCAACACCATCCAGCACCTTGAGTTACAAAGTAGGTACTATTTCGCATTCCACTGCGCTCGTCATCCTGAGACATAAGATGTTAAGTCTCATTATGTCCAGTAGTTACACTGGCTATAATGTCTTTCAAACCGAAACACTCAAAACTCAAACTCAAAATTTTCTTTATTCAAATAGTCTTTCACAAGCTCTTTCGAATCGCCATGAATCTACCACAACAGTGCACGCACACTGCTGCTTGGCGGTAGAAACAGACATTGCGGTGGTACCCACCCAGACGGACTCTTACATATGAGAGATCTACCACCTATAAAATTAAAATTAAATTAATTATTGGGCATTTTCTGATTATGTAATATTTGCAAAGTAGCGCAGTGCGTTGTGCACTGAGATAGAGTCTCGTACTTCAAAGTTTGGGGTAGTGCTAGCGCTGATTGAGGAAAGTGGCGCTTACAATAAAAAGGACGGCTTGCCAGGCTTGAATCTTTACAGATATTTTCCATATTTATATATTTGTTATTATATTTTAAATTACTGTTCCCATCACGTTACTAACATTCGACAAAACATTAATTTGCATGCATGCAATCAGCCCTGTATTATATACTGCCCACTACTCAGCACGGACCTCCTCTACTACTGAGAGGGGTTAGGCCTTAGTCCACCACGCTGGCCTAGTGCGGGTTGGCGGACTTCACATACCGTTGAAATTCTTATGGAGAATTCTCAGGTATGTAGGTTTCCTCACGATGTTTTCCTTCACCGTTAAAGCGAACGATAATTGATAAACAATGCACACATAACTTCGAAAAGTCAGAGGTGTGTGCCTTGGGTTTTGAAACTCCGGGCATTGTCTTGGCAGACCGTTCCATTCTCAACTAGGCTATCGTCCACTTTATAACATTAATTTATATACTACCAATTAGCCTTTTTGATTAATGAGGATTCAAAGATTGCATATGATATTTCGATAATAAGACAACCTGTCAGAGCGCATTATAGACACTTTATAAATCACAAATGAAGCAATAAATAACATATGTAAAAATATTCATTTTAACTTGTTTACCTAATATAGTGTGACATAAAAAACTGCGCCCGCATCGCATTACAATTATTTGACTCCGCTCGCTGGTATAGGATGCTTGAAATAATTTTTTAATGCATTAAAAACGTGGTGGATTATATATAAAATTATATTTTATAAATGCGACACGATAACAGGCTAGATGGGATGACGCATGATAAAGGGCCGTATTACTATTCTTTGAGTATTTAACCAAAATAGATGCAACTTAATTTCGCTCTGAAGTACTGTATCAGCTGAGACGTTGTCAAATTAAGGTCAGCAACTTAAGATAGTCACTATTTAATAACCCCGTATTAACATCAGCTCAAATGATATCTTACGTTACAATATATGACGGATTTTGATAGCTAAGTTTTGTTTATGTAACAGCACTTAGGGCGGTATTAATAAATCAATCTCAAGTTTGAGTTACATCTCAAGTAGACATACTGTATTAATAGTTCCATACATTATGTCTACTTGAGATGTAACTCAAACTTGAGATTGATTTATTAATACCGCCCTTACTCAGCTGAGGTTAAGCTCTTAAATGACAACTTAAGCTTGGTTTATTAAATAGATCAATTCATTAAATGTGTATTTAAGATTTTACTCAAACGTGCGTAATTTATTATTAATACCGCCCATAGAATGGAAGATAGCATATAATGTAAGAGGACTTGCTTAGCAGCCACTACTTAAGTGAGGTTCAGACAGTAATCTTGCATAATACTCTACTCTACTTACTCTTGCATAGGGTTTTAAGATGTCCTTGAACTATCCTACAACCCTATTGAATGTCTTTCGCAGCTTAACTAATTTTGAAAAAACGAATCCAAAACTCGTTTACTTAAGTGAGTTTGCAAAACTGGGAATCGAAGACAGGGTTTCAACGATTTCACAGTCACTCCCACTACTAATAAGGCAATTAATTGAATACTGTAATAAAAGCGGGCATTTTAATGTATAGTTTTTCGGCTTAAATGTACAAGAGCTAATTAATGGTAGGCGAAACAGCGCAGGTAATGGAGCCACGAATATCCCATATCCGGCCGATCCGGTAAATTTTTCGGTGTCCGATATCTGGTCGGTAATATAGGTAATATGTTGTTAATATATTGGAGTTCTTATTATCAAACTTTTCTTAAAATATGCTGAGAGCGTACGCGTCATCTATACCCGCTTATTAGAAGAGGTGCTCGTGCCCAGCAGTGTGACAGTATATAAAACAGGGCTGGCATAATTATATATGTATATCATATTACGAGCTTGTGCCCGTTTATGGTTGAAAAAATTTACTAATATCTCGTAGATAGTTCATTTGTTCGTTTGCCGGTCCAAACTTAAAAAAAAATGTTTTTAGTTCCCTGACGCAGAGCTGTACTGAATGGTCACCACGTGTTCTATTCATTCGTTAAGGGCATCGTGTATTTGTTATAAAAAGCCATTGTATATAAAATACAGTACAGTAATTTTTTACTGCCTTTTGTAGTAAGACATGTTTTCATTAGTATGGATGTGAAATTTTGAAGACGTTTGTCCTATCAAAGTCTATCTGCGTACCAAAATTTTATCTAAGTCCACTTGGTGATTTATGCGTTATACCCTAGTAATTTTGGTACACAAATAGACTAAATCTTAGATTAATGCATAGGCTAATTTTGTTGCCTTAAAGACATTTAAAGGAGCGGACCTACGAGAAAAAAATAGTCTACTTATTATTTTAATTATTGATAAATGTCTCACAATACACAAAATGACTTACCTTGAATTTCACACGAATCAAGTTCATTAAAATTAAAAAATCATCCTTTAATAAATTCCAAATATGCGTGTAACACAATCAGTTTGATGTATCTGCGTTTGGACGGGTCGCTTTTAGTGCGGTGTCGCGTTTCGGAGTGTCGGGTTACAATCCGAACGTACTCGGTCAACGAGGCCCTGCGTGGACTCGCCCGAGAATTGGTCCGTTTGTGTTACAATTAAGGGTTAGGTGCGAAATTGATGTAGCTCATAAATGGACAATCGAATTTAGGATTAAGTATAGTCGCTAAATTATTCGTAATTTTTGTTTTTGTTTTCGATTTCATCTTTTTTTGTATGAGTATTGAGTTTCTATCTTTCGGTGTATTATGGAGTCGCTTAGGATGACATTGTGAATAGTGACTTAGAATAAGCTGGCTATTTCATCTCCACCATCATGATCAGCCACATGAAGTCCACTGTTAATAGAGGCCTCCCCTAAAGATTTCCATGCTCACTGCTTACAACTTACCAATACTATTGGTAAGTATTTTAGTTATGGTACAAATGGGAACATAATTTTAGTTTACAAAGACACTTGAATCTTTACAAGAATATAATAATTTCATTGTGAACAATTTCATTAAATGAAATGAAATGAAATAATTTATTCGAACCCATAAAATGTTATACATTATTTAGATTCCGTCAATATTAACTCTACCACCAGTTCGGAAAGCAGTTCTCACTAGAGAAGAACGGGCAAGAAACTCTAGTGTTGCTCTTTTCAAAATCAGTTCAAGGTATAAAATACAATGCATTATGTAGAGAAAAAAAATACAATTCAGTATTTGTTAAGTTTTGTTTAGAGCAGTTCATTTATATACTCGCAAAATAGGTAATAAATTTTTAAATTCCAACACTAGTGAATAACTATCTCAGGAATCATGTATTATAATAAATTACCTTGTGACCGCGGCTCCGCCCTCGTTAAAAAGACTTCCGGGATATAAGTCCCGCTTTATATTTTCCCGGGATAAAAAGTAGCCTATGTATTAATCCAGGACATGATCTACCCGTGTGCCAAATTTCATCGAAATCCGTTCAGTGGTTTTTGCGTGAAAGAGTAACAGACATCCATACATTCTTACAAACTTTCGCGTCTATAATACTAGTAGGATAATAAGTCAAATTATTACGTTTTGAGTTACTTAAGTATATCAATGAATTTACGTTGTTTATCTCTGGACTACAACCTCCATCGCTCACATGAGCCCAGTAAAACACACTGGTTTTGAACAACGGTACTTATGCGGCGCCATAGTACCTAGTAGCTGTGCTAGTAGTAAGGTACAATAATAAAATTAATAATGTGGTGATAACCAGTCTTGAGCTGTGATAAGTGTCGATCACAAAATAAAAATTATAATTACAATAACTGATAAATTATAATTGATCAGTTATTGTAATTATTTATAACTTTCATTTTATCAATATTTTTTTTATGTAGGTACTCACAAATATCTTACCCTGGGCTTTTAACAGGTTCGCCTGGAAATCTTTATGGGACGCCTATGTTCAGCAGTGGACTTCATGGCTGATGATGATGATGGGATAGAAACATAAGTCCACGCCAAAGGAGATGTCCGCTTTTTGTATGGGTGCTGAGCCTCAAAATCTAACCAGGCTGAAACTGTAGGGCTATTAAAGGGGCAAAATATGGATCTTGGATCCATTTAAAAATATTTTTAGACCCCTACATTTATAATAAACTTTTTTAAAAACTTTCATATTAAGTGTCGTTTTTAAGCAAAATAAATCTTAAAATCGGAGGTCTTTAAACGATTTATTGTAAAAGGCTAGCTTTTAGGAGTTCTATCCAAATATACATAAACTGTCTTGGTTAGAATTTTAGGTCCGTTTTTGGACATGTCCTTTTTGAATGGGCATATCCAGGCGCAACTTACAGTGCAATAGCAGAGCTTTTGTGGTAGAGGTGGAAGTATCTCCATATGGTCCTCAATCTTATAAAACCTGCGGCTTACTTTCAATACAAAAAATCTTGGAAGTAATTTTTCTTCATTCCAATAAAAAGGTAAGTATTTTAGATGGTCTTTGCGGGTCATTAACTATGAAGTTAAGAGTCTAGATTATACAAGTTATACCAATAATCATACATAATTTTTTATCAATCCAATCAGTATAAGTAAATCAAAAGTGAAATTTTGTAGTTTAAAGTGACGTTGCAAATTATTCCTTCCACTAAATCCAATACCAACGGTACCTATAAGAAAACAGGGCTTCATTAATGTAATAATACACGTATATACGTCTATAGGGCTATACTTAATCAAAACTTAGAGAATCCTCAGCAAATTTAATTTTCTCATAGAAAACGTATTGTTTTTGCATGTAAAAAAGCGGAGGCTGCGGCACACGCCGTGTCGGCTTACACTAAAATTAACGACGATACGACGCGCTGGCGTCGGCGTCGGATATCGGTTAGAACTTACAATAATTAAAACGCGATTGAAACCCACCGAACACCGCCGTTCTCAAATTATGTAATTAAAAATATTTTAATTACACACCGGTATATGAAGATGCTATAAATAGCGATCATAAATTATCTTCGATTCTTCTTTCCGATTCTATTTTTTTCTAAAGTTAACCTGGCAGCTACATTTTTATAAAACTATAGTACCGGCATGCTATGATACCCGTTTTGACGTTTGTCAGCTCAGCAAGTTTCGTATTAATTCATAACTACGTTGAAGGAGCTAATTGCTGTACATTATTGTCAATAACTTGACGTGCAGTATTTATGGAATGTATAATTTTACGAGACAACTCAGCATTTGTTTTTCGAAATTCGAAATTAAAAAAAATGCGATTTCCCCTCACTTTTGTAATACATCAAAGCGGCCATCATAAGGTGGCAGTACTATAAAGTAGTTTCGCTGTGTTCGGAAAAAACCTAATTTTTTCTCACTTGACCGTTTGACGTTTATGTCTGACTAGCTGTTGCCCGCGGCTCCGCCCGCGTGAATGAGTTTACCCAGGATAAAAGTCCCGCTTTATATTTTCCCGGGATAAAAATTAGCCTAAGTTACTCCCTTATTACATCAACTACCTGCCAATAAAAGTCCTGTCAAAATCGGTCCAGCCATTTCAGAGATTAGCCGGAACAAACAGACAGACAGACAGACAAAAATTGTAAAAAATGATATTTTGGTGTATGTACCGTATATATATTCATATACATGTAGTAAAAAACGGTTATTTCAATATTACAAACAGACACTCCAATTTTATTTATATGTATAGATTTCAAAAATATGTTAGCTGCACTATACAACGGCCGTTAAGAACTTTTCATAAACATATATCATCACAGTCAAAAAACAAATACATGATGTAATTTATAGTTAAATTTTAATGCAGTCATCAGAGACATCTTCGAGTCTTATGAACTAAAAGTGTCTTCTGTCATTGCTCCTTTTTGCGTGAAGTCAAATAACCTTCGCTCCTGCTTTGATAAAACCGACGTTTACAATCAATTTAGATGTGATCTTGTGAGTGTATCTGGTCCGTGTCATAACTGTATGTCTGTCAGCAAATGGATTTGTTACGAGACTATCAACTCTCACACTTGCCACTAAAACTTCTTGAGACAAGATCGATATTAGGAAGCATTTTGACACATAGCTGTGAAGTTCAACGATGTGACTATTAATGTCTGATCCAAAACAAAATTAATCAAATACAAAGGGAGGAGGAGCTCTGTGGCTTATCTTGGGAGAGGCCTATGTCCAGCAATGGACTGCAACGGGCTGCTCATGATGATGATGATGAAAAGGAGGAGGATGAAAGGGAGGAGTTGGATGTGATTTGCATTTCCCAACATAACAGGAGACTAATGAATTAAGGGGTTATTGCGTAGTAAAAATACTTAACCGCGCTATAAAATTTAAAATAAAATATAATAACAGTAGATGAACAAACTGATATCGGAACCGGCCGAACGCGATCCCTAATAATTAATGCTCGTCTCAACCGAGCCGGGCTGCCGTCACCCGACTCCATTTTGCGTCACAGCGCGCCCGTCAGGCTGACGTTAATTTTCGTGTAACACGAAACGTCTGGCTCTACTGCTTTTTATTTACTATAATCTATGACATGGTGCATTTAAGCTACTTGCCTTGTGGGTATGGTGGACAATGATTTGGGGCGGTTTTTTTAACGATCCCTTAGAATTGATCACGTTTTTGACCTAGGTTCTTGTTGGTCATGAATATTGAGAAGAACATAAAAGTGTTGACTTTTGGGTTGTTATTTATGATAAGTCATTTGTTAACTCAAGTGTTTAGACAATGATTTATGATTGAAGCGTCTTCCATTATTTTAGTTTTTGACCATGTTTGTAGTTAATGCCATAATCTTGGTTCCCTAATATACCTAATGATATTATGAAGCTTTAAGCCTAGGTTTTTATTTTATATTAATTGTTCAATTGGTGCCATCAAATAACTTTTTAATATTACATGTCTATCGCGGGCTAGAATGTAAGATAATAAATTTTACCAACTTATAACCTTCGAATACGTAACCCCACATAACTTAAATCACCAAAGATGTCAACTTGCAATTCTACAGCAAGAAATACATATAACCTAGTGTCGCGGGCGTCGTGTGTAACGCGACACCGGCGTGCGCCTGCGCATACCCGCTCGTCACAGCTATATCGCGACATCTGACACGGGTGACGCGCTTGCACCGTTTATGGATCCTCAGTCTTCCGCTTACTGCTAGTTTACTTGAAGTCCTTGTACGACAAAAGTTCGATAAAGGATGCAGTTTAGAGCGATGAGGGTTGCATGATTTCCTAGATGTAGGAGAGACTTTAAGATTCAAGTGAGGATTCGCATTGATGGTAGCCAGGGACATGGCTCAGCATGATTTTTAACATTACCATAATCGAGTTCGGTCCAAAATGTAAATTTCATATCATAAAGAAGTATGACCGATTCCAATGTGATCAGCAATAAAGATATAATATAATTTATTTCCTGCGGCTCCGCCTGCATGTAAGTTTTTCCGGGGTAAAAGTCTCGTTATATATTTTCCTACGATAGAAAGTAGTGTGCTATTCCAGACTATAATCAATCTCTGTACCAAAATTCATCAAGATCAGCTAGCTGTTCTGATGTGATCGAGTAACAAACATGATGCAGTCTAGATACCCATCGTCTTCGAGACTTACACCGATATTGTAATAAAAAAAATCGCGCTATTATTTTATTACATTATTCATTTTTGGTAGGTACCACATTAACACGGGATAAAAGGTCCTCTCCTGATAAAAATTGAAGCAAGTATTACAAGAAATTTTCATTATATCGCGTCATTACCAGAATATGAATTAGTGTAACATATTCGCCCCATTGTATAATGTATCTTACATTAAAGTTGGCACGCGGGAATGAGCAACTTTTTATGTACCGAGTGTCGACTCCCGATCTTTCATCTCACCTTTCAACATTACGGCCCGACCTTGAATTGTCACCAATATACAAATTATTTTGAACATTATAATTATATGTGTTACTAGCTTCCAAATAACCATTACAGCTTGGTATATTGGCATAATAATATAATCTATGCATTTTAGTGTGAAATCGTTCGGTACGTCACGCTTGCAAGATTCTCTTTTCAAAAGTTTCTCTTCTTGGGTGTTTATTCTCCTTTTTTCGCCAGTAAGAAGTGTTCATACAAAATTCTAGAAAATGTATAAATAAAAGTTGGAATTTAAAAGATTCTTCAATCAAAAACTTATATGTGTTAAGAGTTGCACAGACTTTACTTTGGCTGTTTCTACTTGCAATGAAAAAACTGCACCGCATTGAAGTGACAAGCACTGATTGGTTCTTTAATAAAACAACACCGAAGAAACACATTGAAATACTTGAAATCGAACACACATTTAATTTTTGCATCAAGTTTCGAATAATTTATTTTAAGTAATTTTGTGAAGCCTAAATATTAAACGAGATCATTTTATGACTCAAATCTGTTGTAGTTATCCAAATATAATACTGAGGTGTAATAAGACGGTCAAAAGATTGTAATTCTACACTGTCGGTAGCAATGAGCTGTATTTTTATCGCACACCGGGCAGTGACACTGGACGTCGGAAATCGCACGCCCTTGAACAATTTTTTTGTTGGCTCCATGACTATACCTGAACCAATCAAGTCTTTTGGAGAGTCCGAGTGGGTTTTTTAAAACAGTTGCCGGTAGGTCACGTGATGAGAGGTCTCCTATGATTTTCAAGGAGATATGAGAGAGTTACCGATCTTGAAGAAGACGGTGTAAAGTTATCGGATATAATGCCATGCAGTACAGTCATGTAGTTATTAGAGTTCTGTGTTGAGAGACTGCATTATTCTGCGCAATAAAATTTTATAAAGACTTATTTCTTGACGAAAATATTTTTTTAGTTGGCGGAAACTAATATGCATTCTCTACTGGATAGCGACTACCATATACCATATAGGTACACGGAAACAATCTCGCCATAGTATCTCGTTCTGATGAGCGCTTACCAGGGCCATCTGATGGACATCCAGATACAAAGACCAGCATAATTTTGGCGACTGTCAACCATCCCCCGTTAATCAACAATGTATCATCGTAATTATTTTGGAGAATAAACACACATATCAAAATTTTTGTTGAGGTATTAGAGCTTAGTTCTTATACTAACATCAAGTATAAAAATCTAAAATAGTAAAAGCAACAATAATTATTGGCTAAACGAGCGAGGCATTATTTTACAAAGCCGGTATCGGAGTGCAGCTCTGGTAGCGCGGACGGTGTTGCTAGCTCAAACAAGTCTTCCCCGAAAGTGGGGGCTTCTCGTATGACCAAAACAGTCGGGTGCCACAGGCTCAGGTTGCGCTGAGAGTAATGCACGGCAACCCGATACTCGCTTTGTTTCGTACTCAGACGTTATAATGAGAAACATGTGAAACATAACCGATCGCAGGATATCGGAGACGTAACAGTACGCCGCGGTTTTTGTTATGCGCCGTTCTCGTCTTTGTTTGGTATTGCTTTAGGGATTTATTTAAAATGTGGGAACGTGATGGGTTGCGACTGGAGGGATTGTGATGGTTGGGGATTTTGTTTTGGCATAACGAGTTGGAAGTTTTTCTAAGTACATCTAGTATATGAGTATTGTTAATGATCTCTAGGTAAAGTCATTGAATATTCTAGTACGCTTGAGGAGGTAGGTGAATGGCTTTGTCTACTTTGGCCACCAAGCAGTAATGTACTAACAATTGAATGTTAAAGATATTGAAGCTTGTCAAATTTCTGGTCTCATCAATATCCAACATCTTAAGGTGATTAACATGTACAATGCCGTGTTTTTTTGTAAGTCATAGTTTTATGGTGTTGCTATTGTTTATGATAAAGTCTGAGAGAACAGTTCGCTCCGTCATTCAGTTGTTCAAAAGTAATTTGTGTACCCGATATCACTATGTATTTATTTAGAACACGTACTATCATATGGAGTGATATGGCAGTGGTATTAATTGGAGCCATAATTAGAATTGATACTCATAAGAGATTATTAGCGGGAATTGTACGTACAAATTTTGTAATCGTAGTATAAAGTAACATAATCTATAGAAAGTAGTCAATGAAATGCCGAATAGATTTCGATGCACTTTTCTTTATTATGGTAGTTGAAAGTCCAGTAATCAAGAGCGATGATGAGGCGGCAGGTAAATACGTAATATGTTTTTTTTAAGAGATTCTTTATACTTTTCTTTGAACGCCCATATAGCCGAATTATAATATTACTGTTCGCATGTCGCGTTGGCTGACAACAGCTATTTCATGAGGGAGCTTTCAAGCCACGAGGTTAACCTAGTCGAAAAAAAATGTATTTAAACTTTCCAATCTATATAAACTTGATACGACAGTTCAAGAAATACCATATTAAAAATAATTCGCAAACTTTACCTGCGTTTAAGAGTTCCCTGGAAGGCACCCAGCCCATATTCAGCTCTCCCACAAGACTACAAGTCTAGAACAGGGTGTCAGGTTGCGGCGCGATTGTCTTGCTTTACGTACTTCAAGCTACGTGGAAACTGCACATGCGTCGGGAAACAACGCTTGCGTCATGGTGTTTTACTGGTGTGTTTTGGTAGGCTATGATGTTCTGGTAGGCCGTTGGATGGAATTGAGGTCTTGAAAGCTTTTTATTTCAAGCAAAACGATGGTTAAAATTGAATGACTAGAATTTTTCGTAGTGGGTATGTAGGAACCACAAAAGTCTTCTGTCTCAAAAAACCTTGACTGCCTCGGTGGCGTAGTTGTATTGCATACGCGATACGAGGAGGTCCTGGGCTCAAATCCCAGTCGGGCCAAAAACATTGTGACTGGGTTTTTCAATCTTTAAAATTACTCAGTCACAGCTCTTGAGTCAGGAAGTTAGCGGTGTGATACCCCCATGCCTCGAAAAGCACGTAATGCCACTGGTCCCGCGCCTGATCTCTCTCCGGCATAGATCATAAACCCTGGCTTATTGCTCTGTGCTCTCCGGTCATGTCAGATTGCCGCCTCACCGGGCTATAAGAGTGAAGGAATAGCGAGTGCACCTGTGTATTGTGCACACACTTGTGCACTACAATATCTCCTGGGTACTTGGCTGATCTCCGTTAATAATGGTCGCTGTGGCCGGAATTCGGCTAAGAGGGATTCGACTGTACTAAATTTGCAGGCCATTTAATCGTTTATATTGTTTCGGATTCAAGCTCAAGGTATACGTCTCATAAGTACGTTGCCCGTTCCACCACAATCAAATGTTTTGTGTTTTACTAAAGAAAGTTACAAAATCTTAAATAAATATTACAGTTGAATGGTATGCTTTATTGTTAAATTCCGCAAATTTTACAGGTGTCAAATACTACATAAATGTTTTCTCAGGAATTTGCTGAAGTATCCTTAAACATAAAGGTGTCTTTGTTGACACTGAATCGAATTGAACGAGCCAGCAAGGCCCGGGACTTCCCGGAGACATGTACTCGTATGTACCGAGTATTCTAGGAAATAAAAATGGCTACGTGATTTTTTTTTCCATTATGTTACTGCTGAATATTTTTTTATTTCCGCTTCGCTTAGAGACTTTCAAAATATTGGGCAGTTGACTACAGTTTCAGCTATATACATATTATAGTAACATCCTATATATTCTATATACATAGATTGTTCCAACACGAAATATTTCTTCTTTTTAAGGGCTAATAATAGGTTTATGTCTTATTTAAGTTTTATCATAAGGATATCTCATATCAATGGGTCCCTACTAATACTGAGTATCTTCATAAGTGTCACGAGACCCAAAACACTCCCGCATTCCTCTCAGACGACACTGTTAAGAAAGTAATTAAGAGGTGACACCTGCACGAATATGTAGTTACTTTTATACTTATGTTAAATATTTATACGGATAAATAATTAAAGCACCGATTCGACTTTCAATGATTATATAAGCGAGAGTCGAATTGTCTTTACAAGTAAAAAATACATTATATATATTTGAATTGTTTTAAAACTAATGTTAAGTTTTGGCCGCATCGCCATTTGACAAAGTATCAATCAATTCACTCAACGTTACCCGCTCCACATCTACACTAATATTATAAAGAGAATTAAAATCATTACCCTTCCTTATTTCACCGTAGTCGGGTTAAAAATTTGCAAGTTTGTAGGTTTGTAGGGGCTAATCTCTGGAATTACTGAACCGACTTTGAAAATTCTTTTACTAATAGAAAGCTACATTACTTTTGAGTTTTTAACCCGGGAAAATATTTATTCCGAAAGGTCTCTTCACGCGGGCGGAGCCGCGGGCATTTATAAACTTCAAAACTCGTATAAACCGGCATCATTGCAGATACGTCCATATTTGCGGGGCACATTAGCAGAACGATCGTTTTACATGGCATTAGGCAAATTATAAGCTCCACTGGTCGACACCCGATATGTTTGCGTCGCCGGCTCCGCTCGCCCCCGTCCAATGCAGTAGCGCAATTACACTCATTTGGATTGTTTCAAATGGTGTATTGTTACTACCTAGTGTTTTAGTATATTTTAATTGAAATTTTATCATTGGTTTATAAATTATAGAGAAACGTTAGGTTCAGGATTCGGCAGGGCATCTTAAATTTGTGTGAGTTTTTACTTATGTTATTATTATACATAAAATATCGATAATTTCATCCACGATGACGCGCGCTAACTATTTATGGGCGGGATTTCGCGGGTTAAGAGGACTTTGATTATTAATCGCAGTGTGCGTGTGAATTCATAGGAAATTTTGTATTTACTAAATACCGTAGACAAAATACTATTTACAGAACCAAACCACAAGTGAAAGGTTACCCACTTGCACTATATGCGATTAGAAAAAATTGTGGGGCGCGTTATGGTGGATGCAATTATCTATACTGCACAATAATAAGGTTAGAGAGGTGGTACAATTTGCAGTACATTTAATACAGTTTTCTACTCGAATAAAACATTATGTTGTCTGGGATTGGAATTTATGCTTAATAACTAAAAATAACAAAAATATTTTTTTTTACTTTTGGAGGGTACGTGTAGCTCATATTTTTTTTAATAGAAACTGAAAACAATGGGCACCAAAAGACAATCTCGGCTTTCCTTGATTAAGGCCTTGGGCCGGGCTGAGTTTCGATAGAGACTATTGAACGCCATATCCCAGGCCACATGCTATGATCTTAGCAAACCTCTTTCGCCTCTAATCACAAAAAATATAAGAATATATCAACGAGTGAAAGAGTAAATGACCTAAGCGAACTTTATTAGAAAAAAAATCCTAAGCTTGTTTCTGAAATAGAGACGAATATAAAATTGGGTTTTTAAAACTATCGTTTATTGATGCTATGTAGTGTGCATGGTTGTCGAGAAAACGTTTGAGTTCAAAGTACAGAATATGTGTGTTGCAACGCCGCACTGCACCCTTGTGTTGAGCCCATACGATATTGGTGTCAAAACGAAACTATAACTAAACATACTTACGTAAAAATATACTTAAAATAAACTAGAGAGGGAAATAATGTATGGATAGATTAAAGATGAAGGTGTATAAAATTAAACTTGTATGGTATGATATTTCAAATGTATGTTAATGTAATTATTTATATTTGTTGTCAGTTTCTTCTTACTGACAAAAAATATCACTTATAATAAAAATATGCATCACACACTCTAAATCTATGTACAAAAAAACAAAATATAAGAACGTATCAACAAATTAAGGACGTCACAATTTAGTGCGTAGGGACAGTAAGCAATGAAAAGAAACTCCTCTGCATTTAATTAAGCGAAATACCATACTAGTAATACAGTATAGCTTTCAGTATATGAATATAACTCAGGCGTGATTTCAATGTGATCAAGTGTCTAACGTAATTATAATTGAATATTCAAATAAATTGAGTATGATGAAACCGATCCATATATCTCGTGTTACAGTTTAGATAGCTTTTGTATGGTATTTGAGTCTAATATTGTTCTAAAGCAAGAGAAAACGAGCAAGTGGCTTGCTTGATTGTAAGTGCGAAGTTCAATGTTTCTGGCTAACTAAAAAACTATGATGAAGCCAGAATCCTTAGCGTACACAAAGTACACCGCAAAGATCCGTGGTAAATTCATTAAATGGGACTCCTAATGTAAATCCCGGATTAAAAAATCGTATCGGTGACCTTTCCATAAACCAAAAAGATTATATTTTAGGATTTTGCTGATCGCTCTTCTTCTGCTCTACTCAGCGGCCCCTCAAACGGGGGGCCTGTGGTTCTTCCACATGCCACATTCAAGTTACGCCACTGTCCAAAAATTCTCATTAAATATCGTCTAGGCCTATATCACCCCTTCAATGCAGAAAAGTGTAAAAGCGGTATTTTTTATATTTACCTTTCATCTATAAAATACATTCGACACCTAATTATACAGAGTTACATTACCAACCATCCTAGTGACGTATGGCACGCGAGTGACGCAGCTCTCATTGTGGACCGGAGACATCGGTCACTGGGTCAAGGAGCACAATACCCTTTATTATGGGTAATTATGTCTAATGGTAATCACACGAGGCTGTTGGTTGAAGACGTAGGATGATATATAAACTTTTTTAATGTTGCTGGTAGGTGAATGTTCAAATTTGGAAGAAGAGTACAACTCTTAATTTTTTTTTTTATTTTTAGTTATGGTTCCAAATCTCAGATGGCTGAAGTTATTATTCTGAGTTCCAAATATTGTTCTGAGGTTAAATGATTGGTATACATGTGCTACATTGAGTGTCCTGAGAGCTATTGAATATGGAAGACGAGTAAATATATATTTTTTTTCTAATATACTTACGTATCTAGTAATTGTTCTGTGTGACTGGTCGGTGAGTGTTCGAATCCACGAATATGTACCTAAGATTTTTGGAGACAATTACAATTGACGAACCCTTGAGAAAGACTGGAGGGTATTATCCACAAAATTGCATTAAGATAAGTTACATTAGGCTTCTTACTTAGGTAATTAGTAATCAATTTAATCAGTTTCGTTTTTTTTACGTTGCCGGCCATCATATCACTATGTCTATCAGACATAAATCAGGACATAAATGTCTACTATGCTACATGAGAATAACTCCCCTGACGTACGTCAAGGATTGATATAAATGTTGTCACTCGATAAAATATGTCGAATAAACAATAGGTTTTTACTTTTTACGCAGAAAAAGTAAATAAAAGGTTAGTTTCTTTATTTATAAACAGTTGCATTGCGCCGACGGCACTGCAGTAATTTAATATCCAACCTTACGAAATAATAAATAAAGTTGACCTCAAATTAAGCTGTATCATCATTTCATTTATAGTGTGCAGAGGTCTCATAATATATCAGCCAACTTGTTTTGGTAGAATAATGGACACAAAAGATGTTAATTTTACCTACCGACATAAACATAACATCAAATTATAAAACACATTGAAAACTTTGATTCAATTATGATTCAAAAAGTAAGTATTTCAAGATCCAAATAGAAATTAACTGACTGTTATTTTGAGAAACATGTACAAACATATTTATAAAATAATAATTTACACCCGAAAATACTAAAATTAATATAAACCCGATTTTAAATCAAATATTTTTATATTTCTATTTAAAATCCACTATTTGTATATAAAACACAATATATTTTTCGATAAATTAATTTCCATACAAAAATCATTGCTAAACCCAGTTTTATATTTTTACGTTTCAATTTTTCTCACTAGCAACACTGACGCTAACTGATCGCCGGTGTCAGATTACGAGCGCTCCTAAATTTACCTTGCCGAGCTACTGCCATTAAAAGCATTTATGTTATATTCGATATCGCAATATTATCGGGTTGGCTTACCACGTCTTTGTGATGGGACAAGGTCGCCAATTCACACTTCGTACATGATTGACAGACACACCCTATCGTTTTAAATGTTAACATCAAACAATTCGTGTGTATTTACGCTCAATGTAGGTTTAGTTAGTAAAACTGTATTTTTACAATGATGAGGCAAAGAAGCTCGTTTGATGTGTCTCGACCATCCATGGACAGTAGCGATATCACGTTTGAATTACAATGCTTGGTGTGCTTCTACACTGTACTCTTACTTAAATGTTCCTTAAGTTGGATTAGAATAGTGCTTGCACAATGCTGCTTGATAGAAATAGACATTTCTGACCTGAAATTGTGAAGATTAAGAACTAAGTTGGCGAATTATTAACCGATCACACACATACACACACTGACGCCTTTATCCCCGAAGGGGTAGGCAAAGGCGCTACTAATGCACCCGTTTTTTGCCGTGCGTATTCCGTCCCATGATGTGATGGGCGAGCCTATTATTAACAGATAAATATTAGATTTTATATTAGAATGTAGGATGACTGGTGACGTATGATGTAATGCACGTTTTTGTGTCGTGAAAATCAGAGCGAATAAATCAAATGATTCATTTCGAGGATTTTTATATTTTTATACATATTTATTTTATATTTTTATACATTTTATACAATTTTTATATGATACAAAAAAAAATATACAGCTATTATTAGACTATCTAAAAGTACTGCTACCTATCCCATATCCTAAGAAGGAATCCTGTTGAGGGGTCAGTGTTTCGTCTTGGGCTTAGAGGTTTTAGGCGTAACTAGTTAGGTATCTTCATATTTAACGATGTTTCTATACCTTAGTATCTACCAGTCATTGTTCTATGAAGATTTGCCCCCAATTTTTAATGCTGACATATTATAAAACAAACTCCCCCTGCCGCGTCTGTCGGTCTTAACGCGATAAACTATGAAATTTGGTATGGAGATAGTTTGAGACACTGGGAAAGATATAGGCTACTTTTCATCCCGGGAAAATATAAAGCGGGAATTTTAACCCGGGAACAAATTTTCACGCGAACAAAGCTGCGAGAAAACCTAGTATTTGCAATCCTATTAGAATCCTTTCAACAGTTTATCCCGGTCAAATATCCATGACTCATAAATCTAACAAGAACTTCATACGATCAAAGCGTGTCCCACTGCGTCAGGGTTGCCATTTATACATAAAAAATGTTCTTTGACAGTTCATGATCGTTTGTTAAAAATAACGTGACACAATTCTGTTATTTTGAGACATGGTAGGTGGCCCAGCTGTTCGAGCTATACTTAGGAGATTGATTAGATATTACAAGATCAACAAATGTAATGCCCGCTAACGGTTTGTTCACCCTGTCTGGTTTTTATTTTTAATGCGGCAAACACTGCTCGCTTAAAAAAATGCTTACATTGTTTATGTTCTGGGGAAGCGTTGGATACGCCATCTTTCAACCTGTCGTACATTATTGGTCTTGCCAACATTCTAGTTCTAAAATGCAAATTTTCTTTGTAATATTTTGTGAATAACAAATTTGCAAATTGTGAAGATAAAAGATTATTATCGCTCTAAATCCTACGAAGAGACAATTTTTGAGGATATGCAATCTTAGACCTTCTTCTTCTTCTTCGCTTCGCTCTTGACAGAACGGTCGTGGTCACTATTATTTGTGTTCAAACGATGATGTAGCTCGCCGCACGATATCTCTCCATCTGTCTCTGTTAGACGACAATCGGGTACATTCGTGTACAGGGCCTCCTACTGCTGATTTTATTTGGTCGGTCCACCTCATTGGTGACCTACCACGAGGTCTATTTCCTTCCACTCTGCCCTGAACGACTAGACGCTCTATGGAGTCATTATTCCGCCGCGAGATATGACCGAAAAATGTTAGTATACGGGACTGTACTAACTCGGATAAACGCTGCTTGATGCCGAGTTCTTGGAGAATGGAAAGGTTTGTGCGGAATTCAGTCCATGATATCCCAAGCATTCTTCTCCAGCACCACATCTCTAGAGCATCCACCTTTTTCTTTTCCAGTTCGCGTAACGTCCATGTTTCAGCTGCGTACAGAAATATGGGGAATATAAGTGCCCTAACGAGCCTGATCTTAGTGGCCTTTGTTATGTTACGATTCCTCCATATTTTCTTTAGTTTGTCCATTGCCCCTCTAGCCATCGCCATGCGTCGTTTCACTTCGTCCACGCTACCACCATTGTTTGATATCAAAGCACCCAAGTAAACATACGACTGAACTACGTCGCAATTCGCAATTTGTGTTACTCCTGGTGCATTGACATTAGCGCGGTCCACAATCATAACCTTGGTCTTACTCCGATTAATCTTCAATCCAAATGTAAGACTTACGCGTTCCATCTTGAGCAGTAGTTCTTCCATGTGGCTTTTGCTAGTCGCAAACAAGGTTGTATCATCGGCGTAGCGAAGATTTGCGATTTTGTAACCACCAATCGCAACGCCATCGGTCCAGTCTTCGAGAGTAATGCGCATCACAAGTTCTGTGTAGATGTTGAATAAGAGCGGCGATATGATACATCCTTGGCGGACGCCCGCGCTGGGATGAAAGCTATGTGAAAGAAGGTCATCCGTTCGTACCGAAGCAGTTCCTTCTTCGTAGAGACCCCTGAGAAGGTGCACAAGATGTTTTGGTGTGCCCATTTCTAGAAGCGTCTTCCACAATATTGGCCATTTCACGGAGTCAAACGCCTTTGAGAAGTCAACAAAGCATATGTAAGTTGGCTTATTGAATTCTCGAGCCTTCTCGATGATTTGACGAACTAGTAGAATCTGTTCCCGGGTTCCCTTTCCCTTCACAAACCCAGCTTGCTCTTGCGCGATTTCTCGTGTCAGGTAAGCTTTCAGCCGTTCATTTAGGATGTGTAGCAGAATTTTGCTGGCATGACTGATTAGAGCAATGAGGCGGTAGTTGCTACACTTCTTGGTTGAACCTTTTTTATGTAGAGGAATGAAGACCGTATGGGCCCATTCTTTTGGCCATTTTCCTGACACCCATATCTTGTTGCAGATGGTATGAAAGATATGAACGCCGTGTTCTCCCATAGCTCTGATTGTTTCTACAGGAATTGCATCAGAGCCGGTAGCTTTCCCATTCTTCAGATGTTTGATGGCAGTTCTGATCTCTGACTCAAGGATGTCAGGTTCTAAACTATCTTCTCCAGTTTCCGTTGACTCGAAGGCCTGTGACAGTGGATCCTCAAACAGTGACTGGCAGTAGCATCTCCAACCTTCTGCTATTTTCTCCAATTCGCTGATCACTTCACCATTACAGTCTTCAATGGCCCAGGTTTTGGATGGCAACGTTTTTGTAATGAGACGAATTTTGTGATGCAGGTCTCTGGGTTCATGTCTTCCTGCATGAGCTTCAATCTCCTCACAAATATGACGCAAGTAGGCGTTATGATCTTTTCTGCACATTTTCTGGATTTGGGCAGACATTTCGTTGAGAACCCTAACATTTGCACCGGTTGCTTTCATCCTGCTTACCTTATTTACTTTGTCAGTTCCGTATTCGAGCTTGTTCGTTTAGTCAAATCTATGCAGACCTTGTACTATTTTTTATCTATGCCTATACATATATCTCATATGTAAGAGTCCGTCTGGGTGGGTACCACCGCAATGTCTATTTCTACCGTCAAGTAGCAGTGCGCATGCACTGTTGTGTTTCGGTTTGAAAGACATTGTAGCCAGTGTAACTACTGGACATAATGAGACTTAACATCTTATGTCTCAGGATGTTGAGCGCAGTGGAATGCCGCACAATAGTTTGTAACTTAAGGTGCTGGATGGTGTTGCTACTGTTTATGGGTGGTCGTATCGCTTACCATCAGGCGATCGACATGCTCGTCTCGTTATTCAAAGCAATAAATATATATATATACATATATCTTTTAAACTTAGTGTTACACGAAATCTAGAGCAATCCAGGTCCTAGATTAAAAATCTCTGTTCTTACTTCTAATTAATTTCGTGAAATTATATTTAAAATAGTAAAACGCATAAATAATTCATTCAATCTGCCTGATTTCGATCAAATCTGTACATAATGGGGAACAGCTCGTTCCTCCTACATGGCGTGCGTGTATCGTGTGTACACGGTGATCATTATTACGCAACGTAACACTGCAGTACGTTTGCCATGTAATCCACTACAACTAGGATAATCTACAGTATATTGTGCAATTAGGGTTGCAATAAAAATTACGTGGGGTATTGATTAGTTTGTATGATGCATTTTACAGATTTTTTTTGTCGTCCTGATACGACAAATTGAGCACCAGATTGTAATAGCAGATTAAATATAATGCCTATCAGCAAAGTGTTGTGTCTTTACACAGTCTTATGGTTGTGCCTGCTAGTTCCCACCTTGGTAGATGTATAGTGGTTGATACTGCGATTAGTTAAAACTAGTCAGTATGAGGAACCTTTACAAATGACGAATTTAGACAAAAAATATCTTTTTTGTGTATTTTGGTTGCCATTACTCTGAGTATGAAATATATTTCGGGAATTCTCTTACTGTTTAATGTTTTTATTTTGTATTTATCATAACAGCGATTTGAGTTAATATTACATAACCAGATTTTTAAAAGATATATCATTTTGAATTTCGAATTGAAATAGAACAGTTTGTCCGGAAAGTTCCTAGTTTTGGACACAATGTCCGGCAAGCGGTGTAGCAAGTCGCACTGGCGGAAAATTGAAACTTGAAAGCCCGCGCCCGCGACGCCGCCGCCCGCTCTTTGCTATTACGTTACAAACTAAAGTTATAAATGCAACACTGTTCTGTTTATTGATAAATTGAATAATATGTTATGTTAATAAAATATAACAATTTATATGTTTCGAATGGATATTTGGCTTAAGATTTTATAAGCACTTAATCGGAAAATTATTTGAGTGCTTTTAGTCGGTTTTGTTTTTTTTATCGTGCATCGAAGTAATGACTTGAGTTTACATATTAAATACTCTCATTAGATACACTTTATTTGGAGCAAATATTTTTTCGGTCTAAATATTACGACACCGAAAGTGGAAAGGCTCTTTCGGTTATTAATATAAATAACAAGAGACTTGAATAATGTATCTTATTATGGGGCCAAAGTCACGACTGTTTAAAATTCAAGTGTTGAACTAACAAACAATATTCATTAAATTTAGCTTGTCATTTTAGAAACACTGGATCCAGATATCTGAAATATTCCAGCTCATGTCGTATTGCCCCGGGTATATTAGATTTGTCTATAAAACGTAGAAACGACTGGCATGGAGATTACTTGTAAAAATATATTCAACGATTAAACCCATTCGCGATTGCCAAAGTTAACGATAGCCTCGTTGGGGATGGGACGGACTGCCAAGATGATGGTCCGCAGGTTCAAACTTCAAACCTAAGGCACACACATCTGAATTTTAGAAGTTATGTGTGTATTGTTTATCAATTTATCGTTCGCTTTAGGTGAAGGAACAAATCGAGAGGAAACTATAATACCTAAGAATCCTACATTAGAATTTTTAGGGTATGTGAAGTCTGCCAAACCGCACTAGGCCAGCGTAGTGAAGTGCCTTACCTCTCTAGTAGAGAAGGCCCATGCCCAGCAGTGTGACAGTATATACAGGGCTGATATATTCAACGATTCAACCCATTACCACGAAACCGATACGTCGCATGTAACCCAGCTAATTTTAATAAGCTTTAAATAAAAGTTGGATTTATACGAGATGTATGGTGTCGTGAATGACCCCCTTACTGGTATTTATTGCCGACGTGAGCGTTAATAAATTGTGTAAACAACGTATTATGTCGCGTTTAACACCGCGTAATTCTACATATTTGTGTCAGACAACTCTTTCGGATCGCGTATTGTATTTTTTAGTTTTTGGGTTCAGTAACAATTGTTATTTTTGTGCGTGACGGTCGTGTTGCCTGATGTGCTCGTGTTTTGAATTATTAAACGTAGGAAAGTCGTCAGTTTTAGCACAGGTTTAGTCGTCACTTAAAATACAAGCACATAATATAAAAATCATACTCTGATATTGTAAAATATTCAATGTTAATTTCTGCATATGAAATACCTAAGTGTTAACAACTAAAGTCAAAATTTACATGTGCAGCGTAGTCAAGTTAACTTAAAAAAATAATAGCTACACACAACAGTTTGGTGATTTCTCTATAACAGGCTGAAGGTAAATGAGATTGAACAATTATAAAGGAAAATACGTGACACAATAGATGGTGTTATCTCTAATAGCGCATACACACTCACGCCTTTTATCCCCGAAGAAGTAGGTAGAGGCGCAACTAGTGCACTCACTTTTCGCCGTGCGTGTTCCGTCCCATGATGTGATATGGGGCGAGCCTAGGCGCCATATCGGGCACAAATTTCAGACTCTAGACTGATACTGATTGTAAAAACCCAATATCACTTAGCCCGATCCGGGCTAATCGATCAAACCCAAGACCTCAGCATTGCAGTCGAACCGTAATACAACTACGCCACCGAAACAATTATTCTCTAATAACTTACATAAAAAGACTACAAAATACACTACAGAACACCTTTTTCTAACGTAAATGCCGATATTTGAACGAAATCACCAAAGATATGAAAATCTTTAAACCATCCTCAGTCTCATTTACATACATCAGTTCTTTCTGTAACAAGAGACCAATTATCTTAGCGCTTGGCCATCTTGTCTGAAATATAACCGGGTACGCTGCTCCTGTCTCTCGATTAATTAACACCATGTTTTGATAGCCGTGTGTCAAACGGATCCCGTTACTCACATAATGAACTGAGGTCCGCAATATTTAGTTTATTACACTTTAACATTGATACGGTTGTTTAATGCTTGCTAGTGTATTGTTGGTTTAAGTCTAGAGACATGGGCTGTGGCGACGTTCTGGGTTGGAATGTAGGGCCTATGGGGGCGATCCGGGCATGGCCCGGAGTCATGCGCTTACACGAGTTGCTTACGGTGCCTTAGCTACGGGCCTGTTTTAGGTCACCACCCACTTAACAAACTAACCTACGAAATTCTTGAAACCGGGGCCCCTTTTGTTTGCTCCCGTCCTGAGCTTTGCGCCATCTAAGACCGATACTGCAGTTAGAGCAATCTTTATATGTTTTTCTACACGATTTGCCTAGGACTCGTAAGACTCGAGCTCTCAAGATGTTGACAAATTCAGTTGGTTGGTCGTAAAAACGAAGCCAAGTTGTCAGCAACATATTCTAATAATTGTATTGCATTAACCTCTCGAGTGGACGATAGCCTAGTTGGGAATGGAACGGTCTGCCGAGACAATGTCCGAAGGTTCGAAACCCAAGGCACACACCTCTGACTTTTCGAAGTTATGTGTGTATTGTTTATCAATTATCGTTCGCTATAACGGTGAAGGAAAACATCGTGAGGAAACCTACATACCTGAGAATTCACGATAAGAATTTCGAGGGTATGTGAAGTCTGCCAATCCGCACTAGGCCAGCGTGGTGGACTAAGGCCTTAACCCTGTCAGTAGTAGAGGAGGCCCGTGCTCAGCAGTGGGCAGTATAAAATATAGGGCTGGTATTATTATTTATTATTATTATTAACCTCTCAACAAAGTTGCACAAAGGCTAGTGGTATTTGGAAGTATCTACTCATTAGCATATTACTTATTTTTATTGTTCAAAATTATTTAATTATGTTTACACAAATTACTCGTACGCCATTGCAGAGCAGAGGAAGGGAGCACGAAGCCATTAGGTTTCGCTTTTATTTGTTCAAATCGATGATAATTATTTATAAAGGTTTTAGGTACAATACAATACGGACGACTTGATAAGGTCACAGGAACACGCTGGATGCAGGCCGCTTTTGACATCTTTGGGGGAGGCCTATGTTCAGCAGTGGACGTCATGTGGCTGATGATGATGATGACAGATACTTTTATGAGATTTGTTAAAATTATGATGGCGACCTGAGTAGCAAATCCCTGATGGTAAAAAACATGCAACTCTGCATTGTGCAGTTTCAGGAATGGAGTTCTAATAAAAACCATTAAATGAAAATTTATTTTCATTTTATAAGAGTTTTGTTACTTCTTCTAGTACAAAAGAAGTAGGATGCTATTAAATTCTAGTTAGGGTCTCCTGAATGACTTTCAAGTAACCAAAATTGGATTAATAGATTCTTGTCTCAAAGAGACCCCAAAATCACGTTTTATGTATTTAACATGTATTCGAATTTCTAGGACTTTGCGGAGACTGCAATGAACGAGCTGTTAGGCTGGTACGGGTACGAAAGACTGGAGCTGAGACGGTGGGCTGCGTCCAGAGCCAGGGACGCGTCCAGCCCCGAACAGGCCAGCGAACAGAAGAACAAAGGTGGGTAATGTAGGTACCCTCCATGAAAAGACATCACACTTGACATCTATGAAAGTCAAACGCATTCAGGCTCTTTTTTAGAGTAATCAGATGTAGAGTATTAAGCTATGGGCCCGGCTTAGTGCCGACATACAAATTACAAACCATTTTTTTTCTATAATTAATTAATTTACTTATACTTATTATTGCAAGTATTCCTAAAATATATAAGGAATTATCCCTGGGACGCTGAAAGCTATAGCTTATAACTTTAAAAGGTGGACTTTAACGTGGGTGAAAAAGCGAATTGTAAATAAGTATGTTTAGTAAGCACATAAGAAATTTTGGAAATTCAACACATAAAAATTCAATTCACTATCCCCACCTTCAATCAGAGCATAACTATTCAGTTTAATATTCATAAAATTTTCGAAATTCCGCGAAAGACACCCTTCATATCTACAGCTGCGATTCTATGAAGTCTGCCCCAACGATTCTCCTGCCTTCACACCCAAATTGAAACAGTGGGGCGTTGATACTATCTTAATGTTTAACGACTTATTTTCTCAGAACTTCATAAAGTTGAGTAGCTTTTAATACATTGTACTTGGAATTGTGACTGGGTGAATTGATCTAATAAACTGTAGTACCTATTGGTTTAGGGAGTACCTATGTGATTTCGTAAGGGGCGTATATCTTAGGTTATTCACAGATCTGATGCATGTTTGTTGTGTATCTACTTTCAGTGATTAAAGTCTTAAGTAGGTATTTGAGGGATTAAGAGAATTACGGTTATCGACCACGGTTATTATACGAACGAATATATTATACGAATACGCTTGCATTGTTTGCAGTACCACAATGTCTTGTTACGTCATTAGGAGCCGTAAAAGATTTTGATATATAAATCTTGGTACCAGGAACATATTATAAATATATTACGTAGGTATAGGTACCTAACCAAATTTCACTTTAAATTCCACTCGGCAAAAAAATGATCGCAAGCCATACATGTAATATTGTTGGAAACCATTATCTATTAGTAGAATTTGGCATTGGAGCCTTGCTTCAAAATGCACATGTTCAAAATACGTAGATATCTCCTTTATACGCTTATATTTTTTTTATTGCCGCATTTTTTAAATGCTTCTAGATAAAATGAATTTTATATTATCTTTAATGGGCCGTTTTCATGTAAAGAGGACCACAAACAGTCAGTACAGTTCTTAAAACCTCGTTTTTTTTCGGTATATGTTCTTAAAATCACCAGCTTGTTTCGCCAGCCAGGTTTTACAGTTAATTAAATCAAAACCAGTCTTTCACACAAGAAAATGTAGATGAAATAATTGAAAATCAGTAGGTACAGTTCCAACTTACTTATCTCTTCACATACAAAATCTACCGATATTAATGAAGATTTTCTGACTAAACTGGAATAACAATAGGGAAAACTCATTAAGTACGTGAATATGAGTATAGCAGTACCGTAACACAATACATAGGTGCGCGTTCGATTTGCACACACTAACATTATTTACGAATTTGATACCGCTAAGCCGGTTTACTATTCCTAATGAACGCGCTGCGAATTTGCGTACCGAAAGCCTGGCTTCCAGCGCGTTTGCTGCGATTTATTTGGCTATAAGATTTATTTAACTTTACCTATCACTGCTGGGTATTGAACAATGAAAGCGGTTAGGCTATGTCTTCTAGTGCTCTGTCTTCTTTTTACTTAAAAAGGAGATAAATCTTGACAAAATCTACAACTGAAATTAGAATATCATTGGCCGGAGTAAAGCTTTCGACAAACTTAGCATACTAGATTCATGGAGGCATGTCATATATATAAAAAAATAGGTAGTTTATAATAAAATATTGAAAAAGACTCCACCATCCGAAAATATCCACCTATCCACATGCATTTAGCAGATCATGAACTCGAACTTATGACGGGGTCCATTTCACAAGGAATTAACACTCCCTATTTCGTATCGACATCTTGCGTTTTGTGGACAACATTCCTTACATTGGCATATAGGTGTGCGTCAAGTGAAAATTTGTTTAGCTCTTTGAGATGATTGATATTGTTTAACGTTACCGCCTTGTGTTTCACTGATTCTATACGGAGGCGCCTGTAAGCACCCTATTTTGTGAAATACAATTTGTTCTCATAAATAAACCTATGGTTTTACTAAGGTTTCTCTTGTTGCGAGATTTTTCTTTAGTACCACCGGTATATTTGTGTCGCTAAACAGCAGTGTACTGTCACTGTTGAGTCCCAATTCGAAAGAAAACAAGTGGAAAAATAAAGACACACAAATTACACCTTTATTCTCGAAGGGGTAGGCATAATTTTACTGGTGGTAGGTCTCTCATATGTAAGAGTCCGTCTGGGTGGGTACCACCGCAATGTCTATTTCTACCGCTAAGCAGCAGTATGCATGCACTGTTGTGTTTCGGTTTGAAGGATATTGTAGCCAGTGTAACTACAGGACATAGTGAGACTTAACATCTTATGTTTCAGGATGACGAGCGCAGTGGAATGCCACACTGTACTTTGTAACTCAAGGTGCTGGATGGTGTTGCTACTGTTTATGGGTGGTCGTATCGCTTACCATCAGGCCAACGGCATGCTCGTCTCGTCATTCAATGACATAAAACAAATAAAAAAATTAAATAGTGCAATTAGGGCTCACTTTTTGCCGTGTGTAATAGGGGACGAGTCTATCGCCATATCAGGCACAAATTCCTGACGGGCCGGGTTAATACTGCATGAAAAATCCGATAACATTTGCCCGACGCGGAAATCGAACCGGGGACCTCAGAGCGGATGTCGTACTACGGACAAAATTATAAACTACGCCACCGAAACTTCTCATCTAATATAATATTAGAATAGGGCAATGTACCGTCATGTAACACAACAATAATACCGGCCGTGTATTCTGTACTGCCCACTGCTGGGCACGGGTCTCCCCTACTACTAGGCTTTAGTCCACCACGCTGGCCTAGTGCGGGTTGGCAGACTTCACATACTTTTGAAATTCTTGTGCAGAACTTCTCAGGTATGCAGGTTTCCTCACGATGTTTTTCTGCAAGCGTCGTGCAATTCTTTGTAAACCAAATCTCTAGGTAATGTTGCTACTGACGGGTGGTCGTGATAATTAGGCACCATCAAACGATTAACCTGCAATCTCGTCATTATTTGTATAAAAATCATATTCAATTTTAATGTTATTTAAAACGGCCCATCCCAAACGGTCAGAAATCACAATTATTTTCCGTTATTACAACGTTGCAAAAAATCGAATTAATAAAATTGGTAACGAGCTATCGTTTACCTCTATAGACAACACAGTAATGAGAAAGTAAGTATTTTATTTCACTACGTTTTTTTCCGTCGAAGTTCATTCGCAAATTAATTGGAGATGGTTACTTGAGAACGAAACTCGGTTCGATGGTATATTTAATTTAATTAAATATTCTTTTCCACATACAGTGAAGCGTAATGATTTCGGAAAACTAAGATTTGTAAATAATTTATTTCGAATCTGTAAAATGTTAAGCATAATTTAGATTCAGTAAATTTTTACCCTACGACCAGTTTGGAAAGCAGTTTCCACTAGAGAAGAACAGGCAAGAAACTCTAGTGCTGCTTTTTTCAAAATCTGTTCAACAGTATAAAGTAGGTTCAGTGTATAACAAAAAAAAAAGTTTTTAATTTTGTTAAGAGCAGTTCATTTATGTACTTGCAAAAAAAACTATTTCCATATATCAACCTAAGTGTGTATTATTAATGTCGGGCAAAGTGGTATTGAGTTTTTCTGCTGAGTTTCAGCCCAGAGTCTGGAATCTCTGCCCGATATGGAGAATGACTTCACATGTCGAAAATTGGGTGCCCGGATTGTACCTCTGCCTACCCTTCAGGAATAAAGGCGTGTTGCTTGTATCTTTTTTGTGAATTATCGCTCGCTTTAACGGTGAAGGAAAACATCGTGAGGAAACCTGCATACCTGAGAAGTTGTCTGAATTTCGAAGGTATGTGAAGTCTGCCAACCCGCACTAGGCCAGCGTGGTGGACTAAGGCCTAAAAAACCCTCTCAATAGTAGAGGAGGCCCGTGCTCAGCAGTGGGCAGTATATAATACAGGGCTGGTATGGTATGGTATGGTATAGTTGTATCTTGGTTAGCCGTCTTCTTTGATGATAACGATTCTATTAAATTCTAATTATATTCATTTGTGTCTCTACAAGAGATATCTTAAACCGATAAGACTGATAAGGAGCCATTCATTAATTTCGTAAGGGTCTCAGGGGGGGTTAAAATCTCTACATGCCCTTATATTGGGGGAGGGGGGGTCCATTCTTAAGTAATATTTTGTGAGTCGAAATTAAATATTAGAAATCTAATTCCATTTATTTCTTCATTCTGTAATGTACAGTCACCAGCATAATTAGCTGAACAAATTCAAAATTTCAAATCACCTACCTACTTTTTAGTTCTTACTAATCTTTTTTTTCTCTTCACAAAAATAATATAAAAGAGATTTACTTTACTTCAAACAAAGAAAAAATGTTTCAGTTTATCTTAACGCGTATAGAGGCGATTTGAATTGTTGATTTTGTATAGATATTTATGCTTCTGACTGTAAATTTCGATTTACATCTTATTTCACAAATATTTGTTGCTTATTATAAAATTTTAAATCTTAAATGTGTTAATTTTTAAACATTTTAAATGTTATAAATAGATATAGTATGTACATTCAAGATGTTAAAAAATAAAACTGATTTACGTAATTAAACTGTGAGTTGCAGTGTAACTGATCCTTTTCTGGCAACATTTTATTATTCCGAAATCGAGATAGAATCTTACGTAAGAAGCGGGCGGGGGGCTAAAGAAATCTACTCTTACATGGGGGTAGGGGGGTCAAAAAGCGCCAAGATCATACTTACGTAATTAATGAATATTGAATGGCCCGTAATGGTGTACCTACTATATAATAATTAGGTATCTATCTATTTATTTTACCCGTCGAACTTTACCCCAAACAACCGCGTATGTTTAAATTTGAAAAACACACTTAAGACATGGGTACTTATTGCACCTTTTTATAACGGGAATTTTGTGTTTAGGGGCTTGAGAAGTAACAAATTATATATGGATATCTCAACGTACACAAAAATACTTCATGGTAACTTTGTTTACGTTCCCAGATGTTTGGTTGGTGTACCTTTTAGTTTTATTTATATACTGAAGAAAAAAACTAAACATAGAAGGTATCTTTTATAATGCATAATTCCTTTATTCGGATCTGTTAACATCGAATAGGAATGAAAATATGATAGATATTTATTTACTTTTAGTTTTTGAATAAAAAATTGGTAGGAAAGGAAATGTACCCTAACCTATTCATACCTACATATTCTTAAGAATCAGTTAGTGACCGTTTTCTTAGACCGTGTTGTGTCATCCATGGTCAAATGAAGTTGCTATTACAATGGACGAATTCGCGTGTGATTCGCCAGTGTGGTAAAAGCCTTAACTAAGCTTACAGCACTTAGCCTGACCACGAATAAAACAACCCGGCTTTAGTCTCAGGAAAAGGCCTATATTAAGCAAAGAGACATGGGGGCCATTCAAGTATTATGTAGGGCAAAATTTTATAAATTTTAACCCCCGTCCCGTCCCTTTAGGCAGCAAAAGTAAGTAAAGCTCTTATCCCCGCCCCTCCTCCTATGCTTACATATTATGCATAGGTTTAATATTTACAAAATCTGTTAAAATTTCTTTATTGTTATTTAATTATCGATTGGTGACGTAATCACTGTTGAGACTCCCTCGTCACCCATGTCATCGAAAATAAGCAAAGCATGGACCCCTCGCCCCCCTTTGGTGCTTACGTAATACTTGAACGGCCCCATGCTTACCTTAGCTTTGATAAGTATAATATCATGAATCTGTTTCCAACTCCAACGCTGACGCTATTGGTGTGCTGCCAACAACTACTCACAATATAACTCTTTTCTTCACAGACGAGTGTTCCTGGTGCAATAAGAGTATCACAAGCGAGGGTGGTGCCCTCCAACAGGCCGGCGCGACCTTCTGCTCAGAGCTGTGCTTCAGTCAGTCCCGCCGCGCCAACTTCAAACGGGCGAAGACTTGCGACTGGTGTCGGCATGTCAGGCATACTGTTGCTTATGTGGACTTTCAGGTGAGATTGTGTTTATTTGTTTTGACTGCAACGAATGCTTTTTTGTACGGACACCAATTCCACTGCACCTAATGGTGACAGAAGCTGTGTTCGGATAGAGTACCTATCAAATGATCACTTATTATCCCTTGCCAGTTGATATAATTTTGCTAGCCTGTTCGAATGTAATTGTTTTGTTTTTAATCGTAAGTGGCCGTACTTGCCAGGCGAGTATCAAATACAAAAAAAAACATGACTAGGGGAAAACAGTCAATTGTAAAGTGTTTGGGTGATGGTGTACTGTTTATCTAAGAATAGGATTGCTTACCAAGTAGAACTCAAGGAAAATAAAAGTTGTAACTTATACCTTAACCTGTTTTCTATCAGAGAGGTATCTACCTACACATATTTACATAGTCTTTTGGATTCGTAGTTTTCAGCAAATAATTTGTAAAGCTACTGCGTATAATTTCACCTGAATCTAGAGCTTGCATTATCCTTTACTTATGTACTCTTTATAATGTTTCAGGATGGTGCCACACAGCTGCAATTCTGCTCAGACAAATGCCTCAATCAGTACAAGATGCACATATTCTGCCGGGAGACACAGGCGCACCTCGATCTCAACCCACACTTGGTGAACGCCTCATCTTCTTCCAATCTTATCACTCCAGACCTCTGGCTCAAGAACTGCAAGAGCCGGTCCGTCTCGCCAGCCTCTGAGAGGTCTGGGTCACCACACCCTGAGAACATGACTATCAAACCGAACCCAGAAAAGACAGAAGCACAAAAGACACAAAGGAAATCTCCTTTACCATTAATAACCATAGCGCCCACCGCCAAACTAATGAAGCAGAAACGTAATGAAGAAACCGTGAACATTCATAAGTCGCCTGAATCGAAAAAAGAGGTTAGAACTAATAAAATGAATTTACGGAAGCGCAGGTCATCAAAGTGTTCCGCAACAGTCACATCTCAGGTTGTGAGACAGCGTACAACCACGCCTAAAGCGCAGGATCTACGCATGTGCAGTCCCTCCGAAGGATCTTCACCAGCTTCGACAATCACAAACGCTATACAATCACCTCCTCACCCGGTAAACCACGCACCACCTCCACCGCCGTACACGAATCAGATGTTCGGAATGCCACCTCCAGTATTCATGGAGAATCACCACGAGCCACGACATCCGAATATGTTCCCACCGAGGTTCAACTTCATGCCGAGGCCGGGAATGCCAATGCACCAGGAGAGACCACGACTGCCCCCACCACTGAATTTCCCGCAGCCTTTAGGACAAGCGCCACCGGTCACAGTTCTAGTGCCATATCCTGTGGTACTCCCGATACCAATACCAATACCTATTCCCATACCGATTACATCTTTCCTCCAAGCACACTATGCAAGCAAAGTCAAAACGGAACCCAGAACCGAAGATACTGAAGGACCTTTAGATTTTACTATGAATAATGATAGGAAAAGAAACGAGGAATCCAATGTTAACAATGAAGTAAATACTGAACCCACAGAGGATAGTGCTGTTAGCGAAATAAATAATGAAATAAATGAGAGGATAGAAGATGAGGACAAAACTGAATGTGAAGGAAACGAAACTGGTAATCCAGAACAGACACTGCCGAAATTTAAAATAACAAGACTGGGTAACAAAATGGCGAAGATTGTTGCAAAGACAAGGGAGACGAACGATTCAGCCAGGCCGTTACGGAAAAGGCGGCGACTCGTTGAAGTGGTGCCAGACGATGAAGTTCTCATTCCGAAAACTAGAAAAATAGTTCAAGTATAACAGCTATTTTAAGCTTCATTTACCATTATATAACTAACTCATTAATACATATCACAACGCATGATAATCCGAACAGAGTTCAATATTGTTTCACTAGTCTTAGTTTTAAGATACGTTTAACTTTTCATCGTAGATTTAATGTAGGGCGCACTGTAAATGTGATATTAGTAACTTATTGCAAATCTTCTACGTGAATAAATTAAAATATATACGTATCTCTAAGTATACAGATTTTTCTTTTATCCCTTAATCTTTTCTAGTTTCATCGAATCATTAGAAGCATTGTTGTATCTATTTCAATTTTGGGTACATACGTCAGTCCGCGTTTTCTTTCAGTTGTGGCCTGAGAAAGCACCGCATATTCAGAATTTGTAATGAATTATAATAATCATTCCCAAAAGGGCAGACAAGAATAAAGAATTTAGCGTAATTATTAAAAATAAATATTTTGATGACTTGGTCAAAATTACAAGAATCATCCGCGAATAGTTTGACCTTTAAAAATAATTTCTATACCTGATTTTGATTCGTATAAAGTATAAACAAAATGCCACTTACCTTAAGAGACGTTTAATAGCGTGATAGTGAATAATATACTGCTTCAATGGCGTAGTTGTATTACGGTACGACTACAATGCTGAGGTCTCGGATTCGATTAATGGGTCAGGCAGCGATATTGGGTTTATCTACTCAGTATCAGCCTGGAGTCTGGAATTTGTGCCTGATATGGCGATAGGCTCGCCCCCTATCACATCATGGGACGGAATACGCACGGCGAAAAGTGGGTGCACAAGTTGCGCCTCTGCCTACCCCTTCGTGGATAAAGGGCGTGAATGTGTATGTATCTACGTATAATAGAAAAAATAATGTTCTTATCGCCATAAAACAAACACGCTACATTCCTTCACGCTAACCATTACGTAGCTTATTACGAACTGCAAAAATATTCAATGAGTTCACTATGTCAATTAAACAATTCCAACTTCTATAGAAACAAAACTCGTTGAACACTTGTGCAACCAATATGATGAAATCAGGCAAGCGTTTTACAAGTTCACAATTAAAAAGAACATTTAAAATTCATAGTATTTATTGTTTCGTTCGAAAATAATTAAAAACTGTTTGAAAATATCAATGACTATCAACAACAATCTATCTTAATATTAACAGCTCCGTCAAACAAGATGGATATGGCTCGTGAAGCTGTTCTTTAGAAAATTGTACATTACATTGAGATCTAACTTTCAATAGCACATCGCGTCACATTCAAATACTTTTAAGTTTAAAGCGTCTCTGGTATACAACATTAAATGCAAGAGAGGCTGTCTGGAAGTACATTCTGAGAATTGCCAGTTAATAATTTTAGCAGCAACTTATCACAACAGGGACTATCATCCTAATACTAAGTTATTGCTTATTGTTGTACAAGTCCCACAGAGTTATAGCACCATCAAGTCCACCAGCCGCCATTATATGGGCATTCCAGAGAGACACCTTTTCAGTAGAATAAGCAATGTCTTGTATAGCTTGCTTATGCTCTGTAAGCACAACCAATGGCCTCAGAGAAAACCAAGAGAATATGCGGATGTGCCCATCCCAACCTCCCGAAGCAAAGACTTTGCCGTCCTTACGAGTCTGAACTCTGTTGATGCCAGGGTTCTTAATTGTCACATCCATCTTGTGAGCCAAGCTTAAGTCTTTTTTTCCTAAACTAAATATCTGTATCACATTTGACGCATTGCCGATGATTCCCTTCTGTTGCTCAAGGAGGTAGTCCACGGACATGGGACACTCTTGTGTCTTCAGTTTACTGATGCATTGACTAGTGTTGAGATCCCACAGGAGGAGCCACCCTGCTTCGTACCCGGCAAACAGCATGGGCCTGTCGCAAGGGAACTCCACAAACTTCAAACACATTGGCTCTCCGAGCTTCAAGGTCTTATCATCCATCTCCAAACAACCAAGTTTCTCCCCAGAAAAATTATATACGTGTATTTTCGAATCATTGTCAGGTACATATAAAGTTTCGAGTTTTGTGTTGGCTTCAAATCGGCAGAACCCAGGATAATCAATGTTGATGACAACATCTTCTTCATAACCACGGTTTGTCAATTCAAATATTTTGTATTTGCCACCTTTCTCTTGAGTGATGAGTTGAGTGTCAGTGTGAATGAGGTGCAGAATAGGAGCTTGACCAACTTGTATCTTCTGTTGCACTCGATTAGTCTGGAATGTACATGTCAACAAGTTAGTTACACGCTTATGTTCATATATAACAATTATAAATAAGATGATGAAAGGCAAGATGTTCCTATACTGGCAAATTCCCAATTTGGATGTAGAATAGAAATATGCTTTACAAAGTAGTAGAAAAGACATAATAATAATTGAGTTTTATATTTTCTGTAATTGGAATTTTCCTACTTCAATTCTTGTTGTGGCAGTTTATGCATGATAATTCATATTGTAAGAGAACAATCAAAATATTGCACTGAGCTTCTGTAACTAGGATGCAAAGGCTTTAAGTTAATGCAACTCGGAATATGTCTAATAAAACAATATGTATGCAGTTACTAGCATTGCGCGCGGCTCCACCCGCGTGGAAAAGTTTTTCCGGGATAAAAAGTAGCCTATAGCACTCAGGAGTAATGTAGCTTCCTATTAGTGAAAGAATTTTCAAAAACAAACAAACTCTTCAGCTTTATAATATTAGTATAGATTGAAACTTTGTTGCAACTAGTTATAAACACTTATAGGCTCATTACAATTATCTTTATGTAATTTAAAAGTATCTAATTGAATATAATTTTTAAGGAAATATTATGTAATGAGGGTATTTGTAATTTTAAATGAATTTAACTTTATATGAAAATAAAAAATACTTTTTTTACAAAGTCAGGTGCTGATGACGATTATAAATAAACATTTATTTTGATTGTCTGAACAGTGCGAACCGAGTATAAACAGTAAACACATTAACACTAGTAAGTAGGACAAATCTTTCAGTCAGCAAGAATAGTGTGTGGGTAGTCAAAATGCGACGCTAGGATCAAAACGAGGCATCAACTTGATAAACAGTTCAATATTATTTTGGTTTTGATTGGGCGGGCCGGGCGGGGGCGGTCTCGTTCGCATTCTAGGTCACATAACAACAGTGGTAAACAGACGCGCAGAAGACCATATCATAGTGCGCAATAGCTCACTATCTGCGCACTTCCATAATATGTAAAATATTTCAAATAATCTGATCTCACCTGAAGGTTGAATGCATAAACATAGCCATTTTTCGAGCCGGCTAGTAACCTCTCTAGACCCCCGGGTAAAAAGTTAAACGCCAACGAGTATACCGGCACGTTATCAACGTTTCTTATTGTGTACACAGGATCTGGAGGTAGTAGTGCCATCGTTGGTCAAGCTCAAACCGAAATATTACCTCGAAATTGGAAATTAAAATAAATAACAAAATTAATCAAGCCATCAGAAACACAACCACAACTACGCACAACACAAAACTGACAGAAAAACAAAAAAAACAACTATCTTACGTCGGCACTAGTGACAAGCAAATCTTCGTCACGATTTGTTTTTGGATCAAATTAATGCGATTGTCGACTATTTTAAAATCGATATTTTTAGCTTGATATAGAAAACTTGGTTGTTATATGCTCTAAGAGAAAAACAAATTACTATTATACTAATTAAAGTCTTTACTGTAAATATTTTAATATAGATACCCAGTGTTAAGTAATCAGTCAAGTGAACTGTATTTTGTTTATTGCAGTTCCACGACGAGACGAGCATGCCGCTCGCCTGACGGTTAGCCATACGGCCGCCCATAAATAGTAGCAACGCCGCAGAAGTTTGAATTACAAAGTACTGTGTGGCACTCTACTGTTCTAGTCAACTTGAGACATAAAATGTTCAGATCAAGGTCGTAGCTAGGGGGGAGGGGTGGCTAGCGTGGTCCTAGAAACATGTTTGCTCATCCTATAAAAAACCTGTTCTTACAGGGTTAGCTGCCACCAGCTGTCCCCCTAAAAGAAATCCGTAGCTACGTTAATGGTAAAGTCTCGTAATCCTCAGTGATTACGCTGGCTACAATGTTCTTCAAATGGAACACAACACTGTTGCTTGGCAGTAGAAATAAACATTACGGTGGTACTTACCCAGGCAGCCCCTCGCATAAGAGAGACCTACCACTAGTGGCCTGCATCCGTCGATGGGGCGATGGGGGTTGGTCAGCGCGGGAAAGTAAGGTTACAATTTACAACCAAACCAAGTAATCTTTTACGTATTATAAAACAAAGTTCTCCGCAGCGTCGCGTCTGTTTGTGTTAACATGATAAACTCAAAAAGTACCAAAACGAAATTATATGAAATTTGACATGGAGATAGTTTTAGACCCTGGAAAGGACATCTATATAAAAATTTCGTGTCACAGTGTTTGTTACCGTACTCCTCCGAAACGGTGAACCGATTTTGATGAAATTTTATATTCACACTTGGTAGGTCTCAGAATAGGTTGTTATCTATTTTTCATCCCCCTAAGTGATAAGGGTGGCCCACACCAATTTTTTTTTTATTTTTCGGTAAGATTTTTAAGCTATTGCATAGCTTCTATCGCGGGCCTTGAGCGTGGAGACCGAATCCAAAAATTCCGTAACGAAAATAACCTCACATCTTTTTTATCTTACTAATATGAACCTTAAATACAATGCGTAGAAGCTATAATTCTTGAAACGAGTATATTTTTATTTATTTTATTTATTAAAGTCATTAAAACCATTTCTTACTAATCTAATATGAACCTTAAATACATTGCGTAGAAGCTATTTCCCAGCGTTGGCACGGCACGAGTACAAGAGAATCGAACGTAACATTCTTTTTTCAAATTTTGATTTATTCTACTTTGGTTGTGATGACCATGGCATTTCCGACATTTATCAATAACAAGACTAAACGTGCGTTGCTCGCGTTTAAAAATCTACTTTATGTGGTAAGCGTAAGATCGAATTTGTGTTTAGTCAATCAAAATTTGTGATAAAAAATGCTATGCAATAGCTTTACCGCGGCAGTCTCCGAGTGCCACACGTATATTTTTAATTTTTTTTAAGATGTGGCATTAAAAAATACTTACAACCCTAAATTTTCTCTCTTCTTCTATCATCCCCTATTTTTAATAGCGATATTAGTAATTTGATAACTTTTAACTCCGGTCGGTAACTGATCAATTGATTTTCATTTTTTTCTACTAAAATAATCTCTAAAAAGAATTTATATGGCAAAACAACCTTTGCCGGGTCAGCTAGTGTTATATAAAAGAGTGTTGTGTTAGTTACACTATCATTCCGTCTTGAGCAGCCGACTCGGACGGACCTATTGTTTGCCATAGCGCCAGCTGTGGCACGCATTGTTCTATCCGAGTACCTGCTCGGTCGGACCGTAGCGACCTCGCTACACGCCAAAGCCGACAGGGAACAATAGGACTATTGTCCTATTGCTACCTGAAAGCTTTTCGGGCTAAACCGCGTCCTTCTCAGGACAGGGTTTCGCCCAAACTTCACGTCGAAAGTTTTTATTGCCCCTTCAGGGCTAGCTCGGTGGTTAACCTACCGGTGTGAACAAGCCGAGCTAGCGGTGACCCGGCCACGCGCTGCGCCCCTTCAGGGCAAAGCAAAGCCGGACGGGTGCGGGTTTGGAGGCTGTGGAGACACACCACAGTTTCCGCCGCATATCGCCCTCCCTACCTTACCCTTCCCCGAAATCCATCCCGTGTATCGGTTGAGCGTGCGGTCCTCGGACCAATACCGCTTACGGTACACGGACTGTTAGGAACCCTCTTTGCACAATAAGACTGGCAAAAGGGAGTACAAGCTTAGGGCACACCTAATTTAAGTACACCCCCCCTCGCCTATACCCGGCGAGGAGGGCCACACACGCACTCACCCCCGGGCACACCCACCCGGGGACGTAGTAGTAAACTCATTTACCGCGTCCGCGATCCGCGACCGAACGTTTGTGTGATAGCCGCCTGGTTTCTTGTGCGTTCTTTGACAGGCGGAACACACCCGGGGATAGTGAACGCACACGCGGTCCCCAAATAAATTTAACCATGGACGTGGACCCAGCCACAAAAATGGCCGGTTCCACGTCCATTGTATCCGAACCCGAACCCTTCATCGCTCCCGGCATCACGCTGTCGGCGATGAAGGCTGCGCTACGTAAGTTGGTAGTCCTGGACTCAGAGTTCAGGGACTACATGTCCATGCTGCTCCATAACGTCAGGGAGCAGCTATCCGAACCCACGACCCCGTCCCCACCAGTGTCGTCCGAGGCCCCGGCCGTTAGCCAAGCGACCGAGACCACGGACGACTCTGCGATGGAGACCACTACGACGGGCTCCCTCAAGCGTCCCGTCCCTTCCTCTTCTTCCTCCTGCGAATCGCAGGCGGAAGAATCGTCATCGGAACCCGATGGCGATGGCTTCACGGCTGTGAAGCGTGGGAGGAGGAAGAAAAGGGCGGTCGCTGCCGATAGTGTCCCCGCGCCTTCTGCGCCTTCAGCGCCTTCAGCGCCGTCTGAGCCTTCAGCGCCACCCGCATCGGCGTCGACGTCGTCGCCACCGCCGCCACCAACCCAACCTAAGGCTAAAAAGCCCCCGCGACTGAACCTTCAGTTGCCCGCCAACATGTCCATTCCGGACGTCTTCGCTGAGCTGCGCCGGCAGCACATCAGCATCGCCAGCAACTCGTGGAATAAAATCCACAAACTCCTTGCTCTGCAGCCCGCCTCAATCGCGGACCACAGAGCGCTAACTAAATTCCTGGACTCCAGGAAACTCCATTATTTCACCTTTGCTCTCCCGGATGAACGTCGCTTCCGCTACGTCATCCGGGGTATTCCCGTAGAAATGTCTGCCCAAGAAGTCAAGGATGGCCTCCTTGAGAAGGGCATCAAAGTCCTAGAGGTGCACAGGATGCACCGTCAGTCCCGTGCCTCCCGGCCGGGCATTCAATATGAGATGGTTCTCGCCATCTTACAATCCTCGGACGACGTTAAACGTCTTTACGAGATTAAGGATATCTCCGGGCTAGGCGGCTTCACCGTCGAAACCCCTCACAAATCAGGTCAGGTAGGGCAGTGTCACAACTGCCAAAAATACGGCCACAATTCCCGTGGCTGTCGCCTCCCCGCCAGGTGCGTCAAGTGCCTCGGCGAACATGGCACACTAGAGTGCCCCCGTCCCAAAGATAGGACTCAGTGCACGGAGCCCCCTTCGTGCACTAACTGTAGACAGACGGGCCACCCCGCCAACTACCGCGGGTGCCCTAGGGCCCCCAAAAAACAGTCCAGAGCTCCTAAAGCTCTAGCCCCTCAGGCCGCCCCACCAGCTTTCAAGCTGGCACCTGCTCCGGTGCGTAACCCGTGGTTCCCTCCCACGGCACGCCCGGACCCCCGTCTCAAGGCCCACGGCGGAGTCACTCCCGCCACCCCGGCCACAACTCCAAAACCACCTCATCCGTCCCCTTCGGCTACCGCGGCCCCTCCTTCAGAGGCAGCCCAGCCAACACCAACTAAACCCAAACCCAAACCCAAAACCCGCCAGGTGGCGACGACGCCGGCGTCGAACAACTCTGCGGAAACAGTCTCCGCCCTCCTATGTTCTCCGGAGATCATGCGTCTCCACGGCAAAATTGCCGAACTCTCCGCTCTCCTCGCCTGCTCTGAGGACGAGGAGCACGAAATCCTCGCGGAAATTTACCTGACGCAAAATAAAATTTACTGGGCCATCAACAACGCCGTGCGCCCTCAGTCGTCATCATAAATGGCGAACAACAGCGCGGTGCATCCCCCTAAGCGGACCAAACCTCGCTCCCTCAGAGTGGGGTTTTTCAACATAAATGGTATTCGCGGCCAGCGTGCCGAACTCTCTGATTTTGTCCGCACAAATAACTTAGACGTTTTCCTCATCCAGGAAACGTTCCTCAAACCCGCCCATCGCAGTCCCAATATCTCTAATTTCAACCTGGTACGCAACGATCGTACCAGTGGCCCGTTTGGTGGCACCCTCATTTATTACAAAAGGTCCCTGCACTGCATACCACTAGACCCCCCAGATAGCTTGAGGAACATTGAGACTTCAGTTTGCAGGCTAGCTATGACAGGACATCCGCCGATCACCATCATATCGGCCTATCTCTCGCCCTCTAAGGAGCTTCACTCCGATGAGCTCAAGACCCTATTGGAAATGGGGGACTCCGTCATTCTGGCGGGGGACCTCAACGCCAAGAACACTCTCTGGGGCTGCAACTCGACCTCTGGGAGAGGGGCCGCCCTGGAGAGTTGTCTTGAAACAATAGATATGAGCATACTGGTTCCTTCCGAACCTACCCACTATAGCCATGTTGACGACGAGTACCGACCCGACATACTCGACATAGCGCTCGTAAGGAACGTAAGCCTTCGCGTGCGTTCCATGCAAGTGCTACAAGAGTTAGACTCTGACCACAGACCTGTGATCCTAGATCTAGCCCCCCAAAACTGTCCAACAGACACAGGTCCTAACGTTCCGATGAAGGTGAAAACGAATTGGCGCCTCCTAGGCACCAAACTCGCGGACACCTCATCCACAGATCTTTCCGCGATTCCGACCAACATCGTGACTCCTGAGGAAACGACCAGCGCGATACGCTCCTTCACCAACCACCTGCAAAACGTCCTGAGCGAAAGCTCCGAGAAGGTGCCTGAGACTGTCCACAGTCAATGGCAACTTCCTGACGACGTGCGAGAGGTGGTGAGGTTGCGTAACTCCACGCTCAGAGCCTGCGCGACGAGCCCCACCCCGGAACGACGACATCTTGCGCGCTACCTCCAACGTGAGGTTAGACGTCGCATAAAAGAGGTCGTCGATTCGAGATGGGAATCTCGCCTAGCAGAACTCGACCCGACACATCAGGCCTTTTGGCAACTGTGTCGCTCCTTCAGGAGAAACGATGTGACCTCCATGCCTCCGCTCAATCGTCCGAATCAACGGCCGGCGTTCGATGACGACGAGAAAGCGGAACTTCTGGCCTGCAGTCTGGAGTCTCAATGTTCTCTCTCAACGATACCCGTAGACCACGACCATCTTGTTGCGGTTAATTCACTCGTCGAAAGTAGGAACGCGGTCCGGCCACCGCCGATCTCTAACGCAAACGAAATAATTTACATCGACGTCGACCCGGACGTCGACCCGCCGCCGCCCGATCCCCTTGCACCGGTGACAATCGAAGAAGTCATCGATCTGATCAAGGCACTCAAACGTCGTAAGGCCCCCGGGGGCGATAGGATACCCACTCGCATGATCAAGATGCTCCCGGAGCATCTGGTCAAGATCCTTACCGCGATTTATAACGCCGCGTTTCTTAACTGCCTCTTCCCAGAGGACTGGAAGGAGGCAGTTGTGATAGGCATCCATAAGCCGGGAAAACCCGCATTCGAGCCATCTTCTTACAGGCCTATCAGCCTGCTTAGCACTCTGGGCAAAATATACGAGCGGATCGTCCTCGACCGCCTCAAAATTGTCGCCCACAATAATAATTTGATCCCCCCTGAACAGTTCGGTTTTCGCACCAGGCACAGTTGTGTCAACCAGGTGCTCCGCATCACGGAGCACGTTCATGATAGATTCCGCGCCGGCATGCCAACCGGCGCCATCTTTTTCGATATTGAAAAAGCATTCGACAGGGTGTGGCACAACGGCTTGCTCTTCAAGCTGTACACTCTCAACGTGCCCACTCATCTCGTGCACATCATACGAGAATTCCTGTCGAATCGTGGATTCAAATATCGCGTGGAGGGAACTCTTTCTTCCCGACACTCCATCACGGCCGGAGTCCCGCAAGGCTCCGCCCTCTCCCCCTTTCTTTTCTCGCTGTACACCAGCGACATCCCGAAACCGAAGAACGCCCATCTGGCGCTCTTCGCTGACGACACAGCAATCTACGCTTCACGTAGAGACCCCGACCAAGTGGTGCGCATTTTGCAGACCGCCGCCGACCAGCTCGGTGAGTGGTTTCGCAAATGGCGAATCACCGTCAACCCCACCAAGAGCCAGGCCATCCTTTTCACTCGGAAAACGAGGTCCCAAGTGGCTCGCACCTCAGTCCGCATGTCCGACCAGGTCATACCCTGGAAGGACAAAGCCAAATACTTAGGAGTGATCCTTGATCAGAAGTTGACCTTCTTGCCACACTTAAACGCGGTACGCGCGCGAGCCGCATTCGCGATGAGCCAATTGCATTGGCTCATAAACAAACAAAGTAAAATGTCCATCCGCAACAAGATTAGGATATATACCGCGTGCATTAGGCCCATAATGACGTACGCGTCACCCGTATTCGCTCACGTACCGCCCGCTCGACTTAAGCGTATGCAGACGTTGCAGAATAGATTTCTCAGATACGCTCTTGGTGCCCCGTGGTACGTTCGCAATCGCAACCTCCACGTGGACACCAACATGCCGACCATCAAGCACTTCATGCAGAACATCAGCAAACGCTATTTCGATCGGGCGGAAAAACATACCAATACGCTCATCCGCAAAGCGTCAATATACACTCCATTTGACCGCGCCAAATGGAGACGGCCGCGTTCAGTTTTGACAGATCCAGAGGACGAAATCACTCTGGCAATTCGTGAGAAAAACGAGTTTTTAAAACTCTTACACTCCACAAGACCGCAGTTCCGTCCTCGCCGTCGAGGACCTCGCCGCGTTCCCCGTCGCCCTCCCGACCCCCATGACAGTTCCGGCCCGGGTGCCGATGTAAACAACCCGAACTGATAGGATTAGGAAAAATCCTTCCCCCCCACTAATCGTTGAATGTCTCATATTCTCCCCTCAGCGACCGTCCTGAGCCGAGGCTCGTAACCCGTTAGGGGGTTGCCCTCAGCATGGTTGCTTAAATTCAGGGTTGCGAGCGCACCAGCGTTCACCCTAAAGACCGGTGTGGCCAGAAAAGCCGACCCTCGTCAGGCTACTGGCAGAATAGTCAGGGACAAAAAAAAAAAAAAAAAAAAAAAAAAGTTACACTATTTATAACTCGAGAACGGCCGAACCGATTATAATGTTCTTAGATTTTTTGGATTTGTATCCGTTCTGAATAGTAGAATAACCATAAAAATATGGGAAAAGATTCATTTGTGATTTGAAAAAATTAACATGGTGTTGAGTTTTCTTTCCTTAGACAGCTGCTCCAGTTGCGCACAGTCCCTGTGGCAGTCGCAAAGAGTACCTATATCATAGAATAATAACGCCAAGAATGATAGTTTCATATCAAAAAACTGTCAAGTGTGAAGCATAAAACTCATTGATGTAGGCGTAGGCCACACGTATTGACGTTCTGCCACACGCACACAAGGGTGCAAATAATGTTGCTAGTGGTATCGGATGTTCCCCAAAAACTTAAGTCATTATTTAATTAGGGAATTATTATTATTGTTCACAGTAAGGGATTACTTTATCCTTAATTATAATGATAAAAATCTGAAATAAAAAATAATAAAATAAATCCCTTAGAATGACCAAAACAGTACCAAGTTAAAAACAAATTACGTTGATGACGTGAATTAAACGGTTGAATGCGGTATTTACCTTTGCCTCCATTCTAGTTTTATGATGATGATATGAATGAATGCCTTTATTTATGTCAATAATATCAAATGTATCTGGTTCTATTTTATTACGGTTTTTTTGCGAATCATAGTAAAAAAGAAAAAAAAAAGTTAAAATTATAAATGATAACTTCATAATTTCTAAAAAAGAAAAGATACAGGTGTCCTTATTTTAGAACTATTTTCATTTAAAATAATAATATAAGCTTGTTAAAATTTGAAATGTCAATTAAAATCAACTCAACAGAAAAATATTATTTTCATAATACTGGCAACACAATTCCAAAGCATGCAAAGGTACCAATTAAATAAGTTAATTTTAGAAATATATTAATTTTAGAATATGAACATCAACATTTGGGGTATCAATTTTCTTTTTTTTTGGCAACATTTTGATATAATAGCGTCTATAAAATTTTTGAATTATTGTTTTTGCTTTAGCTATTATTTTATGTCAAAATATTAGATTAATCGTAATAATTGCATGTGAAATGTTATGTTACAATGTTTCTTAAAATTATCCGAGATACTGTGACATCAGTTTATTGCACAAACCATCATTTTAAAATAAAATATCGAGAGCTGATAGCGCTACGATTCGGCCTTGAGCACTGACGCGGGATGTTTGGTTACTAGGCTAATTTAGCCTAGTTTTACTTGCCTCACTAAGCGTGTATGTTCACGGTTTCTATGTGTTATTATTCTAAGACCTATATTATAATGTCATATTACCTCCTTCCATTGCATACCGATGCGCTTAGCTATTACGCAATTAATTACTATCTTTTTAGAGTTTTCACCATTTATTATTTAGTTTTCGACAGTGTTAGTATTTGAATTCGTTTTAAAGGTATCAGTTTAGATTTTATGTTTTCAACCTGCGGTTTCCAATTTAGATAATTATCTAAAATTAGGCCAAGATATTTTTCTCTTCATTTCCTTGTTATTAATTGATTGTTTATATTTGAAATATGAATTACTGCCTGATTTCTGATACAATTTTAATACAGTTTTTTGTTTGCTATTTACAGTTTCATATAGAATAATGTACAAAATCACACCTAACATTAACCCCTATTGCAGCTAATCGACTAAATTTTAAATCATTTTTACAGCTCTAGTGTCAACACAGTCGGGCACGGCACTGTCATTGGCTCTGTGCGTGATCCGTCAGTGGATGCGTCAATTCTCTTCCCCATCACAGTAGTATTATCGTGTTTTACAATTTATTATTTTTTTGAATGAGAATCGTTTGTTTACTTGAAAATGGGTGCCACGGGTAAAATGAGAGGATTAAATTAATCGTCGAAATCACAAATGGCTGCGGAGTCGCTCTTAAAAACTGCAAGGCACTCTAAATACACGTCGTATAGGAAAATTTTGTATCATAGATTTTTCGTGGGCCTACTTTTGTTTATTGTGGTGTCTTTAGTGTTTACTGTGGTGTTCAACGCGCTCAGTGTCAGCGCCCCGCGGACGAATGTGTTTTTGCCAGTGAACTTGGAATCCAGAAGCGAAGTACAGAGATTGGAAGATGACGCGCCTTATACGCAAGCTCGTCTCGGGAATTGTACATATTGGGAGTGCTTCGACGTGTACAAATGCGGCCGAGGCGGCCACGACAAGATAACCATTTATATATACCCATTGAAAAACTATCAGACTGCTAAAGGGAATTCTGTATCACATTTTTCTAGAGAATTTTATATGATATTAGACACAATAAAACGTAGTAAATACTATACACCGAACCCCGAGGAGGCGTGCCTGCTAGTCCCCAGCATAGATATGTTAAATCAAGCTAGTTTTTCTAGTAAACATGTGTCACAAGCACTCCAATCACTTGAATAGTAAGTATTGAATGACAACATCCAATTCTGTTTTTTATTATTTAAAAAGACGAATATCATCGTAATATACTAATGAGTAATAATTAATTGTTTCATGAGAATGTCTAAACAACACCTGACATACAACCTTAACTTTTTAAATGATAATTTTTCCCAATTCTAATTTAAGTATTAATACCAAATCCATATTTTGTAGCCATAAAATAAATTATAGGTACACAGAATTACAGGTATGACATTGTCAGTGATAGTGCAATACCGTGGAACTAGTACTGCCAAATGCCGCATAACTGGCGAATATAGCTAAATTGAGATCTATACATAGAATAAAAAGTGATGATCAAACATTCAGTTTCAACCATCCCCTGAAAATAAAAAATCATTTTCATACTTATTCGGTATTTACCAAGGCTAGTTCTACAATGCTGTACTATTTCCTATGATATATATTTCGCACCTTTAGGAAGAAAATGACGCAATTAAAAAAAAAAAAATGGTGTATCATTATAAAATGACTTAAAACTGGTCTCTTTTTATGAAAATATAATAAAAAAGGACCGATATAATAGTTTTGTCCTTTTCCTGCTTGAATATGGCGGTGTTTGAACTATTGTTGTATTGAAAATTTCGTTTTAAGTATTTTTATGATAACTCAATTTTTTATTTTTTTTAATTGTGTCGTTTTCGTCCTAGAGGTGCGATTTATGTAGTTATAAAGCACCATGTGCCAGATGTGCATGTGAGGTTCTGCATTTGGTATCCAGGCTGGGTTTATGCTTTTCCATTTCAAATGCACCTAACTTCTTGGATCAAATTTGTGTATGAAGTGGCAATAAATTCACCCCTTATTAAGACTATGAGAATAAGCTAGATAAGATTGAAAAATGGGTGTATTAGTTGCGACTGTGCTTACTCATTTGTGTGTGTGTGTGTGTGTGTGTAAAAACTCAACTTTTCACTTCTAATCATGTCTAGCTGCTCTCACCTCATTTTAATACATGATAACATCTATTGAGGTCAATATATCTAGTTTTATCTAAATCCTATAAACCATTTTAGTGTTGGTTGTAACAAACATTTGATTGCTTAAAGCATATAGTTTTAGGTAACACTTTCATTGTTTATTCATTGCATTAATATTTAAATGTGTAAGTTTGTGTACATAATATTGATGGTTGAAATGCTAATTAAACAAAAAATTATGCTGATGACAATTATGTAAAAAACTCAATATCCAAAAAAGATATTGCTTAAGTCAATTAGTCATCAACCATCTATATTATGTAAGAAGTAGATGCCGAAGCAGCAGTATGATAGATAGATCATGGTCTGGGACTAACATATGATACACATCCGACTTTTATCCTTGAAAAGTATCCGCTAGGAATCTAGGAATGGTTCCTCATGCAGGCAAAGCCATAAGCTAAGCCTAGTACTATGTATAACTTGACTGCCTCGGTGGCGTAGTTGTATTGCGTACGCGTTACGAATATGATTAGCGTGCTGAGGTCCTGGGTTAGAATCCCTGGTCAGGCCAAAAACATTGTGACTGGGTTTTTCCATCTTAAAAATTACTCAGTCGTAGCTCGGAGTCAGGAAGTGTGTTGTCGGTGTGATACCCCCGCGCCTCGAAAAGCACGTAAAGCCGTTGGTCCTGCGGCTCATCTCTTTTCAATCATGTTAGATTGCCATTTCACCGGATTATGAGAGTGAAGGAATAGTGAGTGCACCGGTGTATTGCACGCATACTTGTGCACTATAATATCTCCTACATGGCTGATCTTCGTTGAGATTAGCCACCGTGGCCGAAATCGGCGAGGAAGGGATTATTATGTATAACGATGATACTATCACCGCTGAATAAATGGTTTCATTTTCCTTATAATTTGCATTTTATGATGGTAATGTTATCAATCAATAATTATAATTATTGTAAATCTAGCCAACAGCCACCAGAGCCACAGATCCAAACCTAGATCTCAGATTGCTGTTGACCTACCAAAAAGGTCACCTTAAATTGCTCATTTAAAAGTAATAATATGCTTTACATCCATTTTGCGTTTTTCTGCACATTCTTGATAATAAACTTCTTATCAGGAAGTGGGTCAAAAGACCAGTCCTGGTCAGATTGTGGATTTTTTTTTATCTCTATTTTGATGATAAAACATGTGTAATAAATAATATATTTGGCAAAATCACCGATGACACGGTGGAGCCATTTTTAAAAGAAGAAGAAGAAATAATATATTACATTAGGATTCTTTTTTTTTATTGCCTAGTAGGCAAACGAGTAAGCGGTCCGCCTGATGGTAACCAGCATCCGCCGCCCATGGATTAAACCAATGCCAGAAGCACAGCCAAGCCGTCGACGCGTCGCCTACCGTTGCCGTTGCGCGTTGTAAATCAGTCATTGCAGTATTTTGTTCTAGAAAACGCTTTGGCTGTGCCTCTGGCATTGCCTTTGGTGATAGTGACCAATTATCATCAGTTGGGCAGCTCATCTGTCTTCAAAGGCAATAAAAATGCACAGTGGTATTTGGACATTCTCTATTCTTCCAATTAGTATTAAAAGTTAATTAAATTTTCTTCTTGTTAGTAAACGCATCTCTGTGCCCCCTGGTATTGCAGATGTTCATGGGCGGCGGTGATCACTTACCATCAGGTGAACCGTATGCTCGTTTGCCCCCTATATCATAAAAAAAAACTTGTTCGAATACTAAATTCTGTTTAGATGTATTTCTCATTTTGTTGTATGGAATATTCCGCAGACATTTATTATTTGTGGTCGCGTTATTATTATTAACAAAGCGAAATGATTCATATTCTTTGTTTGTTGAATAGTTAAATGGTAATAAACATTTCGGACCACGAATATTCTATACCATATATACCATATTCTAAAATAACACCAAAGATAATGCAAATACGTTTGAATTTCATCGCCAAATCTAACTTAGTATACTTTCCTAAAAATAATGCAACGAAATCGTCCAACAGTTGGAATAATGGCGAGAATCACCTCATCTTCAACATGGTGCCGGGAACAGCGCCAAATTATAACACCGTTATAGACCTCAACACATCCAAAGCCATTATAGCCGGAGCTGGCTTCAACACGTGGACATTTCGCTACGGATTTGATGTCTCAATACCAGTTTATAGTAGTGTCGCTGAGAAAATAGACAGTACGCAGCCGAAGCAAAAGAATTATTTAATAATATCAGCGCAGTTGAACATACCGGCGAATTATCTTGAAGATCTGCAGAGTATAGCCTCGTCGTCCAATGATCTCTTACTACTAGATAGGTGTAAAGATGATGAAAGAACAGATTACAATAAACGGTGCGAGTATACCACAGGGAGAGAGTTCACATATCCTGACGTATTAAAAGAAGGTCTGTTCTGCCTGATGGTCCGAAGTGCTAGGCTAACGCAAGCAATACTAATGGATATAATAGCGTCGCAGTGTATTCCTATAGTGATCGCTGACTCAGTCGTGATGCCTTTCAACTCGCACGTGGACTGGCATCGGATAGCCATGGTGATACCAGAGGATAACATAAGGAATTTGTTGAAAATAGTCCATTCTGTTAGTAAAGAGAGACGGGGGGAGTTGTATTGGCAGCTGAGATGGGTGTATGAAAGGTACTTCGCGAGTATAGAGAAGATCACGTTGACCACACTGGAGATTATTAATGAAAAGGTGTTCCCGCTGGCTGCGAGGATGTACGAGGATTGGAACATGCCGGAACATTTGGTAAGTGATATTATTCCTTATTACATTATAACGAGGATACTGTTGAGGAAAGTAGATATAGTTTTGTAACAGGAACATTATTTTGATACACTTGGGCCGAAGTTACACAAGAAGAAATTTTCGCATAGGAGCGGCAGTTTCTTGCTATCATAACTGTAATGCTACAATGTCAACAATTTCTAAACCTTGCGTTCTGGATATCAGGGACAGGAACATGAACACAAACATTTATTTCGCAACGAGAATCGAGTCCACTTTCTACAGTTTACAGCTGGGTTATCAACCCTTATTTGAATAGAATTATCATGAATAAAACAGTTACTTGTACTGGTGGTAGGTCTCTTATATGTAAGAGTCCGTCTGGGTGGGTACCACCGCAAAGTCTATTTTTACCGCCAAGCAGCAGTGTACATGCCCTGTTGTGTTTCGGTTTGAAGGATATTGTAGCCAGTGTAACTACAGGACATAGTGAGACTTAACATCTTATGGCTTAGGATGACGAGTGCAGTAGAATGCCACACAGTACTTTGTAAGTCAAGATGCAGGATGGTGTTGCTACTGTTTATGGGTGGTCGCAACGCTTATCATCAGGCGAACGGCATACTCGTCTCGTCATTCAATGCCATAAAAAAAACTTAAGAGTAATAGAGCAAATAGAGTCCAAACCATAATATAAAAAAGAAGAGCTAATATTGTAGTCTATAAATGGTAAAAGCACGCTGAATATAATTTTGTAAGCCGTTTGAATCGATGTGGCTAGATTATTACCATTGTTCAGAAAACTGATGGGAGACGGTGACTTTCCGTTTGCGTTTTGTTCGATTATTGAGATGGCCGGAGAGCCAACAGTCACTCCCCTGCTCAATTCATAATCCTCAAATTTCGGTAACGGTATGTATCCTAGTTTATGGACGGCGGTGACCTTATACCATCAGATGACCCACTTGCACGTCTACACTCTGGAATAAAAAGTCTTTTAACCTAAAAAAATACTGTTCACTTCACAACTTTTTAGGTACTGTCTCTCTCTCTCTCTCTCTCTCTCCCTCACACACATACACACTCACGCCTTTTATCCCCGAAGGTGTAAGCAGAGGCGCAACTAGTGCACTCGTTTTTCGCCGTTATTCCGTCCCATGATGTGATCGAGCCTATCGCCATATGGGTCACAAATTCCAGACTCCGGGCTGATACTGAATAGAAAAACTCAATATCACTTTGCCCGACCCGGGGTTCGAACCCGAGACCTCAGCATTGCAGTCGTACCGTAATACAACTACGCCACCGAGGCAGTCCGAAGTATTGTCTCGAGCTAGATTAAGTTAATAAGCTCTCGTAACTTCACTATAAAAGTAAATATTTTCTCTTCAATATTATTATGATCCATTACAGTATTATGGAACGGCGCGGCGGTGTGTTTACTTGACGGAGACTATAAAATATTTTTACTTTTATGAAGATCTGTTGAGATTGCTACGTTTCGTATGAATATCGTTTAATGTTTCTTGTAGTTTATGGCGGCTTTCAAAATATTATATCTGGAGTCATATAGAAAAGTTGATGAAGAAATAATACAAGTTTTGTGGGAAACGGGTTGTGTGTAACATAAAAAAATCTAATACGCGGGTTCTAACAGATATAAAAGTTCGGTTTCTTAAATAGAACCATAAATTATATTGTCATCACGTGCTAATGCCCTGCTGTCACAATTTTGAGAAAGATTTCACCATCAGAAGCTACATTATTCATAATATATAGGCTGTTTAACCCCGAAACGGACCTTAAAGTGAGAAGTTCGCGAAATCCTAGTCACATATAAAAGAGGTGTAAATACTTGTATCTCGCAGTTAGCCGTACCTATATAGCCAAACTTTGTACCCTCTTGTAATGCCCTATACGTTAACAGTTGTAATTTTCTTCGTACATTTCGAGAATCGTGGAAAAGTGGAACAGAGGTCGCCGTCCACAAGTTAAACCGTATAATTGATACTAGTACCTCCGGCTCTGTTGAAAAATGCTTTTTTAATTATTACTTCACCAGTTTACCGATTGACGTTGTTGCAAATTAGTTTTTGATGCTAAATACTTGATATTGGAGTTTTCTATTCAGTATCAGCCCGGAATCTGGAATTTGTGCCCGATATAGCGATAGGCTCGCCCCCTATCGCATCATGGGGCGGAATACGCACGGCGAAAAGTGGGTGCACTAGTTGGGCCTAGGCCTACCCCTTCGGGGATAAAAGGCGTGAGTATGCGTATGCGTAACGTAAGCCTATTTGTTAAGCTGCAACGCTTTAAAACATTGTAGCAAGATGCTGATGTAAATAGGTACTCAGTTACGAGCGCAGTACAGTGGTACACAGTTCTTAGTTGCTTAAAGTTCACGTTGTGTTACTTTTGCACCGTGGCTAGTGTAACGCGTACTATATTAGAAAATTGTAGTAAGAGTTACACGAGATTTGTATATAACAGCTCAAAATATAATATCACTAGTATCGCTCGCAGCTCCGCCCGCGTTAAAAAGTTTTTCCGTGATATAAATCTTTCCCGGGATAAAAAGTAGCATATAGCACTGAGGAGAAATGTAGCTTCCTATTAGTGAAAGAATTTTCAAAATCGGTCCAGTAGTTCCTGAGATTAGCGCGTTCAATCAAACAAACAAACAAACTCTTCAGATTTATAATATTAGTATAGATTCAATAAAGATATTTATGCTGCTGACTGTACATAAGCCTACAACTAAAAAAAACATAAGCTTACAAGTACCTAAATACAGAATAAAGTGCTAATACAGTAAAATGTAACAGTAATATAAAAAAAAGCATAGCAAGCAGAGTTCTGCAAATTTTGAAGCTTGCAAGACTTGCGGCGAGTCGCATGTGTATAGAATTATTGCAATATTTTCGCTAGTGTAAACATTTGGAAGTTCTTGCGCAATATATTGAGAGAACTAGCTAATCTAAACTCAGCTTTAAACAAAATACTGCTTGCACAAACTGATTGGTGGCAAGTTTATATTTAAGTAGGGAATAAGCAGCAAATAGATTCTTATTAATTTATAGACATAGCTTGGAAGACTGAGCTTATGCCCCTATCTTATTTTGATCGGTTTATTTATACAAACGCTTAGTTTATTGCAATCGTTCGTAAGGCTCCGTCCCTAAATATTATTATAATCAGTAATCAATATAGGATTAAGCTGGTACCTCATTATTCTAATTGTAAAGAGTAATTAATCTCAATTAGGCTCTGTATTTCATACAAAAGCGATGCCGTCTTCAAGATTTAGTTCTGACATGTCTAGGCCGTAATGATCAGTAAGAAAATGAACAAGACCTTAGACCTCGACCTCGTTATAAAAGGCCAGTTTAGTTTGAGTTTTCTTTGACCCTGACTCCGTCGGTAAATAACTTTTTTTAAAATAATCTTTTTTTTAAAAACAGTAACGGCAATCAAAACTTGATCAGATTTTAAGAGGCTGGCTACATACCTTCAAACTGGAATACAATAGTATTTGTGTATTGTTTGGAGGTACAAATAGACAATGCGGTACCATCCGAATTCCGTGTTGGCCCTCTTCGGTGCATTCGAGACGGCTAAGGGTACCTCAAGTGAAGGGAATCTAATTGGCAACCGCAATCGTCCATTGGTGGTGCCGCGCGGGATGCGATCACTTTTTTTTTTTTTTTTTTTTTTTTTTTTTTTCGCGGAGAAAGTGACTTATTACTACCGCCCAGCCTTCAAGGGGGGCGACTGAGCGGTTATGTTGGGTTCACCGTGCCTTACGACCCGGCGTTGAGCCGCCCGGAGAGATGTAACCATCGGGCGACCGCCGGGCCGAGTCCCTAACCTATGTACAACGCACGGCATACCAACCAAAACTCCGCGGTGGCCATCTTCGGCGCATTAGGGACGGCTGTGGGCTTCCTCTGACGGAAGTGTCTAAGTTGTCGTCCGCAGCCGCCCCTGCGCGGTGCCGCCTAGTGCGGCCCGTCTCCTGTTTGGGGGGGGCTCAGAAGCCCCCGCACACCGAAGGACGCTCTCAGCGTCAACGGCAACGTGAGGCCTACCAGCCACGCTGTCGTCCATCACAGGGGGATGCGATCACCTGCTATTTAGCATTTATTATTCACTAGATGCTGGTATGAGGTATCAGTTGTTGTTACAGCAGAAGAAATAAACATTGATTTCTACTTTACAACTATCATAGTCCAACAGTCCATGTAAGTTCCTTAATGAAAACACTAATGTCTAGTATTCACTATTCACATCATGCGGTCGTCTAGCCGTAGCGTAGGCCATAATCAGTTCCTTTGACGATAACATCCGTGTACCGACGTCCTTAGCTTTTATGACTCAACACACGAACTCCGGTGCAATGTCTGCCCGCCCTTAAAAGGCACTGGTTTATTCAACCCGGCCGAAAGTGAAACTTTCTGGTTGTTACCGCAACTTTAATGTTTGTGATGATTTTATAGCCAAATGGTAGTATTCAGTGTAATTAGTAAGATTGTGTATGTGAATTAGTTTTCTTAAAATGTCTTAGATTTATGCTAGGACTGGGAGTTTTTGGCATCGATTTTAAGGTCGTTTTCGTTTTTTCTTTTCTTAACATGTTTGGAGTGTAACCCGGGATAAGATCGCTGCACTGGTCTGATATTGGAGGGGGGTAAGGACAGAGAGAAAAATAAATAGGAATAAAAAAGTAATTCTTTTAAAGAGATGGTACGTCCTTGCGGAACACAAACGCCGAAAAGTGGTCATCTACTTTCGCCTTTTAGTTGTATATCTGCCTAACCCTTTGGGGATAAATGAGTGGTGTGTGTTTTTGTGATTAATTTAACCAGAAATTGACTCGAGTGGGTCGTCTCACCTCGCACAATTATCCCTACCTAGACGCCCTGGATAGTCGACTCTATGAATCTTTAAATTGTGGTAAAAAACCATTGTTTTATCGCTAGGGTCAGCACTTGCGATGTCGTCGACCCCTCGCGTCTCGGGTCAAAGGTATCTCCGCTTTGAATAAAATATACAAGACTTTGCGAGCGTCAAGGGACAATTGTCTTGTACTGTTGACAATGTAAGCATAGTAACTGTGCAAAAATAATGAATCACAATTTTTGAAAACAAGGGAATGGGAGCGGCATAAAACGTGTCTTGTAAGAGCGTATAATGAGATGTTATCTTTGTTTGAAGCAACTTTTAATAATAGTTTTCGTTTTCAGTGGTAGTCTAATAGCGTTTTTAATAATGCTGTTTCAGATTCGATTTATAATTTGGGGACAAAAGATTTTTGGTACGGCAAAACATGTTGCTCGCTGTTGGTGTAAGTTCCGTGAACCATGCAAGTATGAAATAAGCTTTTTTATCCTTTCTGTTATAAAGCATACTTGAAAATATATGGTGCGGAACTGCGCTAACGTCCCGGATTCAAGGTTACTGGGTATTTTCATCTTAAAAATTACTCAGTCACAGCTCAGAGTCAGGAAGTTGGCGGTGTGATACCATCGTGCCTATGAAAGCACGTAAAGCCGTTGGTCCTGACCAGATCTCTCTCCGGACATTGTCGGATTTCCGTCTCACTGGACTATGAGACTGAAGGAATAGGTATTGCGCACACACTCGTACACTATAATATCTCTTGCGTACTTGGCTGATCTCCGTTGAGATTGGCCGCCGTGGTTGAATTTTTTATTTATTAAATCGGCTCGGAATTCGTGTGTGGTGTTACTACTGGTCTCGGGGAGCGATGTTCTTAATCATGCACATTTGCTTTTTATTATTAGTTTAAAAATAATATTAGCAGTGGATCAGATTTTAAATTAATGTATGTTTATGGCCGTAGCGTGCGTTACGAATCACGGCAGTCATGCTTTTTGATAAGCTCGATAACCCAATAATTTGCTGTAAGCGTTATCACTGCATCAGTGATAAGAGACCGTTAAGCTTAGTCTGAAGCAAATAGTAATGTGTATTTAAATATTGAATTAGTTCATTCTTTTGTTGTTGAAATAACAAGTTTCTGAAGTAAAAACTTCCTAATCAATTTTCAAATACATAAAAGCTGCTCAACCGATTTTAAATAAATAAAATAAGCTTAAGAGTTTCAGGAAAGTCCAAATTAAAATCTTTTATTGAAACCCACAACCTCTCTGGGAATTGGGAGTCGTTTTACACAAAACTCAGTTCTTAATGAATCTATAGTCTATCCTGAACAAAAGAAACATGATGATTCCTTATGTTTACGCGAATGTTAGACATTGAAATTAAACTATTATAACGGATTTTATCGCGGTTTTTTTAGTACTTATAAAATAGTCAAAACAGACCCGACTAACAAAATATTAAAGGCAACTAGCTCTTTAATCAAGAATCACTCCGATAAGTTAAATCTAGACGTAGACTTACTCGTTCCATCGTGTGCAAAACCGCCTAAACTGTATGGGTTACCTAAGATTCACAAGGCTAATGCTCCGCTGCGTCCCATTGCGAGTCAGATCGACACACCAACCTACAGACTGGCTCAGCACGTAGCTAAAGTGCTTTCACCGCTCAGAGGAAACACTAGAGCATCTGTGAAGGATTCATACCAATTTGTCAGCGACATTGAACACCTTAAATTAGCTGACAATGAAACAATGGTCAGTTTTGATGTCCAGTCACTTTTCACAAGTTTACCAGTACAAGACTGCATTAAAATTGTTTCTAAGAGGTTAGCAGAAAATAACATCCCTGTTGAATATGCAGAACTACTCCAACATTGCCTCACATCTGGCTATATGTTGTGGAATGATCAGTTCTATGTACAAGTTGAGGGGGTAGCGATGGGCTCACCTGTATCTCCAGTAGTCGCCGATATCTTCATGGAGGACTTCGAGGAGACAGCCCTGAACACAGCCCCGGTCTCACCAAGGTTTTACAAACGGTACGTAGATGATACTTTCACAATATTACCATCTGACAAAGTAACTGCATTTTTAAATCATCTCAACTCCATTAATGATAAAATTCAATTTACCATGGAGTTGGAACAGGATAACTCTCTTGCTTTCTTAGATGTTTTAGTCATCCGTAATCCTGATCAGTCCCTAAGCCACACTGTGTATAGGAAACCGACCCATACAGATAAATACCTGAACGGTGAATCTCATCACCATCCAAAACAGTTAGCTACCGTGGGCAAATCTTTGTTTCAGAGAGCACAAGGAATCTGTGACGAGAAACACCTGGCTGCTGAGCTGCAACATGTCAAGCAAGTACTGCGAGACAACAAGCTCCAAATTCCACGCCGCCGTCACAGAGACCGAGTGAAACCAGCCACAGTTGATCGTGTCCCAGTTGTATTACCTTATGTAAGAGGAGTCACTGACAAGATTGGCTACATCCTGAAGCGCGCTTCCATAAAAACTTATTTTAAGCCGCCTAAGAAGATTAGTCAATTTTTACCACCTGTCAAGTGCCATATACCTCTACAAGAACCGGGCGTATACAAGATAGATTGCGACTGTGGCCTCTCTTATATTGGACAAACAAAAAGACATATAGGGACCCGCGTAAAAGAACATATAGCTGATGTTAAACACCGACGCTCTACGAAGTCTGCAGTAGCTGAACACTCAGAAGAAGGCTCCAACCATTACCTTAGATTCGACAAGCCACAAATCCTTGCCAAAGAACACCGATTCCTGCCTAGGATGATCCGCGAGGCTATTGAGATCAAAAAACATCCTAATTTCAATAGAGAAGATGGTTGGAAACTTGCACAAGCCTGGGACCCGGTCATACATCTAATTAAATCGGGCCCCAAAAGACCTGCTGCCAGACCTCAAGACATTGTGAGCTCTTACTGCGTAGACCGGACCGCAAACAATGACTAACATCTTTAAATTGTATAATTGTAAATTGAAGGTAGATTTGTAACACTAACTTTTCGGACCACCAACACCTCAGTCCGCCCCGTGACCACGAAGTGCTGCAAAGCCTTCGAAACGTCGGGAGAAAAATTAAATAAAAAACCGCGATAAAATCCGTTATAATAGTTTAATTTCAAAAGAAACATGCATAAACAACTTGCACATTTGTGTCTAAAATCAAAGTTCTTTTAGAAATAAATTCTTTCTTAATTTTTTTATTGCTCCACAATCAATTAACCCGAAAATTGTCGATAAACCGTCCATGTACGCTAATATACTTACGGGTATGGACTGCAACAAATAATTAAAAAATAACGATGTCCCTTTGTTGCCAGTACGGGCCAGTGAACCCTCTATTCCTGCCGGTGACTGCGTCCAAGTCTCCCGGCTTCACCGCAGTCATCCTGACGTACGATAGAGTCGAGAGCCTGTTCACGCTGATTCGCAAGCTGGTGCGGACGCCGAGCCTCGCTAAGATCCTCGTCGTGTGGAACAACCAGAGGAAGGCGCCGCCGCCATGTGAGTAACAATTGGTCTATTTTCATTGGTGAAGATCTTCACAAGTGAGAACCATGTCGGTCTTGAGCAGCTACCCGCTATTCGCTGCATTTTCGTACAGCATAGTCTACACAAAGTAAGTTAAATTTAGTTGCAAATTGTGATACATTTCTTACATTTACGCGAATGTTCGACATTGAAATAAAACTACTTTACGATTTTTTTCACGAACATTTGTTTAATGTTTACTCCCGACGTTGCGAAGACTTATAGCCTTCATCTTAAGTCCGCTCTGTGACCATGAAGGCTTTAAAGTCTTCTAAACGTCGGGAGAAAAAATTCAACAAATTTAACGCGAAAAAAATCCGTAAAGTATTTTTATTTCAATTGTAATAGATTCATCTCAATCATAATAGAGCTACATTCTTGGCACTTGCTGCTAAATATACACCTTTAACTGTAAACCTTCAATAGATTCCACTCAAACGTGTGGATACATCGCAAGTGATCGTTGCAGCTTCTTGTGGTTTGTGTTTAGAAACAAACTGCAAGTCCACGCAAGCCAAAACTGACAATTGGAAGTCTGATGGTGACAGATACATTTATTTTGTATCCTAAATGTTACCATATCAGACATATAAAATACCCGCCGTAATTGTTCTTGACGGTGAGTCTCGATTTGAGATCTCTCGGTGTACATATTGTTTTCCCTTGATAATAAAGCGGATTTTAACTCCTGGATCTCTATTGTTAATTTCATAGATGGTTTGTCTAAGTAGCTTTATTACATCCACATAAAATAAATTTTCTGTACTAATATTACTTTTGCGTTAACTACTTCGGATATTACGTGTAGCCCCACTGCGACCAGTCTGGGACAAGACATCGCGAACTTTGTAACATAAAATGATTTAATTTTCTTAGTAAATTAATAAAGATGTTGAAATTTTCGCTTATTCATTAATATCAAACGTGAACGAACGAGGTTTGTTTTTATTGCGTCTAGACAAAAGTCTTTGACTCCAAGCAGATTATTATGGATGCTAGATTCGTCACATCTTGTCAGAGAGAAATTTGTATCGAGTTAAGGTATATTATTGAAGTGTCTCTGTATTCGTTTTTGTATCTGGGTAGGTCTGCTTTGTCTATATTTGCCACCTAGCAATGGTGTGTAAGCACTGTTGTTTCAGTTTGAAGGTTTTGAAACTTCTGTAATTAACAACATTTAGTCTCATCAAGATATATATCTTGAGCTCGGTGATATCACCGAAACTACAAGGGACTTGATACATAACATCTAGACACAAAATTATTTTTAAATTATACAAATTTATCTACACAGAAATCAAATCGGAACTTTCTTTTTTCACAGCCATTTCATCGCCTAAGGCTGTATTTATGAAATAAACGTTGATTTTATTACGTTATTAATTTAATAACCCGTTTAACTAATTTACGAAAGCTCACAAACATTTTGTGAAATATAATTTAAATACCCGAGTGTTATCAAATTAAGATGATCCTCGTGGAATAAAATGCTTGCAAATGAAATATGCTTATTTCAATGAATGTTTACTATAAGAGACTTGTTTAGATTGTTTTTTAAACAGGTGAGTGAGGAGATAGTAATATATTTAATTTCACTACTTATTTTATAAATATTGACATCTAGATAACATTTTTTCTCGACTACTAGACAAAAAACATATAATAATAATAATAAAAAATTAAATTTACAAAAATAATTACTACTATAAACAAATAATTTTATCTAAGAAAACAGTTTCTCCCTCTTTTCTATGTTGCCGTGCCCTGCAGGGTCCACGATTATGTACTTTTCTTAATTTGTAAACCTATTTAACAATTGTGGAGTGCAATAAATTGATTTGATTTGATTTGAGACGAGCAATCTGCTCGGCTGATGGTATTCGACACGCCCGCCCAAAACAATAGTAACATCATTCGAAATTTTGAACATAGTAAAGTGTGGCATTGCACTTTGATCATCCTGGGACATTAGAACTCAATACCAAATAATTACATTGGCTACAATGCCCTTCGAACTGAAACAACATTGCTTGCAGAATGCACAATGCTGTATGGCAAGAGTAGACATTGCGGCGGTTCATTTTGTATAATACCGGCATTTGCTCGCGGTTCCGTCCGCGTAAAAGAGTTTTTCCGGGATAAAAGTCCTGCTATATGAATATTTCTTAGCATTTGTGCCCGATATGGCGATAGGCTCGCCCCCTATCACATCATGGGACGGAATACGCACTGCGAAAAGTGGGTGAAACTAGTTGCGCCTCTGCCTACCCCTTCGGGGATACAAGGCGTGAGAGTGTGTGTATATATTAAGAGATAGTGTGAGTAAAAGATTAATAAATAGGTAATAATAAAATATCGAAGCAACAGTCAGTCGTAACTCGTAACTGCGCATTTAGCTATTCTGACGCAGTTAACATAATTATTTTAGGTCTCATGTTACAATGCATTGTTGTGGTTGAATATTATTATGGAAACAAATTATTGATATCCTAACGTTTAGAAATATTCCAATATTATGGTATTCAGTTTAAATAATAAGCTCCTATTTGGTCTAGTTGTATTGTATTAATCATCATGGAGTTCAGTATTGGATTTCAAGTCGGGCAATAATTTGTTTTAATTTCTAGATCCCAGTTTTTTTTTTTATTCGAATTTGTGCCATGTAGCGATAATATAATCTCTATCGCATCATAGGTTAATGGATAACAGCTGAGATGTTTTATTTAAATCTCCACTCCTTTAAAGTTTTATACTGAGAAGGAAGGTATCTATATAGTCACAATGTTCTTTTCACAACTTTGCCCGCGTGAAAGCCTCGATTCCCTTATGAAGGGATTACCGAAAAATCCTTATTTAGCAGATGCCAATAAACTAAGGAAGCTTACAAAATTCCATTTTTGTTGGCTTTTTATGACCTGAGATATTAGGATTTAGGTATGTCGGTTTATTATTTGTCCTCCTAAGTTCCCCATATGATAAAATGCCTAAAATGTATATGTTGCAGTACCTGTGTTATTCTTTTTTTAATCTGAGTGCGTAATTTCCAGATGTCTTCAACAATTTATGGATATTCAACGAATATCAACGCATCTTTACTTTTACTTACATAATATCAACAGAATATAATATGAAATACATATATTATTTTCACGAATTATTTGTTCAACGTGATGTACAGTCAGCAGCATAAGTAGATGAACAAATACAAAATTTCATACTTTTGTGTTCTTACTAATCTTTTTTTTCTCTTCACAAAAATAAAATAAAAGGTATTTACTTTACGTCAAACGAAGAAAAATATATTTCAGTTTAATTTAACGCGTATATAGGTGATTTGAAATTTTGATTTTGTAAAGATATTTATGCTGCTGACTGTACGTGCGATACTTTGTAAATTGTAATGTAGTGTTGTGTGGTATGATTTTTGGGCACTAAAGGACGAGCAAATTGCTTGTTTTGTCATTTCATCACCATCATCATCATCATCGGCCACATGACGTCCACTGCTGAACATAGGTCGCCCCTAAAGATTTCCAGGCAGACCTGTCATTTAGTTATATAAAATTATTCAACAGGTTGGTTTGTACTCTGTATGATAGGCGTTTCCTTATTATTCCCGTATTCTTTTTAATTTTATTCTACTAAATAGTCTACATTAGTACTAAGTCATGAAACATAGTTGAAAACAAACAAGCAAATATAAAAGAGTGGCTGAAAGAAATTTTAATAACTTCTGAGAAATGGAAAAACTCGTTAGAAAAAGTGAGTAATGCGACAGTTTCAAAGCTTTGGAATGGGCGGTTTCAGGTAACATTGCGTTATAAATTAATTGTAACGTTAAGTTAAACTAAAATAGACGTAAATGACGTCAATATCGTCCTAAAATAGTTTCTTATAGGACCTTTTTCTACGTTAAATAGGGTAATGAAATATATGATATATTTCATTTATAGGTACGTACATTACTAGCTTTTGCTCGTGGCTCCGCCCGCGTGATGAAAAGTACCGGTTTATATTTTCCCAGGATGAAATGTAGACTATGTGTTAAATCAGGACATGATCTTCCCGTGTGCCAAATTTTATCGAAATCCGTTTAGTAATTTTTGAGATGTGCATTAACAAACAGAAAAACAGACAGACAGAAAATAATTACAAAAATCGCTAATTTGTGTTCCATTACTCTTCTTTAGTCACCCCTTTTCTTTTTTATCACATTTCTTTAAATTTAGAGACACACCGGTTCTACTGCTTTATTATATTGTGTATAGATTTTTAATGTAATAGAAAGAAATAAAAAAAGGAAATTCTTGTGTGAAATAAAGAACAAAAGTGGTTAAAAAATAAAGCAGTTAATCATATTTGAAAAAAAATTTGGGAGCAAAAGTGGAGGCGCGGTGGGATTATAACGCTATCTCTTGCTTACGCACGCAACGTTATGGCCGGTGACACGCGGTGACGCCACAGTTTGCAGTTTCGGTTATTTGACAGGTGCCCCTTCCATCAAATTACAATGCTTTTTAACCATATTTTATAACTCATTTATTATTGCCTTGATTTTGAAAATTCTTTGTCCGGTAGATTTTGGATGACATATATTTTTGATAAATATAATAAAAAATACTCAAATACCCTATTGTAAGATAATTATCAAATAGTAATAGTACCTATGGTTAAATTACATCTATTCTAACATTTTATTGAGGTTAGTGTGGATTTACGGAATTGATCCGATTCCGAAAATTCTTTTACTAATGAAAATAAAGGTATATTATGTGTGGTGCTATTCAGTCCAGTATAAAATATATTACGTACCGTTGTGGCATTGCTGAATGCTGGGCGTACGGACAAATTGGTGATGTACTCATTATTCAGTAATGGTGATAGGCCCCTATCACATAATGGGACGGAATACGCACAGCGAAAAGTGGATACAGTAGTTGTGCCTCTGCCTACACATTCGGGGATAAAAGGCGTGAGTGTGTCTGTGACATTATTCAGTAGTGTCCTCCATTACTCATATTGTCATAACATAAAATAGATGTGCAGATGCCCATTCTCGTTTTGGCACTGGACGCAAACGAAATCCTTGTTTCTAGCCTACGTAGTGTATAGTATTGTCTGGCAAAACATTTCCTATTTGGATACTATCACGCGACAAAACTGTGATATGTGTGATTTACAGTTTTATGTTTTGTTATAAATATTATATGTAGTTCCGAAGCGTTTTGTGATTGCTATATTTAGGAAATGTAAGACTGAGTGCTGACTAAGCATCGATAAAATAAATTAGTTATGTGTTTTTTATGGGAACATAATCTTAAGAATAATCGTGATTCATGGCAGAGTAATTGCGCCCCTCCCTAACACTTTGAGAACTTCAATTCGATTTGATATCTGTGTTTTTTTCTGTAGGTATGGAAGTCTATAAAATTGGTATTAGATTTTACATAATTTATTTCAATATAATTTTAATCTGTTCCCTAACTTTCTCTTCGTACGTTGTCATTTAGTAACACCTGGTCAAATGATTGCGTCATCTTTGCATCGTGTGTACTGTGCTATGAACATATACCTGTGCTTTACACTATAGAGGCTATTGAATGGGTTGGCAGAGATGTATCTAATACACTCACTGTTTATTTTATTTTTAAAGGCTTATATTTCCATGATATTATAGGGAAATTATGTAAATTATTGTCCAAAGTAGTGTATACTAGTTACAAATTCCTATCTCGGCCAACTCAAGTAAATCGGACAAGTAATTTTCATGTCAAAAACCTACACCGACACCTATATACATTGTTCCTTGACTTAGAACTACTCTACCAAATTATAGTGATTAGAAAATAAGACGAATTGGTCTGAAGTTTAAACAATATTAGTTTTAAATCAATATCAAATATATTCGTGATGTCCGATAATTAAAACTTACATATTGATTTTGAAACTTTTGTTATAGTTGTTACCTTATCCACTTATAATAAAGTTAATTATTGCCATTCGAAAGCTTGTTTTATACTCTGATTAAATTATTATTCGATATTAATACGTGAGTTTGGCGATTTCTATTCTTGGGTATCCAAGTGGTCGGTAATGGCGGTTGAGGATCTCCAATTAGGTCGGTTACCACACTTTTGATGGTAACCATAACTGATATATTTATTTATTAATAGTTACAGATATATTTACAACTGAGGCCTCGAGAGCCAAAGTGGTATAAGTGCGATTTTGACGAAATTTTCTAGTCTGTAGGTTTGAAAGCGTGATTTATGTTTCTTTTTTTTTATTAAAAGTAGTTAAAATGCCAAATTAGTTATAAAAAATTTTAAGAAGCTAGAGCTAAAATTAACATATTTTTAGAAATATTAGGTACACTAAAATGCCACAGAATACTTCAATTAATTATAACACCCAAATAATGCTCAATTGTACAAATTAGACTATTTTATTTTTTGTTCATAGTCAACAAGTCGATTTCAATGGTATTATAGGTTTGTGAAGTAGCATTATTGTCAATAGAAAAATGTGCTAATGTGAAATCAAATACGGAGATCTGAATACAAGCGGCAGATATCAATAAAAACCTTTGTTGAATATGCACACGGTACCAGCACACGTGCAAATCAAGAAGATCAACCGGATTATCTAGAGGCACGCAACGCAATGGACCATACTATGCTGTATACTATAACAGATTATCAACCTAACTCCATCAATATAGAGTACATTTTTCAATTCTGCATACGATATTAATCGTGATAATGTAATAGAATGTTCATTTATACGAATTTGAGAGTTATGTGTTTTGCGGTAAAGGTAGTTATCGTGTGATATCGCAATGTTTAATTAAAATCTATCGATGGAATGCAACCGTATGTTTTCAAATTTGATAATAATTTTTCTTTTCACTTTTGTACGTTAACGAAATGACTATGCGCTAATTATTGCAAGTTTTTTTTGCGGGTTTGTTCACACATTTTTTTAAACGTTTTATTTGTAAGTAATCTGTGTCGGTTTCATCATATATTAATGATTTCACGAGTCAATGAGACAAAACATTGGTTTGGTTATTAATTTTTCTTCTTCTATCTGCTCTAATCTTAAGTCGGAGAAACACACGTTTTTAAATAATATGTTGTTGAAATTATTATCTTATTTTTTTTAACACCTGTCCGATGCCCTCTGGGGCTTTAATCTCCGCAAATCGTATTAGAAAAAGTCTTATCCAGGCTGGAAATCGAACCTAGAGCACCTATCTATAGCCCTCATATGTTGCAAGACCAAGGAAGCGATACACACACACACACACACAATTTCACGCCTTTTATCCCCGAAGGGGTAGGCAGAGGCGCAACTAGCGCACCCACTTTTCGAGCCTATTGCCATTTCGGGCACAAATTCTAGACTCCGGGCTGATACTGAATAGAAAAATCCAATACCACTGTGCCCGGCCCGGAGATCGAACCCAAGACTTCAGCATTGCAGTCATACCGTAATACAACTACGACAGTACGCAGTCAGGCACCGAAGAAGTTAATACCTAAAAAAACACTGATAGTTTTGCTTTCTAAAATTACGATATCACAATTTTATAATTAAGTCAAGACTCGCTAGTCCACTTTAAGGAGGCCCCCGCCCCCTCTAAAAGCGGGGAGAGTTGTCTTCAATCTAACTACGCCCGAGTGTGCAGAACTTTTACTTATCATTCCGGTCGTAAACGGATAAGTTACGAGACTGGCGACTTGAGCCTATTTGTATGTTAAGTTAAGGTAACATATACTTAGGGTTGCTAAACATATAGTTTGAAATAGTACATTGTGGTTTTAACAATGCGAAAATAAAATATATCTTATAAAAGAGAAAATGAACATGAAATAAGCATTACTTTTTATTATGGAAATAAATTCTGCTCTGATTTAAATAAGAAAAAAGGTAATGCTATAATTGCCGCAATTATAATTAGTGAAATTAAATTTGAATCGCATTCTACAAATTATTTAAATGTTGACTCAGCACAGTTTTAACTCTATATTTTTTATTATTTATAGATAAAACTGGCAACCCTATTATATATCTTTATGAGAGGTTGCTCGTGGTTGCGGCCATGCGAATATTAAAGAAACATAATAAAAAAGTAATTTAAAAACTTTGCAATCTACTGGGAGTAGTAAGTGTTAGACAACAAGGTATAATATACGACCCATACTATGACGTCATTCCATTATAGTGGGGTGGAGGGATGACTTGTACTACTCACCCACTTTTGTTCATATAATTAATTGAAATGTCAATTGTTTCATTTCCAATTAACTTCGATGCTATTTGCACAGTTTTGTTTCGTTTGCTGTTTTAAAATGGCGTTCAAAATTAATACAGAAAACTTCTTTATACATGGTAAAGTTGAGACACGACTTTAAGAGCATTTGTAGAGCGGTAGAATCGTCAAACGTAACATTCAGTTACTTCCACGTTCATATGAATACTAGCTTTGGCGTGAAAGTTTATTCCCGGAATAAAAGTCCCAGTAACTGTGCGTTTTTTCGGGATAAAGCCTATATCCGGTGGCTCATAAGCCATCCCAATGTCAAAAATATGTTGGTGTTTTACTCCAATTTTATTGCGAACCAGCAGGTGGTTAAACTGATATCAAGTGATATCTACTGCCCTTGTACCTGATGAAAGTTCCTAGTAGTAAGCAGTAAGCCCCTCATCGCTGATTTTTTAAAAAACCCTTTCGCAGAGCTCATCAGTAAGGAACTTCTGTGCAAAATTTCATTGTACTGAAGCTACAGGTTTACGCGTTGTTGTCATGCAAGGGCTACTCTAACGATTAATAGCAGTAATTATCGCTTTAATAGAGACGTAAATTGAATATAGCTGCCGACTTGCAGAAAATAATACAAAAAATATTTTTTTCTGTCAAATCAACATCCAAATTGGTTGAAAAATAAAGCATTTATTTATATTAGGGTTATTGGCGTGAGCAAAAGTTGTGGGGTTATCGCGCTATCTCTTTCCCACGCACGCAGCGTTGTGGCAGGTGAAACTCGGTGACGTCACAGTTTGCAATTACGGATATTTGACAGTTACTCCTTCCACCAAGTTTTGAAGATTAATCACTTATTAACTATAGCGTGGTTTCATAACTCTTTTTCCTTTAGATTTTGTATGATATTTAATTTTGATAAATGCATTTAAAAGTAGTCAACTAACCCATTTGTATTAATTCGAGATTTGATTTTGACAAATCACAGTATTTTTCGCCCTTTAATAGCGATTACAAGCGTCTTACACTAACCTCCATTAGTCAGTGTCAATAATTTAATAAGTACATGGTTGTGCATAATGTAAATATCGCATGCAAATTACCGTCCAGCTACTTGTATTGCAAGTGTCGGGTGCGGGACATTATCACGTAGGCGGACGAGGTGAATACACAATAAACCTAAGCGCCGTGGTAGGAATCTTGTTAGGAATCTAGATTTTTATAGTAGTGTGGGGTTTTGGTTTAAAAATGTAAAATCCGTATCCTTACATATTATAAACCAAAATCCTCAGCCGCTTCTAGACAGAAGCGCAAAGACCCAGTTGATAGCATACTTAGGTTATAAAGCCCGTGGGGCCTTGGGTTCGATTTCTAAGACTGATCATTTTTTAGAAACACTAATAGTAAAGCTGTAACATAACGTTGATTTTGTATCATTTTTGTATCAGGGAGCCTATTCCCATTTACCAGGCATATCTCCTAGCTGACACTGAGCATATAAATCTACTACCAATAGACTCACACATGGGCGTAGCCAGCTTTCAACTCAGGGGGAGGCAATTCTGAAATTTTGATCCAGGTTCAAAGCGGAAATTTCATATACATAGGTAGGTAGACACAAGTACTAACAGACATAAGTATGTACTTATGTTGGAACCAAAGGGGGCAGCTGCCGTTTCCTGCTTTCTCCCCTCAACCCCGTTGGGTACATCCATAGTCTCACTTTAGCCTAATATAGAGCAAGAAAATCACTGTAAAAATACACAAATAAATCAATTTATTCCTAGCGTCAGAGTGGCCGGTGATAAATAAGCCGCTGAAGGTGATCCGCACCTCGGAGAACAAGCTCTCGAACAGATTCTACCCGTACGACGACATAGAGACGGAGTGCCAGCTGACCATAGACGATGACATCATTATGCTCACGCCCGACGAGTTGGAGTTTGGGTGAGTAGTGATAATTCTTTTAATTTGGTGATAGTAAATTTAGTCGATAGTTATGATAGCAATTGTGACTATTCTTGGTACAGCTTTTTGTGCAAAGCACCACATTCACACACTAACTAATCAATTGAAGTTGCCATTCTTTGTCACTCTTAGAGAGAGAGGCTTATTTACGATATTGTACTGAACTACGTTGGCCTATGAACAGTGACAACGTTTGATTGGCTTGATCATGGCAGTTGGGCAACAAATTGATTGACTGTTTAATAGTGATTCGTACACGGAATGCCATGGAATTGGCTTGTTTAGATTTGATTGATGTAATTTATCTCGCATGTGGAGTTGGATCATTTGTGATGTAGGTAGTAGCTTCAGCCCGTGGGTTCGCTCCTTTGAGTACTCTCCTGAATTTATATCCCACTGTGTAATTACTGGGCATTGCGGACTGTGCGGCTGGAAGCGCCCCTCGACGAGAAAGTACATAGATTAATAAATGATCTGCAAAAGAATCAGGTCAGGAGAACCCCCAGTCGGCGAAAATGTGTGAAGAGGATAATGAATGTGGAAGAGGCGAAAGAAGTCAAGATCGTAGCACGTGGTAATTATTACTAGTACGTACTCAATAGTTTCTGGCTTTTGTCTATTCATCTATACTAGCATGCCGTTCGCAAGATGGTAAGCGATACGACCACCCTTAAACAGTAGCAACACCATGCAGCACCTTGACTTACAAAGTAGGACTGGGTGGCATTTCACTGCGCTCGTCATCCTGAGACATAATATGTTAAGTCTCATTATGTCCAATAGTTACACTGGCTACAATGTCCTTCAAACCGAAACACAAAAGTGCATGCACACTGCTGTTTTGAGGTAGAAATAGACATTGCGGTGGTACCCACCCAGACGGACTCTTACATATGAGAGTCCTACCACCAGTAAGTACCACCTATTTGTAAAGTACTGGTTATTGCTAATGTATAACAGGCGAGTTTGATATCCTTCGTATAAAAAGTATGAAATATCTCATAAAGCATACTGTTTACGCTATCGGGAGACGGCACACGCATGCATATGTGAGTTATTATGTAAATACGCGACACATGTAGACCGCGGGCTCAGCGTGCGAGCCGTACATCACATTTGGCTCGGTATAGTCGTGCAAAAACTGCGAGGAATTGGCTAGTTTAGGGATTTGTGATAACGTCGAAGAGATTTAAATCGAAAATACAAGCAATATCAAATCTGCAAAAAAAAATGATAATTTGATGTATAATACAATGATCAAATGGCAGAAAACAAAGCTGATTGATTATGTTCATACTCTGCTTAAGTAGATGATTTGTGTTCACTGCAGGACTTATACACTTTTACCGCCTCCAATTCTGCTGCGTGGGCTATGAGCTAATGTGGTCACCATCAGTTGACATACATACAACTACAAAGTGTAGTTTTTTCAACGCAAAAACCATTTCGAAGCCCGCAATAACTTTCTCACATTCGTATCAGTTTAAGTTAAAACCGGGGTGTATTTCATCTCGATGCGAAAGAAGGCAGAGTTTATTAAATCAGTTTTCACTTGTGCCGAGTGCTCGGCGATGCATTGAGTGCAAGCGTGGGTCCGGGGAATGCAGATGTTATTTATATTATGATAATGTTTTTGCGTCGAATTATAATCACGCTTATGGCTTCGTAGTGGTAGGCAGAAGTGCAACATTTCGATTTACTATATGGGTAGGTTTATGTTTTCGATCAACGAATTTATATGGCACAATTTTTTTTTCTAGACAAATGAGGTGTTTTTAATTTAAATATGCAGGATTTCTAATTAACTCTTCTGCGACTAAAGACAGATTAGGGCGGATCAGAGACTCGCCAAGCTTTTAAGCTCGGTGTTCTATTACGGTCTGTCGATTCCGGCTTACAGGAGTTGCAGTGGCGGGTGTGAGGGCGTGATCCTCTCGCAGGAACCCATCTATGTATATTTGTTTTACGGAAGTTCTCAAAGATGTGGATCTACGTGCATCACTGAAAGGGTACACGATCGACCGTTGGCGGGCTAATTGACTTGAGCAACATTTTCTCTGAAAAATTTAAACTGTTTTCAAAAAGCGGAGGAAAATGTACTGATTCCAAATATGCATAAAACTCAATGTCACTTAAGTCAATTAGCCCGCCAACCTTCGAATTATGATAAAACTCAGTGACTGATAAATATACAAGATGTCTATTTCATTGGAATCAGAATAAAGGACGAGTCAATACACCGAAGCGAGACCAATATTTGCGAGCCAAACAAAGTCACAAAATCCGTTTTATTAATTCGCCGGTAGTCTCTCAGTCGTATTGAGCCTCTCTAGTAGATTCAACTTGTTGCTGCTCATCCACTTGTGGTTAAACAGAACGAAGAGCAATCTTGCTCTTTTGACAATGCTCAAATTAAAAGACGAAATTAAAAATGTTTTTTGTGTTTCGAATACTTTTCATTAACGGTAAAGTTATTAAAATAAATAAATTACCGAATGTATACGCATTTAAGCATTACGAAAATGTTTTAGAAGATACGCTTCATGCTTCTTGGTTTCTCGAATAGGTAGTAGCAAAATTTTATTTAAAAAGCATTGCATGGCCTTAAACTACGATTTTCACCCAAAGAGTTGTTTATGTACAATGCCCAGTAATTACCTACAGTAACTTTAATATTAACCCAGGCATCATTGATGCTGTTGTACAGTCAGCCACAAAAGTAGCTGAACAAATTAAAAACCTCAAAACGCTTCTGCACGTTCACTCCAGGCGAAATATTCTTTTTTCTTTATCTTAAATAAAGTAAACCCCGTGGAGTTTATTTTAGTGAAGAAAAAACAATTGTTGATACTGACGCAAAAGTTTAAACGCGATTTGAAATTTTTTTTTATTTTAGTTACTTATGTGGCTGACTGTACCTAAAACAATTATCGACTTTACACGACTAGCCCTCGCTAGTTAGTTACGTCTTAGTAATATAATGCGAAAATTAATGATGTATGGATGTCGGTTCAGAGGTTTCTGCATTTACTTCTAGTAAATGAACGCATTTGAATGAAATATCTCACACAATAGATCTTGTCTTGGATATATGCCTTTTATCTTGGAAAAGTATACAGAGTCACGTTGACGACGTTTGCACGTCACCGCTCTGAGGTCCCGGGTTCGAATCCCGGACTGGGCAAAGTGATATTAGGTTTTGCTGCTCAGTATTAGCCCGGAGTCTGGAATTTGTGCCGATGGCGATAGGCTCGCCCTCTATAACATTATGGGACGGAATACACATACCGAAAATTTGGTGCACCTCTGCCTAACCTTTCGCGGTTAAAGGCGTGATGTGTGTTTAAGTACTTTTATCCTGGGAATGGACTTTCCCGCGAGAGAAATCGCGAGCAATCCTAGTGCTCCATAAGCAGACGCGTTATCGTAATTGCATTTGAAAGTGCAATCGATGTCGGTCTTGGTAGACGCTGTCATGTCGGCAACTCGTACGAGATTTATGTGCCTTGCAACGGAATCAACTAGAAAGTGAAGATATGTTCAATTGATATTGTTTGTTATTGTTTTGAAATCGAAATTCGTAGCGAATGAGCAATGGTAGAGATGTTTGGAAAGGTTTCTAGATGGTAGTTTTATGACACCGGCGTTTTTGGGATAGATACTGTCGTGCTAAGCTCAAAAGCCGTATCTCAAAAAATATCGTAAACTTGATTTTTATGTCGTCAAATAGCTTAAAAATGCACATCCAATTAATAATATAGTCAAATAGCGTTATATTTTTTAAAACGTGTAAAAAATCTTAAGACATATAAAAATGTTAATAAAAAGGTCCCTATCTCAGTTTTACCTCAAATAACAAAGAGAAAAAAGAAAACTACATTTACAAAACTTACATTTTCTCGAATCTAGCATTCCTTGACATACCACTATTGCGCTTGCGCGGCAATATAGTCCTAACGTTGAATCTTTGACGAAATATTTGGCTTTTAAAGCATCTAGAATTCCTCAAGTAATGTTGAAAGTATATCCTTAGAAAGATAGATCGGAATTCTGGATAATTCTGGCGATCGAGTTAAGCAACTTCTCTTGTCGAATGTCATTATTTTTAAACTAACTACACTTAATATCTGTTGGTTTTGTATCGGATAAAAGCATTTATAGTATTTTTATCGTATGCGATTTTTCAACGACTACGCTGGTTAAAAAAAATGTGTAATTTCTATCAAAAATTGTAGAGCATTGAATAACACGGGGGTCATGTTGCAGTTTCGACGTGTGGCGCGAATTTCCCGACCGCATAGTGGGGTTTCCGTCCAGACTGCACGTGTGGGACAACGTCACCAACTCGTGGCGCTACCACAGCGAGTGGACCAACCAGATATCTATGGTGAGTTATTATAGCCGTCATTATACCCTTTCCAATCTTGGTTCTTTTCAAACGGCCTTAAAAAAAGGAGGAGGTTCTCAATTCGTGTGTTTGTATGTTTTTTTAAATGTATTTACACTGATTTCTCTTAGAATTGTAAGACTATTTCCGTGATTCCTTTTTCATTTAGTAAAGTAGGATCTCCAAATGATTCCATTTCAATATATCATTATTACACTAACCCCTAATAAACAACAATATTGACGCGCTGCCGGCCGGATTAGAGAAGTTGGGGGATACTTATTTTTTAAGAGGCACTGCAAAGTGACCCCACTGCACCTAATGGTAAGCGGAGAGGGTCCAGATAGAGTGGCGACTGACGAGCATGACACACTCATGCCGGCCTGTTTCTTCTTCTTCTTCAGCCTTTGGAAGTCCACTACAGAACATAGGCCTACTCCATAGATTTCCAGACCAATCTGCTAGAAGCGGCCTGCCAGCTTTGATACCAGTTATACACAAGCTGATCCCGGAACGCGACGCACTTCCGACCACTATGTCGTTCTTCACGTAGGGTGATCGTTATCCGGACGGATACGAGTATCTTACCGCCATGTATTCTGGAAATCATATACCTCATTCACTATATGAAATGCAATAGTTAGCTATCACTATGGTTTTCTGTAGGCTGTGGTGAAACCACATTCGTGCCATTTTACTGGTGGTAGGTCTCTCATATGTAAGAGTCCGTCTGGGTGGGTACCACCGCAATGTCTATTTCTACCGCCAAACAGCAGTGTGCATGCACTGTTGTGTTTCGGCTTGAAGGACATTGTAGCCAGTGTAACTACTGTACATAATGAGACTTAACACCTTATGTCTCAGGATGACGAGCGCAGTGTAATGCCACACGCTACTTTGTAACTCAAGCTGCTGAATGGTGTTGCTACTGTTTATGGGTGGTCGTATCGCTTACCATCAGGCGAACGGCATGCCCGTCTCGTCATTCAATGCTAAAAAAAAAATGTTGTAGATCGTAGACAATTCCATTTATAGTAGCACAGCGTGACTCGAGCAATTGAAAAATGACGCTTTTGTCTTTAAATATTGGCAAGCCACCCACGAACCGAGGTTTTTCATTGATCAATTACATTATTATCATTTAATTTCACGCTCTTTCACGTTTGCTTACTTCTGCTAAAAATCGCTTGACAATAATTGGACAGTAAATAATACAATAAAAAAAAATCACATTACTTTACCTTCAGTTTATTTAAATTTATGTTCCCAAGGTCTAGGATAGGAACATTGCAAACAACTACCTTTATAGGTCGCTAAAAGTTTTTTTCTTCTATTATGAGAATAAAGCTTTTTGCCGATATTATATTTTATAAGTTTTATTTTGCTGATTACAGTATAGCATAAAAGCCTTTATGGCACAGTGGATGTAGAGCTTACTTTGAAACGAGAACTCACTGGTTCGATCTCTGCTTAGACAATTTTGTATTTCCTATTTCGGTTGTGGGTTTTATACAAGGAAAGGTCCTCGAAAACTCTGTTAGCACACAAGCCTACTTTGTAGTAATGTATTTTAAAGCAGAACATGTCACAATTTTTTCAACTGTTTATTTATATAATTTTATGACGACATGGGCAAATTTCTTTGATGATATATTAAGCTATTTTAAATGAACTTTTTTTATTGCACTTAAATGACGAGACGAGCGTGCCATTCGCGTGATGGTAAGCGATACGACCACCCATAGACAGTAGCAACACCATCCAGCACCCTGAGTTACAAAGTACTATGTGGCATTCCACTGCGCTCGTCACCCTGAGACATTCGATGTTAAGTCTCATAATGTCCAGTAAGTACGCTGGCTGCAATATCCTTTAAACCGGAACACAACAGTGCATGTACACTTCTGCTTGGCGGTAGAAAGACATTGGGGTGATCGTGGTAGCTACCCAGGCGGCCCCTCGCATACGAGACACCTACCACCAGTAAACCAGTGAACTTTGTAATTTTTCTTCAACCTTGGAATTTTGCTATCCATCAAAATAAGCAAACCCGCGGCCGAAAGCCACGCAAGGTATCTTAGCAAAACAAACTGACGCGAACTGTCCGAGGGCCATTAATTGTGACGTTTAGTATCGCGTGTCGCATTTACGACGCCGCAGATTGACTCCGATATAAACTATACACTGTTACCCACTCTGGTTTATGTTCTGTCTATACACTGTTAATTGTTTACTAAGGGGTGAACGTCTGTGAACGTAAATGATATATAAATAAGATACATTGGTTCATGGAAGTTTGTAGTCGTGTTCACTGAGTAAAATATGTAGAATAATAAACATCGGAATGATGAGTCGAGCTCGCTCTATAGGAGATAAGCGTCCATACACAGCGATGACATCAAATATATAAATGCGAAAATTTGCATGGACGTTTGTTCCCCAATAACGTTCAAATGGCTGAACGGATCTGACTGTAATTTGGCACAGAAATAGATAATAGTCTGGACTAGCACATAAGCTACTTTTTGTCCCGGAAAAATATATAGCGGGACTTTTATTTCGGAAAAAAGTTGTGTATAATAATTAATCCAAAAGTATATCTGAGATAACCTACCAAATCAAAAAAAAAATATGTTCCGCACGCACACATACACAATCTTGATGTTATGTATCATGCAAAAGAGTTGATGTATTTAAACCAGTAGTGGTAGGTTAGCTAGGCTAGGGCCTGTAGTGTCCTCACCGGTGAGGATGGCGACGCGTTCCTCCCATTATTTTTTCATGTATGTAGGTTTCTTCACGATATTTTCCTTCACCGATAATTCACAAAGAATACACACATAACTTTTTTTTAAAAAGTCAGAGGTGCATATCTTTGAACCCACGGACCTTCGTCTCCGTAGTCCGTTCCATTCGCAACTAGGCTATCGCCGGTTTTTGCTGTAAACAATAGTGTTTAACAATGTATATCGGATACACGCACATCAAAATAGTCGACTGCGACTACAGATATCACTTAGCGCTAAAGTGGAGCACAAAGTTCCCTCGCACTTGTTCCGAGGAGGCGCTGTTACCACTTTAATGTTATCTCTAGTTTTACTGCCCGTTACGGGAATAAAACATTATTATGCGAAAGTTTTTGATATATGTTCTGCGGGTTTTTTGGGTCTCTTTTTTTGTTCAGTGATGTGCTGTTATTTGGGTTGTTTAAGTGTTTGTTTCTTTGGGTATAAAACGATAACTAGTATAGTGCATGACAATAAGTTACGTTATTTATTTATGTACTTACCTACTTGAGTAAGTACTTAGTAGACAAATGATTTCTTTAAAATATAATTATTAACTTCCTCTAATAATTTATTCGCATAGAAAAACAACTTTAATTTAGATTCCAAATCAATCTATTACCATCACAATTGCGGCATTTATGATAAATAAGTAATCGCAGGCACAAGCTGTATTTGTGTTTTATAATGTCGCTAATGATTGCACGGGGCGGTGTGTCGGTATTCCACGCCAAATCAAATGTTGACACGCGCCTGATAATCTGATAAGCGGTGTTCGTGCGTGTTTTGTGCCGCGGTAATGTTGCATTTAGTTTCTATGAAATTGGCTAGTAAAGTTACCTAAAGTTAACATTCCTTTAAGTATTAGTACCTCTCATTTACCTCTAATTTGCATTGTAAACTTACCAGGATGTGAACCGTATAAAATATTTTTTTATTTATTTATAAAAGGCATAAAACAGAACGCATTCAAACATATTTATATTTTTTTTTATCCAGATTGTCTTCCTTAATTATATGCCCTAATTAAATATAAATATGTATTTAATTCTACTCAAAAATGTTAAGTTAGTTTACAGTCCACACGGTGTTTTCCTTCGTTAAAACGGGTGATATAACATGTAATATTTGAATTACAAAAGTCAGGTGTGTGGCTCGGGGGTCCGGATACGAAGCTGCACCCTTTGTATCTTTGATCTGATCTATTCCCCACTAAGCTCAACGTAATTTAAAAACAATTTTGACCTACATATGACCAATAAATCTCTCCGTGCTAATTTTAAGATGGCATAGAAATACTTTCACGTGTATCTGACCTAGATTATTCATTCATCGTTTATCCGTGAGTTATATTTGTTTACATTCGTACGATGAGACGCTGAGAAATCCAATGGCGCGGGTTCGATATCCGTGGCACAATGATTATGGTAGGTACACAATATTGCTTTCTGGTCTGATTGTTTTAAGATCGTAAGTTCTTTGTAGCTGATATTTATAAGTAGTAAGGAAAGTAATAAAAAGTAAACATGATTTTTTTTATAGTATTATCTACCTATATTCAATTATCACTATTGTATTGGGTGAAATTGACATTGAAGTTTTCCTTGTATAATAAAATTATGTAGGTCATTCCCTGAATATGGCATAGTGTTTGTAAATTGAGGATACATCAGCTCCAGTGGTGTTCAAGGGAGAATAGGATGAGTCAAACTTTTGTTGGTTGCAAGTATACACGGTGGAATTTCATTCACTGCTTTCCCGAAACATACTTAGTCAATATATGATATAGAACAATCCTTTAGCATTTCCAAAGTATGTAAAATAAAAATTAAAAGTTACATCAATCTGCGAATTCTGACTTTTTCTAAGATGTGAAATGTCGCCATTTAATTTCTTCGTATTTTGCTATGTAGATTTATTGTATGTCATTGGTTGATTACATGAAACGTTTTGGGAAAACAGTGAAATAAAACCCACCCCGTGTTAGTGCTTCATTCACTACCCTGGGATCCAATGTCGTCACTTCGCCGACGAAAACCTATCTGCTGCCTGACTGCCTCGGTGGCGTAGTTGTATTACGGTACGACTGCAATGCTGAAGTCTCGGGTTCGATCCCCGGGTCGAGCAAAGTGATAATGGATTTTTCTAATCAGTATCAGCTCGGAGTCTGGAATTTGTGCCCGACATGGCGATAGGCTCGCCCCCTATCACATTATGGGACGGAATATGAACGGCGAAAAGTAGGTGCACTAGTTACGCCTCTGCCTACCCCTCCGGGGATATACGGCGTGAGTATGCGAAAACCTATCTTGTATATAATAGAACACAGATTGTTCCACCTGTTTGTATGTCAAAGTTCGTTGGCCCACATACCAACACGTAAACTTGGGGCCAGCAAACACCGGTCAATCACGATTTAAAATAGAGCGAATCGGCACGGCGACCTTCAGCCGAGCGTCCACCTAAACTGCTTCAATTGTTCCTGGACACGTCTCGTGTCAAGGTTGGGAGTGAAGATTGAGACGTATATAGCATCACGACTTTCTCTCTTTTCAGGGGTAGGCAGATGTCTAATACACTCTCAATTCGCAAACTAAGTAATGCGGGATGACGTTGTTGCAAATTACCGGGACAAGTCTAGAGTCATGGTTGATATTCATAAATAAAGAGGTGCTTAGCGCGAACAAAGAATTCCTTTATAATAAACGTTATCAGAGTTCATTAATTAAACCCTCAGAGGAGCACTTGACATCAGTCAGGCGGGTTGTTATAAAAACTAAGTTTCAGCGAAATGCGTGTAAAAACTGTTGCCTCGACAGGACATTAGAGATGAGGGCAAAAAGGCGGGAAATTAATGTTTTAACTCATATTTACTCACTTTGTGTTGGGTCAAATTATTTGAAATTCCAAAGCAACACAGATCGGGTTAATTATTTACTTAAAATGTATAGTTCAGACTGCAGAGTGTTGCATTTTATATTGATAGAGTCATGACTATTATTATGTTTCGTGAATCGCTAGCGCGTCATCTGAATTTATTTTTCGCTGGAATAGTGACTAGTACTGGCATTAAAAGATTCAATCTACCTGTATAAAATTAAAAAGTCAAAACAATGGAGTTATGCAGACAGTTATCCTAACAGCATGTGGTGGTCAGCCCAACCACGCAAGGGGTCGTCTATTAATCACGTGAGGCACGAAAGGGGGGAGGGGATTTGACAAAAATCACGAAATATTACAGCTGGGGGTCGTGTAGTGATATAATAATAATGTTCTGTCTGGCATTAAATCCGCTATCGAACATCTTAAATTCAACCACTTTTGGGTATAGTCAGAAATATCAAGAAAATGAGAATACTGGTAGCGGTACACTGATCACACACAAATTAAACCATCTACTCTACATGGACGACATTAAGCTATACGCTGAAGATGAAACCCAACTTTCTCAATTAGCTAATTTGACAGAAAAGTTTAGCAAGGATATCAAAATGGAATTCGGCATTGATAAGTGTAAAATAAATTCCATCAAAGGAGGTAGCATTTATCAACACCAGTACACTTTAGCAACAGGCGAGAAAATAGAACCACTTAACGAACAAGAGACCTACAAATACCTAGGATACAACCAGTCACGCCAAATACAATATAAAGAAACAAAAAAAATACTGACACAACACTTTCGCCATCGTCTTAATACTATACTGAAAACACAATTGTATGCCCGGAACACCATAAAGGCTATAAACACATTTGCTGTACCCATACTAACATACTCCTTTGGTATAATAAACTGGACTAAATCCGATCTAAAAAAACTGCAACGTACAATTAATACTACGATGACTAGATTCCGCAAACATCACCCGCGATCTTGCATTCAGCGACTTACGTTGCCTAGAACAGAAGGAGGCAGAGGTCTTATCGATATAACCAACCTACACAATACCCAAATTACAACACTCAGACAGTACTTTTTTAATAAAATGAATTCTTCTGACCTTCATAAGGCAATAGCACAAAATGACCACAACTTCACACCTTTAAACATGATTTTAAGAACAACACAAAAAAATGAAAACCTAATTGATGACAAGAAAAAGATAGAGGATTGGAGCCGAAAGTCTCTGCATGGAAGACACCGCCAAGATTTGAACCAACCTAATGTCGACAAAGTGGCGTCGAACGCATGGCTCAATCGTGGCGAGCTCTTCCCGGAGACTGAAGGCTTCATGACTGCAATACAGGACCAAATTATCGAGACACGAAACTATAAGAAACACATCATTAAAATACACAACTTACCTTCAGATTTATGCAGAAAATGTAACAGCAACTCAGAAACCATCCAACACATTACAGGTGCCTGTAGATCAATAGTCCAGACCGATTACAAATTCAGACACGATCAGGTAGCAAATATAATACATCAGAAACTAGCCACAAAATACAAACTCATAGCGACACCAAAGACACCTACTCCATATTATAAGTATATACCAGAAACAGTGCTGGAAAATAGTAACCACAAACTTTACTATGATCGAGCTATTCTTACTGACAAGACAGTGCATTACAATAGACCCGATATCACTCTTGTTGATAAAAGTAATAAATCTGCATTTATCATCGACATAGCCATACCGAACACACACAACCTGCAAAATACAATAGCTGAAAAACTCACAAAATACACTGACCTAAAGGAGGAAATAACTTGTATGTGGCATTTACAAAAAGTGTCCATAGTCCCGATAGTATTATCCACCACTGGAATTATTCCTAAACAATTAGCACACTCATTAACACTTTTAGACCTACCAGCACAAACCCATATTCAACTGCAAAAGGCAGTGATTTTAAATATATGCCGAATTGTCAGAAAATTTCTGCAGACGGAAACATCCCCCCTACCAAACCCTATTACAGCCACGAACCCTGACACTCACTTGGCTTAGGCCCGTGAATGTTAGCTCACACCGGTTCATACGGACCGAGCAGGAAAATGATGAAAGAAAAAAAAAATAATAATAATAATAAGCCCGCAGGGGCGGCTTTGTGAGTGGCGACACCGCGTACCCTGATTCCGTGGAGGCTAAATGAGACCCCCTGACCCTTGGCTTGCCTTAACTGGCCGGCTAGGGGTGGAAATCGCAAGAGCTAAGAACCTGAGCTCCAGGGTGGAAGTGCTCAAGCTAATAGCGAGGAAACCCGCTCCGGGACGCGTCAGCGACCCGCGATGGTGAAATCGGTGCACACCTCTCGACACCCTTCAGCCACCCACACCGATGTTGTGTCCTTGGCATGCGCCACTTTTTGGGATGCCCATCTAGTGGGGGGGCAAGTCACCGTCTGCCTTGAATATTAGAGATTGAGACATTTTACTTGGCAGGCGTCCCGTTGTCTCAATCAATAGCCCAGCAACCAGTCCAGCTAGATCCCATCCATAGACCCAATTAATTCCCATCTACTCTGCAATAGTCCTTACACTTTGCAGGCGCTGTCTTTGGTTGTATTTCTCCCATAAATGCAGACAGAGATAGTACCTGCATGGTGTACATATCCCAACTATATTAAAGTATCTTTAAGGGGCCTCTACGTGTTGGATCCATATCCCCACGCAAGCCTTCCAAAAGGACCGGCCTTCGTGCCGTGATTTTCCACAGGAAAGATACAATAATAATAAATCAGTTTATTTCTCAACACAACAGTACACAATCGAAGAATACAACTATACATCGATTACATGAATGAAAATACATATATATATCACGTATATTTATTTTTCGCGCGCGATTCAAATTAGATTAGGTAGGTATACTTTAACCTGTATTTGAAGATAATACACTAACATTTTTAAGATACTTTAACCAAAAAATACACGTAATCTTTGGTAGGGGCGGGAGGGAAGGGTGAGTACAAAAGTTGCTAAAACATCGTGATTAATGGACGACCCCTAAGTACCGAGACACCGATAGCAAAAGACGGGAAGTAATAGCTTATGGTTTCGTGCTCTCAACGAAATTCCCGCAAGTCTGAATATTGATGATTATAATACATCAACAAGGCCACAAAGTTTTGAGTGGTGGCATTTATAATCGTCAGTTATTAACAGCTGTAGATTAGCGGTTGGCTAGAGGGTTCACTTAGTAGGAACTGTTCCGGGAAATTGTGTATGTGATGCTAACTTTAAGGAGAAATAGGTTCCGAGGTGATTTATGTGGTCTCCCTGTATCTTATTAACCGTAATAAACGTAACAAGCATAGTTTCCAGATCGTTTGTCATTTTACTTTTTTTTTATGGCTTTGAATGACGAGACGAGCATGCCGTTCGCCTAATGATAAGCGATACGTGCCATTCCACTGCGCTCGTCATTCTGAGACATAAGAATTTAAGTCTCATTATGTCCAGTAGTTACCCTGGCTACAATGTCCTTCAAATCGAAACAGAACAGTGCATGTGCACTGCTGCTTGGCGGTAGAAATACACATTGCGGTGGTACTTACCCAGACGGACTCTTTCATATGAGAGACCTACCACCACCTTAAGGCAATGTTACCCACAAGCCTTCCATGCTGCATAGAAAATTGCAATATTTATTCATTAATAAACCACCTGGTATACCTCAGGTGCTGACTGGTGCCGCGTTCCACCACAAGATATGGTCGTGGTACTACACGCACCGCATGCCGGCCGCGGTGCGCCAGTGGGTCGACGACGCGTTCAACTGCGAGGACATTGCGATGAACTTCCTCGTCGCCAATGTCACCAGGAAGCCGCCTATTAAGGTATGACAAGATATTGGTAAAAGGATGTTCATTATGAGTGTTTTTGTTTAGGTCGTAAAGGTATATTTTGAGTAGCAAATTATAGTAACGGAGTAGTCAATAAATAATTATGACTGAAGAGAGACGTACGATTCCTCGACGGTTGACAGATTTATACCGGTACCTAATCCCGGAACGCACTTAAACAGAATGAGTAATCGATTTAACATTAATAATTATTGTTTGCACACGAAAACTTTAACAACACCGTCGATTTTAGAAGAGCTTTCAAAAAGTGAAAAAAAATAAAAATATATTACCGAGACAGAAATAAAAAACTGCATTCCTTGATAATAGTTTTCGACATGCACTGAATTTATCAGGAATGTGCTGTTTACTATCGATAATGCAATATTTAGTTTGAATACCACTCAAGATAAGTATTGGCAAACATAACACGCAAATATTTGTTCTAGACTTATACTTAGGCACTGTTCTGAAAATGATTGATGACTCGGAGCCGCGTCCAAGGTGAAGCGAGTGGAGTGGTCTCTTCACCCCCGGACTGATATAATCTTAGATAAGGAACAGGGTCAAAGCTAAACGAGCTGTAATCAATTTACAACTCAATTTGTTTGTGGATTTTGCTTCTAAACTGCGATGAGGATGTTATATTTTTTAACGAACAAAATGATTTGCGCGATGTGGAAAGAGAGCTCAGTAGCAACGGTATCATAGTACATGAGTGCTTAAATATCATAATAATTTGATTATATTTTTGGACAAACTTTACCAACCTTATTCATAAACAGTTTGAAAGCTATATCTATACTAATATTATAAAGCTGAAGAGTTTGTGTTTGTTTGTTTGTTTGAACGCGCTAATCTCAGTAGCTACTGGACCGATTTTGAAAATTCTTTCACTAATAGGAAGCTACATTACTCCTGAGTGCTATAGGCTACTTTTATCACAGAAAACTTTTCCACGCGGGCGGAGCCGCGCGCAATGCTAGTTAGTTATAGAATGATTTGTCTTCTTCCTTCCAACTCAATTCAAAATTCGTCCGAAGAAGACAAAACATTCGATTACTAAAATAGGTTAATAAACTGTTTATGAATAAGGCTGTAAGTGTCGAACCTTGGAGTAGAGTCCACTATCTTATTGATTTAACATTTTACTATTACCTTAATTTACTGCCTCGGTGGCGTAGTTGTATTACGGTACGACTGCAATGCTGAGGTTTCGGGTTCGATCCCCGGGTCGGGCAAAGTGACTTTGGATTTTTTGCTATCCAGTCTGGAATTTGTGCCCGATATGGCGATAAGCTCGCCCCCTATCACATCATGAGACGGAATACGCACGGCGAAAATTGGGTGCACTAGTTGCGCCTCTGCCTACCTTCGGGGATAAAAGGCGTGAGTATGCGTACCTTAATGTAATTTTGCAATCCTCAATTCCAGGTAACACCGCGAAAAAAGTTCAAATGTCCGGAATGTACGAACACCGAGATGTTGTCGGCAGACGCTCGCCACATGTCGCAGCGTTCCGCCTGCATCGACCGATTCACCACAATATTCGGTCACATGGCGTTACAAGCCGTCGAATTCCGGGCGGACCCCCTCCAGTACCGGGAAACCGGGTCCGGGGTGCCGCTCGCTTACCCGGACATTGGCGCGTTGTAATGGGTTGGTTTGGGGCTCTCTTATTATGTAAGAGTTTGAGTGACCGGAATTTATTTTTCCGGGAAATTGATTTTCCGGAATATTGGCTCCCTATTGTAAACAATTATTGCTGTTCGTTAGGATTGTGGGTCTAGGTGATAGTTGGGGTAATTAAAAAAAATCGTACCGGAAAATATTGAAAAATTAAATGTCAATATAGTGTCTCAATTGAAATTAATGATATGCTGTTTAGTCGTTTAAGAGGGCCCTTAACGATGGAATTGAGGTAAAAGTATGGACAATAACAATATAGTATGAAGGCTGTAATAACTATGGGTATATCGTCCCCAATACCAGGGTATGTAGATTAATTAATCATTTACATGTAAAATTGTGTGGTATTTTATGGTGATTTATATTTTTAAAAATAATTTTAACTTTTAACATTAATAATTATCAATCATAATGATTTAATATAATTTTAGATGTGAATTTTATATGTAGTTCGTTTAAATTTTTTTTTTGCGATGGAATGGGCAAAGGAATCGTATCTATTCAGTCTTGTGTGGTTTAATGTTCATTTATTCTTATATGTGTTAATAAGAATTTACGTTTAATTTTTATATTTTTACAATCGAATCGAACAAATAAGAACAAAATAGAATTACAATTTAATACTTTTTTTTTATCTTAATTTTTTTGAATGAATTTAATGGAATTAAGATAACCGACCCAAGTAAAAATATAATTATGTCATACACAATGACTTCACGTCCATTATTTATCGTGATTATTATAATAAAAATAAAGCTCATCAAGATATTTCAAAGGTTGCTATACTTGCAAATTAAAAAAGTAGGATGTAAGAGCAATATGTCAGTAATGAACAAAAAGTACATTCACCATAAAAATTCCACACAATTTGTTCGACAAAATTTCGACATACGCCACAATTATTTTCCATTTTATAGTGACGGAAAAAGCCGTCACGTTCTTGAAACTAGATCTCACTTTACTTAACTGTGCCATGTTATACACCCTCGATAGAAATAGATATTTTAAACCGGAATTTTCCGTCACTGTACGCTCACAGCCAAAAGTGCTCACCCATAATGATATACCCATACTGGTTTTAATATGAACAGTTTGTTTTTGAGCTTAAGAATGCCTTGGGGAATTATTTATAGATTTTTATACGAAAGCATTCGTTTGTGAAATGCGATTGTTTGACTGAAACTCGATTGTACGCACTCACTATGTTAAGGATTTGTTCCAATGTTAATTTATCCACTTACAAATGTTTGATCAAAACATATCTGTTTTGCCTCTTCGGTGTGACATGATACTCGTACGTTATTAAGTGGTGTTCGATGGTATCGTTGGAATGTAAGCAAATATCAAATAAAAGTTTTTGTAAATGACGTGTAAAGTGTACTGTATGTATATGAGTGTGATAAGTCAACGAGGCATCGTGTTGAAGTTTTAAATCGATAGTTGGTGTAGATGGCCGAAGAGGATTTTTAAAATCGATTTAATTGTGACAAACATCGATTAGGTTTAAAGTACCACTAATTAGCTCAAATACTTTTAAATCGAGGCTTTTCACATGACATGATAATTTTAAGTTATGTTATGCGTGGACTTTGAATCTAAACGAATAATTTTACTTGCCATTCCCACGACAGTAGACACGTATCATTTCTACGACAATAAGTTTCTAGTTTTATGGACCCTGATTACTTTCATGTCAATTCTTAAATCTAAAATTCGACGTTGATTTCTACAGAAAGTGTACATGAGCGTAATATTTCTAGATACGTTTTTAACTAGGCTAGCAATGTAAGCTTAATTTGCTTGGACGCATTTGAGAATCTGAATAAAAAACAGTGACATCGTGTGTCTTGCCTTGCAAATTACTGCGATCTAATTGAAGAATGCTTTCTAGAAAGCTAAAACTTCGATTCAAATTTCGAACATGTAAAATGAAATTTAAAAATCATAGTTAAAATTATCGCGTAAAGATTTTGCACGTGATTGTACACTTTTTGTATGTAAAATCAGAATGATTTTTAAAATATGTACCAAATGATAAAGATGCCATCTGTCCCTAGGTGTGTAAAGCAATGATATTCTAAAGTGTTAGTGAAGGTATATTTGTAAGTTTTAGTGAAATAAAGGCTCGCGCAGGATCTGCCGCGGCGGTGCGTGGAAATGCTGACTAGAACTTACCAAAATCTATGAAAACTATAATAAATCTATTATTAGTACAATATACTCAGTTTCGAAGGAGCTATTTCTAATGTCTATTTCTACCGCCAAGCAGCAGTGTGCATGCACTGCTGTGTTTCGGTTTGAAGTACATTGTAGCCAGTGTAACTACAGGACATAATGAGACTTAACATCTTATATCTCAGGATGACGAGCGCAGTGGAATGCCACACAGTACTTTGTAACTCAAGGTGCTGGATGGTGATGCTACTATTTATGGGTGGTCGTATCGCTTACCATCAGGCGAACGGTATGCTCGTCTCGTCATTCAATGCAATAAAAAAAAAAGCTGGTTCGAGAACAATACTCGGTCCTAAACAGCCTAATATTTAGTATATAACGATTGATTTGTAGCTTCACCTTGACATATTTCCTTTCCAGTCGCCTTTCATTATTCGTAAGGGCAATTATGAAGCCGGGTATTTGTGGCATGTGATAGCCTGATAGTGTGTAATCACCACCGTCCATGGAAATAAACCACAACCATTAAACTAGGGTTTATAAAAACCTTTCGCTATAGATATTGTGCCAAGTTGATTAGGCGAGGTAAGCTAGGCCTAAACCTTCAGTAGTAGAGGATGCCGGTGCCCAACAGTAGCAAAGTAATTTGAGAGATTGCATTACATGTTGTATTGTGCTTTATGAGACTGGTCCAGTTTCACCAGTTGCTGATAAAGTTCCAGATAACTATCTGGCACATAAAGCTATCTGCCGGGTAGATTCTACTCAATAAATTTGACATTGTGACTGACAGATATTTCTATTCGGGACATGTGAAACCAAAGTTGTAGTTTATATGGCGGATAAGTATAATAGAGGCTATCAGTGGTCTTAGAATGTGACAAAAAACGCAACTCGTGAGACGAGGCGTTTAATTTTGACGTTTGTGATTGGTCGAAAGGCCAATGCGTCAGTCACGTGTTAGTCTCTCAACCAATCTCCATAAAACGAAATGGAGTCGTGTCGTGTTTTTGCCACATTCTAAGGCAACAGGGGCTTTAACAGCATATGGTAAAATCGTCTCTTAACATGTCTCTAGGTGACAAATGCATGAAATGCTACTCAATGGTTTGAAATTCAAAGAATAATTCACCCCCTTTATTCTCTATGACACGTTATTTTCATCGCTCGTAACAAGCGCGTAACGTAACTCCTCGCGTTTATCAATATGGAAATTGGCATACAGAATACCCTTTAACGCTAATTACGTAACACGGCCGCTTTATGAGTTAACACTGTCATAGAGAATAAGGGGACTGATGTCCGGTCTATGTCTAACTATACTGTTTAATGTCTTTGCTCCCATCTAAGTCAGCATCTCCACGCGCCGACTCGAAGGCAACGCGCCAGCTTTATAGTCCATCACGACATATCGGTGCTTGAGCGAAGTTTAAAATAATTCCTAATATAAATATAACGTGTAGATATTTATTTTTATGTATAGATAGATGAACGCACCATTGCGACGTAGTGAGATATAGGAATAGATCGATGTATTTAATGTCGTTTGTCATCTGAAGGAAGAATATTGGAAGTGTTCGATTTTATTATTCCTCACACTTGAAGCACTGAAGTGTGTATAGAAAAGCCAAAAATACTGTGTTTTTAGCCGTACATTTTGAAAGAAATAATTCCTTTTTTATATGTTTTAATGTATTTTTACGTAGTCTTATCGCCAAAGAAGCTAGCCTATGTTTATGGCTGGCCATCTTGCAATAACTTTCCATAAATAATCGTAAAAAGACGCTCGACAAAAAGCGTGACTTAAAAAGACCTCCATATACAGGGATATTTTGACATTGCGTTACTAAATGAAACCACATACTTATCTCCTTGAAAATAATACTTTACATTGGATATTGTTACATCTAGTAGTTTTTTTTAATTACAGTAATATTGTTATCTGTTAGTATACAATTTGAGAAAAGCCGAAAAAAAAAAGAAAAGAAAAGCCGAAGATAGGGGGGCATGGAGACGGCTCGTCATCGACTCCATCAAAATATTTCAGGACGGACACGACCTTCAGTGATGAAGAATACGATTAAGGAAGAAGTATACAATTGATAGACTAAGTACTTAGGCTTTTTCTATTATTTTAAAGATTGTAGTTCATGCTGTGATTGCTTAACCAGAGTTGCAATTACAATAGACATATATATAAATATATGTATATTAAAAAAAAAATTGTAAACTCCGTTAGCGATCCTTAACCAATAAATAAATGTTATTTTGACCACAGATGTAAAACAAACGTCAAAATGACCCTGTATACTCATAATAATAATTTATTTTCAGTATTCTTTCTTCGGACGCTAGTTTGAGTAGGTAAGTCTAATTGTATTCACCCGCGTGAATCGATGGTCAATGAATGGACTTTTGTCTCAGTAGTTTAGTAATGGAGCGGGTGAGTGTGATCAGTGTTTAGTGTAATTTTTGTAAGGTTTGATTGCCCCATAAAGGTACAGTTTACACATTGACGGTATCCTGAATTTACAATTTCTGTGAATTATTTTCGAGGTAAATTTATTCATTTTTACTTCATACATGGGTAAATAATTTGGAACTTGGACACGCCAGCGAAATTATGATTTAGAAATATTGTTTTGAAATATTTGAAACGCTTAGGAAAAATTATCGCAAATTAAATTCATTTTAAAAAAATTAAGTATTACACTGTTTAAATATCGAAATCGATTTCGGGGTATCGAGTAATGTGTGAATTAATCTAAGAAATCTAGTGACGATATTATTTCAGTTTTCATAGTACCAATGAAATGTACTTTTATACATTTTTTTTAATGAATTAAGTACACGTTTTTGTAGGAAACGGAATTAAATATATATTTATTTTAAACTTATTGCACCATTCAAATCAAATAATATTTTTTTTAAACTAGGTATTAATAAATATTGACCTTTACAGTTATATTAAAATCTGTGTCGCTTATACTAAAAAGTTATAAAAATACGAGAACAGAAAAAAAATTAGTCATTTTTTAAAGATTTGAAAATCACATTTATTATTCTATCGATTCAAAATGTAACTTTGAAAGTTATTTTATATCTAGCAACACTAGTTAGCTAAGTTGTCGCAATAAAAAAATTATTATCTGTGGTCGTATTTTTATAATTACAATGTATCTTCTATTGCTCGTATCGGCTTCTTCAACTTTACTAAAGACTGTACCACGTTTATGTAAAAAGACCCATCTTTTACCAATAATTCTCAATTAGCCCTTTATTGCAATTAATTAAATTTAAAACTTATTTTTAAATGATGACAATAATGGACGTGTGTAAAATAAAGATTTTAGTATTGCCAGCATTTTAGCGCGTTAATTGTATCATGGCGGTTAGTTTATTCATTTTTTATTATTAAAATGTCGTTTGGGAAACAACAGCGCGTAGAACATTCGTATTTTACAAGTGTGAAATAGTCTGAATATCAAAAACCCCTATAAAGTCCAGTGTATAATAGGGTTTAAATATTTTTACCTAATGTATTAAGTGTAATAGGTATTCCTAAATGGAACTATATATTTTGCACCCCTAGGTTTTTCTGTTTATTGAGATTTTGAATTACCTCACAGTAAAGCATAGTGTACACGTATTATTTTAGGCGCTGTTGGTTCAAACGACGGAGTGTATATTAATTTAAGTCGTAGCCAAAGACTCAAACGACTAGTCTCGGTAATGTGTTTTATGAGTATATTTTATTCGCATTTAATTGTATAATCTGTAAGGCACAGTTTGTCGGACGAATGTTACCAAAACTATATCAGAATGCAGACTGACGTACGCACGTTTTTAATATATAGTTATTTTTGCTAGTTTGTAGTGCAGGACACGGGAAAGAAATTATATTGTATGGAATTTGTGTATGGATGTGTTGTTGCGACTTTTGTCGTCGTTCCTGATTCATGAGATTTTATGTAGAGGATACATATATATACATATACACTCACGCCTTTTATCCCCGAAGGGGTAGGCAGAGGCGCAACTAAAGCACCAACTTTTCGCTATGCATATTCCGTCCCATGATGTGATAGGGGCCCAGCCTGTCGCCATATCGGGCACAAATTCCAGACTTTCTATAAAACAAAGTATGTACATATTACATACATATAGCTAGAGAAAAGTGAATTGAAAAGGTATGAACTAAAGATTTATATGACGTGTAAATTATTCAACGCTCATGATGATCGCTATTGTAATGAAAGATAATAAATCCATATAATTTCTATGACGTGTCAAACTGGAGTTCTAGATCAATCCAGGCCTAGAATACTTGGAATGAAAGGTTTTACGATTTCTCGTCTCGCAGGTCACAAGTACAGTAGACCATATTCGCACCTTTAGAACGAAAACGACACAATTAAAAAAAATCGAAAATTGAGTTAGCGTTATAAAATGACTTAAAACGAAGTTCTCAATACAACAATAGCTCAAACACAGCTATATTCAAGCGGGAAAAACACCAAACTGTTATATCGGGCTTTTTTTATTATATTTTTATAATACTGCCTCGGTGACGTAGTTGCATTACGGTACGACTGCAAGGCTGAGGTCGCGGGTTCGATCCCCGGGTCGGGCAAAGTGATATTGGATTTTTCTATTCAGTATCAGCCCGGAGTCTGGAATTTGTGCCCGGTATGGCGATAGGCTCGCCCTCTATCACATCATAGGACGGAATACGCTTGGCGAAAAGTGGGTGCACTAGTTGCGCCTCTGCCTACCCCTTCGGGGATAAAAGGCGTGAGCATGCGTTTTTATAATAAATACACAAGTTTTAAGTCATTTTATGACGATAACTCATTTTCCGATTTTTTTGAATTGTGTCGTTTTTGTTCTAAAGGTGCGATATATTTTAAGTCATTTAAGTGAACAATATAAAAGCGTACATATTCCAATAATTTATGTACAATATGTGTTGTTTGTTATTTAAATGTATTTTATACACATTTTTTTATGAATGTTTATAGATTTTTTTATATTTTATAATTTACCTGTGAGACTATATTAGTATTAGTGAGCAGCTATGTTAAGTAATAATGCTTTAGTTGTAATCAGATTTTTATTGAATGTATCATTTTCGAATGTATTATTGTTTTGAATGTGGACTTACATTATGTGCACGAGGCTGCGAATATTTGATATGACGTTTTTACGTCATAATAGAATTCGACGCGGAAATTATTTGTAATATTTCTATTCTAATTTGCAGAAAATATTATAATTTTTTTTTAATCAGGTTAATCAATTGATATTGCTGATGTCGTGTATCATAATAACATGTAACAGCATATTAATAATTTAAAATAATATTATTTTGTTAATAATATTTTACGAACTCTACATATTTTTTACTTGCGAGATCAAACCCGTGACGTAATTTTTTTCAGTCCATTTTGTACACAATTAATTTATATAATAAAAAATATTTCCACCTACCCTCACTTTTAAAATATTGTGCACGTAATGTTTTTTAATGTCAGTTGGTGTTCGACGTGTGTTCGTTGTCCGTTTGTTTGTAATTATGTGTAGATAGATCTAGATGTTATATATAAAGTGTAAGTACTTAATAGAGTTATATGTTGCATTGTACAGCGTGTAAATAGTACACATATATTGTGAATAAAAGAAGACATATCAGTTTGTATGTTGTTGTTTTATTACATTTCTAACTGGTTTTTCTTTTGTCTTCGCTCATGTATAACCTCATTCCCAATATAAAAGTATCCATAAAGTAGGCCGAGATAATATAGCTTTCAGATAGTGAAAAAAAATCAAAATAAGAACATTAGTTCTAGATACCAGCTTATACAGTTCAAAGAGAAAGAAAAAAATGTTCATTAGAAAATCTATTTAACTAGAGGTAGATAAATCACAGATCTATTAATTTCATCTTAATAGATTAATTGCGAAATATGTGTATAATTTTTGGAGCATTTTTGAATGTTTTATGGGAGTAATTGTATAGAATGTAGATTAGTTTATCTTGGCCTAGCCTTAATTACACGATGGTTTTCTAGTCCTCTTTTAATGTAACCCGTTGAAATCAAATGTCAATACAAAAGTGATCATATCTTGACGATTGCTTTTGGGTATGATACCCAAGGGTGAAGGTAGGGGGAGGCCGATGTCCCCCTAAAAGTCAACTAACACAAGTACATACTTTTTTACATACTTAGATGAAATTTTCTATTTCCTGGGTCAAGATTTGAGATTTTGCAACAAACACCCACCCTCCAATTGCAAGCTGGTTACGTCCTTTATTATACCTGTCTAGTATTAAATAAGAATTGATTACGTGAAAAATCGTGGTTGCGGAACATCCGCGAGTGGACGGGGATTGCAAGCGCTGCAGACATATTTCGCCTTGCAAAAGACAAAAGTAGATATGCTGAGCTGACTGCCAACCTTCACTAGTTGGAGAGGCACTACAAGAAGAAGAAGACGTGAAAGAGTAGCTATAATGTTTCAACGAACATTAACTCCGTTGATTACTTAGTCCAAAGATGTAGGTAGAGTCGCCGCTAGTGGATCCAAGTTACGAGGAGATTACATCTACCCAGAAGTCTGATAAGAACTTCTTACCCAAAGAGATACGGAATGTTTTTTAGTACCTATGGGACACAGTTTTTTTTACTAGGTATAAAAAACAAATGAAATCGCCTGCTTTAAAACATGCAGCAATTGTAAAGATGCTTGATTGTGCTCTCTTTGCGTGTTAACTAAATAAATTTTAATGTAACAACACAATAATAAAACACGATTTTATCGGTTATTTGACGCTGATAAATTATTTCAAATGTATTTTCACTAGGCACGATGAAGAAAAAAAAATACAGTGACCTTTAATTTCATTTTTATTTTATTATCAAAAGTATATGCGATAAACTTTCTGTAAAACCCAAAAGCCATGGGATATATTATCGGACCAAGACAACTGTTTATGTTTACCGCAATTTTTTTCTGTAATGGCTTGATATTTGGCTCCCTAGTAGATAGTTGAGACTCAGCATATAAGACTTTATGTTTGTGTTGACTTAGGATTAGGTTCCTATGTACCTCGGTGACTGACTCGGTGGCGTAGTTGTATTACGGTACGACTGCAATGCTGAGGTCTCGGGTTCGATCCTCAGGTCGGGCAAAGTGATATTGGATTTTTCTATTCAGTATCAGCCCGGAGTTTGGAATTTGTGCCCGATATGGCGATAGGCTCGCCCCCTATGACCTATCACATCATGGAACGGAATACCACTGCCTACCCCTTCGGGGATAAAAGGGCTGAGTATGCGTCTGCGTGCGTACCTATGTACCTTAATGGCTTACAACCATTCAGCCACAACAATAATAAAAAAATGGGTTTTAAAGCATCATTTGTCAGTAGCCTTTTGGTATTTCCATCGCACTCTTGCAATAATCCCGCATACAAAACAGAAATAAATACCCACACCATAACATATATTTAAAGCACCCTTTTATTTGTAAAGATTTAGCGCTGTTGTAGCGTGCAATGAACACGGCCATTTTTGTCAGTAGCGACATGTTGCCGTGTCGCTTGTCGCTACATATTGTGTTGCGCGACTTGCGGGTTCGCTCACCGTGTTCCGCGCATACCGCGAATGCACCACATTTTTATATTACATTTTAAATTAGAATGGACTGTGTTAGCATTGTGATCGTAATTTGTAGACCTGTATAATACTATTTTAAACAGTATTTTTTTTATAGTAACTAATGTCTATAGAATTAACGACGTTCTGGTAAAATTGTTTTACTAATGGGAAGCTACTTACACCGTTCTTGAAACTTACGCCATAGAACACAGAATATTATTACCTATTTACACTATAATTTATTTTGAATTTGTTACTTTTATTTTGACTCAACCTGACACGGGTGTACCTAACTACGTACATAAGCTAGAATACAATCCATTCGGTATTAGTAGGTACGTAGAAACAAGGTCCAGAACCTTATTTTTGCAAGATCTGGCTCGACAAAATCTGTTTGGAAGATACCTAATTGGTTGTCGTAAAAAAAATATAGTCCAAAAGATTTGTAGAGCTTAAAATATGAAAATGTTGTTTTATTGAAGATTTAAATGAAAATTGAGAAATACGTATCTAATATCAATCACTCATAGCAGTTACATGTGTGGAATCATTGACGTATTTACATATTCCAAACTTTTATCAAAGCTCTGTCTATCTGTTACGCTATCTCAGCCAAACTACTGAAACGATTTTGTTCAAATTTGGTGCAGCGAAAACTAAAACCCAAAAGGACAAACAAGACATATACTATTTTTTATTCCGGAAAAGCACATAGCCGGCCTTTTAACCCGGAAAGCTTACACGCGTGTGTAGCCGCGAACAAACGGTAGTAATCTATAAATATAAAGGTGTGTGTCTACACAGTTCGTCCGTCCACAGCCTAGGTAGGTAGGTTCTGTCATCACTTTCTTAATCGCAATTGAATATGCAACATATTTAGGAAAAATTGCCACGCTACCCACGTCTCCCGTCACTGTACTGTTACGGAAGTTATTAAGTGTTGTACATCCGGTAATGCACTCTACATTATTTTATAAGGTTTAATGACCTGCGTACGTCTAAATTTGACGATTCAATCAACTGCCGCCAGCGTGAACTACTGCATAAAAATTAAGGTATTTAAATCTTAAGCTAAGTTTAGACTAGCAAGTTCTCGCGGCAATGTATTGCGCAAGAACTTCGTGATGCGTTTACACTAAGGGCAATATTTCAGTAATTCTATACGCATGCGACTCGACGCATGTTCTGTACTCTTCATAATTGACATTCTTGACTGCCTCGGTGGCGTAGTTGTATTTGTGCGTACGCGTTACGAATACGATTTGCGCGCTGAGGTCCTAGGTTCGAATCCCGAGTCGAGCGAAAAATATAGTGACTGGGTTTTTCCATCTTTAAAAAATACTCAGTCGCAGCTCGGAGTCAGGAAGTTGGCGGTGTGATACCCCCGTGTCTGGGAAAGCACGTAAAGCCGTTGGTGCTGCGCCTGATCTCTCTACGGTCATGGCGGATTGCCGTCTCACTGGACTATGAGAGTGAAGGAATAGCGAGTGCACCTGTGTATTGCGCACACACTTGTGCACTATAATATCTCCTGCGTACCTGGCTGATCTTCGTCGAGATTGGCCGCCGTGGCTGAACCTGGCTAAGAGGATTACATTACTCTTCATAATTTGCAGAAGTCAGCTTGCCGTGTCTGTTTAGGTACTCAGTCAAAATCGCTTACTTACTAATCTAAACTCCGCTTTATAATAATTACCTAATCCAAGAAATTTTCTTTCTTAACTTTTTAAAATACTTTTTTCTTCTGAACATATTGATTTGTGTGTGTTCAACATGGTTGATCACGATCAGGCGATCTCTTTGCTTGTTACGAAAACAGGCTTTATAGAAAATCCAACTAAAAAATGGAAAATGAATTTGAATTAAGAATAGTGTAAATAAGAAAAAGTGTATATTATTGTAAAAAAAAGCGTGGGGTGCTTTTTAAGATATTATCAAAATGATATATAATACTTCTACTTATATTATCTGTCAATAAAATATTTATAACTATTGACACCATGCATCCCACGCTTTTTTGTACAATAAAATACACTTTTTCTTATTTACACCATTCTTAATTCAAATTTATTTTCTATTATTACACGCTTTATATTAGCTTCACTTGTATGTTTGTTTGTATGTTTGTAACTCTCCGACTCCGACTCCTTTAAGCGCGATTTTGACCCACTTTTAACGGTCCGATTTTATTCAAACTTTGTAGGTTTGTCGAGGACCGATAACAATACACTAATTTGATAAGAATATGCCATTATTCAATTTGCAAAATGAGATTTTTGTCAATTTATATATTTTTTAGTGACATTTGTTGGACAATAGTAGAACAGAACTAAAAAATATAAAATAAATAATAGTTTAAAAAAACTAAAAAACACGCTTTATAGAAAATCCAACTAAAAAATAGAAAATATACGAAATAGTGTAAATAAGAAAAAAATGTATTTTATTGTAAAAAAAAGCGTGGGGTGCATGGTGACAATAGTTATAAATATTTTATTGACAGATAATATGAGTAGAAGTATTATATATCATTTTGATAATATCTTAAAAAGCACCCCACGCTTTTTTACAATAATTTTTTTTTCTTATTTACACTATTCTTAATTCAAATTTATTTTCTATTTTTTAGTTGAATTTTCTATAAAGCGTGTTTTTTAGTTGTTTTAAACTATTATTTATTTAAAATTTTTAGTTCTGTTCTACTATTGTCCAACAGATGTCACTAAAAATAAATCGCGCCCAAAGGAGTGGGTTACAAACATACATACATACAACTGAAGCTAATATAAAGCGTGTAAAAATAGGTATGTATTTTATATATTACAATTTCGACTCGACAAAGAAAAATACACTGGCGGCAAAAAATATTGAAACAGTGTTTGGATGATTTTAGTCGAAAGAAGGATCTAATTCAGAAAGTCCATGGGCCATTTGTTACAGGGTTACCTCGTATTAAAAATACATACATAGCGACACGCTTTTTCCTTTTCAGGGTAGGTATAAGTGTAAAACACCCACGTTTTGCACTTTATGTTAGGCGGCGGGCTTATTTAACAAAGAAGCAGTATAGTGTTGATTTCATTGCGGGTGAGTAATTTAGATAACATATATTATATTATAATAGCTACTAGCGACCCGCCCAGGCTATGTACGGGTAGCACTAATTATCTATACCCAAATGGCGACGATGACACAAAATTGACAAAAGCAAAAAAAAATATGTTGATCTGATTTCTGCCAAACTTCATAGGATCACTCGCTAGGTTCTTCTGAAGATTACCTAAAAAAATAATTAAAATCGCTCCAGTCCTTAAGGAGTCCATAGGAAACATACATACACACATTGTTTATTTTGTATATAACTTGCCACTATGTATATAACTCTAATGGACAAAGAGTTTTAAGATTATATAGAGCGGACATTGGGAAAATTGTCATACAAGAATTTTGAGCCTGTTCGTCAGTAACTCAATCTACCGTGAAATAACAAAATACCAATGAAAAATTCATTAGAACATACTTTTACATGGTCGTAATGCGTAAATTTGCATATTTTTGCTTCCAAAATATTGTTTTCTTTACAAAATTTAAGCATACCGAGACGTCTTGTTACACGGAAGTGTCAGATATGACAGCGACTTATTACCAATTGGTAATAACTTTTGGACGAAACGTTTGGTCCTGATGTCCGGTCTATAACTATACTGTTGAATGTCTTTGAATGTGGACTCAGCGTGACATACTTTTTCCAGCTAAGTAGTTGCAGAAAAAATATGGCTTTGTTTATAAAATGGAATGATGGATGGATACCGAGGTTTGGAACAGAGGACCCTCTGGTCCACATTCCACAATACATAAACACCAGATCTAGTTAGTATTAGTACCACATATATAATTTTAAAGTGATCTTGAAAGACTTCATCAGAGACGGAACATTGTTTAACTATGATAGACGTGTACAATAAGTAAGGTACTAACATTTCCTCCCACATTCCTTAGTTTAAAGATTAAATCCTATCACGTGATTCCATATCGCATCCATAATCACAAGACAATTTAGGAACAACAATCAAGAGCGGCGCATTAACATACGTATTCTATTGGGCGGAAAAGATGCGATCTGCAGAAACAAAGCATGGCGTGTCCGTGCGTTAGTTACGCGCGCACTTTGTCCCATCGCGTCGTATATTTAAACTCGCGGTGGTCGCAAATCGCACCACTTGCCTCTTTGTACCGCCGACAACGCGCACATTGTAAGCCCGAGGTGTTAATGTCGCTCTCGCACAAATATGTAGCGTCGGCAAACAAAACAAAAACTTGCCAACAAGCCCCCGAGACCCACCGGGATTTATTTCACGCTTACAGCCAAGAAACAATTTTAATTAGTACAGTTTCCATTATAATGAATAAAGACATAAACACAAGAGTCGGATTCCTGGCCATGGACCGCCCTATTGCTGCGTTCTTCAATAATTGGGTACTAGATGAGGATATTTGTGGCGCGTCCAGTATTCGGTCGGTCGTGCGATTGTCTCGCGTGTTTCATTATGCTCGTGCTGCCCTTGTATTGCTGTTCCGGATTAGGGATATGGTTACTAACTGTCTGTTTGCAATGTTGGTAATTGCGCAGGCGCGGGGTGTCCCGTAGAGCAGAACAGAATAGCCTACATTTATGAAGTGTCTTGGATTTGAAGGGCGCTTATCAATTCAAGCTTTACTTATCGTCCTTTCAAAGGAGTTATGTAACATGCAACTGTTAAGTCATCTTAAGGTCCAATCGTTCCTGAGGGTTCTTGAGAAAATGGCGTCTAAATTCATGTTAAAACGGGATCTTAGTAATGATAATACGGAGCTCTTGAATCAAAATGAGAAATAATTTATCATTCTACTATGACAGTAGAAAAATTAAAAATAATTAAATAATAATAATAATTAATTAAATACACTACAATTTACAATTTCGACGTCCAGAAACAGTTTTTAGGTACAACTGAAAATGCGAGTATAAAAACAATATATCAAAACATATCGATACATTTAATTAATTCTCAGTAAGCATTAAATCAGATATTCATCAACAATGGCTGATGACGCAAAAAGATTATTATAATACACGACACTTGGCCATATGGGGAGCAGAATCAAAGTCCACGGGTCATCGACTTGCTTCTACGATTCTCTGGAGTATGGTCGCCATTTTATCGTCTATTCAAGGATACGAATCATTTGTTTCCAGATGATAAATTTAAAGGTTTGATATTTTTGTCAACGGAGGTTGTAAGGGTAAGATTAATTCATCCCTTATTTTGTTTACCGATTAGGTAGAAGGTTGTATTGATTTATCAATATGAGCACAACTGCCATTTTTATAATCATTTTTTTTTTAAGAAAACGAAATGAAACCGAATTGTTGAGTGTGATCCCGCAATTTTTAATAGTTTAAGGTGTGTATCTGTCTGTCTGGCATTGTGTAAACCTCCTAGCCAGTTTCGGCCACGGCGGCAAATCTCAACGGAGATCAGCCAAGTGTATGCGCAATACACAGGTGCACTCGTTATTCCTTTCATTCTCATAGTCCGGTGAGACGGCAATCCGACATGACCGGAGAGAGATCAATCTGGCATTGTAGCTCCCAAGTGAATGGAATGATTTTGATGCGGATTTTTTGTTTGAAAGCTGACGTGATCGAAATGGTTCTTAGCCGTTATTATTTAAGAACATCTGTTCAGGCGTTTGAAGATCACCAGCTCATTTCACTCTTTCACAGGTCCGATTGATTAGAAATTTGGTGTACTGTTACATCGGGGCATTTTCAAGACACGGTTATGGGCTATATCCGATGCTTACAACGCCGCAAAGACAACGTAATGTATGGAGCTCCTAGTGTGCAACGTTTGCAGGGCGCCTTATTGTAAATCCGAATAAAGTAATAGTCATATTCCACTTGAACGCACATATCAATAAAAATACAGTTTATTCTTATTGCATCATTTATTTAGCTACAAAATAAATTGCTGGTAAGGTAAGGTACTAATCATTAACCACGACATACATTTTGTACTCCACTGATTAGGAACCAGATACATGGTTCCCCTATAGCGTTTCGTTGCGATTATTGGCGATCTTCACAATTGGTGTACCCACATTCAGTAAGGTGTCAGCATAATTTTACTAACCGTTGCGCGTTGGTGAGCCGTAGGTCGATTTTCATTTCGCAATATTGGATGAAATCTGTGAGACTTCAAGTTCTGTTAAATCAGTACCAATTGAACTGGGAGTCAGGCGAAGAACTGACAAATAGGATATCGATAGCAGTATCGACCAATGTTTCGATTGCAGCAATCATTTCATAATTTAATGTTCAGGCATTTTAATAAAGCACTTGTACAAGGATATACCACTCGATAATATTAAGGGGTTAAAATATATTATGGCTACATCATATTTGTTTACCCTAATAGGAGGGAGGGATTCTACAGAATATTTTATACGTGGACAATCCGAAGAAATACGTGAATTAATGATAACAGTAGGAATTGCAATAGCTCATAATATTAACTAATGTCAGAGGGTGAATTAAAGGACAAGATAAAGATCTGCTCTCACGGCTATTGATACAATTTGGTTATTAAATACACAAATCTGCCTCGATGGAATGGTATGATATTTTCCCGTAAAAGTGATATAAAATGTTCTGTATTTAAGGATATTTTCTTTGTAATGATAACGCTGGTATGGGTGTTGGGCGCCGCCAAACACAACGTACGAGTCTTGGGTTAGTGGGATTATATTATCAAGTTTAAAATGTGAGTATAGTATGGGGTTTGGGAGAGATAGAGTGTTTTGGGTCAATGGCAATCTAACTACTACCCTCTAAGGAGGTAAGAGGATCCGTCTTTGAACTAGCTTATTAATAATATAACTGCGTACAAAGTAAAATCATCTCCATTGGTGATGTATCGTTGGGAATTCATTTTGTTCAAAATATTCGTGAATATGTAGTTACTTCTTTTTTTTATCTTTTTTATGGCAATTAACTATGAATAACGTTTGTGAGAAGACTCTGACTCCCGAGATACAGTTAATACTAGTTCGGGAGTCATGGGATTCAAAATAAAAAGCACATTTATGTAACTGTGGCAATAAAGATTTATTATTATTATTCAGCTGATTTGTCAGAAATGCAGAAGCCAAACTGATTAAAGAATGTTAATTTAGGTACATCATCACAACATGAAGTCTATTGCTGAACATAGGCCTCGCCTAAAGATTTACAAACGGACATGTTAAAAGCGGCTGTTATGTAAATACTTAACTATCATTCCTCTTCTATACTTAGACCGGGTAAAATGGCGCGTATCGGAGGATGCCTATGTCCAGCAGTGGACTAAAATATAGGGTGATGGTGATGATGTACTTAGGAGTTGGATAGCAATATTGTTTCTAAAGATAAGGAAAAATAACATGCGCTGCCAAAAAACCATAGGAAACGTCACGTTTCCTGGACAGAAAGAATTACCTCTTTCCTACCGGACATCCGACGTCATATCGCTTCGTGCATGGCATTGCGAATAAAACAATGTATGACAATAGCACGTAAGTAATCCACAGTTACCTACCTTTACACTTAATACATACATAATCCCATCACCATAAAAGGGAAGCCAATTACCATAATTTACGTAAAATCTTGTTAGAGTCACATACACCCCCAAATAAAATGTTAAATAAGTCATTTATTGCAACATATGTGTCAAGTGTTTTAGGTCTCAAAATGCCTAAAATTGGAAAATATATTTTGAGAATAGCAAACCCTTTGTTTCGCTGGAGGATCAGAGGCACAGTTCACGTTATTACAAAAATAAAACCGATGCTACTAATCAGAGTGAATGAAGCGTACCCGGAAGGTATTAACCGCAGAAGGCAGTCGGAAGCGCATATTCCTCGAAGACAAATAATTTACCTTTAGCAGATGGACGTTGTCCCGTTATTACTGCCACAATCATACGGGCCCCACCAAGTGTGGCATTGAATGGCATTGCGTCAACAGCCATCGACGGCGGGCTGGCATCCGCCAGTTTTGGCAAGGTATGCGTCGGAGACTCGCGGCCGAGCCGGGCTTGTACATGAGATTATTTATTTAGAAAGCTAGACATGATCTGCTTATTAATTTTGTTTTGATTAAATTAATTTCCTATTTAATGGGGATGAATATTTATTTTTAATTTTTAAATGGTAACGTGTGATTTTTTTTGGTTAACCTTGAGATAAGCTCTTTTACAAAAGTATTTTGTGCACTGCGCTTATTGAAGTATGAGATGCTATCCACTTTTGGATAGGGAGCCTATATTGAATGAGCCCTGAAACTGATAGGATAACAGTTATGGCAATACAGCCTAGCCACGTCGTTCGGAAGGCATCCGCTTGTTTACAAATAATTTGATATCTCTCGATCATAACTTAATGCACCTACCTACTTATATTAGGTTTTTTTAATCTTTTACATGGTTACAATATTATGTAGTGGGATGTTTATGCTATGGTAACAAATTAACGATTCTTTTGTTTATGTCAAACATGGCATTTCAGCTTCTTTTTTTTTTGTGGATTGCCATTTTGTGGTGCCTTCTTAAGTTATAATAAATAACTTAAGAAGGCACCAACTAGATTATAATAATTATTCAATCCTAATCGAGATATTGCGCTTTAATCATTTAATTGCAAAGCTTCTACAACGTAATTCACTGGATTCAAGTTGGGATAGTCAGGATGTTTTTATATTTTAGGGGAATATTGGCATCGTTCAAACATAGATTGCGCCTCAAGCTACTTTTATGTAAAAACATGTCACCTAGGCAAATATTTATAATTTTTTCTTAACTTAAGAATAGTACTGATCTTCCCCTACACCATGTCGCATTGTTATTTTCAGGGTCTTTAGAGATTGTAATCCGTTGTCGGCGCAAGCGTGTCACCTAGAGTTAGGAACTCTACGTACCTTACCCCGAAAGTGAGACTGCAGTACAGTGATATGTAATCGTATCTTACTCTTCTAATAATATAAATGTGAATGCTTAAAAGTGTTTGGATGTTTGTTAGAAACAAACGCAGAAACCGCTAAACAAATTTGGATGAAACTTAGTATGCGGGTAGACCATATCCTGGATTAACACATAGGCTACTTTTTATCACAGTAATATGCTCATTTGCGCACGTAGGATGTATTTTATTTTTTATCTGATTTATGGATAGATGGCACTAGCGTCGTTAGGATTGCGCTATGAATCGTTACAGTGATGGAGGGGCTTTTGTTGCGGGAAAGCCTTTTCACCCGGGCGAAGCCGCGAGAATCACCTCGTACTTTCTAATTAAAGTTGGAATGATGTTGCTACTGTTATCGGACTGTTGCTTACTGTAAATCTGATGTTTGATCACTTTTAAAAAACCTAACAGTCACGCCTGACCAATACCAGCTCCAAGTTGAACGCACCGAGCAACTATAAAATTTTCTGTAAATGGTGTACAAGTGGGCGGCACTGCACGAATTTCCTAGCTTATACACAATAAAATGAACCATCGGTTTGTGTTGGCGTTAATTAGCAGTATTTGAATGTCAACGTGTTTTTGGTGTTTTATAAACCCGTTATATTCTAATAATGATTTTGGTGAAATCAAAATTTTATTGAGGAGAGCAAGTTACTCGAATGGTAATTGTCGAGACTGTTGTTAAAAGATGAAAAATCGTATATGGTGCTTTACCTTTCACAATTTGCATGATTTATACTAAATGTTCCATGTTTAAGATGATCAAAGTAAAGGACCTATCAAGTATTCTCGATTAAAATAGATTAGGCATAATGACTTCTTATATTTACGCGAATGTTAGACATTGAAATAAAACTATTTTGCGGATTTTATCGCGGTGAAATCCGCAAAATAGTTTTATTTCAATAGATTAATAATAATAATAATAAAAGCCTTTATTCACTGATCCAAATATAGTACGTACAGTTTTAACTTATGTAATATTTTAAATCTAATTTGACAAAGAAAATATAAATTTAGAATGTGACTACATGTTCTTCAGCAACCAGTTTCTTGATCAGGTTGTCCTTCGACATAGGCCTCCCCTAGTTTCTTCCACAGATTTCTGTCGCGAGATATTCTTCTCCATCCTTTTGGTAGATCATCTTCCCACCTTTTAATTTGTCTTCCCTTTTGTCTTTTACCATTTCTAGGATACCATTCCATTATATCTTTTGTCCATTTTTCCTTATTTGTTCTCATAATGTGACCGGTCCAACTCCACTTGAGCTTTTTTATTTTTTTTAAAACATCAGTTACTTTTGTTCTTTTCCTTATTTTTGTGGTGTTCCACCTGTCACTTAGCCTTATGTTTAACATGCTCCGCTCCATATTGCGTTGGCAAACTATCAGTTTTTGGTTGTTTTTGCTTGTGGCGGGCCAAGTCTGACACCCATAAGTTAGACATGGGAGAATGCACGTGTTGTACAGTTTGCTTTTCACTGACATTGGGATTGATTCGTTCTTAACTACTTCTTTCAGGCTCCAGTATCTTTTCCAAGTGTTGCTTATTCTTCTATCAATTTCTTTTGAATATTGATCTTTTATTGATATCAGTTGTCCCAGATATATATATTCATCAACATATTCGATAGCATCTTGTCCTATTTTTATGTTTTCTTTTGTTGCATTCGTCATTACTTTAGTCTTCGTTGGATTCATTGATAAGCCTGCTTTCTTGCTTTCAATATCTAATTGCTGTAGCATAGTCTGTAGTATTCCTGGACTTCCTGCGAAAATTACAATATCGTCAGCGAATCTTAGGTGGTTTAGATTCGTTCCATTTACATTTATTCCGAAATCTTCCCAGTCTATATTTCTAAATATGTTTTCCAGCACTGCCGTGAAGAGTTTAGGCGAGAGTGGATCACCTTGCCTGACGCCCCTCTGAATGCTAAATTCATTTCCTTGCTGTTCGAGTTGGATCTTTGCCGTTGAATATTTGTAGATTTCTTTTATGATTCTTATATATTTGCTATCAGCGCCTTGGTTCTCTAGCGTCTTCCAGATATAGTTATGGTTTAGAGAATCGAAAGCCTTGTTGTAGTCAACGAATGCTATATAGTAGTATTGGCCATATTCATTACATTTTTCGATTATCTGTTTTACCACATGAATATGATCAATAGTGGAATAGTCTGAGCGAAACCCAGCCTGCTCTCTTGGCTGGTTTTCTTCCAAGTGTTTCGTTATTCGCCTAAGTATTACTTTTGAAAAAACTTTATATAAATTGGACATTAAACATATAGGTCTATAATTATTTATTTCATTTTTTTCTCCCTTTTTATGTAGCAAGACTATAGTGGATTTTGTCCATTGAGTTGGTATTTCCTCAGTATTCATTATTTCGTTAAATATATGCGTCACGGGTTTGGATATGACGGTTAAGGTGTCTTTCAGTAGCTCATTCGAAATGTTATCGTCTCCAGGTGCTTTACCGCATTTTTGTGTTTTTATAGCTTTTATGATTTCAGTTTCTAGTATGCAAGGTATTTTTTCTTCGTTGGCAGCCTTTTCTTTTTCTTTAAATATTGTTTCTTTTGTTTCTGTGTATAATCTCTGGTAGAATTCTGTCGCTACTTTAGCTATTGATAATCTTTCTGTCGTCAAATTCTCATTTTTTTTCTTATTTTTGGTTTTCATGTTGGGTATCCATTGTGTATATTCTTTCAATTGTTTTAGTCCTTTGTTAATTCCACCTGTTTTCTCTATTTGTTCTCTTAGTACTTCCAATCTCTCTGTTTTCCGGTGTTTTCGAATTGATGCTTGGATCTTTTTGCTAATATCCGTGATGTTTTGACGATTATCTTTTCTATTCCCAAACATTTTATTCCTCTCTTTCATTAATTTCATCGCTTCTTCTCCTAGTTTATTTTTCTTTTCTTTTTTACTTTTACTTGTATTATTAACATTATTCAGCGCCTTCTCCAGAATATTATATTTTTCTTGCAGAGATTTGTGACGTTCTATTTCTTCTAATGCGTTGCTTAATTCGTTTAAAACATTCCGTGGTATAGGCGATGATATAATTTTATTTTTAGTTGGCGGCATATGTTTTCTAGATTTGCTATTTTTGCATTCTATGACGCCTCTTACCATTCTATGATCAGTGTTAAAATTTAGTTTGTTCACTACAGCTATGTCACTAAATATCCGATTATCTCTTGTCAGAATGAAATCGATTTCATTTTTATCTTTGCCGTTGGGAGATATCCATGTCCATTTTCCAGTCTTTCTTTTTTTGAAGAAGCTATTTATTATTTTAAGGTTATTTGCAAATGAAAATTCTATGAGCCTTTGTCCATTGTCATTTCTTTCTCCACTGCTGTAATTTCCTAAGACAAATTCATCTTTATTTAATTTGTGGCCTACCTTGGCATTAAAGTCACCCATTAGTATTACATTTTTATTCATTTTTTGCAATAATTCTGATAGATCTTTGTAAAATTTATCTTTCGCTACATTGATATCTTGTTCTGTGGGTGCATGAACTTGAATAATTGATGACGGTTGTTTATGTCCAGGCAGTAGTATATTGATAACTGCAATCCTGTCTGATATTCCTTGAAAGCTGATTATTTTATCTTTTAGGTATTTTTTTACTAGGAACCCTATTCTATGTAAGCCCTGCTTTTCACCATAAAAATAAAAAATGTATTCGTTGTATTCTCGTATCTCTTCTCCTATTCTTCTTACTTCACAAAGTCCAATGACATCCCATTTTATATACTTTATGGCTTCTTCCAATTCTTCTATTCTGGTATCTGTCATTAGCGTTCTAGCGTTTAACGTTGCAAGGTATGTTTATTATATCTTTCTTGACGCAAGGATGTGATTGTAGGGGGTGGTGGTCTAACAACCCCACGGGGACCAGCCGGGTTGGGGTCGTTCCGCCTCTGATTGCTGATAGTTAGTTGCTACTTAGTTTGGTTTGGTTTTATATTAGCAGAGGAGTTTGATCGAGGTCTCATCATATCGAATGCATTCTTCCTGTTTTCTTTTATTGTTGAGGTCTTGCTCACTAACTTCTTGGCCTGAGTCTGATTTTCCGGGGAAGTTGATTGATCCCTTTTTCGTTTTTCTTTGATTGGATTTCCCTCTTCTATTATTAATTTATCATACTTTAAGTACGCGTAATTTCCTTTTGCACGCTCTTCTATAAGTTTTGGTTTCAATTCTCTTCGCTTTTCTAATATTTCCTTAGGAAAATCTTCGGTGATGTATCCCTCTTTTAGGCTCTTTTTATTTTTTAGTATCTCACTTCTCCTCCAGTTGTTTGCAAAAACAATAAGAACAGGTCGTATTTTATTTCCTTTGTTCCAACCAATACGCTGAATCTTTGATACGTCGTTTAATTCCAGGCTGATTTTTAAATCTGCTTTGATAATACCTTGAACTCTATGAAACAACTCCAAAGAAGACTTTTCTTTTTCATCCAAATCAAAAATTAAAATGTTGTTTTTTTTCTTTTCCTTCTCCAAATATCCTATTTTCTTTTCCAACATGTCGATTTTATTTTTCATAATTTTATTTTCTTCTATCAGTGGTTCTAGTTTTTCATTCATTTTTTCGAATATAATATCTGTTTGTTTTCCTAACTCTATTTTCATTTTATCGAAAAGCATTTGAAATTGTTCTTCCATTTTTTTTTTTTTTTTTTTTTTTTTTTAGTATTTATTTTTCTTTGGCCTGTGGCAACACTGACCTGAGTTTGACGTTTGCTTAGCTGACGTTTGATGACACTGGAATGTCGATGTCACTGTCACTTGCTCACACTGTTTAGATAACCTCAATTGTAGGAATGCAAATTAGTGATTTTGATGTTGTTATTAAGATGATCTTCACGATTTTTTCTTCACCACACCTGTTTTAGATCACCAGATGTTTTTATCTTCTGCGGAAGTTATCACAACAGCGTTGATAAACCAGTGATTGGCAATTAATTATGACGGACAAGTTGTAATTTGATGTTTACTTTTCGGCAACCGGAAGCGGAAAAAATAGATTAGGCATTTCCAAAACATATATTAGCATTATAAAATAGCCTGTCGCCGTCCACTGCTGTAGGTAGGCCTTGAGCCTGCAGAAGTGAGCGCTACGATCCATGTTTTGAGCAACTTATATTTTTAAACGACATATTTAATCATTGGAATCCACATGAAAAGATATTTTAAAATTTTCATACACATACATAAAACATAGATTCACGCCTCTATCCCATAGCGATAGGCAGAGACTATGGATTGCCACTTTTCTCGATGCTTTCGTTTTCGCTTCCTCTACCTTCATGAATCTTTTCATGCAAAATTTCAATCACTTAAAATTACACGTTTTATATTTGCAAATCTTTTCGTTAATATTGCATTAGTTTTTTCGTACAGGAACAAAGGCTAAGACGTCATAGTAAGGTACTCAAAAGTTGAGTCCACGTGACACTAACTGTAAAGGAAAACAGGAAATCCGTCTGCTATAGGAATAATAATGCGCTCTGCAGCGGTAGATTGTATCGTGTAGGGCGAAATAGGCTGCGATTAAACTGTACTGTATTCAGGGGTAAAACTGAGTATGAATAAATAACAATTTTAGGGCCCATTTTACCACATGCTGATATAGTCCCTGATAGCCTATTATACTTATCCGATATATAAACTACAACTTTTGGTTGCACATGTCTCGAATAGAAATATTTAGCAGAAAAGTCATTAGTAATGTGTCAGATTTATTTGTAAGATTGAAGTTATATATCACACAGTTATCTGGAATTTTATGAGGAGCTGGTGAAACTAGCCCTTAATAAAATAAGACCTTGGTTCATAATCATCAGCCACACGACGTCCACTGCTGAACATAGGCCTCCCCTAAAGATTTCCAGACGGACCTTGCTAATTCCAGTAGATATAAGAGAAAAGTGGGTAGAGTCTATATTTAATTTTTCCTTCCTCAAAAATGGGGATTTTTAAGACTTGTTCTAAACTCTGACTGCCTTGGTGGCGTATTACGGTATGAGTTATGACTGCAATGCTGAGGTCTTGGGTTCGATTCCCGGGTCGGCCAAAGTGATATTGTGTTTTTTAAATTTAGTATCAGCCCGGAGTCTGAAATTTGTGCCCGATATGGCTATAGGCTCGCCCCCTATCACATCATGGGGCAGAATACGCACGGCGAAAAGTTGGTGCACTAGTTGCGCCTCTGCCTACCCCTTCGGGGATCAAAAGCGTGAGTGTGTGTGTGTGTTCTAAACTCTAAAGTGGGTTTGTTTACACTGTGAAGGGTGTTAAGACTCCATTATCTTCTTAGCCGCTCTAGGTCTGAGCCCAATGGTGCTGCCATCTGTTGGTGACTCTACTTAATCCTTTGGTAACAGTCTATTACTGTTATAGATACAGTACTATCCATTAAATGTGGACTATGGTGCATTATGGGAGCATTTCGTATCATCTTTTCTGGAATGGTACAATATAAAAAAAAAACAAATAAAAAAAAACAATATAAAAACAAAATATCTTCAGGAACTTCATCGGTCTAAAACATGTGTAAAATATTTACTAATTTGATTTTATGTGTACAGGTAAATAGAAGAAACGTTAATCAGAACTTTGAATTACATATTATAGTATCGTGCTCCTGAGCCCTCAAGCAGAGGAATTACAAATTGTTTAATTTTATTATGGTTAGTATTTGTTTTTTTTTTAATTTTTATAAAATTTACAGGAGGTCTATGTTCAACAGTAGAATTCCTATGGCTGATGATGATGATAGATTTCTGACTAATTTCCATTATATTGGAACACAACAGTGCGTGCACACTACTGTAATTGGTGACAGGAATTGATTTATTGATATTTTTCCAGCCAACTTTTCACGAGAGATCTTAGAGAATTTGGAATCCGTCATTTCTTCCACTTTCATTTCTCGTTTGAATGCATATTTTAATTATACCTACAAGTTAAAACAAAAAAAGTTAAAAAAAGCAATGAGAGGTGTCAAGGGACACCCGGATGGAACGAAGTAATTGTCATAAAATTTTATTTATATAACAGAGTGTGTATATATATAAATATTTTCCTATTTCCGTTCCAATACATAAGTTTCTAGAGAAAAAAACAAATAAATACGTGTGGCACTCGGAGACTGCCGCGGTAAAGCTATTGCATAGCATTTTTATCACAAATTTTGATTGACTAAACACAAATTCGATCTTACGCTTACCACATAAAGTAGATTTTTAAACGCGAGCAAAGCACGTTTAGTCTTGTTATTGATAAATGTCAGTAACCAAAGTAGAATAAATCAACAAAATTTGAAAAAAGAATGTTACGTTCGATTCTTTTGTACTCGTGCCGTGCCAACGCTGGGGAAATGGCTTCTACGCAATGTATTTAAGGTTCATATTAGATTAGTAAGAAATGGTTTTAATGACTTTAATAAATAAAATAAATAAAAATATACTCGTTTCAAGAATTATAGCTTCTACGCATTGTATTTAACGTTCATATTAGTAAGATAATAGCAAAAAGTGTCGTGACAACTTTTCATGAGAATTCCGTCCAGTCCCCTTTCACAACGCGCGATAAGGAACTTCGTTCCAATAATTGAGTATGAGTAAGTATAGTTATGCGTGAAATACATTTTCCTTCCTTCTTTAAATGTATTTAAATAAGTGTGTACATGGCTGAAATAAGTACTATACTATGTAATATTGGGTCATTACCTATGAAATTGCCGTTTAGTACACAGAAAGTTAAAGTCATCTTTTTATAAATGTTTTTTATTCTATCAAACAAAATATGCACCCATGCTATCGACGATCTCTGCGAGCGCAGTGGTAATATTTCAATGCCCTACTTGAAGAAGTTAGGTGTTCGGGAGCCAACAAACTCTTCAAAGTTATTTTGTACTGATTATCATAATAGCAAAATGACGTAGTATTTTATATGTAAACGATAGTAACTGGATGTAATATCCTGCGTGCAGCGTGTGTCATAGGTAACACGAATATCCAAATACATACATACATACAAACTCACGCCTTTTACCCCCGAAGGTGTAGGCAGAGGCGCAACTAATGCACGCACTTTCTATGTGACAGGGGGCTAGTTTATCGCCATATCGGGCACAAATTCCAGACTCCGGGCTAATACTGAATAGAAAAATCCAATACCACTTTGTCAAGCGGGTATCGAACCCGAGACCTCAGCATTGCAGTCGTATCGTAATACAAGTACGCCACCGAGGCAGAAAATCCAAATGATTAAACATAATAGTTTATATTAGTCAAAAGGTATGTTACCTATATACCGATCGATCACAGAGTTGAGAAATATATAAATGATCTTCTTAAAAAGCGGTAGGTCAGGAGTTATCTCAACCGGCGAAAATGTATGAGAAGAACTATGAATGCGGAAGAGTCCAAAGAGGTGTGTCAAGCTCAAAGCTTGTGGCGCTCAAAAGTCCCTGGCTACCCCTATCCTTTGACGAGCGAATTCAAAATTATAATTTATTTTACAGCATTTTTTCGTGAAATCATTGTGATTTGATTTCATTGTGGAGTACGTTAACAAAAATAATGCTTTTGTAGTAAAATAAAGTAGGTAATAATTATTTTCAATAATCGCATAGCCATAAACTCTCACATAATTGGACCTACTTTCGAAAACGGGAACCAACCCACACCAAAATATTTTCTACTCGTTGATGTTTTAACTAACATATTTTTGTGTTCATAAGAACTAGTTGGTTGATATTAAATGTTTGGCATTTTATAAAGTAACAACTGAGGTATTTGGACAATAAATTCTATATGAAAATAATAAATACGCTATTAATTATGTCATTTTTTATGACCAAGTCAAAGTTTATAGGCTTGTGGGTTGGTTCCCGTTTGCGAAAGTAAGTCCAATTAAACTAACCCATGATTATACTCTAATTTTAGGCCTGCTCAGCTGATTATAATATGGTGGTGTGAATTATTTTATTGATTAAATAATTGAAATGTGGTTACTGACAGGTGATTGTATCCTTCCTTATTTCGTAAAACCGTAAATTATCCCTTTTATTGACGTCATGTGAGGTTGACATAACCATAAAATATTGCGTGTTGCCAAGGAGACACGTGCTACTCGTATGAATGAATCAACGTATTGTGTACAAAATATTGGATGCGATGAAACTATGTAAAGAACTCTGAAACTACGACCGCGTCTGGACTTCTCGAAGGTAGATAAGTGGAGAGTGGCTAGTGGTACGGCTATGTACGTCTGAATTATGTACGTGTGGTGCTCGAGGTGACGTGACAAAGTTTTTAATTATTAGACGTGAAAATCGCCAGGTGCAGGTAGGAGGGATTTCAGTGGCCCCCATTTGACCGTCGCATGCCATATTTGGCACGGCTCGCGTCTAAATATGGCTCCGGTACTGCCCACCGCCCGCCGCGCCCGGCCCGCTCCACTTCCGACTCTATTATTTCTATTTACGAAATAAACTTAAAATAAAAGCTCTATTTTCATACGGATTTCGGGCACTGAAAACGTTCGCGGGCTCCCGGCGAACGCGGTGTTTTCCTACGGATGTGTCGGGTTACTTAGCGCGCGGTGGCGCGAGCGTGCGGCGGCCGTCTCTGTCACGGGCGGCGCGGGGCGGCGTGCGCGAGCGGGACGGCTAGCGGTAGAGGCGCGCGGGACGCAGCCGCGCGAAGTCAGTCGCGGTCCGAGCGGCCGAGCCGGCAGTCCCGCCCTCGGTGCTTTCGCGCGTTCGCTCAGTCTCCGTTCGACGTTCGGACGGTGAGGTGTGTCAGCGCGTGCGCGCACCGGTTACTGTGGCGTACTGCGAGGTGATCATGGACGCGCCCGGCGGAGCGCGGGAGCCCCGCTTCGGGTCGCCATACAACATGGGCCTGTTGGGAGAGATGCCGGACATGTACGGCGGAGGGCGAGCCGGCGCGCTGGGCGCGGGCGCTGGCCCGCTGCGGCCGGGCATGCAGCCGTGCCCCATGCCGCGGCAGGCGGTCAAGCGGCCCTCCGACCAGTGCTACGACGAGCGGCCCTCGCAGAGCGTGCCCTTGGAACACTGCCCCATGCCCGACATCGCCGACGACGGCTATGCCTCGCTGCAGCCTAAAAAGTCGCCACCCTCAAACGGCAAGAAGACCAAGGGCCGCGTTAAGATCAAAATGGAGTACATAGACAACAAGCTGCGCCGGTACACCACCTTCTCCAAGAGGAAGACCGGCATTATGAAGAAGGTGGGTCGGCCAGACCGCTTTTGGCAATATTCCATATGGGTCGACTGACAAATTTGGCTGCATATGTGTCAAAGTGCATAAAATTTTCATAAGTTTACAACATTCATAAAGTGGAAATAGGTTTATTGGTGATGTTAAAGTTGTTGATGGCGAGGGAACATGTGATTAAAGTTTTAATACTATGTGCCGGCATCTCTGTTCTCAACTCAATACTACTGATAGTTAACAGTATCACACAATACTTTACTGGTCTTATGATATAATATTTTGTATCAGAGTTGCAGTACTCTGACTAATAAGTAGGCATTGCTTTTTAAAATTCTTGGTTGTGCATAAAAAATTAGAAATATTTTGAAGTACCAAAATAATAATGCACCATGTTATTTGTCATCTCTTCATATGATACCATAAGCAAACTATAATATAATTGCTATTCAAAAATATTTTTCTATTTAAATATATAAGACTGCCTTAAACATTTATAAATAGAGTACTCTGAAAATGTGCAAAGCAAAAGATGTTTTGTACAGATCCTTGTGCACTCAAAATATAACAATATTGTAGTGCCTTTGAATAGATATGTTAAAATGTGTATTACGTCTTGTTTGAACACATTATATGTCGAATATTTGGTATAAATAGATCTAAAATGTTAGTTATGTTGCGTTTGTAGGTTATGTTTTTGTGTTGGAACAAACCCTACGGAATATTGCTAAAAACGAGTCGACATTTATTATTTCTTCTCATATAATGTATTTGATCGTATGCCGAGGTCCGAAATATGTGTTTTGCGTTAATTTATCGTGTTTTTGTGAACATTTGTGACGAAAGTTTTGACAGATGTCAGCTGTTACGACGTTCATTTGCGTAAGTATTTTACATTGTCTACGGCTCTTCACGGGAACGAAATCACTAGGAGTCCCCAAAAATAGTTATAAAATTTAAGTTTCTATCGATGTCTTTGTTAAATATTGGCTCTTTGCATATTTATTTTCGTAAATAAAAATGACAGCTGTCACCTTGTAATTTGGAATTGAGGCGCTAGATGGCGCCAGATGTTTCAGTGATGTGTTTAGTTTATTTTAAATCGACAAATTTCTATTTCATTCGTTAGATTAACTATTTGAAGTATTCATTTAATGAATACTATGATCATCATTTAATATTTTATTAGATATCTACCGGGACGTTATATTTTTCCATTACTCATAATTTGTATGGGTTTTCTTCTATTCACATAATTGCCAGAACGGAAAATTCATCTTTTGTTGATTGTATTAAAAAAATTCAATTCTCCGACTATAATATATTACACTCTAAAACATATTTCGATAAATCTTAAGCCCGTTTTTAGGTCCCTAGCCTACATTTTTAATAATACCCATATACCTACATTTATACCTATATATAAATAGTAAAAGATAAATCTTTAAAGAACATTTTGTTTGATGTTTAATTCTATAACGCTTATCTACGATTTTATAGTAGGTACGCCGTATAAAGCGTACAGCCTAGTTTCCATCTTTTCTTGGAATGATATTAAAAGTATGTATAAATAAAGCAAATTATAAGCTATTTTCTTCAAGTATCAACGATACCAAAGAAACGTGTATCAAAGCACGATTATGTTCTTTATAATGTAGAACAATCACTTTAGTCTCGCATTCGACGAAACTGTTCCACCAACATATGTACGTTATCTGCATAAATATTTTTACGTATTATCCAATTACCATGCTGATAATTATTTATTATTTAATAATTATTTGTATTTATGTAAAATTTTCCAATTCAATTAAATTTCTCGGCGATGTTTGCTCATAACGGATGGCCCACCCGTCGCGCGCCTGGATTAAGCCTAGTCTACATGCCCTGGCTATTGCCTAATTGCCCACTGTTCCGCCAATCGCAATAGCAGATACACTTAATAGAATCCTCGCGGTGCTTGTTTTGCATATATATTGTTGTTTATGCATTGATTTTAGAACTAAACGAGATGAAATGGCGAATGGTATGATTAAGTTCTATGACAAATGGACCTAATGATGAACAATAAAGCTATTGACTTAATGCCTGTTGGTCGAAGTTGTACTGAAACCTATTTAGTATTGCGTAATATGACCTCTGTCAAGTGAATGTCTGATCAGGCAAATCATGTAGGTAGCTTATAGGAAAAAGCATTTCCATTTTCAGTGTAAAATATTTCGACTTTGAGCAATTTTAATATTCTTTTCGGTGTTGCATTTGTTCTACGGTCATGTCCGGTCTGCAAGATGTCCGTCCAAGCGTTACCGTAATTAGTTCGTAGTAAAATGACTCTATACTAAAACATCATCATCTTATTCCATGTCCGAATGTTTGTCGAATGATGACAGTTTAGGCAATAGGTCTAGATGATAGGTCTAATGTCCCACCATTACTATTTAAGCCTCGTAAATTAGCATGGATAATCTATGGTCGACAGAATACTCCTATCTGTAGTATGTTACCTAAAATGGTAGATTCTCAATTATTAGCATTCATAGCAATTACAGCTTTCACATTTCGCATTTTTAGGTATGCGGTCTTTACAATGTTTCCTTCATTGCTCCTATTCTTGTCAATTCAGTGAAATATGTTCTAAATCTCGCAAATTCGAAATCAGTAGAGTTTCTATCAACTATTTCTAAAACTTCAATATCCATATAAATCTATTGAATTACATCTAAATGTGTTCGAAATCAATTTTAAGGAATAACAAATAAAAGTTGCGAGTAATCGCTTATACACGACCGGTAAACTAAAGCGCGTTACATATTTATGTACTTATTAACATTCAGCATCTGTGTTGGACATTTGCATATAGTTTGCAACATTAAAAATAACACCGATTTCCTGTGTATCTCGGGTAAATAGCGTACGTAAGGTAGCTTCATTAACCGCGTGCGGACATTGTCAATCTATGCGTGTAGAAACGTCTGGGCGGCTCGTATGCGCGTGTCCGTCAAAACGAACCATTAAACGGCGATGCAAATTGTAAGCAGCGGCGTATGCGCATGCGCAGCTTCGTGTCCAGGATCTATATTCTGCTTAGGTTTTACACGCATTCTGTAACAATGTCAATGCATGTTATTAGTAAATAAGATATTGTTAGTAAATAAGACTACGTGGCCATATTCATAGAGTTTGAAGCTGCTTTTATACTTATTAGGAGTTCTCATTTCCTTGTTTCAAAGAATCGGAATTTATGCTTTTTGGTTTTAAAAATTTCGGACGATTTAAGAATCGACATAAGTATCATAAATGTTGTCATAAGTGACATTGTTAGAGATAAAGATGAAGGTTATGAATTAAGTTGCATAGAGTTTTACAAAGAAAACAATTTTAATTCGCCTGTGACATTTATTGAAATATTTAAGAAATAACAGTCATTTTGAACAGTTTATTCAGTTGGAATACCCCTAATTTAGCCTATAGACTTATTTTGTGGGACTTTGTTATAAAGTTATAATACGTGGAGCCTTGAAATATAGCACTCATCAAGTGAATTAAGTATTTTAAAATGAAAACGGTATATCACGAAAGAGGTTCAACGTAATTTAACGACACGTATTAATAAACTCAATTTATCTGCCTTAAATCTTTTGTTTTATAATCAGTTTGTTCCTTTATGAACTAATTAATTGGGCTATTTGTTGGTGCGGTTGGTAACAGATCGCCTTAACCTTGCGCCACAGCGGCCGGGCGGCTGCGGCGGGGTCGGGTGCGCATGCGCAGTGTGCCCGGTGCTCACGCAAGCGGTCCTGTCGCGCAGCGGGTATCAAAGTCGCCGGCGTGCCCTGTTGTTACTTGTTAGCTGAACGGTTCGCGCATCCATCCCGGCTCGTTATGCCGCCGATGTAAAGCATTTTTTACTCCTTTATCAGTGCTCGTAATTAATTGCACGCGATATTTAGTTTCCACTAAAATTTAAATCTTTTTCGTCGAAATTCCTTTCACAATGGGTGTGGTTTTACATAAAAACTCAGTTAAACTGGTTCTGTTGTTGGCCGTTATCGCAAATCTATTGTCTGTTGCATATCTTCCCAATGGTATCGTATCTAGAGCTCATCAGGCGGGTGGACTGATCAGTCCGTGTGCCCGGCGCTTTAATTGCGACGCCGCAGGGGCCGTCGGGCCAACACGACGGCGTTCGTTGTCGGCGTGCCGGCGCATTGTGCCGACTTTGTCATGAAAATTGCCGACAATATGTTGTTTAGTTGGTTTACCGTTTTGTCTGATAGCGTAATGTTTCTAAATGTTTGTATAGCGTTTGAATAAACATTCTATTGGTGAATCCCGCGGGGTTATATTTCCGTTCATTTGTATAGTTTTGTCGTTTGTAGTGTATAAAATCTCAGTCAGTTGAGACGTTTATAAAACCAATTGTCGGAATTATGATAGTAAGTGATGATCTGTTTTAATAGTCAACTTATTTGGTAGTGCCATAATGTTTTAATCCCTTATCATCTGTCATGAAACGAAAAACATCTTGTGTACTTAATTACAAAAATATGCAACACACAAATTTTATAGAAATTACAAAATTGTTGGGTAGAGTTTTTGTATTATTATTCCCATAAAATATTCATAGACTTAACAGATTAAAATATTTTGTTACTCTTTATGTGTATAAGGCTTGCGAACTAACATTATTTAAGTTATAATATACTAGGATATAAAGCCCTTAAGCCACAGCTCATCCCCGTCCAAACAACTCGTTAGTGGTATTTTTCTCGAAGATAGTCACCGGACGGTAGATTTATAAATCAAAACGTGCTCTTTTAGGAATGATAATAGCTCTCATTGTTTAGCGTTGGCGTCCAATGCAAGAATAAATTATACAGTCCGATATAGGCGTTCCGATATAGTCCTTAAGGAGGACATTTTAATAAATTTAAAATAACGATTATCGTTGTCTCGCGGAGTCGTGATTTCGTTAGGTTCGTGGTTAGGTCTAGGGCCGGAATAAGTCGTCACGAACGATTACTAAATTAATTAGGACCTAGCTCGGATGTAGATTGCGCTTGAGATTATTTTCCCACACGACCTGACGATGTTTAGATCTTTAGATTTTGTATTGTTTTATGTTAGTACGACGGGGTGGACGTTTTGCTGCCACACGTAAAACGAATGCGAACGTCATTAAATACATTGAAAATTTTTGCTCTAATTTATTAAATTATATTTTCACATTTAGAAAGCATGTGCTTTTCATTCGAAAGACAATAAGACAATTTAAATTAACAAATTTGCGAACATTTTGCTCTAAACGTCTAGTGAAATGAGACAATTATAGGTTGCGCGTACAGTAATTATGGCGGTGTGAGCGCGGGCGAGCATCTGCGACCCATATCTCACGGCCCGCGGTTTTGTAACGCTAATGCGGTGTGCTGCGACCTGCCCGATGCTATTTTGTGTTTCGGTGGCTCTGGCTGCATTGACTACCTTGGGAACGTATCTACGCGTTTGAGCCAAATCTGTATCGTGAACTCGTTTCGGGATAATGGGCTTCGGCTGGTTTATAAAACGAGTACTGGTTGTGACATTTGACAGTGAGTGAATATAAAAAAAATGCTTGTATTTGTATATTTTTCTATTGCATCCCGTAATAAGTATTCCTAAAGATATTTTATTACTTATTTATTATTTACTACGAGCATTCCACGTATCAAATTCAATATGTCAGTCAGTCAACAATACCAACCGCTTCAAATAGACAAGTCAAATCAAACGTGCCAAATATGGTCCTGGTAGTACTAGGGCGGCAGTAAGCAGCAAGAGGTACGTGTTCCCGGTCCCGAGCCCTCTCGCGGTGATATCACGAATTATTCGCCTACCGAAAATAATTCTAGTTTTGAGATAGGTGGCGCTATTTCGGACCGACAAAATAAAGATGCGCGCAATTCGGAAGTTCCAACTTTCGGCTTTAAGGCACAGTGTCTATTGTCCCTTACGGAGAAAATGAATTTTCTATAGAGCTTTAAAAGCTGTTACGCATACAAACGCTACTTCTAATGGTTACGGTCCCCAGGACGGCGCTCGTTTACTAGGGCACCAGCTTTGTCAAAGAGATCACGTCCAGTAAAGGAGATCCCTCCATGGATACTTTGTTCCTCCCCGTTGGGTTAGAAAGTGTTAGCGCGCGGGGGACAGGGGAGGTCAGTGCTGCTGGGCGGTGGAAAGGGAATGTCTGGCGCGTCGGCCCGCCTCCCAGCGACACCTAACGTTAACGCCTCGTTGTTATGCGCGCCTGGTACACGGGTGCCATTACGAAGTGAAACGCGGCGCCACCGCATCTCCCAACTAAAATGATATTTTAAATGAAAATAAATTACGTGAATAAGTTATTCTGTGAGTAGTGTGCGTATAAAACGATTCAAAAAGATCTTGTAAGAGACAACAAAAGAAAACATGAATGATTAAAATCTCTGTCTAGACTAGACGGAGGGATGAAATCTTTGTCTAGACTCTAGACTGAATGAGAGGGATACATAACAATGATCTTGGAGTGGTGAAAAAAAGCTAAGAATCGTTTCTGAGATCTGGATTTTAGAGTTAATGTATTGTTTCAACTTGGTATGTAATGTAATGATTATTTGTAGAAAAAAGTTATATTACAAATACCTATTGAACGCATAAAATTTGAAAGCCAGGAAGACCTTGAGCAGTAGTAGGTTTAGCGTTATCGTGATCTTTACAGCAATCTAAGGTTCATAATAATAGAGAAATGACAATAAATTCTGTGAACTTTTCAATCGTCAGACGTCATATAAGTATCAGTGATACAAAAATGTTTTAAGTTTTAGGTACTTGATAGAATCATCCTAACAGAGGTTGCCAACCTTAGTAATAAAAGTACCTCATTTGTGAAAACAAAGTGCTTGGCCGAAATTTGTTTTTAATACGAAAAAATACTGTAGCATTCTATTATGCTTCTGAATTTAAATCTTCAAAATCCTTTCATTTTATATTATCCCGCGCCAGTGTTATACGTGTCACATGACACAAACTGACATGTATTCGGACTGCGTCGGTAACATTCGTTGTTCTGTCGGCGGAACATCAAAAGGGTTTTCGGCCACGAGCGCGACTCGATTTTCTCGAAAATCGTAAGTTATGCGCACGAATATGAGATGTGTTTATGTCGGTCATGATGTGGGACACGAGCAGCCGTTGTCATGTGCAGGCCTGTAGGAAGTGAGGGATTGTGGGAGACAATAACCCACAGTACTCGTTCATAGTTTTGTCTCTCAAATTTAATTTTATTGTAACGTTTAAAATCCATTCTTTACCAAGAAAAGCAATCTTGTAGTAGGTAACTTATTAGTAGGATTCAATGCATTTATAAACTTCAAATCAGTACAAAATTAAACTTAAATACAAATTAGCTTCTAAAAGCATTCAATTCTCACTTTATAGATTTTTATCAAACGTTGAAAGGTGATTACAAATAAAATATACGATTTAAAAAAAGCGTGAAGATCTAACAGTAAAGTGGTTAATAAAACGAATAGAAGTGTTGCATTTGAGCGGAATGAATAATTAATCGGACGAGCTACCTGTTTAAAATTAATAGAGTACCGAGTATGTGGGTGTACCACTGCCTTGAACCACTTGAGATAATTTAAAACTAGATTTAATGCTAAACGATTATAAAAACTATCGATTTTTAAACGGTCACGTAAGTGTTTTTTGTTCGATGCTGTTTTAACTATTCAAATGTACGGTTTTACGTTTCGGTGTTGGTTTTCGTTTTTATTTTGGCATTCGAAATTTGAACGTTTAGGATTATAAAAAATATTATAGGCTATATTTTTAATATATATTTTTACTGAAATAAGAAGTACCTAATTAGAATAAGGCTACTATTTTATATGCGTAGGTAATGAAAGTAAAATTCTATAATAACTTACAAGTATAGCTAATATAATTTGCATTTAAATTTTATTGATGTCGTTATATCGATTATAGTTATACAGCAGTTTAATGGAATTCATTGTGAGGTAGGTATACAATTATACGCCATCCGATATATTTACGAGAATTTTGCAAAAATGATTTTGTAGATGCTTCATAATATTAAACTTTACATTATAATACGCACACACTCGCACGCCACTTATCCCCGAAGGGGCAGGCAGTGGCGCAACTAGTGCACCCACTTTTCGCCGTGTGTATTCCGTCCCATGATGTGATAGGGGGCGAGCCTATCGCCATATCGGGCACAAATTCCAGACTCCGGGCTGATACAAAATTAAAAAAACCCAATATCACTTTGCCCGACCCGGGAATCGAACCCAAGACCTCAGCATTGCAGTCATACCGTAATACAACTACGCCACCGAGGCAGTCATTATAATAAACCATAGAAAAGGCGATCATTCCCTAGCTCTGATCTCAAAATATTTGTGGCAGGCGCAGTATACCTTCTTTTTTTAATATCTACTGTTTCCACCCATTTCTTTTTCACATCCTCTACCTATCGACATACATTGTCGTTAATTTCAACTTAATATGCATTAATATCATTTTTTTATAATGTGAATTTCACTCCTAGCCAAATAACCACATGAAACCCACTTTTAAACGCATTATAGCCTGTATTCAAAGTGTTACACAGCCGCCGTCATTGTTAATTTATTATAATGTATCATTAACAACATGCATTATCAACTTATATTGGCAATTACAAAAATTACGACTGAATTTTACGCTTAATATCGCGCGTAATTTTTCTCCTGCAAATTTAATTTCCTCAGGATGTAATTAGGTAAATTTAATGAGTAATAAATAATAATTGTTATAACCCTCTTAATGCACATAGGCTTCCCAAAATGTATGTGTCAAATTACTGTAAGACATAAATGTAGTAATCTAATTTGATTGGTAGCAAAGCCTTAGTAATGTAACACAGAATCGCTGAGGGATTGGTACATTTTATAACCTTTCATGAAATTAAAGAAAAGACTTAAGTGCACGCAGAATACGGTGTCATTCATAATGAACTAAAAACTTAGGCCATAGAAATCGGAGATATTGCCTCGGGTCCTTCGGGAAAGATCACCAAAGGGTTTTATAGCGCCGAGCTGGTAACCTCGATATATATTGGGGGTGGGAAATCTTAGTGACTTTTCCACACGACTGTCGAAAGAATTGTTAATCATCGACCAATCTTGCTAATCGTATGACGATTGACAATAAAACTCGACTCTTGAAACTATGTTCTTTTAATTCTCACCATTCAGTACGAAACCCCCACCAGATTTCAGAAAAAGTACCAGATAACGCGGCTAGTTATTGTGGCCGGAGTAAGTGGCACACAATGCGTCCGTATCGTATTACACTTGCAGATAGATCCACTCATTATCGCGTGTAATGAGCGGCCGCGGATAAACAAACTGTCCGAGTGAGAGGCGCCAGCGATTAACAACTTTATATTGTTGATGAATAGATCGTAAATTCTGTGCGGATTTCTGAGCATGTTTGTTGTAATTGTAAGATTTATGTAGTTTGTGTATCAAATTAATCATAATGATACCTGTCTGGCGAAGCGGAGCAGAATTAACAAAATATGAATTTAGTAACTTTGCTCGTGACTATTATTCAGGAATAGTTATTCTGGGGCAGTGTAGTTTTTTATACCTCAAAATAATCCCATGTCGTTTCTTCGTTTAAGCATCACGGGCAGAATTAACAAAGCTTAAGCCCCTCATAAAACGTACAATTATAATGTAATAAATAACGATATTTATTTCTGCACTCAGTTACCCATTTATTTGATAACAATCAAACTTAGTTCACCCACTTATGCGACTCCCACGCACTATTATGTCTGTCGGCTTATCTGTTCATTGCCAGATCACTTAGATGTAAACACAGAATGTACTACAAATATTTAGGCAGTAAGTCGATTAAATGCTGTGAATAAGAAAGGAATATTGCTCAAGATCATATTTACAAACAGTATTCATACAGTTTTATACAGTAGGTATTCATAAACAGTTTATCCCGTTCCATTCCCTTTAAATGCTAACGGCTTTATTCATAAAGAGTTTATCAACCTATTTTAGTTATTGAATGTTTTGTCTTCTTCGAAAGAAGTTGGAATGAGTATGAAGGAAGAAAGAAAACATTCAATAACCAGAATAGGTTTATAAACTCTTTATGAATAAGGTCGTTATTATTTAAAGGGAATGGAACGGAATTTACTGAGACGAAGGTTTTACGTCCAATCCCCGGACTTGCACAACTGACTCGTCAATGTTTTCTGTATAGTTATTGATAGCTATAATTTTCATGACGAAGGACAACATAACTGAACTTCATACTTCAATATGTGATTACCAAATAGCATAATATCTAGGTCAGTGTTGTAGGAAAGAACTAAACCCGTGTCTCGGACAATTGAATTGCAATTTTTTATTTCTATCAAATATTATCCCCTAAACCAAACCGCCTCGTCCCCTCCCTTGCGTCGACCAGATGGTTATATTAAAGCGCGTGTAACCAAACCGGTCAGTGGACATAGGTCCCGTGGGATAGCCTGCGTATAGCCGTAGCCCCGTTGCTTCTTATTCTTATTGTTAAAGTCTAGTCTCGCCATTGAAGCGGTGGTAAATTTAGTCAAATTATGAAAGATTTTGAGACCTTATTGATTCATCAATAAGGTATACTACAGTGTGAAGGCTTATAGAAGAATATTACAATTTCTGTTTTTGGTTTGCATAGTTTTCTAAATTTCTCTCACGATATTTTTTAATTATATCGTCAAGAAATGTTTTTTCTTTACTATGTAGTTGAATAATAGAAAAAAGAAAGCAAAATTAATATAGCTCCTGTGATATTTCATTTGAATTTTATGTAAATGTTATTAAATACCTTTCACAGGTACACTGTCGCTTTACAAGGGTAGTGCGGTTTTCGCAGTCGCCATTGTGTAGGTATAGATAGGGCTTTATTAAAACCAAATATAGAATTTGAAATTATCTCTTTTTTAAGCTAGAAATTCCTAGCCAGGTATTTCCAATCAAGGAATTAGAGGGTTTTTCAATGTTGTTGTGTAATTATAATTTTTATATTATATTGAATTAAACAAACTTGCGAAAAGCAAGCACACGAGCTTTGGGTCGTTTGTGTACTTACATCCGATCACTATTTATCTATTAAATAGGTTTCTTATTGTAATTTGTACGTCCGAGGCAGCTGAATACTGAAATAGTGTAATAAGCACAATATATACTTATAATGTCTAACTTTGACACTCGTGTAGGGTTGCCAATTAACAACTGTTGTGGGTGAGCATTCATTTTCATCTAACACGTTGCACCTGCTTGGTAACTATGTGACTGGTTAGAATGATACCCAGGTGTCCTGACTAAATTGTGTGGTTACAGTTCATTTGGTCAGTATTCATACTAACACCGGTGATACTAAGGTAACTGCTTCCCAACTTTTATGAATGGTTGAATTACATCTATAATTGCATTTTCCTCAAGAAAACAAAGAAGGATTCAATCTTCGACTAAGTCTTGAGTCAAAAAGTGTTGATTTTTGTTGTCTTCTGCAGAATAACAACTTCGAGGCAACTGGGTGGACACCCATTTTGCATATAAAATTGTCTAAAGCGTGTCTTCTTCTACTTCTGATGACAACACACCGCCTAAATCAGTTGCTTTAGACCTGGTTCTATCAATCGGCACTTAGAACTATTTTTTTTTAATTCATCCCAAGGCACCAGCTACTATTTTGTTTGGACACACTAAAGTTGCTTCGAAATACAATATTCTTCCCTAATATTCTTAATACTCAAAATTAAATCCTTTTAAACGCCACCATTGATTACAATAGGTGTATAAAAATCGTCCCAGTAACGAGCTCAGTGAAGTTGTGAGCGTGGAGGGTAATAAGTCCCCCGCGTCCGACGCCGCGATATATCGTTGCGTCGGATCGTGTTAACATCTTGTTGCTCGTCATTAACATTGTTATTCGGATAGGTTATGTTTGTGAAAATGGTGGAAAAGAGTAAATGTATAGCTTTACCAATGAACATTTTTGATTTGTGGTTAATGAAATTAGTGCAATTCTAACAATTAGGAGATGCTATGTACTCGAAGTAGGGCAGTTACATGATTCTACATTAAGATTTTTTTCCTACGTATGTATTTTTATTTTTAATTTATCTTTACGTCGCGTCGTTTGAAATCGTTAATGTTTGTAAACACTTTTATCATTGAACCAGATTGTAGCTATTTTGTTAAGCTCTTCAATTATTGACAACAATCTGATATCACTACTATCTTCAAGCAGTTACATAGCAAATTGAGTTTGTATTACAAGTAATTTCTGTCCGTTGTTGCAGTAATAACTTGAAGTCAGAACTGTTGTTGTACAAATAATTAGTGCTTGAAGTGCTTTACAACTAGGAGTGTCTGTTAAATGCTTTAAAGAACAAACGATTTTATTTCTAAGGCCTGGGTGTTTTATACTCTACAAAACAGTAGAGTTTGTAAGAGTCGTTGGTAAATTAATGAATGTTAACGTGTTAACGTGTTTTGGTGCTAAAATTGACTGAGAGTATGTATGATAGTGTATCTTATGAATAATAGCTTCTTCTGGTCATGAACATGATATTAATAAGCTGTGTAATTATTATTATTAATCCTTGTAAGTGATAGGTCCTGCAACTTTCCTCATAGTGCATAAGTCCACGTATAATATCTATAAATTCTTCGATTAGATCGAGAGGACGTTGCAAGTTCTGAGGATCTTTTAACGCCTAAATCATTATAATTATAATTAAGGTTATGTGACAGTTGGTGATAGACTACTCACTGATGCGTATTTGACCCTTTTTACAGATCGAACAGGATTTCATAATCAAAATGAAATGTCGGTTGTAATTTCGTTTTAAACTGCTGTCGCATATAAATTAGAGAAAGGTCCCATGCTATGATAAACATGCGCATACTGGCCGTGACTCAATCGACATACAATCTCGGCTCCGCGTCCTGCCACCGACGTTTCCTTTACATTTATACATATAAATACCTTAAGCCGAGTAGATTTTCAGCAATTTCAATATGCAATGACGTCGGCAGATCTTATCTTGGAAGGGGAGACGCCAAAAAACGTCCTCGCCTGTACCATAGAGTTCTGATCAGCGGACTGTCAAAATATCTGAACGCGACCAGCGGGGCTCCATGCATAATGTATCATACTCGAGAAATTTCATACATAAAACATTAACTAGTAAGGTTTTTATTTGATTGCCATACGACAGGCCAATGGTGCGTTCAAAAAAACATATATTCCACTATTTCGCTCGGAAAATGCGACCATGGTGTCGAATAGGTTTTTATTGTAGACGTATGTTTTGTTGTGTATCAATATATAATTTGTTCGGCCTCGCTTGTAAGCGGATTCAGATTTTGAAATGTATGAGGAGGTGGACAAGAGTCGGTCAAGAATAAAATGTATTTTTAAACCTTGTTTTTTCTCCATTTGTGCGTTCGGATACTTGGTATCATGGAATAACACGTGTGTTTGTTTTCATCTACGTGAGTCACGTCAGATGCACATTCCCGAGTATCTTCTTTACGCGTAATACCACGTGCTTGTTTAAAAATATCTCAGTTACGGCGGCGCGGCGGTGCGTTTAGATCGGGATTTGTCGGTGTAATACTTTCCCAGATTTTGGCTGCATTTAGGAAGCGTAACGAACCCAATGTCCATCGGCCATGATGAGTGCAGAGTGGCAGTGAGCCACCGGCCGCCCACGCGAGCGGTGGTGCGCGGCGTCACCGGCGAGTCACGTGCGCGCCCACGTCACGCCTTCGCATATCGTTGCGAAAAAAACAAATCTCTCCACGTAGCTCCCGAGCCTGCTCCAACCTTGAGATTTAATGCCTTCGTTAAATTGCCGCATGTGGGCTACCGCCAGCGCCGCTCATGAGTTCCTCTCAGATTCTTTTGTTCATTGTATACAATGGCACTTTAAATTTTCCTACATTCAATTGAATTGGATGAGGTTCTGCGACGATAATTGATATTGCCATTCGATAGGACGCATTCTACGAGAAAGAAAAATTTTAATTAATCGTAGGGGAGCGCGTCCAGCGGGAGCGCGCGGGGCGCGGACACGTCGCTCCCGTTCCCTCAGGATTATCTCAATAATTCGCGTGTCGGCTGTTAGTCGTTAATTAAGCTATTTGTCAGCGGCGCGGACAATTTACATTTCTCCCGGAGTCGCGGGGATTCTGCGCGGCTCGCGGCTCCGCAACGACGTATTATTATCCTTTTAGGGAGGGCGGCATCCTCACACGGCGGCCGAACCTTTTATTGGGACCACCTGTGTTTGTTCGCCGCGACGTATGAATTGTCCAGTAAATAAGGTTAGCGGAATAATCGCGTGTACTCTCTTAGCGCTATTTAGTGGCGCTGTCGCTCATTTGCATAGGAGCGGGCCACTGGCGGGGAATTAGCATCGGACGCGGCTCCGCGATACACGGTGATACTCCGCGCCAATCTACCGCCGATGTTGCCAGATATGTTACAATTATCGTGATTTGAATGGAAAACAATGGTTCGAATAACTTGCATCTAATCATTAATCGCGTAATCGCTACTTGCCACGCGCTTGCCTCTTGTCTATGTAGCTTCATTGCTTACATTCGTCTTTACAACACTACGTAAACTTACTCTTGATTTCATAGCACGGTTTATCTTTCCACTATCCCCCAAAAGGGGTTAAGGCATCTAAAGTTCCTTCTGGCAACACTAACCAAGCTCCACAAACAGCGATCGGTCCCCATGCGATTACAAACATTATAAACATGTCCGGATCCATGGGAACAGGTCGCGCGCCATCAAGCGGCCAGTCCGCAGGTGAAGCATATTGACAACTGGTCTTCCTTGATGCGTATCAGCGTGATGGTATCACGCGGCGGCGCTTCAGTCGGCCCCTGCTGCATTGTGCCGATCGTAGATATCGCAAGTTTATTTAGACTTAACTTATTCAGCCGTGATGCCATTAAAAAAAATAAATGATGGACAGGTTTGCGTTGGCAACATCGCGGTAATGCTGTGTGGGTTTGAGGTTTGAGGCTAATTCTTGTTGAAGCTTAGGAAGTTCTAGGGCATATTTAGTATGTTAATTTTGCTTATGAATTAAATTTTGCCCATATTATAACATTGTGGTTGTTGGTTCGTTTTCATTTTACCTATGTTATAATTTGTACAGGTAGATAGACTTAGGCAAAAAGTGAGATAAACTCTTTCTATCTCGGTGAAAGGCACAGGGCATATGAAATTATTAACACAGGCGAAGCAAAAACGCAGGCGAAGCAAAAAACTTATCTATAATTATGAATGAATTGGTGACTATAAATTTTTATTGTATTTTTAATGTAGCGGAAAACAACATTCCTTTGTTATGTCCGCGGACTACTTAACAGTCTATTTCGGTGATATTTTCTATTTGAATAACTTAATCGATGTCGATACAAACATTTATATAAACGGCGCGTGGCTCAGGTCATTTATTTACTTCAACTCGATAAACTTCATAATTATACGCACAACTATGTTGCACCTACCAAGGTTGCACGTTTTGAAGGAAAGTCATCGTAGATATATGGTTTAACTTTATGTCTGGGGTATCGTGATAGTGAAAAATTGTCGGTGAAACCTGTGAATTCTATAGTTTCTCGGATCGGGCAATTGATCATTTCGGTGTTTTTTTACACGTGACTTACTCGTGATATAATAGACTTGTCCCTTATTACGTCAGGAGTAAAAATAAGCAAACTGTAGGTGCATTTCTGTGCCCTTGTCCAGAACTTGACACTTGTAATATACTACTTATAACATGTGAATGATAGCCGCTAAACAGTCAAGTTGAAACCCTTCCATCAAACAGAGTAAACCACACGGGCATATCATTTATAAGCCACTGTGCGTCGTAACGAAATCGAATACTTCGACCTATTTCACTGTTCATTAAGTGGACCTTGTAAGTCGGATAAAGGAACCGTATAGCAACTATAGATGCAAACCGTCAGGGATAGTGCATTATGAACGACGAAAACAATATTATTTTCAATCATAAGTTCAGCATATTAAGACCAATCTCAATTTGTCATTTTTCGTTACTTACGCGATATTGTACTATACCGAATTCGGACGGAAGACGGGATTTTTAACAGCAAATAACGTTAATACAACCCCGTTCCCTCCTTCCTTAAATAAAACCATTTTAAGTATGCCCTTACAAGGTTTGCCATCCTGTACTAGGTTTAAGAGCGAACTTGTCATAAAAGGCGCTGAACCGTGTCGCCTATATAATTGACCGTCATTATCTGTTGTTACACTTCAATCAATCAAGGTTATCAGCCGCTGGTCAGCCAGGAAACTTGCCGCGAGACAATAAATTGAGGAGTTGCGTCGGTCATTCATAATGCGTAGCTTGTTTATGAATGAGCGGCTAGGGATGTGATCGTAATATCGGAAGTAAATCGATTTAGAATTTATTATTTAAAAAAATGGGTGGTGAATGGTGACCCGTGGATTATGGCAGTAGGTTTTGAGAATCTTTATGGTCCAGTTATGTATTCCGGAACGAATCGCAAGAAGTTCAGTTGTTGGATACTGTACTCCTGTATGTTAGCGTCTTAGTATATTTCTTAGAATTCCTTTTTTACAATAAAGATTTACACACAGCAGTCACATCCACTTCTCACCTCACATTTAAATACAAGTGTCATTTCGTGGGTATTAGGTACTACCAGGCTTTCGGCTCTAAGATATCGAAATATGACACAAATATTTGTGTCGGTGGGGGGATTGGCGTCCCCGTTGCCTCATCGAGTGGTCAATGATCTCCCGCTGCGCCACGGTAGCTGACGTTGCAATATTAAATAATTTTCATTAAAGTATAAGTTTCGAAAGTGTACTTGTAACTACAAATACAAAACGATTGATGGGCGTAGCGTCTTTCTTTGCTCGATATTATATGAGTCCTCAGTATACTATGTTCATTCGTCAGCGTGCAGCCGTCAAGGGCCTTAAAGTCTTTCTTTAGTTGAGATTATAATTTAACTCACTCACCTTCTTTATTTTAAAACGCGAAGGTTGCAATCTCATGGAGAGGTTAGCGTTCAGTAGTAGAATGCGACATATTCGATCAGGTTATTATAATACCAATAACAGTGTTAATATCGACATGAGTACGTAACGTCCCTAGGCGAACCGTATAATTACAGTGCGAGGCAGCCGGCGCCACATTTGCATCTCGTTTAATATCGCACCCGATATCGCCGTGATTGCCTATTGTTGCGCCCATTGGTCAGCGGTGCGCTTAATTCGCTTTATTCTGACTGCAAGCGCTTTAAGCAACGGACCACCTATGTTAACGAATAAATTAAGACTAAGGTAGGTTGGTAATGATGTGACGTGGTCTGTCCTCCCCTCGTATTACGGTAGGAGGATTGGCGGTAATCCATCACGAGGGGAGTATGGGTTGGATGGACATAAAGTATAGCATGTCGAAGTTTTGACTTGGCTTAACAAAGGCTTATAATTATTGGTACGTTAAAGACAGGTGACGCGGCGATGGTACTTCGGGTAGATGCTTATGGCAGCGATCATTGATGATCAGCTGACCAACTAGCTCGTTTGAATGTAGTAATTAGGCTTCTTTAAGTTCGCTTGTATTAAACTATTTGTACATTGCAACTTTAATGTTCTTTTATCTGTTTTAATATCTAAACATTAAAGTACTACAAAAAATATATAAATTTTGAGCATAATGATATGCAATTATCCCTAGGTATTGTTTATAGAACCCACAATATGAAAGTAACTGTAAGTGCATAAATATCGGTGCTTCCCAAAGCTCCGCGAGTGAAGTGTTGACAGACGTTTTTAATATTTTGGTGAGGTTCGCTGCACAGATTTATAATATCGTACTGACACGGGTCCTTCGAAATATAGCTCTCGCTGTTCGGAATACAAAATCATATTTAAACTGTGTAACGGTTTATTTAATGTTTGGTTTTAAGCATATCTCTGGTACTGATGGTACACTTAAGAGAAATTCAGATAGATATTTTTGCACAGATACATCAACGCATCACTCAATTGGTTATTTGTTCGCCTCTTCAGTGCTGTTCACTTCATTGTCTGTTTTCTGTGAAGTTTGTGGAAGGTATTGTCACATTGATGAGCGCACCAAAGTAATTCATGTCTATATACCCACCTTCCCTTATTTTGCCTTCAAATAGTGAGATGTCAGCTCATTCTAGCATTGAGTCGTCTCAGTGCACCCTCACCAATCCTCATAAATATGGACAACTGCCAGTACATAAAAGAACATTCTCAAGACAGAAATATAACTTAATATCTGTACTTTGTATATCATAACTGCTGTCTATCGACGCTAACTCGATAGTTATCTTATTTATTCCGATTACTGTACCGTAATCGTCTTCTATCCAAGAATTCGCGCGATGTCACGCGGGGGTGATAGTGTTACGTGTGGATAACTGCACTCGAGTCGCAGTGTTGCCAACATCAACTTAATTAACAGGTCTAGCAACATTCACTCGATAATTATCGTTATAAGTTTTCATTAACAGTAATTTTGAAGGCGTCCTTTCGCAATTTGCTCCCGTTTTGCGCAATATTTTGATATGTAACGTATGAGCTTTTGATTTCACAATGTATTACGTATGTTTAATAAGTACCTACGGTTGTATTAATGTACGATAATTATAAGTTAAATTATTTTATAAATACTCGGAATTGATTTTTTAAAGTATGGATTGTGCTGTTTTATTATAGATTAACTGGTTATGACTTGTATATAGTTCTTTTTTACCTTATTAGATATTTTAATGTATGAAAACAACCTTGATAACAACCACTCAATTATATAAAACTCAGAGTTCGGGATGAATTCGGAGGTTAATTTTAAAATATTACACTAGACAGCCATTACAACCAATCTCTGCCGTTTTTACCCGACTGCGAAAGAAGGAGGGAGCAGTTGCCTCCGATAGCGTTTGTGAACACTGTCAACTAAGATTATTCAAAACCAAAACAAAATGTGCAGATTAAAATTCTTCAAACGAGGCTTAAAAAGAGTATTGTCCCTACGGTAGGCAGCGGCTTGTCTGTGTCCCTGGCATCGCCGAGTCCATGAGCAGCGGTGGCCGCTTACCATCAGGCGAGCCGCTAGCTCGCCTGCCTATACAGGCAATAATAATAATAAAAAAAACTTGTTTCTATCTATTCAGTTCTTCAATTAATTTAATAAAGATGGCAGATAATGACGCTGTCGGACTTTTTTTCTTAAATATTTTTTTCTTAAATATATTTTTGTTAGCACAAAAATCTACTCACTACTCTCCACCGTCGACACAAAACGTACGAAAACATTAAATCACAAATTGAACAGTATTTATAAATATTTTCAGCGTTGTATCATCCCCGAAACGATTTACATATTGTCCCGCTATTCATGGAAACACGACTGGTTTCGCGGCCGAATCATTATCGTTTTTTCGTATAATCAACTGGCCGAACGAATCGGACGAGCTCTCAAAACAAACACGTCGCGTATGCTTTATGGAATGGTTATTGAGTTGTGGGAGCCTGGGAACGTTTAGTTTTTGGGTATATGAGGTTTTGTACCGTGATTCTTTGGTTTCTCATTGGGTGTAATGGTCTTCAATGATTTCTATGGGACTTAGTCTTTTTGGGCTACGCTTCTATAGTGCAGTAGTATACTAGTGTGTGTACTAGTACAGTAGTATTAGTGTAGATTTTACATTGTTGTAATAGGTACAGATGTCTGACTTACGTGAAGTACAAATTAATGTAATAAGAAGTTTTATTTGTTCATATGTGTGTATTTTTGGGCATTAAACACTTTAATTACTAATTCTATTTTAAAAATTATTTCAATAACAGAAGTCTACCTTATCTCTAGATGACATAAGCTATAATTGATTACTTTTGTTCCGGATACTTTCACGTTAAAAAACTATAAAAAAATAATTTGATCAGCCTTCAATCCAATTGGTAAAGGAGCCACTGTGCGATGTACTCAGCACCACTCATCGCTTGCCTTAGGACATCCCATTCGAAAGTTATTGAATGTTAAGAATAATTTCGCCAAGTGCATGCAGTTTTAATCATCGTAAAGGTTGTCGCACACCTATCGCGCAGGCAATAACGACGCGAAATATAGTATTGGCGATGGATATTTATTGTAATGTCCTGTATATTTTTATACATTGACAGTTGAGTGCTATTTCGTTATTCTAATCTCAGTATATATACCTAATGACAATATTAATAAAATTATTTTTATTTCGTAGTACGTTGCATAAATAAAGCTCTTTTTTTTTAAAGTTCCTTCTGATTCTGAGAGGACAGCTGCGGTTATCGTTTGGGCGTTTGCACTTAAAAGCTCGTTTTTCTACGCCGACACACCGATGTTACATTATACGCCCGTATAGCGTATTCCGACGCAGCTCGGATATAAAATATACATTGACGCGTGTACGCTCGTACGCGCTCAACAAGCGGCTCGTGTCGCCGTAACGCCAGCGTACGAGCGTGCAAAAACGAGCACGCTGCACGTCACACATACGAGCTAGTCAGTGTAAACGCGGTGAGTGCGTCGCTTCCGATCGATTTGGATAATGAATGCTTTCACTTTTCGCTCATTACGCGCGCTGATGTCGCTTTATTAAGCGCTGTCGTCCCGCTGCGGGATTTTCATATTAACGCGCATAAAGTTAATATGCGCGACGTTCTTACCCTCTTTAAATTTACTGTTAAAATGAGCGTTTTATTAAAATTTTCCTCGGTTTCTCTTGCAAGCGTGCCTTTAATGCTGGTTCAATTTTTATTTTTTAAGTAGTTAGCGTTAATTATATGAGCATTCTATGATGGGATATTTTAGTAGTGTGGTTTTGGAAGCAGTATTTTCTTAGCGTCTACTGTCTATTGTCATCGCCAATCTCGATGGTAGGTGAAAAAGAACTTAAAATGAAGTAATTCAACGGTTGTTAATATTTTGTCTCAATTTTCATTAAAAAAAAACATTTTGACCCATTTCTGTTCAACCTTTGTCGGTAAAACAGTCACACTCATAAAACAGTACACTCGACAACCCTAGCCCTCTTGACCCAAACATCGTAAAGGGTTAACGCGAACGTAAAAGTGTCGAGCGGGTACATTCAACCGCAATGTCATCGGCTGACGTCCTTATTATGAATATGTCGTGAATATCCATACGAGCGCGCCGCACGTGGCGATGGACGGACGCCTTATACGATCCAGTCGGAACGCAAATATGGTGCGCGGTATCGTAACCTGTTTTCGGGGCTTCCTCTACCCCGGCACGTGGTGTGCTTCTCGTTTTGTAGCGGGTTGATTAACCCTTAACTGCTTAGTTCGATAAGTTTGAGGAGTTTGATAAATTCAATTATGGATCATGTTTTGGTCTTTTTTGATAGGAAGGTTTCGATATGAGTCTTGTGTCTTCTGTACGAAATAACGTACTATCAAGTAGACTTCGTTAATACAATCATTATGTTACCAATGATGTTTCTTTTTATTCCTGCACTGCAGTAGCTACCTGACGCTAGGTACAATGTGGTCCAAATATAATGTCAACGAAAGATATTACGACATTTTTAAATGGCTATCATACCCTTGTCGAATTGGATGTTGTTGAAGAGCTGGTGACTCGGGGAACGCGATTTGCGGAAACAAGCCATAATGGTGTCATTTTCACAGCGTTAATATAATGGACCTTGTATGGTCCAATCTTAAAGCTACCTTAAATAAGAATTCTCTGCTTCAATTGTTTTATAATTGATCTTTGTAATGCCATTCTCCTTTATGTTTCTCCAAACTCCATACTTATTTACAAACTTCATCCACTATAAAGTATAATATCGGATAACTGTGTGTCCTGAAATGATTATGGATATCAGCAGACGGTTTAGCGCGAGACGTTCATTATCATACGAATAGACGTCTAGCCACAGCGTCTCGTGAGTGGCGGAACACCTGTATTTAAGGGTTGAAAGTTTCTGATTGACAGTTAACTATAAAAAGTGTGTGTGTACTTATGTACACGCGTTAGAAGTTATACTTCTTTGGCTTAACAAAATAAAAATCTTTTTAAATAACGCGCTAAAAGAAGTATAACTTCAATATCTTTCGCATTATTCTACGTTCAAAATTCAGAACTAAAATCTTGACTATAGCTAACTTCAGGGAGTCGGTTTTTCGTGACGGTGTGCGCGCGTATTGTAAAAATTTACTCTCATCATTTTTCCCTAACGCGCCAAAAGAAGTATAACTTCAAAAGTTTGGTTTTGTATTTAAATAATGTATTATATTTTAATGCTTATTACTGGGAAGGGTTTTTGTTAGGATTTAATGATCGGCTGTGGAGAAGAGTAGTTCAATACGAGAAAGTTTCTATGATTCGCTAATATTTAAATTTCTTGTAGTTCCTGATATTTTTGATACAAATATTTGGTTTATGAATATTATTGATGAATGTGTTTTTTTTTATCATGGAACGATAGTACCCTCTACGTTAATTGGGTAGCACTTTTACAGTTTTACAAAAAAAAAAAATATCGACACGAGCTTTTTTATAACACGATACTCGCTTAATTGACTGTGATCTTCAAGTATTGAATTTCATGGGATTTTCTACATTTAATATTTCTCACAATCCAAGTTATGAATAAAAAATATATTCAAACTAATATCATGTAAGTACCATTATATTCTCAGCGTAAAGTTAATTGCGATTTTAAACCACACAGTTAAATCCTTTTTTATGTTTCGATTTCCTTTATTACTATCGGATATGTATCTCAATTATTATTATAATTACAATTAAATAGAAATAGCGGTGTCGCGTTACTTTAATAATCATATAATATTCTCTGTCCTGTATACAATTTAAACTGAACAAACACTTTTATTATTATTTATTTATTTATTTATTATCCGGGCACGGTAAAGTGATAAAACTGCATTGTACCGGTGGTAGGTCTCTAATATGTAAGAGTCCGTCTGGGTGGGTACTACCGCAATGTCTATTTCTACCGCCAAGCAGCAGTGTGCATGCATTGTTGTGTTTCGGTTTGAAGGACATTGTAGCCAGTATAACTACAGGACATAGTGAGACTTAACATCTTATGTCTCAGGATGACGAGCGCTGTGGAATGCCACACAATACTTTGTAACTCAAGGTGCTGTATGGTGTTACTATTGTTTATGGGCGGTCGTATCGCTTACCATCAGGCGAACGGTATGCTCGTCTCGTCATTCAATGCCTTTAAAAAATAATTTAATATAACAAATAATTATTACAAACATAAACGTCCGTTGCGTCTCTCGACGGTCAATAGACTTATGCCGAATCTTAAGTATACATACATCAGTAAATCCCGGGAAAGTGTATAGTTGAAAAGAGCCACTATGGAGAGTTACTATATTACTAGATTACAATATTAACCCTGTTGTAGCTAGCCATTCAATGTGCAAAATATATATTTTAACGTAACGTCCATGATCAAAGCTTCAACGGCGATCGCAATCGCTATGCCGGTCATTCGTACAAGCTGATTATATTACTATAAGTCCAATCTCTAAAATATAGTATCCAGTACGCCTTAACTCAATTTGCATACGATTATAAACAAGACTGCCTCGGTGGCGTAGTTGTATTACGGTACGACTGCAATGATGAGGTCTGGGGTTCAATCGCCGGGTCGGGCAAAGTGATATTGGGTTTTTTACTCAATATCAGTCCGTAGTCTGGAATTTGTGCCCGAAATGGCGATAGACTCGCCCCTATCACATCATGGGACGGAATACGCTCGGCGAAAAGTGGGTGCACTGGTTGCGCCTCTGCCTACCCCTTCGGGGATGAAAGGCGTGAGTATACGTATGCGTTTTATAAACAAGATTATACGTGATGTTATCTCTCATTCTACACATCGGTCGTATATTTGAAAACGAGCTAGTCTTTGTGGTATTTTATCAAACTGAGATTTTTTTTACACTAAGAATGTTATTTTAAATAAGAACTAACTTGTACTAAGATATAGAATCGCAAATTACTGCTTCGAGCATTCGGCCAATGTGGGGTTGACGCAACAGACTTTCGAGCATATTCCATCTAATGTGGGGTCGGCGCAGTACATTTTTACAAGTGCAAAGTCGGCTTAGTTTTCCAGACCTGGTAGTGTCAACACCCTTTATACCATATGCAGTATATATGCTGCTACGAACCCAAGGAAGTGAATATTTAATTTTAATAAGAATTTTTAGTACCGACGTTTATGAGCATAGCGGTTTAAAATTTAACGCAAGAAACTAGAAAACCATAGACAGGTGCAAATAGGGCATTACCACATCCAACAAGCATTTTTTTTCCTAAATCAATAAATGTTTAAAAACTATGAGATTCTATTAAAATTATCATGTAATAAGTAGATAAAAAATTGTATACAACGCGCTAAAGTTTAATTTAATAAACATATTGTATACTGATTAGGGTGACTATTCTGAACTAAAGAAATTGTGGACTTCTGATGTACTATATATTTGATGCAAGAATCCGTGATGCTATTAGTCGATATTTTTTTTGATATTAGTCGATTAAGTTTAATTGCGTCCAGCTTACGTTCATAAACACAGTGATGACTGTTCTATGCACCCTTTGGACGTTATTTCGATTTTTCGGAATTCCTGACCAGTAAGTCGTTTTACGTAAAATTACATTTTTATATCCAGCAGTTAAAAAGCGATATGTGTAATACGAGCTTTTGCCCGCGGCTCCGCCCGCGTGAATGAGTTTTCCCGGGATAACAGTCCCGCTTTATATTTTCCCGGGATAAAAGTCCCGCTTTATATTTTCCCGGGATAAAAAGTAGCCCATGTGTTAATCTAGGACATAACCTACCCGTGTGCCAAATTTCATCGAAATCGTTCAGTAGTTTTTGCGTGAAAGAGTAACAAACATCCATACACCCAGACATCCAGACATCCATACATCCATACATCCATACTTACAAACTTTCGCGTTTATAATATTAGTAGGATTATAATTTTTAATATATGACATGTATGCCTCCCACAATGAAAAGAACCGACGTTAAAATTGTAGTTCCAATACGCTATTCAGTTCAAGTACCATCGTTTGTGTCCACAACACACACTATATTTAAGTACACTTAAAAAGTATTAAAATACTATAGTTTAACACCATTCCCTTATAATATCCTTAACAAGAGTCGAGTATCAAAGATCAACGCAGACGTATGAAGTTATTAACTCCCAAATTAGCCAATATAACATTAACCGATCGAATTAAAATGTCATTGTTGAAGTAAATCGACAAGCAAATCACAGGGTGCGTTCACAATGTAGCATTACCATGTTTATGTGATTTTTATGAGTTCTGTGCTCTTTGATTTCTCGGAACGTTGCTCTTGGAGTGACGCGCGGTCGTTTAACAAGGCTTGCAATTAAGGACTCTTTACCGGACATTAATTTTTGGCAATAAAAGAGGAGCATGTCTGAAATGTTGGGTACGCGGGGCGGGTGCGGCGCGCGGGTCGGCCGGATGGCCCCGTGAGAAAAGCGGCCGCTTTGTGCTCCATTGTAGACGCAATTAGACTGGTTTTTTGTCTCCGAACAGCACTTGTCGCATTAACTGCGTAATGTCCGAATGCTCTCCCGTTTAATTTGTGACACAACTTATTTTAAGTTTTTTTTTTCGGAAAGTACAAATTTTTACTCGATGACACGCCGGTGGGTTTTCGCCATCTTCGCGTGATGTCTCGTCGGGTATGGTTTCCGCGTTTTATATTGGTTGCTCAATTGATTTGATTACTTATGAAAATCAATCTAGATATCATTTTATTATGCTTATGTTGAATTACACATCTCTGTAATATATTTCAGTTGAACGTTTGTCGCATCGCGATTTCTATGATAATTTTTATAAAACTATTCGATGTTTTTATCAGTCGTGAAAGCCGATTTCCCCAATCAAGCTACCGTCTTGATAACGCATTATATCCCCCGAAGCGTATCGATACAATATTTATACACGTAAGTTATTTACACACAAGTGTTTTTGCTCGTCTCGTCAGCGCCAATTATCGTGACGCACCAACAGACGTTCCCAACTTTCATATAAAGTTTTTCGATGCGTTTAATAAATCGCCGACGAGGCGCACTGGCAGCGCTAACTAGCCGATTATCTTGTTTATAGAGCTATTAGTTGCCGTGTTATCGTATTCTGTATCTGATATCGACAAAAAGTGCCGTTTTCATCGCAGTGCTAGCGAGCGGGGCGCAACACTAGCGCCGGGACGAGCTGCACTCGGCTAGGGTTGAACGTGACTATTTTTTTCGTTGGGTTTTGTTAATGGCGGATGATGCTTTGAATTTTTAATTGAAACTTTAGCAGAGGTTTTCATAGTGTGTGTTTGGATAGGAATTATATAAATTGTGATTGGTTTTTCCGACCCGGCTAATTATGCCTTTTTTTTCTCACGGGGAAAAAACGCGTTATCGCTACCACCACTAGGGGGTGGACGGTTATGTTGGTTTCACCGATCTTACGGCCCAATGTCGACACTCGAGCTAAGTATGCCTGACTCTACCTATTAAGTGATTAAGTATATATCAAAAATATTTACCTGTTGCTAATTTAATGTAACCTAACGTCTTCTGATCTATGAACTAGTTTCGCGTACTGTACAATCGAAAACTGTCATTACTTATTTCTGTATTCCTCACTTTGTTTTTCCGGTGGTTGATGCCACGTTTCCTACACTAATTCCCCTCTTCCTGCCTAACTAGACAACTTGTTTACAACACTTCCTTGCTATATCTATACATTTAACAAAGCAGTAGAACCCGGTGTGTCTGTACATTGAAATAAAAATATTGAAAAGTAAGGGGACGATTAAAGAAGAGTAATAGAGCACCAATTTTTAGAATTATTTACTGTCTGTCTGTTTTTCTGTTTGTTTGTTACTGCACATCTCCGAAACTACTAAATGGATTTAGATGAAATTTAGTATGGAGATAGTTTGAGACCTTAGGAAGGATTAAAAGCGTGGGGTGCATGGTGTCAATAGTTATAAATATTTTATTGACAGATAATATAAGTAGAAGTATTATATATAATTTTGATAATATTTTAAAAACCACCCCACGCTTTTTTTACAATAAAATACAATTTTTCTTATTTACACTATTCTTAATTCAAATTTATTTTCTTTTTTTTTAGTTGGATTTTCTATAAAGCGTGTTTTTTAGTTTTTTTAATATCCCGGGAAAATAAAAAGCGGTATTTATTTATTATTTATTTAACACTTTATTGCAGTACTTTTATCCCAGAGAAACATTTTCACGCGGACGGAGCCGCGAGCAAAAGCTAGCATTTAATAAGATAGTGCATGCACACTGCTGCTTTACGACAGAAATAAACATTGCAGTGGAAACCATGCAGACTTCAGTATATGAGATGCCCTAAATTTTATGATTCTTTTTACCCGGTTTCAGTAACTATAAATGTAGGATCTTGTATTAACATATTTCTAGCAAACAATGTGGACTCAATATATTAAAAAATATAGTTCATTCTTAAGGAGAAAGTTGGTTTCTAGTAAATTTCTTTTGATTTATGAAGTCACATGTGTGAAATAAAACATCTGTGTTAGTTTTCACTCCGTTAATGTTATCTCTGTAAAATAATAGCCGATACCATTATTTTTCAATGATTAATTCATTGTATGCTGCTTGTTGTTCTTCATAAATTGATTCAGTTAATTAATTAAAACTCAACATCCCTATTGATGTCTTTTTATGTACACGATTGATTTAATAATGACTTTTTTGTTTAATTTACACTGTAAAATAATGTCCACATTTTTTTTTGAAAAAAAAAAACGCACGTGGTGTCCCAGCTTTTCATGAGCAATGTCTACGTTTACAATCGAAAATAACTCATGCGGTTTTATGTGCGTAGTATATATTTTTTTATAAAAGGTCGACTTTAATATAGTTGCGTGAATATTCTTTTGCTTGGTCGTACTCGTCTCATTATCGAGGGTCGCGTTATGTTATGCTATGAAATATGTTATGGCTGAGCTGATCATCTATCTGGACTCTGGAGTGCGTTATAGTTAATAGCTTGTATGTTATATCACGACTATACGTTTATGGGGATAGGCAGAAGTGCAACGTGTACACGTGATGGAGTTGTAGGGTGAATACTTATTGCTATAATTACTATATTTGAAATAAATTTTGTAAAACCCGTAGTGATTTTTCGACGAGTTGGGCTCCGGGGTTAGCCAAACATTTGATAAGTCGGACAATTGTTGAGGGACATAACTTTGTTAAAAAAAGGTATTCCCCACTTGGGAATCCAGGACGCTTTCCAGACCAGGTAATCTTAAAAATAAGCATATAAATTGATCGTAATTCCCAGAAATTTTACTGCCTGGCTATCAACCGACAGCCAAATGTCGAGTATTTTGACAGATACACAACAAAATATAACACAACATCGCATGTATATCACTGTCATGTATTTGTATTTCGGATGACGTTCCGTTCTTCGCCACAATTTCAACGTTTCAAATAAGTTCCTTGTATTTACGTTGTACAATCACTTTTGATATCTGGAGCGGCTGTGCGACATCCGTATCCAATGTGAACGCGATCTGTCAATTGCATTTTTAATTTACAGCTTGTTGTTGGGGCTTTTAATCCGCAATTTTAATATTGGATTAGAGTGAAAGTACCTACTCGTTTTGAGTTGCCAATAAATTGAAAAGTGACAGCGTGTCACTTGTATGCAATGGTTATACGAGTTATCAAAATAACACGTACTTATTACACAAGGGTTGCTTTCGTAACATCCTTTCCATCGACCTTAGTTTCTTACCTATTTTTTTCTAGACGAAACTGCTTTAGAACTGGCAACATATTAAAAAGTTACTTAAGTTTAAAATTTTATTGAACAAACATTTACATTTAATTTAATGCTATCTAATCTGCGCAATTTCTCTGATGTGGCAACCCTACACAGGTCGCGGAGTCAAGCGGAGGTTAGCCAATTGTTTGCTTCGGCTAATCATATTTTAAACTAAGCTATTGGTTTAACATCGACAATTTAATTTCACGGTTAACTGTAAACCGGACGTCGTATTATTTCTATGCGGCGTTCGGCCATATTTATCACACGATATTGAAAAGGGCTGTAAGGTTAGAGAAATTTATATCCACGAAGCTTTCTGTCTTATTTGATAATACGTTAAAGGCAATTGGCAGGTCGACATTATTATAGCGATTGACAATTTAGATAATTTGATATGCCGTGATAAAAAAGTAATATGAAGAATGTATGAGTATCAGAGCAAAAAAATTGCGTGAAATGAATTTTTAAAAGGCGCGTTTAAGTTTATATTTTTAAATGGCACTAATAATAATATATGGCCAGAAAACAGTCCGAATACTTTAATTTATTCATAAGTGTTAAAATATTTACATTAAACACTACACCGTTCGTCGACAAAATTATTAAAACATGCCTTTTCAATTCAAATTCAAATCATTTATTAAGTAATTAGGCCCCTAAGGGCACTTTTACACGTCATTTTTACAATGTTTTTATCATCTAAAGATTCTACCAGTGCTTCGGAAAAGCCCACTGACCTGAGAAGAAGCACCAAGAAACTCAGCGTAGGTCTTTTATTATATATTTTTTATATATATTGTTTACAAATTGCGAGTAACAATATAATAGACACAATTTAATTATAGAACATGTGTGAATCTGAGCAATCTAATCCCAAGCATTTGTATCTTCAAGATAGTCTCTTATACTGTAATAACCTTTTTTGCAAAGACGTTCTTTGACAGTAGTTTTAAATTCTTTTATTGGAAGATTAACATTTCGCTTTAAATAGTAAACTCAATTTAAATTATTTGACTTATGGCACTTTGTTTACGGCTACCGCGCGATAAAATTGACGTTTATAAAATAATATAAGTTTATAATTAAATTTTGGCAATAAGCTCAGTGTTACACGCGCTCCATCGTTTCTGATTGCTTAATAAACCACTTTTACTTTATGGTATTATGTTATTGACAATTTTATTTCGTCGTAAAAGTGATCTCTATATATTTTACACGAACTAACTTACTTTTATATCCCCGAAGGAAAAGGTGGTGGTTTACTGGTGGTAGGTCTCTCGCATGCGAGGGGCCGTCAGGGTAGGTACCACCGCAATGCCTATTTCTACCGCCAAGCAACAGTGTCTGCACTGTTGTGTTCCGGTTTGAAGGACATTGTAGCCAGCATTTTTTTTTTTGAAATGACTACAGTCAGTAGCCTGACGCGAGTCGGCTTTTCTGACCACACCGGACTTTCGGACGAACGCTTTAGGCGCTCCAAACCTTTACATTTAAACGACCACGCTGAGGGCAGCCCCTAAGTGGGGTACGAGCCTCGGCTCAGGGCGGTCGTTGGAAGATGATTGAGACATCAGCGATGTAATTACTGGGCATTATGAGACTTAACATCTTATGTCTCAGAGTGACGAGCGCAATGGAGTGCCACGCAGTACTTCGTAATTAAAAGTTATGTGCTGCGTTGCTACTATTTATGGGCGGTCGTATCGCTTACCATCAAGTACCAGCAAGTAGTGTATTCAGCTTTAGCCGAGCTTATTTCTGTTCCATAATGACGACTTATCGCACCTTTAGGACGAAAACGACACAATTCAAAAAAATCGAAAATTGAGTTATTGTCATAAAATTATTTAAAACGAATTTTTCAATACAACAATAGTTCAAACACCGCCATATTCAAGCGGGAAAAGGTCAAAACTATTATATCGCTCCTTTTTTATTATATTTTCATAAAAAAGGGACCAGTTTTAAGTCATTTTATGACGATAACCCAATTTTAGATTTTATTGAATTGCGTCGTTTTCATCCTAAAGGTGAGTTATATCGCTTAAAATCACGGGTGATGTGTTTTTAGGAACAAAAGTCTAAGCAATCATATGATTTGAATTAATACTATACTACTACTATAATCAATACTAGTTCTATATAGACAAGACAATAGGTCTAAAATCACTTGACACCAATTTACAGACGATGCTCGTTGGTAAGGGTAGCGTACTGAATGCTTTATTAGATTACTCGTACATTCCAAGTACGTCATACTGCTCATATGTAGCATAGACGACTACAGAGATCTAAGTCGTAATATGATATCGACCGTCAAGATTTTGAGCGACAACCAGGTTGCTAGGTTGATGGTGAGCAACACAAATGTACTCACAATACAACCAGAATCTAGATATAAGATGTTAATAGCCGATTTCATCGCTTGCTGATAAACGGCCGGCTAAATATAAAAGTTACTCTCTAATCTATGCTTCTAAATTAGTGTGACATTTGTGTTTGGTCGGCTTATACATTTATGTGACAAATAGCGTTTATCAGCAAGCGGTGTGATCGGCCCTCAGTTTCAAAGCTTTGTAATGACACTTGCTACACTATCAAACTGGAACACGGTGGTGCCCGCGCACTGCTGTTCGATGGAGACTCTCTAGACGCACTCGCATGAGAGACCTACCACCTAATTAATCTTTCGCGATTAACATACTACTGTAATTGAGGTCAGTAAATCGCAATTAATCGAACCCAAACTTTACCGCGAAAGTATCAATGTGAAAAAAATGTGAATTTAATTTAAAATGATAGCGTGCACCGAAGTCCGAAACCTGAAGATTCGGCAGTATTGATTCCTTTATTAATATTAAATGTCCAATTTATTCTGTTGTTTCGTCGAATGCCGCGCCCGTGTCGTCCTCCATGTAACCTTTCCGCACGATTGTATCAATGCCTGTTTAATGACTATTTTTTTCGGATGTTTTTTAAAGAAAGTCCCCGCTCGGACCGTTTTTAAAAAGATAACATATGACCCTCGTTACCGCGGGAACACGACCGCCTTTTTCTTTATAGATTAACCTCGACGTCCAAAATTCCGAGTCGAAAGTTTCACTCGCTCGTTAATCACGAAACAACAAAGCTCATTAAAGGTAAATTTGTAATTGTCAATTTTTCAGGCAGAAGTGTCCGTGGGTGCATGTTTTTGTTATAATAACGATATGTTGCAAGTTAACCCAGTTCCGCACGTACCGGTGTCACTTAAGGAACGGGTTGTTGATAATTACACCATTATAATCAATCATATCAATGAATGGGAAAGGGGATTGGATGCTTTTCTCGTTAATGCGTATGATATTCGACCCTGTTGGCGGTTGAGTTGGGTCGATATTCCGTTGTTCGAGGAATCAATTAATTTCAGTAGTGATTCAAATGTCAGTGTTTCTGTAAGACTATTATTGGTTGATTGTTCCACTCTATTGGTATTGAAAGGTTATATTGTGTGTAATACGCCTTCGCTTTATCTGAACGCGATACATGCAATTTCTCTGATCTACGAGATTTTAAATCTAGGTATTACACTTTAGTTACAAAACTGTTGTGATCTAGGTAGATATTTTGTTTAAGTATTATAATACGTATGGTAGTAGTTAGCAAGAGGTTAAATTGCTGCTATTTTTGGGTAATTTAAGTTCACGGTTGCAATATACAACGTAAGCAGAAGTACAGCCATCATCCATCGATCTTATTTCCGACAGAGGACGAGTACCGTCATATCGAAATTTCGAACCAGAGCAAATCACACGGGATTTTTTAAATATCTTTCCTTGACAAGGGAGTTGAACTGCAAGCTGCACCAGCTTCAAACCAGACCAATATCGCGATAAGGTAGTACGATGGATTTCGAATCGCGGACCGCTCGTAGCAGACAAAGTTAAACAACGAAGCGTCTTCAACTCAGGATATCCGGAGGAACAAACAAATTAAATTTATGTGAATACGCCCGTGTTTGAGATTGTTAATTGTGTTGTTTTGGTTTGTTTAATCGTATGGGAAAATAGACGAGTGTTTGTCTTAATTGTTTTGAGTTGTTCTTTTGAGTAGTCTTTGCCTTTTAATGTTCATGTTTGCGTTTCCATTTTGATTAGTAATCTTACTTAATTATGTGCTTTTACGGATACGGCAAAATGAATATTGGATTTGATAGGACTAGTATTATGGCTCTTCATTAGACTCTGAAATTATTAAGTGCATTAAGCGTTGTGATGTAGAAACCGTATGTCTAGAAAACTATTATAGTAGCTTTATTAAGAGCAAATCGGAAAGTCATTTAGTATATCTGATGTTAAGTGGTTATAGGTAAACACGTACATGCATTAAGGAATTAATTAAACAGAGGTCTCTCCTGCGAGATTTCCTCTGGGTAGAAACTATGTATCCTGATGCTGATTATTGTACTTGTATTGTTATGATATCGTTTAAAAGACATTGTAACCAGTGATATTATTGCCTCGATGGTGTACGTTTATTACAGTAGGTAGGACTGCAATGCTGAGGTCTCGGGTTCGGGCCAAATGATATTGGCTTTTTCTATTCAGTATCAGCCTAGGGTCAGGAATTTATGCCCGATATAGCGATAGGCTCACCCTCTATCATATCATGGAACGGAATACGCACGGCGAAAAGTGGGTGCATTAGTTGCGCCTCTGCCTACCCCTTCGGTGATAAAAGGCGTGTGTGTGTGTTATTATTAGGAATTATGATATCATATGTTGCATGAGTATTTGGAGCTAGCTTCGGACTAGTATGAAATTTTACATATAAACTGGCGAGTGACTAGTACAGTATATTATCGCGTACTATTTTGTGATTGAAGGTGTTGTACATTGTTTTTGAGCAATAGTAGGGTTCACATCAGACAAGCAATTCGTAGACAAAAAAAAATCAAACACGCGAATTGAGAACCTCCTTCTTTTTTGAAAGTCGGTTAAAAACATCCGAATGCTGATCGATTGACCCAATATCAAGTGAAATTTTCATAATCATCTTGACATTTCTCGAAACACCCGAAAAGAATACAATTGGCTTCGAACCGCAATCACATCAATTGTGGTTAATTTCATTTGTAATGTGCGAAGGAAATTTTTATGGCTTTATTAAAGGAAACCGAGCCGGCAATTGTTAACCTGCAGTTACACAGATTGGTCACGGACGTTCCATGCAACAGAAATATTTGGGCTTTTGGTTCGTTTCTGAATAAAGCACCCCGTTACACGTGAGTTCATATAACGTAGACTGCAAATTGAATTCTTGTATTGATTATAGTTATCGATAAGGGACTTACGGTTGTAGAATACGTAGAATTGAAGTAAATATTTCCGAATACGCTCATTTCGACTTAGGCACACAACACGATATCGCGCCATGCTTAATGACTAAAATGACACGACGGAAAGTAAAGTATAATCAACATGACTCAATACATAATTAATTAAAACTTGGATCAATATTGAAACATCAACATTATTATTCCCTTTCCAACTCTTACTTAACATTCCAAAATAAGAAGAAAGTTGTCTATATCCCGTAAAATTAACTAACACATGCCCAATAAAACGTTTACAAGATATTTACATGAAAAATTATAGACCTAGGTCAATACATAATTTGAATTCAATTACCGCGTAACACTAGTAGGCAGGACAGCGAGAACAACGCAGATCGTTCATACATCGCTCGGTTAATAAGCGCGCGGGTTTTTAACATCAATTTGCACCGTACGCATAATGCGATGTACGTCGTATGTCGTTTAAGTGATCGGAATTGGTACGTGTGGACGGTAAATATTGGTGGTGGGCGGTGGTAAGGGCGCCAGCGGCCGGTGGGTGTGATAATTCGTCACGCATACAGTCAGAAGTGCCGTGAGAGAGTGACGTGGTGCTCGGTTTACATAGTAGCGTGGGAGATTGAACTTTTTGGTAACTAGATTACAAATATCAACTTTGAACCGTCGATGTAGTGGGAAATTTTCGGTTACGTTTAAAAGATATAGTTCGTAAAAGTTACGAGTCGTAGATTTAGTCAGTAATCGGAATACCCAAGTCGCAACTACTGGCGTATGCGTTTCGCAGATATCGCAAAAAAAAAACATTTTTTATCGAAAGTCAGCAACGCACCAAGATCCTTTTGGGTTATGTATTTTTGGCCTATAATACCACTTAACGTAACTTATATACTTAATCTGACAAAACTATGGATAAAAATAGAGTCCATAATAGTTGATTTGGTTCAGTAATGGAAATCAAAATTATGAATATTTATATGCTAACATCTTTATGAGCTCACCGAATATAATAGACCATAAAAACTATTTTCGCGAATGATCGTAAAACGTACACAAAAAATAATATATTTAAAATATGTTTCCGAGCCGATGAAATAAAAATACACGTTTATGACACAATCAGTGTTGTGTCAATACCGTTAAAATAAAAAAAAAAAAAATTTAAAGAATTGGATATAATTATAATTAGTAAAATATGTTAAATGACTTAATTAAAATCAATTAACAATACACGTGTAAGATTTAATTTAGTTGATGTATTTTTATAGATGTCTAAAAACAAGTTCATTTCGATCGTTTTAAATTATTCCAAGAATTATTTTTTACGGATAATATAGATGTTCACAATCACATGATTTATTTTTCTGAAATAGATGTGCGTAAAATGAAATTGCCTTGAGGGATTTTTCGTCATGGCGTTTTTAAAAATTGAATTCATTAACTTTACGAAAACAAAAGATACGTAATTAAGACAAATGTTCACAAAAATGCAACTGTGTTTGTAAGATCCTACTCTAAATTGTTTTAAGTAAAAAGTATATTTTTGTAAAGGCGCTTGTTAAAAATTTATTGAGAGACAGCTGCAACCTAACCAGCCTCTGTAACGCAGGTCACAAGTTAAGAGTATTAACATAAATCATATTGTATTGCAGGCATATGAGCTGTCGACGCTAACGGGCACACAAGTGATGTTACTAGTCGCGTCGGAAACTGGCCACGTGTACACGTTCGCCACGAGGAAGCTGCAGCCGATGATCACGTCGGACTCCGGCAAGCGGCTCATCCAGACCTGCCTCAACTCGCCTGACCCGCCCACCACCAGCGAGCAGCGCATGGCCGCCACCGGCTTCGAGGAAACCGAGCTCACTTATAACGTAGTAGACGAGGATATGAAGGTGAGGCAATTGGCGTACGCTGGAACTGCCCAGTACCCCATAGAGCATCATCCAGGGTTGGCTCCGTCGCCGCTGCAGCAGTACCACCAGCACCCGCCGTGCCCGTCGCCCCTGCCCCTCGGCTCGCTGGGCCAGCCCTACTCCCACGCCCATCTATCACACCCCCACATGTCCCATCACCCGCAACGGTAGTCGGATGGCGCTTAGATATAATGGGAGAGATCCCTGTCACGACTGTTTCAATAGTCACGTTGTAGTTAAGCTTTTATTGTTTAGTATAAGAGAAAGAATAATATACAAATGCTAAAATATTTTGTTAATATATTTTTGTATATATACTTAGATTCTTTTTTTCATTCGTAATTTTGGTTTTCGAGGATTTGATTTCGTCATATTTAGTTACTTTTGGCATAATACATTTGATAATAAGTCATGTACCATTGAACATACATTATTTAAGTTCATTACGTAGTCAGTCATAATACACGTACCTACATCAAACGTTTTTAACTCAATCAAAACTCCATCAAAAATTTTTTATAGGAAAATTGTTCTCCCAAGTTTTTCATAATCTTATTCACCCTTTCCATAACATTTTGTATTTTTTGTGTAGCGCTTTGTATTACCAAATTTTAATCATATTCCTGCGTACCGTTAAGGGATATCTTTTGAAAGTTGCCATTTACGTAATTTTTTACGCTGTCGATTGAAACAGAGTCCGAAAAACCGATCGCAAATCGAGATTGACGGTCTGATTTCAGATGGTCGGAGATACCGCGTCGCGTTCTTAATAAATTACGTGTCAAAATTTCACGCTTCCGTTGTCGAAAGGTTATGTAAAAGTTTATTAAATTATTCCTTAAAATCTATATCCAATTCATAATTATTGTGAAGGGAAACTGCTTCGTATTACACTGTCAATATTCATTTACTTTTAAATGCATAATTGGTATTTACAACTCATTCGTATTTGATTTCGTTGCTGGGTAGTAATAGCTTTGTGTTTCTGATTATCGCTGAACGTCATTGCTTAGTGTAATCAGATGCGTGCCACTATCGATCTTACTTTATAGGAGTTGCAGTGGCAGGTGTGAACCTGTTATAGTCTCAATTCTCATAGAAACACCTGATTATTTATTGTGAAAAATCGATTGACACAAAGTTGTATGAGTCCATCCTTTTTGTTTCCTTAGTTTCCGTTACCAAGCAACCTTATCGTATAATCCAAATTATCTTATCTGGTATTATCGCATAATATTGTTCATTCATAACTATTTTTTCTATCTCATTTGATTTCGAGTGCTTCTAGACGGCAATGCCTTTGCAAAATTATATCTGATAATTTTGATTTTCCTTGTTTACATGAAGTACTATCTCTCATATCTAAAATTTTGGCTTCAACACCTACTAACATACTGATACACAAGATAATAATTTGCTGTGTTCATTATTTGTATCTATTATGGGCATAGGTTTCCTTGATAAAGAAAGGTTGTCTTTCGATCACTATATAAATTTAATATGATTTGGCATATCAAATACCTTCGTAGTTCTTCCAAAGCACTTTCAGTCTTCAAATATAGGTCTCACACATATCTTCCTAAAGTAGAAAGCGTGTGTCTTGGAATTGCACAACAGTCTATTTCATGCTCGAGACCAAGGCTTATATATATATATATATGATACGTAATTTCAAATTCATGTCACTATACCTGTCAGAAATTGTTTTCTCCCGTGGCTTAACATAATCACCTTAGTAAAATGTTCTATGATATTGATGAGATGTCGAAACACATTCGGTCAGTAGCGAAATAATCAGATTTAAGATCATGTTATAATTAACGCCATGGACCGGTTGTCTTCGGAAGTGGTAGCGGTGTCATGCTAAGAGCCCATGGTAATAAAACATACAAAAAAACGGATTTTGGACAATTGTAGAAGTCTATTGTGGCTCCATTTATACTTTTATCGAGACAAATCTGCTCTCCTGAAGTAATAACGCCTAAACATTCACAACTTCACATAGATTTCCAAATAAAGATCTTTCATCATCGTCAGATGTTAGTTATTAATATAAATTAACATTCTTGATCCTTCATAAGGCGTCCATCATCAAACCTCAAGAATCAATTTAAACTTTGCCCCACCTTAATCGACGTACGAGACAAAACAAAACGCAGGTGTAACATCCAATTATGAAGGGAGCTGTCGCCCATCTCCCGGTGATCCGGATTATCGAGAAACTTAATTGAAAATTACTTTCGGCGCGGAGTGCGATCATTAAATCCTGTCAAACAGGCAGCGATGCGGCCCGTTGTTGGGAAAATCAATTGGTGTAACTTCAGTAGCTTTCTAGTTTACCGCTGACGGTACGCGAGCGTTAGTTTGTAATTGAATTTTGGTACGTAATTTATACATCATCTGATTTATGGATACGTGTAGCAGGGGATGGCATGGATTTATGTAATGAGTGTTGAAATTGCCGTCATCTTTTGCTGTGTCAGGACAGATTTCCACCAACGCTGTAACTAAGGTGGATTCAAGAGTTTTACTAATAAAAATAAGGAAAGTTTTAGTGTATTTGGAGGTTTCGTTATGTGTGGTCACAAAAATGGAGTCATTCGGTCCTGGTGTAAAGAGTTTGTAGTAACTGGTGCATGTTATACCTATACTGTGAACCATCTAAAAGTTAGAAATTAAAATGAAATCAAATTACATTGTGGCCCGCCTAGTGTAACTCAATTGTACTAAACCAACAACTATTCGCTACCGCAGTTGCTCAATGAAGTCTCGTTACGAACCCGAATATGGCGTGACGAAGCCGCTTCATTGACTCGTAGATTCGATTCAGTAATACCGAACGTCTTACGATAATCGGATATCGTAGATTAACCATCGACTGCGGTTTTCTCCATTAAATAATGTCTATTGATAATGATATCGATTAATTGGATTTAAACTAATATAATTATTAGTCTAAGGCCTAAAACCCTCTCAGTTGTAGAGGTGGCCCGTGCTCAGCAGTGGGCAGTATATAATACGGGGCTGGTATGGTGGTAATATAATTATTAGTTCATACAGCATTTCTGGTCCTTCGAGCCCGATTTCAAATGTTAATAAATTCTTAAAAATATTTATTTTATTGCTTAGGTACTGCTGGCCACCGTTAATTGAGCTTGACAGGTTGTTATCGTTAAGGCTTAATCTAAAAATTATGAATATAAACACAGACACTCTACAAAGCAGTGGAGAAGTTTCGTAGCCGGTAGCGGTTGTCGTCGCCTCGGTCGCGTCCGACGATTAATTCCCCTCCCTAATTTGCATATCGTTTTAATTTCGAGCCCATCCGGTCGCTGCGTCTTCGGCCCCGAATCGATTACGGCCACCGTCGATAAGTGTTCGCGTGGGACGTCACTACCGTGGACGAAATTCGATACAATATACGTAGTAACGCAATTGGGCGCGTGCTAAAATTTTATGTAGCGCTGTCGGGGCTTTTACCTCAAAAGTGTAAAATATTGCGATGCCTTTACATACCATCCTACACACGTTACGAAATCTCATTTCTGTGCTCAATTTAGACGTGAAAATTCGCCTGAATATCAGGCGCTGGGGGGAGAATATCGATATATGTGTAAACAACTATATAGCGATCACCATACGAGTGTTAAAAACATCAAGTACATCCAGTAAATAATGACTGTTGGAAAATACACCCTGTCTCATTTGATATACTGGAAGTACACCGTGCTTACAAGTGCATCGTTATTACTTTGCCATACTGAAAAAGTGCCACCAGCATCGTGTGTCACCGGCCATCATTGTTCGCGTCGATAGCTCGATTGATATTTTCACGCGGTAATTAAGATCGGTGCGATGGGCGCCGCTCCGCGTTCAGATACAGATCTCCGCATTGTGCTCTCGTGTCGTCTCGCGCCTTAACATTCTGAGGCGGCGTTTTTTCTCTCTAGGAAACGTTTCACCTGTCATCGCGCTGATGTCGTTTACATAAATATAATGCTTTACGTATTCTGACCGCGTGCTCGGTGTGGTCGGGGACGTAGTTAGTACCGAGATAGACGGGTTTAAAACATCGTTTTGACGAAAATTGTCAGAATAGAGAAGTTTACGAGTGCAGTTTGTGTATTGTGGCCTTATGTATTGCCCTACTTCTGTGGAAAGAACGCCTTTTTAGATCACCATACCTCTTAGTCACGTCATTTCGCTTGCAAATGTATGCCAATCTTAGTAGATACTTATACACTATGCATCTTTTGTATATTTATTTTGTATTAGATATTCAATTATTGCTTTTCTTACTAGATTGTGGCTGCGTTTGTTGTTTGGAGAATTAATCACCTTGTTCCAATAGGTTCTTGGGGGTTATTGGGCCCCATCATCCTGACCCACCCCTGACCCGACCACCGCATTTCAGTTCCGTGAATATAATCAGTGTTAAAGCCGCGCCGCGGCGCCGTGGCTGCAGATGCTCTCATGCTCTTGCGCATGAATTAGCGGTGTAAATGTGGATGTCGGTCAGTGCCCCCGCGTATCCCTTAATCGCGCGCCCATTTCGTAATGCGCACTCGAGATTTCCCTTTCCGTCTCGGTTGCATTCCTTGGATTCTTTTAGCCAAAATGTTTAGGTATATACTCATGCCTTAAATCTTGAGTAGGTGATACTACTGTACCCAGATTTCATCAAGTCCATATACCATATTATAGTGGCGAAGTCTATGGCCATATAAGGAAATTTTAAACCTACCTAGTTCTGGTGCTTTATCGATTCAATAACGTTTGGTGTCAATTCACTGTAAATTAGGGTTTTGGTACGTATTAATTGCAAAATGACTAAGGTGATAAAACAATTTTTCCTTATGATATGACAAATAGGGAATTTTTGTTTGTCCTGCTTACGAATTATTTAAACGTAATTAATAAATACGTAATAATTATGAATTCCTAATTAGACCACAATATGTACGTTATCGTCTCGTAACGTCATCGTGAGGGTAAGTGGGTTACCTGATAGTAAGTTGTCACCACTACCCACCCATAGTGCTAGCTAATAAAGAATTAGTACAGGTATTAAAATAAAATTTTGGAAATTTCATTTGTAGTACAAAACGTAACAACAAATCTGTCATTACCCGACGCCCCGTAGAATATATGTTGGTCTTCTTTCGATTGATACCATCCCAGTCACCTTTCAACGCCAGCTCTACATAATTAATCCATATCCCTATTTGTTTACATGAGTCACCTTCGTGTCTCGAGTCTAGAGTCTTGAGTCTCGAGTCTCGCACCCATCTTTATTAACTTATCAATTGTTTTGATAACCGTCGCAATTTGCTGACTCACGGCATTGTGCCCCGTAATGTTCCCACATAATTGTCCGTCTGTAAGCCGCTCTTGCGCAACTGCCAACAATAAAGCTAATTTGACTAATAGGTGACTTGTAATCGTCGCCGCGTGTGGCTGCAGGATTACCGAGTCTATACTGATTCCTAATGAACTGTTGTTCTATTGTTTACGTATTGTATTGAGACGTCGATTAACTAACACGTTACTTATCATTTTTGAGAACTTTTTTCTTTCCAAGTTGTCTAAGGCTTATCTAGTTACATTTTTCTCTTCCATGGACATATCTGATTCTTGTATTTTGAATTTATTAGGTGACTTACTGGTTTTGTTAATTTGCTACAAGATTTAATCTCGAATATTTCTACATAAATATCTAATTACGAAAAGCTGTATATTACTCTGGCTAAAACGTACAGAATAATTTCACGTTTATTAAGGCATAAGTCATATGTGACCGATATTCGCGCGATCGCCGCCTCCGTTAATTTATTATTCCGCACGTGAACGCACTGTCGATTCGATGGTTTTAAAAATTATTTAATGTTTGCAAAATTTTTAAACGATCGCCCCTCGGTGGTAATTAAATTTGGCGACCACCCAGCGCATGGTGGTGCGAGCTGGGACCAACGGTACGCCTGTGGTCTTTGATAATTGGATATAAGCGCGCAGTGTCAGTGGCGATACCGTGCGCTAGAAAAATAGTTTTTTTTCCGTGCTACCGAGAGTGCTATTTACTGATGGTAAGTATAATGCAATTTAAATGTAGACATGTTGCGTTATTCGATCTTCAGCATAAATATGCAGGCCTTGTTTACTGGATGTAACTTTACTGACTTTTCCAACATTCGATATATTGTACGCGATCTCTCAAAATCTCTATGGATATAAATGGACCCGGTACGGCCACCGCTCCGGCCCTGCACGCTTGCGTGTGGCCAGTCCTTCCGTGTCGCGCTGGCAGACAAATGAAGAGATTCCAGCGTCCGCGACGGCAATTTGGCGAAATTTCTGCGTGACCAATTGCCGTAATAAATTTATTTCTCACCGACTTCGGCAATATTAATTAAAGGGTTACTTGTTTTGGTGTGGTCAAGTTATGTGAATCTTCGGTGGTCAAGTGCTGCGCAAACCGCTTTCATCAATCATTACTTTTGTAAATACAGAACCAAGAGTCCATAATGCGGGCGCAGCAATTCCAAAACTAGTCTTTCATGCCTGCAGACTGGCTCTTTCTTGTCAACCAGCTATTGCGTCACCATACAAAGAGTTGTACTCGACGCGTCACCCGCAGTGTTGAGTGGTAGTGCGGGCGCGGTCTGCAGAGGCGTCGGTATCTCCGACGTTGGTATTATTTTAGGCGTTGCGTCCACCGCGCTATTACAGCAGGCCCGCGGTTCGCTGTTGCATAATTCAGACGCGAGCCCCGCCGTTTGCATTCTGATACTTGATATGTGCTTTCACATGTATTTATGGACAAGATTTTGTGTCTCCGTAATGTTTGGCGAATAAATAAATCGTGTTTGAGGCATAAATACAATGGGCGAGACGGCGGCGCCCCTCGTTACGTCGGCGAGAGTAAAGCGCGCTGGCTTCTTGTGCTGTCGCCGTGTCAGCGCTGAGATATTTGAGCGGCTCGCTGCCCGCCTATATTGTTTAGGAGGTTCGTTACGCGCCAGTTTATGTAGCGCGTACAAATTGGCGCGTGCGGTGCGCGCGGCGGCCGGCCCGGCGCGGAGCTGCGTGTATCATCCGCCGCGTCGCTTGTCTCGTGTCAAATTGTTATTCCCGCTCCGGCGCTCTGGCGGCGCTCATATTCCATCAGCGAGCGCATTACGCTGTTATTAACCGTCGCTCTACGTGAAGCCCTGTCCCGGTGACACGTTCCCTGGCTGACCCTAAAGCCTGAAAGTGCATCCTAGAGCGTTGTGCCAACTAATCCTCAGTAAACGTGATTATCTTCAGCGGGCATCTCGGCTAACAATTCCGCTCACATCTCACTTACCGCAATCGTAATGATTTGCGGCGGAGGTCCGTCTTTGTATGCGGTGGCCACGTCGATTCGTATGCGCGGTGCCCACTAGCCACTATCCCTGGCTGCATCGAAGCTTCCGCGACCGGACTGCTCTAATTGAAATTTATTCGCTTTTACACAACATTGTTGGTTGGGGTGATTGTTCGGTGTATTGTTTTAATGTGTTGTTGTTGTTTTAATTTATATTTATTGGCATATAAATTTCTCAATTATTTATACTTACGTAATTTTGAGAACAGTCAACTTTAGGCAAGTATTTCAGTAAAATTCATCAAATAACACCACTCCATTTCTTCCATATTTATCGATACCCTTACAACAATCTAAATTCAGCAGCGGACGTATAACCACAACACAACTAGGAATATAAACTGTTTAATACATTAATGTATCGTTTAGTTATGCATGCGGTCTATTCGATCCCGTCAGTCGGGATGATGGCTCATCCATTATAGATCCAGTGCATCATCGGTTACCGCGTCCTCTAGATAATTGGTCGGAGTGACCACGTGCAGCATCATGGTTAATTTTGTTGCCAATTAAGTGTTAATATGTTTGCCGGTTTCGATTTTTGTAATCATTTCTGTTGGAGGATGTTGATGCAAATTGAGTTAATGTTTTTTTAGTGCTAAAATTTGTGGTATAAATTGTGAAGAATTTTTTTATATCTTTTTTGAGTTATAGGTATAAAATTGCATAAAGAGTATAACAGTAAAATATAATAAAATGCAATCGAAACTGAGCATCGATACGCACCATGATGGTAGTAAAATAAGAAAAATGCGCGGTAAAGTTCAACAAAAACATGGCACTGCTTTCGAAAATGTGCAAATATATAAAAAAAAATGTTGCCGTAAAATACTTGTTTACATAATAAAATTGAGACGAACAGTCCAGATTTTGCAGATATTGACATTTTAACGTACCTGCCCACCCTCAGAATCGGGGCTCAACCAATATCATTAACGTAAATACCTCCCATAAGTGACAGCGTAGTCAATAAGCGTACAGTTTTGATCCGACGAAATCGTGTCGGCCCACTTCCTAAAACTAGACTGGGAGACGCACATGGTTAAAATTAGGCCCGCGCCGAGAATAGCGTAAACTGCGAGCTAGCCGCGTCACCACGCATCGCCGTTCACATATTGTGTTACACTACATCTAATACTACACTCTGTGTTTATTTTCACACCATATTTACTGTACTGTATGATTCATAAATCAATATAACTCGTTCGTTCCAAATATTTCGCCTCGCCCTCTACTGTATCTCGGATATTCGATGATGTTAATATTTCTTTAGCTCTTAATAAATTTGTTTTGTTATTGAATTAAAATTAATATTGTATTTGATTTTAGTTCCATGTTGAGTTAGCGATTCTGTTAGTTTATTTTGTACGATGTTTAAAGATTTCTCACGATGTTTAGCAGTAACTGTAACGCGATAAATATTAAGATTGTCATCGAAGCATATATAAACATAACGGTGGCCACGAAGCACCACAAATATGAGGACGTTATCAGAATCAAAATAGCCAACTTTATCTCGATGATTTGTTGGAGTCAATCTCGGCGGAATCACAAAAGCCGTGAGACACAATTTCGCAACGGCCGCAGAACATGACTGCGTGTTTTTACAACTCAAACAATGTTTTCTCGTGTTATTGAAAGGAACTTATCGATGGTGGTTTTATCGTGGATCAGAGCGGTTGCGCGGGCGGCGCTGGGGCCTGGTCATTTGTTCCGAGTTCATCAGCGGTTTGTTGTGCAACATCTTCACCACTGCGGCGGCGAGCGCGCGTTGGTTGTCGCTCTGCTCTTTATTTCCGCGTCCATAAATTCAAACTAGCGTCTCTCGTCCGACCGTTACCGCGTGGGAAATGATTGGGCCGCGAGTATGTCGGCGGGCTTTGTTAGAGGATTGTCCACTACAGTATAGATGGCACGATAGCCGGTGCGTAGTGCGCCCGCGACAGCTACGTGGGAACCAGCGGGATTGTGTGTAAACGCGCTCTATTTGGTTGCCATTGTCATTTTCGTTGGTACGCTTATTGATAGTAACAATTTGTGTCGCATTAGAAGCTAAGCGACGCGCCGCGGCCGAGCAAACAGTCCCGGTGCGCCGCCATTGTCGCCGCGCTAACGAACGTTGACTTTGACACACTTGTCAATTGCACCTCAAATGGTATGAGTTAATTTACTAAAGGTTGCGTTTTGAAAGACATCAATGATATAAATAAGTGCGCTCGTATACATTGTATTGCAACTTTTCCACCGAGTCGGAGCCGTTCGGCTCACTTATGATAATGTATTCAACACGCGTCCGTCGCTAACTCAAAGGCAGGTTCGCTCTGAAAACAAATCCTTTTGTGACCGCGTCGATCCATCATACTTTTTCCATTGACAGATCAACGAGCTTACAAACAGACCGTTTTCACATGCTAATACAGGGTACGTGACGCGGATTAGTTCCGCACCGGACGCGTTTACGTGGGAAATTTTGCGTTTTAAGCGTACGTGATCGGTTTTGAACATTAACCTTATAAGGCCACCTACATAAACGGTGATATAATCGCCGCGTCGGCCCGTGATTGCATTAGAATGAGGCGTGGGCGACGTCCTTCTGCGCCGAGCGCCGGCCGTGCAATGCGACCTGAGCCGCGCGCTCGGCGCGACGCGTGCGCAGCTCTCGATTCTCCACTCCCGCGCATGATTTATGTATGACCGGTATACCTCGTGCCGGTTCGTTTAACTAGATGTATTCCAGAATCATTGCGCTCACCGTACGGCTCTCGTATCGTTGCGATCGTGTCGTGAATCTCAACATCCAGTTGCGTCATACCGTCCTGCAGCGGGTGCCCTGCCCGTCCTGCCCCTGCACTCGTGCTGCTCTACACTCGTGTCTTCTCGTGTCATGTACCCTTTAATGCGTAATCGATGCCTGTCACCGTCTCTTTATTAGTCCAGTTACCAAAATTGCCTTCATTAACAAAGCGGGCCTTTCTTTTGAGTAAAAACTGTAACGACCGGTTTTATTTTTTTTCTCTATAATCGAATGTCCCTTTCAAAACTGTAGCAAAGTAAATTGGCCGGGCGAACGGAAAGTAGTGGAACCGGAATCGTTCGCGAGGGAGACCCATATGTTTTGATGTTAAAAGAATTATACGCGACAGTAATTACACATTGGGTTTAATTGAGGGTCCCATAGTAGTAAATACGTTGCCTAGGAAGTCTCGGATTCCTGGCATTACACGGTGTGGCCCGGGATCAGGCTCGCCGCCCTGTAGATTGGCTCGTAAACTTGCGGCTATACACGCGTCGCACGAACACACTCTGTCTACCCCAAGCTACAGGAGAATGCGGGTTTCATAACAATACTGTCACGTCAGTCTATCAAATTAGCGAATATAATGACGTGACATTTAGTGTCTTGAATTATTATAACATAGAGCGATTTATGTCATATTGCGAAAGGATTTCGAAACAGTCTATTTACATCCATGACTGGTGGATTGCAATTTCCGGATCTAATTGCAATTTTAAAAGTGCAAGTCGCATTTACAAATGCCAGCAGTTGACACATGACATGGCCACTGAATATTCAGTAGTGATTATATTTACAGTTTGGCAAGGGAATTTTAATGTACATAATTATGAAGTCTCACTAGAGTGGGTAAAATAATACAAAGACGAGCGCGTCACTCGTTTGTACGAGCATTGTCTTCATAGAACAGTAAAGCCATCCATAGCCTTGAGTAACAATGCTTAATGCAATATATTTTGGTGTAAAGTTAAGTTGTAAATAACGGAATAAACAATTTTATTAATTAAAATGCCAGACTTTAAGTAGCATAAAACCCAGTCAATTCGCTTGGTACAATGTCCATCAAATCGAAACAGCTGTTTGCACGCTGTCTGGCGTCACAGATACATAAGCGGCAGCACCAGGTCAAGCAAACAGTCGCATATGATATATTTACCCTAGTTTACTGAAATTTCCCTACATCGAGACGTCACCAATCTGAACAAAATATCAACAGATTCATCAAAACATGCCCATAATGTTCTATGAACCGCCTATCGCTTGCAACTTTCACCACCTACAGACAGAAGATAAACCTATGAGATCGCATTAGAGGCACGCACGCACATTTTGACACAAAGCGGACAAGTCCGGCGACTATTTTATTGCTGCGTCGCAACCTTTTGTCCGTGCGTCACAAGTGTCAACGGTTAACCGTAAAACGCGATAAATAGCTGCCGCTTGTGACTTGTTACCTCTTTGCGGTATTATATGGAAAAATCGCCATCAAATTAATATTATGTAGAGTTTGTTAAATGTTTGCAATTTATTTGTAGATATCTCGTAATCGAATTCGTCCATGTAGGTACAACCGTTTTGTATGTTTCTGTCACCAAGCATCAAGCAAGAAGGATGTAGTTAGTGTAATTATTGGGCATTATGGATCTTAACGCCTAATTAATCAGGATGCAGAACGCAGTGCAGTGCCTTAAGTAAATCTATAACGTATGTTACTGTTTATGTGCAGTCTTGTTGTTTTACATTAAACAAGCAAGCAGCTCGTCTCGTCATTCAATAAATATAAAATTGTTTAATTGTGAGGTTATTATGTGTGAAATAGAAGAAATATATGATACCTGAGTTACATAATATGTGAATTGGTCATATGTTTATCAAATGCACACAGTAATTGATTCAAAATATCTAGAATATTAATGTAATTATTAGTCACATTTTGACTCCTTTGATCTAGTCCAAACGGGTTTTTTTTTCTTCGTTTCCGTGCATTAACATCGTCGGCTGAGTGTTTTTATTGATTCCAAGTCTAATGTTGTTAATTAGATGTTACATCTGACTGCAACCTTTCCGGAATATAATTTTATATGTTATTATAGTTGATATTTAAATTTAGGTATAAAAAGTGTTTGATTAAGCTAGTGAAAGTGTAAAGTTTTTCTAGATTCATTACGAGTTTACAGTAATTGCCACTCGATTATACAATTAACTTGTCTCCTATAAAAGCTTCCAGTTTTCAGCTATTATAATATTTGCTATCAGGATTTGAATTTGTTGAAGGATACTGGATAGTGTATCAACTAAGCCACGGTAGTCATGTAAAAATGCAGTATTGAGTTCAAATTTTAAGGACAAAATAAAATTATTGTGTATACATAATTGCGAACATAATGTCCGATATTGCGTGTATGATTTTAAACCGATATTTATAGTGAATATCGTACGACGTGACGGCAATATAGCACTCGGACGTCCATATTTCGTGAACGAAAGACGCTGGCACAGTTGCATCATATAAACCGAAAGTGGTCGTAAAGCCTTGGCACTCGTGTTCTGTGATCTGTGACATTGCAGAATTACAACACCTGTCCCGCTTCCTCCTATGGTTTTGATTGGCGTTAGACAAGGATGCCGCCACCGGCTCTCACTTCCGCCCGCCCACGCGCTGCCTACGCCCGAATGAGTTTTTTAAAACGACGCTCGTGTCGCGAAAATTGTTTTTTTGACCGCAACTAAAACCTCTATATGGTATTGTTGTTGCCTGGTTAGTTCGGTGTTGTTATTCGCGGTCTGAGGTAATGATATACCATGGCTCACTTTTATATCGTAGGTGCGGTAAATATTATTTATTATGTGCTTATCTATTGCAGTTGTTGTTCTAAGTTGGTCTACCGCACACCTGCTTCACCGCGGATGCCGTTTATAAATGACGTCATCTCTTGGGCCTGTATCTTACACCTCGATTGACTCTTTTCATAGCAATTTAGTAATATTGATCTTTAGTACCCATGTCTTTGGCATAACATCCGAAGGAGTGCGTGACGTCACCACGTAGGCTTTCCAATAAAATGTCCGCGATATCTCTGCTTGCACAACGTTGCGAACCGTCTTCTTTTTTTAAATTATGACTTAATTCCGAACGCCCCCTCTCTGTACTTTATGTTTTGGCGCAACAACGGTACTGGACATTGTTGTTCGGAACATCATTTTATCTCGAAAATGTGCTATAACGTCCTATTTGGCAGCTTCAAGGTGATGTTTTGGTGTTGGAAATGTAGGTAAAAAGTTAAAGGTTTTTTTTTAGGAAAAGTGACTGTCAGTTTTTTTTTATTGGTAATATTTAGGATCAATAATGATTACTACGTATTAGTTGATATTTATATTTCATCGTCTGTATATACAGCATGATGTTTCATTAAGGTATTTAACCGTCCAAATTATTCATGTTCTCGAAAACCAAAATGTTATAATAACGGAAAACGTCATGAAAATGTAGATGCATAGACGAAGGTGAGACAAACAAACGAACACGTGACTCGATTTACCAAATCATGTGAGACGCGAGGCTTAGCATAATAAACGTTTAATCGCTGTGTACATTTTGTTTATACTTTCGCGTTATACAGGTTGATGTTTAAATAGTGGTATACTCCATTGTAAAGTACATACATCAAATTCTAAATTATAAACGTATTTATTGAAAACTTTTATCACGTTATAAATATTAGATTGAGTATGGGCTTTATGTATAAATGATATTACAATTTAAACAACAACCTTACGTGTAATACTTTAAGGTTTATACTCTAATGCATTTTATTCATAAATTCTCAGGCCATTAATCGAGTGCCATCCTCTTCATAGTTTTGTAAGTGCAACGAATATCTCTACTCATCTTATCAAATAGGATTTAAGGTTTCTCCATATAAACTTCCCATTGGTGCTATGTCGGTGCTGCTGCAGTGAAAACGGAATCATTCTTAGGTGATCTCTATTTATAAATAATAATATATATGTTTTAATATTGTGTCGTTTTTTGTGGGAATTAAATGGTGACGTCACTACAACGAATTGATTTCGTGTGATTTTATTGCCAATTAAATTTGGCATTTATTTGATGCTGAATTTAATCTAATTTTATAACCGACTAGAAATTTATTTAAATTGAAACTCTGCTAGTTAAAAAATACAGCACATTTTTGTAACATAACTTCAAAATACACAATTATAGTCGCTATTTAATCCCCGCCCTGTACGTTCAGTGTGGTACACACAAGTCCAGACGGGACAAAGTCCTTTTATTGATACCTGTATGATATCGTAACATTCCAGTGTGAGCTTCAGTGTACGTTAACATTTTGTGAAGTTTGTGATCCATCCATTGTAACGAGTGTACTTAGTTTAAGGCATGATGTGTGTTCCGGCCTTTATCATTCACTGACGCTCTGTTGATTTGGGCATGCTTTGGGTTTGTAGGGTGTAGTTAGAGCTATTGTATCATTGTGTGAAAATGTCCTAAGTTAAAATTGTTAATTTCGTCACAGATCTGATTTTCTTCCTGACTGTACCTCTGAGGTTCGTTGTTTAAAGCTTATTTTTATAAAAGATTTTGTTTTTTTGAAAGACATTAGTTAAATAGAGCGCCAGTTGATTGATAGTTCAATTTTACTAGTTAAAGAAATTTATATTTAGTTGTAGCGAAAGAGTGCTAGTAAAATTGGATCTCGGTATTTTGACGTTTAAAAATAATAATTATTATTAATAAATTAATATAATAGACGTAAACTAAGAGATGCAATATGTAAACCTATCGAGTGCCTTGAAAGATAAAAAAACGTATTTTTGTTAGTAATTGAAATTTTAAAGATTAGGATTATGAACATATATTGCGTCTTTCGGTTTACAAGTTTTTAAGTGTTAAGTAACGAATGTATCCTAACAAACGATGCGGTCGTATAATATTTTTGAATAATTGCATTCGCGTTTCAATAAAAAACTCTGAAACGTAAATGCATTTCGGAGTTCGGCCGCACTTATGAAGACTTATCAAAAGTGTCTTATTTAGTGCCTTACGAACAAAGCGATAGCCGAAGATTGTACTTAAATTCAAAAGTGACTGTTTTTCAGTATTATTTTACGGTTGCAAGGCAATGGTAGATTTTTTTGGTACTTAATTGACCTTAAGTAATTTATAGAGAACTTATTTCAAAGAAACTAAAGTTAACCAGTTTGTACGACGGGATTAGACAGAGGTTTTAATAAGTACAGTATTTTCAATTGACAAATATAGCGTTAGTGAAAGTTCAGTGACTCACAAAACAAATCACACACTGGGTCACAAAACGATATGTTAAAATGTCACCCACAGTTTATAAATAAAATTTGGGAATGCACACACACTTATGAATTCCTTTTAGGTGTCATGTTCATATTTAAGTAGTTGAAGTTTAAAGATATCCGCAAACTAAGAAAAAACATTCAAAAACCTTTATTCGTGTCATCGTTACAAAAAAAATAAGTGTGTTTACTACTTATTCGATATCACATCCTGCATAATAAATAGCATTTAAGTTTGCTTTTTTCTCTTGATCAAAGTACTTTCGAAGCCATTTGTGCGAGAGAGTCGTCAATCCCGTCGAATTAGAGCCGCTGACGCAAACATTAAGCGGCCGCCGCGCGTGCAACCAAACAAAAACGTCAAAAACATATATTTAAATACGAAATTAAGTTTTTCGACGGCCACTCATTGCTTTTGAGGCGATTACTCATGTATAGCTGATAAATGTGCGACGTGCAATAATTCCATTCTCGTTTAAAAGCTGGCCGGTGTCGGTCTGTGCACACGCGCACCGCAGCTATCTTGTATGTATATTTTTGTAAAAAATATTAAACTCCTCGTTATATTTATGGTGGCGTGTGTGCGTAGACTGGTTCCCATCGGAACTTGTAGAACGTTAGATATTTTTTAAATGTCAAAATGGAAAATTTACGACTTATCCCGGTGTGCAAGTTGCGTCCTCGACATAATGGCGAGTCATGAATTTTCCGTTTTGACTGTAGACAGGCTGTTTCGACAACTGTAATTTATTCTAAAACAATTAGTGTTGTGAACGTGTTAACACATCTGACTATGGTTGTGAAATGGCCGATAAGGAGCGATGACGTCACATGCCGGGATAACGCCGCAGTCGGCACGCGTGTGAAACAACACGAAGGCAATGTGATAGAAACAATACCTAAAGATGCTAGATCATTGTTACTGTAAAATACATTTTGTAAATATGTACTATAAACATAACTAAGCGAGAATAATTCTTTAATACTAGATGCAATGTTGTACAACTTTTTTTCTATTTAAATGTTTTTTTGAAAGATTTAATCTACTCTATTTTTAATAATGACTTATTTTATCGTTTCGAATAATTTATATGTGTTTGTACAATGTCGTAGATGGAAATGGAGGAGACATTAAAAAAATATAAAAAAATAAAACGTTGAAAAATTTGATCAGGTTTTGTATTGTGATTACATTATACCTACCTTCACCCACCATCGGACCGGTCCCGGGAACATGGTCCCGAGTGAGTCCATTGCCGGGACTTGGAGACTCAATCACTAAATTTCCATTGCAGTCATGTCAAAGTAAATTCAATTTTAATGAAATTACATTGGTTATAAATTGAGTTTTCAGTACTGGCAACGTTTTAACAATGTGGTTAGGGGCGGTGATCAAGGGGCCCCTGTCGAGGCGCACCACTATTTTATCGATATTTGCCACATGACTTAAAGGCCTAAAGTGATGTGTTCGAAATCGATGGAATTCTGTGGCGCTTTGACACTGGTCGCCGTCAAACGGACGACAGGGATCATGCTCCCGTCAATCATAACCAAATTAAAATCGATTAAAAATTCGATTATTTATAATCATCGAAAACACCGATGTATCGGATATCAAAGGGGTGTGTCCGATGGTGTTTCGTTATATAACCCGGCCGCGTTAAAATGCGCTTTCGAATGTAACGTGTTATTACGGAAGGTGTATTTTTCCCGCGGTCGGTTAACACGAAGCCTTCGATGCTAAAATTGGCGTGTCCCATACTTTCGCCTGAACGTAAACATGCGTATAATTGATCCACCCACGGGTCCAAGCTTTCTTTTGGCATCGACGGCTGTAGTTTTTAAGATTGGCCAATCTTTATCGCTGTGAACTGAAGATAGAAGACACGAAACGAAGATCGGAACCAAAGGTACGTGCCTTCATATTATTTTGGGTGGGTTAACACTTAACAATTAACATGTGCATTTGTGTGTTTTCGATGTGATTCTCCAGGTGTTTTGTACAGGTATCAATATCGACGTGTTTTTTCACAGGTTTTTATTTAAAGGTGAATTTAAGAACAGTAATTTTCTTTTTTCATATTTTTAATAAATTGACTTTCTTATAAATTAAAATTATTGTAATTTAAAGCTCTAAACTTTTCCAATACGGGTAGTGTCCTGTAATTTCGTTAGATAGTTTTTTTTTCTAAAATAGGGTAATATTTTTTTCTGTATTTTACGATATAACAAATCAATTTTTCTGAATTATATTTCATATTTCCGATACATCTTTTAGAACGAATACCATAAATATAAAACGTGACTCGAACCATCATAACTTTAAACAAATACGTAATGACCGTTGTAAACGATAAATTAAGCTCGACATCATTATCAACAACTCAATATGCTTCGAATATAATGACTTTACACGAACTACGTGACTTGGTGCCTTAAGGACTATGGATAGTGACACCATATGTCTTCATTCTAATATTCTCGTTATTGCCTCATTATAATTGATATTCGCACTTTTTTTTCATATTCGGATAACATCATATTATACTTTTAAGACATTTTTTGTACTTGGAGCGAGTTCGTTTTTTTTAGATTGTAATTGGCTTTATTAAAAAGAATGAAATAAAAAAAATATGAGGTTGAAATAATATTTAGGGGATGACTGTCAATACCGAACAGAAGTTATTTATAAGCTAAAATATAAAAATATTTCACCTTTATAATTTCTTTGGGGGGTATAGTTAAAAATCAGTTCTTAATCTTATTTCAAGGAAATTATTTTAATTTAAACATAGAGTCGTTCTAATAGAATGGTTTTGCGTAGATTGATAGTTACATAAAAGACATTTTTACAAAAATAATAATTAGAGGCTAGTTATAATCAGTGAGTATGTTTTATTAAGGTGTAATCAAGTTAGTGTTGATAAAAGCAGTATTATAATGCAAAATACGTTTTTATCTCGCCTCCGTTTTTTACTTGTCACGGTATCAATATTAATAACCATGATAATACATCTTATTATTGAACATTATTAATAGTATAGAATATGGGTTGCTACCTCTAATTGAAAATTCCGAAAAAGGACCTTTTCTAACCTACTTCAATAAAATGAGGTTCTGTGTGTCGACCCGTATGTATGTAAGTTTGTATGTCCGCGATTTTCTCAAAAACTACTTATCCGACTTGGATGGGGTTTTCGTTATTCAAATGTTTATTCTTCAGGGAAGGTTTTAGTAGATAATTTATTAGGATCTGATGAAGATCTCTGGAGATAGACAATGGAACTCTTCAATAACTAACAGCAGATGACCCGCGAATGCTGCAATTGTATATCTATCTATGATGTATTGTTTACAATATTTCATTATTAACTTTAAAAAAAAAGCAATAAATAAAATCTTTTTAACAAAAAATAAAACAGACTTCAAAATCACTACATATCAAAAAAATATTTACCTTTATATACGTATATTTGCATTTGAAGTTGTTTTTTTTTTTTTAAATTGGTCCCTATTATTTAAAATTCCTTTCTTTTAACCGAAAATGGATAGAATTACTCAAATAATAAGCGCAAAATATTTAATAATTTATTGCATTTGTCCAGGATACCTTTGTCAACCGTTTCAAAAGCCAAAGCAATGGTACTTACCCTCAATCAAATAGTTGTGCGCGATTTACGTGTACCGAGTATTTCACTTACCCCGTCAGTGTGACGGTCAGTTGAATGGGTCATGTTTATTGCGCGTGCGCAGGTTGCCGACTTTATTCCGCCGATTCGTTGTGATTGTAATATGGTGATTAGGCCGGCATAATGGTACAATCGGCGATTGAATGTTGCTTAGGTGTAATGTGTGGATTATTGTTTTCTATGTTAATAGAAAAGATTGATATTTTGTAGATTTTATTATAGCAGAATAGAGGCAAAGAGACACCTGATGGTACCTTGCAATCAGCCTATAAGCTTTGCTAGAGTAATGGTGAGTGCAATGCGATAAAATAAATAAAAATATGGTATTGGTAAGGAAGTGAGTTTGTTGAATTTCCTGTAATCGTAGTGTGCCGGAAAGTTAGTTCCGCGAAGTTCCTATGCACTTGTTTTGAATGAGATTGCGATATTATTTCAGTGGAGCTAGTGATATGCTGTAGATAAATTTTAATTGCGAATAAAAATACAATTTGTCGTAATTGTATTTATTGTAATCTTTTCTCACTGGCACCACTACCGTAACTGTCTTTACCTGAAATATAAGTTATTAAATTGAAGTATAATCTTACGTTCAATTAATCATAAGCCCATCACAGTCCACTGCTGAGCGTAGGCCTCCACAAGTGAGCGCCAACCACCCCGGTTTTGAGCAGCCTGTATTTTTTAATCTTAGGTTATTCAGAAATAATATATTTTGTTAATAAAACCAGTTCTAAAGTTCCACGAATTACAAACAAACTTTATCAATTTACAATACTAAATTTTCTTCAAATTTATATAACAATATGAGATATTACACCCTACGATCGAAAAAACACCAATTCAAAAGCAAAAGTTAGATATTTCCGCGAAGGCTAGAAAATATAATCAAACTGCGAACTGCCCATCCCATAAGGCGCGGAAGGATAGAGTTCCCGAAACTTATACGGGAGCTGATTCTGCTGGGAGCTTGGATTCCCGATGAATACTGAGTAGCCGGGAAAAGTTATAACTTTGGGAGTTCCTGGCTATTTTGAGAAATCTTTATTATAAGACAACGAAGGAGTGAAAGAAAACTCATTTTATTATAGTTTTCTGTGAGATTTTTTCATGCAACAAAATATTTGACACATACCACTTATTTTGCAAACAAAGTTAAAGCCGAGAGCTTGGGAGTAATATAACTTAAGCTTACGCATTTATCCCCGCAGGTATAGGCAGAGGGGCAAATTAGAGATATCGCAGTTCGACCCTATCATGGGGAAAAAATTCCAAACCCGATAACTCAGGTGTGTTTATAGAGGTTCGAGTTTTAATTTTTTGTTGTTGTATTTGGAATTGAACCAGCATCTTTTCAATAAAATAAAATAATACCGACCCTGTATAATTATATACTGCCCACTGCTGATCACTGGCCTCCATTACTACTGAGAGGGTTTAGATCTTAGTCCACGCTGGCCTAGTGCGGGTTGGCAGACTTCACATACCTTCGAGATTCTTTTTTTGGAGAATTCTCACATATTCAGGTTTCCTCGCTATGTTTTCCTTCACCGTTAAGCGAGCGATAATTGATATACAAAAGTCACATAACTTAGAAGTCAGAGGCGTGTGCCTTGGGTTTTGAACCTACAGACATTCGTCTCAGCAATCTCGGCAGAACTTTCCTTTCCCAACGAGGCTATCGTGCACTTGCATACATTACTTCAATGATACAAACATATACACTCACGCCTTTTAACCCCGAAGGGGCAGGCAGAGGCGCAGCTAGTGCATCCACTTTTCGCCGTGCGTATTCCGTCCCATGATGTGATACGGGGCGAGTCTATCGCCATATCAGGCACCAATTCCAGACTCCAGGCTAATACTGAGTAGAGATTTAAACCCAATATTACTCTAAATAAAAAAATAAAATACTTTATTCATCACGTAGGCGAACATAGTTGCACTTATGATAAGTCAAGATACATTAAATTGATTATATTCATAATTATTATTTATACCAATGGTCACTTATATAACTACCGACATTTTTATTGGGAGTAAAATCAATGATGTGAAATAAATAAAAACAAAAAAGCCAGCTCGGGCTGGCAGGAAAAGGGATATAAAAAAGAGATCATTTAACTTTGCGTGACCCGGGGGTCGAACTCGAGACCTCAGCACCGTAGCAACCGTAGTCGAAACTTCATATGTACTTAACAATACTTCAATGATATTCTAGGTATTCACTACCTACTCTAGCGGTGACTGTTGAAGCGATGTTTTATTGTCACATTATGTAGATGCGATCGAGAGTGGACAGCCGTTCGATCGACCGCATTCACTCAATGAAACCGTCTGATTTGTGTGCTATGTACGCAAAAACTGCAGTTTCTATGTTTCAACTGGATTCTTGTGAGTGACGATATTTGACGTACTTTAACAGTTATACATTGTCCTGTTACACGGATTCAAGTTTTATGTCGTATTAAGGGTTTTAAAGTGTGACGAAGTAAGCCTTACACACTGAAGTAATCACTAGTGTTGATGTTGACTGCCTCGGTGGCGTAGTTGTATTGCGTACGCGTTACGAGTACGATTTGCGCGCTGAGGTCCTGGGTTCGAATCCCGGGTTGGGCCAAAAACATTTTGACTGGGTTTTTCCATCTTAAAAATTACTCAGTCGCAGCTCGGAGTCAGGAAGTAGGCGGTATGATACCCCCGTGCATCGGAAAGCACGTAACGCCGTTGGTCCTGCGCCTGATCTCTCTCCGGTCATGTCGGATTGTCGTCTCACCGGACTATGAGAGTGAAGGAATAGTGAGTGCACTTGCGTATTGCGCACACACTTGTGCACTATAATATCTCCTGCGCACCTGGCTGATCTCCGTTGAGATTGGCCGCCGTGGCCAAAATCGGCTAGGAAGGGATTATTAGTGTTGATGTAACATTGTATTTGGTGGTTGCAATTCGCATACAACATATGTAAATACCATACCACTTAGTTAACTACATGGACGTACGAAATTCAAATCTTATTAGAGTCCCATAATAACGGAGAATTGAGTAACCTTTTTTTTAAGTCGGTTAAATAAGAGAAAGTAATTCACGCACAAAAATACCAACGCAAGCTTCCGGACTTACGCATTGTGTCACACAAAAATATATCCCGAAAACAAATACTCAAGAGTAATGCCCGAATCCACTTACGGCCAATTTAACGGGGCGCTGTCAAAGTTTTTTATTGTGCCCCATATCGGCGCAACATATTGTGGCGGGGAGCGATGTGAGCGCATACATTTCGCGAAACTTCATACGTGTATGCCACTTTGTCAAGTGTAAAAGCTCGTACGATGTAATTTGACAAATTATACTGCGACGCATATGACTGGTTGTGAGTAAGTCAAGGAAAATAATTAGTAATGCCGTAGTGTCATATTTATAAATAGTGGATGTTTTTGGAAATGTTATGTCGTTAGGTAAAAAGCTATTTCCATCGAGCGGTAAAATAATTTTGTATGGTAGATTTCGCGTACGGGAAAGTCCATTTATGAATGATAATAGGGAAGATACAAATATAATATTTATGAATATTTTGTGACTGTAATGTTAAAAAAAACATAAAAGAAGGGCCACTACAACGTTTTTATTTTAATTAATATCGATTTTTAAAGATAATTACGAATTGAAAGTATCGTGAAAAGGAACGTGTTATAATCTATCAATCCACCTGTGCTGATATCACATCTGTTATGACAACTTTTTTTTTTTTTTTATTGCTTTGAATGACGAGACGAGCATGCCGTTCGCCTGATGGTAAGCGATACGACCACCCATAAACAGTAGCAACACCATCCAGCACCTTGACTGACAAAATACTGAGTGGCATTCCACTGCGCTCGTCATCCTGAGACATAAGATGTTAAGTATTATGTCCAGTAGTTATACTGGCTACAACATCCTTCAAACCGAAACACAACAGTGCATGCACACTGTTGCTTGGCACAACTTGGCACAACTTGGTTAAGGTTAGAATTGCGAAAATTAATTAGATTTCGAATAAAAATGGAAGTTCATAAAAGAAGACTCCATAAATCTACCGAAAGTTCACATGGTTGTATTTTTTTGTTGTTGAAAGTACAGAGTTTTCCAATGTAGAAATGAAAGGTACTAAACTACTACGGTATGAACGAATCACAGTGAGACTTTTATTTCTATTTCATTCAACAGCTTCTACACATAGCATTAGTTTCAGGTCAACAAGGTAGTCTTATGGCGACAATGCAATCGGTTATATCCAAATCAAAAGAGATGGAGAATTGTGTAAAGTTAAAAGTCGAATTACTCCGGAGCATAAAGTACGTAAAGAAGGTTACCATGTGCCAACCGTTATAAATGAATCGTTCAGTCCTGCCAATGCGAAGACTGAGCAGCTTTTGAAGGTTATTTTTAATATACTGTAGCACAGATTATTACGATTAAAATCTGTCTCCAGGTGGGTGTGCACAGTGCAATGTGCATTGTTCTGACTAAGTACCTGATGTAAGAAAGAAGAAAGAAAGATTTAAAGATTATATTTTAATGATATGCGTTTAATTCATTTAAGTCATGTTTTATTATTACATTATAAGCTACAGAGGCTCTGGGAGATATGAATGATGGAAACCGACTTTGTATTTAAATAATGTTTTCCTTCGTCTGTATGTGTGTGATTATAATGTTTATTGTCGATAAACCCATCGATGTTGATATCATAATTCAGTATTATGATTATCCGTGTATTTATTTATTATCGGAGTATTACTTAATAATTTGTTATTGAAAATGTAGTTAATTTTAGCAGCTAAAATACATGTATCAAAATTTATACCAGCTTCAATTTATTTTACCACTGAGACTGAAGGGGTAATTATTTCGTCCACCACATTGGTCTAATGTAGAATCTAAAAACCTTACTGACTGCCTCGGTGGCGTAGTTGTATTACGGTACGACTGCAATGCTGGGGTCTCGGGTTCGATCCCCGGGTCGGGCAAAGTGATATTGAGTTATTATATTCAGTATCAGCCCGGAGTCTGAAATTTGTGCCCGATATGGCGATAGGCTCGCCCCCTATCACATCATGGGACGGAATAACGGCGAAAATTGGGTGCACTAGTTGCGCCTCTGCCTACCCCTTCGGGGATAATAGGCGTGAGTGTGTGTGTGTGTGTAAAAACCTTCCAAATCTAAAAACGTCTATCATACATGATGTCTATCATACATGATGTCTATCATTGAAATAATAATCTGGACCAGCACTGCACCACTAAAATAAGTTTAAATTACACTGTCATAGCTATCGGAACTAAAGTTTGCGTAAGTTTTGGCTCCTCGTTAATATTTCCCCCGATCTGGCGCGTAGCAGACACGACTGTCGACAACCGGGTTCATAATCATGCAAATTGCATCGCGCGGACGGTCGGTTATCGGGAGTTTTATGATGGCCAACAAAAATGTATGAAGTGGTCGGTTCACATGTCGCTTGTTTTTGGATGTGAATTGTGTTGTTTTTTAACATTTCACGGTGTGAACTATTAATTTTATGCTCATTAGTAGAGTAGGATGGTAACACATTTTTTATTCTAATAAGGGCAACTAATTATTTAAGTAAATCTAGCAGTTTTACTAAAAATCACGTGACGCCGGCCTGCTGCCAAAATTGCTAAAAGCACTCATGGCCTACATTGGATTTAATGCCATGGGACGATCGCGTCGTCGCGCCGGTCGTCCGAATTTTGCTGGCATTTTCCACAATTGGTGTACTCTGGTATGGAAATACAACGAGACTATGGCTTATTTTTACCATAGGTATATACGGTGTTAAACAAAAAATATAGGTAAGTATATCTATAGATATAAAAGTGAAAAGGTCACTCACTCACTCACTCACTCATCACGAAATCTCAGAAATTACAAGTGCTAGGAGTCTCAAATTTTGCATGGGGGTTTCTTTTAGGTCGTAGGTGCTTAATAAGACGGGATTTGGCGAAATTCAACCCCTAAGGGGGTAAAAAGGGGTGACAAAGTTTGTACGCGATAAACTAAAAAACTACCGAACGGATTTCAATGAAATGGGGTATGGAGACAGTTCGAGACCCTGGGAAGGTTTTAGGCCACTTTTTATCCCGGGAAAATGTGAAGCGGGTCTTTTATCCAGGAAAACTCTTTCGTGTGGGTGAAGCTGCGGGCAAAAGCTAGTTATGTAATATACACATAATATACCTATTTTCCTTACCTTCTATATCCTACTGATGACCGCCCGATCATTTTCCTAGTCAACTAAGTAGACTAAGTACGATAGCAATGAGATCGCCATTTTTGCTTCTTGTTTAAACCATTTATTTTACTAAACTCACACACACACACACACACAAAAACAACAACAACAAAAAATGTATAACAAGGTACGCCGCTAACAATGCAATACTTTAAGCGTAGTCTTTGCTGTAACTCTTCTAATATAATAAATTTACAATAAAGAGTTTAAATATATATAGATAAATAAATTTGGAAAACTATCACCAGCTAAATATACCAATATGTGCTAATGAAGATCCCTGGTCAGGCAAAGCCATGTTGAGTTTTTTCTGCTCAGTATCTAACAGGAGTCCGGAAATTGTGCCCGCTATGGCGATTGGCTCGCCATCTTGTCACATTATGGAACGTAACACATATGGTGAAAAGTGGGTACCCTGATATTTCTGCCTACCCCCGAAGGGATAGATGTATGATTTATATGTGTGCGTGAGACAGTCTTTAATTAGACCTAAAAGTATGTGTGACTTTTAAAGTTTCAATTGTTTGCGAATTCGATATAAAATTAACGCTCAATGTCTAACTGCTTATTATTTTGATTTTATTGAGATGCCACTGATAATAGAAACGGTAAATATTCTTTCTATTTTTTTTTAATTGGAGCTTTTCCAAATTATATTCTATGCAAAATCTCGTTTTTTACTGTGTTAACTAACGTAATGACGGTAAATAGGAATATATTATTAAGCAACATTATTTCTAAGACTAAATATTTTGAAGGAATTAATTTCATTGTCATTGTAGATTAAAATCGCATTTCTATTCCATTAGTATATATATTTTTACTAATATAATTGATATGCGACTATCCGTCTTACTGCCTATTCCATTGCTTTTATCTACTTCGACGATCAGCAGTGTGGAAAAATGTGGTCTGTTCCAAAGGACATTGAAGCCAGAGTAATTACTGGTCATTATGAGTCTTAACATCTTATGTTTCAGAGTGTCGATCGCAGTGCATATGCAATGCTTTGTTAACTCTGGTTGGTGTTGCTACTGTTTGGATATAAATGATATGCTTGTTTCCTTATTTTTTTAATGATTGACTTTCGTATCTGTAAGTCTAAACTGTTATTTGTCGATTAGTACAATATTAGTACATTATATAGTATATTTATATTATATAGTATTATTAGTACATTAAGGAAGGAAATTACTACAATTATTGACACTTAATATTGTAGTTATACATCAGTTTCGTCGCTTTATTATAGGGCGTGGATATGAGTTACAATCGACCTGAACCTCATTGAAAACGCAACGTAAAACACTTTTCCTCAAAAGGACATGCAACGTAATATATTCCAGTGAATAATATTCATAAATATATAAATACAATTAAATTATTGTATCATAGCTTTTTCCCGCGGCTCCGCCCGCGTGAATAAGTTTTCCCGGGATAAAAGTCCCGCTTTATATTTTCCCGGGATAAAAAGTAGCCTATGTGTTAATCCAGGACATGATCTACCCGTATCCCAAACTTATCGAAATCCGTTCAGTAGTTTTTGCGTGAAAGAGTAACAAACATACTTACATCCATACATTCTTACAAACTTTCGCGTTTATAATGTTAGTATCATATATTCCTATCGGTTTCGCGGGCGGCGATCAAGATTTCCCGAACGTAGCGTTCGAAATTACAAATAACAGCCTTCTTATAAAATTCAATGTAAGTTATTTTATATAATTATATAATGTAATATTTATTAACCTTTACACGGACCCGTGTTTCTGCTATAAACACCTAGTAATTTTGGAAAGTTTTTGAACAAAACCAATACTTTTGCGTTTACACATTCAATTATCTTTCTGGGACTTTATTTCAATTATGAGTACGGTAATTGTTGGTCGCGGTCCATCATTTACGCGATAATTTTGGGTCTGCATCGTGCTCGCCGGTATTTACTTAGCTCCTCATTCTTGGGTAGTCGACTTCATGTCGAGCGGTGTCAATTTTATGTCGAGTTGTGTCAACTTAAGCTTCTTATGCTTCGGTGCTTAGCGATCATGGGTTAAGACGTTCATATGTATGTTTATAACATCGTAATTTTTTCTCGACAAGGAGGCACGTCTAGTGCGCATACACTACGGTTTTTAAATACATTTATAATAGAGATATGGCGAGCTATCGTTTTTAAGCGGCTCTTAATCTGGGAAGGTGTTTTTTCGAAACATAATCACAAATTTTAAATACCTAGAACCTAGGATACCTAGGATGCCTAGAACTTGGAACTTTACAATCCTGAACGACGCCGCAACTCGATTTAACATCCTCAATCACAATTTTTCTTCTCGTAGTATCAGATTAAGCATTCAACTTTCGACCAGCATCACTACTAAAACTGTCAAGAACAATGTCACGTTAGAAGTAGTTAAACTTTACAGGTGCCTAGTTGAAGGAAGTTTGGCAGCCAGTGGTTCGGATGACATGGCAAACGATCCTGATAGTGAAACTAGGCTATTTAATTGATGTTTTCGTTCGACTTCGTATTGTTGAAAAGTTACACACACATCACGCCTTTATCCCTGAAGGAATAAGCAGAAGTGCAGCCAGGGCACTCACTATTCACCGAGGTTCCGTTCCATGATGAGAGGGGCTAAAATAACTATAGGCAAAAATTACTAGGGCTAAAATATTACTATTGCAATATTTTTTTGAGTTTAAATGTAGATTGGTCATTGAGCTGAGTCTCAAGATCGTTCTTGAGGTGAACGGATGCCATTGAATTAATTAAACAGTAATAATAATGATCAAATACCTTGCAATTTTGTCCTTACTATTTTTTTATTGACTTGGATGGATTTGTTCTATTTGACCTGATGGTAAGTATAATCACAATATGACAACACAATGAGATCTTCGACTGTCGTCAAAATAATGTTCTATTCTACGTTTTTTTCTGTATTTAATAAAAAAAAATACACAGCCTGTAGGTATACACACACTGACGCCCTTTATCCGCGAAGGGGTAGGCAGAGGCGCAACTAGTGCATCCACTTTTCGCCGTGCGTATTCCGTAGGTATATTATTTTATATTCACCAATATTTCTATTTGCTTAATTGATCGCGTGTATTTGCATCCGGTATTAGCATTTAATCTATTACTTTAAGGAAGACTCTCTGACTTGAAGTACAGGTTTTAATATCTAGACAATTTCTGAGTCGGCCATAATTTATATCTGCAGTCCATAAGTTTCTGTCAATTTAAAGAAAAATGTTACAAAATGCATAGTCGATTTATAATTATTAATTGATGTGGTGTGTTTTATGCATTTTCGTTCTTTCCTGGTATTATTAGGCATTGAGAACCCATGTCTGTAACATAGATAGGTATTGATGTAATATGACCATTTATGGTCTAGTGTTTTAATATTTTCCGCGTGTATGATAAATTGTATACATTAGCTATTGGGCGAAATTGTTATAAAGATTTTTACTATAAATAATTAATTGTAATTTTTTATTTCGCTATTGTTTTTACTCAAACATTGGATTAAATACTTAGAAATTATGCAATGTGTATCAAAATTTTCACTTATGTCCATAGATCCTCTATTTTTGTTACACTTTTAGATATATTAAATTAGTTGAAATAAGCCTAAAAGTATCGATGAAAATCCAGTGTTTTTGCCATTTATTATATTCGTTTTCTACCGGATAGTAACATACATTACCTACGCATGGTCGCATAAATTGACAGTAACTAATTAAATAGCTAACTTCTTGTTAAATTAGTATAAATACATCCTTCGTCTAAAGCGATAAAATACATTTTTTATCGTCGTACCACTTAAGAGCATACACCTGTCATATTTTAACAATATTAACATAAATTAATGTTATTTTATTTGATTAACTCCCAGACGAAATAAAATTTAAGTGACCATTTTAAAGGCTCTTTGCGCACATTAGACTGCATTCTGCATAACATATCGCAACATTGGATTGAAAAAAAAAAAATAACAATGTGTCCTATACTTTACGAGATAGAGAACGACGATAATTTATAGAGAACATTTATTTTTGCATACAAAATTGTATGCTCTAAATAAAGCACCATGTATTATAATATGTATAGTGCAACATATGAGCATAACATGTACATAAAAAAATCCTTTATATGACGTCAAGATTTAACTGTCTGTCTCAATAACGTTGGCTGTGTAGGCGGATTGCATAACAACATTACTCGATAACCAATGTCGATCGTTCGAGAATCACGTGTTTTATGCGCGGGCGCAAGCGCGAAATCGTTCGAATGTGACTGAAAATGGCGTCCGTATCATAAATTATCATTTTCGTATGCTCATGAAAGTTTCTGACAGTTAAAATTGAGCAAACTGTGCGAGATGGTGGGTGGCTAATGATTGACTGTGAGAATTGATGCTCGCGTCATATTGTCGAGTAGCTGTTTATGAAAAATAAAATCCATTTGAGGATGAAACATGTTTTGTTTAATGCTGGCTGTTGTGACTAATTTACCTAGTACTAAAATTAACAAGAAATGTGAAGAGCTACCATAGAAATACTTGTGGTTTTTATGTTATTGAAAATTTCTCGTATTACGAGGTTCGTTGACACGGCAAACGAAAGGGCTGCCGGGCACAGCCTGCTCGTTGAATGTGACCGTCTGTATCCGACTATAATGTCTACAGTTTTTAAGTGAACGACAAGAAGGCTTGTGAGCTTAGAATGTCTCCAAAACAACGACAACGCAACTCGTAAGTCGATGTCGTTTAATTTTGAAGTTTGTGATTGATCAAGAGACCAATACGTCAGTCACGTGTTTGTCTCTCAACAGTATAACGAAACGGAGTCGTGTCGTGTTTTTTGCCACATTCTAAGCCCACTGATAGTTTGTTTGATGGCAAACACCACCCAGCACTCAGAATTACGACTATGCTAATCAATTTGGCAGATTAGACGTCTTAGAATATAACAGAAATAGTTTTTTTTTATGGTATTGAATGACAAGACGAGCATGCCCTTCGCCTGATGGTAAGCGATACGACCACCCATAGACAGTAGCAACACCATCCAGCAACTTGAGTTACAAAGTACTATGTGGCATTCCACTGCGCTCGTCATCCTGAGACACAAGATGTTAAGTCTCACTATGTCCTGTAGTTACACTGGCTACAATGTCCTTCAAACCAAAACACAACAGTGCATGCACACTTCTGCTTGGCGGTAGAAATAGACATTGCGGTGGTACCCACCCAGACGGTCTCTTACATATGAGAGACCTACCACCAGTAAGATAAGTTGTAAGATAAGCAGTGAGTGATAGGAGAATTAAAATTAAATAATTCCTTCTATCTGTTCTTTCTTCGTTGACCTTAAAAACATTTAAATATTCCACCTTCAATTGAAATGAATTGCCCAAATCCATTCAGTAGAATAGACGAATTTGTAGTCAAATATTTGCTAATTAATAAAAATCTGCCCACACGTGTCGCAAAAAATAATTTACGAAATCGAAGTGGTTTTTTGCTATGCCATTTTATACCCAATTGACGCCCACGTGGTCGTTGGTTCGCCCAAGTTATGTTGTGACCCACATATTAATGAAGATAGCATCGAACTTAATGGATATTGTTTACTTTCACTGAAGGTTTTGATTTTTAACTTGTTTGTGTTTAAGTAGGGTTCTTTAACTCAAATTTGAAAAACTAGGATTTGAAGCTTTGATTAATTATATACCTAGATAGACACTGAACGTTTCAGAAGCGTCGAAAAAAATAGAGGCCAACTGTTGCCCACTAAATGAGTTCGAGTGAAATAATTTTTGTTGTTTTTCATGGATATAATTTTCTCCTCGTTTTAATAGAAATCATGTAATAACTGGTATCATTATGCGCGCACACAAGGATACGCAGAATGATGCAGCGATAGCGTATGACACAGCTGTCACGCGTACTAGCTTAAGAAAAGTTGGCCTGTTTGTTTTAGTTTCATTGTAGCGCGTCACTCTATCTAGGTATATAATTAATCAAAGATTTGAAGTTGGTAAAACCGGGACAATTCAGTTTAAAAACGGGTCGCAGTAATAGAAATTAAATTTTAAAATACATGATCTAATCAGGGCGCTTTAAAAACCAAGGGCTCTGCTTAAAAACTACCCAGGACACTACAAAAACTAGGACAAGTCCTGTGAAAACTGTTAGGTTGAGAACCCTATGTTAAGGCCGGAATATGTGAATGAAAATATATGTAAAAATGAAAAAAATATAAGAACTCACTTTTTAAATGACTTTTTGGGACCGTTAATCAACACTTTATCTAAGATAATTGTAAATATGTATGTTATACTATTAGTAGTTAAGGTTATCACTGAAATACATGATATAATTACGCAATAACTTAAGAAATTGCACTAAAGTCAAAATAAATATAAAAAAATGGATATTTGTTTACATTTCTGGAACTGTATAGGTATAATAAGCATGTCGTTCACTTGATGGTAAGTAACTGCCCAAAAACAGCAGCAACAGTAAATGTATGTTTCAAATACTTAATATATTATATTCTTTATATCCGCCAATAATAAAAATCGAAAATAAAACTTTTTTTTTTTTATTATTGCTTTGTATGACGAGACGAGCATGCCGTTCGCCTGATGGTAAGCGATACGACCACCCATAAACAGTAGCAACACCATCCAGCACCTTGACTGACAAAATACTGAGTGGCATTCTACTGCGCTCGTCATCCTGAGACATAAGATGTTAAGTCTTTTGGCGGCGAAATGGTGTCGCCGCAGTAGAGAAACAGATGGTTGCGTTCCTCTATGGAAGGGGAAAATTCCCAATCAGGCAGATGTTGCGCCTGACCGGCCGCGGCCCCTCCGATGGGTCCTACTCAGAGGTGGTATATATACCGCGCTTCGCGCGAATATTGCTATCGCAATTCTGGATCGTTCAATGCCATCTGTTGTAGATTTTGGGCGTCATCTGCTAATCATCGATACCCGGTCATCTAGTTGACAATTTACTGAGGTAGTTCCCAGCCATGTTGATAGGTGGCGGTGTTGCTAATTATGCCGCCACATCACTCCCCCCCGGAGACCGGAGGTCGAAAGTTCAGTCGTGAATGCTTGCGCCAGTGCCAGAGAGTTGATGCCCCAGTGAGTCGGGGTGTAGTTGATGCCCCAGTGAGTCGGGGTGTAGTTGATGCCCCAGTGAGTCGGGGTGTTGCCGTTGCCCCAGTGAGTCGGGGTGTTGCAGTTGCCCCAGTGAGTCGGGGTGTTGCTGTTGCCCCAGTGAGTCGGGGTGAAGTGGTCCCAGTGAGTCGGAACCGTGCGCAATTGGCCCTAGTGAGTCAGGGCTGTGCGCGGGTAGTCAGCTCCTTTGAAGCGAAGCTGAGTGTTGCGTCTCTGCGATGACTTCGGTGCGTCACGTGGCTGTACCGCGACAACCGGCGAAAGCTGCTTGAAGAAGGTCCGACTGTAGCGCAGTTATGCCGTGACGTTGGAGCCGAAGACCGTGCAGGAGTGCTGAAGGTACCAGACATGCATAGGCAGCATGCATGTGGTACTTGATGGCGAGAACGCTAACTGGCTGGGCGAAGTGACGACTGGCTGGCTGGAAAGGAAGTGGCAGATGGCGATGCGATGTGATGCGATGCGATGCGATGCGCTGCGACGATGATGCAGGTGCGGCTGGACTCCAGATGTAGGTGCGATGATGTTCAGCGTCGGGGGTCACCACTTTGGCTGCGTAAGGGTCGTCGCCGCTGTAGAGGAACAGATGGTTGCGTTCCTCTATGGAAGGGGAAAATTCCCAATCAGGCAGATGTTGCGCCTGACCGGCCGCGGCCCCTCCGATGGGTCCTACTCAGAGGTGGTATATATACCGCGCTTCGCGCGAATATTGCTATCGCAATTCTGGATCGTTCAATGCCATCTGTTGTAGATTTTGGGCGTCATCTGCTAATCATCGATACCCGGTCATCTAGTTGACAATTTACTGAGGTAGTTCCCAGCCATGTTGATAGGTGGCGGTGTTGCTAATTATGCCGCCACAGTCTCATTATGTCCAGTAGTTATACTGGCTACAATATCCTTCAAACCGAAACACAACAGTGCATGCACACTGTTGCTTGGCGGTAGAAATAGACATTGCGGTGGTACCCACCCAGACGGCCTCTTACATAATGAGAGACCTACCACCAGTAAAAAAAACTATTTAACCACTGATTAAAAATTATTAACTGGGACCCACTTTTGAAATTCGCAAAATTATTCCATCCTTTCTTTCTGATCATCGCTTAACAAAACAAGTCTTAATCGAAGGCTTTCTTTAATTGCGTTTATACGGCAACATTAAACATTGATTTAACGAAAGAGAAATTAATATCGGCTTCATGACATGCATTTTGTGTTGCCCAATAAATCGACGAGAGGATTCGCTGGTATTCGCTTAATCTGTACGTTGGGATGAGTCGTTAGTCGTTGCCTGTGGTTATTACAAACCATTCGTATTATTTAAATGTTTATTCATTAAGGATACTAAGGTTATGTTATCATATATTTGTATATATACATTTTTATTGTGAGTAGGTTACAAGGGGGTCTAACATATTTTCTGTTACCTACAATACTGACCTGCCCTATACTGGCTGTAGTTCTCATACACTGTATTTATAGACATACTGACCTTAATTTACGTCTTGTATATAAAAAGCCGGATATTTTTAAAGGCACGGCAAAGTAACCATAGCCTGTGGACGATAGCCTTGTTGGGAATGTAACGGTCTGCCGAGACAATGTCCGGAGGATCAAAACAAGGCACACATCTCTGACTTTTCGAAGTTACGTGTGTATTGTTTATCAATTATCGTTCGCTTTAACGGTGAAGGAAAACAGCGTGAGGAAACCTACATACCTGAGAATTTTCCATAAGAATTTCGAGGGTATGTGAAGTCTGCCAACCCGCACTAGGCCAGCGTGGTGGACTAAGGCCTAACCCTTCACAGTAGTAGAGGAGGCCCTTGCTCAACAGTGGGCAGTATATGATACAGGTAGGGTTTGCAATCCCGCAAAAGTAACCACCACCACTGCTGCTGATATACAGGGGCGTTCAAGTAATTCAAACTTATGCTCCATACTTATACTCATTGCCAAATCGCGACTCATAATGACTCATTGGCAGGTTTTTACCATGCGTATTGCACTAGGCAAAGGTATCCTCAACCAAAAGTTTACTATTACTCATCGAATTAGCGAGCTACGTAACTTGTATCGTTACAAGTATTTTAGATAAAGTCAGTTAAACGTCAATGAATTTCTATTGCAGGGATGGTCAACATTTTACCATTATTGCAAAAAAAGATTTACACACACACTCACGCCTTTTTATCCCCGAAGGGGTAGGCAGAGGCGCAACTAAGTGCACCCACTTTTCACCGTGCAAATTCCGTCCCATGATGTGATAGGGGGCGAGCCTATCGCCATATCGGGCACAAATTCCACAATCGGGGTGGATACTGAATTCTAGAAAAAATCAATATCACTAATCCCGACCGGGGGTCGAACCCGAGACCTCAGGATTTCAGTCGTACCGTAACACAACTACGCCACCGAGGCAGGCAGAAAAAAATAATATTTAGTTGTTAAAAATAAAATAAAAAAATTAATTGAATTGTGTTCATGCGTTTGATAATCTTAAAATAAAAAAAAATACATAAGTTTTAAGTGCACCGTTCTGAGTGTTACCCAGTTGTCTATGCCATTGTTACTAAAGCTCGGACTATTATATGCCATATTAATGTGCAATAACTGCCTAACTAGCTGCCGGATGGCAGTTGCCAATTGTTTATCATCCCTGCACCATTCGTGCAACACCTGGCCATGGGTGCGTAGGCGAGTTACGACTATTTGTATTTAGTCCTTACAAGGAGACTTATTAAGTAAATAACTGTTGCCTAACTTAATTGTACGTTTATGGTCTTGATTGGATTATTATGAAATTATATTTATTTGTTCTAATAATTTGATTACACGATTTCCTGTTGCCCGGGGTTTTATTTTGTCAGTTTTATATTGTAGGTAAAAAATGTTGTTACAATTTGTAATTATGATTATTAACGGTTAAATGACCGGTATTTCCCGTAGCAATATTTCCTCAATGTACTAAACCTAATGCAATATTAGAAATTAAAAATAGTTTGCATCAAAAACCTGTTTTAATATATTTCCCGTTGTACTCCCATGTAATCCGGCCCTGGCGCGACAGCGTCAACGCGAGCGTGCCTGCGATCGTGGATTTATTGAAATAATTACGGTGCGCGGGCGCATTGTGCTCGCGACGCGTTCGCATGCTAAACACCTAAACGTCGATAATTTACATTACCATCAATCGTTCAGGGACGCACCCAGTTGCGTTGACGTGGGCTTTTTGATGGATTTATTGATTTAGCTGGATAATGTATGGAATAGGAAATCGATGGTAGCAAAGATTAATTCACTACTTAATCTCAATTTTTTTTAAAATCTATGTTACAAAAACTAGTGGACAAATTAATTTAACGCCTGGTTGCCCTTCAGTTTAATTTCATAGTCGCTAAATATTATATTTGCCTTGACTACATGTCTATGGGCCCATAAATTCTACGTGTTCTAAAACTGATGGAGCAGTGATGGTAGACAGATGCTCGTCCGTCTTGCGGATAATGCAGGGTACTTTGATATCATTAAAACTAGGGTCAAGTGATTGACCCAGGGAAATTTGCTTGACGGGATGTATTGAATTCGTGTCTGCGTTTGGATCAGGACTTTGAAGTTTTAGTTATTTTTGATGATATAATAGATTTTTGAATACTTTAAAATTTTGCTTTATAATGAGCAAATCAGTGTAATAAGGGTAGTGTAGTCAGGGTTTTTAATTAAAAGTCCTAGGTACCTGTCTACTTCTGTCTACTCTCTACTTGCATAAAATATGCTTAAATCTTTAAGGTAGTAGTTCAAGCAACCAAAGAGCATTCAGGATCTCGACATAAGTGAGTATTTCAAAGAATATTCTTCACTTCTTCATTTATTGCTAACAAGTGTTGCCATGATATTTCAACGCTGGATTAGTGGATGTGACATGTAACCCGTAATGTATTGCTTTCGTACGTTCAGGGTTGCCACACTAGGCTAGCGGGGAATGATATAATTTCTAAATATCATTGCTAGCGTTTTTGAATCAGTGAGAGGATAAATTATAGACATACTAATATAGTTCTCATTTTTCTAAAGACCTCATATGTCGCCAGAGTATTGTTAGAAAACCTAATAAAAGTTGCAGCTTTGTTGTCTACATAGACGTAGAGAAGTGGACTGCTATACCCCTCACAACATTGTCCACTCTGTAGAAAGTGACAATGCAAAGGAATAGCCTATACCTGAATAGCCAATATATTTTCTGTGTTAACTCGCACCTTACATAGAAAACTATTGGCCGCTCGTTCGATTCATCCCTCATAATTTTACCAATATATTTTACTGAAAGTTGTAATAAGGTAGAGTCCATCCATATCTACAAGATATAATTACACAGTAACATTTGACAGCATTGTTTGCATTTAAACGGTCACAGCGCTATAAGTTTTCTATTAAAAATGAATCAACCTCACATAATTGCTAGTCCGTGTAGCAAACTATAATGTTTCATTTAACCACCGTTTCACTTATACATCATCGTCCTCACAATCAACTTGTCTGCATGATCGAAGGGCAAGGCAGGTGGCACCCAGTGCTGGCCAACACAATTATCGATACCGACGATTATCGATAAGATATTTTAAATTAAATTACCGGCTGGCGATGCGAGATGCATTGACAAATTTATAATTTCAAAGTGACTTTGCTGTGACTAATGGGTTTTTGTTACGTTAATAAATCAATTAACGTCGATAGACAGCTGATGTGTGTAGTAATATGTTATGTGTGATGTGTTCGGGCGTTTGCTTGTGTTTGCGTAGGTTTTTGAATCACTAGCCCGGTTATTTGGGCGCCGTTCACTTTTCAATAATGTAAGGCGCCAGTAATTAAGTAAATATTACGTGTTTAAATTGATTGTGATAACACTTGCGGTGGTTTTATGGCAAGCGGCGGCGCGTGTGTCAATGTAAATGTTGGAATTCTTGAAATTTAAATGAATGCATTTTTATTTTGAATTTGCTTTCGGATTTTTGTTTTGATTGTGAATATAGTTTTGCACTATATTACTTCTTACTATACTAATATGAAAAATGCGAAATTTAGTGATTTTTTATGGATGTTTGTATGTTTGTTAGACGTAAACACAGAAACTACTGAACGTATTTGAACGAAAATTGCTACACGGGTAGATCATGTCCGGGAATAACACGTAGGCTACCCCAGTATTTTATCCCAGTAATTTGCTTCCATGGGAAATAATAGCATTTTTTAATAAGCACTAGCGGCGTAGTGTTACGGTAGTTTTGTAGCGGGAAAGACTTTTAACGCGGGCGAAGCCACGCGCAATGCCTAGTATTCGGTATGTTTTTGATGAATTGCATTTATTTTTCATGGAATTGTTAAGTTATAAATGATTTCAAGACGGAAATAAAAAGTAATATAAGAGTTTAATATAGTAATCTAAACGTCATTTATCGATATACACACACACGTACACTCACTCGCGGCTTTTATCCCCAAAGGGGTATGCAGAGGCGCAACTAGTGCACCCACTTTTCGCCGTGCGTATTCCGTCCTATAATGTGATAGGGGCAAGCCTATCGCTATATCGGGCACAAATTCCAGACTCCGGGCTGATACTGATTAGAAAAACTCGAATATCATTTTGCTCAACCCGGGGATCGAACCCGAGACCTCAGCAATGCAGTCGTACCGTAATACAACTACCTACGCTACGGAAGCATTTATCAATATAAGGACGTCTCTTCAAATTATCGACTTTACTCCTAACCTATTTAAATCATCTAAATATAAAATAACAAAACTGCGCAATATCGAAAGTAGGTTTTACATTGTTTGGCATCTTTATAGTTATTATAGTCTTCAATTCTGACTGATTGCATTTTTTACCCTTTTGACATTTAATTTGGAAGCGGTTTTGATACCATCTGCTGCAAATATTATGACCCTTATGTTAAAGTACATAAGGTGGCCAGTAATCTCATTGTGTGTCACCGTTCGAGAGACCTTTTCATAGTTGTTACTGTAATTGTTGGAATTGTCGATGTTTTTTAAGGTGGGTGAATTTTAACGCAATACGATTGTTTGGTTGAGAACTTTCGGAGGTCAAGTATAGTATTCATACCTTTGCTTAATTATATACCTACCTGGATAGAGTGACGCGCTGCAATGAAACTAAAACAAACAGGCCAACTTTTCTTAAGCTAGTATGCGTGACAGCTTTGTCATACGCTATCGCTACATCATTCTGCGTATCCTTGTGTGCGAGCTTAATGATACCAGTTATTACATGGTTTCTATTAAAACGGGGAGAAAATGATATTCATGAAAAACGACAAAAAATAATTCACTCGAACTAATTTAATGGGGAACAGTTCCTCTCTATTTTTTTCGACGCGTTTGAAACGCTCACTGTCTATCTAGGTATATAATTAATCAAAGATTCATACGTACAATTCCCTTTGTTTCTAGATTATTGCAGTATACAGACTTTAGAGAAACCTAGGTGTTTATATCCTTGTAAAATTAGAGACCCGCCAAGCAGCAGTGTGCATGCATTGTTGTGTTTCGGTTTGAAGGACATTGTAGCCAGTGGAACTACAGGACATAGTGAGACTTAACATCTTATGTCTCAGGATGACGAGCGCAGTGGAATGCCACACAGTACTTTGTAACTCAAGGTGCTGGATGGTGTTGCTACTGTTTATGGGTGGTCGTATCGCTTACCATCAGGCGAACGGCATGCTCGGCTCGTCATTTAATGACATAAAAAAAAAAAAAAAAGACCTATATTAAGTGCACTTAAATAAAAATATATATTTGATTGTTATTTTTTGCCTGTTTGTGGGCAATAGTGGTGGTGAGGAGAAGACTGGATTTTTCAGAGGGGTCGAAGATGTCAGACGGCGACCGTAATCGTAAAAACTAAGGTAAATCGCTATTACAATATGCGAAAATAAGTGTTGCGCCGATCTCATGGAGGTGTAGCATAAGGGCAGGTGGAAGGAGATATTCTTAAGCACTGACGCTATTTATTCCAGAGGGGGTAGGCAGAGGCGAAACTAGTGCACCCACTTTTTGCAATGTGTATTCCGTCCCGTAATTTGATTCCGAAAAAAAAATAAAGATTTGAAACTGAGATCTCAGCGCGGCAATCGTACCGCTGACGCAATACAACTACGCCGCTGAGGCAGTCAATACATTTTAATTTAGTTTCAGAATAGAATCCTGGCATAAAACTATAACAAAAAACAGTTATTGTGTCCGAGTGTTTATGGTCATTTGATAGAAGAAATGTGAAAACGTTGATTTACGATGTTATGACGTCCAAATCCGTCCAAAACACGAACACTGTGTAGGTAAACGGAATATCACGTCATTTATAATCTATGTAACATGAACGACACGTCATGAGCTTAAGGCGTAGGCGATTCACTTAATTGACGGATGGTGTTGTGTGGTGTGAACAATATACTTTTAGTGAGCTTTGTATTTATTGCGGTTTCATGCTGGTTTACACAGTTGGACCATTTTGAAGTCATATCGGAAAATTTATAAATTAATTGTTACAAAAGTATCAAAATTAGAGTTATTCATGAATTATTATTAAAGTATCAAAAATCGCATAAAATTTAATTCCATCTAGAGTAATTCTAACTTCTGAGTTATTAAGTTATTTATTAATACTATACCCTAACTATGCCTATTTATAACCTTGTATAGCAATAAACCTAGCCCTATTTTCTGTAAAATAATTGAAAGAAAGGATAAACTACAAGCTTTTGCCCGCGTTAAAAAAGTTTTTCCGGGATAAAAGTCCCGCTTTATATTTTCCCGGATAAAAAATAGCCTGTTAATCCAAGACATGATCTACCGGTGTGCCAAATTTCATCTAAATCCGTTCAGTAATTTTGGCGTAAAAGAGCAACAAACATACATACACCCATACATTCTTACAAACTTTCGCGTCGTTTATAATATTAGTAGGATTACCGCTTACTATAAACATTCATAATTTAATTAATTATTTCGCTATATCGAGAAAGACCAGCATTTTAGAAAATTCGGAAGCCGCTACCGTCTAAGCCTTGCACACCCATATCAAATTCGGTGGGCGATCCGAACAAACAGATTGACAAATATTGTTGTTTCAACAATTTCACCAACCGTCTAATTTGGGCTACTAACTAATAATTTTTATGAGATTTAGACGTCATTGGCAACGTTTTTATTGTTCCATAGATTTATTTCGCACACCGCATATAGGCAGTGTTAATGAGAATTAAGATGTGGTGAGTGCCGGCGATTTATTTTCGCTTTGATTTTATAGAATGCTATATTTGCTTAATTGGTCTATTTGTTCATCTTTGTGAATAAGTGTTCAGGCTTTTATCTTTAGTTTTATGAATAAAATGTAGGTTTCGATTTAGATAGGAAGGCAACGACTTGGCTGTGCCTTTGGCATTGCTTTAGTCCATGGGCGGCGGATGCTGCTTACCATCAGGGGGACCGCTTGCTCGTTTGCCTACTATGCCAATAATTTTTATTTTTTTCCAATTTTGGAATTTGTAGGCTTTCATATGAACGCAAATAATCTCCGTGAATCGTAGTTGCACTACCTAAATACATTTCTGCTCACCTTTTCGGGGACTTATATTTAATATGAAAAACGTCAACAGTGGAAAATATTGGTATAAACATTCCATTATCGTATAAATAGACTTAATTTTTTTCAAGGTAACTTGTTTTTGAGTGTCGTTTGTTACTTCGATCCAACTCTTGCATTCTACAGATCTGCGTAGGAATTATGAATGATGAAAGATTTTATGTTTTGATTACATGTAAAATATCATCATAATAACAGCGATCCTTTTTAATCCAGTAGTTCGTAAACGATACTTATATGTGCTAGATAAATACTCCCTGGTGCGGCGGTCTGTTTTCAATCTCGGCTTCGAATTGGGTGAAGATGGTGGCAAAAGTCGAAAATATTTACGTTACATATTATCGAATTGCTCTCGAAGATTACGTGGTATACAAACATGATTTCGAAACTATTTTATTTCCAAGCAATGTAATCGCGATCGAGGATCAAATAATGAACGCGTCTGATCTTCGAAGTGCTCATTTGACGCTTTTTTTTAATTTCAACACCTCGTCTCGCGCACGTCATGTTTGAAGGAAACCGAATATAATCTTATCGGCATCGCGATCTTCCATCGCCCGCGCCTCTACAATAAATACGTCAACACACAGACAATCAAATAAAGCGGGCCCGAGAGAGACAATGGCATAATTTGACGGCTCATATCAGATCCACTCATATCTGGACGGGGATTCGAACCGCATTTAATAAAGATCTAAGAAAACCTCCCATGGACTGATGCGAGATAACCCGCCGCAGATTATCACCGCAGATAAAGACGGTGTATTTGAAAGTATAAAGTGTTTGGACAGTCTTCGTACGGAATCTTTCACGTCTACGAACGCATCGATGACGCGTTACCACATTTTACTCAAACCCGAAACTAAATCGATAATGCAACGATATAAAGTTGATATTCGAACGCGTCTGTCAACGATGATATAAAACGGCGCCCTTACCCGCCGCGCGATGCGAAGTGTGTCGTAAATTCTGCTGGGGAAAGTCGAAATTCCCCGCGGCGGCCGACTATCGAGCGTCCATCGCGAGTTTCGCACGATTGATCGATAGTATTTTTTGCTGTTGCTTTATTTATAAAACAATCGAACGTCTCCGATGCGATAAATGTGAGGGTACCAATGGTCGCGGTGACATTTTCGCGCAAAAAAGTTTTTCCAATAAAAAAGAATGAAAAAATTAAATGCGAAATTACAGTTGGCTTTATTCTTTGATGTTTTTGTTAGTGTCTTGATTGTTTATCTGTTATATGCAAGTCTGAATTGAATTTGTGATAATCTTGAGGAACTTTATTGTTATCGTAATAAGGATATAAGTATTATTATTTTATAGTTGTGTTATGTGCCGCGTTGTTTGTGTTTAGTATTTATTCTATTTACCATTTATTTGCAGCCTATCGTAGAACTGGTACCTAGTTGCATTTTATTAAAAATATGACATCATGTCTTAATAATTCTACAATAATTAAACAAGTTCCTTTCATTCTCGGCGAAACGGTGGCTAAATAAAATAAACTTGCAATATTATTGAAGTAGCCTTCCCAAAGGCAACAATGATATACCATCGTAAACAAAGAGTGAAACTGCAGTACAGTTTGTCGCCGTTTCGTAAGCCACCAAGAATCCGGCGTCTCGTAGTAATTGTCATTTCATTATAAAAGTATTCGCGCATGTTGCCGCGCGGGTATTTCGGTCGGCTTTTTGACTCGCCACGAAATTACCCATAATCGAACCTGTCGATTTGCGATCGATTTTATTGTGAGTCGAGTTATCGTTTTATTTTTGTTTTCAACAATGTAGACGTGTAGTAGTGGCATTTTGTGATTCTCGTTATAAGAAATTGTTTTTTTTTTTCTTATAGAAATCATATTATATTATCAGTATATCTTTATATCGTGATTCTATATCGGTATTTTTCTATTGTGATTTCTTGCCTTATATCATTCGCTATGTACTAGCTTTTAAAATTAAATAGAAGATAATAATATGTATAAGTATGAAATGATGTTTTTATGAGTCAAACGTATGAGATAATGTAATAATTTTTACTAAAGGAAACTATTAGGTTTTTATATACGACTCATTTGTAATATAACGATTAATTTAAAATGGTCAAGTAGGGTTATTAAAAAACAACTTGATTGTAGACTAGAATTTTTAATATTAAATAATTATAATTTTATTGAGCTCATTTACGGACATTGATAATTGTTTTTTCATGGTGCCTTTTTGAGTGAAAAAATAAAATAAAAACTCCTATTTTTTGTATTTAGACGTATTTAAAATTGTTCTAAGTAGATTTTTTTGAAAAATTTGAATTGATTTTAAATCTATAATACACAAACCTCGGACCTACATCGCATCGACATCGATTTATTACACATTAATATTGAATTTAAATCGATATCAACAATGAACAATATTTTTTTCACCTGGCAACTTTCTATAAAGCTAGCGGGTAACATCGTTCAATCATCGGACCAATAAATATTTCGCCTCATGTATAGGTAATGAACGTCACATTTCACCGACAGCAACATTATGACATGACCACAGCAATAAAAACTCTTAATCGATGGACATTGAGCGGTCCAGGTAGCCAATAGCGATGCAATGTTATCAGTCTTGAGATGTCTTATGTACGAGCTTTGTTTACTATAATAGCGTGATGACGGATAAAGACGTCGATATATTTACAATTAATGTACCTAATCTAGTAGTAATTGTAGATTTCGGCGTATAGACATTGTTGTATTATTGTGAATGCAACACATAGTAATAATGTGTGCAGTTAACTTGACAAAGAAATTAAGTGCAAGACGTGTATATCCGTCGCTCAAGAAGCTATAGTAAAAATGCAACTTATTTTGTGTAATATAAGTACTATTTTTCTATAATACATTTTACCGGCTTATTTGCTTACCCCGACGGTGAATGACGTGTTGATATTCTTCTAAATTTCCCACAATTTTGCAATATTACAACACAGTTCCACATTGACATTAAATTAAAGAATCTATGATTTTACTACCTACTGGAAAACCCAAATATCGAAATCACTATTGTTTCACCTTGAGTGAAACCTCAAGTATAAATTCGTGCTCGACTCGTCCGAGACATTCCATAATTAAAACATTTGGTAAATGAGTCGAGGTCAAAATATTACTCTTTTGCTATCTATACTAATATTATAAAGCTGAAGAGTTTGTTTGTTTGTTTGAACGCGCTAATCTCAGGAACTACTGGACCGATTTTGAAAATTCTTCCACTAATAGGAAGCTACATTATCATTAATAAAAGGTAGTAGGGTTGTGTTTGACTACGTTGCGGAGAAGGATATAGTCTCCATGGGGAGAGGTTGACGAGAGAAATTAAAGCAATTTCCTACTACACAAGTCTATCGCATAGAAACTTTGATATTAAACTACTATAACGGATTTTATCGCGGTTTTTTATTTTATTTTCCTCCCGACGTTTCGAAGGCTTTGCAGCACTTCGTGGTCACGAGGCAGACATATATTACTGTAGTTTAATTTCAATGTCTTATATTCGCGTAAACTAATATGAACTTTTTAAAGGACAATGTTTAACTATCAATCAATACTAATACTATAAAGAGGAAAGATTTGATTTTTGTTTGTTTGTAATAGATAAACTCAAAAGCTACTGAACCGATTTTAAAAAATCTTTTACCAATATAAAGCTACATTATCAGCGAGTAACGTAGGCTACTTTTTATCTCAGGAAACATAAAGCGAGACATTTATCCCGGAAAAACTAGCTATATCACGTGGGCGGAGCCGCGAGGAAAGGCTACTTAATATATAACGTTAGCTTACATAAGAATAACTTCACAAATCACAACTAAGTAAACAAACGTACTTGAAAGACTTGAATTGATACTGGTCGTAAAGGTCATACAAATATGAATGAATCGACGACGGCCATGATTGTGTAGAAAATATGAAGAGTTGGTCAAAAACATAAATCATTAGATTGTTTGGCAAACCCGTCACAAATGTTTTGACATTCCTTTTGTTTTAAAGACCTTGTGTAAGAAAAATGTGGGCGTGACGACGTTTAGTCACAGTATGCATATTTCTATTTATATACATATAGGTACTAAGCGCTGCTTGCGGAGCCGCTGTGTACAGTCAGCCTCAAAAGTAGCTGCACAAATTCAACATTTTAAATCACATTTGTACTTTTGTGTCCGTATCAACAATCGATTTTTCTTCACTAAAATATATTTCAGTGTTTTCTTTATTTAGTATAAAGAAAAAATAATATTCCGATTTAAGTTAATGTGTTTATTTGTAAATTTTGAGTTTCAGCTACTTTTGTGGCTGACTGTACTTTTTGATATAAGACGTATACTTTAATCCAAAACATAGTCTATTTGAATCCGTTCAGCTATTCCTATATTAATTTCTTACAAATATACAAATACATATCTAAACATCATAGCGTATGAGATGTAAAGGCGTTAACTTGCCTAGCTCTGTCAAAGACATAATTCTGTTTGTTTGTTACATGTAACCGATTTTGATGATCGTAGGTTCGATGCGAATTTGATGGAATTACGCATATGTTTCAATCCAGACCAAGGACTTTTTTTAATAATCCAATATTGAGAGTCACAGTCATAGCCGATTACGATACTTTTAACATGTAAAAGTTCACATCTCGATCGTGTTTGGCAGGAAATGATTCATTTCAAAGGCAGGATATCTCTTAATAATATGCTCATTATTTATAGTTTTTGGGAGAAGACGAACTGGCTTAAAGATCAAGATTTACGTATAAAAACACTAAAATTACACTATTTTTATGCTAAAATAAAACTTGCTTGAATCCGTTAAACCAGGTGCATATTTAGATAAGAGTCCATTACAATTAGATTTATTAATTTTAGCCGATATAATAAATTTTAAGATGTAACACTGAATGCAATTTAATGTATAGGTATATAACAAGATATTTGCTTTTTAAACAGTCCAGCAAAAGAGCAAGTATATGCATAATATTAAGCGACATTTACCCCATAAACACTCAGAAGAATCATGGATGTACCGACTTTAAAAGAAAGTCATAGGGATCAGATTAAGAGGAAAACAGGAAAAAAAAATATTATTGTGACAACAACCTTATTACATGTATATAAAAGAGAGACAAAATACAAAGAAATAAAACATTCATTCAGCCCCTTGTTACAGTAGTATAAAAAAATATTGCAATATTAGTATTATTCATTATTGCAAAGGACATGTCCAAAAACGGGCTTAAAATTCTAACCAACATAGTTTATATATATTTGGATAGTACTCCCAAAAACTAGGGCTTTGCAATAAATCGTTTAATTTTAAAGTCCACCGATTTTGAGAATTATGTAATTTTATTTTTATTAATAACTTTACTTAAAATGAACGTTCTTAAAAAAGTTAGTTATAAATGGAAGGGTCTAAAAATATTTTTTTATTTGATCCAAGACCCATATTTTTGCCTCTTTATTATCCATAAAGTTTGAGCCTGGTCAGATTTTTGAGGCCCATCAACCATTAAAAAGCAGCCATTCCTTTAATTTGGCAATATTAGTCATGCTATAAAAAAATATAGTACAACTAATATTCCAGCGCTGATTTTCAATGTGGGGGGTTGTTTGAGCTGCCGGAATTTTTTCTCCTTTACGAAAAGCAATCTTGCTATCACTTCACATTGATTGACTGAGAGACAGTGGTACTAAATTAAGCCAGCCCAATCATAAAGTAAACGGACTGCCGAAACGAATGTGCAGGTTCAAAACCACGCACCTCTGACTTTTCTAAAGTTATGTGTCTATTCCTTGTGAATTATCGCTTGCTTTACCGACGAAGGAAAAAATCGTGAGGAAACCTGCATACCTGAAAAATTCTCTATAAAAAATTCGAAGTTATGTGAAGTCTGCCACCCCGCACTAGGCCAGCGTGGTGGAGTAAGGCCTAAACCCTCTCAGTAGTAGAGGAGGCCCGTGCCCAGCAGTGGGACAGTATATAATGCAGGACTGATGTTATTATTATTGTTATCATTAATCATACAGTAGACAAATATACCAACAGCGTAACTAGCACAATCAAATAGAGCTGTCAAGTGTCAACACAAGTTTATTAACCATAAAAGTCCCGCTTTGTATTTTCCCGGGATAAAAGTAGCCTATGTTACTCGCTGATAATGTAGCTTTATATTGGTGAAATATTTTTTCTAATCGGTCCAGTAGTTTCGGAGCCTATTCAATGCAAACAAACAAACAATCAAATCTTTCCTCTTTATAATATTAGTATAGATATCAATAATCCGACATACATCCTGAGTCAAGTAGTGGTTCTAATGATGTTGCTTGTTGTCCTTGTCTTGTATGCGTTGTATTGATAAGGGGGTACACTGTCAAATTGTTGCTTAAATTATGTTAGTGGTTATGGTATTCCATCCAAAATGCGCAGGGATAGCTTTCTTCAACGGTATGATTTGGCATTTCATTTTTTTCCCACGTATAATGTCTTTGTAGTGCTCTCACTAATATTAACAGAGGATTTAGAGACCTTCAACTAAATAGCCTATTCCTTCTTTAAGGTCGACGTTGAAATGTCAATTCTTCTAGTAGTTATTGTGTTTAGTTATGGTTATGTACAATTTCTTTTTTTTATTTATTTGGCCACCAACAATTGGTATTAGTTCATGTATTTGCTTGATTTATTTTGTTAAATCACGTCTGGTTAGTAAAACCGGTCATTATTAATTGAATGAAATACTTTATTTGGTCCTTTTAACTCTTAATTATTTAAAATCTTCATTTACAGTATCACGTATTTTATCAAAGAATTAACTGCGTCACACACGAAACAGCCGGATTAAACAGATAGCCACAGTCATTTATATTATAAAAAGGTGGAAATTTCATTAAAAATAGGTGGTGGAGTAATTTTACGGGAATTATAAAGCGCTTACCGTGGTGCGTGTAAGTCAGCGATAGGTATCAATTACGGCGCCTGTGGCCGGCATAATAAATGCATTAGTCAGCGCCACTACACGCGCCTGGCTAGTGCGAAGCTCCTGTTGAGTTCGGTGAATTTGTAGTTATTTTTAAAATATATTTCTACCAAGCAGCAGTGTGTATGCACTGTTGTGTTCCGGTTTGAAGGACATTATAGCCAGAGTAATTACTGGACATTATGAGACTTACATCTTATGTCTCGGGTGACGAGCGCAGTGGAGTGCCATGCAGTGCTTTGTTATTAAAAGTACTGTAAGGTGTATGTTCATATCGTCATTTAATGCAATAGAAAAAAGGTACATGACATTTTTAAATTATTATATTTTGTACATGATTCTGTCTGCATAACAGTTCTTTTCGGGTTAAAAATAAGTCTGTAACACTAAAGGATATAGTTCTTTACTGTTAGTGAAAGTAAAGATGTAGTACTTAGTTAGTATTTACTTCAGGTTCTATTGGAATCCAAAATTTGTAAGATTATCGATAATTATGAAAACACCCCCACCTGTAAAATTATGGGACAAGAATCTCGCCGTATCTTGAGCGCCCATTTCCATCACTACTTGACCTATCGCAGATAAAGATTAAACTCTACCAAATAGCAGAATAGTAAAATGTATTACAAACACAAAAAAGATAAAAACCAATCTTTACTGCCATTTAACATGCAACAAACGATCACAAGGCGCGATACTAATATCTTATAGCAACAATCAAACAGCAATTTTATTAAATCAACAATATGAAAGGGCGATTTGGTTCTTATCTGTGGTCGGCTTTCCGCTACCTTTCGATTTACGCCGTGTTCCCGATAAAATGTACTCAGGGATGTTTTATTTTGGGTTAATTGTTATTTTGGGTCTAAACCCAATGGCAATGATTTTTTGGTGTTTTTTGCTTTTTGCGTATTAGACTTGGTTATTTTTCCACAAGATCTTTCTTTTGTTGGAAATAAATGACTATGTAAAATGTGAGTAATTTTAAATGTTAAGTGCTAACACTGCTAACATAGCTAGGGTATATAAATGTAGGTTACGGCCCCCAGCACCCTTCCCTGAGTCCGCTCTTGGTGCCTGACCGGAGCTGGAACAATAAACGGGAGCTACACGGGCGAGCACTACCAGACATTTTGCATTCAAGACACGGATGCGTCCAGTACCCTCCACCACGCTCACGCAACATCCATAGCGCACCATTCATTGCCGCATCAATACAGCGTCCATATAACGTTATCCCAACAAACCCAGCAATGTACTCGCAAATAATAATAGCCACGTGAAATTAGCTCGCCATTTCGCATGATAATTGTCGCGGCTGGCGGTACACTTATCGCCATAGATAAGGGTCGGTTCCATCTCATTGTGTGCGAGATATCGCGGTGCACTCGGAATATTACTAATTAGGCCCTGTTTATGAGTCGGCCGGCCATTGTTGAAAGAATGAGATAGTTATCAGTTTGTTGTCTGCGAGTGAGATTTGCGATGCGACTTTGTCGGTTGGCGTCGGGTGTAGGGCCGCAATTATTGTTTTAGATGTGCATTTGTGTTGAGGAAAATGTTTGAGAGATAATCGTATGTCATTAGCATTTACAGAACACAACGATGGTTTCTCGGGAAGCGTTTGGATAACCGGGATCGTAGATCATCATATCTCGAGCTCGATTTCAGGTCATGCGCCTCTGACTTTATGAAGTTACGGTGAATTGAAAATAATGATAATCGCTCGCTTTAAGTGTCCGGAAAACTTCGTAAAGAAAATAGTATTCTTCAGAGTTTTATGTAAGAATTTTAAAGGCATGTGGAATATACTGCGTAATAATGCAGCATGGTCGACAAAGGCCTAACCCATATAGATCGTACAAATCACTAAACAAAACTGAACATTAAAAATTATGACGTCACAACTTTTAATGTTCACCAACCCTACCCCCGCTTGTTCTGAAAATATAATCAGTGCGCGAGTGCAGTGGACATTCCCGGATAACGTTGTTTATGTCCTCTATCTGATGGGGTAACAATCGTGTCCCGGGATTATTTTTTACAACTACCCGCCGGTTCAGAACTGGTTGAAGATTTGGTGCTGAGTGTTGCTTCTGGTTCTTTAACCATTAATCTCTTTAGACTTGTGTTTGTGATGGGCAGATTTGAAGGAATAACAGATGTAGGAATGTATATGCTGTGTTGAAATTAATTAGCGTTACATTCGCCATGGCTAGAAAAAATCTATTATTCAAATGCATTAATGTATTAAAAACCCTAATACATCAATGTTCAAATGGCTAATTTTAACATTATTTTGATAGAGAATCTGTCAAAATTCGAAATTAATTCGTTCTTTATATATTTTTCTGGATTTTTTCATGATAAAGTCTTACTGGACTCCTCGTGGTTAGTGCAGAGCAGTTCCAAGTCCCGACTTAGCATGATACTGACCAACGAAAGACACAATTTTCGTCGACGAAGTATGTCAGTTTTTTTATTATGATCGAAAGTAATTAAATTACGTAGGTGACGTGGGCGTTGAATGTCGGATGATCCTTGATCTTTTGTCTTGGTAGAAAATATTGGTGTGGCCAGATAAATGATTTGATATTTGTTTGATGACAATGCCGAAAAATTATTTGAAATTAATCGTATAATACCCAATTTCGTTAATTCTAAATCGGATTTAACATCTAAACTACCAGAAGACACGGCAAAAAGTGAGTGCACTAGTTGCGCCTCTGTCTACCCTTTTGGGGATAAAAAGCGTGATTATATATACTACCAGAAGGAAAGTGAGTTAGGAAGTGGAGCGGAGAGGTTTGGTTCTGGAAACCTAACTTAAGCCTGGTTTAAACCTAATACCGCACACTCAGTGTCCACACCGATATTCTATGTGTAAATACCGGTGTTTCTTATTGTGACATGTAGAGATACTCGTATTCAAACAAATACACTCGATGTATTTTACTGGTGGTAGGTATCTCATTATGTAAGAGGCCGTCTGGGTGGGTACCACCGCAATGTCTATTTCTACCGCCAAGCAACAGTGCTTGCACTGTTGTGTTTCGGTTTGAAGGACATTGTAGCCAGTATAACTACTGGACATAATGAGACTTAACATGTTATGTCTCAGGATGACGAGCGCAGTGGAATGCCACACAGTACTTTGTAAGTCAAGGTGCTGGATGGTGTTGCTACTGTTTATGGGTGGTAGTATCGCTTACCATCAGGCGAACGGCATGCTCGTCTCGTCATTCTATGCTATAAAAAAATAAAAATGCAGTATACTCTGAGTGTACATGTAAATTGTCAGACTAAACCAGGCTTTACCATAGCAACATCAAGTCAGTTTTCTGTAAAATAATATTTATAACGGCTTAATCATATCGACAAATATGTCCACAGTGAGGGTCTACCAGAAATGTATCTGTTTTTAACGTTACCTGTTTGCAGTTTTCTTTCTAGTTAAAACTGCTAGTCTGGAGTTGTCAATCGACGGAATCTAAAAACATTATTCGATATTTTTTCATCTTATTAAGTGCGAGTTCACACATAAAACAGGCTGTTAGATGTATTCGAATAAAACAACTTGTTATCGATTGCATTTTTTATTCGCACCAGCATCGGCCTCCGCATCCCAAGTACCTGTGGACAAGAGAGCATAAAAATTCAATATACTCGTTATCACTGCGATATAAATTCGAGTCGTTAAATGCAATTGTGTGTGTATGCAACCACTTCCAATTGGTATGGACCAATGTACTTTTATCAAATGTTGGGCAATGATTGAATTTTAGGGTCGGGTCTGTTTCTTAAGATAGTTTTAAAGGTTTGTTAGTTTTAAATTGTCAGTTTCTGAAATTTGATGTATTTCTTTTGCAGAGCCCAGGTTCGAGGACAAGAAGTGTTAGGTATAGAAATGATAGAACTGTAATTGCATTTATTGTCAGTTCTTGAATATTTAAGTATTTCTTTTTGTAGACTATATTATAATCGTATTCCCACCTAAAAGGCCGACAACGCATCTCTGTGCTCCCTGGTATTGCAGATGTTCATGGGCGGCGGTGATCACTTACCATCAGGTGAACCGTATGCTCGTTTGCCCCCTATATCATAAAAAAAAATCTATCAATAATACTCGTTATTGTTTTGGGTTAAGAAAAACGAATTCTCATTCCTTGTGATCTATAGGATATTTTTTATCATTCCCAGAGCGTTTTCTTGCGAGCTACGTTGATTAAAGTTACAGCTTTTACTGCTTCATCTTTAAATCCACCTTTTATGTTATGTGTGATATAAATAAATCTTATAAATTAATTGAATTTATAAATATACCAACAACTGCTCAATAAGGTGTTAAAACCGTTGCAATTAATGCTATAGTACTTATTTTTAAATATAAATGAGTGTGTCCACTAATTAATGTGAGTACATGTTAAGACAGATATAAGACAGTAAGACCCATTACTGCCTCAGTGGCGTAGTTGTATTGGGTACGACTGTTGTCTTGAGGTCTCGGATTCGAGCCCCGGGTTGGCTAAAGTGATATTGGGTTTTTATGCTCAGTATCAGCCCAGAGTCTGGAATTTGTGCCCGATATGGCAATAGGCATAATCCCTATTATATCATGCGACGGCATAAGAATGGCGAAAAGTGGGAGCACTAGTTGTGCCTCTGCCTATCCCTTCGGGCATAAAAGGCGAGTGTATATATGTTAAGACACATACAGCCGCCGTTCGGACCGATCATGGCCGATTCGTAAACGATATAACCACGCAATTTGTCACTGTTCATCTATTTAAGTAGGTTTACTTTTATTGTAAGTTGTGGTAATCATTAAAACTGTTTGAAATGGAGGCGTGGGTTCTTTTCCTGTAATTAAATATGCTCGTAGAGAGCTTTCATTTAATGTGTGTAAATAGGTCACACATTAATTCAAGCACTATTTTAATTAAATTCAGTACATATTTTGCATATTCTGTATTACTTTAGAAGCTTCATATAATTTTTTAGCAGCCTTTATCATTATTTTCATTTATGAATTATTGAATCATGTTTGTTGTTGTTGAATAAGAACGCAATTTCCCTTAATAATTCTACATAATTCTACGTATAGAATGATACAATGCATAATCCCATACCGGATTTAAAACCCACCAATAAAAACGAGTGACATTGCCTTTGAACCTCTCGAGTCAACAATTTGGATCAAAAGCACCGAAGCTGGCGCATTGGCACGCGGCACTGTCGAAAAACGCGACGCAAGTTTACGCAGCCATTCTGCTGCTAGATAAACATCGGTACTCTGTTTATTGCACAATGAATTGTACCTTTTTATGTTAATAACCGGCCATGTGGGTAGAATGTCGAAATACTGACTAATCTCGCCGTGGGTTGCCACGGAAAAAATGGCAATTTTAAATTATACACGCTGCCTACACTGTATATGTGTTTTAATTTTAACATACTATTTTAATTACCCAATTCATATTATGTGTTTACGCCTACGTTGTTTTTTTTTGCAATTCTAATTCGCCGGTCATCAATAAATTGGTGCGGTTTTTTAGAGATCTTTGGTGGTTTGTGGGGATATTTATGGTTAATTTTAACTCATGTTGGAAAGGAAGTGAAGCGTTTCTTTAAGATGCGAGCGCGTCAATCAAGTTATGCTTTATGATGGAACATGCATATTGAGGAATAGTTGGTGCATTTTTTGGAAAAAAGTGGACTTTATCTTTTTGTTTCTTAAGTCACACGAACACTTTTCTATTAGGCGGACGGATGGTCGTTGATTAATTATCATAGAATGTCGTTTGTCATAGACAGTTCAAAATCCAAAACTATATATTATAGTATTATAGTTTACCAAATTCTCTGAGAGAGTCTAGCTACTGTTAGAAATGTGACAAGTTTAATCGTCATGTTAATTAGTTTAAATAAATTCAAACGTAATGAGTGTTGAAATAAGTTCCTTTTTCAATGAAATCTAGTAACAAAACATTCACCTTAATTTGATTCAGACTAGATTTAATTGATGTGTTCTATATTTTGTTACCGTAAGCGGATATAAAGCTAAGTTTCACCTCGACCGCGAACATTGTATGTAGGCAGTGACTTTGAATTGTAGCAGACGAAATAATTAAAGCGAACAAGTGGCTTAAAGTATTCAGACACGTTACTTAGCTAAGGACCGCTATGATAATAAGTCTGTTCTCAGTGTTTTCGGTATGACAAACTTTGCAGTACGTAGGCAAAGGGGCGCTATGATTGGATAATATTGAAATACAATGTTGCTTCAGTTGGCTGGCAAATAAACAAAGCTAATCAAGGCCAAAGAAAACTATGAAGTTGCCGACACCAAGCGTTCGGGCCCACTATGCGTCCTCATAGTATGGTTCGTGAAACGGGTGTAAGAGTATCTTAATAGATATCTTCTACTAAAAATTCTTAATACTGATAGACAACGCACAACTGAAACCATTTTTTTATACGGGCTCGGCGAACTGACCCCACTGCACCTGATGATACGTGAAGTTGGGTCCAGGTACTGTCGACTGACGAGAGATGGTGCCGGTGTTTGAACTTAGTTCTCATTTAGCTCTTCTAGATTTTCTCTTTTTTATACGGAACCATTTTTTGAAATCAGTATATGTTTGCTAATATTAATGATGTAAAGATGGCATCCATTAACAGTTTGTATTTTCATCAATATTTCATACTGATCTTAATATTTTTGGACTTCTGAATAATTTGTCAAATAAACTAGTTGTTTTATACTTATGTTTCCTATCAAATAAACATCGATAAATTTAATGAGCTAATTAACATAATTCATGAATATTTGACTGTATTGCCTTTTATAAATTAATAATGTATGAATGAGAATTTTTGTATGTGTTTTGAGTTAGTCATTGGCATTTACTTCTTTAATATTATTATGGCGAATAAATTTCTCCCCTACCCACTGGGGTAGGGGAGAAATTTAAGGAGAAATAGGTACTGACCTATTTCTCCTTAAAGTTGGGCAAACGATTTTGTTTAGCAGTCTGCTATTATCTGACCCACTTGTATGCTTTTCTACATAATGGTTTATGCTTTATTGACTCCAAAACTTTACCGTTTAACCACCCAAGTTCATTATCAATATAGAGGTTTTTTTGTTGTTGTAAGAACTAGTTTCTTAGCTATAAATTACAATCTAGACTAGATTGTAATAAATAAATAAGACTAATAAGCAATATTATTCTAACTTAATTTTCTAGGTGATAAGTTTACTACGACTAAGAATAATGTTCTAGGCACTTTCTTAGAGTCTGATAACATAAAATATAATAACATATAACATAAAATAACATAAAAAACACTTTGTTCGTGTGTTATATATATACTTAGCACTGACACTATTATTTGTTCGCTGTAATTATGCACTACACTTTACTACACTAGTTCGAAAAGTTTAGTTCTTTTTAGTCTTCGCATATAGAGGTGAATCAAATTTTGTGTTACAAACATCTATGAAACCCAATTCTAAAATATTGCAATGCAATGCAATGTAAACATCCCTGTATTATATACTGCTCACTGCTGAGCACGCGCCTCCTCTACTACTGAGAGGGGTTAGGCCTTAGTCCACCACGCTGGCTTAGTGCGGGTTGGCAGACTTCATATACCTTCGAAATTCTTATGGAGAATTCTCAGGTGTGTAGGTTTCCTGACGATGTATTCCTTCACCTCGAAAGTGAACGATATATAATTGATAAACAATACACACGTAACTTCGAAATGTCAGAGGTTTGCGCCTTGGGTTTTGAATTTCCGGACATCGTCTCGGCAGACCGTTCCATTCAATTCTAAAATATTCCTTATAGGTAATGCACTAATATGATTGCTTAGGTGGGATGAGTGGCATTCTACCATCGAATACTTTTCTCTACACCTCTTTTTCTATATCTGGTCTCACCAAGTTACGTGTACAGACATTTAAACACATCCTCTAATTAATACTCTAAACGATATAACCCAGCGGGGCGCAGTCAGCTGAACATATCTCGACTACCCGTAATTGTATTAACTTTTAAAAGGTTAATAAAAAGATCGATGGTATTTGATAGGTTTTTGCTGCCCTAGCAACACCGTTATACTGCTAGACAAGTAGAATACAGGGTTGATCATCACGGTAAACAAACAACCTTGCAGTAGGTGGAAACTTGGATTGACAAAACAGTGAATATTTATAACGTGTTTATGGATAAGGCTGAAAAGTTATCATGTATGCAGTGTGTAATACTATAGGCGGATCCTGGCTGCATCCCTCCATGGTAATGAGCGTCTGCGAATTGCGAGAGCCTCTACCGACGTGAATCAATTAGCTGCATCACCCGTGTTAGTTGCTGTTGTGATATAACCACAGTTAGATACATAAACGAAAATGCATGAAACATGTGTTAAAATTAATTGTGGATAATGGCAAAAAAATCTAGACATTACCATTATGAGAGTGCGAATTTATAATATGGTCACCTGATGCCAAGTAACCCACAATCGAAGAGTTATAATACCAAGAATATATAGGTGTGTTGTCAAGGAATAGTAATACAGGTTGTAGGAGAGGAAGCTTTTAACTGAATTACAGTATACACACGTACCAGACAGGCCAATGACAACATAAAATAAAAAAAAATAATCTTCCCAACAATATTCACTACAAAATTTTAACTAGAATTTTTCCAAGTGGAGCTGCGAAAAATTGCTGAGCACCCAATTTTATTTCGGAGTCTATTCGACAGCCTTTTTAATTAACGGAAGCACTCTGGAGCCATCCTGTATACTAATTAGTCATTGCGCAAACGCTTTCAATATTTCATGGTAGTTAAATTTCACGGGTAATTATCACTTTGTTTTATCCCATGTTGGCAACACTATACGTGTCAACGCCATAACTCAGTGTTTTAATAACACGCCGGCGGTTCGGCAACATTATTCCTGCACGAAGATGCGCTTCGGTGCAATTTTTTACATGTTGGTCCGTGTTATGAGAGGTGGAGGCAGCGGATTTGTGTGAAAGCGGATTTGTTGTAGCTCTCGGATGTGTCTATCTTTGTTGCAATGATTGGCGTTATCCCGGTCTAATGTCAGGATGCGCCTGCCTTTTGCCCGTTCTTGTCTATTTTTCTCAATAGTCCGTTGCGCATCCGTTCTTGTGCAACTTTCTCAGTGAGCCCTAGCTACTTGTGGGAAGTTAGGTCAACGTTTTTTGATCCGTCTACGGCAACCTACAACTGGGCTTTCTAGCACAGTAATTTGTAATCCTTTATATTTGCTGATTTTTTTCCCACCCATCCCGAACCCACATTGCATATATATATACACTCACGCCTTTTATCCCCGAAGGAGTAGGCAGAGGTACAACTAGTGCACTCACTTTTCACCATGCATATTCCGTCCCATAATGTGATAGGGTGCGAGCCTATCGCCATATCGGGCACAAATTCCAGACTCCGGGCTGATACAGAGTAGAAAAACCCAATATCACTTTGCCCGACCCGGGGATCGAACCCGAGACCTTGACATTGCAGTGCAGCCGTACCGTAATACAAATACGCCACCAAGGCAGTCTCTCAGTCACTTTGCATATCTGCTTGTACATTTATCGCTACTGTATCTCCCTTACACCGCGGCGTAACGGCGCAACCGTTCATTAACTTACGCATTTCGGATAATTACGTACTGATAAACCAAGCAAATTGTTCGCGAATTATCTGCGCCGGGCGTCGCCGTGATGAATATCATCTTTCGTCCCAAAAAATGCCTTCTTTTTTCTCCTCTCTGACAAACTGTCACCGTAATTGCCTGCTGTTAATTATGCTACTCGTATTTTGAAAGTTTTTTTTGCGTTCGTCGAATTTTAACATCTATCTTGATGATCCAAAAGGCTTAAATAGAATGCGGATGAATTATTTATTTATCCTTGTTAGTGATCAAGGGAATTTATGTTAAATTCGGGTGTTTTTGGATTCCAATTCGTTTGACTTTGGTGCGACGTAGGAAGGTCTTATTTAATCATGAATGAAAATATATGTTAATAAGTATAAATTATAAATGTTCATACGAAGGTGTTTCAATATGTCCTTTCTTGTTAGTAACTATTCAATGTCTTTATTAGGTATGCATGCTGGTTTACGAAGTACTAAGTCTATTTATTGAGGTTGTTATGTTGTCAGTGTAGAGAGTTCACATTTCTATTGTAGTATTTTTAATAGGTCTATTATAAGCCTCTTAATATTTTTTTTAAACATGCTTCATTAATTCAAAAATATTTGGAATATGTAAAGACATTAAACAGTATAATTATAGTCCGGACATCAGGACCAAATTTTTCGTCAAAAAGTTATTACCAAATAGCTTTTGCCCGCGGCTCCGCCCGCGTGAATGAGTTTTCCCGGGATAAAAGACCTGCTTTATATTTTCCCGGGATAAAAAGTAGCTTATGTGTTAATCCAAAACATAATCTACCCGTGTGCCAAATTTCATCGAAATCCGTTCAGTAGTTTTTGCGTGAAAGAGTAACAAACACCCATACATCCATACTTACAAACTTTCGCGTTTATAATAGTAGGATTGGTAATAAGTCTTACATGACATGTCCGTGTAACAAGACGTCTTAGTATGCTTAAATTTTGTAAAGAAAACAATATTTTGGAAGGAAATATGCCAATTTATGCATTACGACCTTGTCAAAGTATGTTCTAATGAATTTTAGATAGGTATTTAGTTATTTCACGATAGATTGAGTTAGTGACGAACAGGCTCAAAATTTTTATATGACAATTTTCTCAATGTCCGCTCTATATAATCTTAGAATCTAACTCTTTGGGAATATGTCACGTATTCAAAATGAAAACACTTATGCAATAATTAATAGAGAAAAATAAGTTACAAGGAGAAAGCTAATTGCATAACCGACGACTTTATTAGGTTTTAGACTGAACGGGAACTAAACGGCCACATTGAAAATTCTAATTGTTCACCAAGCCACGCTTAGAGAGCGAAAAGTTATAATTGACTCGAACCAATGTTCAACTCCATTTTCTTCTGAATTAATTCCTATATTTTAATTAAATTAATTCCTTGGAATTTGAGATTACTTTTTAAATTGCAATCACAGGAAAATTTCACAATGTCGGTGTAATTTGTAAGCTATATAAAACGACATATAATATAATAACGTACATAAATGGTATGAAACCGCGAGACTGTGCCAAATTTACGCGTCAATCATCGATTACCCCTCATCCAATTATAGTGACACGTTAAAACCGGGTCAATTTCAACAATACAAAAGCTAATAACGCCATTATTGCAACACATTAAAGTTTAAAATGCATTGTGCCCTTTTACAAATAGCCTCAAGTTGTATGCCCAAAAATCATCGGGTATGAAATTCTTACAGGCCTCTGTTTACTTTAAAACAATCACTGCTAATTATCGCATCCAATTTAATATCCTACGGTTGTCTCTTTCTAACATTATATGGTTAGAAAGGGACAGCAAATGTGGTGATACAAATAAATCGTCCTTATAAAATTTTACGACATAATTTTGGTTCGCGCGTTTGGTCCGCTCGCGGTGTGATATGAGGCGAGCTTTTGACTTTCACGCGGGCATAGTATCATGAAATTATTAGTTGCGGTTTCTAAGAAAACTTTCAGATGGAGCTTAAAGCTGTAATTTCGTTTGAACGTTTACGTTTATTTATTTACGCGAAATTTGAGAGAAAACTTGCTCTTATTCACTTTGGGATTCGGGGCGAAGTTTCTTAAACGAGTTGCGTTGTTTTCGCTTTGTTTTAATCAGAGTGGAGTGTGGATCTACAGACTGATGACGCGAATGGTAGATTGTCTTTTTGTTGCAAATTCAGAAAAAGCTTTGAAATTTTATTTTTATTGCATGTTAATGACGAGACGAGTGTGGCGTTCGCCTGATGGTAAGCGATAAGACCGCCCATAGTAAGTAACAGTAGCATCACCATCCAGCACCTTGAGTTACAAAGTACTGTGTGGCATTCCACTGCGGTCGTCATCCTGAGACATAAGATGTTAAGTCTCAATATGTCCAGTACTTACACTGGCCACAGTGTCCTTCAAACCGAAACACAACACTGCATGCATACTGCTGCTTGGCGGTAGATATAGACATTGCGGTGGTACCCACCCAGACGGATTCTTACTTGTGAGAGATCTATTACCTTTGATAAATTATAAACCTTGATAGAGTGACGCGCTGCAATGAAACTAAAACAAACAGGCCAACTTTTCTTAAGCTAGTATGCGTGACAGCTTTGTCATACGCTATCGCTGCATCATTCTGCGTATCCTTGTGTGCGCGCATAATGATACCAGTTATTACATGGTTTCTTTTAAAACGGGGAGATAATTATATCCATGAAAAACAACAAAAAATAATTCACACGAACTCATTTAGTGGGCAATTGTTGGTCTCTATTTTTTTCGACGCGTTTGAAACGTTTAGTGTCTATCTAGGTATATAATTGATCAAAGCCTATCACCTACCACCAGTAATATTATTCTTTACATTTTCTGTAGGACGTGGTTACTGAAAAATGTTAATCAGGATTTCAATCAATCGTAGTTTAGCATAACGCTCGCTCATAAATGAAATGAATCCTTTCTTGATATAGTAAATACACGCCTGCTCATAAACAGTGTAAGCAATTTCTAGAACTAGGAATTTCTAGGAAGTTCTGCGTGGCAATGCAATTGTCAACATGAGACATAAGTCTCAAAATGCCCAGCAATTTGCTACAATGTCCACGAAATTAGTATGCAAAAGTGCTTGCATATCACTTGGTGAAAGACGTACAAAGCAGTGGAACTCTTATCTAGATCTTCAAATACCAGAGGTCTATAAAGTATTCGAGTAAACACGATTACCACGAAAATTGTTTTCCAAGCATCGTGTTACAGATAAGCGCTCGGTAATATTTAGTGGATACAAATGGTCCCCGGCCGGTCGGGGGTCATTGTTGTGTCGCTTTGCGCATTGTGGCTCTATGGCCGGCTTATGATGATAAATGCGTGCGGACCGTATTGTCTGCGTACGGTTAGCATGTTTGTACTTGGTGATTAGTTTTTTCGTAAGTTGGTTATATTTTGGTAATGGATTTATTATGTTAGGCGATAATGCGTCAGACGGTAAATCAGAATTAAGAAGTAGCTTTTATATTATATAACTTGAGGAACAGATTGATATCGTTTCCATGCTATCGTAGCGCTTTTAGTCAGTTTAAAAACAAATTTAGACCTTTATCGCTGTTTTTCTGCATTTGTATTCTGTATATTAACTTCGACCTACATTTTTTTAATGTTCATAAGTACAAATCGTGTATAAGTGTTGCTGACGGTACACACGTGTGAATCGTTTTTAAAGGGCGAGCACAATGTTTTCGGCGGTGACCACACTTTGTCCAACACCCGTCCATCACGCTGTCCCCGGGACGGTGTCATGCGTGATGCAACTACATATTATATCAATATTTTATTGGTAAAAGTTTCTACTTTCTATCTTAGAAGACACGCATCATTGATAGTATTTTTAACTGTTACTGGCGATAATTTCTATAAACCGTAAATGTATAATATGTTATCCACTTCTAGATATAATCTTGGAAATGTCCATTGTTTAAAATGGCAGATACTATTGGATCCGGTACTGTTTTGTTTCATTTCTTTAAAAGCTCTATTACGTTCTCTGTGACTCACATAGTATGCTCAGCTCTTGATCTCGGTCCAGTATAGTGATCTTATCAGAAAGGTAAAATCTACATACTATAAACTATTTAAAGACTGGTATTTACGCTAAAAAATAGATTCAATTTGTTGACAATAATTAAAAACAAAACGTCGTCGGTTTAAATATAATGTAACTCCTATATTATTATAGGACATTGATTAAATACTACCAAAGAATTACTTTACAAAACCTATTTATTGCTACTTTGTATGCACTACTAATATGCTATTATCGTTAATAAAACGCATACGCACCTGTCCGCTGTATCGATAGCGGTAAACAAAACGCCATTTTTAATAGATTTTATGCAAAAATATTTAAATGCAACGCGAATGAATTAGCGGAGAATTAGCTAAACACGAGTCTAATAAACTGCTAAAGGCACGCCTATGGAAAATAAGTTTTATGCCCGATCAGTGGTTGCGGTTCCGTTGTTTTACGACGTAATATTTCGTCACATTTTTACGAGTTGCACTATAAACTGTCAATCTGATATGTTTTTTGTTGCGATGTTACGTCAAGTTTTATGACTTGCACTTTTGCTTTTTTGAGTTTCGAATTGTTTTTGTTAAACATTTTAAAATTATTTATTCATTTACTTTCAATTTGTTTTTTACATAATAAAAACGAGAAAATAAATTCGTTTTGAAACTCGAATATAAAATTCTGCGTAATTGACATTCGGAAACATGAATGCCGCCAATTTATGTATCACATGAATACTCTAATTAAAAACTATGTATGCTATAATGATGTATGTTTATTTGCAGGTCAGTTTGTGGCAGTAGTAAGGTCGGTCATGCATGCGTGTGTCTCGTGTGTTTTAATTGCATCTATTATACGTACTCTGATTTAATTGGATAAGTCTTCGCGCAGTGTCCGTGCGAAAGAGATGATTGATTTATTTCTGTATGTTTTTTATTGTTAATTGTGATATGATACGGTCGCCATCTGTCTACAGGAAATTCAGTCGAGAACTTGTTTTTAATTAATATAATACATATGATTTGAAGTGTTTGTTTGAAATTAGTTCCTGCATCTTATTTCTACATTTTGTGCTTTTAACGTAATGCCTTGTACGTACATGTTTATTCTGATTAGCTATGTATAACAAGTACACATAGTTTTCAGGAGGTGTATTTGATTTTCTTTCAGCAATGCTGACACGAAAAAATACAAACGAGCTGTCAGCTCGCCCTTCATTAGCGTGAAAGAGATTAGTTCTTAAAACGAAACAATATAAAAAAAACAATCGTACTTTATAGGCTGACAGCGGAAGTTTTATTAAATACATCTTAATTTATTTACCTTCATAATCTTGTTATTGTATATGATTTTTACCGCTTGGTTCCGTCGTACATAAACTGATGCTTGACACAATTTCCCCAGTTCAATTCACCGTCCCATCTGCCCACGTAGCGCGCGCGGCGCATGCGTATTGTGCCATGTTTATGTGCCCTGTACCGGACAATTGTTTTCATGTATTGCCCCCGCGAAGCTTTTATGAGTGTAATGCCTGACTCTCTGGAATGTTCTGTGGTCATTTCGAGAAGGTGGGAGGAGGATATTCCTTAATTATATATAAAGCATTGTTAAGCTATTTTATTTTTTGCTAATTATTGTTTATCGTAACTTAAGCGTTTGTCATCAGAGGTAGAGTGCAACTAGTATAGGTAACTATTGGGCATCGAAATTATTTGTGAGATAGACGACGAATTTATCTCCATTTGAGGCAATCCGAATTAAACGTATTTTTGGAATAGAAAATATGTTTGATGACTTAGTGATTAAATCCAGTTTCTTACTGATTTCACAACTCCAAACATTTCTAGATCAATGAAGCACCAAGTAATTTAAGCTAGTTAATTCTAGTCTCATTAATACTTGACTACGTCGTAATCACTTACCTTCTCGAACGGAGCATAGATGATAGCGGCATATTATAACTTTGCATGGCAACTACATGAATCCTACGGTTATAATCTTCAATTATCACATCATAAAAGTACAAAAAGTACCACATAATCGTTCTTTCTTTAAGATTGATAATTTCTTTAGCTTGGTTCTTAAGAGGTAGAAGTTGCTGTTGCACTGTGATCGTGTGTCCGTGTAATATTAAATGTGTTTTATTCCTGTCTTTCGCTATAAAACAGATCCCTTTCGTAATGTTTTTCATAAATTAACTCATCATAGACTCTAGAGTGAAAATGTAAACAACCTAAAATATTTTCGGAATGGATCTTGCGTAGTACATTTTTGTAATCTCCATCGGTCCTCCACAGTTTCCACCAATTAGGACGAAACCCGTCGGGGCTAGATGTTTAAAATGCGTCGCTAATGGCGGCGCCTGCGCACACCAAGGCTCTGCAATTACCACGCTATCTGGGTCGAGCGAACTCTCGCGCTTTATGCATTGCGATAGAAAAAAATAAACGTAGCCATAGCAATGGGATGTTTTGAAATGGTAGATACATATTTAGGGAACTTTGTTTCTCAATTGGGGGATTTCTTGGACCTCCGACGATCGGTGAAACTGCTCAAAACGCAACACGGTCATAAAGACTTTCTCGACGTCTATTTTGGGTAAAATAAAATTCTACCAATTTCAACAAAATTTCAACTAGCTTACACGCTTTGTAAAGATGCCAATGTACACGAAAGAAACACTGAAAATATGAAACAAATATTCATGTTACACTAAGCAAGCGTAATCTAGGACGCCCTCCAGCTAGGTGGAGTGACGATTTGCGAAAGGTCGCTGGCAGAAACTGGATGCGACAGGCCGAAGACCGGGTAAAATGGCGCGTATTGGAGGAGGCCTGTGTCCAGCAGTGGATTAAAATATAGGCTGATGATGATGATGATGAAACAAATTTAATGAATCATCATCAAATTGAAATAATGACTTACATGAAGCTTAGTCCAGAATAGGGCTTAGTTCACTAGGAGGAAGATTTGACTCTACTGCGTCCATAAAATATGAAGACCAAATTCCGAATACTAGAAACGTCGGTGTTATGTTTTTTCTTTCACTAAACCATTTAAGATGTGATCTTAGTCACGGGCGCGCGTACTTGCTAATCTGATGGGTTTATTTCATTGTTTATTTACACTATAATTGATCTATAAAAATGACAGGTTATGTGTCTTCAATTTATTATGTATATATGTTGTAAATATACCCATTAAAATACCTATGTTTGGAACCGATATTGTAAAAAATATTGGTGCACAAAAGCCTTCGGAAAGTTTCATATGTTTCTTATCGTGTTTAGTGGCGCTAAACCCAAATAATCCCCAAGAAACTGAAATTTTCGTGAACTAATCTTTACGAAAATTTTATCAGATTACATCATGCTGCAACTAATAATATAATCCATTCTAAAGATAATTTCAATGCCAAAAAGTTTTGTTTTCTCCTAACTGCATAATTAACCACAAAACAATCTATAATTTTAAAGATTCTTTCATTAAATATTTCAACTAACCACCTTTTTTTCATTGCCTAGTTTACATTAGCGATATCAGAGGGGACAGTAGTTTAGCAGTTATTGAATATGGTTCAGCTAAAGTACTGTCGAAATCGTTTACAGTTCATTATTCCTTATTAATTTTATTAAAATGGATCGCATACTAACTTAACCTCTAATTCTGATTCTCATTTCTGTCATTACTAACACGCATTTTCTATTTGTCCCTCGCAGAGACTGGAATCGACGTTGCTAGCTGAATGGAGAAAGGTATGTTCTTTCTTACTTCTGCTATTGTCCGTTCCTTTCCACGTTTGTTGTATTCCTTTGGTGTCGGTTGTCTTGTTCGGTTTCTTCGATTCGATATCTTTGTATTGTTGTATGTCGTTTGTTGTAAATAGATTCGTTTATTCGTATGTGACGTTAATTTTGTGTTTGAAAGTCGTTTGTTTCGTATTACTGGATACGGTAAGTGATTGAAAAATAATTAGGTACTTTGTATTGTTTTTATTACTTTAATCTGTCTACTTCTTTGAATATATTTTTAATTTTCACCATAAATCCACGTTTTCTGATCCGCTAATGGCGTAGTATGTAGCTTATAATCTCGTTTATTAGGTCTTTGTGATTGGTATAAATGATTACAAAAATAATTTAGTTTTTTAATATTGGTTATAATTAGTTCAGCGATTATTAAAAAAGTACCCTTAGTACGAATATTTATGGCATAGTATTCTTTAGATTATAGTTTTATGTTCATTTAAGAAAAAAAATGTAAGGAAATTTGGACAGTGCTTCGTTAACTTATTGGGAAACAAAATGACAGACAGCATGAACATTGGGCGCGTGTAAACTTTGAATATTAAATCATGTAGCCATACAACAGTAAACTCAAAAAGAATGGGAATCGGCAGCACGAATCACTTTTAAGTCTACTACGGCGAAGCAAGGAGGGGAAATGATTTTAACACCCTATGTATGTATGTATCCATTTCATGTTCCACTCTAGCGTCTTATTGCACCGATTCTTTTGCGGTATGGTATCGTCTAACAACTGTAGAAATACTTTAACTTCAACTTATTCAATATGAACTTGGCGCAATTCTTTATTATTCGTGCTAAGGGTACATAACATGCAAATATTCTTGTTAGACTACACAAATTTTAAACCAAATCTCAAAGACCAAATCCAAGGCAATCCACGCTTAAATAGTCGCACTGGATCTGAACCCAACACTTCCTAGCTCATATATTTAACTCCAATACCAATGAACGCGAATTAACACGTAACTACAGTGGTAATACCGTCGGTTACCAGTTAATGTACTATGATTTATGCGCCGAGCTGTCGGCCATTTAATTATCACTTATTATGATATTATGTGCTGCGGGTAGCGACGCGTCGCGATTATATCTTTGATTTAGTTTTGTTTTGATTTAATGGTAAGTAGTGCGTATGAGTTAGGGCCTGGTATGTGGTACATGGTGTATATGTAAGGGAAATTGCCTCGGTGGTGTAGTTGTATTACTGTACGACTGCAAAGCTGAAGTCTCGGGTTCGATCCCCGGATCGGTCAAAGTTATATTGGGTATCAGCCCGGAGTCTGGAATTTGTGCCCGATATGGCGATAGGCTCGCCCCTATCACATCATGGGACGGAATACGCACGGCGAAAAGTGGGTGCACTAGTTGCGCCTCTGCCTACCCCTTCGGGGATAAAGAGCGTGAGTGTGTGTGTGTGTATGTGTGTGTGTGTAAGGGAAATTGTTGGCCTCACGAAAAGAAATGATAATTAGATGAGGAAGGGTTATACATTTAATTGTATCGAATATTGTATTGTGAGGGGTTATAATCATCGGTCGTCAGTCACCACTCTATCTGGACCCCTCCGGTTATCATCAGGTGCAGTGTGGTCACTTTGCCGTGCTCGCATAAAAAAAAAACAAAATTGTAACAGTTTTTTCCTTAGTTTTTTTTTATTGCAATGAATGACGAGACGAGTATGTCGTTCGCCTGATGGTAAGCGATACGACCACCCATAAACAGTAGCAATACCATCCAGCACCTAGAGTTACAGAGTACTGTGTGGCATTCCACTGGGCTCGTCATCCTGAGACATAAGATGTTAAGTCTCATTATGTCCAGTAGTTACACTGGCTATAAAGTCCTTTAAACCGAAACACAACAGTGCATGCACACTGCTGCTTGGCTGTAGAAATATACATTGCGGTGGTACCCACCCAGACGGGCTCTTACATATGAGAGACCTACCACCAGTAAAGTTTTATTAATACAGCTGTGAAAATAACCCATTCTGCTTCTTCTTCTTCAGCCTTCTTCTTCATTTCCAGACCAACCTGTCAGAAGCGGCCTGCATCCAGTGGGTTCCTGTGATCTTTACAAGGTCGTCTGTCTACCCAAAAATACCCATAACCCATTGAATATGTGTAAAAAAAGTAAACTTAATAAAAAATAAAACACGTCTTTTGTCACAACCCGCAAATCCTTAATACTGCAAATGAGCACGCTACATATATATCAGTGAGCACTCTCGTTAATTCCATTCAGCGTAGCGTGCACAAAGCGTCTTCTTTCGCGCGTTTAATTAAATGAAGTGAAATGCGTCAAGGCGGCTGCTCCAGCGTGTGGTTTAACAACAAATTTATTGTGTGGCTTCGGGATTAGCAAGTTTCATTTGTAAGCCTGAAATTCTAGATGTGTCCTCGACAGGTAAGACATGTATAACCCAGAACTTCGTATTTCGAAGATCAGCGTGACCCAAACCGCGCTTCAACCACAAATTTGAAGAACAAAACTTTACATGACAATGAATCTCCAGTTCGTCTGCAGACGTTTGATGTTACGTATCATCATTCCCAGGTTCATTGGCTTCAATATTCTTTTAACTATGACAGAGTGGCTTTTGCACGCGTGAAGAAGTTATTCCGGGATAAAAGTAGCCTCTGCGCTATTTCAGACTATAATCTATCTACGCGCCAAATTCCAACTAGATCCGTTCAGCCGTTCTGGCTTGATTGAATGACCAATATCCATCCAAACTTTCGCATTTATAATAGTATATATTATAGTAAGATAGTGCATGCACATTGCTGCTTTACGACAGCAATAAACAGTGGAACCCGTGCAGACTTCGGTATATGAGATGTCCTAAGTTTTATAATACTTTTTACCTGGTTTCAGTAACCCTAAATGTAGGATCTTGTCAAAACACTACATTGCTTGACATTCCCCGCTGTTTCCATGGCCTCGTCAGAATTTCTCTTATCGTCAGCGTATACCGATGTGACGTTACATCATTTGGACAATTTATGAGTGCGTTAACGTTGTTTATATATGTTGTTCGTGTTCACATTCGCGGTAAATCTCCTATATGACATATTAGAACATAGGAGACTAAAATTATTCCATTTGGTGAAAGTTAGGGTTTTGATAAACATTGTTTTTTGTTAATTGTCTTTTTGTTATGTATTTGGATACATTTTGAAACAGCATTAAATATCGCTGAGTCAGCATCTTTTGAAATTCACGATGAGCTTATCATTGGTCTAAAATTTTGTGGCAACTGAACTTGATCCCTGAAAGTTGAAACCAATGAACTTCTAGGTAGGATGGCGTCGCTTAAAAATATTATGTGCGAAGTTTTCAATTCAGTAACTAGTACCGGTTGTTCGAGACGATAATATAACGTGCCTGGTTATTGTTATGTCGATATTTGTTTGTTTATTATATCTGAAAACACACGTAACTCCTCCTCGGAGTCCTCGGAATCCGATCTCTTTGATAGATCTCCTCTCTTAACATCATGAAACCAAGTAGTACCACTGGCAATATTTGCACATTTTATATTTAGATTTGTTTGTTTTTTGTTTTTTGTTTTTTATATAGATAAAATGTTTTATTGTTTATTTTTTTATTTTAAAGAGTTTTTTTGTCTTTCGTGACACGCACGCAAAAGGCCCAACGGAAGACCAGCGCTGGCTGTACTGCCAGCTTATTTGCTGAGTTGAAGCCTTTTTGCAACAAATATCGTTTTAAGTGTTTTATGTAAGTTTTATTTTATACGTGTGTATTCTGTTGCAAATAAACTTAATTTCTTTCTTTCTGAAACGAAAAAGTTCAGTAACTTATTCTTAGTCGTCTCTCTGCCTACGCATTAGGGATGAATTTAACAGACGTTATGTAATTCCACAACCTATCAACCAACACTTCGGTCTAAAATTTTCCAAAACTTAGGTTCAATTTTGGAATCTAGCGCTCGTAGGTCACGAATACGTCAGTGTCACGAGAAATATAATCTGAGACATGTCCCATCTGATAGCGGAGGTCCCCCGGTCTCTGTGATCTCCAGTGGATCTGCGGTGGATCACCCGCGACCATCTAAACCGGTTCGCTCATTCATCACACCGCCTCTTTGAACTGATTATTGGGGTTTGCTGGGTGTATCCGGCTCGAAGGATCAAATATTTAATTTGGCGAATGGCGATTTGCAATTAGTCCATCGTTGATGTTTTGAATATTTTTTATGTATAGTGTATTAATTGACTGTATGGTGAATGTAAGCTTAATATTTAATGGATCCTTTCTGGCGTATTTGCAATTTTGTGTAATGAAGTAAAAAAGCTTCATTATCTGGAGTAGTTATTTTTTTTATCACATACTCGCAATTCAAGTTGTAGGCGAGTTCTCCGTCTCCTTATTCATAATTTTTAGAGAACAATGTTGTTAATTTACCATTAGACAGCGAAAATATAAAAGTCTGACATATTATATCGAATAATTACAGATGAACGAAAAATAAATATTTAAAGTCTTATAAAGTTACAGTGTTTTTTATTAGACAAACATACCATGTCTTGTCTAAAGTTTGAAATTGACATTAAAAATATTACAAAACAACAAAGGTTGGCCAAAGTGACCCACATTACGAAACCTCGACGAATTCATAGAATCAAATTAATTAGCGTTAAACTACATATCTTTTCAAAAAGCATTTATTTTATTACGTGTGTCGCAGCGACCGTTACGCGCAACCTGTCTGTCAACACTCTAGATGCATCTGTATAATTAATCCAGGCGTTATCATATAAAAACGAGAAAACAAAGAATTATTAACATTTAAATTCACGCGAAAATGAACTTTATCACCTAGGTCATACATGCGAAACAAGTCCATCGTTTAGCAATCTGCCAGAACGTTTTATTGCAATGCTCTTAGAGTCCAAATTCGTTGCATTCTTTTAGTACTTTCATAGATTATGAAGATAGGGGTGTCATAATTTAAATCGTTTTTGTTTGATAAATATTATTTAATTTTACGCGTGAACCGCCAAAGATGTGCGGATTTCGTTTAAGTGATAGGAATCTGTTTTTTTTTGTAAATACTCGGCAGATAAAGACGATATATGGGGTCTTGTTGGCAGAAGCTGTTGACAAGTCGGTCGCATGTTTCTTTTGTGCGTAAACAATAAATTTCTATAAATATCGGTACTGTGAAATAGTTCTAGTTTATTTCCTAGAAGAATTTCGTTGTTTTCCCACGGATTCACAAAACTATGAATTCTTGGACTGGCGGATGGGTTTAAAACTATTATAAACATATATTTAGGCTGGATTGTAACAACTCCTAATGGATGACAGTGACAGCACGAGGTTTTGAATGTGTTTATCACTAAACATATTTAGTAAGTTGATGTGTGAACCAGCATTAGTCTGTATGTCTTTTATAGAAAAAAATGCGACTCCAATCTAGATACTACACACGGCGCAGTGTGTTTCAAATTACACTCATAATATTCCTATACTATCTTATCTATTGCCGCAGAAGACTTTCGAAACGTCCCAATATTAGGACTCAGTGTTTGACCGCTTTCCATCAGGCATCATCAGGTGTGAGTCATTTCTGTATAAATTGCTCAACAGCTGATCTTAATTACAATATTACCACACAATAACCATTGAATTATGTTTTAATTTTCACATTTCAGCACGCGCCGAGCTATTTACCTTCATTACTGATTAGCGTATGATTATCACAATTAGCTTAATTACATTATGATACAAACTAAGTTGCTGACATTTGCTAAGGGTATAATTAGGGAACAATAAAATGAGCTTAAAGCTGGTGCTAAAGAACATGAAGTTGTTGGCTTCTGATGAAGGCGTGATGGTATGAGGGATCTTTAACTCTTTTTCTGGTGTGTCGATGTATGACGATGATGTATGGGGACGATTTTCAGAGTCGTGCGAGATGTGTCGAGCGACAGTTGGTCTTTGTGTTTAGTGATTTAACGAGATAGATGGCTAAATAAACGTGAGAGTTAAGTAAAGCATTGTAAGAGTAGGAAGTAGCTTTGAAAAGTACTAGTAAATACAGACCTTTGAGTAAACGAGGGAAGACTTCAAGAGCAAGTAATTGCGTAAGGTTTTTGACGCTCGCCCATTATGTATTTTGCCTTTGATGTGCTGGGGGATGGGCCTACTTTTATATTGGAAATAATCATTTATACAAGATATTTGATGTAGTGTCAAATTGACAAACAAATTCAGCTTGCCAAACCAGTGAATCGATATCTAGATCCTCATAGATTTTGTCAAATCAGAAGCAGACGGTTACCGTATAGCCTTCGATTTATTGAAACTAACAGCGATATGTCTAGTATTGTTCACGGTCTGTAATATCAGGTGTTATAGAATAAGAGCCCCGGGGATGCGTGCGCGCACTAATTTGCGTCTATATCGTAAAGTATATCGTTTAAGTTGCGCTCGCGCCTTTGCTTAGATCGTAAGTGCGGCGACAGAAATGTCGACACATTATAGCGGCGCTAACGAGCCGACTGGACGCTAGCGATGGGATCAATATCGATATATCTAATTTTATATATCTATATATTAATACGTGAAGAAAAAAATTTGTACCCATTTTTAAGCACAATGCGCGCACGAAGAAGTGTGTTTTTTTTTTTTTTTTTTTTTTTTTTTTTTTTTTTTTTTTATAGCGTAGAATGACGAGACGAGCATGCCGTTCGCCTGATGGTAAGCGATACGACCACCCATAAACAGTAGCAACACCATCCAGCAACTTGTCTTACAAAGTACTGTGTGGCATTCCACTGCGCTCGTCATCCTGAGACATAAGATGTTAAGTCTCATTATGTCCAGTAGTTATACTGGCTACAATGTCCTTCAAACCGAAACACAACAGTGCATGCACTGTTGCTTGGCGGTAGAAATAGACATTGCGGTGGTACCCACCCAGACGGCCTCTTACATAATGAGGGACCTACCACCAGTAAAATGATGTTGATGATTGTGATGTTTTGGTACAATTAAAACTCACATAGAAAAGCAGTGCACATAAATAAGAATTATGTATATATATATGTGTTATAAATATATTGAATTCTACGGTCGAATTACAACTACTTGACGACCACTAGTTCGTAGTAATTAGGAGAGTTCTTGAAGTTGTTAGGGTGGGAGATTTATTTGTTAAAATTTATTATAACTTGGCGAAAGCAATTGTACTTTATCAATGTACTGTCGAATTTCATGAAACTCGTATTGCAAATACACGACTTAAGTACATTGGCAGGATACTCGCTTAGTAAAAAGTTTTGTGCTTTACTGGTTTATAACTGTATAACATAAAAAAAATAAAAATCAGATTATGTTGCGTTTTTACCTTTGCTAAATTTAAAACAGGTCTAACGATCCTTTTATGCATTATCCCCATTCCTTTTTTCAATAGTCGCAAAATAGTTACTACCTATAAAGTGGTACATTTGTTTCTTGCACTCCTACCACATATTTAAAAAATGGTATTAATCAAAGTTGTTTTTTAACTTAATTAGTTTATTCGTGTAAAACATTTCATCTTGATCTTAAACACAAACAGCAAGCAATAAATAAACTTGAATATTAAAAATAATTCAAATTGGAATAGTATTTAAAGGTGAATCTGATTTATATCATTTATCTGTTCCTGTGGCAGATGGTCGCATGTTAGACCAGTGCAGATGAATGATAAACACTCGTTCGTAAATAAATATTTTTAACCTGTCAAGTAAGTTATATTTACGTTGAGGCGTTGTTGAAAACGTTTATTTCTTCAATAATTTATCCGCCACCAACATAAGTGGCGCGCATCATCACATTATCATATTTTGTAATTTAATACGTAGAGTAAAACTTAAAATTGTGCCGACATTGAATCAAAAAATTCACACTTCGGTCCGATTAAAAAAACGTATATAAATAAACAAAGGCCGTGCTCCCGGCCGGGCTACAAATTGGATCGTTATCAACCGATCGGCGGCAATAAGTCGTCGCGTCACGTCGATAAATATGACGATATTTATCGACAACGCTACCGTGGCGTCGTCGACACGCGCGCGGCACTAACCGCAGTGACAACCGCTTGTGAGCGATCGCACGGTTATTCCTGATTTACTACGCAGCGTACTTACGTTTGCTTAAGTGGTGTAATCAATTTTTAGATGGAGAAAAAATATTTTATGCGACGTTTTAGCGGAGAATTTTGTTAACAGTAAACGGGAGTTATTACTTTGGGTTGGTGGTATCGAGAGCCAACGTGTTTAATAATATAGGCGTTTGAGATCAGTGTTTGATGACGACAGTATTGTTATATGATAGCACAATAGATCTATGGCGAGGCGATTTAAAACGTGTCATGAGATATAAATAAATATCTAACGTTAATATTTTATACATGGATTTGGATTTGCGAGGAAATACTAATGGGTAACTTTCTCGTATGTGTTTTAACTGTATAGGTTATACTGATTTTTCATTTTTTTATTAACCCTGTCCACCCCCACAGTCCCCACACAGCAAGTCGTGAAGTGTATCGTCGTTTACCTTGGCTCGTATGACGGGAATGTTCTCATTTAAATGTCGTAAAACGAGCGCGATTCTGATGGCGGACGCATCAAACGGAATTTCAAATGTAATTTGACTGGAAGCATTTAGTTTGATAATCTCGTGATGTCATTTCTAGGTATTTTGTTAGGTTTGTTACGATTAAAGCGAGATATCTTTCAGTTGAGTGGCATAATTGGTTTATTTAAATGATTCTAGTAACATAAAAAGCATGTTCATTTTTTAGTTTAAAAGCGCTAATTTCTGGAATTACCGCTTTGTGTTTGAAAATTGTCTCACTAGTATTTATTTAAATTTTGTTATTATTTTTGTTTGTAAGCCAATATTTACGTTTGAAATGGTTAAAATGGAATTAAATTCTGTTCGAAGTATGGGTTTGCGCTTCCATATCCGCTTGTTTATTCTTATATTTATTTTATCTTAAGCCCGCTAAATCAATATGGATATTAATCCACGCAACGTGACAATACCAATGCGATACATTTGTGAGATCAAATATTTATTTGATGTATGGACTCCGAGTGCTATGGGACTGAAAATATCAAAAAAAATCTGTGATCCATGACCTAAGCAAATGTAAGCAGTTAAAACTTTACACAGTACTATTATATAAGCTCATAACTTAATTGTCGGAGGGGTAAGCGACTAGTGCAGCTACGGCCCAATTTCCGTTCATGCCATGGCAAAAAGATTCTCCAAGATATCTTCAAATTATTGATTTCCTAAGTAGCATTTTTAACTAATACTTGTAAAGTTTTAATAATTAAAATGTCTGTATAAATACGACAGAACCAGAATCACCCAAATTCAACTTGAATTCCCTGGAAATTAAACCATATAAATCATACGAACACGTAGAATATACTAGTCTACAGGCCACAATTACTGGCTTACGTCATCGACAGAGACGCATATGCGCAACCCACGCGAGAGAGAAAGGGACAGAGCACCGTGAAAAACAAGATACCAAATACGGATATCACATGTGTCTAAATATCGACATAGAATGCGTTATGTTGCAGTTATAGGGACGAAAATGATCGCAAACCGTGATTTTTCCGGCAGGTTTTCTTTGAGAATGATTTTTTTATTAGTTTTTGTATGGGGGTGTGTTGTATGGCCAGTTTTGGTCACATATGGTGCGCTTGCGCCGACCCGTTAGGTGGCGTCGTGTAGTGAAACTGATCGTTTCTAGCGGTTTTTGAGTTGACAGATTGTTGGATTTTTGTGTTGAGGTTTGGTTCTTGTCAGGGCATATTTTAAGGCATGTATGAGTAATAGTGTTTGATGTAAAATGTCGCGTTGGTTAATGTATAAATAATATCTATTATGTGTTGAAATAATTTTGTCAATTAGTCATCTGATTTTTTATACGTGAATAAGTGAAAATAATTATGAGTTGCTTATCAGTCCTAAAAATCACCAAACTATGTACTTACATTTTCGTTGACATGATATTATTTGGACATATACTACTGTTATCCATAGCCAGAAAAAATATTACTCAAACAGTTATAGAACAATATACTTAGCATTGAGGACCGAGGTATAAAGGCACACGTTAATAACTCAACAGTGCGCCGCACGGTGGCTCGCTGGTACTTATCACTAACTGTTATCTAACTTAATACTAATAAATTGAGATTTAAACTGTGAGCTGGTTGTGTAGTGAGACTATGACATTATTAAAAAAAAATGTCATTAAATCTGTTGAATGTGTATTTATGTTTGAATGTACTGACGTTTGATATATCTGTTTTTTGAAAAATAACTTAGGTTAGCCTGTTAGATAAACGTTTGTTCTTTCTTAGTAGAGCTATTAATGACACCTTAAGATTTCATCCGGAAGTCTGGATTTTGGGCCGGATATGATGATAGTCTCACGGTCACCCCTATCACATCATGGGATGGAATACACACGGCGAAAAGTGGGTTCTATAGTTGCGCCTCTGACTTTGGGGATAAAAGGTGTGAGCGCATTGTAAGATTTCAGAAATTTACTTGTGAAGTGCAGTTGTATTTCTACCTATAAGATTTCCACCTTAACTTATTACAGTATTAAATTTTGAATATATATTATTTTTAATATAGAAATCTTGTGTGACTATATCTGGTAAAATTTATGAAAAGATTAACATTTTTTTTCATACAGCAAAGTGACCCCACTGCCCCTGATGGTAAGCAGAGGGGGGGCGAGGTCCACAGGAAACATTAATACGAATATTCAGTTGTTGATTTTATAGTGCAGTGCTTAGTATGTCTCAAACTTAACACCCACACAACCATACCGTATCTCAAAATCAAAGCGCATGCGTCGCGCTGTTTATTATTTAGCTTGCAGATAACGCGCTTAGATTTCACTTTACACTCATTTTATTGGACAAATGCTGACTTTGTATAAATTATGCGTATTTAATTCCTTCTAGAATAGAACTATTTAATGCTTAGATTTGTTTGCTTTTGTCGTGTAAATTATAGATTTTGTCCCTGAATTCGTCTGTGTGGAAACTATTGGATTTTTTCATTTTACTTCCTTAATGTGTAAGCAGAGATCTTATAGATTTTCCGTATGCTTCTATCCGAATCAAAATCATTAGCTTTTTATTAAATCTGTTTATTTTTTAAACTCACACATACAAATTAATATAAGTACCTACATTACGATGTTTATGAAGATATATCTGAAGAGATGTGACTTCAAATATTGTGTGAATTAGTTTAATGGTTCTAGAATTAGTTTATAGCGAACCAGCCAGTTTAACTTTTTTTTATATAACTCAATAATAGGTATAAAGTAATGGGTAATATAGAACTATTGTTTGAAGGTGTTGGCGGTTGTTATCAGGCTTTGTGCGTTGTGCTTTTTGGCATTCACAAAAATTACTCTTAATGCCATCACCTACACAATAACCCGATCATTTTTCAACTCTATCTACCTATAGTGAAGGCGTGAACATGCCTGCCATATAAACTTGTTGGTTATCGTTCTATCTCGAATATTAACATGTAAAGTGAACTAATTCAGAGCTAAATGTTCGAGCGTTGACGATTTATTTGTTATGTTTGTGAATGTGGTCTACAAATTCAATGAGTAGTATTTGACTTTATGGGCTCAATGATTTAGTGGCTGCTTATATAGGCTGTAGATTAGGTGGTCGTAAGTTCGATTTCCAGGTCGGGTAAAACATTGTATGAATATTTCGTAAGCATATGGAGTTGAAACTAGAAAGTTGGCCGGTCAAAGACGTTGCCGTATCGTTTTTGCAACAATCGTGTATAAATTGGTGCTGGTACTAATTGTGAGATTTAAGGACAGTTCAAAAGAATATACTGGATATTAACGATTCAAATCTCTAATTCAAAAACTGTAACATTTTTTTCATTTTAAGAGTCTATATCATTTATCAATATGTGAGCTTGCGACCCCCGCCGAAGGTAAACGTGATAGCATATGGAACCGTTTTGATAACGGAATGCTAACAAATAGGCATTAATTTGTATACCATTCTTATTGAGATTTATGTACACAGTACATTGTATATTGTACGCCATAGTGGCTTGTTCCGGTGAGTTGCATTCTTGGGTGGAATCGTATATTATTTCTAATATGGTAGACCGATTTGTCTACTTGATTTACGCTATATTTGAGCTGATTTCTACTTCCTACTAAGTCTCACTTTTGATTAACTCTAGTTTTGAGGATGTTTATGGCCGATAGTGATCTTGTACCACCATAGATAAGCTAATTGCTCGTCTGCTCCCTCCAGTATAAAAAAGTACCGTGTAGCCATACCTCGGTGTCAGGACAAAAGAAAGCGCGATTGGAATCGGCTATTACAATTGACAAATCATTTTTAAAATACAAAGCATTAACTATTAAGATTTTAAGCAACTCTATCGCGACAACTATTCTCCTTCTGTTATAAGGCTTTATCGCTATCATTGCATGTTATACGAATGTAGCTTTCAAAGTGTCTCTCGCGGCCCGGGCCGGGCGGAAACACGACAATAAATGGAGCAAGCGCGCGGCCGAGATAACGCGCGGGCGGACGGACGGACGGGCCGGTCGTGATGTCACTTCCTTGTCGGCGCGTGCGCCGCTCCACTAACGGCGGTGTGCGGGACGGGCAGTGGAGGTTTGAGTCTTATTCTTGTAATTATCTCAGGATGAGAAGCGTTAGTGCAGTCCTTTGCAAATGTTCGGGTGGTGTTGTTACTGTTTTTAGGCGGCCAGATTAATACTATAAGACGAGTAGCTTGCTTGTCTTATCTTTCAAAGTTTTGGGCGCTGTGTTTCTGTTGATGGGCACCGGTGCGCATTTAGCCTATTGACACAACATGAATTGCAAGTTGAGATATATTTCAATTAATGTCTTAGCAATTTGTCTTGATTATCGCGTACCATCCTACTAATATTATAAACGCGAAAGTTTGTAAGTATGGATGTATGGATGTTTGTTACTCTTTCACGCAAAAACTACTGAACGGATTTCGATGAAATTTGGCATACGGGTAGATTATGTCCTGGATTAACACATAGGCACATAACACATACTTTTTATCCCGGGAAAATATAAAGCGGGACTTTTATCCCGGGAAAACTCATTCACGCGGGTGGAGCCGCGGGCAAAAGCTCGTACTTCATATATTTATACCTTTCTTTTCCTTGATAGCGTTAATAGATATCCTATTTACGTGTTAAGATTGTCATATTCATAGGTGAAAGATTGATTTTTAAATAAGGAAAACCTCTTATTTACACTTTTCTTACAACTTGGACCAAACCTCAACTCTAGGCCGTGCCGCTTCCGTCATACTCCCAATTTATTTGCGGTTCCCGTGAACTCTATGCTCCGGCAATAAGATTGATTTCTGAATGGCCATAAATGGACAAGATCTTGTTACTTTTTCATCGGTCGGCGTTCAAAAGAGTTCAACGGGGTGCGCCTTAAGATGCCCTCGTTTGTTCATACTGTGAATTGTGATACAGATATTTATTGTATACGATTTTTTTATCAAAATGTTGGTCTTGGGACTTATAATTTGTTCAGAAACTTTAACAACATTTAAAACCTGAATGATATTTTACAAAATAATTTGATTAATTTATTTGAATTATACTCGAATCCAGTACCATGATAAATATGTGAGTGCACGATAGCCTAGTTGGAAATGGAACGGTCGGCTGAGACGGATGTCAATAGGTTCAAAACCCAAGGCACATACCTCTGACTACGAAGTTACGTATTGATTATCCATTATCGTTCGTTATAACGGCGAACCCTCTCAGAAATAGAGGAGGTCCGTGCTCAGTTGTGGGCAGTAAAAGGATGGTATTATCCAGTACCATGCAACATATTTTAATTGAAACTGAAATGATAGACTGTCATTGCGCTTATCTTCTAGCGAGCTTTTCCTCATTCACTTATATAATAAAGCATAGTGCATACCATTCAAATTAATATTTCTTATACAAAGATATAAGTTACTATAAACTTGAACACGTGTAAATCCGAGAGGGCAACACGGCGCATCACAGCGATCGGATCACGACTTCTCAGAACCCTGATGACAGTTCAGATCGTCCTGATATATCATCGACGCAGGCGTACACAACATTTTTTGTTGTCATACTCGATTTTTTGCAAGCTCACCGTTATTGTAGGTATAAGTATAAAAACTTTATAATGATTTTTTTATATTTTAATGACGAGAAGAAAAAATAAATAAATGTATAATTAAAAAATGAAGTTTGATATTGTAACATTAACTTTTCGGATATCCAACACCTCAGTCCGCCCCGTGACCATGAAGGCTGTAAAGTCTTCGAAACGTCGGGAGAAAATATAAATTAAAAAATCGCGATAAAATCCGTAAACTAGTTTTATATTAATGTCTGACATTCGCGTAAAAAAATAATAATTTGGTAAGCGCCATTGTCTATGTATAAGAACTATTGTCGGGGATGGAGTATGACCGCGTAAGTGAGTAAGTAGTATGGTAAGTATCAATTTCAATTGGGATTTTTTCGTCACACGGTATTGCACTATCCCCGAATCCCGACACTATATATGGCTGCATAAATTTCATAAGATGTTAACCCGTATAGTGACGATTCATAATTTAAGACTGTAAAATGATGTACAATGCTTACTTTTTTTTAATTTTGGCCAATTCTAGCTCAGTATTTATTTACCTCAACATGTTTTACTCGTCGAATCGGTATTAATAAGAAAACAGTGTTGTTAAGACACAACGCACATGTAACGCGTGGGCTATGTTTGGAGTGTGGATGGATCTACGGTTGAAAGACACACGTTCGAATCAAAGAAACGGTGTTGAATATTTTCAAGTATTTTTGCAAATGTCCATGGTATTTTGGGGCATTTTTTGAGATGATTGTTTTCGTTTCTGTTGCTAGTGTTTGTTATTCTATGGTTTTAATATAAAACCGTTTTCAAGCAATTGTATGTTGGTTTTTGAAGAATTTAGAAGAATTCTAACGAGTCTGAACTTTGATGATCCTCAGCATTCAAAAGTTACATTCATTATAATTTTGTGATGAAACTGGAAATGACAAGCATTTATATTTCTATATTAATCTACTTCACTTGCGTAAAACTTGAGGCATAGGTAGTATTTCATTTTAACTTACTTTATCCATAGAATTTTTTGACATAGAGATTTCCCCCGTATTTTTACAAATATTGCAAATATTTATTTACACAATATTCCAAATGTTGACGAGAGAGGTATGGTTGTGAACGAATCGCGGCCGCATCGGATCGCATTACAATCAACGATCATTATTTTAAATATTTACTCTGACAGGTCAAAGTACGAATGTTCCACTCTCGAGCATATTTAATATGCATCGACGTAATACAGTAAGCCTTTGTAGAATGTTTAACTGAAGGTATTGTTAACTACCCAATTCGGGTTAAAGTTACCTACTAGTTTCAAGTTCCTAAAGTAATTTGTGATGTCTATAGATTTGTCAGGAATAATAAATACAGTAGGAATACTATTAATCGCATTAAGTATTTTAAGGCATTCGGATAGTCGAAAATTCGGATAAATGAATGTATGAAGTGCTTTTTTGTACGTTTGAATTATTACTAACTAGCTTTTGATCGTGGGTTCGCCCGCGTTAACGCTCAATCCTGAGATAAAAAAACTTATAGCACTTAGGGGAAATGTAACTTTCTATTAGTAAAAGAATAGAATCAAAATCTATTCATTGGGTTTTTAGTTTCATACAAATTTCATCCTATGTAATAACACTGATGATAGGCCTCTCATTATGTAAGAGGCCGTCTGGGTGGGTACCACCGCAATGTCTTTTTCTATCGCCAAGCAACAGTGTGCATGCACTGTTGTGTTTCGGTTTGAAGGACATTGTAGCCAGTATAACTACTGGACATAATGAGACTTAACATCTTATGTCTCAGGATGACGAGCGCAGTAGAATGCCAGTACACACAACACAGTACTTTGTAAGTCAAGGTGCTGGATGGTGTTGCTACTGTTTATGGGTGGTCGTATCGCTTACCATCAGGCGAACGGCATGCTCGTCTCGTCATACAATGCAATAAAAAAAAAATGTTTTACAGAAATTGTATAAAGATATAAGTATAGACATAACACAATGTTTCTCTCTGATTATTTTACATGACCTGCATTGATAATGATAAGCTCAGATGCAATGTGGTCATTATACTTAAAACGACAGTATTCATCACCGAAGATAATCAAATTATTACGCACAATTTGTCCGTTACACTGTAAATAATACTTTAATCCAAACTTGACAGAAAAAAGCATTATATTTTTTATTTATAAGTTTATACAGAACGCACCTGAGTCTACAGTTGCGAATAAAAATGACATTTTTCGCGACCTCAGCGACCCGTGGTTTTGCGCCGCCGATAATTGTGCGGTTTAATTAAAAGTGAATTAACAATTCATGAGCCCCGGGACATCGGCGTCACGCTGCGTGTGTTTATTGTGCGTCCGTCTGTACTGTTAGAGGTAATGCTGTACTGAACGTGACGAGATGGACGCGAAAAACTAGGATATTTTAATAATCGACTTGTAAGGGCAGTCTAATGTTAGGAGTTAGCTAGAAGGGTTAAAGGACGGTTCGAATGATGCGACAAACGTGGTTATAATTATATAATAAATGTCAACCGTCAAAACCAAATCTAGTTATGGGTTATGTGTTAAGGTATATTTAGAAACATAGTTTTGTCGTGGAATGCCATTGTATTACTTTAGCTGATTTTGTGTATAACTTACAACATGATTATCAAATAGGGCGCTATAACTATGGTCTTTAGGCGTACAGTCAGCAGCATAAGTAGATGAACAAATTCAAAATTTCAAATGGCCTACATACTTTTGTGTTCTTACTAATCTTATTTTTCTCTTAACATAAATAAAATAATAGGTATTTACTTTACTCCAACGAAGAAAAAATATTTCAGTTTAAATTAATGCGTATATAGGCGATTTGAAATTTTGATTTTGTACAGATATTTATGCTGCTGACTGTACATAAAATGCTTGAACTTCGATTCAAATAACGGTCGTGTTGGGAACCGTACCTTAATTGCAAAAATGTGGTGTCATCTGTGAATGAAGCGTGTTTAAGCTTAGACTTAGCCGATACAGCTGGCTTTTTTTTCTAGCTTGATAAATGACTTCCTCTTAACCTGCTGGATAAGCTTAATGGAAGTAACAAAAAAGTTAAAGATAGCGTAAGTCTTGTATTGATTGTAATCCCTATAATGACCCGTATGACCTCAAAATTGGAATAATATCCAGTGTGAATTAGTATGAAGTTATGATATTTTATTATTAGGGAGCCGGCGAAGGACCAAGCTGTTCACCTAAGTCTATCGACCATAATCAACAAAAATACTGAAAACAATAAGTGCTTTACCGTAAAAAAAAGAATTAGGACTTAGAAAAGCAACACTTGTAACTTCTGGCCTAAAGAAACGCGACAGTCATTTCACATATTTAAATTTTGTGAAGATGTCTTACTCAGCTCAGACTTGCCTTTTGACCTTTGATGGTTGTTTATTGAGACTCTGATCTCTGCCACATTAGCCGCTGATGTTATCTGCACGTTATTAACTTGTATGATATTATTTATGATTTATTTTGACTATTTAATATTGGTAATATGCGGTAAATGATTTTGGCGAGGCAAAATTATCTGTGCAGTGTAGAGAAAATATAATGTTTGATTAATGACACCGATCTTTACGGTCGCCAGAATGACTTTCTGGATATATGCAGACGGAAACCCGGAACTTGATTTGACTTTTATTGGCAAGTAGCTGATGTAATAAGGAGTAACTTAGGCTACTTTTTATCCCGGGAAAACTCATTCACGCGGGCGGAGCCGCGGGCAACAGCTAGTCTGTTATATGAATTGTATTCATTTACCTATTTGTTTTCTACTTTTGAATAAACCATGTCGTGTTTTTTTTTCTCACGATAAAAATCAGTCCTTATTTCTTTATTCTATCAAATAACTGCCAAGATGTGTACCATCATTGAATAAACAAATTGTTTTCGCAAATTGCCAATAACGATGCGCAAACATTCGACGCGTCTGTAAATGCATTGACAAGTATGCACATAACCAGCAAACGACAGTCTGCCTTATAATTTGTGAGCGGTGACGATTGGACGCTAATAAAAATAAACTTTCATCTGCACCTGTGCGTTTTTATCGAGCTTTAAGGTTCCATATTTCTTTAGCTAAACCTTTATTAACTATGTGTGATTTTTCACAATCGTATGGATATTATAAATGCGGAAGCTTATGAAGATGTTTTGCTGGTGTGTTGAGACTAAACACACACACTGTTAAATAGATTCGGATAAAATTTGGTTTTCAAACAATACAAGCTTCAACGCCGGGAAATCTCTTATACGTAGCCGGAGACACGATCAAAAGGATGTACAAAAATGCAATGAAAAGTAAATAAATTAAAGAAATCCGTTCTATGAAGTAGGTTGCAGATGGTTAAAAAATGAAACCAATATTTTGATTTAATACAGCTGACAATAATCAGTAAAGAATTATTTTATTCCTAGAGTAAGTAGTAAAAAATTAATTTTATCAATTGAATTCTAAAGAAATTGAATCAGGGACTTCTTTTTATCTTGTTATTTGACAAATGTTCACTGGTTGCGTTTGTTGTACGGAACCGTATTCATAAAACCTGTTTCAAACTTGATAAGTTTTTGCATTGAACAATTTACGCTGATGTTAGTAATTCAAAAACGCCGTTTATTTTGATGTCCACTATTTATAGCACATTAGTTTAAATATAAATAATAATTTTACTTTGTTGCTTGTTTTGACGTATTTTTAAAATACTTTGTAGGTACTGGCTGGCAATAAATGAATGGTTTTGCAAAATAGAAAACAGGTTTTTTATGGCTTTGAACGTATTCCATTACGTTACGTAACATACATTATGTTACGTAATTTCCAACGGCATTATAATAAGTATTAATTGCTCGGTGAATTAGGGCCTGTCAAGTAAATTTTATTTGACAGTTATCGTATTAAACGGCTAATGTAGATAGTATTCATTTTAGTTTTTGAGCATAGATTAGCCTGTGAATTTTGTATTCGGTCTGCTTATAAATTTATGTGACGAGTAGGATTTATCACCTAGCGGTGAAATCGGCCCTTAAAGATCATCTCTGCCTACCCTGAAACAAGTCACATATTTTTTTATTACACGTTGATTGTCATTATATCACAGAACTGGTCCAGGACCGTTACTGTGCAGTATCGAGCATCTCGTACTGCACACTCGTTTCACAATCTTATCGATTCATTTACAGGGCAACGGCGTGACCACTGTTGTCCGCTGGCCTCGCGCACAGTTCATGTGGCAGTAAATAAATTATCAAGAAAAGAACGTTCCCTTAAAAACCGGTAACACATAAATGATACCTATGGTATCGCAGATGTTTATAGGCGTATGTTTGTGCCTTATGTTTTCCAAAAATAAGCCCGAACTCGATAAAACTAGAAAGGGCCTATCATTAAGCGTAGGCATATCAATGAATTATATCTGAAAATTATTTTTTTTCATTGTCAGACAAATGCTAACTTTTCCCAATTTAAATCTGAATATTTAACGCATTAACAATTTGAATTGGTACTACTGGCCATATTGCACTGCGTGTGCAGGCATTAATAAACGAATCTGTCGGCGGGTGAAAGTTCCCAGATTTATACACCGATGCGCCGCGCGCCTGCCTTATGTAACGATGGCATTTGTATAGTGCCTTATAACCAGTCTTTACCCCCGAAACTGGCTAAATATAATATAATTTAATTGGAGATTAGTGTATTTTAGAGAAGCATCGATAAAGTCTGCAGTAAGTCTATAACCCATATAGATATTAAATTATGTTTATCTATATCGTAAGCTGGTGAGATCTTCTAGTTTTGCTGAGAAGTTTTTCGGTCGCTTGTCTACTATTATATTAGGACTATAAAATATTTAAAAAAAAAATTCAGTGCCTTTGCTTTCCGTGTTACTTTGTACGATATTATAACGTTTATTCAACAGAATACATTTCTCGTGTGATTCAATTATTACTTCTAACATTTACCGTCGAAGACTGTCGATACCACGTCTACAGTTTTACTATTTTCTCGCAATTTTAATATGATTTAACTAAGTCACAGCATACTTTTGTACTATTGAGTTCCGTGTTCGATTCCCAGTCGTTATCAGTTGCTACACTACCTATCCCGTCTTGTGACAAATCATAGGCTATCGGAACGTGATCTGTATGTAAATATTGCATGAATCAGTGCATTCCGTTGTACTACCAGTGTCACGTTACTGAATGTTATTGTTCATTTGTCTCTACTGAGGGTCATTTGCTGCTTTAGATTATATCGAGATGTATTACCTCACGGTTTTTATCTGTTGTAGGTAGATGATAAAACATTGCATCTGCGGCGTACCTAATTTTCGTAATTGAAGGTGAGTCTGTCTATCTAGTCCCATGGACTCGAATTAGTGCAGACTTATGTATTTAGCATAGGTATATCTGTATATACACACACACACACACATACGCTTTTTATCCCCCAAGGCGTACGCAAAGGCGCAACTAGTGCACGTACTTTTCACCCCGCGTATTCTGTCTCGTGAAGTGATAGGGAGGACCCAGGGAGACGCGCCCGATGGGAGACCAGCAACTCCACACGGGCAGCAACTCCACACGGGGTATTACGGTACGACTGCAATGCTGAGGTCTCGGGTTCGATCCCGGGGTCGGGTAAAGTGATATTGGATTTTTCTGTTCACTATCAGCCCGGAGTCTGGAATTTGTGCCCTATATGGCGATAGGCTCGCCCCCTATCACATCATGGGACGGAATACGCAATACGCACAGCGAAAAGTGGGTGCACTAGTTGCGCCTCTGCCTACCTCTTCGGGGATAAAAGGCGTGTAGGTGAGTATGCGTATTATAATCTATATCGATACAGCTACCTTCCTACGAAAGGTAGGCAAGATTCATAATGAAAATAATATTCTTCAATAGTTTTTATATTACACCAATTGCGATATAATTCTACGTTTTTCAAATATAAGAATTGCAATAATATTTGTCCAAACAAACCTTCCAGAACTTTTTCAACCACTAATAATAAGCTAAAGCTCCGGGAGGTTTATCGCGGTCGTGTCGTTGCGCCTGCGCACTGATTCACCGGTCATCGGTCAAGGGTAGCGATGTCATGCGCGGACTTTATTACTTATGAATATCTAGGTGGTACTCGCTCTTAAACGAGATTCGTATTGTTCTTCAGAATTATTAATTTCTGCCTCCAAGCAGGCAAAAGCGGTATTTTTTCCATTTTAGAGGAAGTTGTAGCCAAAGCCCAAAGCATTGGTTAAGAAACGTAACATGTAATGTCTCAAGTCGAGTATCGTTTAATACTATAAAGAGCTATATATTTTAAAGTTCTGAGTAGAATAAATATTTTGATGGTCAATCATGATTACAATCAACTCTTGGTCCACGCGTAATTCACTTTTTATATTAAGAAAAAACATACAGAAATTCCAGTAAAAGTTGATAGGCAGGTACAACTTAAAAATACATGAAAAATTAAATCCCGTCAAAGAAAAGCCAATGAAAACAGAAGGTTGAGGGTGCGATGCGGCGCCGAGGCGCTAAGTCGAAACGCAATCGTTTTAAAACGCAAACAGCTTTCGTTGTGTGTTCATGTGTAAAACAATTACTTCTCTCGTTTGCCACTTAGCTTGATTTATCCTTCAATTAGCGTATAACTCGCTCGCGTGTGGTGGGAGTTATGAGCGGTGGGAGTGACGATCTTTGAGGTGTTTGCGTCACGCGTTTTTTAGTTAAGACATATTGTGTAGAGTTTATAAATAGTTTATAGAACGATACTTTTTGGATATATGTAAATACTGAAGCGAGTAAATATTTGTATAATTAGATACTATATAATACCAGCCCAATATTATATACCTACTGCACACTACTGAGCGCCGGCTTCCTCTACAACTGAGAGGATTTAGGCCTTAATCCACCACGTTGGCCAAGTGCGGGTTGGAAGACTTCACATACCTTCGACATTTTTTTTATTACATACTGAATGCAGCTAGACGATGATCGTTATGAATTTAAAATATTTTTTAGTGTTCGCTTAAATAGCCCTCAGCGTTACAGGACAAAAACAACGATAGCACAATGCACTATCTATACAATTTGATGGTCTCAGATATAGTCTATCTCGAAGTTTTACCATCAAACCGCCATCTCCCCTAACCCAAACCATCACGTCAGAACAGTCAGTTCAAACAGCGAGTGATGTCAGTTCCCATGCCCCGCCCACCGGCGCGTTACGTCGGCTTTAATTAACGTTAACCGAGCTACGGCCAATCGGTTACTCTCGCTAATCAGTTATTGTTTAACTCAGTTCCATTGTTCTTTGTAGGTATTTGTGTACTTGCGGACACCACAATGGCAGGGAAATGTTGAAAATAGTTTGTTACGCCCACTTTTGTTTATTTTTGTATACTATGGCTTTAAGCGTGATTAATAACTTCCAGAACTTTGATTTATAAAGTTTTCAATTGCTCTGTGCTTGTCCCGTTGAAATATCAGATGCTAAGGTTTGTCATGAACAGAAATTACTGCTGGACATGACAAGTACCTATCCACTTCGAACCGGAACACAACCAATTACCAATTATTCATTTCATTTCATTCATTATTTCATTTCATTTCATACCAATGGATCATGTTCATCGATTTTTTTATTGCAGCTTAATAAAGAGACGAGCATGCCGCTCGCCTGATGGTAATCGATACTACCACTATAAGCAGTAGCAACACAGCAAAGAAAGAAAGATTACAAAGAACTGCGCTTGTCACCCTGTGACATAAAATATTAAGTCTCATAATGCCAAGTTATTACGCTGGCTACAATAGCCTTAAAAATGAAACACAACAGTGCATGTACACTGCTGCTTAACAGTAGAAATAGACATTGCGGTGGTACCTATCCCGACGGTCGCTTGCCTTCCGGAAACCTACCAACGGTACTGGTGGTAGGTCTCTCATTATGTAAGAGGCCGTCTGGGTGGGTACCACCGCAATGTCTATTTCTACCGCCAAGCAACAGTGTGCATGCACTGTTGTGTTTCGGTTTGAAGGACATTGTAGCCAGTATAACTACTGGACATAATGAGACTTAACATCTTATGTCTCAGGGTGACGAGCGCAGTGGAATGCCACACAGTACTTTGTTAGTCAAGGTGCTGGATGGTGTTGCTACTGTTTATGGGTGGTCGTATCGCTTACCATCAGGCGAACGGCATGCTCGTCTCGTCATTAAATGCAATAAAAAAAAAAAAAAAAAAAAAAAAAAAAAAAAAAAAAAAAAAAAAAATTTCATTTACTGTAAATAAATGAATGAATGAATGAAAACACTTTATTGTACACCACGTTATAAAAAAAAAATAACAAATAGGTTTAGAACTTTGAATCGCGCGACAATAAGCGGTCTTATCGCTAAAAAGTGATCTCTTCTAGACAACCTACACTGATTGTGAGAGATATATGAAGTGAAGAAGGAGGTGTATACATAACAATTTAAAATTAAACTGTGCCCAAATGTCAGCAATGTACTATAGATTTCTTTTGTTTTGCAAGTGTTTACTAACTATCGTCTAAAATGGTGTTTGCAGGTTTTCTACAAAAAAATATATTTATTACAGATGTTGGTACAACGTGCCTCGCACGCCCAATATTGTTCTTCGACTTTGCTAATCTTATCAAAAACAGTGAACTCATAATTTAAAATGATGCGAGTGTGTGGTCTGTTACAATGGTTTAACCAGGGTTTGACAGTTAAACCATTAGTAGTAATTTTAAATTACGTGTTAAGTGTTATGTCCTGTTAAACTAAGCTCAATCATAGCTTTACTATACAATGTACGACACCCACCGAGCTGATAGCATCGACACAGAAATTAATAAGTTGTATTCGACTACTGTGTCACGCGCGCCAAGGAAAAGGACGTAACTAACTTTACTTACTGATCTGTTTATATTGATATTGAAATATAAATATTGGGATGATATCGTTTTTAATTTAGGTAAAAACCAGCATTGTAGTTAGATATTATGCTTTGTTAGAATGTTTTTTTGTAAGTTTTATCCGAATGCTTTTAAGAAAGACGACTTATTTCTTACTTAAATATCTAAGCGCACATTAACGCTTTTGCCGCGGCTTAGCGAGCTATAAATGCTATATTCGGAATGATTTTAATTTTAAAAATCAGATTTTTAAATTTTAAAATCAGATCAGTAACTTCAGAAACCTACATCTAAACAAACTTACAAAACAACTTTAACTCTTCATTATAGTAGAGTAGATTTAAGATTTGGAGTGTTAATGTAGGCACCGCTCATTACAGTAAGAACTTTAAACAAGTTTCTCGAAATTTTCCTTTGATTACTTTCATTTTGCTTCGATCTTGTATGAATTTCATTCCTCGATGTAATCTACCTTATTCTATTTTTCAAGGAATTGGCTGGGCTATAGCTTAATTTGTATAGTTTTATTGTGAGTACAAAAATAGTATCATTTTAATTAACCACGCGAACAAATAGCAATGCTAATTACAAATTAATCCCAGTAAAATCGTAGTAAAGTTTGTATGTGTGCGAAGAGCCGCCTACACGCGCGCGGTTAATGCTTCTAATATGACGTTATTTATTAACGCGCAGTGTGCGCCGGCCTTATCTGGGTTAAGAACTTAAGCCATTGTTGCCGCACTTCGCTACGAATAAATAACAAGTTGAATTAGTTAATATGAAAGCTCGGAAAGACGGATTGGACCATTTTGAATGGGTCAATTGTTTGGACACTATAATGGTTACGTCCAGATGAATAATAACTAGTGATGTCGCGTTTGTGATTCTGTTTCGAGTGTGTTGAGTGAAAGTTAGTTCGATATATGAAAAGTATTTTGTTATAGTTTCTAGTAATCATATTTGTATGTATTTCTGGAACTGATTGGAGAATAGTGAACACATTATTCTGCTCTGTTACGTTACTACATTAGATACTACTTTATTTCACCCCATATTAAAGTAGATAATAGACATACTTTTCCAATAGTTAAGCAATTTCGATTATCGTACATATGTTTTTATTTTAATTAAAATTTCTTAATTTCTTGGACGACAAATCGTCACCTTGTCATATCAAAACATGATTTATATCATTAACCCGGAGATTTTACGTATATCGTCATTTAATACTTAAAATAAATAATTTCTAAATGGTTATTCTGATCGCGATTCTACTACTCCGTCCCATCACTACTAACACAATGACATTGTCTGTTGTATGTTAGCGCTTTATGATCGGAGGTAGGCAGATAATGTAGAACTAACCTGTTTGTTGTTTACCTTTGGCTCCGTTAGCGTCCTTAGGCACCGTCGCCTACGGACTGCATCGGGCGCCGGGTGTTATTATTTAATGAAATATATTCGAATGTGATCCTAATGCTGTTACGATTGAGCGTATTTACATAACAAAGTATATTATTTATTATTATTGATATGATATTTAGTCAACTTAAATATACCAAATTGACGCAAAGTTCTTAACCTACATAAAGAGACGTATCTCTCGTATTAGAATTATAGGAATTTTCAGTTTCCTAACACTAAACAGTGAAACCAGCGGGTAGTCGCTACACAGTTGGCTGGTCAACCACAGTGTACTAGAAGCGTTTGTCAAAAATACAACACCATCTAAGAAACGCAATGTTTGATCAAATAATCTATCAGTCATACATTCCATCCAATCTCATATCGCACCCAAAACCGGAACAAATATTTGCAAATAACACAACTATTTGTCACAAATGACTGATAACCGTCATCACGTAGTTCCATTCTGTAGTTTCTATAATGAGATATTTTTCTAAAAATCACATATTTTATGCAAAATAAAAACCACGCAAATTAACCGTGTGCAAAACCATGAAACCAGTTCTTTCTTGTTTTATTAATACTGAGATTGCTGAGTGTCGTGGGTGTGGCGTAGGTGTGGCGAGCAAAAGGCACAACTTTTAAATTACTGTTTTTGCTATAAATCAAAAAATGTGACCCGCGCGGTGTTTTGTTCGAAATGTCCGTTTGTATGAATCAGAGGGGAGATGCGATATTGTTGTATAATTGAATATAAATTCTATATATTCAGCAATCACACATACACTTCTGACCCCAAAATATTTATTTTTGTATGAACCAGGAAAAATACAACGGATTTTCTCAGTAATCATATGGGATAATTATATGAAGAATATAAAAAAACTTAGTGCCCGTACTTATTTATTGGGGTACGAAAGTCGTCTTTGAAAATATATACACTTCAGTTTAGTACAAGTTCATATTGTTGATAATAACGTTGAATGGAAGGCAAAATATGCGATACAATAAAAATGAATAGCTTAAACGCTAATTTGGATTAAAATAAATAAGGCAGCGTACGTCTTTTTTTACTAATGTCAACGCTAGACGTGATATATAACGGTTGTTAACAATTTAGTGGTCTAAATTTTAATTTGGATATAATATATGACCAACTTTAAAGATTCAACGCTAATTTAAGCACACTCATAAGATAGCTTTATAATATATGACCTGGAAGATACGATTGAAATAAGTATATCCAGCGATCGATGCTTATGCTAAAGTTATAGTAGATATACGGATACATACCATAACAGCCCTATATTATATACTGCCCACTGCTGACCACGGGCGTCCTCTACAACTGAGAGGGTTTAGACCTTAGTCCACCACGCTGGCCTAGTGTGGGTTGGCGGACTTCACATTCCTTTGAAATTCAGAGAACTTCTCAGGTTTTCTCACGATGTTTTCCTTCACCGTTAAAGCGAGCGATAATTCACAAAGAATACACACTTAACTTTTTAGAAAAGTCACAGAGAGATAAACGCAGCAAGTATAAGTAATAAGTGTCCAGAGAACATAATGATATTGGGTTTTACTAATCAGTATCAGCCCGGATTCTGTATTTAGTGCTTGATATGGCGATGGGCTCGCCCCCTATTACATCATGGGACAGAAAACGCACGGCGAAAAGTGGGTGCACCTCCGCCTACCCCATCAGGGATAAAAGGCGTGAGTGTGTGTGTGTGTGTGTGTGTGTATGCAGAGAATAGGGTGTTTGCTGCTGATGTTAATAAGCGATTGTGATGATTAACGTCACGTTTCCTCAGTGCTTAATTGTCTATCAACCATTTTTATCGATTTACTAATAGGGCTGGAATTAAAACGGGAACAAGTCTGCCTTAATAACGCACTGGCCAGTTGGGAAAATAAGCACTAAGCTAATCAAATTCAAATTCAAATTCAAATTCAAATCGTTTATTCAGTAATTAGGCCCCTAAGGGCACTTTTACACGTCATTTTTTTACAATATTTTATCATCTAAAGGATTCTACCAGTGCTTCGGAAAAGCCCACTGACCTGAGAAGAAGCACCAAGAAACTCAGCGTAGGTCTTTTAATGTTATATTTTTATATATATATTTTACAAATTGCAAGTAACAATATAAATTCAATTATTACTTATGTCAAAAAAAAAACAAAACAATATATAACATATAAACAATCAAATTATAAAACATGAGTGAATCCGAGCAACTTAATCCCAAGCATTTGTATCCTCCAGATAATCGCAAATACGATAGTAAGCTTTTTTACAGAGGCGGTCTTTTATAGTGATTTTAAATTTTTTTATTGGTAGTTTTACAATATGCTTAGGAAGTTTATTGAAGAAGCGTACACATTGACCAACAAAAGTATTACTAATTTTATGGAGACGAGTAGCATGTATCACATATTTATGTTTATTCCTAGTATTTATATTATGAATATCGCATATTTGATCAAAATGTGCGATATTTTTCCTCATATACAATAGATTTTCATAAATGTATTGCGATATTACGGTAAGAATGTTTATCTCTTTAAACTTTTCTCTAAGAGAAACACGGGGTCCAAGACAATAAATAGCTCTAATAGCTCTCTTTTGTAACACAAATACTGAATTAATATCTGCTGCATTTCCCCAAAGAAGAATCCCATACGACAAAATGCTATGAAAATAACTGAAATAAACAATTCTTGCCGTTTCTACATCAGTCAGACGCCTTATTTTTCTGACTGCATAAGCCGCTGAACTTAGTCTACCTGCTAACTTTGCTATATGCGGTCCCCACTGGAGTTTCGCGTCTAGTGTGATGCCCAAAAAGGTAGTAGACGCAACAGGATCCAACTCTTCACCATTTATTTGTACATTGGTTTTTACTATTTTTACATTGGGCATAGTAAATTTAATGCATTTAGTTTTTTTAGCATTTAATAATAAGTTGTTTAAATTAAACCAATGCACAACTTTACGGAGAGCATCGCTCACGTCGTCATAATTTAGTAACTTTCTTTTGATTTTAAATATTAATGATGTATCATCGGCGAACAATACAATCTCGTGATTATCCCTTACGTAGTAAGGTAAGTCATTTATATATACAAGAAATAGAAATGGTCCCAGAATTGAACCCTGCGGAACTCCCATGGTAACCGCAGCTCCTGTTGAGATTTTTCCATTAATATCAACCCTCTGAATTCTATTATTCAAATAAGATCTCAGAAGATTGAGAGCCGTGTTTCGCACGCCATAATGGTGTAATTTCCTGACTAGAGTGTCATGATTTACACAGTCAAATGCCTTAGACAAGTCGCAGAAGACGCCAAGAGCATCATGCGACTCCTCCCAGGCCTCAAATATATTTTTCAAGAGATCAACCCCAGCATCAATGGTGGACCGACCCCTCGTAAATCCAAACTGCTTCCTGTGAAGTAAGTTATTGTTGTCAAAATGTCTCAATAGCTGATTAAGAATAATTTTTTCGAATAACTTACTCAATGTGGGTAATACCGAGACAGGTCGGAAGTTCGAAGGATCCGCCATATCACCAGCCTTGAAGAGCGGTATAACCCTGCTTTGTTTCATCAAGTCAGGAAATACACCTGTTGCGACGCAACCATTAAAAACCGCAGCTAGGTGGGGTGCAATTACTTCAATAATAGACGATACGTTTTTAACTGAAATTCCCCATAGATCAGCGGTCTTTTTCTGGTTAATACATTTAAATGTCTTTAATATATCTTGCGCATTGATAGGTGTAAAATGAAAAAGTATGTCGCATTGAGGCACATTACCTTTAAGCAGCAACTCAGCTGACATGGAAGAAGACTGAAGATGTTGGGTAGTATGTAACGCTACGTCAGTGAAAAAATTTTCAAAAGCAGTTGCTACTTCCAGGTCTGCTGTACATGTTCAGAATTAATATTAAGATTAAATTCCTGGTTGCGTGCCTTTTGCCTACCTGATTCTGTATTTATAATGTTCCAGGTGGTCTGAATCTTATTTGTAGCTGATTTAATTTTATTTCTTATATATAATGACTTGGCAGCGGAACAGGCTCTTTTAAAAATCTTAGAATATTTTTTTACATGTTCTTTGAAAGAGGGCCGTTGGTTGTAAGCTCTTTCCGAATATAAACTATATAGTTTATTTCTACTCTTAATAATACCAGCGGTTGCCCATTCGTTAAAAACAAGTCTATTATTAATTACTAATTTCTTACTAGTGAAGATTTTTTCAAATTCACACTTTATCAAATCAAAAAGGGAAGTATATAATTTGTCTGGATCATTTTGTAAGGGCAACCCAGGTAGACATATTATCATGTTTCTCTTAAAACGGTTCATGCGGCTTATATTACAAGGAACAAATTGAATATGTTTTCCTTGAACCTTGTTTTTATTACTAGTAAATGATATTAATTGGCCACAATGGTCAGAATCTATTAAATTTATTACTGCCTTGTATTTTATTGTATGGTTAGTAAAAATATTATCAATACATGTAGCACTAGTTGCAGTAATCCTAGTCGGCTCAAGGAATACATTATACAAGTTATAGGATTGAAAAAGATTAATAAAATTAACCTTTAGCTGCGACTCTTCCAATAAGTTAATATTAAAATCTCCACATACAATAATTATTTTATTTGCATTACAGATTTTATGCAAAATGTCTTCAAGTATGCTCAAAAACTCAATGTGGGATGCACATGGTGGTCTATATACACTCAAAATAACAAATTGCTCAAATTCAATACATGAAATCTCTGTTACTCGTTCAACAGACAGACTAACAATATCAATCCTTTCCTTAAATTTAATTGATTTTTTGACTATTATCAAGGAGCCGCCATGTATCATATTTACTCTGCTGAACGAGCTAGCAACCTGGTGATTATTGAAGTTGAACATAATCTGATGGCTTTTAAGCCAATGTTCAGTTAAGCATAAAATATCAATATTACTATTGTTCATGAACAACTCCAATTCTAATTCTTTATTAGCGAGACCTTGAATATTTTGATGCACCAAGTTAAAAACAGGTTTCTTGTGATGGACATTTACTTCTTGGTAATTTAAATGAATATAGCTAGAGGGTGGCTCTATTGTCTTAACATTTAATTTAAATACTTCAATGTCAAATTTTTCAGATTGCTATAACCTGAGTCATTATTATTAATTAACTGCTCAATAGGAGCAGTAGTACAAGTAGCCAAATTCTTGGCTGTTATAAAAAAATAATAAGATAGCGCATCAGCTATCTGTCTCTTATAATATATTGGCAGATAATATTTATCTTTAGTCAATGTATAGTTTTTACTAACATAATTGTTAGTGTCAATAATATGAATATTACTAATATTGCACGATACAGTGTGCATTGTCAAATTTAACTTATATCTAATCTGGTTTTCTTCCGCTGGCAAACTTTTACTATAAGGGAATGTAAACATAACAATCTCTTGCACCGGTAATGTGCTTAAAAAATCTAAATACTGGACAAGCTGTTTCTTGTTTACATTACCCCTATTACCCACAAATAAAATTAATTTTGTTTGGAGTGACAAGTTATGGCAATTGGAAATATGATTAATAATATCTGCATAACTGGTATCAGGCATACAATTATTCAATACTGTAAATCCTAGGTCCATAAATAGCAGCCTTCCCATGTCTTTCCCTATTTCATCACAAAACATAATAGTTTTTTTTTGTGGTAATTTATTTATTTCAATTTCGGTTTGGTTTAGGGAGCTGTTGGACTTGTTAATAGTAGGTAAGCTGTCACACAATATTGGCTCAGTTATTAATTGCAAGGAGTCACACCCCGGCTGTGACTCACCGAGGGACCTGCAAGAGCATACTGTGGTATGGTTCTGCAAGGATTCAAACCTCTCAGCGTTGTATTTACTTAGATCTATTAACTCAGTCATAGCCTGAGAGTGATCCTCAATCTCTTTTTGAGCACTGTCATATCTGCTTGTCATTAATTGGAGGGATGAAGATAAGTTTGTAATTTCAAGGTTCAATAATTGTGTGTCAGCTTCATGTTTAGCCCTACATTGTTCTAATTGTAAGGTATATAAATCTAATTGCTCAATTAAGTTTAGTTTTTCTTTTGTATTATTGATACATTTATTGAATGCTTTTTGTTTATTTATCAAGTTTTGTGTCTTATTTATATATTTGTTAATTTTAATGTACTTTTTTAATTTGGTTTTACTGGCTCCAGCAATCCTTTCTACAGATACTGAGTGGACTGAATCATCGCCAGTAAGGTCTACTGTGATAGGGGTGTCATTGCCAGAACCAGCAGAAACAGAAACTAGAGCGGGAGACATACTAACTAATTCATCATATAAATTTTGAGTTTGTTGTACACTGCTTGCCCGGGTGACCTCTTCCAGCTGCGAGATTTGTAGGTGAGCTTCACGAAGTTCACACTGCAGTCTTGTGATGGTATTTAAGGCCGCCTCGTATTCTTCGCTATACTTATCAAATCCGTCTATAACATTTTTTAAACAGTCTCGCTCCTCAATTACATTTACTAGCTGTGTATGTAATGTAGCTAACTCGTTTCTTAAGACCTTATTTTTGTCAAGTATTTCCAACAGCTCCCTTTCGTTATCGTCCCTCTCACTATCCAATTGATCACACCTCCCCCTTGCAATCTTTAGCTCCTGCAATGCCAGTTGGAGTTTAGATTCCTCCTGGCGAGCCAAGCCTCTACGAGTCATCATTTTAAGATTGTTGTACTTATGTATCAAAGTTTTACGAGAAAACTAAGATAAGTACAGGTGTTATACTGAGTGCAAGGTAAAGGTTCGACAATTAGACGAGTATACGTACCTGGGCAAATGCACAAAACAACAAAGTATCGCTTACCACTATTTTCACTAGAAAAACAAAGGAAACAACACAATATAAGAAGCACCAACCCAGTAACGCAATATTTACTTAAAAAATCACTTTATATATTTGAATTTTGAAATTAACGTGTGACAGATGATTATTTCGCTACGGAGTAGAAGTTTATTACTTACAATGTGGCACTTATTAATACACGTATAATAATGTTATAGCATTTATGGACTATAATTAAGTACAAACTGTGATAACAAAATTAAATTACAATATAATTATGAAATAATAACAAGGAACACGAAAAATCAGCTGTTGGACCCAGGGTTGCCAGCGGAAAAAAGACGAGCAACTAGTTTGTAAACATGCAATACCAGCGTATAACCATATTGTAATAAATATTTAAACTCATTTTACAACAATCCACATAAATCAAAAGTAAAACAAGCTAGCGAACAGACAATAAGCAAGATTGGGCGATATAAGCATGCAGCATCTGCGATGGTATCGGATTGTCTCTGCTCACTCGTACACGCGTACAGCTGTCGCCGACTCCGCCCGCTATTGTGCTGTCATAATAATTATGTATCGCAAAGCGTTAAATATCAGCGAGATTATTCAGTTGCCACTTTGTCCACCGGGACCCTTGTACCTATGTTAGTTTGTTATCCTTATGCAAATGTGTTTGATTTGTGTTGGACTGATTGTTTTTAATGTTTACGAGTGTTTAAATCAAACACATTAAACAGTATAATTATAGACCGGACATCAGGGCCAAATTTTTCGTCCAAAACTTATTACCAATTGGTAATAAGTCGCTGTCTTATCTGACATGTCCGTGTAACAAGACGTCTCGGTATGCTTAAATTTTGTAAAGAAAACAATATTTTGGAAGGAAATATGCCAATTTACGCATGACGACCATGTCGAAGTATGTTCTAATGAATTTTTCATAGGTATTTTGTTATTTCACGGTAGATTGAGTTACTGACGAACAGGCTCAAAATATTTTTGTATGACAATTTTCCCAATGTCCGCTCTATATAATCTTAAATCTCTTTGTGTGTTTGAGTTGTGTTGGACTGATTGTTTTTGGAACGAAGTTCCTTATTGCGCGTTGTGAAAGGGGGCTGGACGGAAAGTTGTCACGACACTTTTTGCTATTATCTTACTAATATGAACCTTAAATACAATGCGTAGAAGCTATAATTCTTGAAACGAGTATATTTTTATTTATTTTATTTATTAAAGTCATTAAAACCATTTCTTACTAATCTAATATGAACCTTAAATACATTGCGTAGAAGCTATTTCCCCAGCGTTGGCACGGCACGAGTACAAAAGAATCGAACGTAACATTCTTTTTTCAAATTTTGTTGATTTATTCTACTTTGGTTACTGACATTTATCAATAACAAGACTAAACGTGCTTTACTCGTGTTTAAAAATCTACTTTATGTGGTAAGCGTAAGATCGAATTTGTGTTTAGTCAATCAAAATTTGTGATAAAAATGCTATGCAATAGCTTTACCGCGGCAATCTCCGAGTGCCACACGTATTTATTTGTTTTTTTCTCTAGAAACGTATGTATTGGAACGGAAATAGGAAAATATTTATATATTTATATATATACACACTCTGTTATATAAATAAAATTTTATTACAATTCCTTCACTAATTAATCGAAAGGAACTTCGTTCCATCCGGGTGTCCCTTGACACCTCTCGTTGCTTTTTAATATTTACGAGTGTTTAAATATTGTTAATAGTTCATTGCTTCCCTTGTTAATTGAAATTAATTAATAATTATTAGTATACATTCTGACAACTGCATTACTCAAATATTGGCTTAAGAGTGGCTCTGTTAACCTGGTATTAAGCTTGCCTGCATACTTATATGTAACATATACAACATATTTCAAACTGTATTCATATTCTAATATATTAGATTTTTTCTCTGCAACTTGAGTTTAAAGCAAATAATTTACGTAACAAGCGTCACGATTGTCCACAAACAGCAGCAACCACTCGAATTATTAACGGGATAAATGGCTCAGAGACTCGCCGAACTTCACTAGTCATAAATACGTCATATTCGATCCTATCTCACAAGAGACGCATACTGTGCCGAATTAAAACTTTCCTTAATCATAGGCGACTCGTGTGGGAGCCTATTTTGCTGGAACAAAAAATTGTCCCGATTGTAACTGCCGCTTCCTAGGCTGCGGTGTATTGATAAATCCGGCACTGCTTAGAGACGATTGAGGCTAGAAGTCTCGTTGAAACTAAATAACAAAAGCCGTGCCATGAACTTATAGTCACAAGTCATGATTCCAATGAATTGTATGAGTTATCTACGGACGTCGGTCGTTCGGCAAATATTTAACATCCGCGCTCTCTTCCCGCCGAGTTTCCTTTGTGTAATAACCTTAGTGCTTCATTTCGCTACGATGCGGGAATTATTAAACATGTTTACTCAGGCTTGTACCAGCTTGTACCCAGGCGTGCTCAAAGTACCCCAAAAGTTATATTTCCCTAGTTTTCTGCAAGTATCAGCCCGGAGCGAGTCTGAAATTTGTGCCGGATAAAGTAATACTCCCCACATCACATTATGGAACACATATTGCGAAAAGTGGGTGTTGTTGCACCTCTGTTTACCCTTAGATGAAAGCGTGATGTTTGTTTTGCATTTCCCTAGACTAGTTGAAAAATGCACGTCACATAGATAGTGCACCCGGTTTATCTGAGTCGTGTGGCGCGATCGGTGATTGTCGGCAAAGGGGCCGCGTTTGTGCCGAGCTGCGCTTTGTGCCGCACCGCCTTTTTGATGGTGCTGTGTTTTGTGTAACGTTTTTATGTTTTTTCAAGTTTAGGTTACAAAGTATCAAGTTTTTAAAAAAAAAAACAACACGTCGATGTTTCTTGTTTTTGACAGGTTTTGTCATAATTATCATAATCTATTCGCCTCAGTCGAAGAAACATGAAACAAAAATCGTAGTTCTACTAGTTGAGCATTTTTTAAACTATGAATCTACAACGAGTGCAATGCTATGGTCTCGGCTTCGATCCCCGGGTCAGGCAGAATGATATTGGGTTTTTCTAATAATATCAGCCGGGGGTCTGGAGTTTGTGCCCGATATGGCGATCGGCTCGCCCCCTATCATATCATGGGACGGAATACGCACCGCGAAAAGTGGGTGCACTAGTTATACCTTTGCCTACCCCTTCGAGGATAAAAGGCGTGGGTGTGGGTGTGTGTGTGGGTGTAATTGTAATCTTTTGCAGCCTTATGCAATACCTTCTAAATAAAATCTGCGGTCTATAAAAAACCAATAAGCTTTGCAAAGTTTTAACTCTAAATTCGTTAACATCATTAGCCGGCCACATTTAAGAAATCACTATGTGCCCAAATTAAATTAATTAGCTTTAATGGTGAAGGAAAACATCGTGAGGAAACCTACATACCTGGGAATTCTCCATAAGAATTTCGAGGGTATGTGAAGTCTGCCAACCCGCACTAGGCCAGCGTGGTGGACTAAGTCCTAAGCCCCTCTCAGTTGTAGAGGAGGCCCGTTCTCAGTAGTGGGTAGTATATAATACAGATCTGATTGCATTGCCCAAATTAGCTCAAAGTTTGGTAACACAATCTCATTCCTTTCGATTTACGATTGTGCAGGTAATAAAACCATAAAACCATCAGGTGACTTACTTCCTTACATTCTTCTCAAAATCAAAATCCGAAATCCGTCACAAATATCCCTTCAAAGCAACCTAACGTCGTATAGGATCCCGCAGGCAAAGAAATTAATAATAATTAATCCAATAACACAAAACCACACACAAAGTCCCGCATTGGGCACAGTCCATTCGCCACCCCGGATGGCTACCGCGTGGCCCATTTATAAGGCACGCCGTGGGTTCGCCCACCCATTCGCCGGGAATCGAACCCGTGCCCGCAATTAAATGACGCCCGAGGACCTCTCGGCCGATACTATCTGTTTGACCTTAGCCGCCTGCGGTGATGCGCTTTAAGCGGGTTTACACTGGTTGAAAAATGAATAGATTTTTTCGAAAAGCTTTTGTTAAATAAAAGTATGTGAGACGATGTTGTTAGCCCTGTATTTGTAGGTGGATAGACTTAAATTTAAGTCTATTACAATTAATGGTATATTAGCTTATTTCCGACCTGTGATATGATAACAGATCTATAGAAGTCTATCATCATTCATCATATCGCACGAATCTTGGAGAAATTGCGTCTGTTATTATGAATCGAACACGCAAACAATTTTTTACTAGCTAGCCTTTAAAGACTGATTAGGGATCTTAGAGACTCACCGATCTTCGGCTCTCGGTGTCAAATGCGTGCCACTGTCGATCTGGGTTTACAGGAGCTTTGCTGGTGTGAGGTCAGTCTTGTACCTGACCGTTATGTTTCGCAACCCAAATACGTTACCACTAAGCTTATATGGTGGTAAATCTGTAATTTCAATGGTATTGGTCTTAAGGTACAGTTCCGCCCAAAATTATTTTGTATATCGATATTTATTAATAGTTTTGTTAAATATTCTAATATAAATATATTTATCTAAGTTTCTTACAAAGAATACCTAGTGCATGTCGGATTCACATCTAGTAGATGTCAACAAAATTATTGTACTGTTCATAGCTTTTACTTGTAGCATGCATGATTGAACATCAGTTTTGTGAATTACATAATAAAAAAAAAACTGTTTAACTATGTTATAAAACACCCATTAGATTTTTAACATAGATAAAGCAGGAATAATTAAAAATATTACCTCACTGTTATGTTGATTATCTTATTTAAAAACACAACGATTTTTAACAGCGGAAATATATTTAAACCGCCGCAAAATATTTGAGCAAATTGTGAATAAGGAACCAAGTGAAATATATCTACTATTAGACTGTACATTGCACACTTTACGCGAACGTTCGGTTTCAAATAATTTTATCTGCGTAACCAGATACGCCCTTAGCGCGATATGAGTCGCCTAACGGAGTTTTACTAGAAAATCACATTTTCGCGACATCAATGGAGCTACTGTGTTATTCGTGTACGGTCTTAGGGCTGGTAATTTCGAATTATTGTTTGGATATTTCACTCTTTTTTGATTTCATATAGGAGTTCAAAACTCTATATTATATATTATGAAGTATATTTGACTGCCTTGGTGGTGTAGTTGTTATAAGGTACGACTACAGTATGAGGTCTCGGGTTCGATGCCAGGGTCGGGAAAAGAGATATTAGGTTCTACTCAGTATCAGCCCGGTGTCTGGAATTTGTGCCCGATATGGCGATAGGGTCGCCGCCTATCACATTATAGGACGGAATACACACGGCGAAGAGTGGGTTCACTTGTTGCGCCTCTGCCTACCTCTACGGAGATAAAATACGAGAGCGCGCGCGTGTGTGTGTGTGAATTTTAATAAATACTGGAAGTGTATAGAACTGTTATTTTTTATTAAGTATTAATTTATTAAATAATTTTTATTAAGTATTATTATATCATTAAGTATTAATTTATGTTTTTGTAAGGCTTTGAGTTTTACATAATGTCATTTTAAAAGCTTTTTTTTTCATAAAAATCATACGTTTTCCACCTATCGCCTGCCTGAAGTCAAACTCTTCTGTGAGCTTCAGTTCTTTATAAATAATACAAAACATGTTACATATACTTTCAAACAGAACTCGTCAATAAAAAGAGCTTTTTCAATGAAAATGGTTAGACAGAGACGCAACTCACGCACTCACAGATTATCCCATCTTGTATCCACTAATATCACAAGGAATAAGAACCAACAAATTATATAATTTATTTTTTGTGCGGTATAATATCGAATCCAGATCACAGAGTTCTAATACGCTATACTAAACTTCTAGGGGACGATAATTATCAATAAAATAACACCCCTTTTTTCTATTGGCGGTTAAAAATATCTAAAATCCATACAACCCTATCTAATATGTATAAGTGAAGCTATCTTGTTGACCTCGCCGACCACAGCTAACTTACCTCTGAAATATGGAGCCAAAGAAATTGGTTTGCGACGGACAATTCCGAATGGTCGCCCTTTGTGACTCATAGCTCGTGTACTCTACTGGTTCCCGTTGGAGTTTGTAGTTAAAGCGTTTATTAATGTATGGTGCTAGGTTTTGTGTTGGACTAGAATTCGAAGACTTTAGAAAAAGAATAAAGGTTTTGTTTGGTAATTGCTATTTAGGAATATTGATAATGCGGTATAGGCAAGACCAGGAGTCTAAATGGACGACAATGCGATTATTGAGAGTTTGTGAAAAGAATGTGGTATGTCAAGATCATGTAAAATAAGAATTCTTAGTCTAAATCTACCTACATACGATACATTTTATTGAGATTAATTTTAGCTGAAGTTGTTAGAAAGAAAGCACTTACTGAGACAATGACAATGATAATTACGTAATGCATTAAAACTTCAATTTCAATAATGACCGCATAATATTATGCCACGAGACGATGTTTAATAAAGTAATTCAATGAACCATAATCATATTCAACAATATTAATTTACAATAACACAAACATACAAGCTAATCACATTAATTATGAAACAATAGATATGTTTTCATATGCATCCCATGTCTTAAGCCAAATGACTCATCTGCTGCGCAGGCTTTTCTAGTAAACTCGAGAATTAAAGCTTTTAAAGAAAATTGTTCTTGGTACAAAAATCGTCTCTAAAGCAATTGGAATAAAATTCAAAATTACATACTGCTAAAAAATGTCCTACGACATTGTATTCTATACCATACTTTCCATCCAGTAATCTGGTATACCTGTAGAAATATAAACAGATTTCAGACTCTATATATTTGGTTTAAGGTCAGAAGTTGCGTGGCAGAGTTAGTCGATTTGGTTAATGCACTGGTACAAACAGCTAGTTTTGACTCCCGGGGTGGCTTGTACAATGTACGCGCGCGTGACACCGCTCTATTTACGACGGTCGACGGAGCGTCGCTCGGGCCCATAAACGTATGATGGGGTACTGGGAGAGCGGCGTAGAATGTTATAAAACATTCTCTTAGTTTAATGGTGATAGACTCGCCCCTATCACATTATGGGACGAATAAAAGCTCAGACAACCATTGTATTTGTAGCGAATTTAACTAACCCCATAAAGACAGGAAGCAGAACTATGAATTGGTACTTGGAGAATGTTGAAATTTGTTTTTTCTTGTCTAGCTAAAGAGTTATTCGTTATGGTTCTTGTGACAGTGCGTGAAGATGATAAAATTTAAATAAAATACACTGCCTACGCTATTCAGTGATACTTATCAAGGTTTTTATTAGTAAAAGATTTTCAGCATTGTCAGACATTTACTCTTACAAAAAAACTCAAAAACTAACAGTCCTCATTATAATATTTTATATCTTTATATAGGTTATAAAGATACACCAATAATTACACAGTAAACACAGTTACTATATCGGAACACATACTAATATTATAAAAGGAAAGATTTGTTTTTTTTTTTTGTATGTTTGTAACGAATAAACTCACAAACTACAGGATCGATTTTAAAAATTCTTTCGCCAATATAAAGCTACATTATCAGCAAGTAACATAGGCTACTTTTTATCTCGGGAAAATATAAAGCGGGACTTTTATCCCGGAAAAACACATTCACACGGGCTGAGCCGCGAGCAAAAGTCTAGTGCTAATATATTTTTTTATTGCATTGAATGACAAGACGAGCATGGCGTTCGGCTGATGGTAAGCGATAGCACCACCCATAAACAGTAGCAATACCATCCAGCACCTTGAGTTACAAAGTACTGTGTGGCAATCCACTGCGCTCGTCATCCTTATACATAAGATGTTAAGTCTCACTATGTCCTGTAGTTACACTGGCTACAATGTCCTTCAAATCGAAACACAACAGTGTATGCACACTGCTGCTTGGCGGTAGAAATAGACATTGCGGTGGTACCCACCCAGACGGTCTCTTACATAATATTAGAGACCTACCACCAGTACCAACATAGAACATACTTATTTTGAAACTCCCAAACTCCCGTACCGCGTCACATTTGCATTTAACTCATAACATGGTCGCACAGTAGTATTGTATGCCATGTCGACACTATTAACGGGCCGATTTATATGCCCATATAGTGAGCGCCCAGCGCTGGATTTTGAATAATTATAAAGGGATGCGCCCGCGCACCGATTTATGCAGTCGCCGCTGAAGGCTGTTTTATTGGACGATTTGAATGTCCGTTCTGTTTGAATTTCGATTTTTTTCGATTCGATTGATGGAAGAGATTTGTTAGGTAAGTAGTATAATTATGTAGAGGAATAAAATATGTTGAGGATAAATTGTGAACAAAAAATGCAATGGCTGTCATCTTTATACTAGTACATAATTGTTTTTTTACCCGACAACGGCGAAGCAAAGGAGGGTAATGATTTTAACACCCTATGTTTGTGTGTATGTATCTATTTTATGTTCCACTCTAGCGTCGCTCCTATTAAACAAAAGCCTTTATTCGTGATTGGAAATTCTGATTGTATTGACGATATTGTCCTTAATATGGCATGAGCCTTGAACTGTCCAGGCACGAAAATAAGCTCTGTGCATCCTGGCCTCAATTTTTACACCTCTGCCTATCGCTTGTCGGGAAAGGCGTGAGCTTAGGGAGCCTGTTTAATGCATTGGATTTTTTCTAATTAGAAACTACAAGAAGATATCAAAAGGTTTAGAAATTTCCAAAAATCTATTTTCTATTATAGAGGTCTATTAAAATATGCGTTTAGATGAATATAATTGAAAATACTGTTTTTACATAATAATACAGCAATAAAAATATAAATTATTGAGAAATTGAAACACTTTATTCACTTTTCCGTAAATTTACTGTGGAAATCACACGAATGTAATTTTCAATATAAAAAATCAATTTTACCAATTACAAGTTACAACGAATATTGCGTTATAATACGTTTATAATTTCATCCCGAAACACAAATTAAATGTACATTAATTCTGTCTTTTCATACATACATTAGCCTTAAGGGCTACATGACCTGTACAAGTTAATTTAAACTTTATTACCACGTAATAACTTGTATTATTTAATGCTGATATATTTTTTTATCAAAGAAATTTCGCTGGTGGTCCCTATCTCGCTTGTAGTAAAGTTTTAATCAGTAAGACAATTTTGTCTGTAAACTTATTTATAGAGGCCGTATTTACTGTAAGCTAGTATGGTGTCACAATTGTTATGTCAGTCAAAGGACTGTGTAAATAACAACTTGATAGACATTGATTCGAATACACTTCTTCCTATTTTTTATTATTATAGCGGAAGATGCGTAAAATTAGTAACTCATTTTAGTTTACCAAACATCTTTAAAACACTCGGAGAAATACCTCTATATTAAACTTTATGTCTGTTGTTAGCCACAGCGATAATAAAATATATGTCTGAACTTTCATAGAGAATTATAGTTGACTCACTGAATCAAGTTTTACTGTATTCACTTACTCATTACGTAACATGTAAATCGCATGGCATTTAAAGGCGCTCTGGTAATTTTTCTTACTCGAATATACAATTTATCATTAAGTAAAAGCTAGGTTTAATAGTCTAGATAGGTATTCTTAATATAAATTCACAAACACTTTTTTATTGTTTCTTCTGTTATAGTACTCATCCGCCGCATTGGTGCCGCAATTCAAAGTGTTGCATAACGTTGGTACTGTTTGTTAGGGACATGGCGCTTTCAGCTGATCAATTTAATGATTTTCGTCAATCAGTTAAAAGGAGTATTAAAATATAATATCTTGATTTTTGAGATTGGGTGGTAAGGGGTGCTTTTGCTGCTGTAATATCTAAATGTCTTAAAAATTAAGTACTCATTAAAACGATATTGTACCTGTAGAGGTTAAAAGAGCCCTTGACCTCCATGCTGTATTGGTATTGTATTAAGAACCAATAAAACCAAATTCGGTAAGGTTAAACTAAAATTAATATATCAATTCTTAGCTTATTATGTACCGAAGTAAATTCCGAAAGGCTGTCCTAATAATGAAACATATTTCGAAACGTCCATAAAACCTTTTTTATTCTTAGCTCGTTGACAGTTCATCGTTTCAGAAGTTTATGTTCAAATTGAAGTCTGCCTAGCTGTTTAATCTGAGTAGCAGCATTGAGCAGCGCATTACCGCGTTTTACAGACGCCGCCCGGTTCCGACAAAGCGTCTATATAATTCGAATTTATCGTGCGCCAATCCTCCATTTTGAATTGACAGCTTCCGCCATTTTGTTTTACGATACGCGTTAGAATGTTAATTTAGTGAATATTTTAAGAATAACTCACGAGTGTGGACTTTCGTCGTGTATTTTAGTGTTCTTTGATTAAAGTGGCTCGTTAGTCGAGAGGCAAAGAGTCGTAAAGTGTATGTTCGATTCCTAAGACAGGTAGTGCTGTGTGCGAGATATTGGATCGAAAAATACGATCGGTTACAGAATCGAGTCATGTTAGTGTAATTTTTGGTTTGAAATTAGAATTTTCAGGGAGCAGCTATAATCGGATTTAACGTAACCAAAACAGTCCAAATGCGTGATAATGGTAATTCTGAAGTTATTACTGGGGTCATCGACTGAAAACCCATAACTGTGTGAATGTTCAATACATGCCTATACAAGCTAATATAATATGAGGATATAATGCTATAATATGCTACCTTAAAACAAACACTGCAACAAAGTTGCCACAGTAAAAACAAACATTCCAAACGATTAGTCGTTCGATATAAATTTGGACAGTTTTTGTAATAAGTCGCTTTTAAATTCACACCTGAAGCGTCGCGCACCGAGCTTGAAATCCGAGAAATTTTACGGCCTATTCATTCGGATGAAGATGTTGTCGAAAAAGCCATCGGTAAGTGGCCGGCGTCACTATTGTGGCCGTCACAATGGGCTCTTAGCGCTAACGGGCATCGGCAACTTGGCCTTTAATTGGAAACTTGCGCTATGTAAAAACTCGCCGCTGAAGGTGCGGAATGGGTTTAGTTGCGATGGCGTTGGTTATGGGTTTGGGTTTTTGTGAGGGAAAGTGAAGCTGTGCAGTTCAAGTATCTCGACTTTCTTTTTTATCTTGGCAACGGCATTGCACCTGATAGCGCTCGTAAGATTCAATACGCGTCAGTATGACACGTTGGCTTCAACAAGAGGTAATCGGTTAGTTTCAGCTTTGTACAGCGCCTCTATCACTCACACTTAAGCGACAATTTGACGTTGTCTCGATCGTTTGTTACTCTATATATAATATTTACTACTGTATACTAAGTAGGTACCGAAGGTTCTGAATATAATGTGTATCTGACGTGTGGATCTGATCTGTCTAACCTTGGAAGGTCGTTGATAAATGTCCCATTGGTTCATATACTCGTCGCTATTTAATCTAGGAAAGATTTACACGATTAGCCTTTCCAATAGCACACTTGTGAGAGCCACGAGTATCTGTCAACCTCTTCATTAACTCTGCTATCCTAGTCCGAAGGGGATATTTATGCCACACACCTAACTACAGCTCTACCATACTGCAACTGAATAATCGAATACTAAAATAGAACAATTCGATTGATTACTTGGTAAAAAGCCGTCGATCCGTCCGGCACCGCGCTGTCACGACGATTCGACAAAAAGGAGTCAATACGTGTGACTTTGCGCATTTCACGCAATGAACCAAAAATAAAGGAAAATTGGAATTGCCAGTGCCTTTGTGTTGGTTTTATTGACTTGCTTAAGTCTGAGGCTTCAATTGATTGTGTTGAGCTTTATGAGTATCAGTGGCACTTACTATGGTAACTATGGTAACACTTACATAGGCCTCGATTCGTTTTTCAGTTGTATAAAAATAAATAAGTAATGGAAATACAAGTGTTTTTATTGTATTACGTTTCAAAATATATAAACAATATTTTGTAAAACTTCAACATTAATTATTCAAATTTATAGGGATTAATCTCCCCTAGTTTTGTTTCTTCATAGTAATTCAGGTTATAGCTTTGGTGATGGTCTGTTTTAATTTGAGAACACTGCTCCATTTCTTTCCCAAGTTTTCATGATAGTTACTGTCCGAATAAGTACTTGACCGTTAAGTGTTAATTCAGCATGAAATCATAATCGCGATGATATCAAACAACCAACCAAATTAAGAACAAACCGTGCTTCCTAGTTGAAATAGTAAATTGATATGCGACAAAAAGCGTTGTCGTTGGGTAACGAATCGTCCACGCGACGCGTTATCGATCACATGGCCGCGGCGGTCCCACGCTGTCGCGCGACAAAAACCCGCCCTTATTATAATGCAGCGCGCGACACGTTGCGCCCGCGCCGCGCCTCGCCCGCGCCCTGCCCGCGACGCCGCGCGCCACGATTGCTTTTTGACCGGCTCTTTTTCAGATTTTATGCGCTCGTTTGGGGCCGGTCGGTGCCGTCGTATGTTGAAATATTTTGCAAATTAGAAATGTTCGTGTGTTGTCATGTATGATCAACTGAATTGATTGAAAATAATTAATACATTAATTTACTTTTTATAAATGTATTAGTGTTCGGTTCATATTTTTCTCAATCGATATAGAATCTTTTTGCAGTAGGTTGGTTAGCTAAACGAGAGAGCATACGATATAGATGTTCAATAATCCATAGTTTATTTCAGAGCTTTTGTGGCGTAATTTGACATGTAAACATGTATTCGATGAATGATTATAAATGATGATTTTGAATATAAAACAAACCCAAATTGTTGTAACCACCATTAAGATACGTGCAAGGGTTACAGTTAACGATCGTCGTTAGAAGTTCGCCGACGCGACGTTATCAACTCGGCGTGATACGTCAGCGATAGAGGGTATATCCGTTTTTTATAACATTTCACGTAAGGTGAGGCGGGTTGTGGCTCTGTTGTAGGCAAGTCTAGATAAAGGCGTTTGGTAAAATATCTGGTGCACTATGATTATCATTTTGGTACTCTAATCTTGCATGGAAAGATGGATTCATTTTTCAGTTCATCCTTCAAATGTTACAGGTATATTTTATGTCAGATTTCAGTTTCAATCAGTGGACTGTGGAAAAACTATAATATTGACTAAATGTTGAGACTAGGAGTAGCCAAGGTTCGAAGTCGAGACATGCCCAAACATTCAAATAATATCTCGAAATAAATGAAATAGGTTTTTTTATGATGAATATTTATATAAGTTCAATATAATTATCTATTTTTGTAATCTCGCCTTCATCCATTTTGATCTTTTGGCTTAACACGTTATACTATTTTTAAAATCTCCATTGGATTCGATCAAATATGAACTATAATTTAGTTCTTTCGTAAAACACCTAATTCTACACATGGCTACGACATCCACCATGGCGTGTCAGTGGTCCACATCCGGCTGTGGTAATGGAGCTAGACCTCAGGGCGCCGCGCTTCGTGGAACCCATACACATCCTATTAGAAATTTTTATGGGAACAAAGTTTATGGGGCGCGGGAAACTGCGCCGTCACTGCGTCAGTTAACGGAAAGCTAGAGGTCACGTGATCTGGCTTGTGATCGATGTGGGATGAAAATAACATTAGCTTTATTATTTTTCCTTTAATATTTGGAATAATATTTAAACTTATCACTGGTTTATCCTCATCTTCGTATATTAAAAGATAATGAGAAAAAGAGTTAAAATTCTGAGAACATAAAACACTGTAAGCGTTTAAACGATTATTTTCTGAGGTATTTGTATTATAATAAAATATAAGAGTGTTCAGTTATTCGTATATTTCGTAAACGTCTGAACAGATTTTGATGCCAAGGCTATTACTTATATCTGTACTAATAATAAAGAGGAAAGATTTGATTGTCTGTTTGTTTGTTTGTAATGGATGAACTTCAAAACTACTGGACCGATTTTGAAAATTCTTTCACTGATAGGAAGCTACATTACTCTTGAGTGCTATGCTACTCTCTGTTCCGGGAAAATATTTTTATCCCTGAAAAAGTTTTTCACGCGGGCGGAGCCGCGAGCAGAAGTCTAGTGTTTAATTGTTTGTGAGTGTTTTATAAACCACTAACAATAATTAGTAATAATATTTATAACTTGCTATAAAATCGATAAATATGGACGAAAAGGTAAAATAAGCCAAATAAAAATTACACGCAGACGAAATCGCTGGCACATATAGCCTCTAGTATTTATTAACTGCTCATTACTTTATTGAAGTTGCAACAAAATTTACTGTCGATCGGCGTCGGAGAAGCAAAGATCGATTCAGAGTACCGGTTAAGGGCAAAAAATATACACAAATAAATAGCTACAGACCTTTTAATTGGTATCCAGAAATCCGTAACGAACAGCTAAAAGATTTAATTAGCGAAATCAAAAACCTATAATTTTAAATGTCCACTTTAATGTGAGAAATAGAGGACTGTTCTGAGTATGACCATAGAGTTTACGAGTAGATGAGACATTTCTTTTATGATTGTCTTACAGAGTGGCTGTGTTGAGAGATTAAGAATAGAAAAGAAGATTTTGAAATAAATTCTTCTTGTAGCAATTTGGAGCTTTAATTCAAAACTTGAACCTTTGTCATAGTTTTCGAATAACATGTCTTTATAACGGGAATAAAAATAACAATAATTCGTTTTTATACATTGACATAATCGTCAATCTCCTATCACATGATGGGACGGAATACGCACGGTGAAAAGTGGGCGCATTAGTTCCGCCTCTGCCTACAAGGCATAAAAGGCGTGAGTATGCGTACTTAATCGTCCTGAATAGGTACTAGCTATCGGACGCCGATATATTTTTATCTGGCCGATTTAATTCCAGAGACGCAATGTCACATAATAGAGCTATACATATTATTACAAAATAAATCCGCAATTCCACATTTTCAGCTATGACGTGTCTCTAAGAGACACAATATATTTACTCACAATTTAACTACATATCCACTCTCCCCTCTCACCTTCCAATTCATTGTCACATTGACGGCTCGTGAATGCCAGCGCGTGCAACTTTTTGCCTCGCCCGCGAACCGCACCGATGAGTCAAAACATTTGGTCCATTACCCACCTACTCGCGACCAATCTGCAGAATTTATTGGGTTCTAATGACAGCAATCATTGGCCTATTATGTTAGATGAGATGTGTGATGGTTGTGTCGTTTGTTGTTTTTATGTAGGTTTATTGGTTCGTTTACCCATTATGGAGTTGATAGGGAATAGTTGATATACAGTATGTAAAGTTAGTCGAGGGACCTGTTTAAAGAACTACCCTCTTTAGTCTGTGATTCTCGTCTCAAAAATACATAAAATATATGACCTTATTTTTTTACGAGAATTTTAGCACCTAGGTATTTTTGCCTTCCTAAACCAGGTTTGAAGTATGAAGGGAAAACGAGTCATATTTAAAAGCTATATTATTCATACCTAATAACCGATGAGATAGGTGAAACAAGTAGCTAGCACAAGGGTGACCACTCCTTGGGAGCCTTTTTACGAATTCCTTTGGAGTTTACACTGTCATTTATAATATTTTTTTCTTGCGTATATTTTTATTAGGTATTATATTTCCCCGGGATAAGAAGTAGCCTATGTTACTGACTGATAGTGTAGCTTTATATTGGTGAAAGATTTTTATTCAAATCGGTCCAGTAGTTTCGGAGCCTATACAATGCAAACAAACAAACAATCAAATCTTTCCTCTTTATAAAATTAGTATAGATATGCAAGCATGAACTGCCGTGTGTTTACATAGCTCCCTAGACTAAAAATACATACTTTATAATGTTGAGATAGCGTGGCGAGCAATCTAGATATAGTATTAACAGACGTTGAATACCTGTGTCATCTGGTATACTGTATTGCACGCAGGTACTTTCCTGACAAGTCGACAGACATCTTTAGTTAGTCGCGTTATAATTGCGACTGCGTAGAACTATTTATAAATGAAGTCACTGCGATGCTGCGATAAATATGCTAGTTATATGGTAGCCTTTACTTGCGGCTTTTTCCGCGTTAAAGTCCACCACTTAAAGATAATATTACAACTTTTATTTATCGATAGAATTTTTTAAATTGCAACAGTAACTCCAGAATTTTGCGCATTCAAGCATAAAAATAATCTCCTTAGTTTTAAAATTTTAGTTATTCAACCAAGTTAGAAGACGTAACTTCAAAATGGCGAATTTAATGAGATATTTATGCGTCTTGTATTTTTTTAACTCTCAGTTAATCAGGTGTGATGTTACGTTGTTTCACAATCACTTTAAATTGGACTCTAAAGACGTAACACTACGTATGGATATTGATGTACAGCATTACTAAGTAACCTCGTTAGGTGAATGAGTCGCAGGACTTTATGTTGCCACCGTAGTCGCTAATGCTTAAATTAATTATTGCACGACCCGTTTAAAATAAATTAGAATTCATAGAACTGCTCAAGGATGATTTTGATCGTTTGGGAACTCCTAATTTGCCTTAAAGCGAGTAGTTGAGCCATCCAGATCTTCGAATTAATTAAATGCTTACAAATTACGTTGCTAGGCAGCAGAATCAGAAACAACCACTTTTGTATATGAAAGGTCTACTATGTATGTAATTTGGCGTTGTACATACTAACTCATGCTGGTTATTAATTTACCCTCTTACATACAGTTTTAAAATACGGTTAGTTAAAACTGACAGTTTTTAATGCCCTATGTCAAGCGACACTGTCATAAACTTAACTAAACAAGAAATATTATAAATTAATATTAAACAAAATAAGCATGAGAAGCTTCCAAAATTGAATCCGCAAACATTACAATTGTTTCGGCGGTTCAAACACGCGTGTAATCAAAATTCAACAAATGTACCAAAAGCAAAAAAACTGTATGTCGGACAATAATGTAATCGGAGTTTTGGGCCCACGAACGGCGGCGGAGGCGGGCGCGGGCGCAGAGGTGGCAGCGTGCGCGGGCGCAGGCGCGGGAGCGTGCGCGGGTCGCCTTCGTGCGCATTGTTATGATGATTTTTTGTTGGACGGCGTCTTTTTATTTCGTGAACTTACCGGGTAATGATTATGTACCGTGTAACGTCGGGATATTAAATATTGGTATTAATGGTGTTTTACACATCGTGGTAATGGAGAATCTTACTGATTTATCTTCTTGAAACGTTAGTCTGCTTGTAAACCTCACAAGATTAGGTATTCTAACATAATATGTCATTTGGTGGCGGCTATTTGACAACTTACGGTTTGATTCCCTAGAAATATAAAATATAAAAAGAGCAGTGTGAATTTTTTAATAAATCATGCAATAAGTCACCAAATGACGTCATTATTATAAAAATAATACCCTTTGTATCAGGAATTATTCCAAATACAAGTTTTCTATTGTTCTACACAATAAAAAATTATAACTTATTTCCCCCAAAGCTAATAGCAAATACAATACATTTTGTCTGTCTGTACAAATTAATTAATACAGTACTTACGTGAGTCCGTTCTGTCGTGTTTAAAGATCCTGACCCGCCCCGCTGAAGCTGCGCCCGCGCACGCCTTAAGGCCAAACTCTCCTAAGCACATGATAGTACTACCCAGTTATTATAATAAATCGCTTAATTATATTTTATTGAGATTTCATTGTGTGTAAGGGGATGGGGCAATGGGTGAATTTTCAATACTAATAGACAAAAGTTTAAAATGTTAGAGCTGTTACCAGTGCACACATACTTCGTCGAGCTTATTCCTTCCTATGCGATAGGATGATTTTATTGTCATATGAAACAAAAGGTTTACTTTAGCGCAAGCCATTCCCCTTAAAGGTGACATGAGAGGTCTTGTCGTTTCGTTGTGATTGGTCGAGAGAGTAACATGTGAGTTATGCATTGGTCTCTCGACCAGTCACAATCGTCACAATTAAACAACACGGACCTTCGTGTTTCTTATACCACATCCCAGAAAGTTGCTTGTTTTTTTGTTTCGAATTAAAAAAACTCACTATTTTTTTTACCCCACCTGGGATTAAAGCCATAATCGTTTAACAGACGAAGCTGACAACCACTAAACCAATAAGACGACAGAAGTCCAACCTTCTCAATCTAAATAAAACTCTGCTACAAGTTTTGCATATAAAAACTTTATGCAAACTCGAATTAATTTTAATTGTACTTGACGTATCAAACAAAAGCAATTTAATTACAGCATTTCTTACAACGGTGGCAGTTATCGATAAACTACATCTGAACTTGTTCTACAAGTCTAATGGAATTTAGAGAATTCCAACATTAACGATCATCCGTTCTGGAATTGTTTTCAATTATTATTGTAGTGTTGATTTGTTGCTCTTTGGGGTAGTTAAAAGTTATGGCATAGTTGGAGAGACTTGGGTTTGAATCTCGGGTGTATCGAATGACAATACTAGCAAACTATGAACCCTTCCTTGTCTTACTTTATTCAACAAGTTCTGTCTTTGGTTGTTTTTAACCGTTTTTATGCTGTACTCACAAAATGTCAGTTATCATATTAAAGTACTAAAAGAAAGTGATAAACAGTATTTCTTTTTTTATATAATTTTTATGATGTATATTCGATAAAAGATAAAAATCGCTTTCTAAATATTATGTTCGTTTTATCCTTATTCAATCGACGCGACGTTCTCTTTACGTAGTAAGGCACTATATTATTTAGTTAATAGATGTTAATTATTTTGATTTCACTGTATTTTTTTTCATTGGACTGCCTCGGTAGCGTTGTCGTATTGCGTGTGCGGTACAACTATCGCTTTGAGTTCTCTGGGTCGAATCCCGGGCATTATTGAATTTTTCTGCTAAATAAAATAAATAAATAAATATCAGCCCGGAGTCTGAAATTTGTGCCCAATATGGAGGTATGCTCGCTCCTTATCTAATGGGATAGAACATACACCGCCAAAAGTGGATGTACTAGTTGCCCATCTGCCTACCCCTTTGGGCACAAAAGTAGTGACTGTGTATGTATGTTTGAAATGAAATCATTTATTCGAATCCATAAAATGTTACACACTACTTAGATTCAGTCAATTTTTACTCTACCACCAGTTCGGAAAGCAGTTTCCACCAGAGAAGAACGGGCAAGAAACTCTAGGGTTGTTCAGTTTCAAAATCAGTTTGTTTTGGGTGCTTGCATCAATCGACATACCGTCCAACATAATTAAGGGCCTGTCCCACAGGTTTCAAGTAAAGTTAATTGATAGTTATCGTATTAAACATCTAATGTACTCATTACAAACGGTGAAATCAATAAATGCTACTCGTCACATGAATGTACAAGCCGACCAAATACAAAATTCACACTCTAATATACGCTTCCAAATATGGTACTATGATGAGTACTATCTACACTATCTAATACGATAACTGTGTAAATCTAAATGGGTTCTAAATTAACGTACTGGTTACATTCTTTTTGCCATAACTAATGTCTAATATTTTAGTTGTATTGCTCTATGCTGCCATCGTTTCTTGGTTTTCCTCGGGTCGAAAGTTATTCTAAAAAAGTTATATTATTTTAACATCTACCCACTTGACATTGGCAAAATCACCGATGAAATAGTGGAGCAATTTTTAAAAGATGAAGAAGAAGAACTGTGTAAATAAAATTTACTTGGATCCTGTGCAAGAGGTGCAGTATAACAGTTACTCTCCCTTAACAAATATGAGAGCTATCGAGGCGGTGCCCGTACAGATGTTGAATATTAATAAAAAGATCGTGATCTGTATTATCTGCGCACAATGCCCATTGCTATTGACGATGCCTTAATTTTTGAATGTTGGACACGAATTATACATGTACATTTTGTATGCAATATATATTTGGTTGTTATGAAACTGTATTGTTGTGAACTGATTTTGTGTATGACACAGGTTAAACACTTAAAAAAATAATTAATATGTATAATAAAGAATGAAACTTTTATAGCTGTAACTTATTAATTTTATAACATTATTGGGGATCAGAAAAATCTATTTAACCATCAACTGACTTAATATAAAATAAATTAATTATAGTAAGTTTCAAAATGTCCACATTTACTCGAAAATCTCATTGGCAAAAATAAAAAAAAACTATAGAATCTTTAATCCTGAACTAAATACTAGACCATTATTTACTAATACAGAATACTATAAAAGACGTTGTAAGTACTTCATATAAAAGACATCAACGCGTACCATGCCTCAAACTTGGCTACATAACTCCATTCCGTACATAAACGCACATGTAAATGATCACGTAATGGATAAACAAACTGTCTGTTGTAGACAACTGATGTAAGTTGCGCAATACACGTCAGTTAGTGAATAAACATCAATTACCCAACTTAATATTGTTGTTCGTTGGACTGACAGCTTGTGGTGCAAGGGATGAGCGATTGGGAGGTTAGTATGTGGGATCGTTTTTCAGTATCGTTTGGAATCTTAAAGGAAGATTGACTGAAGTGTATGGTGGAGCAGTAGGAAGGTGTTTATCCTGCATTGAGACATTATTATGTCAAAACTTAAGTAAATTAATGCAGTGGTTATGAAGAGTGATTGGCGACTCGCTATTAACTTTTCATATAATCTGATCTGGGAATGACAGAACAATATTGAAGAAAAAATACACATTAACGTAATGACGGGAATGTTATATGTATGTCATAATTTCACTGATAGAAATCCGTTGACTTTTATTTTTTAAGCTTTTAGAATGAACATTGAACACCTCACCATTTAAACTTAATATAATGGAAAAAAATAAATTCGCTAATTCTCATAATTTGGACCAAAACCGCCGGTAGAATGTCAGTTCAAAAGCTACGTTTTGTTACAATTAATGACATTTAATTAAATAAAATGTAAATGGGAACTGTATGGGAGCGGTTAATTCATGGCAGTCAAACGTGTCCGTTGCGAGTCGCATGCGAACTTGTTAAACGCCTTTCTTAGTTATTTTTTTATATAATAGTGAAGGAAAAAGAGAAGCAATCTTCTTACAATTTTTTAAATAATTTTCTAGGAGCATTAAGGAACCTTTCAGCTATTCGGCTTGATGTGGTATCGACATAGATAAAATAGAAAAAAATCTGTGTAATAATCGAACTCGGGTCCTCTTGATAGAATATTTTTTAGCCTTTGTTTTGTAGTGTCTGTGTTTCAAAATATCTTGAAAAGGTTCAATATGCTCAAGAAATAAATTCTAAATAAAATAAAAAAGTGTCAATACCGTATACAAACTCGTATCCTAATAGAATAAGTTGCTCTTGTTTGATTTTACACCGTGGTCTTCTCCCACATCACTCAAATTTCGTAACCTCATAATGCATTCAGCCGAAAGTCATTTTTGCGACATTGGCTTCGATTCGTTGTGTAGATAACAGAATCGTGACAGTTACTGATAACCTTTGTTGTTAGGGGGTGGCGTAACACACCGCGCGCTGAATATTTATGTAGTATTCAAGGGTTGGAAAGTATTTAAACGTGTAAAGTCTATTATTGAGCTTTAAGTTTTGGACTAACTTTTGTATGTTTGCAAGAAAAACTTTTTCTGTAGTGAAAGTGCCACTGTGCGCTCTTTTGGTATAAATTGTGGTTTATATGTCTATCCAAGACTTGACAAACTTGTGTACCGAATTTAAACCAAATCCATTTAGCGGGACGGTCATAAGTTATTTAACAAACAAAAAACACACACACACACACACTCATCACGCCTTTATCCTCGAAGCGGTAGGCAGAGGTGAAACCAGATCTTATCTCTATATGTGTGCTAGTTGCGCCTCTGTCTACCGCTTCGGGGATAAAATGCGTGAGTATACAAAAAAATCCTATTTATAAAATTAACAAGATTACTGTGATTGTTAATATGAGTAGTAGTTATAATATGAGTAGTATTACGTCGTATTAAGTGATAACACAATCTTCAAAGATTTTGTTAGTCCCCTTCAAAACCCGCAAATCACCTTAAATGTGGGATTATCTACTTCTATTTGTTGTAACCGGTAGCACAGCCGGTAGTAGTAATTTTAATTAAAATCGACCGCAATACATTCGTTAGCCAAATGATATTCAAACTACCATATTCATCATTTACCACCAAAGTATTTTGTCTTGACAGGATAAAAAACACAATAGAGCCTTCGTATTCTACAAACAACAGTTAACAATACAAATAGACGCAACGGATGCAATCGTAGCTTCATCTCGTAGCGGGAATCGAACCCGCTATCTGAGTTAGCACCGAGAATAATTCGGTTAGTGTCGGGGGTCACGGTGGATTTTTAGCGGACCGATAACGCGCGTGGTTGCCACAGGCAGCGTAGTGATGGGACACGAGATGGTCAATATCAACACCGATAGATATTTTGAGTGTGATTTTTTTTATTTATTTTCGTTAAATGATATTTAGGTGAAATAATAAGTGTAAATTAATGTCTAAAAACGGTTTAAATGCAATCACTCTGACCTATTTGGTAGAAAGGACTTGTTCTTATGTATACTATAATATTATAAAGCTAAAGAGTTTGTTTAGTTGAACGCGCTAACGTCAGGAACTACTGGACCGATTTTGAATATTCTTTCACTAATAGGAAGACACATTACTGACTGACTGCTATAGGCTTTTTATACCGGGAAAATATTTTTAACCCGGAAAATAGTTCTCACGCAGGCGGAGCCGCGAGCAAATACTAGTAATTTATAAATAAATAAAAAAATAAATGGTTGATAAATAAATTCACTCACAAGTTACTTGTGGTTGTAATCTAACACTAAGATACGAGTCTTCGGTTGTATGTATTAACATTAACTAAACTATCACAGAGCTCCTACACAACTATTTACAACATATATATTTCAGATTACATAAATACATTTTTCAGATTCGATCCATCTGGCGTTCAGATAACGGCCTCTACTTTCACAACAATTTCAACGCCCGTTGCGTCCAACGCTCCCAAATGCATAAACGCACATTGGTAAAAGAAAATCATTCAGAAAATATCGCTCTTCATTAACTCTTCCACCTAACAATACATCTTAGTACTCGATTATTTATCGATATTAAATCCCATCCCTCACGGTGGAGCGCGCGTAAATCGGTGCGCGTGCGCGCCGTGGGGCGACGCGGCCGCTCATAATTCGCGCCCGCCCCCCTCTACTCGCTTTTTACTAATGCCTATACACGATTACCTCTACATTCGTGGTGGCTTAATAAGTCACTCAGGAGGCATAAAAAAGGTTCTTTGTAAAAATAGCTTCCAGAACTTGGTGGAAAATGTCGCGTTAAATGAAAATGTCGGAGGCATAATATAACTCTTCGCCCTCGAAATTTACTACACTCAAATATTATTTGAATCAAAATTATCATTTTCAAAGACACCAATTGTTGCTTCAAATATTAACATACACGCTGTCTTAGAAAATCATAAATCTAAGAAAAGTTTGTCAAGATGTTTTTGAAACACTACTTCGTAATAAATTGTATCCATTCTGACCATCTGTATGATGAGACGAGCACGACCTGATGGTAAATGCTACTCCTGCCTATAAAGTGACTAAGCTATCTAGAACTTTGGATAACAGTACTGATTACACTACTACTCTGAGACATAACATTTTAAGCCCCCAAATGTTCCATACACACACTGGCTACAATGAAATTACTATTCAAGTTAATTGTATTTATAAAGGAATTCACACTTACCATTTGAATTTAGCCATTTTATCTGAAGCTGCAACAAAAAATAATTTAATTAGTTACTTTAGAAAAAAATATATAATAATAGAGAAATTTATACATACCTACTAAATGGAATTGCATTTAAAAAAGCTTATAAATATTAATAAGAATTTCATTTAACTTAGTATTTCGCGACGCTCATTGTCCGTGGTACGGTCAGCACGAAAAACAAAAAAACCCGCATATGATTATAGCGAGCAATATCCGAAAAGATAGCGATCTTATCCAGCGATCGGACATGAGGTGCATCTCGTCGCGTTTCGACTCGGCGACTTTCCGACACGACCTTTGGTAAAGTTCATGCGAATGTAGCGTTTGAGATACAGTGTTGCAATGTGAGTGACTTGTGATGGTGCTACGAGTAGATTTGCGTAATATGAGGTCAAAGTTATAAATTGTACGATTTTACGCTACTAGTCTTGTTGGCAAAGAATCGATGAGTTAATAAAGTTACCCCACAGCACTGTAGGGACGAAATAACACAATCGTCTCTCAAAAACCCTATGCTCGATAGTCTTAACCATTGTTAATGATCTATTAGAAAGTTAACGTCAAAATAATATTGCAATTGTAAAAACTTTTATATATCGAAATAAACATTGTCCGATATTTTTTGAACATGGCAGAATCGTGACCGGGTCGTCGCCGTGTCGTCATCGCGCCTTGTAAAGCGCACCTTATTAATGCGGCTCGCTGTAATCTGTCTTGTGAAATCCCGCATTGTGTCCACTTTCCGAACGTTTTCGAAACGACCCTTTCGGCGGGAATTGTTCTGTATTTAACCGAAAAAATAAAAGGTATTCGCGAAAAACTTCGGGTAATGTCCCTTTGACGTTTCGAAGTTTAATTGTCAAACGAAATTTAATGACGGTGCGGTCTTTTGTTGTCATGAATAAGGATTGAGTGCTGGCAATATAATAAGCTTTGAATGATTAAGTTTTATAGAGCGGACAAAGCTTTTAATCAATGCTTAATTCAAGTGTTAATATGTGACGACTATTAGTTAATTTACATATCATTTTATTAAATAGGTATGAGTACGATGACTGTTTATTAGTACTAGTAAATGTTCATGTAGCAGCTGTTTATTGCCCATTGCGAGACCAAAATATAATAATCCATAGTTTAAAATGATTACATAAACATTTTTTTAGTACCCAAAAGATCAAATGATTTGTATGTTATTAATGTAATATGAACTAGGAATTTAAGGCCCTAAAATACCTCTACTATTGATACAGGAAAATTCTCATAGTTATTAAATACTGTGTTGTAAATAAATAAAAACATTTCCCAACGTTGTTATCTATCGAGCTTGCCTCTCTATATTTTTAAACCATTACCGATAGCAAACGCCGCAAAACTTTAACAATATTGTCGCCGCTCAATTAAGGCGCATCCAAGAGAGATATTCAGCGAATTTCGCGCGAGTCGCTGACTCTCGTCTTGTCAATAAGTCCCTTATAAATTGCCTTAACCACGTTGAATTTGAATATAATAGGGCCCTCTCCTATGGGTCGTTTTACCCCCTCGCCGGTCGGTCGGCGCACAATCTTTGTAAAATTATATTGTAAGCAAATTATCTGCTTGGATCTGGCAAGTCGATTGAAGGCCCTTGCTTTGTTTGATATATTATTTTATGTTTGTTTGCGCGTCCGCTGTATACATTGTGCGTTTAAAACAAATTTAAGTGAGGTTATAAATAGGTTTTATTTTGATTTAGTATTATAGAATATAGTTTATATGATTATCTCTGGTAAAGTAGAAAGGTGGATTGAGACTTGATCGAAATGAGAAGGTTATGGCTTGAGATATTGTTGATTATACAATGCCATTATGAACAATCTCTGCGCATTTTCTCTGTCTTAATTACAGCCCTACTGTAAAATGCCATGTAAATTAAATGCATTTTTAATGTAATATTTATCGTTCAAAATCTCTAATGAGAAATTACAATAAAGCATCGTTATATATGTCTAGTGACAGATAAGTGTATACAGAGAAACCCGCGTCTTAATCAAACATATAAACTGCGATTGTAGTGTTATATATGTATAAATAAATGAGATGGATTCTGCCTCAGTACGCAATTTATCCGCCATTGTAGCAGTCGTGATACAGCTGATCAACTCAGCGTCAAAATAACCGCTGACCCGCGCTGGTTAACCGAATCAAATATTAACATAACATACATACACTAAGATTGTGCTGAATTGGCGTGGGTGAGTACTGAGTACCTACAGGGGTATTAATGTCCCAGGTCTAGGCAAAATTTTCTTACAACTTTGCATGATTAGAGGTTGTCAGGGTTACAAAATCTGTTATGAGAATCCTACATTTAACAAAACTATTGTTGTAAGATAATGACAATTAACATTGTCGAAAAGACATCTGAAATAATGATTCTATTCCGATATTAAGTGAAAACTTCAAAAAAAATCTTTGTTAATATCTTCGAAGAGGAAAATATCACTCCAGCACCCTCCTAAAAATCACACTAAGCAAATACAAATAGAACTGACTGCACACATAAAGAACTTGATACCGAGCGAGAGCGTCGCGTCAGCTGGCACAGTTTTCGAAATCGCATAAAATTATTTGCATGCGAAATTACGAGGAAATTAAATTGGACGCACCGACAGCCGAGACGCGCGAGTGTCGTGCGTGAATTACACGCAGCGCGACGCGAGTAAACGTTTCGTTTGAACTCCACGGGATTTCGCTTTTGTATGTCACAGGTCAATTCAATTCGGGTGTACTGTTATTATAATTTTTTGATGATTTTAATATAAACATACTACGATGTGCTTTTGAAATTGAAACGAGAGATTAGGACGTTAACTGCACAGAAAGAGGTCTCCGCTTTAGTTGTAGAACTCGAATAGCTGATTTTTTTTAGGTTTCTCGTGACTACGTGTTCCAATCACTCAACGTTATCTACCTACCAGGGGATAACCTATAAGATTTAAAGGATAAAAGATTATCTCCTCTGATTCCTAATATGTAGGCCCACTGATTTCATTTATTTATTCGAGTAACCAAAGACCCATAGTAGAAATAATAAAAAAAAAAAAATATATTATGTTAGTAAATAAACAAAAATAAATTAATAGGTGGTGCACCGCTGCTCCATTCCATGTGAAATGGCACAGCAACGAGCCACTAAACAACAATCCAGCCTACTGGCAATCATTTGAAGAATGATGTTGGGGCTGGCCCGCACCCTGCCCACCAGAGATGCACCCCTCTTGCGCATTATTGTGTGGAAACAATCTACCTGGGCATCCGCAAACATCCCTGATGCACTACAGAAACGAATACAGAGCTTAATTTATAATTTAAAGTTTTTTTTTTCTTATTAATCGTCAGACTTCAACTTCTAAAGCAAACTATCTTTAGCAAGTAACATTATATTAAATGAACAACAAAAAAATAATGTAGATTGTAGCTAAATAAAGTTAGAGAATGAGGAAAACTCACAAGTAAGCATTTATTGTTTTTATTTTTATTTTAGAATGCTTAGGTTCCTAAGCAGTATTTTTTTGGGAACACACTTTTCACGCTTCGTTTTAGTACACTGTAGATTGTAAGTAAAGTATCTTCCACAGAGCGGGCGATTAGTGGGATATGAAACAAGACTCTCTGAGTTAGAGTTTCTTCTTCACAGCGATAACACGTTCCGAAGCGGTAGTCGATTCATGACGATTCATAAGAACTTTTTAAAGTCTATTTAAATAAAGAACATTTTGAGTTTGAGTTGAGATTCCCACGCCGACATCAGTGTTTATTTATTAATTTATTATTTTTATAATTATTTCGAAAGATCTTTGTTGATATTTTCTGGTGGTCTATTGTACCTACTATGTATTTACAATATAATATACTATGTATTTTTTACAGTTATTATTTTCTATGTAGGTTTGAAAAACCCTTGTAGGTTCGACATACGATTAGTATATTATTATAGTAAGGTGGAGTAGACAAGGGTCTTCAAAGTGTGATTATTACAGCTACTGAATTATCTTTGTAAACTTACAAATTAGGTACCTACCATGGATTAGATACTATTCAAGGATATATTATTAGGAAAAGCATTGGCTTCTCTTTTTAAAAATTTTGTTCTTTGCTAGGGATTGGGTTTTTTAATATTTAAAATTCTCATTTTATTATCTCCATTGTGATTACTTACAACACATTTATGTTTCGAGTTATACAATTTTTAATACAAACGACTGTTATTTTAATGACAAATAAAAAATTTAAAGCCTTGTAAAGCCACCGTAAATTATTATTTTATATTCATTATATTATTGAGATTCAATTAAGTGCATTTTAATTGTTTTATTTTTTGGTGTAATAAGTTTTGAATTTTAGTAATAATAAAAAAATGCGGACTTGTTCTGGCCTTTTAATTCTTTTACGAAAGCCTTCATTGCAAGGAGGTAATTAATAGTTACTAAACGTAAAATTAACAAGTCAATGGACTGATAATAACAAAATAATCGATCAAGGATATCGTCTTAAAACAGTAATTATTGTTTTTATTAAAACACATTAAAATTAAAATTCTAAGTAACGCCAATAATTACAGTAATTATAATTTTGCTGCGTGAAAAATAATTTTTAATTTTTCACATTAAAGATAAGTAATAAAATCGACGATTTACGATAATGGAAAGCGAATATCGATTGATTTAGGTGTTCCGAGAAAAAAAAATATTCGTGAGGCCAATTAATGTTTTTTTTTTAATGTTCAATTAAAACGGTAGCATTTTTTGGAGGTTTCGCGAGAGTTCGCGTAATTAACGGACAAATTTACGCAACGCGATCGTTTATGATAACAGAAATGGTTTTGGAGAAAGCCATAGCATGTAGAGGTTTATAGCAACACTAGTTTTTGCTTGTGGCTTCAGTCGTAAATTATTCTCGGAATAAAAGTGATGTCTCCATTTCGGGATGAAGAGTATAAATTTTAACCGATGACTTGGTCAATCTGTGTGCAAAATTCCATCGAAATAAATTTAGCGGTTTACTCCTAAGGAACATCTTTACAAACCTTTGTTTTTATAATAATATGTGTGGTTGGTTTTAAACATATTATTTTTAGAATACCAATCATAGCAAGGACATAAATTAAGCGTTAAATTAATAAGACATTTTGTGTGCACTTTTTGTTTTTCTTGCATCTTTTGAATGTAACCGATAAATAATGTTTTGCATAAGGCTTCGTATGCTTTATTTTAGATATACTTCGACAAATAATATATACGAATCTACAATATTAAATCGCTGCCGCTTATCAAATAGGGCACGTTCGTATCGCGGTATCAAAAACATCATTTTTGTTATTTACTACCGTCTTCACTCGACCGTTTAATTAGTTGTGTGTTGTAAAATAAATATGTTCGAAAATTAGCCGTGAGCGCGCTATCGTGCGGGTTTCGTCACAAGAAAACTGAGTGATGGCAACACCTTTACTAGGTAGGTCTTGTATGTGATGCTGGGTAGTAGGACCACCAATGACTATCTCTGCTACTCTGTAAAGGGCCTGAGGATATTGTACTAAGTGTAATTTGGGCTTTATGCGAAGTCATCCTTTCTGTACCATTCCCTTAAAAAACGTAAACGCGTGAATCGTTTTACCTAGGGTTTTGAATCTGTGGAACTTCTCTTGACAGTACGGTTCACGGCTAACTAGGCTATCGCCGCTTCATATTTAGTTCCAGCGAAATACGTAATAGTAGTTTTTGTTCACCATCAAGACATTTATATTACAAAGGTCTTAGCGATTCTAAAATATTTTCTATATGTATTGTCGGTGGATGAATGGTCGCCACGGGGCGCGGACCACACCGGTCGCCGGGATCCCGGGACTCCGGAACACTCGGACACCGGGACACCGGGATGCCGGCCCGACTAATGTCCCGCCTATAAATTAGCTCAATGATCACCACAATCCTTTACTCGCCACTTTATATTGTTTTGATATTTATTTTATTGCGAATGGATCGTTTGTTTGTTAGTTAAGATGTTTATTCTAGATCAGTTGATAAACAGATCTGGTATTACGTGGGTTCGCTCCACAAAAATCTTTTTTTTAATGCTTTTCATATTTTACTATTGCCTGGTTCATTATGTCTTCGCAATTGCTTATACTTTGATATCTAAATGACGATAAAATAACTTGCTTTGAGCACAAGCCAAAAAATATACAGCGGTATCCAGAACTTTGAATTTAAACAAATGCATGGCGTTACAGGCAGGCGTTCGGCAGGGCGATCCAATTTCGCCTAAATTGTTCTCAGCGGTATTAGAAATGATATTCAGAAATCTAGACTGGTCCAAATATGGAATAAATATAAATGGAGAGAACCTAAATCATTTACGCTTTGCAGACGACATAATATTATTCTCGGAATGTCCAAACACCTTAGAAAAAATGTTACAACAACTATCTGAGGAGAGCGCAAAAGCAGGTTTATCAATGAACCCAACAAAAACTAAGGTGATGAGTAATTCTCCAGAAAAATATGCAATTAAAGTAAACAACGAAGAAATTGAAAACGTAAACGATTATATATATTTAGGCCAGATGATATCAAATGAAAACTTAATGCAGAAAGAAATAGATCGGAGAGTTGCTAATACCTGGAAAAGATTTTGGTCACTCAGCGAAATTATGAAAAACAAGGATATGCCCATTACAGAAAAAAGGAAAATATTTAATATATGTATTCTACCATGTTTAACTTATGGCTGTCAAACATGGTCACTAACAGAACAACTAAAAAATAAAGTAATGGTATGTCAAAATGGTATAGAGCGAAGCGTGGTTGGCATTAAAAGAAGAGACAGAATAACATTAATAGAAATAAAAAACAAAACAAAATTTAAAAACTCTCTTAAAACATATAAAAGATTAAAATGGCGATGGACGGGACATATGTTGAGGGAGAAGCAAGAAAAATGGACAAATAAGGTCACAGAGTGGTACCCAAGAGACAGCAAAAGATGTAAAGGAAGGCAATTCAGACGTTGGGAGGATGATATTAAAAAAGTAGCAGGCCCTATATGGCCCCGCATAGCACGGGATAGAACATATTGGAAAAATTTAGAGGAGGCCTTTGTCGAAAGACAAGCTGTTTCACAAGCAGATACACCGATTGCCGATATTGTAGGTACATAATATGGTGATAATATTATAGATAGTTAAAATTAAAACTTAGATTAAGTAGGTATAATTATATAGCTTCATTAGAATATAAAAATCAATCAACTGTAACTTTAATTCAGAGAAAGCGAACAGCAATAAAGGCTTATTTTATTTTATTTTTATTATGGCGTTACAACGTCGTGCTTGCGATAGAGTAAATCGTTCCTTATCAAAAAACTTGTCGTATTCCCAAAAAACATATCCCACATCGATCCCCATCCATCGGACGTATTTAGTTAATAACTTCCTCGTAAAATCCGCGTGCAATTATCGCGTGTTACATAAATAAATAAAACCGCGCGCCCCGAGCGGGTTCAAATTTAAATAACCAATTACTCTGTACATTGGGTTTGTTGATTTATCGATCAATTTTACTTTGGCGCTGATTGTGCGGAGATATTCAAAATGTTGCGCGCGCGCTTTATTTCGCCGCCTTTGACGGATCTTCATATGACAGGGATGTGTTGTAGCCAGTCATTACTGAATATTATGAAACTGTACTTTTTTTTTTTTTTTTTTTTTTTTTTTTTTGGTTTCGCGGAGAAAGTGCGTTACCACTACCACCCGGCCTTCGTGGGGGGCGACCGAGCGGCTATGTTGGGTTCACCGTGCCTTACGACCCGGCGTTGAGCCGCCCGGAGAGATGGAAAACGTCGGGCGACCGCCGGGCCGAGTCCCTAACCTATGTACAACGCACGGCATACCAACTAAAACTCCGCGGTGGCCATCTTCGGCGCATTAGGGACGGCTGCGGGCTTCCTCTGACTAATGTCTAAGTTGTCGTCCGCAACCGCCCCTGCGCGGTGCCGCCTGGTGCGGCCCGTCTCCTGTTGTGGGGGGGGGGGGGCTCAGAAGCCCCCGCGCACCGAAGGACGCTCTCAGCGTCAACGGCAGCGTGAGGCCTACCTGCCACACTGCCGTCCATCACGGGGGTCACAACAATGTGCTAAAACACACAAAACTAAAGACGGACAGCCCCCTGCCGCCCGCCCGCGACCCCCGGTGGCCCCTATTAGTCGCCTTTTACGACAGGCAGGGGATACCGTGGTGGAATTCTCCAAACGCCCCCAATCCACAGGACGGAAGACGCCGGTCAGTCGTCCACCCGGCGCCTCCTACGTCTCGTCTGGCGGCGGGAGGGATCTCCGCGCCTCCGATCCCTCTCGGCACTCTCCTTCCGCGAGAGGACCACCTCACAAAAGTGCGCCACCGCACGCCAGGACCTCCGGCTGTCGACCATGGAAGCGACCACGGCCGGCAGCGAGAGGTCTCCTCCGACGACTGCTCTGAGAGCGCTGCGCTCCTCATCCCAGGCTGGGCAAAACTCCAACGTATGCTGGGCCGTATCCAGCGGACAGTTGTCACAGTGGTGACACACGGCCGACACCTCCTTCCCCACTACCCGCCACAAGAACTCACCGAAGCAGCCATGCCCGGTGAGCACCTGCGACAGGCGAAACGTTGCTTCACCGTGGCGCCTGTCCAGCCATTCGGCAAAGACAGGACGCACTGCCGCGACGACCCTGAGCCCCGCTGTCGGGGCCTCCAGCCTGAGACGCCACTCCTCCACGGCGGCTCGCCGTGGAGGAGTGGCCTCCACCTCCTTCAGGGCCGGATGTTGCCCGTGACTGGACGCCTCCTCCCGCCAATGAAAGACATCGGAGAGGGATTTGGCGTCCAGATCCCAGGGCAGAAATCCGGCCAATGAAACTGTACCTGCAGTTATTATAGGACTAAGCAGCTATTTCATTACTGTTATTCGTTAGAGCTTTAAATTAAGTGTTAGTTACGGCTTCGCAGTCATAAAAGACCTTACCCGTTAGTAAAATCCCATTTTTTACTTTTCCACTATGAAAAGCTTATCAAAGTCAATGTCAATCTAGGATTTAGTCTGCCTGCGTATAAATTTCAACGAAGTTCATTCAGGAGTTGCCGCGTTTGCTCCTTACAAATATCCAAACGTCATCACAAAAATTTCGCAATTATAACCATACTATACCAGCCCTGTATTATATACTGCCCACTGCTGAGCACGGGCCTCCTCTACTATTGAGAGGGTTAAGGCTTTAGTCCACCACGCTGGCCTAGTGCGGGTTGGCAGACTTCACATACCTTCGAAATTCAGATAACTTTTCAGGTATGCAGGTTTCCTCACGATGTTTTCCTTCACCGTTGAAGCGAGTGATAATTCACAAAGAATACACACATAACTTTTTAGAAAAGTCAGAGGTGTGTGCCCTTCGGTTTTGAACCTGCAGACATTCGTCTCGGCAGTCCGTTCCACTCCCAACTAGGCTATCGCCGCTTGCAATTATAAGTAAGGTCGCAAATACGTGTTGAAATTTAAACAAAACCAAAGTAAATCATGACAATAAGGATCAGTTTGTATACATTTCATACAAGTTTTATTTAAGTAGACATTACCATTGTAAGAGTGACGCCTCGTCATCGAGTAAATTTTTTTTTTATAGCATAGAATGACGAGACGAGCATGCCGTTCGCCTGATGGTAAGCGATACGACCACCCATAAACAGTAGCAACACCATCCAGCACCTTGACTTACAAAGTACTGTGTGGCATTCCACTGCGCTCGTCATCCTGAGACATAAGATGTTAAGTCTCATTATGTCTAGTAGTTATACTGGCTACAATGTCCTTCAAACCGAAACACAACAGTGCATGCACTGTTGCTTGGCGGTAGAAATAGACAACAATTAATCTTCTGTTTCCCACGATGCATATATTTTACGAACAGGTCAATGTATGCAATAAAATGCTGTATAAAGCTAATTATTACTTAATAATTAACTTCGCACCTTCCGTGTTCTGAAGAATGTAACAAAGGATGATAAAATTACTCTTGCATTAGTAATTAGTGACGCATTAGCGCTTAGAAGTGATATTTATAGAGCAATTTAGTCAGCGTCCAGCTTAAGGACTAGCAATAAACATATTTAATCAATGATTAATCTAATCATTGTTTTATCTCCGACTCTTCGAACTAAGGAAGAAAGTGACAAAGCAGTGATTAGCTGAACACTGGTTAGTAAAGTTTATTATTGTACGTGAATATTGTGTGCCGTTTAAATATGGTGTTTACCATTAGCCGACAAACATCATTATGTTGTATGAAATTACGCATACTCACGCCTTTTGTCCCCGAAGGGGTAGGCAGAGGCGCAACTAGTGCACCCACTTTTCGCCGTGCGTATTCCGTCCCATGATGAATAGGGGGCGAGCCTATCGCCATATCGGGCACAAATTCCAGACTCCGGGCTGATACTGAGTAGAAAAACCCAATATCACTTTGCCCGACCCGGGGATCGAACCCGAGACCTCAGCATTACAGTCGTACCGTAATACAACTACCCCACCGAGGCAATGAATGAATATGAAATGAATCGGAGTTAATCAGTGGTTCGTAAAATCTACTCAATGTTACACACATGACCGCATTATTTGAGTTTGGCAAAATTACGTACAACGTATTTCTGGTAAAATCGTTGAGTATCAAGTAACTTTATCATTTTATTGAGCACTAAATACTTTTAAATGATATTCAAAGTTGCTATTTTTATACGCCTATTTTAAGCATTACATGACAAACTTTATATTCAATTTTATACTAATTGGAGACCTCGAAATACACCAACAATTAGACTACCATTCCAATATTACCATCAACAACGAAGCTATCGAAAAACGACATCGACATCCACCAATTAGAATGATAGACAGACAGACATTGAAACGTATACGCAATTAGCTAGATTATAGATAGGGATTGTAATAGTTGTCGGGTACATTCAGTTTAGTATGATGTCACCGCTGCGCCTGTGTCACTGTTCAGACTTCAGACGCCCTTCGTTAATGTTGTTTTGCAATGTATTTATAATTGAAACGAGACGAGTATGATGCTCGTCTGACGGAAAGACCGTCCATAAACAGTAGCAAATCTCCTGTAAACTGAATAAGAAAGCTACGCGTGGATCTTCACTGCGCCTGTTACTCTCAGACTACGCTAGATTTTTTTCATTATGCCTAGTAGTTAAGATGTTGGAAAGTTTATGCGAAATTGAACATTACACATTAAAGCCTATTTTCGTATTAAAGATATTTATGACACTTTTGTAAATAATAAAAAAATATAATATTAATTAAGTCCTTTTTTATAGCGGTCTTAACAAAAAGAATGAAAGAAACGTAATAGAGAAATAAATTACATCGCCCTTGATGGCAAGTCTAAAAAAAGACAAACAACGAGAGAAGAAGCGTCGTTCGACGGTAGTTAGAATTATGTAGGCTGACACCGGAATACTGACGTCGCTATGAGGTAGAAAGTGTTACCTAGTATTCTTCAGAGAGCAAAAGGCATATTTTTTTTGGTCGTAGCACTCTTGAAAGCGTCGTCGTGGTCGTCATGTAGTGTTTTCCGGCGCTGATACAAATCGCCCCACGATCTCTCGCCATACCTCTCTGGTAGGGGTTATTCTGGTGAACTCATGTACGAGGCGGTCCATGACAGATTTAACCTAATCTGCCCAGCGCATGGGTGTCCTTCCCCGCTTTGTATGTAATATTATGTTATTTTGTGAAGAAGCACTGGTAGAACCTTTTAGTTGATAAAAAACATTGTAAAAAATGATGCTTAAAAGTGCCCTTAATTACTTAATAAATGATTTGAATTTGAATTTGACAATTACAGAACTTAACATATTCTAAGATGTCAGTTCAAATCCTGTCACTAATGCCAATCGCAACGTATTATAGATTTCGAGTCCTCTCGAATGATCGGGCCGTTTGAACAGCGAGACAACCCGCCGCACCTTAATTCTTGTTTTTACGCAATGCTCAGCAAATAATTGCAAATATGAGGACATTGGTTAGGGAAATAATGTGTGATGTATCTTTTATTCCACAAGCGTACGTTTTAAGTCTTGCTTGTAGACCACCAAGCGAGACGGCGGCTTATTCTGGGAATCGTTTGCGAGGGAAATTCGGGCGTCGTGGTTTTTGTTGATGATTTTCTTTTAGTTAGTTTTAAGGATAGAGATTGTGAATAGTTATTGACTGTGAAGTTTTTGAATGAAAGTGAACTGTGTCTGGATATAGTTCAAAATTTTGTTAACTCAAGTGCTTTTTAATGTCCATTACTCGACGGATGGAAACACTCATAGCAACGTAAGTGTATGTTTGTATTATGTCTACAAGCTTGTGTATACAGGACATGGCGTATGTATTAAAAAAAACTCCGCATAAACATTTTAAAGGTATTACAATTTTAATTAATTTGCTAAACTTGTCTGCCTTTTATTCAGATGCGGTGACATCACAATTATCAATTCCACTTTCATATAAGTTATAAGATTAGATGGTTTGTGAGATTTATTAAATACGACGTGAAAAAAATTACTAGTAAACTACTGTCTTTTTAAATATTTCACAAACAAATTAATTTCGTAGCGATATCGAACCGCACCAGCAGAATAGCGTCGCGTGTGCACTCACAGCGGGGGTTTGAGCATGTTATGTGTAATTCATTTTAGATTTTTTGCTTGTAAATATAGCAGAAACACACGGCCGCCGGGTTTTTTACCTAAATTTCATTAGTTAAACATTACATGTGTACCGATTATATTTTATATTATACTCAAGTCTTTAGCGCGGCTTCTTTCGCATTCGCGTCGCGGAGATCTGCTTTATGTGAGAATTATCATTTTAATTGGCATATACAGACGATAAAGTGCATCTACTTCTCTTATATAGGCAAGTCGAGGTTTGACTTGGAAAAGTTATGGAAAAGCCTAGAAAATTTATTCTTTTTTATCATTGCTACGTGCTTTTAATGGAGTTTTACGTAAGTGCAGCCTAATAAAAATATCGATCAGAGATCTCTCTTTTTATCTTTCAATTTCCATAAATATACATAATAATACCTCATTATTTATTAATATTGTAAGCAATTTACACTTCAGAACTGTATTGAAATATAATTTGAAACAATTATCTCTTTCAATCTCAAATCTATAAGATACATTGTTAAAACAATTCATTGAAACAATGATTATAATGAATGTTTATAAAAATATTGTTTTATCACAACGAAGATTAATTAGTATATTAAATGAATTCTGATATAAATACAAACAGTTTATTTAAATAGTAACAATTTGCTCACATCAAATCGAGTATAAAGAAGATAAATAAATCAACTCCACGAAATAGATCATTACTTCCGATACGAAACAGTGTTGAGATTTAACGCACCAACGTGACGGCGTGTTATCGATACATTTCCTAAAAGTATCGATATAATCATGGAATCTGTGGCGATCGCTCGCTAATCGCACCCAATTAATCTAAACGCTCACTTCTCGCCAGAACGGTAATCGTGTTATTATTAATTTTAACACTACGTTTTGAGGCTCGTCATCGATAATTATATTTTAAATTGTATCCAGCATTAGCGTTAGCTATTGATCGTGGAGAATGTAAAATAAATTATATATGAATTACCCAAATGGTTAGACAGAGATGGCACTACTTTCTCTTAGAAATAAAAAAAAATGACGCTCCTGCACTTACGTTTTGCCAAGCTTATAAACTATGATGTGATATAGAGCAAGACTATAGACATGTTCCTATCACGGGAAATTCTGATGCGATTTTCCAAATCGAATAGTTTTCCCATATTTTGTTCGATCTGATAATCGAATCCTGAACAACTAGGTTTCAGCTCAAGTATTTTATTTTTATTTATTTGTAACAAAAAACAACAATATGTTCTTTAAAACTACGAAGCTTATTATTAAGTACTAATTATTGTACAATCCACACAATTGTCCCCATATTAAATTGTAAACTAAACAATAATCCACAAATCCACTTATATAATATTTTAGTGGCTTAATTAAATAAGTAAGCCACTAAAATAAAAGGCGGTTGATAAATTGTAGCCTAGACATTAATTCTGTAACCAAATATGTCCACAGCCAGGCTTTTTCATATTTTCAGATCCCATCTCACCTTATAATTGGGTTTTATCACATTAGAGTAAAATCAGTTTATTTAAGTTATAATATTAATAAAAGTACGTTCGAATATTTATTCTTTATTAGCTATTGCTCGCGTCTTCGCCCGCGTGAAAGATATTTTTCCACGATAAAAACTAGCCTAAAACTTTCCCAGGGTCTCAAACTATCTCCATACAAAATTTCATCGAAATCCGTTTGGTGCTTTTTGAGCTTTTTAAATAATATTGAAGGATGTTCTTTTTGCATGATCATCATGATCATCATCATCAGCCCGCTGCAGTCCACTGCTGGACATAGGCCTCTCCCAAGATACGCCACAGAGCCCGGTCTGCTGCTTTATGCATCCAGTCGCTGCCGGCCCTCTTGTGCAAGTCGTCCCGCCATCTGGCCAGAGGGCGTCCCACGCTACGTTTGCCAAGACGCATGCATGATACTTTGTTTTTATCAAACAATTAGGAGATAAAACAGTGATAACAGTAATAGCTGATTAAAAAGCTTTATCTGAAATACCCGTAATAATTTCATAAACCGATAGATTTTCTAAGAATGTTATTCTTATTTTTAAGAATTAAACGATTGAGTTTTTCTCTTAATTTGCGTTTCCGTTCGTAACGTGAAGTGTGATTTTTTTTCTGTTCACTAATATGAAGATTAAACGCTGTGTGTGGCCACGAAACTAGAATATTATACATTATCCAGTGTTTTATACGTAAGTTTAACTACAATGCTATTTGTTGGTTTTTATAGTTTTTGGAATATACTGTAAAATACTGTTTTTGTTCGCTATATGAATATGTTAATTATTGTATTTTTCTTGTATCTATGTGTACGATGTCCGTTTTTCACCTTTAGTAATAATCTATAAATCGTTCTGTATTTGGTGTTATGTAAACCATATTTCTGCATCACCTGTATTGATATTAAAATAGTTTTTTTCGTAATACAATGTGTCGAGTGATTAATATCTCGCATACGACATTTCTCGATCGCCGACGCGAGGGCCGCCGCATGATATATTTACTCATTACCTCGTCAAAATGCAACGGCGAAGGGAAAATGACAGAATTTATGAGCTTTAACACGGTGCTATGACAAAAAATCAATTGCAGACAAACTGCATACACTTGTATGAGCATCGACATAGTGCCCCATTCGTCATTGTTGCTAGTTTCGGTTTACGGTTTCCGTTAATAGATGGCGTTGGTTGTAAATTTCTAAGATTGTGTTTTGTTTTAATACAATAGGGTATATGAGTATAAGGGCTTATTAATTAGGTCAAGTTCGAGAATATACCTAAATTAAGGTATTTAAAATCTTAGTTGCAGTACAAACAGTCGGTATTTAGTTACTGTTCCTCTAAGATCCAGAAGAAATATCATCGAATTCTTGGTACATTACAGGAACGTAACTTGCACCTACTTTAGCACACGCTGTCACAGACATTGTGAAACATTAAAGCAATAAACAAATGGCACTTTTCGTGAAATATAAAGGCTTCGTGCGTAACGAAATATTCCCTAGCAGGCTGTTATTTACAAGGGTGAAATATTGTGTTCATAAGGGCTTTATGTTGTACGTCTTCACGTATTCATAAAGGTTGTGAGACATATTCATTTTGTTTTCTAGTAAAGTTAGAGAACCTTTTAATGAGTGTTATGGAATATAACTAACTACTATGAGTATTCCAAATACCAAAATAACAAAAAAATCTAAAGAAATCAATCGACACATTTATAATGAGGTGAGTATTAAGTGTACCAAGTCACGGGCGGCGGCGGGGGCGGGGAGCGGGCGGCATCACGCGCCTATCACCGAAGTGGATAATTATCAACGATACAGATCAAATCTCGCACAATCTATCCTCTCAAACCAATTACTCTAATGATCGCTTGGTGTGTAATCATCATTTCTTATTTGTCATTCATAGAAATTGTGAGTGTGGTGCAAGGTATAAAAGCCAGAGAGAATAGCGAAACAAATCTATACTATGATAAGAAAATACTAAGCATATTTTTATTTGTGTCAAATCACTCAAGACAGCGTATCATAATGTAGTTATTAAACTGGCTATGACATTCATCAAACTTAGACCATAAATACAATCACATGTCAGTATAATCTAAAAAAATACACGTTACATTATGTTTGTCATTAGCGACACAAATGTTCGCTATACCTAAAAAAAAATATAGCCACCTCACCGCCATTATAAATCCAAAACATCACTCGCTAACATCTTTTAAATTGCGCCAACCACTAACTGTAACCCAGTCGGAATCATAATAGATTTAAACAAACATTCGTATTACTGCCGGTTGCAGGTTACCGGTCACTAAGCTCGGAAGCACAAAAAATATCATTACTCAGATGAAGCGGTTACGGGCGATAATTTGTCTAATGACGGTGTTTAGCGATATCCGATGATAGGTGCCCCCTATTCGATGTTTAGGGGTCTGTTAAAGCTTCTAGTAGTGCTCTAAAACGTGGATTCTTGGGGGTTAAATGTACAGCTTTGTTTATGAATCTCGTATCTATACTAATATATAAAGCTGAAGAGTTTGTTTGTTTGAATGCGCTAAGCTCAGCAACTACTGGACCGATTTTCAAAATTCTTTCGCTAATAGGAAGCTACATTACTCAAGAGTGCTATAGGCTACTTTTTATCCCGGAAAAACTTTTCCACGCGGGTGGAGCCGCGCGCAATGCTAGTGATATAATAAAGTTGGCTAGCATACGTAGTTCCTATTGACTATTATGTTAAGTTTAAAACTGAGTGAAGAAACAATAACCCAGAAAGGCGTAATTATGATGATCCCCAAGAGATACAAGGCCTCTCGACGGTAAATTTTTTTGACCATCAGGCTCAGCTTAATTTCCCATGCGAGGTTACAAAAAATAACTCATTTTTAGTGACCAAAATTAAAATCACCCACAAAGTTTTTTCAAGTTGAAACTTCAATAACGTCGCGTTGGTTGAAAAAAATGCGTTTTATAATGTTTTATGTAATTTGTGACGAAACGATACGGTTACATCACTTGTCAAGTGGCAGTCTTCGCGATATGATGAACGAGCGCGACGGATTGTGTGAACGCCCCTTTATGTAACTGAAGAGTAAAGTATGATTTACAATATAAAAAATAGCAGGTAAAAAATTAAGCATTGTTGTAATTACAGGTATCTTAATTATACAATGGTCTTTGTCGGTAGAGAAAAATTGCGCTTTTTTTTTTCAAAACAATAATAATACCATAACTAATTTTTGGGGCAAGTGAATTTAATTTCAGTGAGTTAAGATTTTTTTTAAATTACTTGTCACCTTTTTTATTGTAATCCTCTGTCAACTATAACTAACGCAATAATCACTAATATTAATTACCCCATACGGAACCCACAACCGTTTCCAAACCCACTGCTAACCCAATTTTTTACCGGCCCTTTACTTTCACGCAGACGATCCTAAAAGAAAGTCCAACATTGAAAAAAGTAGAATTACAATTTACGCCCGCGGGGTATTGGATGCATCTCGGAAACAAAATGTACAATTCATAATTATCGACCTGTAATGATAGGGATGCTCTTACATCGATAAAAAGACGATGATTTGACGTGGGTGTTGAAAATGCTGATACTGCCAGTGATTGAGATGTGTTAAAGACTAGATATGTTGTGGTGTTATGAGAATGTGGTTGATGTTTTAGAATTTTGTATGGTTTTAGTTGGACGTTGAAATAATAGTGTTTAGTGGGTTAGCCATTTTTTCGTATCTGTAGATAGGATTTAACCAGCTTTGAGGTGGATACTACCTTTTAGAATCTAGACTGCATGATTAAAAATCTCCTCTTAGTAAATTTTTATTAGTTACCATTTAAAGTTTACCGACTTATTATGTAGGTGCTTAACTTAATACACCACATTATAATCAAATATCTTTCTCATAAATATAATTTTATCGACAATTATAAAGTAACAATTGCCGTTTTATCGATAATTGTAAAAGTGTCGATGTCCCCCACTAGCGGTCGCAATTACCGTCGCGCTGTGCATCGCGTTTACTTTGCGCGCACATCAAACGCGCCGCCCGGTCTCGCGTTATTCGCGCCCAAATTTCCCTTAATCGACGGCCGCGCACGCCGCGCCGCGCCGTGTCGTCGGCACAAATCTTCATTCGCTTCGTTGTTTGTTTGTAATTGTCGACTTTTTATATTGATAATTATGAACGCAATGATAATTTATATTAGGTACAATATGAACATCCAAATATTGGATTGATCTAATCAGTATCAGCTCGTAGTCTGGAATTTGTGCCCGATATGGCGATAGGCTCGACCTCTATCACATCATGGGAAGGAATACGCATGGCGAAGAGTGGGTGCACTAGTTGCGCCTCTGTCTACCCCTCCGGGGATAAAAAGTGTGAGTATGCGTATATGAACGCCCAAAGCTATTAGCTCTACATATCATCCTGCATTCACCGTTACTATAGTAACATCGAAAAACTGTAAACGTTGTTATTATTCATTCTGAAAAAAAATGTAAATGAAACTTATAGAGTTACCTCTATAAATTTTGTTCCCGTAATAGCTGCTGAAAGCGATTAATAGTATAAATCCAAGTTTGATATCATTAATTTTCAAATAATCTTGAGCACGGGCGATACCAATACCTAAGCGTAAATGTGTAATTACTCTCCTCTTTTAGTTAGTGTTTGAATTTGTACAAATATATTAACTGAAACTGACCAGTTTATTCACAATTAAAGTCAGATGCAAAAATACGGTCCACTCATACCATATTGAAGTAAAACCGAGCTTATCAGATAAATTACCAAGTATCGTTCTTAAATGTAATCCTTACATTTACGTAGTAATTAACTCGAAATAAAAAACTCATAAAATAATTTTGTTTCAGGTATGTTTCAAGTTACATAACCAGATACAGGTAAGTTTAGCAGTTATAAATTGTTTAAAAAAGAAATTAATATCCGCGCGATGAAACGGTACAATGGGTGGCGCAGGAGCGGGAGCGTGCGCGGGCGCGGACGCGTTCGTTAGCGGCACGCATGCGCGGTGTCGACACTCCGCGATTTATCGCCGCCGCGCCTCGCCGCGACAAAGTAATCGACATCGACGCGTTATCACCGCTGTATGGTGCGCATCACTAGCGCTTGCTCGAGGAATGTTTGAGTTCATAGCGAAATACGTTACTGTACGTTGTTTTTCTGATGACTGTACATAGTATGAATTTTGTGATTGTCGAATAAGACAATGGATTTTTGCTTGCCTATGAATGATTTAACATTACCCTTTATATAGCTGTAATACTGATTTGGTGTGATGATCGTTTGCCAGTCATGTCCAAATGAGGTTAATTTGGGTCCCTAAATACTAGGGCCCCACAATATACCCTACATATAAAAATATATATAGATAGAGCGTTTATCTTTATGTGGGACACAGGTTAAATTTACTTCACGTTGATTTAAGGTAACGGCTAATCTGTCTTAACTGAGATAATGAACAAATTAATTTCGTAATACAAGTTATATTGATAACTTTTCGAATTTAATGATATTAAATATTTAAATTACTAACACGTATGACAGGTGGTCCAAATAAATTCAGTGTGTTCGTAAAAGTCGCCCAAAGCAAAAGTCGATGTTGAATACATAAAATATTTTTTCTTCTATCCATACAAAAATCTTTATGGGTCAGTCATACATAGGCGCCATGCGCGGACGGCCTTTCTTTTATTTAAAAATAATACGTAATAATAAACCTTGTGACCTTTATGTAAAGCTCATTTTTAAACGCAATCTTTGTATTCCGTGAGTGCAAAGAATAATGCCGGCATTATTTTGCATCGCAATGATATTTTTAAAAAGGAAATTTCGGGAATTTTAAATCTTATTTAGTGAACCGTAAGAACTATTTTGTGACGATGTTTTGATTTGAAAATTGAGCATTTTAATTCATCATACTTTCAATGTTTATGCTAGCTTATTTTGATTTCTCACAAGACGGTAATCCGAAGGTAATTTCGATTAACTGTAATCCATTATAAATATCATGTTTACAGATTAAATAATTACGTTAAATCAATAATGTTGTTGAGCTTTAAACGAGCTTTCATCCGGCTCGAAGGATCAACATATGTAAAGTAAGACGTAGAAGTGGTAGTTATAAAGTACATAATTTGTTGTTGATATAATATATTATGTATTTAAAATTTGTTTGGTTATTTTTAATGTGGATTATTGCCAACAGCGTGGCAATAAACCCAGTTGTTTTTTTATCTATTTCGCTACAAATATTCATAATTACATGGTAATTGTGCTCTGTAGGCTTTATGGGTTAGCGCTTTGAATATGTTGTCTGTCAATATCTTTTATTAGCACAAGGTCAGCAAATAAAGAAATATGTTCTGATGGCCAGTGACCACTAACACTCGTAAAAACAAGCGTAAAAAACGGTTCAGCCGAATAAAAAAAAATACATTTATAGCCCTTCAGCAATATCTCCAAAACATCGATAAAGCTGTGCGGCTACCAACTTTCAAACTACAACAATCCACAAACCAATATTCACGGAAACAATTAACAGAGCACAATTAACGTACCACCGCTATCACTACGATAATGCGAATGCGAGGGTAAACAGAAATATTGTCTTTAGAGGCGATCGGCGCGGGCGGCGCGTATGCATCGCCTGGCAAAGAAGCCGCCAGATACAGCCCAAGCCGATTAGATCCGCAGTACAAAGATTTACAGTCCACAACGTACTATCGCACACTATAAATTAGAAATTCGTTAGATACAGACGTTCGTGTACGGATTCCAATTATTCTATCTTACAATGCATTTGTTTTGGTATGTCGGTTGTGCGGTTATGTGTGTGTGTATTCTTTGCTATGGCGTTATTGGTTTAGTGGTTAGGGAAGTAAGTTCTTGGTTTGAATCTTCTGACGGTTAGTTTATGCCTTAAGCCTTTGGTATTATTGCTCGATTTGGCGATAGATTCTCTATTGATTAGATTACGGAGATAATATATTACATACTTAGCGAAACGTGGTTTTACTAGTTACAGCCCTGCTTATACCTTAAAAAAAGGGGAGAATTTTTCAATCTATGTGAAATAGGCTACAGCGTGGGTTTACAATTTATAGTGTAAATACATTCTACTAAAACCTTTCAACTCTTCAAACTATAAACCATCAAATAGCAATAATAAACTATTACAAAAAACGCGTTAAGTTAATAACGTAGAAATAACTGTAATGGGATAAACCACCGTCCGAGCCGGGATTCGAACCCGAGACAATCGCGGTGCGCTCAAAAACACATCTCTCATTATCACTAATTGACGTCCCGAACAATGTAGGCTGGACTAGTGCGCAGGCGCAGGAAAAAACTTATGCCAACTCTTGGACATGCTAGGGCGGGTTCGGTATTAGAACTTATATGTTAAAGTTTTTGTACGAGTTACAGTTGATTAAATATATAAACTGAACAGTTTTATTTTATTTATTTTTGGAACATCTTAAGTATACTAAAGTATTGTTCGCGGCTTTGTCTGCGTAAATTACCTTTCCTGGGAAAAATAATTTATTTCGGAGCACAGGCTACAGTGTGACTTTTGTATTTGGGCGGCTTATGCATTTTTGTAACGAATAGCATTTATCAGGAAGCGGTGAAATCGGCACTAAAACAACTTACCGAATAAGTAAAAATGAGAATATCTATAACCAATTGCTATTATTACGCCCGGTCTAATTAATTCCTGCGTCACGCTTCGATACAAGAAACCTTAGAACCAACTAGTTGTGAATATCTCTTGTTTAGGAAAGTGTTACATTACACAAAATCAATTAATATTTATAATTAGGACTCAATAGAACAATGGATGATTTTTTATGTTTATTTTATTTGCTCGAAAAATGGTAGTACTGAGTTCGTAGTCGTAGTCCATTTTTAGTAAAATATATTAATTAAAAATGTTCCTCAATGTTTATAAATACAAAAGTAATTAATTACATTTCCCGGTGATGGTTAATGATTCGTCATCATTAAAAATATCCTAGAATTTATGAAATCGTCGATATGTAATTAAAAACCAAGAAATGCGGTAAGTACATAGAATTTATTATTTTCTGTGATGCATTGGCAAGCTTTTCATCAAGCTCATTTACGCTAAAAGAAATTTGTTTCAGTCTCTAACACTTACTTTTGTGTACTTCCACTATCTTTCTGTTTAGGCAACATATTTTTCAGGTTTGAACAATTCATCATAGAGTAATATAAATCATTATTTCACTGACTGCCTCGGTGGCGTAGTTGTATTACGTGCGCGATACGACACCGCTCTGAGGTCCTGGGTTCGAATCTAGGGTCGGGCAAAATGATATTAAGCTTTTCTGCTCAGTATCAGCCCAGAGTTTGGAAGAGCCCGCCCCCTGACGCATCCTGGGACGGAACACACACGGTGTAAAGTGGGTGTTATTGCACCTCTGTCTGTCTTTTGTTATTTAATTTAAATAAAACAAAAGTATGGCGAGTATATCGGGCGCCTAGAAATAAGCGCCACGGTAACCCAAAAACAGTAACAAATACACCCAAATTACAAAGCTCTGTATGACAAAGAACTACGCTCACCTTGAAATTACATCTTAAATCTCATAATGCGCATTACACTACTTACCATGTCATTCAAACTGGATATCATCCATCCAGTACACAACATAGATTCCTAATTGCGACTTGGCGGCATAAATAGACAATCTGGTAGCTCAAGTCTCAGCCTAGATCGAATCTTTGAAGATTATCTGTTGAACCCAGAGAAGCGGTGGTATACTTTTTCAAAAGTTTTCTATTGAATCTCGCGTAACCCTAAAAAGTTATGTATTGATTATCTCATAGATCGTCTTGTTTTTGCCGGTTTACGCATCGCAATTACAATTATCAAATTGTGTATTAATTATACACATAACTTGTAATATTATGTTTAGTATTATCAAGTCCATACAAATACAAAAGTAACTCTGTATGTCTTGTACAGCTAAGCCGCTGCATCGATTTTGATGAACAGCTAGAACTCAAAAGGTCTACTTTTTATTCGTCACAAACAAATTTCTACGTAAGCAAAGCTGTGAACAATACCTAGTCCTAAAAAAATAAAAAACCCTCTAAAGTTACTTTTCTCTTCATCATCATCATCATCATCAGCCACATTACGCCCACTGCTGAACACAGGCCTCCCCCAAAGATTTCCAGACTTTTCTCTTAGTTTTATTGAATTATCAACCTGCAAGCTACATGTCTCCACACGTTCCGATATTTTGTTTTAAATTCCAAGGGATATGCTAAGGAATCTTGATCATACAGCCCAATTAAAAGAAGGCATTTTGTTATTAATTACGTTCGCATTGTAGGGAATTTAAAATACATTGAAGCAATTTACAATACCTTATTTTTATCAATAGTTATTGTAAATGACAGCCTCCGTGGTGGAAAATACGAAGGTAAAAAGGTGTACGAAATAAATATACTAGGTTTTGCTCGCGGCGTCGCCCGCATAACCCTTTCTTCCTTATAAAAGTCCCTAACTGCAGCAATGTAGCGCCATCTGTTTAAAAATTATTAATCAAAATAATTATTTTCCTCCAAGAGCTATCTAGCCTATATGTTAATCCAAGGCATGGTCTATCTGTGTGCCAATTTTATCCAAATCCGTTCAAAGATTTCTGCGTTCACTCCTGGCAAACATCCAAACTTTTTTACAAAATCTCACATTAATATTAATAAGTATAAGAAAGAAGTAAAAAGATTCGGGGTTTAAATTTTTTTTTTTTTTTAATGCCTAATATGTGTCCCACTGCTGAGCAAAGGCCTCCCCTTTTTTCTTCCAATTCCTTCGATCTTCCGCTAGCTCTTTCCAGTCTGGTTGAAATGTTAAGTTAAAATAATAAGTGTTTTTATGCGCCTTGCCAAAGAGAGAGAAAAAAAAAAAAAAAAAAAAGTGTTTTTATTTCAAACCTATCAATGATCATATTAATGACCCTGGAAGTACGAAAATATAAATAATGCTTTGAATTATCGCTAGTGGTCACAATTTATCCAAATTAAAATGATTAAATTCGTTATTTTTAATATTACAGAAAACACATTAATGGTACATTTTAATTTGATTTAGTTAGACTATTGATTATTGACGTACAATTCACCACACATACTCAATACGCATTTACTATCACACACAAATATACTTTTTTATTGAGTTTTATATTATTATTAGTAAGATTTGTATATATATATATATATATTTTTTTTACTTTTCATATTTCTTTGTTTAATTTAGTAATGGAAGAGGGGGGCCTTTTGGCACAGGTATAATGTTACCTAAAAAAAGGCCCCTGACAGTACTGTTTGTTAAATAATTTCTTTGTAACAAATAAATAATTTCTAATTTCTAATTGATTTCCATTTGCCATTCTTAAGTACAAATAATCTGATGGTACTACAGTCAGCGCCAATGTATAATTTACGCTTCATTATTGTTTTAAATGTATTTTTTATGTTACTTTAATACGTCTTATTTATGTATTCGGACGATAGTGTGATAGTGGACGATAGCCTAGTTGGGAATGGAACGGTCTGCCGAGGCAATATCCGGCGGTTCAAAACCCAAGGCACACACCTCTGACTTTTCGAAGTTACGTGTGTATTGTTTATCAATTATCGTTCGCTTTAACGGTGAAGGAAAACATCGTGAGGAAACATACATACCTGAGAATTCTCCATAAGAATCTCAAGGGTATGTGAAGTCTGCCAACCCGCACTAGGCCAGCGTGGTGGACTAAAGCCTAACCCCTCTCAGTAGCAAAGGAGGTCCGTGCTTAGCAGTGGATAGTATATTATAATACAGGGCTGATTGCATTGTATGTAGTCGGACTTAAGACCTCAAGCATAATCTACTAGGCACTTGCAGTTATGTGTCAGGAACTAGACATTGTGTCTCATATAGAGTTGAAGCAAATATTCGCGCGTCTTGCAATTGTCTCAGTGTAAGGAAAATCTTGAACGTATATTACTATTAAATGTTCCTCGAAGATGCTACGAACATCCATGTAACGTGAACTTAGAATAGCAATATCATAATTACGATTGACGTTTACTAGTTTTTTAGTTTTTACTTAACCACAGAGTCAATGATCCGACGCGAAGGCTTTATTTTTATACGCATTTCACTCCGCAAATAGAGTGTTGAATTAATCATGAACAACGAATAGTATAAGGAAAGGTCATTCAACTTGTATAGACGCTTACTTGCATATATATTAAATATCATGATCATAGACATGAATGCTAAGAGTCGAATCATAGAGGTTTCATTTTTTGTTCTTAAACCGTGGATATTCATAAAATTGTATTTAAATAATAAAGATGATTGGGTATAAACTATGTTTTACGTAAATTTTGGTAAATACTTATCATAATGAACAATAACATTTGCATGACGTTGTAATAACGTTACAACATAATACACGTTGTTAATGATTTAGCTTCTGCTTCATTTTCCTCGTCTAGAATTGGATTATATTTATTATCTTGTTTTCATGATAGTAATATAAGTAAGTGGGTTATGTTTAATCGTATACTATGTATTTTACGTCTATTAGATAAATTATTAAATGAGCACAAAACAGTGTTTGCTCGAAATCAATATCAATGGCAATTATATGTTTTTGCATAACAGCTTATTCAAGTTTTTATTTATCGTACATCTAAGAATATTATTGTAGAGGCAATTAGTATTATAGTAGGTATGGTCTATGGACCTTTACAGCATAGAGATTTTTTACTGTGCAATCCTTATTTAATTTCACCTTATTTAATGGAAGTCAATACTGTCAATTAACAATAAACAAATTACGTAATGTCAACTTACAAAAAAGTTCGTATTCGAAATTCAAATGGTACAAACATCGCGGGCGCCTCACGCGGCGCAGAGTGACGCGAGAGCTCACTCAAAGCGGCGGTGCGCCGCACTGAGTCGTCACACCCCGCCCCGCCCCCGGCCCGCCCACCGATGTGCCCATGTGGCCAACTTCACGCCGGTCCGGGAAAGTGGGAAACTCACTAGTGGGGCTAACGTGCGATGGTGGACGACCGTGACGTCCGCTCACCATACCCCACGGTGAGCGGACGTCATTTGTCAACATAGATCGATCACTCGTGGATACGTGAATTTTTTATGAGTTTCAGGTGACAAATTGTCTTCTCTGTTTTATGCTTAGTATGCAAGGCTGCATAGGGAATAATACGCATTCTGAAATTACTATAATTATGAGTAAGAATATGTCTTACAGAAATTGTTCGAAAAACGCACATAGTTCAACAGCCAATACGAGTACTGAATACGTAAGTTTAACACCAACTTTGTTGTTAAAACAATACAATTTCAAATTTAAAGGTCATTTAAAATAAACGTTTCAAATTTTTTAGTAGTCTGAAGTAAATTATGTATCGTAAATATAGTAAACACAACGAAAAATGTAGCAATAGCTCTCGTAAACATAAAGCTCACCGGGTTTCATTATCTATAAATCATTTACCAAAATGGAAAATGAATATCGATTAAATGTTTCTCGACTTTCATTCCCAATAAATCATTTGCCGAAAATGGAAAATAAACATAAAAAAATATTAACACTTTAACACAAATATCAACCAAATTAACTCGTGTCGAATGAGCTACGAAATGAACCAGAATTTTAACCAATACAAATGCCGTTTAGAAATTAGATTCTGCTTTAAAATCTAAAGTTATCTGCCCAGTTTTAAGCAGTGACTTAAGACAGAGGCTTATACAATGTAGTTAAATACCCATTCTCTCGTTGCATTATTGCAGCATAATCCAAATGAATTACAAATTCTCACCATTATAACCTGTAAGTTTATTTGCTGGTTACTCTAAAATGTATGTATTCATTTGCAATATTACAAGCATCTATAATACTTTCAGAATGTAAACGAACAAAATAGCTTTATAGATGCCTTTTCGCAACTATAACTAAATATGAATTTCCTTTTTTCAACAAGTATAAAATTACATTGTCGGTTTAACCATTGCATATCCTATTTCGCCTGTTTCTCTGGAATGGGAACACCCGAGGGATAGCGTGAGATGCAAGTATTGCAAGGGAAATCCAGTATGACGCAATTGTAGGTCGTATGCAGTCAAAGATTTCCCCCAGGCTCCCCGAGAGGCACAACTTTTTACGATACGTGCAGGGAAGCTATATTTTTATTCTTTGTGGAGTGTATTACGTTGTACGGCATAAATATAGTGTTTGCTGGGTTGTATATCGTGTGTTTTATGAGGTAGGTTCTGTTTTGGACATAGTTATTGACATGTGTATACTATAACGGCGATAGCCTAGTTGGGAGTAGAACGGACTGCCGAGACGAATGTCCGCAGGTTCAAACCCAAGGGCACACACCTCTGACTTTTTTAAAAAGTTATGTGTGTATTCTTTGTGATCTATCGCTCGCTTTAACGGGGAAGGAAAACATTGTGAGGAAACCTGCATACCTGAGAAGTTCTCTGAATGTCGAAGTTATGAGAAGTCCGCCAACCCGCACTAGGCCAGCGTGGTGGACTAAGGCCTTAACCCTCTCAGTTGTAGAGGAGGTCCGTGCTCAGCAGTGGGCAGTATATAATACACGGCTGGTATGGTATGGATGGTATGGTATACTATAACAGCGTACAAAGCGGAAAGTCGTCTCTTTCTTTTTCCTTTATTTCTTTCACAGTTGTATGTCAGTTTGAAAGTAGCGGCAAACGAGTGCTATTTACAAGAAACCCTGCATGTAAGCTATTTCTCAAAATAAAAATTCAAATACATTTTCAGCATAAGAAGTTGATCCATTTGTATGCCGAATTTCCACCAAATCCTTACAGCGGTTTCTACGCCTACTTGCTTGCATACTTGTGCATAGATAGCTCGTGTTGTTGAGGGAGTTTCTTGCGCCGCTTCTTCTTCACAGCGATAACACGTTCCGAAGCGGTAGTAGATTCATAACGATTTCAAAGAGCTTTGGATAAAGACAATTTAAATAAAGATTATTTGACTTTGACTTATTTATTATACCTGCTAATAGGATTAGTCAGATTATGACTTTTGTATAGCAATCTGTCGAACTGAATGCGGGGTATGTTGTAGATTGTTATTTACCATTTCATCAGGGAATTATTATTTGTAAGTAATTCTCCAAAAACCGTCGGTTGCCTATTATAGGGTTATAGGTTACAATATTATCCGTTGATCCGATAAACAAGATTAGTCGGGGATTAGGGTGTTCGTTATGCGATAGCCTACAATACGACCGACATGTAACATAGTTACAAGTTTGTCCCTCATGGAATACTGGGTTGATGATATCAATATTAATACCTCTGTCAACAGCCGTCAGATTTACCTCAATGTATATGTGTTAAGTGTCGACTTATTAAACAGTTTTATGTTACTCTATAAATAACATATCAACGAAAATTGCAATTCAGTCAATCTGAAAATAAAATGTCAATATATAGATACATGTATTCAAGATATATCATTACACCTGCGCGGAATATTTCATTCCTTCGACAAATTAATTTCATCACAATCATAACATTGCTAATTGTTAACCCAACTCTCTTTCCCATTTAATTGTAAGTCTGCGAGTGCGCCACGTTCCCGGATTTCCTTGCAGATGGTCGGATAAAGGGAGCGCGCGGGTGGCCAGCGGGACACATTGTCCGCTTAGCCGTCATAATTAAACGCATGCGGCCTTTGTCACCTACCGTCATGACACACAGCATCACGTCTTACCTGTTCAGGGGTGGATTGAAATGCATTACTTATATTTTGCCAGCTATGTAGGTTCCGTGTAATAGGGCCCGAATTTATGCCGTTTACAAGAACACAATCCCAGCTTTTGAGCTGATATTGCGAAGAATCCAATATTACTATCCGACCCGGGGATCGAAACCGAGACTTCAGTACCGTAGTACTAAAGCATTTGACTGCCTCGGTGGCGTAGTTGTATTGCGTACGCGTTACGAGTACGATTTGCGCGCTGAGGTCCTGGGTTCGAATCCCGGTCCGAGACAAAAACATTGTGACTGGGTTTTCCGATCTTAAAAATTACTCAGTCTTAGCTCGGAGTCAGGAAGTTGGCGGTGTGATACCCCCCGTGCCTCGGAAAGCACGTAAAGCCGTTGGTCCTGCGCCTGATCTCTGTCCGGTCATGTCGGATTGCCGTCTCACCGGACTATGAGAGTGAAGGAATAGCGAGTGCACTTATGTATTGCGCACACACTTGTGCACTATAATATCTCCTGCGTACCTAGCTGATCTCCGTTGAGATTGGCCGGCGTGGCCGAAACTGGCTAGGGCGATTACTAAAGCATGTTGCATGCACATACGCACCACTTGACCTTCGACATGAGGAAGAGAGTGTAGTATGGTGGGGTTTTAGTCGGTACGACGGTTTATATCGGTGATTACGGCATAAATCTGTAAATGGATTTCCACGTGCTAAAAAAGTAGTGCTATAATAATACTCAATCCTTCACCGCGGCAGTCTACATGATCTTTTGTATTCTTTTCGTGGAAAGTGACTATGCCTATCTGATGGTAGGTACGGCGTTAATTAAATTAAAATCTAAAGTTTTGCTTTACCGGACGTTCGCCGGAATTATCCCGGATTGTTATATACCCTTTCATTATACACCGGCTAATTTCGGAACTTTACAAAATCATTACATAGAAAAACTGTTTCTGGTTAAGATTGATTACAAAATATTGTTTACCCTACGCCTCGTGAAAACAGAATTCACTTTCATAAATATCACTAAACTTCAATCAATCAAACCCTACCATAAACCCACCACCCTGTCCCCAAGGGTCAGGCCGCCACTCACCCACTTTATGACGGATGTCATTGCCCTCGCTTGTAAACAAAACAAGTCCATTTGCGACGGTTATGGTGCCTGTGCCGGTGTTTGATCGGAGCGGCGTTAAAATCAGTGTATGGCGAGTGGGCGGCTGACTCAGTGTGCCATATTTGGCCATTTTGTCTCCTAGTGCAGTGGTGTTCAAACTTTTTTCGGACATATTGTCCGGTGTTTGAATTTGGAATCAACTTTCGGTTTATAAATCTTTAAAATTTTCGATTTTCAAATAGTTTTTTGGTGTGTAAATCGATTTCAATGATGATGACTTGCTCGTTTGTTTTATATTTAAAAATTGAGTTTTTTATAAAATTATCTGTAATAGAGTTTGAAATTCATTGAAAAATAGACATGGTTTATTAATAAGTAGAATCGAGTAATGAAAAATGTAGTCTTCAATTATAGGTACATCTATAATTGAAGACTACTTGTTTCAATATTTTTTTCATAATATTTTTCACTTTATTTTAATATTCATATTTTTTTTATGTTTCCAAATTAAGCTACCGTAACAGTATACTTATGGTATATTTAAACACGAGTTCAAAGTTTAACAGCCGCTGTCCGAAGCCAAATTTGGACAACGACAATTAAACGGGCCTTTTTGTCCAAATCTACACGACGCTACCATTTTTGGTGAACGCTACCGTGTCCCAGCGGGCCGTAGACTCATTTCAATTCTGCCGTGACTAGATGGATCTGTCGTGATGATTATTGTCATTGTCTTGATTTTTAACTGTTGTTGGTTGCGAGTGTTATAACGAGCTGACGGTAGCCAACTGTTTTTATTTGGAAATGTACATAACAGAGACTAGTAAAATTAAATGGAAGAGTCATTCGGACTTCAGGCAGGCACAGTAGTATAGGCAAAAATGATTTCCAGAAGATTGTATCCCTATTCTGGGACTTGTGCCCGATATGGCGATAGGCTCGCCCCCTATCACATCATGGGACGGAATACGCACGGCGAGAAGTGGATGCACTAGTTGCGCCTCTGCCTACCCTTTCGGGGATAAAAGGCGTGAGTGTGTGTGTATCCCTATCCTTGTATCGTAAATACTCAAGTATATTGTAATTTTTAAGTAACTCAATGCCTATTTTCATGCCGCCTTATAAACAAATGTAGAGCCGTATCTAATAAGTCACTTTAATAGGCACAGGAATAATTATTTTCTTAATAATGCTAGAAAGAAATATTGACCGATGGTGCCTTATCACATAAAATTTAAGAAAACATCGAAGCAAAAAATTGTTTGCCTCTAGCCCCCGGCTTTCCTCTGCTCTTGGCATAGCTGATGCCCTGGGCATTAACTCATTGTCGAGTTATATCATCCAATTTTAAAAGTTATAGAAAAATGTACTTTGAAATTAATGTTATAAGTAGTCAAATCGATAATTAATTTTTACCTTCATTTAAGATTCAAAGTGATTGTGACCGAAGGTATTACGAGTCGTGTTAATATTAGCACTTAAACTAGTAGATTCAAGATAAATTTTATGGATCTAATAAAATGGCCAAGTTTAACCACACAATTGTGTTTTTATTTTTCTCAAGGCGAGTATCGTAGGCGGCACAAGTCGACACTAGCGTAACCACTCATACAATAATGAATGGATATTCTCATACAAACATTCAACACTCAATTACGAACGTTAAAAAAAATTTAAAACGCACATCAATCACGAAGACAAATTTAATTGTCCATTCATACCAAATTAAGTCCTGTGATATCATTATTATTATTTCGTATCGTTTCAAAAATATCCTAAATGTTTTGATTTAAAGTTCGTTATTGATTGACGATTTTTGTATGTTTGGGAATATAATAAATTTTATTGATTAACAACTTTATGTCATTAATCAATTACAAATAAGGTACTAGTCTGATTACAACTTAATTTGTTGAATATGAGAGTTTAATTTTGTTAAACAATTTTGAAATGCTGATGATTATATTCTTCAATAATGATTGAAATGTTAAATCGTGAAGACTTCTTTAACCCAACGAATTTCATGAATTCATATGCATTGTCAAAAATCGTCCCAAATTTAAATTAATATTTCGCTTATTGAAATAACTTAAAAGTAAACCGTCTAAATTCAGTTAAAGTTGAAATTTGTTTGGCAGGATAAACACAATTCGAAATTGCTACTAAAATCCGCTTATATAGCGTTCAGGTCCTTGCTGGCGTCATCGGCGCCTGCGCATCCTACACACGGGGCCTTATTCAACACAGTGAAAAAAAGTGTTTACACTTTTGCCACTTATAAAAACCATTGTTATGCCACCTGTTCATTCTTACGTAGGTATTATTTTCTATTTTACTTAGACTTTAGGACTTAATATAAAATTCTGAGTACCTTGCAGTACATTACAATATTCTTATTATCATAAAAGTCCTTTGCGGATTAATAATAAAATAATTATAGACTGAAACATTCGTTGGAAATCAATAGTTACCTTTCAAACTACCTTAATTAAGACATTGATTAAGCTATGCTTAGATATTGAAACAAATATCAATTCCAATTTCCTACAAGGAATAACCAAGAATTGAACGCAGCACATCAGGTCTCTGAGTAAACCATACCAATCAATAAACACCAAGTCCTTGATGACGTCATAACACACGCAATACCCAACAATGGACCTCATTCACGCATATAAGATCCGTTCATGCGGAAATTTGATAATCTCATAATGAATAGAATTCTTTAATCCAATTGGGTTATTAGGTTTCGATTCACGGTCGTGCTCTATATTTGGATCTGTGATTTGTTATGACAAGAGGCTGTAAATTAGACAAGGTTTTTTAAGATGACACGTAGTGAGCATCATGGCTGCTTTATAAAAATAATACCAGCTCGACCTTCGATTTACAATTTTGTATACGAATGCAATGCGCCTATGAAATATACACTTATTAATAACAAGATTCGTGAAGATATCTCTTTTGTTTAAGAGATTGCATCCTTCGTTAAATGTTTTAAAACTGAAGCATCCATAGTTCGATTGACCAGGAAATACTTTGAAATTCGCAAGACATAGTTCTAATCTGACAAGAGTACCGGCTTTATTTTTAGACACTAATAGAAAACTTAGGAAAATTGTCATCTATATATATAAAAGAAAGTCGTGTTAGTTTCACCACTTATAACTCAAGAACGGCTGAACCGATTTGGCTGAAAATTGGTGGGGAGGTACCTCAGAACCGGGAGAAGGACATAGGATACTTTTTATCCCGGGAAAATATAAACCGGGAATTTTATCCCGAAAAATCCTTTTCTGTGAGTTGTTGTGTTTTATGATGTCCTGGTACTTAATATATTTAAAATCTTCGATTCTTATCTATCTATTTTATCCCGGGAAAATATAAACCGGGACTTTTTTCCCGAAAAATAGTTTTCTGTGATTTGTTGCGTTTTATGATGTCCTGGTACTTATATTTAAAATCATCTATCTAATATATAAGAGATTTTAAAATATATTAAGTACCAGGACATCATAAAACACAATACTCACCTGTAGGTGGCGCTGTACTCGGATTCCAAGATTTTTTTTCCATTTTAGGGCAGGACAACATTTTTTGTGTGTCTTCAGGTGGATTCGAGAATGGTTTAGATTAACAATTGGATTCGGTAGGTGGCTCTGTACTCGGGTTCTAGGATTTTATTTCTTTTTTAGGGCAGGACAACGTCTGTTGGGTCCGCTTAATAAATAAATAAATTGGTGGGGAGATAGCTTAGAACCAGGAGACGGACATAGGATACTTTTTATCCCGGGAAATATAAATCGGGACTTTTATCCCGAAAAATCTTTTTCTGTGAGTATTGTGTTTTATGATGTCCTGGTACCTAATATCTGAAAATTGGTGGGGAGGTAGCTTGGAACCAGGAGACGGTCATAGGATACTTTTTATCCCGGGAAAATATAAACCGGGACTTTTAGCCTGAAAAATAGTTTTCTTTGAGTATTGTGTTTTATGATGTCCTGGTACTTAATTATATTTAAAAAAAATAAAGAATCATTAAAATACTCATTTTTTTATTTGTATTTATTTCCTAATAAAAAATTGAACTTAATAAAATCCAAAATCTGCTTATTTATTGCCTCTAAGGCGGAACAGGGTTCGCCGGGTCAGCTAGTTTGCGATAAAGAGCTCTCTGGCGTTAACATCTACGACACTTTCAAACAAAAAGCCGAACGGAAAAGTCAACGACCCGCTCGTCAAATTCAACATCCTGGCGAATGGTGCCGAAATAGATATTTAAAAAAAAATGCACAATGTACACTTCCCCGGTTCCGCGCAGACGGCCCATCCTGTTACGTAAGGTTCGGTGACACCGCCGAAAATATTACACATTCATGACAATGCCCAATTATTTTGATAATGGTTATGTAGAGTGACCATCAGTTGCTGGTTTCGAAGGACAATTCTTGATTTTTGTGTAAGATTTAGTACGAAAAACAGTGACAATAACTGATCTTCGAATAATAAAGAGGTCGATACAATGAAAATAACCTATTTCAACTATTATATTTAAGTTCCTGTTCAAGTATAAACGTAATTCCTGGATTATAATAATAAAGCGGGGAAAAATCTATGACAGTCGCTACTCTATTATTAATTAAAAATGACAATAGCTGGCTTTTTTGCTTCGTATTAAACAATGTTGCAAATTAAGCATTTTTAAATTACTCATAGTCATGCAATTCAGTCAGCCCGGTATTATATACTGCCCAGGGCTGAGCACGGGCCTCCTCTACTACTGAGAGGGGTTAGACCTTAGTCCACCACGCTGGCCTAGTCATAGAATCCCATAAACACCATATAATAGAGACACCCAAATCTGTCCGAATCTCACCGGAAACTGTTGAACGTGATCCGAACACTTCCGAGTCTACGACACGTCACAACCGCCGCGGGACATACTTATGAACCTGTTAACATTGTGGTCACACCAGTTTATGTGTTTTGTTTTTAATCGCCGATTATGAGCTGGTTATTGATTACGGATTTGGGAATGATTTGTGGCTTGGACAGTGAGTTTAATAATAAATAACGTTTACTTGCGACTCCGCTAGCGTTTAGCCCGGTGTAAAAGTCAGATTTTGAATTTTCCGGGAAAGGAAACACACACACACACACACACATTCACGCATTTATCCCCGAAGGTTTAGGCAGAGACACAGTTAAGACTACTTTTCTCCATGTATATTGCGTCGCGTGGTGTAATAGGGGGCGAGTCGCCATAGCGTGCACAAATTCCAGACTCCGGGTTGATACTGAGCGGAAAAACCCAATATCACATTGCCCGACCCAGGATTCGTGTCGTACAGTACACGCAATATAATTACGCCACGGAGGCGATCTGTCAGTCAATCGCGACTAAAAGTAGCCCATATGTTGATCTAAGTTCTAATTTGATATTTACTGGCATTGTGAAAATGAGCATCATGCCCCATGATCACAAGCGTAGTGCAGTGCCAAGCAGTAGTTTGTTTTAAATGTTGTTAGTAAGTTTTAAGCACTGTTTCTACTGACTACAGTCAAACGAGTGACGTTCTTTAGATCATTTCATAAAAGATATACCATATAAAAAGTTAAGCTTTTAAAATACTTTTAATGACAGATTTGTTTCTGTCAAAAGTTTTTCATAATACAACGGCGCGGCGTCCTGCGTCTTAATTTTCCCGAGCAGATAAATGAAACTTTATATCCGTTGGAGAAAAATTATTTGTCTTCGGCGATATCGGGTTTCTGAACACAAAGGATATCCGATGTTTAATTTTGTTTCTTCGAAACGATGAAATCACTGCATTCAGATATGATTTAGATGAAAAGGGTAGTCTATGATGCAGATATATTTCTCTACAATACTATGTTTCTACAAACCAATATACGTATCGTCTGTAAAACCATCTGTGCATTTATATTATTGTATCATTTATGATCGTAGAGGTCATTTATAACGTTTGACCCATTTGGTCTTTTGCTACGCTACAAAGAAGACAATGGTCTGTTGTTTAATTAACGCCTAGATAATATTCATGAACTGCATTTGATGGTGTAACACAATTTCTTTGTAATGTCACGCCTTTATTTTTTAAAGGGTAGGCAGATGCACTTCAGTTCCGTAATGTGGCGAATCTACGCCATATCGGAAAGAAATTCCAATACCGATATAATCACGTTTTTTTTTAAATAGAAAACTCCTCAATGCCTTTAATGTATCGGACCGTTCATTAAAGATACCAAAAAAATATTTACCAATTTTAACATTGTTGTTTTTAGAGATAGTGTTATATGCTTAAAGGTAGTTTTATTTAACAAACTATGCAGAAAAAAATGCACTTTACAAAGACTATCTCTGATCCAGAAATATAATGCCAGGTTCCTGCCAGCTGACAGTGTCAGTGAGCAGCCACGCATACCTCGTCACGTAGTAGCATGCTCCTAATTGTCCCTGCATCGGGAATGACAAACGCATACGTCGTTGTCGCTTCCTGGCGCCAATGATTTATTGCTAGATGGGTTATTCGGGTATTGATTAGTTGGAAACATCCTTTTTGGTACAAGAGGATGAGTTTTTTCCATGTTTTATGTTGATTTTGTTTGTAGCTCCATCTTCGTGGAAGTGTTTCATGAATATAAGTCGAAATTTACATTTCCGGGATTTGGAACAGCCTACATCTTAATCTAGGACTCAGTCTGGCTATATGGAAAATTTCATTAAAATCTATTCAGCGATTTCTGCGATTCAATCATTCAGCCTATCGCCGTCCATTACTGAATGTAGGCCTCCCCAAGTGAGCGCCAACCAGGTCTTGATCGGCCCGCATCATCGTTTCTGCGATTATCTTATTTTACTTCTTACTTTTCTTATCTTATCTATAAGGGGTAACTTATCTTACCTCTTACTATTACTAATTACCAATATTATAAATGCGAAAGTTTGTGAAAATGTTTGGATATTTTTTTTAAATAAACGCATAATCAACTAAACGGATTTGGATGAAATTTGGCGCACGGGTTGGTCATGTCCTGGACAAACACATAGGCTACTTTTTCCCGGTAATTTGCTCCCATGGGAAATATAGGATATTTTTAATTTGATTCTTTAAGTAGATGGCGCTGGCGTCGTAATTTTGTAGCGATAAAAGCGTTTCACGCGTGCAAAGGCGCGAGCAACACTAGTTTCTAGTTAAAAAAAAACTAAAACGTCTCAAAATCGTCACGAATTTTCGAATTTGGATCAAATTTGGCACACAGGGCGCAGTACATTAACATAATATAGGCCCAAAGAAACACCTAGTATTTTTTTATTATTTGGACGGTTATCTGTTTCCATCCAACTTGAGGAAGCTATAACATATGCATACATGCATGTAAGTTTTTATTCCTAAACATGTCTGATAGTAAACTGCAGACAATTGTCTCATGGCAATTATTATTCTATCACAGTCCCCATCAATATTTCCTATACATTACAATAATAGTTTGGTAAATTCTAGTCTGTCTGTTTATTATTCAGCGGGAGATTTTGGCGACAATGTCCCGTCTGGGTTGAAACGCGCCGCGGTCGTAAAAAACCTGCAACCATTGTCGCTTGACGGTTGCATTTTGTCATCTATTGAATTAGTTCAATTGGTTGAGTTTGGGTTTTGCTTACGTTTTGGCAGTTTGTTCAATAGTAACAGTTTTGTCTTTATAGAGAAATAGAATGTAATTTCGATGTACAGTCAGCCACATAAGTAGCGGATTGACAAATTTCAAAACGCCTAAGTATAATGTTTTTTTTTCTTTGTGTGAAGTAAAGTTAATTCCCTTTATTTTATCTTTGTGAAGAGAAAATGAAAATTGGTAAGAACACAAAAGTAACACACACACTCACGTCTTTTATCCCCGAAGGGGTAGGCAGAGGCGCAACTAGTGCACCCACTTTTCGCCGTGCGTATTCCGTCCCAAGATATGATAGGGGGCGAGCCTATCGCCACATCGGGCACCAATTCCAGACTCCGGGCTAATACTGATTTTTTTAAAACCGAATATCACTTGGCCCGACCCGGGAATCGAACCCGACTCAGATTGCAGTCACATCGTAATACAACTACGCCACCGAGGCAACCAAACAACGTGAACACAAAATTGTAGAGGCAACTTGAAGTTTCGTGAAGATTCACCATTTCGTGGATAAATAAAATTCTACTATAATAATATAAGAATAGAGCTTATCCACCTTTGAAAACCAGCAACGCACTGATCGGTACATCTGGTATTGAGAATGTTTATGTGTGGTGGTCACCATCAGGATCCACTTGCACGTTTACCACTTCAACTATAAAGAAATTAATATTCTTATTCCAAAAGGGCACACAAACATCCGTATTCTCTATATCAATAAAGATTAAAATTACAATTTCGGACACGCGCCATGATTAGTATGTGTTTGATGCATCGTCTTCTTCCCATACTTAAATTTAATTTTCCATTATACTTTGACCTTCCCGAAAATTGTAGAGCACCTTATTATCGTTGTAGTAAGGGTGAATTTCCTAATAATCTTGGTCTTTCAGGGTCCTAAAAAAGCGGTGTCGTAGAAAGTTCACACGAGACATCCTGATCGTTTTGTATGCGGTGGTGATTGGCAATCAGGAAGTAAGTTTATTTTTGACAGTTTTGAATAATAGACTTATAAATTGACGGTCGTTGACTTGTATCAGGGTTGCCAAAATTTGAATACAAGATATCGATCTTTTGGATGGCTCAGAGCGAGATTATTCCGCCCTAACATTACTGCAACTCCTGTAATGCGCAAGTGACAGTGGCACGCTCATGACACCGAGCAATGAACCTTGGCGAGTCGGAATGATGGAGACGAGTTGAAACATTTTTGTAAAACTCCTGCAATACAGGATCGCCAGTGGCACCCATACGACACTGAATAATGAAGTTCGCCGAGTCAGAAAGATCGAAGAGTTGAAATATTTTTTGATGGCTAGAAGAAGCCTTTTACAACTATTGTATTTTTTGCATATTAAACAATAACTACGACTCTTATGACTAATATCATACTGGCCATAAAATAAACAGTCCATTTCTTTCGACTTATGAATAAAATCAGCGTGGTAATTCCCATGACGTGGCATTTATTGTAACATAAGCCGAAATAAATGGCGTGTGCCGCATATAAACATTTTTCCTTAAGCTCAGCAACATGTGAGACATGAGTCTATTACCAGCATAGGAAATATGTACTAATAGCTTGCGACATTTGTGTAAAACCCGCTAAGTGGCCCACGGAAGTTTGTCGCGTTCTGGGAGGCCGGCATAATTGTGTCGACTGGCAAGAGATAATCGTCTCTCATCACTCGGAACTATGGACCCACCTTCATTAACCATCATGTGCAGTTGGGTCACTTGTCCTGCCCTAAGCCTAACTATTCTTTTTATGCCTTACAATTTGTTTTATTTTTTCTTTTATGACGGCCGCGGTAGCGTAGTTGTATTACGGTACGACTACAGTTCTGAGGTCTCTGGTTCGATCCACGGGTCGGGCAAAGTGACATTGGGTTTTCATACACAGTATCAGCCCGGAGTAACGAAATTGTGCCCGTTATTTTTTATGGCATTGAATGACGAGACGAGTATGCCGTTCGCTTGATGGTAAGCGGTATGACCACCCATAAACAGTAGCAACACCACCCAGCACCTTGAGTCACAAAGTACTGTGTGGCATTCCACTGCGATCGCCATCCTGAGACATAAGATGTTAAGTCTCACTATGTCCTGTAGTTCTCGATATGGCGATAGGCTCGCTGTATCACATCAGTGGACGGAATACGCACGGTGAAAAGTAGATGCACTAGTTCCGCCTCTGCCTAGCCCTTCGGGGATAAAAGGCATGAGTATATGTGTGTGTGTATTCTTTTTATTTCTTCATTATTCATATTTGCGACGTAATTCTCCGATTGTCATAAAAGTAGAGAATAAATTGTAAATACGACTGAAAGTCCATCCAGTAGAATACCATCATTTCTATTTTTGCCTCCAACCAGTGCAAGCATTATGGTGTTCTGGTTTGAAAAATATGAAAAATTGTACTTACCATTACTCATTCCATTATTTTGTTAATTTCCATCAGTCAGCACCGCGGGTAATTACTAGCTCATCGTTACTAATTCATATAGCGGTTACAATGAATTCAAATTGCACATATACGCAACATTTCGGGTGTGAATGACCTATAAAGTTTTTAGCGGACGATAATCCCACTTCCGACTGGGACGTTAGCACCGGAAGTGACACCGACGGACCATGTGCCGAATATTATTAGTTAATTTAACAAATGAAACGTTTGAGGGTGTTTGGAGAACTTCACCACGGTGTCCCTTGCTTGTTGTAGTAACTTGGGCTATTGTAGGCTATGATCGCGCAGTGCGAATGTGCGGGCTGGGTATCCCTCAGATAGATGGATGTCCAGGTACCTTTACCATGAGACTTCAATGCTGGCAAAAAGTGTATACGGCAAATAATTTAGACATATTTCCAGCGTATTTCAGGATGACTTTTTATACCCTAGGCATTCTTTCATTAAGGGATACATCATCTCTTAGTAATATACGTAGATTATCGTAAGACAGTGCATTTATTTTAGTTAAAGCAATTTTCTCTTTATTAATTTGATAAGAATATATTTATTCAGGGAAACTTGACACTATCATGCGGGCGGAAACACGAAATAAATTAGTACATTCTATTCATTAGAAAAAGTTTGTAAAATAGTATTACTACAGGTTGTAAGTACATTTAATGCAACTGGCCAGCATTTTTTCCCTATTAAAACTAAATATCAAGTTCATTAGTTCTACGTCGGGTAACACTGGCGGTGTTGCTAAAGATAACGAATTTAATTTCCATATATAAATAGCTATTTATTAAATTAACCAAAAATTAATTCACTGTATTAAATATTTTTTTATAAATTTCAATTTGAATTGAACAGTTGGTTATTCTGTTTTTTTTTTGCCAATTAGTTAAAGGAAATGTGTTTTCACAGTCTGCTTCAATTAAGTCTACATGTTCGTTTGATTTTTTAATAAGTCTTTCTTTGTCCAACCCTGTTCCCATTATTTGGGGTCGGGTCTCCTCACTAGCTTGCGCCAGGTTAACATAACAGGTTTGATTTTTTTAATAAGTAAAAAATATAATGTTATCATAATTATTTGAGATTTTTTTCTATGTAATTTAGAAGAATAATACAGCTTCGTAAATGAAGAAATTATTATTAGTATAAAAATGTGTTAAGTCTGCAATAGTTCAATCTCCGCCAGTCTAGTCCTTTACTTTGTACTATATATCAGGAACTACGAGATAATATTGATTCCATATAAGACCACATATTTATTTAATCACACTATTTGTACCAATGCGGCTATAGAGCCTGCGGCCTTCTCTTCCCCTACCTTCCTTCCTACATACAAACAAAACACTCTTCTTTGTATATAACCAGTAACCGTAGTACCCGCCGCTCGCACCAAAACGAGTACATTTGTAATTTAAAATTAACGCATAATTAATGTCACATTACCCGTTTAGGCTGCATATGTGAGGTTTCTTTGCTCTGTGATATTTAAGGTGTAATTACGAGTTTATGCATCGTTTCATGTACTATAAGAGTTTTGGTTTCAGTTGTAATTAAGCACATACGTACAGTCAGCAGCATAAGTAGATGAACAAATTCAAAATTTCATATTGCCTACATACTTTTGTGTTCTTACTAATCTTGTTTTTCTCTTCACAAAAATAAAATAAAAGGTATTTACTTTACTTCAAATGAAGAAAGATTTTTTTTAGTTTAACTTAACGCGTATATAGGCGATTTGAAATTTTGATTTTGTACAGATATTTATGCTGCTGACTGTACATAAGCTTCAGACCAAGATATACCGGGAACCCCTATTAACTTCAGGAGCCGGCCTGCTTAAAAACTAAGCTATCTGTAACATGTTTATGATGGTGGTATTATATTTGGTATCTGTCCGGATAGTTACCACCATTTTGGGTGGACATATTAGTTTTTCATGGATGATTTTTGGCATAATGTTAGTAGAGGCAAAGACATGTATGTGATTCATTTATTAACGCAATGTAAAAATATACCCTGGGTTTTTTTATATATCAATGCCTGTATAGGAAAGAGTGAAGGTTGTTTGGGGCTATTCAATCGTCATATTACGAATTGCAACATAGCTGACAACGTAGACAAATATTTACCCTGGTTCTACCTCAAACATCATATTAAGGTCATATACCGTTGGTGAAACTCGTTAACTTAGACACGAGTTAACTTTAACTGGACAGTTAAATCATCAACTCACTTACGCGCCGTTTACGAGCGTAAATCATTACGAGTGACCATTAAAAACGATAATTGTTTCGTGGATTTATTAAAGTCGTCATATTTGTGACATTAAGCACCGGAATAAATTTACAACGAAAAGGTATATGGACGCGCGTGTCACAACGTACATCATTTTTATAAAAAAAAATAGTGTTAGTGGCTGTTGTTTTTTGTCTATCATATTCATGTGTCTATCATATCATATTGTCCATATTTCGCCAGCTATGTTATGTGATACGTCCCAGGCTATAGGCGGCGGGCCTACTGCCATATGCCGGGCACATTTCCAGACTCCGGGCTGATACTGACCAGAAAAAATCAATATTTATAAATTTGAAGGAAATTATTTCGTACAAATAAAAGATAACTATTACGATTCCGATAACCTTTATAGATAAAAAATAAACAGTGGATATCACTTACCATCTGATCGTCCACAATGGCTTGTCTAATGGCACCCTGCTCTAATAAAAGAAGTCATAAATTAATTAAGTAAAAGATAGTAAAATCATTTAATAGTGACACTATTTCCTCAGAACGTAAAATTTAAATACCAAAATATTTCCCAAAAATAAAACGTTAAGCATGCATGTTACGCAACCATCAACATACCGTCAAGCCATTAAAAACATTTCACGATGGATCAAGTGTTTAAGCCATTGTTCAAGCAAGCTTGAGATTATTTATTACCCTGATTAAGCAATTAAACGAACGGGTGCCTTTAAACATTGGTTTAACTACTGCCGACGCTCGAGTATACACGGTCAGTTTGGCTTGAAGTGGAGTTTGATGCGATTGTTTCTCGGATTTAGATTATGGCTAGATGTTTGTGTCGAATCGTTTTGTATTACTGTCTGGGATGCAAATGACAAACGGTCAAGCGGCTATTCTATACCAAGTTGATCAAAGTGCATGAAATAATCCAAAATCCGACCCAGCTTTGTGGTGGAATTTAAGTATTATAGTGCTTACACTGATACTTTGGCATGATGTACTTATAGTTTATTTTAAATGTAAGCACATGATTCGTATCTGCCGTAATGGATGATCATATATCTTTAAATAGTTCCAACATTTTCATATAGGAAACCACAAATTTTTGGAAATGAATTATTGGAGTTCTACTTCTATCTCATTCTCAACTCTTTTAGCTTCAGAAATGCACTCACCATTCTTTTGGCATTATAAATACAAAGGCAATTGTATAAAATGAAATATACTTATCAAAGGAAGATTTCGTTGACCTTAATTTCACGTCGCGTCGGTTCAACAATGTTTCAAAATATTGACTCAATGACGTACGTTATCAACTCTAAAACATTCCATCTGACTCACAACCCATCGTTTTTAGTAATGTAACCGATACGTTACGCGTAGGAATTATATAACATTAAAACAATGTTGACTCATTCCAAACTTGCTTGATTTATTGCTGCGGTTTTGAATTTGATGGTAATGTGACTTCTGTTAAATTGTAGATATTTCTTAACTTACCATCTGCTCATTTTTGTTTTTAGTATCCAAGGATTTAGCAAGCTTTGAAGTACACGGATTGTTGTAAAAACTTAAGCATATGAATGTATTTATGATTGAAGCCTTGTCAAGTTCAGTGATATCCCTTATACTGGAAACTGTTATGAAAACATTAATAATATAGACGATGTTACGGATTGTGTTCTAAGATAATAATTGCTTATTGCTTATCTATTATATAGGACAATTTGGAAAATCCTTGCAGTAAATACAGCATTGAGGGATAAACCAGTAACCACTGAAAACTATTATGATACCTTTACAAAAGATATAACAGCCAATCACGTATCCTACGAATTTATCACAAATCAAGAGAAAGAGTACCTAAATATAATTCTGAATATGCACAAAGCAAATATGGTGAACTAGCATTTGCTCGCGGCTTCGCCCACGTGAAACGGTTTTTCCGGGATAAAAGTCCTACTTTTTTATTTTCCCGGGATAAAAAGTAGCCTATGTCTTTATCCAGGACATGATCTTGTAATCTACCCGTGTGCCAAATTTCATCAAAATCCGTTCAGTAATTTTTGGAGATGTGCAATAACAAACAAACAGAAGAACAGCCAGACAGACAGAAAAGAATTACAAAAATCGCTGATTTATGTTCCATTACTCTTCTTTAGTCACCCCCTTTCTTTTTATCACATTTCTTTAAATGTACAGACATACGGGTTCCACTGCTTTATTATATGTATAGATAAACGGACATCAGTCTAACCTCAGGTTTGAACGTGTGAATAAACACATTGTATGACAATAATTATTTATATTATGCAGACATTTCTCGAATAGCATTACCTCAGCACGCGGCGTTTCGGCTCTTTTCATTGTTTGTTAAAATAACTAGCGTTTTGTGTCTTCATTTACTTTTAATTTAAACGTTTGAAGAGTCGATTCCAGCGTTTAACGACTTTAATCTAATTCTTTTATATTTAATGGGGTTTTTTGTTTTTATTTTTTGTGACGGCGAGAGATCTGTGTTACCGTGTTATGATTGATTTTTTTGTTTCTTCTGAGTTTTTGTTTGTTCTTTAATCTATGAATGTTTATTTTAATTTATAGGAAACAAAAGTATTCCATTACTAATTGAGAACACCGAGATTGACTACTAATGCGCCTTAGTCCTAAGTTCAAAAAAAAACTGTACCTACTTATAGATATTAATTTGACAGTCTCAGTACCTTAGCCCAGCGGGCCGTAGATCGACTGTAAAACTTTAGGCCGCAGATTCTACTAATCCTACTGCTAATTTTACTGTGTTTATTGATCCAATAATTATAATTATGTATTCGTAAAAACTATGTTGAAATTATTCTAAGCAACAAGTCCATCTGTACGATATATTTAGTACCGACGGAGTATCAACACGGCCTCGATTTATTCGCACAAGCAATTTCGCCGCAGATTATACAAATTTATCGACACATTGTATATCATAGACAATTGATTAAACATAATGCGACGTAAATGTAGTTGTTTATGTGTGGCGTCGCGTGCCAATATCGCCTGCCTACGTGACTATAATGCAGACGTACAAAAACACGTCACGCATGCGACAATGAGGCTTCGTTCGTATACACACGAGCAGGGAACGGGCGGTGGCAGGGCCGTGTGATTCTTTACAAAAAATATCTAATTTAACACATATTTACTGGACAAAGGAACACTATTGTGTAGCGGGTAATTGTGGAGGACTTCTATTTCTTTATTTGCCTGTTTTTATTCCACGCCGTTGTGCGCAATCCATACCAACCATGTATTATATACGGCCCACTGCTGAGCACGGGCCTCATCTACAACTGAGAGGGGTTAGGCCTTAGTCCGCAATACCCTTTTTCAAGCATGTTCGTAAGATGTAGGTTATTTTTTATGATCAACCGCCAGCGTGACGTTAACCTTTTTTAGAGAAAATAATTTCAGTGTAACCCAACCAGGATTTAACTACTTTTTTTTCGCGGGGAAAAACGCGTTATCGCTACCACCACGGGAAGGGGGGGGGGTCAGTGGAACTGTTATGTTCTAGGATGTTATTACTAGGTCAAAGAGACAAGGGACTCTTAATCCAAAACATAATAATGTATCTTTGGTTGGGAGGATCGAAACCAGTGGCTCTAGTTCTACGGTTATCTTCCGTTAAATTCAAGTGAACTCATTAAGATCAAGTAAAAACCTTAACGCTGCCATACATCTGAAATTTTATGACCCTCGCACGGCCCTGGCACTGCTCGGCGTTATGCAAAGAACAAGCTTCACAAAAACACGTTACTCACACCGCAAGTATCAAGGTTGAAATCACGGGATGTAATGGTTCCACGAAACGTTCAATTGGTATGTTTTTAAGAGAGTTTTCGTGTTGTGACAATAATGGTAATTTGATTGGATTTGGGAAGGGCTAGTGGGACATGGTAGTGAGGAAGTTGGAAACTTAAGAGACTAGACAGGTATTAGTGGTGCAGAACTATTAGTTCCTCCTGGAACACCATGCGTTTGATAGCTATCTATACAAACTGACCTTGAAAAAAAACCGGGAGAGTAGTCAAACAAGTAGCAAGCTGTTCGAATTCGCCGTCATAAATCGATTCACCTAAAAATAACTTTGCATATTCATCGTTTTCCTTTATCATACGGATAATTTCGTCAATTCTGAAGTTAACCCAATATCTTCTAATAAAAGATTTTTCTTCCAAACCGCCAAAAATGCTAAATTTTTTATCAAATCATCATTCAATATTTAATAATATCCATTCAGTATTGCTAATATGCGTAAGATTTAACCATGTAAATCCATATAACATTTCGTACGTAGCATGTGAAACGTATCATGTAATATCTTAAGCAATTTTAAAACCTTAAAAACACATTTTAACCATTTCAAACGGCTTCATTACTATAATTTACTTGTCATAATCAGCGTTGGCGGTTGCACACGGTACGATTCTTTCATTAACAAACGATAATAAACCTAATGGACTAACTAATACAGCATCATTTTCAACGGCGACTTCAATATAAAATCCTTTCTGCCCGCTCCTTTTAAGGACGCAACGAAATTGAGGTTACATTTACGTCTATAAATGCCGTCATCTCTGTCTATCTTTTGAATAGGTTGTATGTTTATCTCGTTCACTCTTATCAATAAAATATTAATTTATTGATTATATTAAATTGTTGTTAATTACGTAGTTTTTTTGTGCTATGTCCATTTGCCTTTTAAGGTTTTTGGTGTGATGTAGAAACCCCTGTAGTTTGATTGTTTTTTGTTTGACCCAGTTTGAGCTGTGAATGATTGTTTATGTTTTTGTGCATGTTATATTGTTCAAAAAAGTAGCATAGGATCTTCTTCTATGTCTTCTTCATCCTTATCGAATTTGTAGGAGGTGATTAAGGTATTTTAAAATGGCCCGGCTATACTTACTATTATTTAACATATTTTCTCGAATTTTCGTCGTCAGAGAAGGTAAATCTCCGAATATACTCCCGATATTTATAAGAGATTAGTCTTATAACTGGGCTGCCACCACAATATGTATTACCTTGGTCATTTAGGAGCTTGAGAGTTGGTATAATTTCGGGCGATAATTGCAGCCCCTGCCCACCCTGTTCTCAATAAGAATTTCAAAGGTATGTGAAGTCTGCCAACCAGCACTAAACTAGCGTGGTGGACTAAGGCCTAAACCCTCTCAGTAGTAGAGGAGGCCCGTGCTCAGCAATGGGCAGTATATAATACAGGGCTGGTATGGTGTGGTATGGTATAGCCCCTGCATGGTGCTGCTGGCTATTGAGTCATTGTTATCCCGTCAAACTGAATTTGGTTGCGATTTCAAGATTCAAACAAGCAATCAAAAATTTTGTTTTGGTTTTTCTTTTTTCGCTCGGTGGCGTAGTTGTCTTACTTGCTTGGTATGACTACCGTTCTGAGGCCGGCTTCGAATCCCGGGTTGGGCATTGATATTGGGCTTTTCTACTCAGTATAAACCCGGAGTCTGGAATTTGTGCCCGATATGGCGATAGACCCGCCCTCTATCACATCATGGGACGAAACACAATTGGCGAAAAGTGGGTGCCCTTATTTGTACATCTGCCCACCCCTTCGGGGATGAAGGTGTGATGGGTGTTTATTCTCTTTTTCAAGATTCGAACACGCATCCCTCCGATAAATTCCTTTCTAATATAAACAAGACCCGTGGTTAAACAAGCAGGTGAAACCGAATACAATCACACTCAAGTGGTTTTCGTTTCTTTTCAATCAATTTGTCGGTAGGTGCTAGTTCGATTCTGGTCCATTACAATGGGGGTATAATTATGTAGGCGCGGCATATCATCACGGCAGCACTTACGGGGGCTGACCTTGTTCAAAACTTAATTATATTGTTTGATTCTTGTTCTATTTTATCTCACTACTGGCTTAAGATGTATACATATTGTAAAGATTTGTTTATTTCTTCAATACTCAAGCCGTGTGCGAACGTAGTTTAGATTCAGAAAAATTGGGATAGAATGTGACGTATTGCTTTGTCTACACTGATCTGATATTTTGCTGTATTTTGAAATTATTCTTTTCGAAAGGTGTTTTGTGAGGAGTCACGGGGTTTTCACGAATGTACCGACATTCCTATAAATTCTCCATAAGCATTTCGAAGGTGTGTAAAGTTTTCCCACACTAGGCTAACGTGTTGGACTAACGCCTAAAGTTTAGGCCATAATCCCTCCCAGTAGTAGAGACGCCCTTTGCCTAGTAGTGGGAAGTAATAAAGTAACCTAGCATAAAAAATCGAACCTACTTCTATTGTAACGTACGTAGTTGCTGAAAAGATATTTCAGTAGCATATGGAAAATATGTTATAATGACGTCATGCACCCAAACACATTTTCGTTTTATGAACACGACCCAACACAATTAAGGAACGCCACGTGTGAAATTATTATAATGAGCCGTTGCGCTCTTCACACCTCGTTCATTCACTCATTCAGTCATTCACTCGTTCATTAGTGAATGGTTAATGAACTCGTTCGGATATGTTAGAGCCACTCTGGGTGTCTAGTCGACGTAATAATGGCTTTTGTTTATTTGTTTTTAGTGGAATGAATGTCGGGAGTTGTTTTTAAAGTTGTTTTTCATAGTAGATATCTCAGCTATGTGGGTTTAATAATAAAGCTTTGGGTACTCGTATGCGGAAGTCTATCTGGGTGCCACTTGTCTATTTTTGCCGTCAAGCTAGTGCAAGCACTGTTGTTTATGACAGCCAGTTTAATTAGTGGGTGTTATGAGACTCAACATCTAATGTCTCAAGATGTAAAGCGTTCGGTGGCATGTGGAGCTTTTTTATTCAAGTTTTTGATGATTCGACGAGTGACTTGTTCATCTCGTGATATAGAAGTATTGAAATACCGTAAACGATAATATTGTTTTTAACTCGCACTACATTAGTGTGGTGAAATATGACCGTAACTCTTAGTAGTCTAAGGCCCTTTCCCAGCAGTGGGACAGTATATAACACAGGGTTGACATTATTTAAAATTAATTCTCATTGTTCATTACTTACTATTACCGAGAACCTCATGAATTCCAAAGTTCACCAGAAATTATCGAGTTTATCCATTATTCCATACCTTTTTATATCATTATACATACTTGGAACGCGAATAGCCTTCCGAGTATAAGGGCATTAATACTGACATTGTCAGAGTGGACGCACAGACCGACGGACGGATAAAAAGGGCATTTAGAACAAATACATTATACGGGCTCGGGATACTCAAATGCTCGCGACATCGGATGTTTTAAATTGTATTAATTTTGCATTAGAAGAGTATTCTCGGCCGTTCGATATTGTTGGTCGACATTTTTGGTGACATATTTGAACGGGGAATGAACTGACGATAAAAATTTGATTGTGAATTTACAGTAGTTGGTTTTTGTCAAAAGATTGACCGTTTGCAAGGGCGTAGGCAGGGAACATGCCGATGATGCCCCACCCCCCTAGATTCAACCCTAATCCATATAAGTACTAGTGTAAAATTATTGGGGTTATCTATATAATTTTTTCGCTTTGACCTCCCCCCCTGGATCAAAATTTGGGATTTTGCCCCCTCTGAATTGAAAGCTGGCTAACGGTCTTGGGTGTTTGTTGTTTATTTAACAGGAAGACCGCTGATTCGTTACACGTCGCAGTACGTATACTAAACTTAAAGCTTCCTGCAAATCTACGCAATAAACAAAATATCAAACAATGCATCCAACGTCATCTTATAGGGAAAAACATTTATTACAATTAATTTCATTTCATCAAAGGCATGCGAAGGCACAACACAAGCAGAATATAGACATACAACAATCCTTACTGTCTGTATTAGGGACATTAAGTTATAAATACGGATTACAAACGAGATTACAAGAACCACGCTGATAGATTACCTTAACCAAATACAGAAAATAAAATGATTTGTTACAAACCTTTTAGATTACAATGTTAATGTATAGAAAATTGTTGTTATAAATGTTGTTACAGGTATAGATTAAACAGGAAGAGTTTATCGGATGAAAGATATTGGTTGTCCGTTTTTTTTATAATTATTGAATGTTGAGACGAGCCGGTTGGACGCCTGAAATAGTGTCACTTCTAGCCTTAAAAAGTAGTAACATCACGCCGGGGATAGTACAATATCGCAACTATCACTGGTAAATTCCGCGTTCATAAGAAAAAAGTTTTTCAGGCGAGAGTTAAAATTGAAAATGACGCTGCTTTTTTGCATTTTATGTATCAATCACAATTTGGCTTGATTGACCAGTACTAGTTACGCGGTATCGCTCTATCCCCGACGCTCACTATAATAAATTGAAAAGTTATGCATTATATTCTACTGCACTCGTCAATGAGATATCAAATGTTTATCTTCATAATGCCCAATTATCTTAAACCCAATGACCTTGCAACCAAAATACAGCAGTGCTTCTACACGTCTTATTGGCAAAGGTACCTACGCGTAGGTAACGCGAAAGCTACCATTACGAGACTATCCCGCCCTCACACCCACCACTGCAACTCCTGTAAGCCAGGATTGACAGTGGCACGCATTATGACACAAACCGGTGAAGCTCGGCGAGTCTCTGAGAACACTAATTAGTCTTAACTCGCAACGAAATTAATCAAATAGAAGAATAGGGAGGATTAGCTTACTGGTGGTAGGTCTCTCTTATGTATGAGTCCGACTGGGTGGGTACCACCGCAATGTCTATTTCTACCGCCAATCAGCATTGTGCATGCACTGTTGTGTTTCGATTTGAAGGACATTGTAGCCAGTGTAACTACTGGACATGATGAGACTTAACATCTTATGTCTCAGGATGACGAGCGCAGTTGACCACACAGTACTTTGTAACTCAAGGTGCTAAGTGGTGTTGCTACTGTTTATGGGTGTTCGTATCGCTTACCATCAGGCGAACGGCATGCTAAACTCGTCATTCAATGCAATAAAAAAACTACCATTAGTGGTATTCGCATAATACTAGCTTGACGCGATCACGAAACTTATTCGACTTCGCAATCCCGTAACCGATAGACATACCTTAGCCAAATCTCGCACGCGTCCAGATTAAGACTGTCACTTAAGATTCGTGCATAAAGAGACACGTTCGGGCACGTCAACAAAAAGCACCGGGCAAGCCCAGCGGCCGTGTTAGATACGTGTTCGGATATTTTTTGCAAGTCTTGTTAACTTGTGTTTCGGATGTTCCGTACATACTTCTATGTTTCGATTTGACATTCCTGTTTTGATGGTTTGGTATTTGGTAGTGGCTTGTTCGCGTATCTGTTTGTATTATGTTGGTATGTTGTATTGGTTTCAAGAGCCAGTGTTGCGTAGTTTGTGAGTGCCGTAATGTCTTGAGTTTTATTCCTGGTTATTAAAGCCATAGGTTTTTCTGATCAGTATCAGCTAGGTGTCTAAAATTGTGCTACGTAAATGGTAATGGCACAGCATGGATGAAATGAAAACTAACATAGCTGGCGGAATGTGGGTATGATGTAACACTGTATACTTCACAATAGAGAAACAGATATGATGCTATGTAAGTATGTAAAATACTACTCCTGCGTTAAAAGTAACGCATTAATGATCCATCTAGTATTGTGACTGCCTTGGTGATGACCTTCTATTGCGTGCGCGGTGCGATACCGCTCTGACGCCCCGGCTTAGAATCCTGGGTCAGGCAAAGTCATAATAGGATTAGCGATAGGTCGGTCCCCTAAACTATCATGGGGTAGAACAAAACTTGGCGATAAGTGGGTGCCATGGTTGCACCTCTGCCTTACCCCTTTGGAGACAACTGCTTGATGTGTGTTTTTGTTAGTATTGTTACAGTTTAAAAGCAATCGTGTTGCTGAACATCATTTGCATAACATACTCATCTCAATAAGCAGTTGTATTTCTTCTTCTTTTCTCCCGTCTTTGGAAGTTAACTGATGAACAAAGTCCTCCCCCAAAAATTTCCAGACCAACCTGTTAGAAGCGGCCTGCATCCAGCGGGTTCCTGCAACCTTTACAAGGTCGTCTGTCCACCTTGTAGGAAAATTAAGTTGTATTGCAAGTCATAAGACAAGTAACTTTCGTCTTAAAATTCATTTGTATTAGAAAAACTCGTCTTATGCAATGCAATGTTTTGGTAATATATTCCTTTGGCGGACGCGTGTTAAACATTCTAAGTAACGTATGACTTTTGGCCACCACTTAGCCTTAAATATGCCACCTAATGGCACATTTCGCACCCAAGTGACATTGACACACAATTACTCACACCAAAGGAATTAATATTCTGAAGACATACGCGCTGTGTCACTGTATTTGTTATAAGTATATGTCATATTTATAGGTATGTATATGTCGGTGTTGAATATAAATTAAATCTAGTGTTATTGAGTATTTTCCTTCCTTAATTACTGGCGGAGATTATAATCGTGATTAAGTATAAGTGAGTATAAAGTCCTCATTGATTATTTATTTAGCAGACTAACCAATGAGAAAATTGCTCGTGTAATATTAAATGAATTTCAATAAACACTACAATCCTAGAGGAATTGAAAATTAATTTGTGACCTTTATGTAAACATTTAATTTGATGAATATTTCACAGAGTCGAAATATCGCTTCAATAACGTGGTATCTTAAAATTTAATAAAATTAGAGAAGTGTGTTTGTCACTTAGAATTTTTTTTTAATTCACTAGTACATGCGTAAAAATTTCCACATGTTTAGGGAAAATAAAATCGAGCGCGGCAGTTTTAATTATCAAATAAAAAATATGAATTTTCAGAGTTATTGAAGTAAAGAGGCGATTCGTTTAATTTAGATTTTGCTGCTCTTACTTATAAGGTTCGCATTTCAATACATAGCTTTAGAAATCATATTACTCTCAAAGTGTATACAGGTTCCAGGGCAGTTTTCCATACTGTTCAGCATGAAGAATTTTAGGTATTTGTAAATACTCTTCCCGCAGAGAACATCGCAGTATCCATCCCTAATGAAGACCACCAGTGCGTTCTCCATCGCAAATCCTTGCAAATTAAATCGTTAAATAGCTAAAAACCATGCTACGGCCAACAAAACCCACTGCCGTCCACGGGCACCGTCACCCCCGCGGCGGCGCACCAGGGAGGTCTTCCTATTTCGCCAAACGCCAAATTTATCTGTCCCGAAAACTCTTTTTTTACCCACCATCGATCAATTAATCGGCCTATCGACGAAATCATTCCGGTTGACAGATCCAACGGCAATTATGTACGTTTTTTGCAAACGTCACGACAAAGTTTTCGGTACTGACGCATCGATGTATGTTGAAACGATTAAGGTTGATATTTTCGTGGCGACGTACACGCGTAAGTTGGTGTTTGAAAAAAGCGAATCAGTATGTTTTTGTGACGGGATGAGACCACACAGGACGGTGTCCACGATTGTCGTGGGTTACAAACTATGAGCGAGGCACGAGGTAAAGGTTGCGTGGTAATGCCAAAATTTTGACGTAAATAGCATCAGGCAGATGTTGTAAGCGTACGCAGTTAGTGATGTACGTACAAATGTTGTTTCGACGAATTACATCAAGACTTCAAAGCGATGTACATCAATGCTTGCATATTGCTGATAAGCCAAACTAAATAAAATTGTATCCAAGTACTTAACTAACCCATCCAAAAAAAACGCATTCGAAACACTTAATACAAATAAACGAATCACTTAATAAATGATACAATTTCTATAATTAATGCGACACGGCTTATAGTTAAACCCCTATCACAATTACAAAAGTAATACTCCATCTATAATGCGTTAAAGCAAGTAACGTTTACGTCGCCACCGCGCTCTCAGTGGGTACTCCTTGATGAAAAGTATAATTAAAAGTTTTTGCCCCCACCGGCGAGCACGAAAGGGGGAAATATGAAAATTCAAACAGACGTCAGTCTGTCTGCGAAATGAAATCGCTGTTGCTAGTTAACGTTCTTGCATTAAACGTTATTAATCAGTGTTTCATCATTGTTTTATGACTTGTATTTTGAGTCAGAACAAAAAATTTGATTAGGATAGGGTTTTGAGTGGGTTTTTCTAACGCTTTTGTCTGGGACTGAATTCGCCTAAAGGGATGACGTCAGACAGGCATCTGACCGAACATTGGAGTGAGAAAAGTTGGCGTAAAAAGTTAGTCACTGATAGAAAACGAGTGTTTTATAATAGAAAGAAAGAAGAAAGAAAGAAAAAATGTTTTATTGATGGGACAACAAAAAGAAATTCAAATTTAAACATAAAAAAGTAAAATACAGCACAATATTATATAGATGCTAAGGAGTAGTCACTCCATTATAAGTGTTCACCTCTGTATATCATTATTCCTTACTATGATACGATGTTGCCCGCAGCTCCGCCCGCGTCTTAGATCTTTCACGACATATATCCCCACTGTCTACTTGGATAAAAATTAGCTTACATGCAAATTCCATGAGATTTTTCATCTGTGCGCCATATTTAATTCAAATCCGATTAGTGATTTTGGGAGTTTACTTCTTAAAAATATTTAAACCATGTGTCTATGAGAAACCACCAGGGTAGATATCACCGCTTTGTCTATTTTTGTAGCAAGTAGCGTTGCATAACAACTATTATGTTATAATTAACGGCAAAAAAAGCGGCGATAGCCTAGCCTGGGAGTGGAACGGACTGCTGAGACGAATGTCCGCAGGTTCAAAACCCAAGGGCTCGCACCTCTGACTTTTCTTAAAAGTTATGTGTGTATTCTTTGTGAATTATCGCTCGCTTTAACGGTGAAGGAAAACATCGCGAGGAAACCTGCATATCTGAGAAGTTCTCTATAGGAATTTCGAAGGTATGTGAAGTGTGCCAACCCGCACTAGGCCAGCGTCGTGGACTAAGGCCTAAACCCTCTCAGTTGTAGAGGAGGCCCGTGCTCAGCAGTGGGCAGTATATAATACAGGACTAGTATGGTGGTGTGTGGTAACGGCAAAATGTAACTGCTCACATATGAATATACTTAATACGCAGTTTTAGTCGTGGGAACCTATATTTAAGACCTCAGTTGTTACTCTCTCTATAGTTATTAAGCTATTATCTGTCGGTTCTCGAAAAAAAAAAAAATAAAAAAAAATAATAATAATAATATGTTCCGGTTTAGTTTATTTCCTAACCCCAGATTACTGGGCTCTATGAGACGACCGCAGCTGGATACCATGGTGTTCTCTTTATTCAAATGTAAGTCAGTGCTACTATTTCTGATACATACTAGCATTAACAATCAAGATAGTGGCTCGATCGTCTCAATACCATCAAGCTAACGACTAACTCCTCAAGTCATCCAGTCGTATATTAAAAACCAAAATCAATATATTGTTAATATCGCTTCAACTTTCGCAAAAACTGATTACTGATATTTAATTAAATCCAGGGATAACACAATCGACTTGGGTACCCATTACCATTAAAACTGGCGCGAATTTACTCGCAAAAACGATCGGCAGCCTAAAACATTAGGCCCACATTAAAACATTATGTGCCGGTTGGTCCACACCTTTAAACGGTTGTACTTAATTGATTACTTTAAATCTTCGTAGATACAAGTACAGCCTAGTATGGCCACCAACGTTAGAGCCAATTATGTGCTATAATTTGGATAAATAAACAAATTAATATTTTTTATTGCTTGATATCTAACTTACTTTTCTTTCTGCCTGTTGTAAAATAAATTCCTTTGTTGTACATTCCCTTGTTTTTTTTTATCATTCTCTACAATGGTGTTAACGCAATAGATATTTCCAAGCACACTGCAGTACGGTTTTGGCTGGTTTTACAACTGGTGGTCTTAAGTCGCCCCCTTGATCTGTACTAAAATATGTATATTTTGTAGTATCAAGATCAAAACAATATCTTACCAAGTCTTCAACGCCTGAAAAATGGTTTATTACAACTGAACCTTAACCAACGCTTACGAACACTCGAAAGTTAACAAATCTCGGAACAACCCGACCATATTTATTACTTGTGAAACTTTATACAGACGTATTTATAATGGACTTTGATTTATCGTGATATTTAACCGGCTTGCGTGAATTTAAACAACAAAATATGACAATGCAATACAATGATGTTTCCCCCAAATGGTTTTTACGTTTCAAAATAATGTCTTAATGAGACAGAATGATGTGTGACCATCGGCTTATGATGCGCAGTACGAAATCACGATGCGAAAAAACTCAATATCTTTGTGTTATATAAATCAATTTAACTTGGTGACGTTGGATATGAATCGTTTTGGTTGCGTATGCGCATATTGTATGGAGTTTTTACTATTCTTATTTCGTGTTACTAAGTTTTGGCCGTGTGTTCGCTTTGAATTTTTTTGTATTTCGAGATGGTTGGTAGGCGCTCGTATTGCCCGCAAACAGTACAACCGCCATTTAGAATGTTAAATTGTAAAGTAGTATGTGGCACTCCACTACGCTCGTCACTTGGATATGTGGTGTTACTTCACAAGGCCAAATGATTGTGCCCTGTGGCCCGGGGGCATTTAGAGATATCCACCACTGCATCCCCTGCCTGTCGTAAGAGGCGACTAAATTCGGCGGCTTCGAGAGAGTCGCGGGGCGAGCAAGGGGGGCTGCTCAGTCTAATTTAAGCGACTCCGAGGTGGACGAAAATGCGGGTGGTCGGTCTCCCGTTGTCGTAGACGCCAAAGGAGTCCTTTAGAGTTCGGGGGCATCTTAGCCCCCTTGTATAGAGAGGGGCCGCAACGGCATCGCGCAGGGACGGCCCCGTGCAGCTATCTTAGAGCAACAAGATACCCCCGGGCCGTCTCGTATGCGTCGAAGAAGGCCACCGTGATTTTTGGTTGGTATGCCGGTGTAGGTTGTACATAGTGTTAGGGACTCGGTCCAATGCTCGCTCGGATGATGCTATACTCCCGAGTGTGGAAATTGGACCGTAAGACTGTGTGAAACCAACATAACCGTTCTACTCACCCCCCAGTGGTGGTAGCGATAACGCGTTTTTCCCGGCAAAAAAAGGCCTAATGATTACAGGCTTCACTGCCATTCAAACTAGAAGGCAGTAGTGCCCGCATACTGTCGCTTAGCGTCTTTTCCGTGATAGTTCAGCAAGAATGATGCATGTATCTAACTAGACGGGTATTGAAAGATAAACCATACGTTCAGAAGTAAACGAAGCCCCAAATTGAGCCAAACCCCAAATCTTATTTTAGCTGACCCTAAAATTGACAAATAGTCTAATTTAAATATGTAAGTTTCGAAATAGTAATTTGAAATGGAACAATCAAAAACATCCTAATTAATAAGTTCTGAAATCTAAATGTCACGCCACACCCATCAATATTTGTCAGCATATATCGTACAAGGCTTAAGCTTATAAGCTCAAAACTCAAATACTCTAACCTTTAAAAAGGCTTAAAAACTCCATCTAACAAGTGCATAACATGCTCCCGGTGACACAAGCTTCTACCAAGCATCGAATATATTGGTGTTTTGCATCCATTGCTGGATCAGTTGGAGTGTATTGGTAAACCGGTAGTGCATACTGTTCGATAGACAGAGATCAATACGAAACTGTTGATGGAATGTGTGCCGCTGAGTTTTATGGCTGCCAGGTTACGCCGCAGGACACAATGGCATTCGAAAAACAAGAGCTACGAGTCGAGTGGCAATGTGTTTGGAAATAGACGGATATCGAATTAGTGGGCTTTAGTCGATTCTGTCCGGTTTAGAATTGCGAGTGATCAATACTGGCGGGAATATAGACTGCTTTTTCTATTTTTTTAATGTTTATACGGTAAAACGTTCACACAGACTATAGTCCAGTTAAAAGAGACATTCCAGTTGGCATTAATTTCCAACAAGCTGGATTTTTGTTTTAGAACTTTCGATTTTCTGCTGGTCTTCTGGACTTTCCCAAATTTTTTTGCTCATAAACCACCTTGAACTGTCTCAAACAAAAGAATCAATTAATTATTCAAATCGGTCCTACCGTTTTTGAGTTTTAGCGAGACTAACGAATAGCAATTCATTTTTATATATCACACCTTTAGGACGAAAACGACGCAATTCAAAAAAATAAAGAATTGGTTTATCGTTATAAAATGACTTAAAACTGTTCCCTTTTTTATGAAAATATAATAAAAAAGGGACTGATATAATAGTTTAGTTCTTTTCCTGTTTGAATACGACGGTGTTTGAACTATTGTTGTATTGAAGATTTCGTTTTAAGTAGTTTTATGACGATAACTCAATGCTTTATTTTTTTTGAATTGTGTCTTTTTCGTCCTAAAGGTACGATATATAGATAGATATTGTTCCATTAAGTTTCTTCGTTCGTAATATATATTGTGGAGTGTTCCCGTTGGGCAAACCACTTTAAAAAAGCTCCGAGTACACTAACTCAGAGGTGGTGTGGAAATGTGTGCATAAAATTTAAAACATGACTTTCCTACGATCTGAAATCGTGATAACTCGAGAACAGTGCTTATATACGCAAAAAAGTTGCGAAACACAACCTTTAACCTCTGATAAAAAACAACACACAAGCGGGATCAATGGGGACTTTTGACATAGCATTTGTAATGACGTATTTCAGGTCTGTACAAAAATCCAGCTTGTTGGGAATTAATGCAAACTCAGCACGTGTTTTCGTCTATTTTGACTGGATAACTAAGACAGTTGGCGTTCTTGATACTGGAGGTATTCTTTACAGATGAGTGTATCAAGAAAAGGAGAAAGAACGGAAAACATAGCTGTACATAATATACGCATTACACTTACGTGTTATAAGCGACGATAGCCTAGTTGGGAATGGAACGGTCTGCCGAGACAATGTCCGGAGGTTCAAAACCCAGGGCACACACCTATGACTTTTCGAAGTTACGTGTGTATTGTTATCAATTATCGTTCGCTTTAACGGTGAAGGAAAACATCGTGAGGAAACCTGCATATCTGAGAAGTTCTCTGAATTTCGAAAGTATGTAAAGTCCGCCAACCCGCACTAGGCCAGCGTGGTGGACTAAGGCCTTAACCCCTCTCAGTAGTAGAGGAGGCCCGTGCTCAGCAGTGGGCAGTAGGTATATAATACAGGGCTGATTGCATTGCATTGCATTGCACACTTACGTACGTTTCTAAACATTATTTTAACAATACTTTTGGTTTTTATATTGTCCGAAGGACATGTTAGATGTAGGCCGTTTTTGACAGATCCGTCTGGAAATCTTTAGTTGAGGCCCATGATCAGCCGTGGAATTCATGTAGCTGATGATGTACATCTTTTCGCCATTTTAGGCGCAGTTTTTAATTTCAGGGAGTGCACATTTTGGATTTATGAAAAGTATTTTTTCTCTTTTGTACTTATTGTTATCTGTTCCTAACATACTGCTATCGATTCCTCAATATTTCCAACGTATGGTGGCCCTAAAGGTCTGGAGGTGAAGTCGGTAGCAAAGATGATACGACGCGATAGCGGGCCGTGGTAAAGGTCGCGGCTCCCGTATTGAAGACCATTGTCAAACGTGTACCACGGTACTGTGATACTATATCTACGAAAAATAGTCTAAACTTACTGGTGAAGCTGGTTATAGGAAAAATAATGGTACTTAGTAACTGAGGGTATGGTGACAAATGTTGATACCAATAAATTGTATGCAGTATAGCAAATAGCAATAATATTTATGATAGCCCGGAGACTGGAATTTGTGTCCGATATGGCGATAGGCTCGCCCCCGATCACATCATGGGACGGAATACACATGGCAAAAAGTGGGTGCTAGTTGCGCCTCTGCCTACCCTTTCGGCAATAAAGGGCGTGAGTGTGTATTTATGTATGTATTTATGATAGCAAACTAAATGTGGGTGATTTGATAAACACTTCTGGAACTAATATTCATGGTTGTGTATTATTTAATTAGAAAGAATAATTTATTGCCGCGGTACACGTCATATATAAAAAAAAACAAAGTGCTTAAAACATATTCGTGTCCCAACTGCGAAACTAGACTAATTACCTACGCGGAAATAATTCCAATAATTATGAAATAATGTTATTGAATGTTGCATAAACAATTGCATTCAATAATTGCGATTAAATTACATAATTTTAAAACATTTGAAACTTTTCAAATGCGAAATAAAATTTTGATAAAATTATGGTTTTTATAAAAAGAACATGCGTCGTAAAAATTTAAACAATAACTTTAACTGATAAAAAAGCATTCCGATTATACGTCCGTGTATCATTAGGAAATATTTATATAAATAATGCGACATCGGACGAATTCAAAATTTGATATGATCGCCCGTGGAAATATTCCCGCGGGCGGAATGGTGAAATGTTATGACACACGATAGTTTTTGTCGGCGCTACAATAACTCCAAATAATGTTATATTTATCGAACGTGCAGTCTGTTTGTTCATGTCGACATTTGAGTTTGTAAAGTTTGATATGTTTGTCTCTGTGGTTTGGTAAGAATATCAATTATACCATCGGAATCCAGAATACAGGCTTTAACGAAGTATTGAACTTTTTTAGAATAGAGATAAAGGAGACAAAGTTGGAGAATATTTTAGTTCACGCCACGCAAAATACGTACGGAACGCTTGACGAAAAGTGGATGCTCTGATTGCACCTATGCCTACCCCTTCTAGGATAAAAGCGTGATGTTTATGACACTCAAAAGCTCTTCCGTTTACATGTAAACTTTGTGAGGAAGGCTCAAAATAGTCCATAATTATGTTGAAAGTGAAAGATTAGCCCCAGTAATCCAAAAAAATGGTATATTAGGTTCGAAAAATGCCACGCTATAAACTTCGTGATGTCATTACCATATCATCGTTTCATTCCTAATTTTGACTCAAAACGCAAGCAACTAGCAAGTAACTCCACACCGACAACCTAGTTTAGTCCGTAAACAAACGCATCACAAAAATAGCAATCTTTTATCTGTTCCGATCGAAATCGTATATTGCAAAACATGTCGGTTCTATCAAAAATAAATTATTTATAACTCACAGAATCGATTCACGTATTAATTCGAATTCTCGATACGTGTCATCAATCATAAAAGTTCTGATGCGCCGATTTTATCTCGTATCGTGGAGTTTCTTGCGGCAACACAATTTACTATTGTTAAAGGATTGCGAAGGACCGCGTTTGAGGTACGTTTATGGGATATAATAAGAAATTGTGGATCCGATTTATAAATTATTCAGAAAAAATATTCCGTAAGTAATAAGTGAAATTTACCGTTGCTAATAACCGGTGGAGTTTCGTTCCGGGGTCAGTCGATGTGCAGTAAGGAAGGACAATCTGACGGTTATCAAGGGACTCAACTTTAATGCCTCATTTAGACTCCATACCATACCAGCCCTGTATTATATACTGCCCACTGCTGAGCATGGGCCTCCTCTACAACAGAGAGGGTTAAGGCCTTAGTCCACCACGCTGGCCTAGTGCGGATTGGCAGACTTTACATACCTTCGAAATTCAGAGAACTTTCTCAGTTATGCAGGTTTCCTCACGATGTTTTCCTTCACCGTTAAAGCGAGCGATAATTCACAAAGAATGCACACATAACATTTTAGAAAAGTCAAAGGTGCGTGCCCTTGGGTTTTTAACATGCAGACATTCGTCTCGGCAGTCCGTTCCACTTCCAACTAGGCTATCGCTATCATTTAAACTATTGGCGAGTAATTCGCCGAATAACTTGGCGATACGACTGAATTATGAGTAACAAATACACTCGAATAACTGTTTACTCGCTCGTATTCGTGACTATTCGTCTGTACTCAGCAAGTATCTAAATCGGGGGTTCCGTAGGAAATAAATAGCACTCCCTTAACTTATTTTTTTTTAATTCGTTTGTGTTGAAATGACATGACTGCCTCGGTGGCGTAGTTGTATTACGGTACGACTGGAAGGCTGAGGTCTCGGGTTCGATTCCCGAGTCGGACAAAGTGATATTGGATTTTTCTATTCAGTATCAGCCCGGAGTCTGGAATTTGTGCCCGATATGGCGATAGGCTCGCCTCCTATCACATCATGGGACGGAATACGCTTGGCGAAAAGTGGGTGCACTAGTTGCGCCTCTGTCTATCCCTTCGGGGATAAAAGGCGTGAGCATGCGCATGAAATGACATTACTTCTAATGATGTTTGGCGATCCGGGAGGCATTAGTAGAGAGACCGTAGTAAAGTGAGTTCGATAAATGGCCGATTTCGATAAACGATCCTAATCTTTATCTTCGATCCGATCTCGAGAATGAACATCAAAATAAGTCTTTTTAAGTATAATATCGAAAAATACTTGATGTTGATTGGTCCATTTATGCAACGGATCAAAACAAGCGAGAGTTAGCAGATCTGTGCATAATGTAACCGATTCTTAGGTTTTATATATAGCCAAGTTTAAAAGTGATATACGACTGTGGCGCGGCGGCGATGTTCCGGCTCCTAAACAAGAGGCAGCTGGTTCGATGCTCACACAGAGACAACGTTTATTTATTTATTTTATTGTAGTAAAGGAAACAAACATTAGAATATCCATAAATAAATACAAATTACCTAATACAGCACATAATGCCAAACCTAAAGATTTGTTTCAAAAATTTGTTTTTCCAGCACGGCAGATTGGTCTCACTGCCCCTGTTGATAAGTGAAGAGAAGCCCAAAAACATGGCGACCGGACGAATATTTACGACATAATATGTCGAATCTGGGATTATGGAACCTAAAACCTTTCGCAGTTCTTGAAACGTCTATCATTATACTTGTGTTCTGGTAGGTATGTGTTTATTGGACGTTTTTTAAAATTCGGCTCAAGCAGATTGTACACTGGATTAAGATATAGGCTACTTTTATCCTGTGGAATTATAATGAGGCTTTTGTTCTGCGAAAGATCTTTGACGCGGTTTTGAGCCACGAGACAAATCTAGTATCTAATTTAGGTACATATAGAAGCTGATCTATCAATAAATAACCTTAATTTCTCGATATTTTGCGGGTGTACTCAATACACACTTTTGTACCAGTTTCAGATACCCTAAAAATAACTTTACCATGTGGTAATAGAACTCATAATTACTAACTTTCTTCCATCTCAGATTTCAACTGCTCCCTTAAACATTTCACTATTGAAATCTAACACACATAAATAAGGTCCAATACATTCGGCCTGTCACATTAAGGTCCATTATGACCCCCGAGATATTCGGACGGGCTCGCCGACGCAAAACACGAGACACCAAATCATATATGATGGGTAGGTCGGTGTTGTATCACCATACAATTGTGCTATGCCGGTCGATAGCAGTTTTTGTACCGTCCCGAATAGATTTTTGTATGTGACGGATCGCTTGCAGTATATGGAAACATTTCACATGAAATTTCCAGTTCGCGACTATCACAATTGTAAAATCAACTATGGTTACATTAGTTAGTGGTACACATTATTGTTTGTCAATTATCGTTCGCTTTAACGGTGAAGGAAAACATCGTGAGAAGACCTACATACCTGAGAATTCCCCAAAAATACTTTAGAAAGTATATGAAGTCTGCCAACCCGCACTACGCCAGCGTGGTGGACTAAGGCCTAACCCCTGTCAGTAATAGAGGCCCGTGCTCAGCAGTGGGCAGTACATGGGCTGGAATGGTAGTGGTGGTCATGTTATTGTGTCGTCTGTCAGATTTTATATACGGTTTTGAATAGACAGTTGTGTCAACTAAGCTATATTCATTTTCGTCAGTCGATACTTTATCTGTATGCCACTTCATTTACCATTAGATGCACTTTGTCTGCAATTAGGTGCAGTCAATGTGCCATGCCAAAAAAAAAATTACCACTCCTGTATTCACAATTGTAAAATCCATCTATTACCCAAAATTCTGACATCGATCGTCGCATTTTCCAATTCTATCATATACTACACTGTAATTCCTAAGGCATCGAATTAAAACGCATTTATGATATGATTTTTTGCCAAAGTACACGGTCGAAGGCGCCGGTCGCACTCGGAATGTGTCCGTTAATTTAATAACTATTTCATATTGTACTTTTTGTGCCGGCCATCCAAATGGCCACATAAATATGACATTATTCCCACCGGTCAATTAGTTTTTTTGGCGCATGAATATTGTATTAATCCCGGATTTGATCTAGGCTTTGTTCGGATGGGATTAGGTTGAATATTTTAAGGTATTTTTTGTTTATGCAGCTGTTAAATATTGAATTGAGTTTCAATCATCGGTACAGTTAATCCTACTAATATTATAAACGCGAAAGTTTGTAAGAATGGATGTATGGATGTCTGGATGTAAGGATGTTTGTTACTCTTTCACGCAAAAACTACTGAACGGATTTCGATGAAATTTGGCACACGGTTAGATTATGTAATGGATTATCACATAAGCTACTTTTGTCCCGGGAAATCTCATTCACGCGGGCGGAGCCGCGGGCAAAAGCTAGTACTTAGATAATAATAAGCAAATAAAAAACATTTAAACGAAAAATTACACCACCCTCAATAACCACTAAAAAACAAAAAAATATTTAAGAGTATTCATATACTGATTACTAACTTTGGGGTCGGTGGGAAGTGAAAATTACTTAAATACCGTTTTCGTAATGCTGAGTAAGAGCTTAGCTAGCAATTTTAATTAGTCAGCGTGTCCATAATTAGTAATCAGAATAGTACCTATGCCTAATATTACATTATTTTTCGGATTTCGAATAAGATCTTTTTTTAAGTCGGTTAAAAATTATAGAGTATTAATTAATTATATAGAGTAAGATAAGAAATAAATTATAACATTTATAACATATTATGTAATCGCATATTACTCTTTCTAACTTTCCTCTAAAAATATTACATGAATTTGTATGAATATAATAGTAATAAAACATATAACTTACCAAAATTTTAATACCCTTCTGTAGTATACACACACACACACACACTCACGCCCATAATCCCTGAAGGGGTAGGCAGAGGTGCAACTAGTGCACCCACTTTTCGCCGTGCGTATTCCATGCCATGATGTGATAGGGGGCGAGCCTATCGCCATACCAGACAAAAATTCCAGACTCCGGGCTGATACTGAGTAGAAAAACCCAATATCACTTTGCCCTACCCGGGGGTCCAACCCAAGACCTCAGCATTGCAGTCGTACCGTAATACAACTGCACCACCAAGGCAATCATTATTATATAAATTATAGCAGAATATTAAACACGTAATATATATGTCTTTGTTTGTTTCAGGTAAGACACATTTCTACATCGATGAATGGACCAGATTAAATCTTAATTGACAGGTAACGTACTGTAACAAATAGCCCTAAAATATCATTGGACCTAAAGAATCAATACGACAAGTGAGTGTTGTTTCTACTAAGGACCTATTTGACGGACTACATTATGTTACGAAATTACGTATATAAGAAGGTCGTAGATTCGATTTCCAGTTCGGACATTGCTCTATGTGGTTTTTAAGTGATTTGCCCGGGACTAAATCTTTATAAAGAGGTTCACAACGGTGGAAAACTAATCCAAATCATTTCTATGACATATTTACTGGTGGTAGGTCTCTCATATGTAAGAGACCGCCTGGGTGGGTACCACCGCAATGTCTATTTCTACCGCCAAGCAGCAGTGTGCATGCACTGTTGTGTTTCGGTTTGAAGGACATTGTAGCCAGTGTAACTACTGGATATAATGAGACTTAACATATTATGTCTCAGGATGACGAGCGCAGTAGAATGCTGTGCAGTACTTTGTCAAACTGTTTATCGGCGGTCGTATCACTTACCACCAGGCAAACGGCATGCTCGTCTCGTCATTCAATGCAAAAAAAAGAAAATTTAAAGTTCTTGAATATTATTGGCTTGGCTAACAGAGGTTGAATAATTGTGTATAGCATGAAAGTACCACTCGACCGGCGATCGGTGCTTGAGATTCCCGAGGTCCAAACATAAGGTAGGAAAACATCGTGAAGAAACCTACATACCTTAGAATTTTCCATGAGAATTCCTGAGGTATATGAAGTCTGCCAACCCGCCCGCGGCCAGCGTGGTGGACTTAGGCCTAACCCTCTCAGTAGTAGAGGAGGCCCGTGCTCAGCAATGAGCATTATATGTATAATACAGGGCTGGTACGGTATGGTGGCTTGGGACTAAATCTCCTAGAAAGAGGTCGGTTAAGGTGGAAAAACTAAAATAAATAATTTCTATGGCATTGTGCCCATTAGCGGAACAGTATAACACAAGAATAATTATTTACTGGTGGTAGGTCTCTCATTATGTAAGAGGCCGTCTGGGTGGGTACCACCGCAATGTCTATTTCTACCGCCAAGCAACAGTGCATGCACTGTTGTGTTTCGGTTTGAAGGATATTGTAGCCAGTATAACTACTGGACATAATGAGACTTAACATCTTATGTCTCAGGATGACGAGCGCAGTGGAATGCCACTCAGTATTTTCTCAGTCAAGGTGCTGGATGGTGTTGCTACTGTTTATGGGTGGTCGTATCGCTTACCATCAGGCGAACGGCATGCTCGTCTCGTTATTCAAAGCAATAAAAAAAAAAAAAATATTAAACCCAAATTATATCCCAAATCTTTCTGTAATCATCCACGATTCTTTTGGCGCTAAGAGTGTTTATTTGTAACCCACTTGTTATATGGGGATATCGTAAAAAATAATAACAATAATGCCATAGTTCTGTTTGTCGTAACATACATACACAGCATCGCGCCTTTTTCCCTTTTCAGGGATAGGCAGAGGTGTATCACACTCACACTTCCACTTATGTTAGGTTAGGTTATCTTAGGCGGGCCTATTGCCATTTACCGGGCACATTTCCAGACTTCGGGCTGATACTGAGTAGAAAAACCCAATATACGCAGTCGTACCGTAAAACAACTACGCCACCTGAGTTTTGGCGGGAACTTGGAAGTGTCATGAGGTGCTCTTGTTTTAATTCATTATTTCGGTGATATTTAGTGTTACATTGCATAATTATGGTGGTATATTACCCAATATAGTTCTATTAAAGAGCTCAAATGAAGTGAATTGAAATAATTGTGCTAATCAAGTCTTTTTTTTTGTTGCTGGCAAAACTCCTCGATAAAGTCTTGGTAAGGTAGCCACTGCTTTACTTCGACATACTACAGATAATAAAATAGACAAACCAAACTTGACATTGGCAAAATGTGAACACAAATGCCATTATAAAAAAAAAAAAAAAAAACTACGCCACCGAGGCAGTCGTAACAATAGATGTTAAGTATAATGCCCTTTAGCTCGGTATGAACAGTGAATCTCGCCGCCTCGATCATTAACCACCGGTAACATTGCGGGAATATCAGCCAGTGATAAGAAGCAACGTTAATACGCAAGCGGGACTGTTACTTTGAATGTTTCGCTCGATGCCCCACCAGGTTGCTACGCGATAGTTTGTAGTTTGGATTCAAAGTCAGTACAAAGTATGTGTTGTCTGATAGTGATATCACTATATCTGGTATGAATGTATCTCTAATTTGAAATATAGTGTGGGCATCGTTGGCCCACTGCCAATTCGTATAGGTAATTTATATTATGAGTTTTTCTATTTAATTACGTAGGTGATCTATAAAAACGCACAGAATAGGATACTTTAATATACCAATTAAACTTATCTATACGTTTCGGGTTCAAGAATGGGTTTACAGTATATGTACTAGCTTTTGCTTGCAGCGGCGGCCATTTAATTTTTTTCCCGGAGCAAAGGTGAACCATAACTTAACACCAAACAATCTGCCAAATATAATTTGCAATATACACTTTCACAGCATAGCTTCGCATAGCATAGCTCTACTGAGCTCTTGGCTATACTTAGCCAACATAAAGCCGCGTGTCCACTATCCGGGCGTATTTTTCGTCCGTTATCGTCGAATCTCCGCGCGAGTAACGTAACAAGTGTGATTAATACTTGTACTGATCTTTAACCGACCCATCTGCCTTCGGGCGTGCGATTTTTAAATTTACCGTTCGCCGACGCGTTTATTTGCACGTTTTTTTTCGGTTACCGCAACGTTTTTAACGTTTATTGTGTATACTTTATTAAGTACTAGCATTTTCCCGGGGCTCCGCCCGCGTTAAAAAGTTTTTCCGGGATAAAAGTTCCGCTTTATATTTTTCCGGGATAAAGAGTAGCCTATGTGTTAATCAAAGACATGATCTACCCGTGTGCCAAATTTCATCGAAATCCGTTCAGTAGTTTTTGCGTGAAAGAGTAACAAACATACATCCATACATACAAACTTTCGCGTTTATAATATTAGTAGGATTATATTATGTGTTGGTTCAATGAGATCGTGTATGGGGTGTTTATTGGCGATGACCACTTATCGACAAATGATCTACCCTTTAATGAGTACTTGCTATAAGAACGTTTTTAAAGGCACGGTAAAGTGACCCTTCTGCACCTGATGGTAAGCGGAGAGGGGTCAAGATAGAGTGGCGACTGACGATGATTATCTCTCGTCAGTCGACACAATTATGCCGGCCTGTTTGATCCGGATATACACAGGCTGATCTCGTAACGCGAACACTTACGTGGGCCACTATAGTGGGTCTAACACCTTATGTGGTGGTCACTTTCCGGGCGGATACAAGGTATATCCTATCACCAGCAGGACGTAGATTTTTTTTTTTTTTTTATGGCATTGAATGACGAGACAAGCATGTCGTTCGCCTGATGGTAAGCGAGTACGACCACCCATAAACAGTAGCAACATCATCCAGCACGTTGAGTTACAAATTACTGTGTGGTATTCCACTGCGCTCGTCATCCTGATACATAAGATGTTAAGTCTCACTATGTCCTGTAGTTACACTGGTTACAATGACGTTCAAACCGAAACACAACAGTGCATGCACACTGCAGCTTGGCGGTAGAAACATCAACATTAACTTATTATAATTTTCTACCTACTTTGAAATAGTCTGTGTTATTTCCTACAATATTGATAAATAAATGTATCTATGTATGAATAGATAATATTCTTATACACTGCAGTTACCTTTGATAGTGTATTTGAGTTCATAAATTTTTTTTTGGTGTTTAGAAACATTGTCATCACAACAAACTTTCGTTTTTAGTTTTAAAGCCTTAAAGGCTGGCTGCAATACGACACAACTTAATTTCCGCTGGCGGAATTTCGTAACAAAAAATGTATGTACTATTATTGATTAGAAAGAGCTTTTTATTTAACCGAGAAACAATCGCGTCATTTACGCGTCACGGTCTAGATGTAAGTACCAGCCCTAATATTAAGCTTCTAAAGACATTTTAATAAAATATTCTCTTAGAACATTCTGACCTTTCGCAAGTAAAAAATAAAGCTCTTTGTAATATTAAAAACACTGTACTAGCAAGTGCCCTCTCGTATAAATTAATAAAAATTCATGAAAAAATTTACATACTTTTACTGGGTGTTATACATTAATATACAAGATTTTCGTTGATTTTGAATATAATGAATGTAAAATTTTGAATAACAAGATTAAATCCCTTCCTAGCCGATTTCGGCCACGCGGCGGCCAATCTCAACAGAGATCAGCCAGGTACGCCGGAGATATTATAGTGCACAAGTGTGTGCGCGATACACAGGTGCACTCGCTATTCCTTCACTCTCATAGTCCGGTGAGACGGCAATCCGACATGACCGGAGAGAGATCAGGCGCAGGACCAACGGCTTTACGTGCTTTCCGAGGCACGGGGGGGTATCACACCGCCAACTTTCTGATTCCGAGCTGAGACTGAGTAATTTTTAAGATGGAAAAATCCAGTCACAATTTTTTTTGGCCCAACCCGGTATTCGAACCTAGAACCTCAGCGCGCAAATCGTACTCGTAACGCGTACGCAGTGGCGGTCCTTTCATAGAAGCCGAAAAGCCTGGCTTGCCCTAAAATTATTTACCTAAGTACTCAATATCGAATATGAAACAATAACCAACATTTTACGGTAACAAAACGCTTCGAAATAATTTTCTTTAAAATTTTAAAATTCCCGCGCTACGGTTCGCTGAACCGGTTCGCCTCGAGCGCACCTAAAGACACACCACTACACCTACACACACACAACCACATCCGCGCCGTACACTCATTTCATATTTTATACAAAACAGCTAGATGCGCACAAAATATACTTATCACTCTCTCTCTCGTTGGGTTTTACCTGGCTTTTCGCCGCCATATTTTTCTCATTCACACTAATGGATAAACTGATACCACATACGTATAGCTATAGTAAGTTTCTATAGCAATCAGTACTAGAAAATAATCCAGGCTTAATGCATTCATAGATACTGTATAAAATACAGGGTTGCCAATTAAACGAATTACCTCTAATATGGTTGCATTAATTTGCTTATTTTAATGTGTATTTTCATTTATCATGAATATGTAAAGATTTTAGTGATAACATAATTAAAATTACATATCTGATTATAATTATTTAAGGTATTGTACTATAATTTTATTTATCAATAAGTTTTTCTCACAATTTTAGCATTAATTTTGTGGTGTAATTTTGATTCCAACTAGGCAACATCAGTTATTTGTTTTGATTGTGCCGGCGATCTACATTGTGAAGTATTTGTGTTTATTAAGTGGTTTTTGAGTTATTTTAAACTTTTAAGCACAATAAAGATGAGTGAATATATTTCTTGTAATAGTTTAAAGTGAGTGAAAGTTTTTATCGGCGAGAATAAGTTAAATTTGTTAGGTTATGATGGAAAAAAACAACTTTTAACGAGCTGGCGAATGGCGCGAAATGTGTCTGAAGAATCATAAAAGGTATTTAGATCAGTATACAACAAAACTTATTGTCTTATTGGATGCTCTAATACGTTATACGACTACGTATTAAGTTGTATTGTTGGTGTTTCATATTTTTCTCGAACAAAACAAGTGTTTGGAATAGGTAGGTACATAGATCTGGCTAGTAAAATGATATAATTAATCAGTGTTATCAAAAGTAATTCCAATTCACAAAAACATATGTTAAATGCATTCATTTCATTTCATAATTTCGGTAAACAGCGAATTGTAACCTGATTATCTCGTCCAATTAAATAGATACAGTAGCTGTGACGAAATTTGAAAATTTCTAAACAAAACTTGTGCGTCGACAGTAATAATGATGATTGTAGTGTTTTTACTTTTTTTTTAAATTACTTGATACAGATAAAATCTATGTAAATAGTTAATCTTTACAAGAACTTCGTTTAGAAGTCGCGATTGGTCAAAATCGTTTTTAAATAAAGGTACCTAATTTCGAAAAGGTAACTCGTCGACTCGATGGCGTAGTTGTATTGCGTACACGGTTCGAACATTGTTTTGAGGCCCTGGTTCGAATCCCGGTACGGGTAGTCATTTTTATTTTCAGATATTGCTTTTCTTTCTTATAGTTGCACATTTTATATGTATCGGAGGTGCGATTTTTTTTTAGGTCTGCTTTGGCTTGCCCTCATCCAAAACACTAGGCACGCCACTGCGCGTACGCATTACAACTACGCCACCGAGGCAGTCAATAAACACAAATAACAAGATAATTACATTATGATTAGGAAGATGCGCCCTGTTGTATGAAGATCATTATTTTTGAGAAGAGTATTCTACCTCAGATTGCTTATACGAAACGCAACTTCAAGTTGCCGGTTTTCTGTAAAGCAGTGGTATTACCTCGGTCGAGCCGTCTCATTTATACTCTACACATATATACAATGTGGCTTTACTTCTTAGAATGGCACATGTACTTGAATAGCTTTGTTTCTCGTCAACATGAGACATCAAGTCATGTCTTGGATTAACATATAGGCTACATTTTATCTCAGTAATTTACTTTCATGGGAAATGGTTTTTTTATCAGATTTTTAAAAAAGATGGCACTGGCGTGGTACAGTTACGTATACGCATACTCACGCCTTTTATCCCCGGAGGGGTAGGCAGAGGCGCAACTAGTGCACCCACTTTTTTCATGATGTGATAGGGGGCGAGCCTATCTCCATATCGGGCACAATTTCCAGACTCCGAGCTGATACTGATTAGAAAAATCCAATATCACTTTCTCCGACCCAGGGATCGAACCCGAGACCTCTGCATTGTAGTCGTACCGTAATACAACTACGCCACCGAGGCAGTGGTACAGTTGTTGCTATAAATTGCTGCAGTGTTTTAGTTACTTGTGTAGCGGGAAAGGCTCTTATGTGAGCGAAGCCGCGGTCAACACCTAGGGCTGCATTTATAAATCAATTTCACCTTTGTGTAGGATCTCAAGCAGACATTTAATGTATTGATTAATAATCGAATCTTTAGCTGTCATTTAAGCGCGTGTTACCTGAGTTCGTGTTGTTTGATAAACAACACTCAAATGTCAAAATCCGTCATATGCTGTGACTTAAGATGTTGTTGACGTGTGTTTAGTAAATAGTGATGTTACTTTTTGACTTTAAGTTGACAGCATCTCAGCTAATTTCGCAATTCAGAGCGAAACTGAGTTGTATCTATTGATACGGCTCTTACTTAATGCGAAGTACACTGGCGACAAAACCCTAGCTGAAGCTGAGCAAATACCTACACCTAATATAAACCTGTCAATTTCCGCAAACAAAAATCGAACACAGAACCACAATAACTAACCCCTGCCACCATAAACCCATCGCGCGTTCCCGATACATTAACTTATCGTCAAAAAGCAACAATCTGCTTACAATTCAACACAATTCAGATGTGCGCGTTCGGATCCCGGCTCGCTTGTAAATATCTCATTGTGTAGTGGGCTCGTCCGTCCGTCCGTCCGTCTGTCGGCTTGATTTGCTGCCTGCTGCCGTGTTGTAATGGTGTTGCATAGATTTTGATATGGTGATTGTTTTAATTGGTATTTTTGTTGAGTTATATCGTTAAAGGTGATAACAGTTAGTCAGTGATTTCATCGCACCATTGAGCGGAAATCCTGATAGCGTGTAAATTTGGAGTGTTTTAATCAAAGAGAAGTTTATCTTCTCCAGGGAATCGAACTTAGAACGTCACGGGTTCGCGCCATGAAAGCTTATGAAGCGATTAAAGACACACAAATCTACTATAAATACTATTTAAGTACATTCGAGATGTACAAATCCGAAACCATCAACTAATGGACAACATTTTAGAAAAATATTTTTAACTCGGTCCTAAGTTCTATAACCTATACTTTTAAAATGTCACACACATTTGAAACTATCACAAAGCTACCAAATCACACGAGTTCACATAATGTCCCAAATGATCGACAAATGTCACTAACCTTGACCAAAATCGATCAAAATCAGTCCGAATGACACGCCGTCAGCCGCATAAAGCATCATTACACGCGTCCAGTGCTATATTGTTGTATTGTCAAACGTTTCTGATGATTCAGATGTGAGAGAATGTCACAAAAATTTGATGATTAAAAAACATCACGGCTCAATCCACAAAAGATTAGGTGAAGATGCAACTAGTACTACTTCGCAATATGTATTCCGTCCTATGTGATGGGCGAGAGTCTATCGGAATATCGGGCACAAATTCTAAACTCCGGGCTTATACTGAGCAGAAAAACCCAATATCACGTTTTCCGACCCGGGATTCCGGGACTTCAGAGTGATGTCGTACCGCGTATGCAATACAACTACGCCACTAAGGCAGTCATCATATTTTTTTATCTTTATAATCGTAAGCCCAATATAACTTGGTGCTATACATTGTATAGAGAATCTGGTTAGTTTAAGTCTATTCCAGCCACGAAGCAGCATTGATTTATAGTTCAAGTTTTGGATGATACATTAAGCAATAAAAACATACAAAAAAATTGAGGACATTACTGCCTCCCACAGTTCAAAGAGCATCTAATGCAGTTAACAGTGTTGTTTTATAAAAAGCTCCGAGTGTCTCACCCCCCTTTCCTGTTCTTTAAGGACGATAAAACAGCAGCGGCGATGGCCTAGTTGGGAGTGGAACGGACTGCCGAGACGAATGTCCGCAAGTTCAAAGGGCACGCACCTCTGACTTTTCTAAAAAGTTATGTGTGTATTCTTTATGAATTATCGCTCGCTTTAACGGTGAAGGAAAACATCGCGAGGAAACCTGCATATCTGAGAAGTTCTCTATAGGAATTTCGAAGGTATGTGAAGTCTGCCAACCCGCACTAGGCCAGCGTGATGGACTAAGGCCTAAAGCCTTTCAGTTGTAGAGGAGGCCCATGCTCAGCAGTGGTCAGTATATAATACAGGGCTGGTATAGTAAGGACGATCAAATTAAGTAACTACATTCCGAATCGGATATTGCAAGTATTTTACACTTATCATCACTTGAGCCAAAATATCAGCCTGGAATATGGAATTTGTGTCCGATATGGCGACAGGCTCGCCTTCATCAATATCCATATTATAGGACGGAACACACATGGCAAATGTGGGTGCCTTGGTTGGACCTCTGTCTACCCCTTCGGGTATAAAAGCGTAATGTGTGAGTGATACAATGTTATTCTGATCGCCTTCACATACATGACGTTTCCAACAATTTCCATGTAATTTGTTTCGCTAATCAGCAAGTGCAATATACATCCCAAGTCACGTCACAACGTGGAATTGTTAAAGATGCTCCAATTCAAACTAATCTTGTCCGCGGCATGTGAGGAATCCGTCGACCACCAAACCACCCGCTCAGCCGCCACTCCGCGCCGTAATGGTATTGAAATTGATGTTTTAATAGCTCCCGAGTCTATATTGTAGCCATCGTTAAAGCTTATTATTCCGTGACCGATCGTTAATAGGTTGACAATGTAATTCCTCCGAGCTACAATTAAGTCTACTTCATCCACTTGTTTCGTTGTTTCGATAATGCGTTTTAGATCTTCGGACCTAGGTTCAGTATCGTTTGTAGCGATGATATCATTTAAGATGTTTTGGTTTGCGTCGCTGGTGGTAGGTAGCCGTGGTCTGATAGCGGGCCGATCCGAAGTGCTGCGGCCTTTTAAGGCGGTCGCGCGCCCAACGCGTGGCGACGTTACTTCTTCAAAGCTTCCAAAAGGTTAATTGCAACCGAAAAACTGCCTGCGCTGCCCGAGGAATCCCACTCGGTAAGGCCACCTCCAAGGTTTTCTGAGTACACCATGAATATTGATACGAGTGAAAATAGTTTAGATTTTCTTGCTTTTTGACATTACAGCGTGTGGGTGTCCCTGTTTTTTAGTTGCGCATGCGTTTATTAGATTGAATTTGATTTGTTTCATGCGCCTTTGTTCGTAATGCGACCGGTTTCAATTGATCGTCTCGCATTTTTTTTAATGATGACCATATTGGAAACAAGGAAGGTTTCGTATTAAATACTTCACCTGTTTGTTATTTTTCTTTTGTATACTAAGTTAATGCGATGACTTTGTTCGTGATTGATTTAATCCTTCAATCAGGGGATATTGTCGCCGAATTTATTTCATCGCATTGTAGGTATACTACCTTATAGACACAGGTTTGTTTTATGTTTGGATAGTTCGGGAATAAGAGCATTTAATCTAGAATGTGTTGTGATGAATTCATTATGAATTTCATGACATAATATCACTGCCATATGAAAATGCTTAGTGAGATTTAAATCCAAATACAGGATTAAAAATTATACACACACACTCACACCTTTTATCCTCGAAGGGGTAGGCAGAGGCGCAACTAATGCACCCACTTTTCGCCAAGCGTATTCCGTCCCATGATGTGATAGGGGGCGAGCCTATCACCATATCGAGCATAAATTCAAGACTCCGGACTGATACTGAATAGAAAAATCCAATACCACTGTGCCCCGGGGATCGAACCCGAGACTTCAGCATTGCAGTCGTACCGTAATACAACTACGCCACAGAAGCAGTCAAAAAATATATATATATTATAAAAATAGCCCTTCTTTCTCTTCGTATATAATTTCAGCCGGATTTTTATCAATCACAAACAATCTTTTACTGATTCAAATATATTTCTGACTATTGATGTAAAAACCCTCAACATTTCCGACAGATAAACCTGCCTTTTTCCATATAAAACAAAACTAGTTATAATTTACATAAGGTAGTGAATATGTAAGCGGTGTAAAAATAATCATTGTAGCCTCCTAATCGTCCGGGCTTTTAACATAACTAAAGCATGAATACACGATGATAATTAATATGCTCTTTTAACGTTATATGATGATGTGTTCAGGTCATTAAACCTTTAAATCCTATTAATTAACTGTTATCTAGATAAAAAAAAATGTTTTATTTTTCTATGTTAACTTTTTAAGATTCTTACTCCGTGTAGACTTCTACATACATATCACTTGATAGGCTTGGAAATTTTAGAACGCATTTTCATTTTGAGATAAGTACTTGATTCCTAAATACTTTTTTTTTTTTTAATTGCTTTGAATGACGAGACGAGCATGCCGTTCGCCTGATGGTAAGCGATACGACCACCCATAAACAGTAGCAACACCATCCTCCACTTTGACTTACAAAGTACTGAGAGGCATTCCACTGCGCTCGTCATCCTGAGACATAAGATGTTAAGTCTCATTATGCCTATTTGTTTCTATTTCTTGTAGTACTCAATGATATGATGAACGGTAATATCTTACGGCGAATTCACTTTGTATAATATATTGTGATACGTAGATAAATGTTCTTATTCGTTAATTTAATATATTGTGACGCAAAGCAAGTACTGCTCTTAAGAGGATGGAAGGATCTTGGGGAGGCCTTTACCCAACATTGGGGCTTAATAGGCTAATTCAATACGACATTTTAACCTTCGAAGAGGATCATCGTGAGGTTAGAATTTCCCGATGTAGGAGGTGATAGATAATCCTAACATACCCGCTTCGGATTCCCCCCAAATCCCCTGGCAGTCTAGGTAGACTGCCAGGGCTACCTAGGTAGGTAGTGACAATGATCACTAGCCATGCACTACCACCTGCTGCCTGCGATAAAAAGTGAAATAAAGTAATGAGTAAGTTAAACAGCCGGTGGGCGGGGCTAAGTGCGCAATAATTGTCCGCCATTGGAAAGGGTTTCGGTAGGAGCGCGCAACGAACGGTGCGACTACGCCCTTCTAGATAAAGCATACTATCTAGATAGTAGGTCTCGAGTGTCATGAGTCCGCCTAGGAGCATCGAATGGACCACAGTGAGTCAGGAGTCCAAAGGGAGTTAATATGCAATGTAGGGTCACGCCACATTTACACCAGTACAGAAAAGATGGTTTAGTTGTAAGGCAGTGTCATAATAGGACATTATTACCCACAGTCTGTAGGGTCCCACTGGTCTTAAGGCATAATTATAGCCCGACCAGGAAAAAACCTCGCCATTTTGTTGGGAAAGTAGAATAATTTTATTGTAATGATAACTTTGAAATAGAAAAGCTATAGTGGCGCCCCCAAAGCATGTTTTTTTCCTGGTTAGGCCGTACACATACGATGGAGTGAGAGAAGTACGAGCCGTGCAAAATATAATATTCCATGTCAATATTACTGTTTAGGGTAGTGGTTGCCATCAGACTGCCTAAGTGACGTAGTTGTACTACGGTACGACTGCAATGCTGAGGTCTAGGATTCGATCCACGGGTCGGGCAAAGTGATATTGGGGTTTTCTATTCACTATCAGCCCGGAGTCTGGAATTTGGCCCTATATGGCGATAGGTCGCCCCCTATCACATCATGCGACGGAATACGCACGCCGAAAAGTGGGTGCACTAGTTGCGCCTCTGCCTACCCCTTCGAGGATAAAAGGCGTGAGTGTGTGTGTGTTTCACATAATAATAAAAATTTGCATGCCTAACGCAGGCAGAGTAGGTATAACTTGAACTATGCACCACTGTTAAATCCGGTACCACATGTATTCTATGCAAATAAATGTTTCTTTCTTTCTTTCAATATATTATGTGTGTGTGTTGCCATCAGGCGGGATACAATACTGGTGGTAGGATGTAATGTCTATATATGAAGACGCCACATATCTCTTATCCTCCTGGATAGCGACCACCATAAAAAGATCTTAAAACCCGCCATAGTGGCACATGTAAGTGTGTCGCGTTCCGGGATCAGCCTGTGTAGGTATATCCTGTTCAAACAGGCCGGCATAGTTGTTTTCTTTTTTATGGCATTAGATGACGAGACGAGCATGCCATTCGCCTGATGGTAAGCAATACGACCACCCTGTGTAAGAAATTATCTCTCGCCACTCAACACAACTGGTGGTAGGTCTCTCAAATGTAAGAGTCCGTCTGGGTGGGTACCACCGCAATGTCTATTTCTACCGCCAAGCAGCAGTGTGCATGCACTGTTGTGTTTCGGTTTGAAGGACATTGTAACCAGTGTAACTACAGGACATAGTGAAACATAACATCTTATGTCTCAGGATGACGAGCGCAGTGGAATGCCACACAGTACTTTGTAACTCAAGGTACTGGATGATGTTGCTACTGTTTATGGGTGGTCGTATCGCTTGCCATCAGGCGAACGGCATGCTCGTCTCGTGATTAAATGCTAAAAAATCTCCTGACCGATAATATGTTCTTACCTTATTACTGATAAACTAAGTAATAAATACGTTTTTTTTTCTTGATTACAGCGGGGCGCCATCTCCTAACGCGTTGACTAATTACTTGTGTTGTAATTTATATTACTAAAGTTGAATTGATTAACTATTGTTCGTTTTTATAAGGGAAGATCGTTTAAAATTATTGTATGTGTACTCTATGACCATGATTTGACCTTCATGAAATCTAAGGGCGTTGTATTATTTTTATTTTAGTTTTTGCGAACAGGTGTATGTTGTTAATAACATGATGGATACAGAAGTGGTATCCCTACTTCTTTTGTAATATAGCGAAGTTTTATGGAGTTCGGATATTTGATCGAATAAAGCACAGAAAATTCGAAATGGGTATTTATTTATTTATTTATTTAAGCACTTCATATACAAATGTATAAAGGCGGACTTAATGCCGTAGGCATTCTCTCCCAGTCAACCTTAGGGTGGTGCAGAGATTAACAAGGTAGGTGCATCAGAGGTAGTTATTTCGAAATAATATATACTTATAAATACACATACATAAATATTGATTCATACTATGATAAGTATAATGCAAAATTAATAAATATATATACCATACATATACAATATATAAACGTGTCTACAATAAATATATACGTAGTACGTATTGATATTTCCCACACAAATAGACTATGTACTAGATTACTTGATTGACTTTTTAGTTATGTATTATTTTAAATACAAGTACATAGTACTATTCAGTATTCTGTGGTACTAATGCCCCTTTTCAAGAAAGTTGTTAATTTTACTTCTAAAGTTAGCAAACACTATTTCCGGAAGCATGAATTTCTATAACAAAGAATGAAACACAACACTAAAGAATACTTTATGTTATTACTCGAGTCGATGATTTTTCATATAATTGGTTAAGATTTATTGCTTTAATTTATTTTGCATAGGTACTTGAATTCCTGTATTACTAATATGAACGCAATAATTTCAATCTCATTATGGGCACCTGATTTTTATCATAGATTTATAAAAGAAAATATAGATAAAATAATAAAGCCTGCCTATTGTATGTCCGTTTGTTCGTGCATCATACCACTCCATGGGAATTAGTATTTTTTACCTAGTATTACTGGACTACGATATACCTCGATTAAAAAAATATTAAATTTTACACACACACACGCATACACACACACACGCCTTTTATCCCCGAAGGCGTAGGCGAGAGTAGGTAGATAGAGTGCACCTACTTTTCGCCGTGCGTATTCCGTCCCATTATGCGATAGGGGGCGAGCCTATCGTCATATCGGGCACAATTCCAGACTCCAGGATGATACTGAGTAGAAAAACCCAATATCACTTTGCCCGACCCGGGGATCGAACCCGAGACCTCAGCACTGCAGTCGTATCTTAATACAACTACTACACCGAGGCAGTCAAGTTATTAATTTTGATTTATTTTACTAACTTGTCATAAGATCTTTTCATTGACTTCGTGACTAAGAAACGAATTTCCTTTCCTTTCATTTAACAAATTTCATTTCATCTAAAAACGGCTGAAATAATTCACTGAAATGTTTATGGAAAATCCAGGTTCAGTCCATATCACGTATAATGTACCCCAGCGAAGATTATTCGCAATGATACATCAATAACTGTGGTCGACAGAGAGAAGCTTGTGAAAATAGAACTCCACCCAGACGGTGTCGCCGGCATGACTAGTATAAAAATTATCGTGTCATTTTAACCATGATTGATAACTATGATATAAATATCTCATTATACTGACTATATTGAACTCCTTTCAATAAGTTCGATAATTGGAATAAAACGTTTGCGATTCGAATACTAGCGAACAAATGGCCAATTATGAACGCTGGGTTAGCGATTACAACGCAACCGTATCTATCGACGTATATAATTTGACAATTCTAACAATGTTGGAACAATTCGGTGTTCGGTCAGGTCCGAATCTAAGGCCGACAATAGTAAATGCAACCAAGTCTTGTAGGAAAGGATGGTTTCGTGCGCTTTTGTTCCGTACCAACAAAGTTTTAGTTAATTTTACAGGTTTTTATATGTTTATGTTGACGGTTATCGGATTAGAAGTTAATATGTTTTTGGCTTAAGTTTCCGCTTTATTCGGAATCACTAACCACAATAACGAGATCCAAACTGTCTCTAAACTGAATAAAATTACCCTTCAATTAATAATATGATTTGCCCATGGAACTAGTAATTCAAAAGGCATTGCCAGGCAATAAAGAAAACGCCTATATAGCTCTAAATAAAATTCCAATAGAAATTATTACATTTCAAAAAAATTCCATTCAAAATAGTAGTTTCAGTCTAAATGAATCTAGATTCGCGTCTGAATTTCAAAATCAGTGTTCGCTGCGACCCAAATTCACCCCAAAAGAAATATTTTGTGCTAGTTGTAAAGTAGGCATACTCGTTCTGAAATATTTGGCGTGGTTATTCAATAGGTATTTGAATTAATCCCTTTATTGTTAGAATTTTTGATTAATGCCTAAATAGATGGCACTTTTAACAGCAATAGCCGTTGGTGCAATCTTTTTAGAATATAGAGTAAATAGAACGTCTTTCCCTAGGGGTTTTATAAGTACCTTACAACGACTAAACACACTTATACGCAGTGCGGATCTAATAGGATTCAGGAGATTTTCTTATAGTATTTCCGAGTCACCTCGTAAGCAAGAAGGTGACTGAAAGATTCTAGTTTACGGTTAGTACTTCAGCCTCGAAATCGACTTGATTTTTTTGAAGTTATACTTCTTTTGGCGCGTGAGAGAAAAATGATGAGAGTAAATTTTTACGATGCGCGCGCACACCGTCACGAAAACCGACACCCTGAAGTTAGCTATAGTCAACATTTTAGGTTTGAATTTTAAACGTAGAATAAGGTGAAAGATATTGAAGTTATACTTCTTTTGGCGCGTTATTTATACTGACACGACCAAGTGACCCCACTGCACTTACCATCAGGTGCAAAGTGTTGAATGACGAGAGATAGTTATCCCGCACTAATCGCTCCAATTATGCCAGCCTATTTGAAACTTATAGCGGGTTTTACACTCTATGTATGATGATCGCTATCTGGGCGTATACCCTACCACTAGCTAATTGTAACTCTACAAGCTTTTCTATTTCTCAGTATTCCCCAGAAATATCTAAATCACCGTAATCACACCCATATTCCGATTCTCCTCACAGTGGGGTAGCCCTACATAACCGGAAAGGAGGGAGTAGATTTTTATACTGGCAACCCTCACGCAGCTGGTATCCCCACTCGTACGCACTCGTAGCGTAGTTTTTTGCTGCGCGCGCGCCTGCCTGCGCATACAAACAGCCCGTGAGCTTCCCCTGCCATATATGGATGTCTCCTTACGCCAGGATTCCTCCGAGGGACGTGTTCGCCTAGCAAAAACTCTTATATTTATTTATCGGGAATACGTTGTGGTGGTTTGGAAGTGTGTTTGTACGTTGGTTCCAATTGTATTTGAATTGGTTGTATAGTTTGAACTTATGTCTGGATTCTGTTTCTGTGTTATGGTTATTTAGAATTCTTACCTTTAAAACAAGGTATCTTATAAGAAATTCTTACCATATTCCCATTTTCCTTGAAGGTTATTTATGTCAAAAATATCAAACAATATTTTTATAGTTAAAATTAAAGTACTCCTATTTTAATATGCAGTTATCTAATCACAGTCAGTCCACATAAATAATATTCTAAAACTATATTTTCCCACCTTTTCGTAATGTCACCTCAAGCGAAGCAAGTCGCATCCCCTAGTCATATAAAGTGGCGTTGCGCCGCCCGTTCTCCGAACACGTTTAATTTTAGCATTTGTTCCGTACGAGTGTTGGTTTGGAGTTTTTCATTCGATACATTATCTCGATGCCTTGACGAATACGTCACTTTGTTATTAGATATTTTTCTCCTGCAGGGAATTAACGATTGATATCTCAGATAACAATCTCATGATGTCGGCTCTTAGAATTCTGTAGGGCGTGGGCTAACGTTTATAATGGTTGCAATCAGTTTAGTGGTTTTTGCATGTTTGTAAATGTTTGTGATCGGTCTTGATAGCGTTTGAGAGTACTTAGTTGTAGATTGCATCATACAGTACTTAAATGATGTGTTAATTCATGTTTTGTAAGCCACCCTAGCCAGGTTACAACCTCAATGATATTGTCTATTACTTGAAGTAAGATTAAGAATAAGACTTCGTAGAGCCTTCTCCCTTACGGGTCGTCTCCATGACAGACAGGCTGTCGACCTAACTGTAACATGTCTGCCAATATTTTATGACACATGGAACCGAATGTAAAATTGTTAAGTGCTTACTATAATTTTTTATGTAGTGTTACTATACCTAAAATTGAGATTATTTTTGCATTGTAACTTAGCTTATTCAGTTTCGGAACAAAATATATTATAGTTTTATGCTTGGCAATTCTCTTTTTAATATCAAACATGATATGAACAATACAAAAGCCCTGTTAACTTCAGTCAGACATGACGTCGCGAAATCGAAGAAAACTCCTCAATCTAGTACAAAACGCTACCTCCATTATTAGTACAGAGAGGAATATTCCATAGCCATAACTATATATATTTCTGTATCATTGCTGCTGTCCGTACAACTGCCGAGACCGCGCGTCTAATCCGCACGGCTCGCTATTCCAAATATGTTAATTAGTATCTTGTCTGTCTACTCCCCGTGAGTCGCGATGTATATCGTAATACTGAAACGGAATTCAATGCTGTTCATACATTATTTAGATAACTTTTAATCTTTGGTTGGCGTGCGTGATTGGCCTTCAAAATGTGTGAGTTGGTTCAAACATTTGTGGATGTTGGTTGTTGTGCCTGTGAGGGGTAGGTAGTGTCGTAAGTACTGTAACGGATAGTCGACCTTATTAAGACGTGCATATTATTAAACTACAATTTTTAGTTTTAAAGTTGCAAGATTTTTCTTATATAAATATTTAAGAATTGTCTGTTTCTGGGCATTGAACTCGGATTCTCAGCGATTTTTGTAGCCTTGTGTACCATTTTCAAGTAACGATAAAAGATAACAAAGTGTTCTTTGTTTTAATTTGTTTATTTCTTGGTTATGATATAGTTGTCAATATTACACGTAATACCTTAAATCGGTAGGTATAATTTTACGTTTCCAAGTTGTTCGAAGCTACCGGGGCTCACATCTTTATCTTAATCTATTGCCTTTTCCCTAAGTTTATAGTACTAGAAATTACTATTCCTTTTTAGGAATTATTTTCGATAGCCATTGGTATGAGTAACTTCGGTCTTTGAATTTATATTTTGATTAACATCAGGGAAAATGTTTGCATAAGTCCTAGTTTGTCCAATATTGGGACTTAGGTTAGCAGAAGTGGTATTGAAGTTCACTAGCAGACTGTTTCATATAACCAACGTAAGTACATATAACACGTAAAGTGTTATATTGATTTGATAAACAAAATTCAATTAGGATAAATATTTCCAATACCTTCACAACAAAAGACGTTTATTTAATCAAAAAGCAAAAAAATTAAAAACAAATAACATAAAAAAAACATAAACATCTCTACTACGAAAAACAAATCCACGCCAGACCTGTCTCTATTAGAAAATACCCGGCATATAAACGTAGGCCATCCCTAGCGGTGGCAAAAAGCGCGTGCGGTGCGCGTAGTGAGGTGCGTACCGTTCCCGGTTCCCAGGTCAGCCGTGTTCCGCGTTTTATTCCCGGTAGCACGTGGGAAAATCTTGTCTATAAATCAACGCTTAATATTTTCTTACTTCAAAGTGCTTGTCCCATCGGCAGATATGGTTTGGATTGTGCGATGTTTTGAAGAGATTTGTATGGGAAACAATGTAAAAAATGTGTGATGTGTGAAATTGAATTTCGTGCCACATAAGTTTCTTAATTATAATGAAATAATACTGCCTGAAAAATCATTAACCTTCATTGGTGCGCTGTAGCTCCGTACTATAAAATGCCACGCAATAATAAAAAATGTTTCTTAATGGTACCTACTTATACATACATAAACAAAAAATGATTTTTTGATTTATTCGATTAACGGCAACAAAAAATAATCACATTTGAAATTTATTTTAATCACATTAAATCACAAAAGCAATTAAAAATACAAATTAGATCAGCCCCACAATATTTTCGCATACACTCCGCCAGTGCCCTTACAATGATCGACTGTGCGCAGGAGTTATTAGTTGTAGTGATTTTTTTGCAACCACTACCACTCGTCGTGTATTGATTACTGAGTAATATTTAGCCGTTGGATGGTACGAATAGCTCCTTGTTTACCGTCCTGATGAGATGGATCGATAAATATTAACGCTTTCGCAGATTACAATAAAGTTAATTGGGACGACGCTTCGGCGGATTGTTTTGATTGATTCGTGGGACGCTTTTCAATAGGTCAATTGTGTCGTTCGATATTCAAAGCTGCTTATACATTTTCAACAATTTGCTGAACAAATTCAAAACTTCAAATAGCTACACTTTTGTGCTCTTACCAATTTTTTTCTCTTCTCAATAAAATGGTTTCTCAAAAAAAAAAACAACGGGCACTCCGAGAGTACCGGCAGAAGTGAAAACTTGAAAATTAACGTTGTGCATTTTTGAATATTTTGGAATGGCTAGGGAATAATTTCGCACGAATTGCTTTATTTATCAGTATAAAAGTACTAGCATTTATGTGGTTAAATACAATATTGATTTATTGCGCTATCGTACACAAAAATTACAAGCTGCGTCTTACGAATTTTCGATCAGGTCACGTGTCCTGACGCGAGTTTCACATTTTATACCCATCCCAAGAAAAGTGCTCAACGCCGCTAAAAAGTTTTCACTTCAAAAATAATCAATTAAATTTAACGCGTATAAGAAATTTTAATTTTAAAATTTGTTCAGATACTTATGTCGCTGACCGTACAAAAATGATGTGCATATTTCAAAAATATATTAATTAATGCGTTTATTTGTTAAAAATATATGTATACATATTAAATTAATTTTAATATTTAACTAATAGAGATGATCTAACATGAAGGGAAGTTATAATCTCACAATGCGTTATTCCCACGCCGGGAGATATTTAAAATGATTTCGTAAACACAATCAACGTTCGATAAGGACGGTGTAAATCAATAAAGGACCAGCCGCAGCGTGTTTGTTTAATGGATCGCATTATCCGATACGTCGGATCAGTTAGTGCGCTGCGCCGCCGTTCTAAATTTAATATGCGTAGAGGCGTGGCGCTGACGTCGCAACTTACTGTGGACGTGTTTATGCAGTAGCCGTTGATCAAAATGATCGTAGACTAGGCTTGAGCGTAGTAATTAATTTATTAATTATAAATATATTTTTCATTTGCTTTTGGCATCTATGTCTTTTTTTTTTTTTATAATCGCATTTGTGTTCACATTTTGCCAATGTCAAGTTTGATTTGTCTATTTTATTATCTGTAGTATGTCGAAGCAAAGCAGTGGCTACCTTGCCAAGACTTTATCGAGGAGTTTTGGCGGCAACAAAAAAACACTTGATTAGCACAATTATTTCAATTCATTTCCTTTGAGCTCTTTAATATTGCTATATTGGATAATATGCCACCATAATTATGCAATATAACACTAAATATCACCAAAATAATGAATTAAAACAAGAGCACCTCATGACACTTCCAAGTTCCCGCCAAAAAAGGGCATCTATGTTTGTCAATAAGATTAAATGGCATAATTAGACCGACTGCCAATCATAATCGGCAACATGAATTATGGGATTTCCTTCTATTTTTCATTGAAGTAAAAAATCTGAAATAAAATCATGTATGTTATTTTTCATTAAACTTTTTGACACATGCGAACTATAAACATTATATTCATTCATTCCATTGTCTAAGCATTGTTCCATCATATAAACAAAAGCCTACTGTGATAAATAAAGATCTAGTACTAGTGAACTAGAAATAAAATCTCATTAAAAACCTTATTACTCTGTAATTGCTTTTTGTTTATATTTGTTATCATCTTCGTCACATTAAAAGTTGCATCAACTGAATTATAATCTCTTAAAATTCCACTCGGTACTTGGAAGTGCGCTCGATAACAGTACCTGCGCGGGTGTTGCCGCTCGCTAATCTATATGCAAATGCTACAATAACCATCGCCGTACCATCGACATTTTATGTTTACCGGCTGCGGGGAGATGGGTTATTCACTCAGTTTTGATGTAGAAGGGATGTGATGGTCAGGGATTTGCAATTATTGATAGTTACCTTTCTATTATGTAGCGGTATACATGGTTTACACATATACGCAGGTTTACTGTCAAATGTGATAGAGGTAAGTCCTTATTTTCGAAACCTAGAACCAAAAAAAAAGTATTACCCTCCCAAGAATAGGCATCGAAGGCATCTATTACACTTCCATTATGCCAATGTCAAAAGTGTAACAATTTGATAAAAAGTCTATTTGTATCTACCGTTTCGTGTGTTATGATCAACGTGTGACTGTATCTCTCTATCTTTCTCGATGCTGCTAGAAATCGCGCGTACACATGACACAATCGCCACAACCATCACATACTGAAAGCGTTCGTGTCAAACAAAATCCAATACTTCCTGCCAATCGCACTGACACACGTCAAAAATAACGAGCGAAGATATTTCCGAACTGTTTCAATTCAATGAAAACGACAATAATGTCGCCGTTATTGGCCGTGAAGTGCACTAATCACGCTCGGTACCGGGAACCGTGAGATTAACGATTCGGCCACACACGACGCCCGAAATGCGACGACGCGACGCCGAAAAAGTCGGTCACGTATTGTGCTGTGTGCACTAACTGCACTGGCTGACCTTCGGGCTCAATTAATTTATTCGATTAAAACTAAATTATTTTTTGTGCATTCTTGTTTAATTGAGTAATTTTGTTTATTTGCATTCTTAATTGATTTATTTAAATTGCAACTTACACGTTATTGCAATTATTTACCACATTATTTTGTTCGCCCTTAATCGATTTATTTAAGGTTGAAAATATAGTCATTTTCACTGGCCGTTCTATGGACTGTGACTAAAATATTATAATACACAAATTTGACGCAGTTTAGTGTTTTGTAGACCTGTATTCCCCGTATACGTTGTTTCCCGTTGTATTACGGTACGACTGCAAGGCTGAGGTCTCGGGTTCGATTCCCGGGTCGGGCAAAGTGATATTGGATTTTTCTATTCAGTATCAGCCCGGAGTCTGGAATTTGTGCCCGATATGGCGATAGGCTCGCCCCCTATCACATCATGGGACGGAATACGCTTGGCGAAAAGTGGGTGCACTAGTTGCGCCTCTGCCTACCCCTTCGGGGATTAAAGGCGTGAGCATGCGTATGCGTATTCCCCGTAAAGGCGATCGTCTTGCTCGCTTTAAAAGGTGATATAATGATCATATTAGCAGCATCTGTGTGCTCCCAACTAGAGGTTACTTACTAAGTTACTAACTAAGTGCACACAGAAAGTTTATACTTCGCCGTTATCTAAGAGCTCTTTGCTGAGCCAACATTCACGAAGCTCGGTGTTGATTTAAAATCTAAGTTAGCGCCCTCGGCAGCTGGGATATCACGAGCTAACAGTCGGTAGACATTGTTGATGGGTAGTCAGAGAATAACAAAAATATATTGCATAATTACATTTTGAATTAGAGTCGCGGGTTCGAATCTAGATTGCGTAAAGACTTTATGTTATAAATAAAAACAAATAAATTACGCCTTTATCCCCGAAAGGGTAGGCAGGGGCACAACTGGTGAACCCACTTTGCGGCGCGTGTTTTCCGTGTCATGATGGGTTAGGAGGCGAGCCTGTCGCCATATCTAGGCACAAATTTCTGATTCCGGGCTGATAATCAGCATAAAAACACAAGACCATTTTTACAGACCTGGGATTCAAAGTCGAGACTTAAGAGCGGTAGTCGTACCGCGCATACAATATACGCCATCGAGGCAGTCATGCTAAACCTATCACAAACCATAACACTTTGGTATCATTCTCCCTCAATTATTACACAACGTCATCGACGATATTTTTCATAACCGCTCCGGTGACCCACCGTTCTCCAATTACATCCCGTTTGACACGATCTGTCACATTTGACATGTCCTTATGATTTATAGTGCCATCCAATCGGCGACTATTCCTCACGTCACGTGGTGTGTCAAAAAAGGCGCGCCGCGGCGATCTGTCATCCCGTTTGGTCATCGTTTGACGTGTTTGTGTTAGATTTGATTACTTTTTTTTATAATTTTCGGGTGTCGTCTTGATTACAATAAGTCGGGTCAGCTTATGTTGAATTTTTCGTTTATGTTATGAAACTTGTGATGTTGTTTATAATTTTAAAAAATATTTTTTTTTGTTCTTAATAAATTATTGGCATTGAAATTTAGAGCAACTTCATTAACGTGATCAATATTGAAAAACTAAATCAATATTATTACCGCGTGTTTTTCACCGTGATACTTTGCTGTTCACACCCCGGAAGGTGTCGGCGTAATGCAGATCATGCGTAGCTCGGGGCAGCACCTAAGAGTTCAGACTCTCCTAGTGCTGTGGCTGTTATTTACAAAGGCGTAAACTTTACTTCGTTTTTTATAAAGTTTAGAAAAATATGTAGTTTTTTTATCTGGACTTAGTAAAGTGACTTTGTTGTAGGTACATGTCGGAAAGTGCTATTAAGCCAGTTTCTTGTTACGTAAGTATTATATATTCGCGCCTTCCAACTGTTAGCACTGCGCTTACATTCCCACGATTCGTCAAATTTATTATTCTTTCTCATAATGTGATAAATTGTAGCCATATAAGCATGTAGAGTACCTATGTTCATTTTCAGCCCCGATCCCTAATTTTCAAATCTAAATAAATTATTTCTCATCCTGGACATCGAACTCAAAACCAATTCTCAGCTCGAGTAGGTACGCCACTACCAACGAGGCGCTAATCATTCAATTACAGTTTCAAATATGCAAAGTAACAATCCGAGGTTGGAAGCTTCCCCGGCCTCCCCCAGGCTGCGTGGTATCGTGGTGTGAGCCGTTTATCCGGGGCGTGAGCACTTGCGCCTTGGCGGTATTGAGACGGACGCGTGACAGTGACGGGGACGGGCCGTGATTTTTATTAACAGAGCTATTTTCTGGAGTGGATTACATTAATGTTTATGTGCTAAGGCAGGCGTTATACTTGTAACCTACTCGAGTATGTTACTCACGAAAAGTAATTACATAATTAACATTTTCGTAAGTTGGTTACAAACCAACGTCCTTACAGATTACGTACTTACGTAAGGAGCTACGGTATGGTGGTAAAGACTCAGGACATCTATCAATGGAATTTTGTTACGCAATTTCTTATTAAATTAAAATAGTAAGATTCATGTCGAGACATACCTCATTGTGTCCCTGACACTGCCCTGTCCCTGTACGTCTCCGTGTATCCGGCAGCTTTAATTTGCGCCGGCTCGCCTCCGTACTAACTCACTCTCCATTGCTGGTTTTTGCTCTCGGTGCTCGCGTATTTTTTCGCTTGTGCCAGAAAATTTCGTTTTGAGTAAAATTGAATTTATTTACTGTTTTAGTTGGTTTATGACTTTTTCGGGATTTTTCTTCAGCGTTTTCCGTGGCGTGACCTACAACGTTCAAATAGAAATCTGCTCTAAATGTCTAGTAATTCGGTTGCACTCAGCTTAGATTAAAGAATCTGTAAAGTATATATTGAGTATTAATAAATTTATAAAGGATTTTGATGGATATGTCTGGTTCGGTCGTGTATATAGTCCAATCAAAATGCAGTTCGATCTCAACGCTCACAGATCAATGAGAGACAGCTATGGGATCACTAGAGACTACGGGTAGTCTCTAGTGATCCCATAGCGTCCCATCACGTCCCGCTCTCCGACCTTAATTTATAAGCCGGAACCCAGTTCTTTGTGTTTTACCTCAAGTGTAGTCAGTAAGTAAGTACAATATATGAATTTAAAGTCTGTGTACCGTTTTATTCCACCCACTTCTGCTACACCATACATACCACCGGGTCATACATGTAACAGTGGCTCTGAAACTCAGTTGCAGTGCCGGGGCACTGCAACTGAGTTTCAGAGCAGAATCGGCAAAAGTTTTGTCCCAAGAGAAATTTATATCTCGTAGTAGACAAAATATGGATTAATGTGAACGATTACCCACTTACCCATTACCCACTTATTTATAGAAGGAAGATCAAGGACAGCGTTAGCCATTCGGTGGCTAGATAAATACCGAATCTCTCTTGGTTACATCTTAGATACCAGGCTTGGTTATCTCTTGGTTACATCTTAGATACCAGGCGGTAGGTTCGTTATCACAAATTTGAAATTAATTTTATTTGACAAAGTATTACAGCTATTACTCATTTTATGACCACTTATTTAGGAGCACAGATTAGAGTGTGACTTTTGAATTTGGTCGGCTTATATTATGTCACCAGTAATAATTACTCAGGAGTTGTGAAATAGACCCATACCCATCGGTAATCCTTAATATTCGGCAGATAAAGCAGCATGTACACCGCGCAAGCTAACTCTCGTTCAGCCGCGCCCGCGGCCGGCACGACGCACCGATCGCGAGCCATCGCCACCGACCGTGATTTGCGCTTTATTCGATGTTTGAGCTGAATCGATTCGAATTCGTCACGTTTTTAGACGCAGCGTCGACGGCGCGGCAAATTTGCGAGGCGTTGCCGGCAACGAACCGGTGTGAATCCGCCGTGAAATGCTCAATACGGCACTTTGCGTTGTGTATAGGGTGCTTTATTTTAGTGTGTTGATTTTGTGTCATTTTTAAATATTGATTTTGAAAGACGCGCCTACTCACGCCTTTTATCCCCCGAGGGGTAGACAGAGGCGCAACTAGTGCACCCACTTTTCGCCGTGCGTATTCCGTCCCATGATGTGATAGGGGGCGAGCCTATCACCATATCGGGCACAAATTTCAGACTCCGAGCTGATACTGATTAGAAAAATCCAATATCACTTTGCCCGACCCGGGGATCGAACCCGAGACATCAGCATTGCAGTCGTACCGTAATACAACTACGCCACCGAGGCAGTGATTTTGAAAGATTAGGGGACAATATTATGATATTATACTTAACGAGTGTTTTATATCCCTCGTATTTAGCTTGCATTATATTTAATATACCTGCAAGGTGGACAGACGACTTGATAAAGGTCGCAGGAACACGCTGGACGCGGGCCGCTTTTGACAGATCCATCTGGAAATCTTTAGCGGAGGCCTATGTTCATCAGTGGACGTCATGTGACTTGATGATGATGATGATATTTAATACATTTAGTAAACGTTTTCTTTTATACATATGGTCCAGAATGTCAAAGAAAATAACTACGGTACTTTTAATTAATCAGTTATCATTCCCCTCATCAGTGTTGATTCATCTAAATTACAAAAAAGAAAACATACCTCCGTCAATAATCTAACAAAATGGCTGATTTCAATTTGCTTAGAAAATGTAAAGGGCCTTATTTTCGCCAATGTATTTATTTACCCGGCGGGGATATCCTCTCCCCTCCTACCTCACAAACCTCACCCCTCACAAAGCCTACTCAGCTAAATGGATGCTCGCAAATCGTCTTAAACGTTTGCCCTCTTTTGTACAGCATCGCAGAGGGCTTTTAAATTACTATATCTTATTTAGGGTTCCTTCAATTTACAAAAGTTTTTGCGAAGATAAAAAAGCAATTTGCGCGACGGATTTTAAATTAAATTAGGTTATTTAAAATTTATTTCTATTCTTGTTAAAAACTAGTTGTTGTTGGCGACCTTGTGTCGTTTAAGCATTTTCTTGGGATAAAAAGTAGCCTAATAATCTAGGTTCCTATTAGTCAAAATATTTTTTTAAACACAGGTAGTAAGGTACGACACGGCGTCGCGTCGTGTTTATGTGTATGAGTCCTAAGTCTCTCGTACACGCAGGTTCGTCTGGGTAGGTATCACCGCAATGTCTATTTCTACCGCCAAGCAGCAGTGTGTATGCAATGTTGTGTTCCGGTTTGAAGGACATCGTAGCCAGCGTAATTACTGGGAATTGACTTAAGATCTTATGTCTCAGGGTGCCACGTAATACTTTGTAATTCAAATTTCTGTATGATGTTACTACTGTATAGCTTACCATTAAACAGGCAGCAGCAAAGGATTAATTCCACTCTTAATACATTTTATAACACCCTGTATCGTCGGGCCTGACCGAAAGGATAACCCCGGTATCACTCACGATACAACTCAATAATGTTTATATTTCTCATAACAATTGCATAGTGTGAAACACATAGGCGGCCTTTATGCCTAGGACATAGACTTCATATGTACCTACCATGTTCGCTGGTAAGAAAGTACTGGATATGTTTTTTGTATACGGGATATCGAAAATCGTACCTAAAGACCTCCCCCTAAAGGTGATTGTATGCTCGGTTGGTAAAGGCTATTTAATATTTTTAAATGTGGTTTTGTATTTGGTGATTTTAATGAATAGCACTTCCGGGTTAATATGAGTATATAGAATATTACAGGTCGGCATAATATTATTCTAACGGTTTAGGTTCTTATCATCGGGTATCATATTGTGTCATTGCCGTACAAAAGAAGGTCTACTTGCTATAATCCAATCAAACCATGACACGCAACAACAGAATTCGCACCTTTAGGACGAAAACGACGCAATTCAAAAAAAACAAAAGTGGGTTATCGTCATAAAATTACTTAAAACTGGTCCCTTTTCTATGAAAATATGATTAAAAAGGGACCGATATAATAGTTTTGTCCTTTTCCCGCTTGACTATGGAGGTGTTTGAACTATTTTTGTATTAAAAATTTCGTTTTAAGTAATTTTATGACAATGACTCAATTTTCGATTATTTTGAATTGTGTCGTTTTCGTCCTAAAGGTGCGAATTATTAAACTTTATTCGGAAATTTAAATGTAAATTATTTTTCAACTACTGAGCTGAGCTCGGTACAGAAATGCAATACGTGTGTAAGAAATATGAATCACGCAAAGTTTTCTACAATTAAAAACGTATTGTCGTGGTCAATCCCTCATTATGCGAGCAAATATCACAGTCCCCGAGGGACCCATGAATCCCACCGAATGTGGTGTGCGCAATAAATAAATCCCATAACAATGGCTATAGGGAACCACAGGGACGTATCCGTCAAGCGACTGGGGGTCATTAAGCAGATTTTAATTATAACTGTATGGCGAAATGACTTTTCTGACCTATTTAATATGGTTGGAGAAAGGCCTTCATTTTTGGTGCCTGTTTAAAAGGACTGGACTGCTTGTTTACTAAATTCGTGAATTAGATGCTGATGGATTGTCGCTGTTCACTTGTGTATCCGTGTATTTGGCGTTTCATGTACAATTAAGGATATCTTGGTACCAGATATATTTGTTGGAACATCGTACTCGGTAATTATTATCTTACTTCTTATCTTACTAATATTATATTATATGCGAATGTTAACGATAATGGTTAATTAATGTTTGAATATTTGTTAATAGCCCTCAACGGATTTGGATGAAATTTGGCACACTGTTAGGCCTTTTGACAGGTCCGTCTGGAAATCTTTAGGGGAGGCATAGGCCTCCCCTAAAGATTGACATAGGTTCAGCAGTGGACTTCATGTGGCTGATGATAACGATGATAGTGATAGGCCATATCCTGGATTTACATATTGGCTGCTTTTTATCCCGATAATTTGCTACCGTGGGAAATATTTGAATTGTTAATCTAACTTCTTCTGTAGATGGCGCTGCTGACGTAAATAGATAGCGCTATGGATCGCTATTGTGATTTTTTAGCGGGAAAGGCTTTTCACGCGGACACCTAGTATTTTATAAATGAATTATATGATGATAAATCAATGTGTCTTATTGAGTGTGCTTGTCTGCGATTTCCAGCGATTTTTAGAAAACAATCGTGATGCTATACCTTTGTCGAGCACAAATTCAAAGAAACAAATACCAAATCCCATCCAGTATACTGCAACAAAATCAGGACAGTATTTTTTCAGTAAAATTTTATCCTCAACAAAAGAAACCTAATTTGTTCAACGATAAACGTAGTTTAAAACAAATACCCACAAAAAATTGTGGGGTCACGCCCCCACCTCGGCCCCTGGCTACGACCCCACTCCAGGGCCACCATTAGCGGCTATTACGTCACGCATATTAAATGCACTTTCATCTAGCCGCCTATTGTGCGCTCTCAGGACTTCCGTGTGCCTTGTACGACCGACGTGCCGTGCCAGACACGGATAAGTCCATTTCTTATAATTTATATTGTTTTGTATTTAAATTTGAAAGTTTAATTTGGTGATTACGTAAATTATTTTGTTTTTAAATTTTAATAGTCTATTTTCGAAGATCTTTTAATAATAATATATAATAATAATACCAGCCCTGTATTAAATACTGCCCACTGCTGAGCACGGGCCTCCTCTACTACTGAGAGGGGTCAGGCCTTAGTTCACCACGCTGGCCCAGTGCGGGTTGGCAGACTTCACATACCCTCGAAATTCAGAGAACTTCTTAGGTATGCAGGTTTCCTCACGATGTTTTCCTCTCGAAGCTTTTTTAAATTGTTATGAATCAACCACCGCTACGGAACGTGTTATCGCTGTGAAGATGAAGCAGTACCTATAAGAAACTCCCTCAACAACACGATCTGTCAAATACTAAAATATTACAATATTGATACGTAGTTCTAATTATTGATGCAATGAAGAGAAGTCTATGAATTGAGTGCTGTATGTAGGTCCTGCAAGCGAAACACAGCGCATTGCGGTTTTCATTTTCTTGTATAGTTAGGATTAGCGAGCCCTAATATATAACGACACTAATCAAATAGAAAAATTGTTGGAAATAAAAAAAATACAACTTCTTAAAGCGTTTTGAAGTATAGTGTATCTACTTAAAATATAATTGATAAAGACTATCGATTGCCTCTATTCCATAACAACAAAAAACGAGACACTCCAGCAACGGTCTCTAGAATCATGGCGGTCTGGCCTACGAGATATACACTGGATGACCACGGAACACGACTTGCCAGAAAGAGTTATAACACCCATATAGATCGAACCCAGGACGTTCTACGCACAGCCCATGATTGCTACCACATTACCGGAAAACCATTGTACAGTGCACTTTGCAGGACTTTTTAATTCATACACCAGGGATACTTACTGGGCTGTATTGTTCATTAAAAACAGTAATCATTAATCAATCAGCCGTTAAATTATACACCAATAAACTGCAATTTAACTGTAGCTATTGTCTAGTACGCACGGCGGCAACAGAACAAAGGCTTTTCAGCCGGCCTCACGAAATGTACGCATCGTTGGCTTATAAAATATTTTTGTTAATGGATTTTCCGTGGAAATTTTAAATCAGTTTTCAAACTTGTGAGTAGAGGTTATTGACACAGTGTGTCTGGTAGTTTTTTTATAGACTTATCCTATCACCTGTTTTGGATCGGGAGGATTTGATTTCGATTCCCAGGGTAGGGAAAAATTTGCTGATTTTAATAGTATTTTGTATCCATCAGAAGTGGTTGACGTCAGGCTGTTGTGAAACTATGAAAACTTATAGACGGAGAGCTTGAAGACACTTTTGGGAAGGTTTTTGAGGCAATCTAAAACATTGTTAAAAACTTTTCTAGTGATACTTGAATTCAATAATGCAGATTTGACTGAAGGTTTGCAGGTCTTGACCCTTAAATTAAAAAAAAAATATAACTATTATGATAAATATTGTGTTTATTCATTCAAACGGATATAGCCAGAATTGCCTTATTATTTTGTACCTACCCAAAACACCCCTAATTCGGCCTTATAACACTCCACACAGCGCCCCCCCACGACAGTTGGTGGTCGAGTTTCGTACCAAATAGGTATCGCCTTGTTATTATGTTATTAACATTAGAAATTACGACATCTCATTGTGTTCCAATCGGTTCTCTGTACCAACAATATTGCATTAAACTTGCCATTATTTATTTGTCAGCTTTGTGTTGTTGCATGCTTTCATATGCTCACGCCTGTCGCTTAGAGAGTGGGCAGAGTGTAAGCTAAGACTCGAATTGTATCCCTTCCATGTAGCACTCCAATGTCCGCTTAGAAACCAATCCGGTACGATTTTTTTTATAAAAGTTAACCTCAATTTACATAGGATTCTGATTACCCAATATCAAGAAATAACCAATTTTATTATTCCACAACGTTTACCCATAAAAATTTGTGACAAATATTTCAAATTCTTCCTCTAAATTCTTTCTGCAATAGTTGCATTCGAATCGTCAAGCGTTCTGAGTATACACGCTCGGTTCTGACCCACTTAGACCGGGTTTTTCAACTGTAGTTAGGGTATTCATCGGTGTTATTAAACTGGACGCGCTCGGGTGCGGGAGCGTCCAGGTTAATAAGACCCGGAGAAAAGATAACTACAGTTGAAAAAACGGGGCCTTAGTCTTAAAAAATCACTAATAAATGAAACCATATGTCCAATAGAACCTAACGTCAACCCATCGCATTAAAGCAACCTCGGTGGTAAGTAATTGGCACCTCTCTCACCTAGTTTGAAATTCAGCTGTCGCGTCAGCGTTATCGGAATCGGGGCTCGGACCCCGGTACAATGGACATGCGTCAACACGTCCCGGGGAACATCGCCGGCGCGGGTGCGGATGCGTACGCGCAGATTTTGTTTGGTAATTTTTGAGGTTCTTGTAAAGCTACCTTTTAAATAGAGTAGTTTCCTATGATTATTTTTTTACATAATTTTATATACTTAACTGATGTAAACTGACTTTCAACCAATTTTGATGCTGATTTCATAGATAAATTTGATATCGTATTACTTTCTGTTAAGTATATAAACACACACACACACACGCCTTTTTTCCCGAAGGGGTAGGCAGTGGCGCAAAAAGTGCACCTACATTTAGCCGTGCGTATTCCGTCCCAACATGTTATAAGGGGCGAGCCTATCGCCATGTCGGGCACAAATTCCAGACTCCGGGCTGATACTGAATAGAAAAACCCAGTATCACTTTCCCCGACCAGGGGATCGAACTCGAGACCTCAGCGTTACATTGTCGCACCGTAATAACTAAAAAACAAACTACGCCACGAGGCAGTCAGAAAGAGGAAAAGAGCATTCAATTCCGTTAAAGATTTTTCACGGGGACGAGTCCGTGAATTCTTTCAGTTTAAAACCGTCCCGATTGAGGAACTGAGAGGCGTGTGTAAGAGGAGCCCTACCTAATCACATCGATCGATATCAGCGGCCCGCTCGGAGTTCAGGCCCCGCGCCGAGCATACAAACTAATGCCTCACATAATTATACCCAACATGCTATTTTCATACGAATCTAAACATAGAATCAGCTTAAAACTAAACTGTACTAAATTAAAACAAGATTAACGAAATCAAACTATGTTTTAGTAAAAAATATTGAAGACTTCTCTATTGTATAATTCTTTTTCGTAAATCGTTTCGTGAATTATACTGGCATAATATGGAAAACATGTCTTCTAAATAATCCAACTAACTACAATAAAATTTTATTTATAAGCACTTTTATCAAAATCTTGAAGTTAATTATTAAATCATTTTTTATATCTCTTTAGAAACTTATTAGTAAGTGATATTGGAGAGTACCTTCTTAGACAAAGTAATGTATCAATAATATCAGACCTCCATCACATGCTATGTAATATGAAATTCCACTTTTCAAAGCATATTCGATAACAATTGCTTGCATGATATTAAAATAATGTAGTTGGACATTTGTGCCGGCAGTTAGTAACCGCCCACGCGCCACGTCCCGACAGCGAGACGAGCAGTTAAGGGTTAGAATTCACCAAGATTTTGAGATCAGAATCTTTAATGATTAACGGTAATATATTAAAAAAAAAATCACACTCGACACATCCTTTATCCCCAAACGGGTAGGTTAGGCAGGTCATTTTATCTGGTCCGAATAAAGAAATATTGCATAGTTACCTAACTGTGTCCATCAAAAATACCTATAAAGCATTTTACACTATCAGTCCGCCAATTTAAAAACTCAGACAGAATCCATTTTTAAGGGCAAAAAACGTCCACATTTCCCACTGACACCGATATACCGCTCAGTGCGGCACTTTCGCAAAGTGCTCGAGAACGCGAATATTTGACGCGTACCGATAAAATGGTGGTCGGCTAGTAGGGTAGTTTCATACCGTTCATTCAGAACGAATGGTTTTTAGATAGAGCTTCGATATGGTAATTTGATATTGGAATAATTACTGTTCTTTATTTAATTTATTACATTTTATTAGTAGAAAAATCTCTTGTTTATCGGAAGTCTGATATTTTTTGTATAATAATTAATTAATCCACCAAATTTCATATTATATTATAACAATCATCAAATATTTAAAGGCTAGCAACACTTTTATAACACTTCTCAAACCTCCTCTCACCGGACTATGAGAGTGAAGGAATATCTCTTGCATACCTGGCTGATCTCCGTTGCGATCAGTCGCCGTGGCTGAAACTAGGCTGGGAAGGGATCATATACCACTTCTCGTACTATGCATGGGTGGCGGTGACCACTCACCATTACCATTAGGTGACCATTATGCAATGCAATCAGGCCTGTATTATATACTGCCCACTGCTGAGCACGGGGCTCCTCTACTACTGAGAGGGGTTAGGCCTTAGTCCACCACGCTGGCCTAGTGCGGGTCGGCAGACTTCACATACCCTCGAAATTCTTATGGAGAATTCTCAGGTATATGTTTTCCTTCACCGTTAAAGCGAACGATAATTGATAAAAATACACACGTAACTTCGAAAAGTCAGAGGTGTGTGCCTTGGGTTTTGAACCTGCGGATATTGTCTCAGCAGACCGTTCCATTCCCAACTAGACTATCGTCCACTAGTGACTATTATATTACTACTAAAAAAACAACCCATCTGAGATATACTTGTGGCATACCCAAACAGTTTTCACATAAGTATGCTACAGAACGTATTTTCAATAGAATACATCCGCAACCGACGCTAAATGGAATATTTCCAATAAGTGCTGATATCCCTCATGTCACAGAATACTGGTGCGGGAAGTAAAATGAATTTTCCAGAAATGAAATTGAATTTTTGAAGCCCTCACAACTCTCGTACGAGTGTGCCGTACAAAAGTACATGTAAAACCGTTATTGATACTAAAGGATATTTCATTTACAAAATGCGAAGAAAAAATTGTACCAGATTCAATCACAGATTGAAATTGATTTTACGCAAAAACCCAATTTGGAAGGTTTATCTGCAAATGTTGTAACGGAGAGAAATAACTATAAAAGATTGGCTTTTACAGTTAAAATAAACATAAAATATGATATTAAAGGTAATGTCATATCAGTTTTAGCTAAAAATATTCAGTGTGATGAACTTCCCGAGCAACTTTTAAATAAACAAATATCTAGTGTTACCGAGGCAGAAAAATATTATCGATACTTTTCACCTTTACACGAAAGAATTACTACACCACAACTAATAGAGAAATAAAGTAAAATCCAGATATACCTTTAAAAATAAGTGTATCTTCTCCTTCTTCTTCTTCTTCAGCCTTTAGAAGTCCACTGCTGAATATAGGCCTCCCCCAAAGATTTCCAGACCAACCTGTCAGAAGCGGCCTGCATCCAGCAAGTGTATGTTCCCTGTGAACTCCAAAGCAGCTGGAGCGATTTTAAGGAAATTTTTATGTAATCTTCAAATTAGCCCAACTTGTAATCCTGTAAGGTTAGGTAACGATAACGTTTAAAAAAATACTTTTGCTTTTTGGTAAATTTGTATCAGCATCTCGGCAAGGCGGCTTGCTAGTTTTTTAATAAAATATAATCCTATCGAAGGCTTATGTAATTAATCCCGAAAAATCCAATCCCCTCTATCCCTACAACCGATGCGGCCTTAATATACGCACACGGGTGCAATTGTGGCCGGCATTAGCACGATTGACAGGAACACGGTCCTTGTTACCGCCGCGCCGAGATGCGTATCGTACCCCTTTGGCTACTGTTTTCGTATCTCTGGCCAAGATTCGGAATGAATGGATGTAGCAGGATCTGTGGGATCCCTATTTTATTTGAAATTTACTGTAGGCAAATCTCTTAATAATACTTTTTGTTTACAATTTATATCTCATGTCATTTTCTTTTGTGTCAGAGTTGTCTCCAAAGTGCTGATAAATATACTCGATATATTTTGTGTGTACCTCGTACATACTTGAGAATTATCCATAAGAATTTCAAAGGTATGGAAAACCTGCACTAGGCCAGCGGGAGCAGACTAAGCGCTCCCAATAATAGAGGAAGCCTGTACTCAGTAGTGTGTAATATATAATACAAGGGCTATTATTATTATATGAATGCCTGGCATATAAGTTCATGAAACGCCTCTCGTTGATCGGCGCAATCAATGTGTTAATCACACTCCGAATATTTGAGGTGCAGTATTATACAGCAATACGAACCATCTACATCTCATCACACTATCGGAATACACACGGCGAAAAGTGGGTGCACTATTTGCGCCTCTGCCTACCCCTTCGGGGATAAAAGGCGTGTGTGTATGTGTGTGTGTGTGTGTGTACGACCAATACATTCATAGAACCACATTGGAACAGTGAACTCCGATTCCTTTTATAATATCGAATTCTTGAAATGAATTAAACAGCCAAAGCAATAAATAACATAATGATTAGTCGCATCCAGCGTCTGTACATCATCACGCTTCTCTCTCGGGTGTAAATGGGTGCATAATAAGCGACCATTCAAAATCAAGCCGATGCATTCCGTACAACGCTGTATAATAGGAATTCTTCACGGTACACGTGTTTGTTTGTATGTAAGTGTATGTGTGTGCCGACATTTGTATGGGTCGCGTTGAATAATGATTTACAATGTTCCGAACGTTTATTTTCGCGTTTCGGCGGTAAGCGTTGATCTATTTTCGATTTATGTATTTTGAATTTCGCTTATCGATCTAATACAAATTGTTGCGATCGATTTTAGGAGATACTAGATAGTGTCTTGTATTGATAAAGATATCTTAATCAATTTGTATTATATTAACTGTCTAAAGTACCTAACGTCTGCTAATTTGTACGAGCAACATCATTTACTACTTATAAATACTTTTGGATCATACAAAATTCTTTTTTACAAAAAGCTATTTGTAACCCCCATTATCTCACTTTAGGAATCAAAGAATAATCCACTTCAACACAAAAACAATAACCCTCATAAGCGTCACTTTACATAAAATATTAAAAAATCACACAAAATAGTTCGAGAAAGTTCTAGTTTCAACCGTTATCTATCAAATTACATACTTCCTATTATGAAAACAATTGTAAACGTAACAAAAACATTTTCTATTGCATGTCGCAGCGTGGCGAACCGTGCCGTGACCTCCGAGGTTGCGCTCCCAGTAGATTATTTTACTGATATTAAATACCAGAGCTTTCCTGTGTCATGTCTTGTGAAATGTATAAAAGGAGGTTATGTTCGCAGCATTGCTGGCATAAAGGTAGATACATAAACAGAATTAGATCACGTCTGAAAAGTTACAAGCTAAAAACCTTTTGTTGTTTGTCGATATTGTAGTTCACCCAATTTTAGTAATAATTTACTAAAAAAAAAGTTATACATTTTTAACGTACCTACTAGAGTAAGCAACTTATTAATTGATTGACGAATCGAATAAGCCTATTCTAATAATATGTAAGCGTATTGTTCACTGGCCACAAACAATATACTCAGAACTTTGAAATACAAAGAACTGCAAGACATTTCTTTTACTAACTTTAAATAGTCTCATAACAATAATTATCGCTTGAAATATCATAATCTGAATGTATAGTCAAACATAATTAACCCCACCTAAAAATGAAAGCAAGACGTCCAATAAATTACACCACGCGTCATTTTCATAGTGGATTCAAAGGTCCACAATAGTCGGACAACGAAATATGGTTTCATTTTGCCCGATATTTATGGTTGCGCATTGTGCAAGTTTTGTTGGGGTCCGGTCCTCGCTAACGACCTCCTCAATACAATTGGGACCTCTAAATGTTAACTAACTGGCGTTTAAGAAGTTAATTTGTTTGTGTTTCATGGAAGGCCGTTTTTGCTTTTTCCAGTCATCTCATATAGATTCGAAGTAAGTAGTTCTTCTGACTGTTTGCCTTTATTATAGTTATGTATAGAAATATAGATCAATAATAAATTAAATATATCAAATATTTATTAGATTTCACGAGACTATGACTTTCCCGTATGCGAAAATATATTATGGATGTAGATTAAATAGATTTCAGCTTGTCTCGTGACAGCGTACTTAGACTGTGATGCCGGTCAAATCTTAGCAACTGATTCGCAGGTTAAGAAATCAAAATTTGTACTAATTTTACGGGATTTGAACTCATTACCTATACTTATGAAGTAAAGCTCGACGGTTGCCTTAATTATTACGTACCCTTGATATACTAGTTATATTACCTACGCCCTGTGGACAAAAGGCGTGAGCTTATACACATAAATTTATCACATGATCCCATACATTTAAAATATTAATTGCCTCAACCGCGCACAATCATTACTGATATACGATCTCTCGGAACGATATCGGACGCGATCTCCGATCGATACGATCTAGGTTGTTCTACAGTGGACGGAACGAACGGGACCGGACTTCTGAAAATTTGTTCCATTTTATATAAAATGTGTTGAATATAATTTCCTTTTTTCGAACTCAAGAACTTATTTTTATATTTAACGCTACACAACAAAACTAGGTAATGGTAGGCACTACACGTTCTGAGAATTTCAACGAGATTGTTAGGATACCTGGAATAGTGTTTGTAAATTTTAAGATATTATGAATAAAGAGATATGATGTGAAATTAAAATATATGAATGACACTGATGAGTGCCAATGCATAAACAGGAATGAAGACTTAGATTTATGAAATCCTTTCTTAAAGCTAAAAACTGCACTTTTCTTTGCCTTAGTAGGCAAACCAGCATGCGGTCCGCCTGATGGTAAGCAGCATCCGCCGCCCATGGACTAAAGCAAGCCAGAGGCACAGCCAAGCCGTTGCCTACCTATATTTCCTTAAAAGTAGCCTAATTTAGAACAATCAACAAAGTATACAGCATTGAGTCAACATCTCCCAAATAACGTTTTTTCACCAAAAAAATGATAAACTGTTTTAATTACCACAGAATTTTCAAAATGTCCATGTTCAAATTAACTCGGGCGGTAACGAGACGTGGCTGCGCGTGCGCAACTGTGTTCGCGTAATGGTGGGATTTTCGATGCGCCCCCCAAATTCCACCGGTGATTTATGTCTTGTTTCCTGCTTTTGAATAAGGATTCCTCGCGTGCCTTAAATTCGAGTAGGGTGCGAAGTTTATGTATCGATACTAAATATATAAATTTGAATACTATAAGTATGAAATAAATCGATGCCCAAACTGCAAGCTTAATTATTTTTACTCGAAAACGAAGTATCGGTTATAAGATAAATTATATCATAGACATTATATTATAGATTATTTATTATATTATCGAAGATATAGATTAGTTTGTTGTACATCCACCACCACCATACCAGCCCCGTATTATATACTGCCCACTGCTGAGCACGGGCTTCCTCTACAACTGAGAGGGTTTAGGCCTTAGTCCACCACGCTGGCCTAGTAAAAAAATAAAAAAAATTAGTTCTTCTCAATATCGATCTAGTATAATCACTCACATTCACTCGGCAATCAGCTGACCGAACGCACGTACATACTTACGTAGCTACGGTATCCGCAAAACACCTACGGTTCTCAAACTTTGTGCACTAGCAAATTTAATTTCAAATTCATGATGTTCTCGTGTAGTCGCTGTGGAGTCGAATTTAGGGACGGAGTCCATTGCTCTATATGTCAACTTCGGTTTGATTTTCCTTGTGCCGGTATCACAGAAAGTGGATGGCGCAAACTTGGAGACAGAAAATTAACCTGGAAGTGCGGCGCATGCAAGACTTCGGCGGCTGCAAGTCCTCGTTCATCGTCCAAGTGTCTCTCAACCAGTGATCTTGATGATATTCTGTCTCAACTCAAACAGTTATCAGCTCAAATGAAAATATAAAGGCGATCCAGTCCGAATTAGCCGATTTGAAATCAATGAAGACTGAATTGTTATCTGTCAGGACCGATTTAGAAGGCATGAAATCTTCCATTGAACATGCATACAATTCTTTGGATCTGCTATCAACTAAAACCTCGAAAGTTGAACGTGAGATGGAAGGTTTGAAGAAAATGGAGAACGAGATGTCGTCTTTACGGACAAGATTTAAAGAGTTTGATAATTTTCAGCGTGAATGTGAGCAGAGATCGCGTATGAACAATATTGAGATTAAGGGGGTACCTGAAGCAAAGTCGGAAGATCTATTTGAAATAATGTCTAGAATTGGCGCACTAGTCAAATTCAACATTCCCAAGGAGCAGATCAACTACATAGCGAGAGTACCGATGCGGGGTAACAATCGTAGTAAAAACATAATATGTTCTGTTCACAACCGTTATGTAAAGGATAATTTTGTAGCTGCTGCCAAGAAGCACAAAATTATAGCACCCTCTAATATTGGACTTCAAGGAGATTCAAGGATATTTGTGAACGACCATCTTACATTGGACAATAAGTTGTTATTGAACAAAACGAAATCAGCAGCCAAGGAGCAGGGTTTTGCATATGTATGGGTAAAGGGGTGCAGAATACTTATACGGAAAAATTCTGCTTCTCCTATATTGACCATAAAAACAGAAGAAGATTTAACAAAGTTTATCCGCTAATTGTGATGTTTAATTGTTTTTTTTATGTTCTGCTTAACTATAACATCTACGCCTTATACAGTTTGGGAAACACAGGTATTTTTTGCTTCGGTTTTTTGCGCGCTCTTAATCCTATTGTTCTATCGCCGCTTTGGGTCGATCACCCCGCTTTGTATTGTAATTACCATTTTAATTCTTATTGTCTCTTCATTAAGGATTCGGCTTGCATGGCTGTTCCACTTTTGATATTTAACGGACATATTTTTTATTTTCTGCTACCGTTGATTTTTTGTATTATCGTATTTAATCCTTGCTATGATTTAATTAGCTATGCCTGTTAACGTTTATTATCAGAATGTCCGTGGGCTGCGGACAAAAACAAACGTATTTTATAATAATATATTATCTAATTATTTTGATGTAATATGCTTGACTGAGACATGGCTTGCGGATGGTTTTGAAGATAGTGAGTTGTTCGATAACCGTTATGTTACATGGAGACGTGACCGGGATTACCGTCAAACAAACCAATCTAGGGGTGGTGGAGTCCTAATTGCTGTTAGGCGTGACCTCCCGGCAGAACTTCGTAGCGACTGGTACTCGTCTGCTGAGGATTTATGGGTTACGCTAACCCTTCGTCACAAAAATCCAAGAGTGACATATAAAATGCACCTTTGTGTTGCCTATATTTGCCCTGAAAACCTCGGCTATTCCATGTCTGCTCAATTGACCAACTTCTCCGAGAATTTAATGAATATTGTCTTAAAACATCCTGCAGACAAATTTGTAGTGTTTGGTGACTTCAATCTGCCTCATATAGATTGGGCTTCGATAGATAATTGCCATTCTCTGCGTCCTGAAAACATTCACGGTCAGGTTCAGATTGACTTCTTTGACAACCTTAGTGCGTGTAATTTGCTCCAATACAATTCTTACACTAACTGTAATAATAGAATCTTGGATTTAATATTATGTAACAATGACATAAATGTTACAAACTGTATTGACCCACTCGTTCCTGAAGACCCGCACCACAAGGCACTATGCGCTGTGGTAGATTTTGTTCAACTACATACTCTAACTGAACACCCTCGTGTGAAGTTCTTATATAATTTGGCAGATTTTGATGCAATTTGTGCTGAATTAGATAAAATTAACTGGCTGCAGGAATTTAGTATGTTGGCCTTGGAGGATTCAATAACTTTATTCTATGATATTCTCTACAGACTACGTGATACTTATATTCCAACCAAAATTATTACTCCTAAATATAAATATCCTCTTTGGTATAAAAGCCCTCTAATCAAAATTATTAAAGAAAAATCAAAATACCTCACGAAATATAAAAAATATGGCAATATCTTCGATCAACATTCCTTTATCTTATTACGTGAGAGAGCTAAGATTCTCGAAAAAGAGATGTTCGTCAAATATATCTCACATATCGAATACAATATTCGTAAGAGCCCTAAAGCATTCTGGACCTTTGTCAAATCTAAGAAGCAGTCTCATTGTTACCCATCTGTTATTAAATGCGGAGAACGCATCTCGGAGGATGGAGTGGAAATTTGTAATTTGTTTAGTGATTATTTTCACTCAAATTTTCTTTCGTATTCTGATGCCGACAATTCTGTATCTACCAAGGACCACAACGATGTGTGTGTAGATTTACATTCTGTTGAAGTACGAGAACACGAAGTCTTTAGACTGTTAAAATTTATTGATTCTAATAAATCGGCGGGCCCTGACGGTATTCCTTCATCTTTTATCATTAAATGTGCTAAAGGTCTCTCTGTTCCTCTTACAATATTATATCGCAAGTCCCTTAATCTTGGCTTGGTACCCAACATATGGAAATCTGCCTTTATCACACCTATTCATAAAAAAGGAGCAAAAAATTGCGTTGAAAATTATAGGCCGATTTCGAAGCTTTGTTTGTTTGCAAAAATTTTGGAGAAAATTGTTTATCAGCAACTATACAATGCTCTCAAACACAGTTTTGGCTATCATCAACATGGATTTCTAAAAGGGCGTTCTACCACATCAAATTTGTTACTATGTACTGATTTTTTAACATACCACATGTCTCAATGCGGTCAGGTGGACGTTGTATACACGGATTATAGCAAGGCATTTGACCGTATTGATCACAAAATTCTACTGCACAAACTACTTTCTCTGGGAATAAGAGGTAACCTTTATAGATGGTTTTCATCATACGTTGAGAATAGGTGTCAAACTGTTGTTTTGAACGGCTTTTCTTCTAGAGCATCGTATATACCCTCGGGAGTTCCGCAGGGGTCCCTGCTGGGGCCGCTGCTGTTCATCATCTTTATTAATGATATATCTAATTGTTTTATTTATTCTAAAATACTTTTATATGCGGACGATATGAAAATTCTTTGCCCAATTACTTCAGCCGCAGATTCCCTTTGCCTCCAGGATGACCTTGATAGATTTGAAAATTATTGTCGCATCAACAAGCTAGATCTCAATCCTAGCAAATGTTATGTGTGTTCTTATACACGGAGGCATATTCCATTTCTCCACAATTATAACTTGTCAAATACCGTAGTATCCCGTGTAAACACCATAAGAGATCTCGGAATTACCTTCGATTCAAAGCTATTGTTTGATGCCCACGTTCAGTATATTGTTAATAAAGCCTCAAAGGCACTTGGTTTTATTCTGAGATTGTGCTCCGAATTTAATGACATCAAAACTTTCAAAATTCTCTATTGTTCATTTGTCCGCAGCCACCTCGAATATGCTTCGCAAGTGTGGAATCCAAAATATAATGTATACATTAATCAAATCGAAAAAGTACAAAGGAAGTTCCTAAGATATTTACAATATCGTTCAGGAAATTACTACAAGGACTATTTTACCCGATGTAAGACCTTTCATATTCTTCCATTGCATGAGCGTAGGCGGATAGCTGACCTAGCATATCTTTTCAATATCGTCAATTCTAGAGTCGACTGCCCTGAATTATTGAGTAAGATTGGGCTGCGAACACCTCATACTATAGTTAGAAAACCCAATCTCTTGCATGTTCCAGTCGTTAACTCAGTCTATCGGCAGAACACTTACTTAATTAGAGCGTGCAGATCGTTCAATAATGTTTCCTCTGACGTTGATGTTGATGTTTTTAACACTAACTGCACTAAATTTAAAAAAACTATGTGCAACGTATTTTTTGGCGTGCGTAATTTTTAGTTAAATACTTAGGCATCTAAAATTTTATGTTGGTTAGATCGCCGGCTATGCATTTGTTTTTATTTATACCGGATTTAATTGTGGAAACTTGTAATTGACCTTACTTTGTTTACATCTTTTATTATTTTAAATGTTAGTTGTAAGTTTTCCTAAAATAAATAAAATAAAATAAAATAAAATAATAATACCTACGTCGCCTGTACACGATTTATTAGCCTCTATCTGTTTTTACATTGACTTTCTAATTGTTGACTAATAATGAACGTTTCTGGTATGGAAAATATGTTCTAATTTGAGTGGTAAAAAGCTTATAATCCGTAAAAGTAGGCCTAAATAGCGATTCAAGGCATGCATCTATGAGTCTTAACATTTAAATCAGAATGTCGACATCAATAATATAGTCGATATTTAAAGCATCGATAAGTTTATCGATACTTTAATTAGATGCTTCGGATTAAATATCACAAAATTTGCAACGATTGCCGCCTCGTCTCCGAATCCTTATAATTACATCACGTGTGTGTGGAATCATTGCGTTTTTACTATATGCAGTAATCAGTTGGACATCATTGTGAATAGTAATACTTCAGTATTGGCTTCAGCCAATTTTCTCAAAATATACTGGGTCGACCTATACTGCTGTCTTCAGATGTTAGAATTTTCTGTTGGTTTTTCTAAATTATCTATCTTGCTCTCAGGCTACGAACGTTGCAAAAAATCATCCGTTTATTAATTTTGATTGTTTTGTAGCGTCAATAAGGAACTAACACATGCTATCGTTGTTTTTTTCTGTCGCCAAGTAGCAATGTGCAACTTGTACAATTGTGTTACGGTTTAAAGTACATTGCCGTTATAATTGCTGGGCGTATGCGGTACGATTTTCCGCGCTTAGGTCTCGGGTTTGAATCCCGGGTGGGCAAAGTGATATTGGGTTTTCTGCTCAGTATCAGTCCGGAGTCTGAAATTTTGGGTAGATGGCAATAGGCTCCCAATTACTTAACATAACCGGAGAAATATGGGTGTTACAGTTCTGCCTACCTCTAAAGGGAAAATGCGTGGTGCTATGTCTGCCATTGAAAATGTCACATTTCACACATATCTTGGGCTTATTATAGATAATAGGTTTAATTGGAGACATCATATCGATTACGTATGTAATAAACTAAGACAGTTCCTCGCGCATATTATCATCATAAAAGACCGCATTCCTTTTAAAATCAAATTAATGTTATATAATTCTCTTGCAGAATGTTACGTCCAATACGGACTTAGTAGTTATGGACGCACATATAAAACGTATTTAGACAGAATATACAAATTGCAATTGTCAATATTAAAAAACATAGTGTCCGCAACAGTTAAATCACAATATAGGGATAATGATATTGGGATGTTCAAACATTGCAAAGTTTTGCCAGTGCATATTAAACTTAATCTTAACTTGCTTAAAGAACAATTTTTCAATAATAATTCACAAAATAAAATTAACCATCCTATATACACACGAGCCATCGCTCGAGACCTATTGTGCACGACACGAGCAAACAACATGTACGGTGAAAGGACTACCCACTACTTGATTCCTCGGCTTATAAATCAACTACCCTCAATACTAAAAAACAAGTTAACCCATAAAAATATTAAATCGACCCTAAAATCGTATTTTCTTCAAATCTAAGAGTGACCTTCACAACTTTTTTTTTTTTACTACGCTTACCTAGCTCTTGTCACCTATGGACACGTAGGGTGTACTTAGTGGTTGTAAGTACGCCTTGCGTTAACCGATGCTCGACGATAACCGATGCAGAACATAGCATTGTAGACAAATCTTTGTGGTTTTTTCAATGCTAAGATATTTGATATGTAAAATTGATCTCTTTGTAAATTGATAAATAAATAAATAAAAAAAAAAAAAAAAAATGTATCTAAATCTTAAGCTTAAGGGTGACGAGCGCCAGTTAATGCCACGTACTTTGGTGTAAAGAAATTCGGATGGTATCGGTGCTGTTTAAGCGGTTGGTACTCATCATCAAGTAAGCGGTTTTCTCGATTTATAAAGACATAGGATAGCCGAGTTTTATCTCTGTGTATATAATCTCCCCTTGTAAAATACTAAACTTCTGCTCGCGGCTCCGCCCGCGTGAAAATTTTTTTCCGGGATAAAAATATTTTCCTGGGATAAAAGTAGACTATAGCACTCAGGAGTAATGTAGCTTCCTATTAGTGAAAGAATTTTCAAAATCGTTCCAGTAGTTTTTGAGTTTATCCATTACAAACAAACAAATAATCAAACCTTTCTTCTTTATAATATTAGTATAGAAGATCATACACCTTCCCTGTAACAGAACTATAGCTTCTTTTCGCTTAGTGGTAATTGTACAAATTGGATGATAGTATAGAGTATTTAAAGACATAATTTGAGGCACCGAATTTACAAGTCTTGAAATAAAGATACACAAACATATTAATTTATAACGACTGCCTCGGTGGCGTAGTTGTATTACGGTACGACTGCAAGGCTGAGGTCTCGGGTTCGATCCCCGGGTCGGGCAAAGTGATATTGGATTTTTCTATTCAGTATCAGCCCGGAGTCTGGAATTTGTGCCCGGTATGGCGATAGGCTCGCCCCCTATCACAACATGGGACGGAATACGCTTGGCGAAAAGTGGGTGCACTAGTTGCGCCTTTGCCTACCCCTTCGGGGATAAAAGGCGTGAGCATGCGCGCGCGCGCATTAATTTATAAATGTGTATACGGAATAATGAGATTACGTAACTTCCAAAACCCGTGTGACCTGTTCGTCTGAATTCAATTCTATGAAAATATGTTTAGTGATTGTTGTCCACAATTTTTTATCATATTAATATTTTTTACATCGATTTTACAAATTGTGTAGGACTTTTAAAAATAATTGAATAATATCTAAATTGAATGTTTATTAATCATTGCTGAAACTCGTCATTTGGTAAAATAACATAGTTAATTATAAGGTTATATTATTATAAATATAAGTATAAAATTATATATATTTTGGAATACAATTTAGTTTTAATGTGTATCTTACTAATATTATTATAAACGCGAAAGTTTGTAAGAATGTACATGTTTGTTACTCTTTCACGCAAAAACTACTGAAGGGATTTCGATGAAATTTGGCACACGGGTAGATTATGTCCTGGATTAACACATAGGCTACTTTTTATCCCGGGAAAATATAAAGCGGGACTTTTATCCCGGGAACACTTATTAACGCGGGCGGAGCCGCGGGCAACAGCTAGTAGTAAATAATACGCTACTGATTCTTACATTGTAGTCCAGGGCGGGGGCTCGCAGCGTGTTACGGGGGTGCATTCCTCATGAGTCAAGGGGTTCATAACCCACGCCCAGCTGCTTCACTCAAACGGTCAATGTATTTTCTACTACTATTTTTTACCACTATAGCATATTACGCCCGATATGGCTCTAAACTCGCCCCCTATCACATCACGGGACGGAATACACGGTGAAAAGTGAGTGCACTGGTTGCCGCTGCCTATCTATCTGCTATCCTTTTGGGGATAAATGGCGGAAAAAAAATATTTTTAAATAACTTAGGCCTAAATTCACCATGCTTTGTTAGTTACTTTAACTGTTAACTGTCTTAACGGACTGTTAAGGTTTTTGAGTGTCCCACCATGCCCAAACAGGTGATTATCTAACTTAACTAGGCGTTCTTTCATGGGACGCGCGATACTTTAACATTCGCGTTAATTTTAATGCTCGATTAACTAACGCCCGTTAAATAAGAATTGGTGAAATTGGTCCTTACACTTAGTAAATTGGAAGAATTCGTGTTAGTGTGATTGCTCACAGATATTGTATGGACGAGTCATCACTGTGTTTGGCCAACCATAATATCTCTTTTTCGAGTGTTAATCATTAAAAAATTCTTGAGGCTAGAGGCGAGAAAATACTTGCTACGCCGTCTCCTACGCCGGGATACACACTGAAACCATGCGATGGTACTCATAGACACAAGAAATACGAATCCCGAATACCATGAACAAACAACACCGATCGTTACCGGAACCATTGCTGCTTCACACATGGTAACTTGTTCTCGGATTCCAAGAATCTTATAACTTTTTTACAGGAATCACAATCGTAGATAAAAGCTGGTAAACTGGGGCACAAACTAACGCTGTGGCATAATGAGAGGGCATTGTGACGTCACGGCTCAGAGCAAACTGCGACTGCCAAAAACGGGCGCGCCGTCTGTTGACTCGCCGAACGGTACCGTCGGCAAATAAAGTGGGTAATGAATTGTTGTACGCAGAATTTGCAAGGAAATGTGTGTGCTGCTTTGTTAGGTTCCATTTATGTAGAGTTGTTGAAGTAGAATTCATTCGTAAAGCTATGTTAGAGAAACTGTAACATTTTTAGTAAGCCATGCTGACTTAACGTATATTTTTTAGAGAAATTACTTCATCGTCAAACTCTGTATTTAATTTTCTAATTGCGTATTCCCAGAAGTAAAATAAATACTTGCCAATATTATGGAAGAAGAATTGTAATAAGCAGGTTATCGCAAAAACAGCTGAACATATTTAGATGAATTTTGACATGCAATTGAATTTATTATGGATTAATGGAGATTTTTAACCCGGGACAAACGTTTCACGTCGACGGACCCGAAAGCAACACTTAGTTTTTACGGAAAAAACACTATTGTAAACGTCATGCGCAAAGAAATAGCTCTGCAAAACGATGTTTTGTATGCTCACCGTATTAGCAAGGGCCTTATCAGATGCACAGAAGAAAGCGCAGTGCGTTAAACGGTAGTTAGTTAAGCACAATTATTATTATTTAGTGCGTCGGCGAATAAAGGACACGCCCATGCGCCGGCTCATAGAAACCGCGATTGAATGTTGTGGACATGACTTATGAAGCATATTTGAGTGCGCGTGCGCCTTTAAGATTTCCATATCAAACAACTATGTTAGAGAGTGCACAATATTAAGGGTTTTCATATAAAATTAATCGAAAAAGAACTTTATCGAGACATGCATTTGTTTATCTTACGGAAATATATATATATTTTTTTAATTGAAATTGGCCACTGATAAACAAGAAAAGCAACATTGTAAAATATTTTTTTCTCTTGCAATTTCCTAGCCCACGTAGCCTTTCTCCTTCTTTCAACGTACACTCAAATATTAAACCCCCATCCACAATATCCAATCCCAGCGCACCGATATGATCTGCGCGCGCGCAACAATCGGTCGCCGCGAGATCATCCTCCACGTAGGTATTTATTAACAATTGTCCCGCGATGTCCGCAGATACCGCCTAATTACATAGCTTATTTATTATTTGCTTTGCTGTTATTGCGCCTTTGTTCGAGACCCTTCGTCTATACTGGGACTGCACTGCTTTTACCGGGTTCATTGTATTTGACTGTGACTGGATAGAAAAAAATGGCCTATATTATGATAAAAAGACTATTGAGCAATAATATGGTGTTTGTAATAAAATACTTTTTTAATGCGAAGATGCAGGAGAAGCGAGTGTGTTTATTGCGAAGGCCAAATTATTTTGGGTTTGTAGTAAAGGTTCTAAAGTGAGGAAGTGTGGGCTGTTGATGATAATTTATATACATTCCTAAAGAAATTATATGGAGACTGACATACAAATTGTACAATTTCGGGTTTTTTAACTTTAAACAATATTTGACCGACACAATCATAAAAATCTATAAATATCACTCTTTGCACTACCTAGTGTTCTAAAGCTGGAAATAATCTTACCTATACTTAAACATCCTACTTCAGTTCATTTTATATTTATCCACAAATACTTTATTGATCAGTCTAGATACCATTGTTTTTATATGCCGTGTATCCTTCATTGGAGGTCCTTAAATAAATTATATTTGTCTTGTAATGCAACACACCTTAAAAAACATAACAAAGTGCTAACCTACATCCCTTATAAAAGACCAAATAAGACTAACAAACGACATACTTTTATTAGCACAATTTTTCACACATTTATCGAGAATGAACTACAAAATACGACGACAACGTATAGTGCACTAATGCCGGCCTTTTTAAGGCGTTGTTTAGACACCGTAATTTAATCGCGTAATACCCTTTTTATTTATAGAGCGTGGCCATACTAATATACACGCGATGGTGTTCTGTCCGTCTGTATTGCACGTGTAAAAAAGTAGGCCGATTAAATTTTGTATGACGTAGATTAAGCTTTGTTGTAGAATTAAATGGTGGATAAAATATTGAATAATAATTATTTTTACGCCTACTATTACCATCTTAAGCTCGTGCTACGATAAAGGCTGATGAGATATCAATACATACGTAATAATTCTCGGACTTGTGGAGAATTATAATAAAACTCTCTTTTGTCAGGTGGCACACTAGTAATTTATGCAAATAATTGATAATAAATAACCCCAAAAAACACATGGTGTCGACGCTTCAAAAAGCAATTTTCTGTGTTGTAATTCTGTGGAGTAACTAATATAAATCATATAATAACATGCCTAATTTTTCTAATGTCAAACAAGCCCTAATTTTGTTGCCTGTGAAGGACAAACATTTCTCGTCAGTCAGCACATCTGGACCCCAATACACTTAACATCAGATGCAGTGGTGACTGGTGACCTCACTTTGCTGTGTTCGTAGAAAAAACTGTATAAAATATTTAAGGGCCGATTTCAACGCTTGCTAGTAAATGCTACTCGTCAAATAAATATTTAAGCGGACCTAATACAAAAAAACATATTTTAATCTATGCTCCCTAACAAATTAACAAAAAAATATTGCTATTTATATTAGCTGTTTAATACTGTCAAATAAAATTTACATGACACCTGCGAAACTGGCCCGTTTCAAAAATCCACGTTTAATGGAAACCCACCGAAACCGCAGGACAACGTAGTGTTATATGAAACGCACCTGTTACTAAACTCGGGCGAGCCGGTAAGTGCTCCTAGATGGGACAATATTTTTTACCTTATAAACTTGGCCCGAAATCCGCCACCGACACCTGCGCTCTGAAGCTTTGGCATCGAACATGAATCGTTTAGTGAAGGTTACTGTTCTTATATAATAATATAATAATATTTATTTAAAAAAAAAAAAAAAAAAATAGTTTATTCATCACGTAGGCGAACATAATTGCACTTATGATAAGTCAAGATACATTCAATTAATAATAATAATTATTACAAAAAGTCACTTATATAACTACAGACATTTTTATAGGGAGTAAAATCAATGAAAAATAAATAATGAAGCCAAGCTCGGGCTGGCAGGAAAGAGAAGATAAAAATAAAATAAAAAAAAAGAAAATCAATTTTATAATAATAAAATAATGGAAGGAACGCGTCGCGATCCTCACCGGTGAGGACACTACAGGCCCTAACCTAGCTAACCTACCAGCCTTTCACTAGCTACCTAAGCGATGACTACCCGAAGAAGAAAGGCAGAAAGAAACTCCGGGCTTACTTTTTTGTCATCATTTGTCCATTGAATCTTTATAATATTCTTTTTTTTCAAGTCTTTTGCATACAAAGTCAGATTAGTTATATAAGCTAATGCACACACATCACCGTTAAATTGAGATAAAATCCAATTGAAGGAATTTAAAAAACACTAAACTCTACACCTAAAAAAAAAAAAAAATCATAATTAGAGAAGAGAACACAAATAAATAATTATAATTAAACGGTGTACAGAGTGCATACGCCTACATTTACAAACATAATTTTTGAATTTTATTTGGTTTTCGAGCAATACGCACAATTTATTACTAACTTACGAAAAAAACGGTAGAAAATTGCTATAAATAACTACACCTGTTGTGGGGCTCCATTTTCCGCACTTAGCCCGTAGAAAGTCGGGCCGTTGTGCGTCAACAACTACACCTTACAAAGTACACCCTGGCAATGATTTAGGCTCGGTATATTGAGTCGAGACATTTATCTCGATTTTCTTGAGTTACATAGATTTTAATTCCGTAAATTATCCAATGAAGCGGCGATAGCCTAGTTGGGAGTAGACGGACTGCCGAGACGAATGTCCGGAGGTTCAAAACCCAAGGGCACGCACCTCTGACTTTTCTAAAAAGTTATGTGTGTATTCTTTGTGAATAATCGCTCGCATTGACGGTGAAGGCAAAACATCGTGAGGAAACCTGCATACCTGAGAAGTTCACTATAAGAATCTCGAAGGTATATGAAGTCTGCCAACCCGCACTAGGCCAGCGTGGTGGACTAAGGCCTAAACCCTCTCAGTTGTAGAGGAGGCCTGTGCTCAGCAGTGGGCAGTATATAATACAGGGCTGGTATGGTATGGTATGGTTTGGTAAATTATCCAAATAATTTTACGCTAGAGACAGATTTTATGTCAATTCCTATAGTACCTAAGTATTTTTTACCTGGGCAGCGCAGCAGACTTGTAACCTATTATAACATAGTTCCGGGATCGCTTCTTGTATCGAGAAAAAGAATCATATTATGTCTTAGTATTAGTAATAGTTCTTATCGACCAAGACCTAGAGGCAAAGGTTTTGAGAAAATCTCTCTTATTCAGTTTCCAAAAGACATGATAGTCTTTTGTAAAGACATGACTACGCACATATATTATTTTCGCTAGTCTATTATAAAATCGAGACTATAATCTTCATTTCTTTGCTCCAGGATGAGCCAGCATCATCAGGCGACAGTGGGGACGAGAGTGGCAGCGAACCTGAGTCCCCCAGCGAGAAGCTCATGCAAGTCCACAAGCAAGAGTGGGCGTGCAACGATGACAGGGGAGAGGCTAAGAGGCAAGTATAATTCTTGATATTCATCATCAACCTTTGGAAGTCCACTGCTGAACATAGGCCTCAAAGATTTCCAGACTGTTAGAAGCGGCCTGAATCCAAAAATATATTCCTTACATTATTTATCCTACTATAATAATATTATAAACGCGAAAGTTTGTAAGTATAGATGTATGGATGTTTGTTACTCTTTCACGCAAAAACTGCTGAACGGATTTCGATGAAATTTGGCACACGGGTAGATTATGACCTGGATTAACACATAGGCAATTTTTTATCCCGAAAAAATATAAAGCGGTACTTTTATCCCCGGAAAACTCACTCACGCGGGCGGAGCCGCTGGCAAAAGCTCGTCATTTATAAAATACTAGCCCTCCATGAATTTTCCTCCTTCAGCCTTCTCCTCCTCTTCGTCTTCTATCTGAACCTCTCTCTACTTACTTGGTGCAAGGGGGTCACTTTGCAGTCCCGTATAAAATAAATCAACAAATTACTCGCGGTTGCCTAATAAATGTTCCAACATGTTCACGGACTTTTGCAAATTTACATTAACCGAATTATCAGACTAATCTCAAACCTTCAATATCAAGAGCAAATGCAAAAAACAGTAATCTTATCACAAATGCTTAGTAATGCATTTAATTAACAATACATGATTCGTTTAATGGGCATTATAGTTCTCGTTGCGAACAAGCATTTTGATCTCAATTTCAGATTTTATTCCGAGCACGTACCTGATCGTTGATAAGACGAAGGCTGAGGCAAAAAAGTTGTGACCATTGCAAATATTTTAACAGAAATAATTAGAACGGTAACTGAGTTGTGTTGCTCTACTTTTGGTTGAAGCTATGTTTAAGTCGACATATTTGTGGTTTAGACCTCACCGAATTTATACGTTAATGCATATTAAGCGGTAAACACGCTTACTTGTTCGTCGATATTATGAATCTTGACAGAGGTAGCATCGTTGTCTCAAAGGAAAACGACGTCACAGTTTTCTCATATAAGTGACATTTCTAGAAACTCAATCAACCGTTTCTCTTTTCTATTCCCAGCTCCTATTCTAGTCTGGCGCGTAACAATAATTCTTTTGGTAGCGTAGTTGTTGCGTGGTAGGGATCACTTAACATCAGTGCCCTAATTTCTCGTTTACCGGGTTATCTATTGATTGTGAACAGCATGTTTCTGGATCGAGTCCCAGGACGACCAATCAAAATTTCTATTTTGGTTTTAAAAAAACGTAATATAGCAGTTTGAAGGATGCCTATGTCCAGCACTGGACTATAATATAGGCTGATGATGCTAGGAGTTTGAAGAACTAGAATTTGTGCCCAATAAAAATAAGTAAACAACTAATTACACTTCAGTTTACGCCTTAGATAAAGACGTGAACAGCTTCTTGTAGATGATACAAAATACCAAGAACCCATTTATATTTCCAGAGAAGTCCAACCAGATCCAACAGCGTCAACCTCCGCGACCACCCAAGAAGCCGACAGCAGTAAGCCAGGCCAGCCGGCCATGCCGAAGCTCTTGTCCAAACTCGGCCTGCCCGGGGGAGCTATGCTGTACCACTCTGGAATGCTCGCTGGACTGGACGGCATAGGGAATAATCTAGGGATGGGCAACCTGGCGATGGGATATCCCCACAGCTTTATACTGGGACTTGCTAATCAAGGGCAGGAAGGTGGTACGTATGGTGGTTTTTTTTATGGCATTGAATGACAAGACGAGCATGCCGTTCGCCTGATGGTAAACGATACGACCACCCATAAACAGTAGCAACACCATCCAGCACCTTGAGTTACAAAGTACTGTGTGGCATTCCACTGCGCTCGTCATCCTGAGACATTAGATGTTAAGCCTCACTTAGCCTGTAGTTACACTGGCTACAATGTCCTTCAAACCGAAACACAACAGTGCATGCACACTGCTGCTTGGCGGTAGAAAAAGACATTGCGGTGGTACCCACCCAGACGGACTCTTACATATGAGAGACCTACCATCAGTAAAAGGTGGTACTTTTTACATAGAGCAAGCCGATTCATTGATGGTGATCTCGACTACCCATAATCAACACCAGCCAGGATTACAAAGTTATTGCATTGCAGGCCACTTTGAGATAGGAGACATCTACTCTAATATTATAAAGAGCATATATATTTATTTTTGTGTTGACGAATAAACTCAAAAACTACTGGACCGATTTAAATTCTTTCACAAATATACACCTTCATAATCAGTCAGTGACATAGGCTCCTTTTTATCCCGGCAAAATATAAAGCAGGACTTTTATCCCGGAAAACTTATTCACGCAGGCGGAGCCGTGAGTAAACGCTGGTAGCTTATAATTACAGTATTATCTCAACCGTAAACTGGAATACACACTTTATTTAATTAAAATAGTAGTACTATAACTCAATTGCTACATTAAAACCTCATTACCCGCAGCATCGTCGTCAACCCAACCCCAGTTCATCACCATCCCGCTGACGATGGCAATGGCCGCCGCGGCGGGGGGTCAGGGCCCCGCCGCGAACGGGTGCCCCGTCAGCGCGTCCAGTGACGACAGCAGCGAGCTCCAGGACCTCAGCACCGGGAGAAAGTGACCTTTCAACTCATGGTGAGTACATTCATGCAGAGAGATGGTCGGCATTACTCGATGTCCAAACAAATAAATAAATTACTTCTACAACTAGGTGAAGTTTCTGGGTAGATATGGAAGATAAATTCAGAAAATTGATACTCTTCTAGAAATTGACTTACTAAAAATAATCTATTGTGTCCCTGAGTGTTGTATGAAATTTATTATGCCGCGAACGGATATAAACGCGGGCTGATCCGCGAGCTAAGCCCAGTGTTATTATAAATATGTAGTATGTACTAAATAATGTTAAACAATAACATGTTTTTCGTTTGTTACAGAAACTGTGTGAAGGCTGCAAAATTAATCATATCTTATGATCATTTATATCTCTTGTAATTTACGTACCAAAGTTACTTTCAATTGATAATGTGTACTATTGTTAACGAAGGTACAACGTAGATATTAACGCGCGTATGGGCGTAAAGTCGGGGTCATGATACTAGCGAGTAGCGAGTGATTTTTATATTGAAGTTAAATGATTTATAAGGAAACATTTTTGTGGACATTATTAGAATAATAATTAATAAATTTAAAACAATAGTAAAAGTTGAAAGATTTCCAAAATAAAAAAAATCATGGTACTCAATTCAGTTATTAGTTAACGAGTTGAAATATAATTCAGCAAATGGGGAATAATAACCCTATTGCCATAAGCAATAAAATAAAAGCAAAAGTGTTTATCGCACAATGACAATAATAGATAGATAATGTTTTGTTGCACATATTTCTATAAAAAAATGTATTAAAAAAATCATTCGCTACTTAAACATTGATTTCCTAAAGATATTTAATAAACTGTTATCACCTTACATTGTTAGACTCAGTATAGTTCATACAACATTATGCTTCACGCTTGCCGAGTATATTAAGTTTGTAATTCGTTAATTACATTTCACTATGCTAGCGAGAGAAATACTAAATTTGTAAAAAGTGGTATTCTTATTTATTGTATATGTAAGTAGACGTTATCGTATGTATCGAAAATAACAATACATATCGTATTTTTGTACGAAACAAATTAATATTCACCAATGATCTGTTATTGCTTAGTTTTTTAGATTGTAATATCATTAAACACTTGTTTTAAGTGCATTTTATGTTACAGGTACCCTTTTTTTTTCTAGAGTATTTTCTCTTAAGGTTATTTTTCATTTTTAGTTTTAATTATAATTATCTATACCTTATTATGTGTGGTGTAAGAAACGGATAAACGCAGTTGGTTGAATTTTGTCGCATTTTTAAAGGCTTTTCCACAATATTTATTTGTTGATTTGTCTTAAATCAGTTTGTAATGAAAGTTATCGTGAATTGAGATAATGGCCAAACATATCTCTAAGACAAATCACAAAGAATGTTAGAAATAATACCAATAAAATAACAACGTAGCAACGTAGTAACAAGAACAACAAGTACTTAACGTCGACACCCCTCAAGAAAAAGTATCAGCAACTAAATCGCTCCGCTAGCGCGTTCCCGCTGCCCGCTGCCAGCGTGACCGCGCCCTTACACCACACTCGGACGTTACGACAACGCATTTATTGTCTCTTTGTCAGTATTTCGTTATCTTAGTACATTTCCTAGCGTTCGAACAATTGTAACATTATTTTTTGTCTTACCATAATAAAATGTTCCTTTTTCGTTTTAATTTCTTTTTCATAATAAAATTATAATAAATAGTAATGGGTTTTATTTATCACCTTATTCTAAGTGTTGTCAGAAGAACGACTGGGTACCATTACTTTTATTTTACACTAGCTTTTGACCGCGGCTCCGCCCGCGTGAATGAGTTTTCCTGGGATAAAAGTCCCGCTTTATATTTCCTGGGATAAAAAGTAGCCTATGTGTTAATCCAGGGCATAGTCTACCCGTGTGCCAAATTTCATCGAAATCCGTTCAGTACATTTTGCGTGAAAGAGTAACAAACAATCATATATCCAGACATCCATACTTACAAACTTTCGCTTTTATAATATTAGTAGGATCTCTGCCGTATGACGCACGATGTGCCGCTTAGAAAAAAATACACAGTAGGTACTTAGATTTTGGTAACATAAAGTGCAATGTCTTTTGACAATTATTTCTATCACCTTATATCTGTCATTACAATTATACGTAACTAAATAGAAAAGCCCTGGGGTTGTATCGAACCAGGGACCTCTGTCTCATCAGTTTTAGTCAGCTAAACCATATCTGCCTTTTATGCGCTGAATGTTCAATTAAAATGTATCTTCTCTAGAAATCCAAGTTATAAATAGACGAGATTACTGTACACCAGTGAACATACCAGTTCATTAAAAACCCTAGTCAACAAAAACGATCCGCCATCGCGCACCAAAAAGAATATCGATAAACTAGCAAAAACAATAGTAACGATCGACCAGATAGATTGATCTCTGCACACAATGAATTTCAATAAAACTGAACGTTAACAAAAAATAACCATATAGTTGCGCAGCTCTCATTATTTTGGCCTCGATTTGACATGACGTTTGCTATTTGACAGTTAACGTTATGAGTGCTGGCACGCGATTGGTCGCACATCGGCCAATAACACACCGATTGATTGGTACTAAAGGTACGCGCGAAACCGTAGAGTCGAAAAAGCGTTTTATTTTAATATTGTTTTGTGGGAGGACCGTGTGGCCTGCTTAACTAGTTCGAAAGAGCTGTGTCCGTACCGCACACTGATATGAAAGTACAGGCTAGTATAATTGTACCGACCGCGGCGGCTAAAGGATTTCTAGTATCCTTTTAGGTAGGTACCATCGCATTGTCCTTTTGGCCACCAAGCAGTGTAATAGAACCGTCGTGTTCTAATATTAAGGGCACTAACCAGGTAACCAATGTGATTGCAAAACAAGATTTTCAGTTCAAAAAGCTGTGCTTTGTTATTAAAAATTCGGGAGGGATGCTAGTCATTATTAATCATTTCTTTGCCATCAACTTTCAACTTCACAACATAATTTGAAGTTTTTTTTGTACTATCCATAGAATACCGTCATCCTGACCACTCTTCTAGTACTTTTTTTGCGTTTATATTCGTCAGTGACCGCTTATTAGGACTCACTTGCCACAATTTACCTTATTTCTACGAAATTTCCTTTGAAATCAGCTGAAACCTTTTAGATATTAACATTTGATAATTCTTCATGTATTGTGGACGAATTTGAACGAATAATCACTTGTCGAATATCTTCTGCTACGAACCACCAATACAATTTAAGATATCAGTCTTTGTACCCATAACTACTTGGTCGTATGCGTACTACACGCCTTCATTTTTATGCAATCATTGGCCGGCCATATTTTCGCGTCAATTCCGAGACAAATTAGTTTCGTCTCGACCTTTATCTTGTACATCTAAAGTCTACAATTAGTCCCTGTCTACGCCCAACCGACGCCAGCGATATGTCAGTGCAAAATAAAACCACACTGCGTTATTAAAATGGTATTAATTTGTTTTGTATCTTTTAGTTTATGGTTTGAAATGTAACACCTTTAGATTGTTGGTAATTAGTTTTTAATTTCTTTATATTTTTTAAACTAGACTGGCTTGATGAGGTCACGACAGTCGTTACAACAACACATTAACAACTGAATTACAATGCACATTACACTCGTCATCCTCAATCGTCATCTAAATATAATACCAAAAAAATTGCCAACCTTTGCAACAAGCGTCAGTTTTCAAGACACCTAAAAACTAAGCCCTAAAATAACTAAGGTATCTCCACATCATTTGTACTCATTTGAAGAGCCCAATAAGGTGGTGCATTACATATACCGTCCTACCGCTTGAACGTGCCTACTTCACGCTCACTTGAGGGGTAGACAGATAGATACTGTTAATATACGCGCTACGATTAGTAGTTTCAATTTGTATAAATTAATCCCAGGCATTTTTTTAAGTTCAAATGTTTTTAATAATGTGATAGGGTTTATTATAAATGAGAGACGAGCAAGTTGCTGACCTGCTAAGTACTGCTCATAGACAATAGCAACAAGCAACATCATACAGAACTTTAAATAACAAAGCACAGCATGGCACCTAGCAGCGGTTGTCATGTTGAGACATTAGATTTTAGCTCACATAATGCGGAATAATCATACTGGCTACAGTGCTCTTCAACAATACTTACACACTGCAAGAAGAACTTAGTGACAGATACAGACAATACTGATTCCTTCAGATTACAATATGGATAATAGGATCTTACTCATTCGTATTAAAGTGTAGGTAAAATTTATAATGAGGAAATGTTTTAATACGATAATTGAATTCTTCTGCGACTGTCTCGGTGGCGTAGTTGTATGACTGCTTCAGTGGCGTAATTGTATTACGGTACGACTGCAATGCTGAGGTCTCGGGTTCGATCCTGGGGTCGGGCAAAGTGATATAAGGTTTTCCTATTCAGTATCAGCTCGAAGTCTGTAATTTGTGCCTGCTGTGGTGATAGGCTCGCCCACTATCACAGCATGGGACGGAACATGCACGGCGAAAAGTGGGTGCACTAGTTGCGCCTCTGCCTACCCCTTCGGGGATAAAAGCCGTTAGTGTATGTGTATGTGTTGAAAGGAAATGAAATGAAATTAAGTAATTTATTTGAACTCATAAAATGTTATATATTATTTAGATTCCGTCAATATTAACTCTACCACCAGTTCGGAAAGCAGGTCTCACTAGAGACGAACAGGCAAGAAACTCTAGTGTTGCTCTTTTCAAAATCATTTCTAGGAATAAAATACAATGCATGATATAGAGAAAAAAAATACAATTGAGTATTTGTTTATTTCGTTTAGAGCAGTTCATTTATATAAATTACAATAAATTTTAAATTCCAACACGAGTGCATAACCCTCTCAAGAATCATGTAGTAATTTGATCTGAAATTCTTCAAGATGTCGTTATTAATCCAAGCTCAAGATATACCCCTAATATTAAGATATAGTAAGCGAAAAGGGCAGACCAGTCCACACAAGCAGCACCCGTTCACGAGTATGACGCATGTGCCAGCCATCGGCCTCCTCAACCATATTACAAGGAAGTGGCCGACCCGGCACACGACTCCGCCGCAGGCACAGACAGTTAAGGAGTATGTCATACCCAAGCCGCTCACAGATGATGTTGAATTCTTCATTACGACTGACATACGCACGTTGTATCTACTACATAAGGAGCCGAAGTATTAAATATGTCCATAAGGAACCACTAACCTGCCCTATTTTTAGGCTTTTGGTCACGCGCTTCCAGTCAACAATTACTATTATGCCATCAGTAAAAACCTTAATGTTTTTAAATACCATATTTTTTGCATCCACTTACATGTAGCATATCTCCCTCCCCTATAAAACAGCACGCACGGCCTCCAAATAAGACAAATGATTACATTTACTGACAAATGAGTAGAAAACGTGTACTGTATCTCAAAGTATGGTTTTTCTAATTACTTCTAGTTCCGTTTAAGGCACGTACTTAGCAAATAGCTCTTAGCAATAAATATTGACTTTAGGAATACATAGTATAATTAATGATTGTCTAAAGACTGGTCTAAATGAATTTAGAATATTTTGGTCGCCCTAACTTATGTTACGTAACCCACCCTTTACTTTTACTGTCACTATAGTATCTCAAAATAATAGTAATTACCCGGGTCCCTTGTATTTCCATTAATTCGACTGAAAACATTAAGACATTATTTTCATGTTATGATCTTCTAGATACCCAAATTTTCCAAATTATTAATCATATTAGAAATGATCAGCCTGTTTATACAAGTCAATAATTTTTTTTGTATGGAAAGATTTAAATAAACTGTCAATCCAAATCGAACCAAAAGCAATTTCTATCTGTCGACAACTACAATTCCGCGCTAAAACAACACAGAACCCTTAACAAACTTGTACAACACATACACGATAATAAAAACAATTTAAATCTAAAAACAATACATTAAATCTTCGGAACAAAGTGCGCCGTTTTGTCAGCAGTCGGTGGAAAGCAACACGCGTTCAATACGGCTATCTACCATCGGTCGTCACTCCGTCACGCCGGCAGTGGGCTAGTTTGCAAACCTAATTCCTGCGCATAATACATACAAGTGGGCATTAGTAATTTATTAGGCAGGGAGGAAGCTAGGGATTGGCGTATGGGCTTTATTCTGGCACGTTAGATATTGTAAGTATCGAGGGTCAAGTAAGGACAACTAACGAGTGATTAGCATCTCTCAGCAGTTACATTAGATGATATGACATTGATATCCCGTTGTATATTTACCAGCAGATATTGTACGCAACTCGTCTAAACATATTATTATCAATATGGCCTGTTTTTAACCTATGGATCTGTATAAAAAAAGAAGTCACTTAACAGCAAGCTAGTCATTTTATGGGTTTATCACCACGGCCTATAATGCTATAGGAATCCTAAATTTAAGATTTTTACGGAAAGGAATGAGAATTTAAATTAATATGATGTAATAGTTATACCAGCCCTGTATTGTATACTAAGCCTCTGCAGGACACTGGCCTCTACTAAGAGAGTTTAATAGAGACAGAGGCCTAATGCGTGTGCTTCCTTCCAAATTCGAAATTCTACTCCGAATTATTTTAAAAATAATAACTCAATATTTTATACAGGGTCATTAGTACCCAATACTCCCCAAGTCCGTCCTATTGTGGTTAGCTAGGTATTCCGACCAATAGCCGTGTGGCCGCGATTGAATCTATTTACTGAGTACTCAGCTCTGACTGATATGTCCTAACCTAAACTGGTCTATCATCTGCATGGTCTAAATAAAATGGATCTAAGTTTTGTTGACGTTGGAGCTTGGGAAGATTTATCACTAAACTATCAATCTATAGCTTCGTCTGTTTTTTTAAAATTAAATCCCATTATTCCTTTTGGGATAGAGTCTGTAATTCAGGTGGTTGTGTTGCAGATTTCTAATACTTTATTACCTTCTGCCGTCAAGTAATTTTGATTTGATATTGACTTTTGGATTGACCAGTGCAGTTCGCTGCCATTGGTAATTGAAAATGTTAGATAATGTGTTTATGACAAGTTCATCATGAATCAAACGACCTCCAGTCCTCGTCATTCAATTGTTTAAAATCGAAACAATTATAGACATGAAAAACAACGACACTTTAATTTACAACAATCGTCAAACGGAAGCTGTCTGGAAAACCTAATGACTGAATATTTTAAAATTTTCCTCCCGAAAGGACAATGTAAGAAAAACTGCCATTAAAATTCATTGTCGGTGGTGCATGATTATTTTGCCAATGTACACACTATGGACACATTATTTTAATAATGGCCGCCCTATATGGGCCAGGGCGTCATTTTTGTGTACTGTGACAATTATTGTGAAAATTTATGGACATGAAACAGGAAGTCTTTGTTATCTCTGCAATATTGTCATCAGTCTCTATTTTTTTTCAATTGCCCTTTCATGTATTGGACAATATTTTGTTTCACTGAAATTAAAAAGTAAATACAAAATGTTACATTATCTTGCAATTTTAACATAGTTTTACTTTCGACTGTGTGCTATATCATAATCTAGAAAACTCAAACTGCGGAGACAACCCTAAAAAATAAAATAAAAATTGTTAAACATTACAAATACTTCGACCAATCTTGGGAAAACATGATTTTGTAAATGCCTTCTTTATTTTAGTAAAATTAATTTAAAAATCCTTGTAATTAGTGTAAGTATGGTCACCGGATAAATCAGTGTTTAGTATGCCCGCACACGCGGACCCCTAAAGCGTAGTATCCGCTCCGCTTTTGGCGCTTGGTTCGTCGGGTGCGCACGCGCCGCCGCGCCGCCCATCGCAATGCCTGTATAGAGTTTTCATAACTATTTATGAAACACACATAGTTATAGCATCACGCCTTTTTACCTTTTCAGAAGTAGGCATAGGCTACACACCCACATTTCCTTATACGTATAATAAAGTTTGATATGAAATATATGTTTTGTTTACCTAGTTTTTCTTAAATAAGCTTGTAAGAGTTTACTGCATATTATGTTTAGTTGTATTATAGTTCCTAACTGAATACTACATGTATCAAACTTCGTGATCTTGGTGAAAAAATCATTTTGACCAAATGTGTCCCTTGACCAACCCGTAAGTCAGCTAGACAGATATAATTTTGGCGTTTATTGAAGGACGCAATATCTTTCAGTGTTTTCACTGTTACACCTGGGTTTAATAGCTGTATTGAGATGCGATATATTGCGGCATAAGACCAAGCAGGCCCTGACTTCGATTCCCAGATGACGACAAAAATATTATGTGGCATTTCTTTAAAAATAATGTATAGGTTTCCAAAGTCTGAAATACATGCTTGCTCTCTCGATAGGCAGACTTCATGGAATGTAGTTAAGTTGTAAATGCATGAGATCTTGGTCAGATAGGTTCACACCTATAACCAAAAATGGATAAAATTAAAATGACCATAAGCGATTTCGACATGGAAGCTTTTTTAAGCTATATGATTATTTTTCACGAAAATTCCTAATTTTTTTGTTGCTCATTTGTCCGAGCTATCCTTCAAAACAGCTCAACCGATTTAGATAGAATTGACGGACGTACTTTTCAGAGCATAACCTAAGTTTCATAAACCGTTTACGCAGCCTAAGACGCGTGGAAAAGTCAGTTTAATCATATAATTGTAGCTTCCTATGGCCCTGTCAGGAGCCATGTTGTCTCAATACAATGTAGAATATGCACTAAGCATTATAAAACATCACGACATGTATTACCGCTATGTCACGTTTAAATGCAATTTATCCACGCCCTTATTAAGTGAATAGATTGGAATCGAGAAAATCAATCATATCTGGTGTTTTTGTTACTTTTTTACAATTAAATTGTTATTATTGAGTTGATTGTGGCAAGCGCAATTAAAAAATATTATGTAATCTTGTTTGGGTTTTTCTCCATAAGTGGCAATTAAAAGGAAAAAGTAACAGTAGGTTTTTTTGATTTTCAATTCATTAAATTTCTTTGGAATTCCATTTTCAAAAAATGCGGAAATATACGAATAGAAGTGTGAAAATATTTTACCACGAAATATTCTGCGTAGAATTTTCACTTATAATACCACAAGAGCTTCAAAATTATCGGGTATTTCCCGATAGGTTCGTTGCAAACAAATGAAGGAGTTTTCAGGTTAAAAAATCACGAGCGCGAAGCGCGAGTGATTTTTCCTGAAAAACTTGACGACTTTATTTGTTTGCAGGGAACCTTGAGGGAAATGCAGATAATTTTGAAGCTCGTGTGGTATTCGGGGGATTATTTTTCCGTCCCAAATGTCGGCCAATAGAATTGCACCATGAGATGAAATGAACAGTCAACAAATAAGAATTTCATAATATATAGTAACTACCAGAGAAAATAATCAAAAAATTATCAGTATAATACCATGTAGGTTGTACCACGTGACGTCGAATGGTGCAATTCTATTGGTCGATATTTGGGTCGGAAAAATAATCATTTATATTTTATACAACTGCAATTTTGCAATATAATTTTGCCGTCGCATTATCTCTATTAAACAAATTACTCAAAAAACAATAGCAATAACGATAGCAATAGCAAATGTCAATCATCTAGCGATCTGGCGACGTAATAAGGCAACCGATCCCCCCTTAAAAAGGGCACAGGGATCCGAGGCATAAGAAAAAAGCTAAAATTATGAGATGGACCGATCGTGTTACGAACTAAAGCAAAAACTGAGTTGCGCATGCGGAGTACGACACTGCTCGTAAGGATCGGGTTGTGTGTAAAAATTTCATTACATTATACGATACAGTCGTGTCGGTCTCGTGTCGTGATGTCGTGCATCGTCGTCATCGGCGTCACGGAGCGTGAAGAAGCAATTAATAAGGCCGTTATAACTATTCCAACCATCCGGTCAATTTAATTTGGGGCTTCTCTTCACTTACCATCAGGTGCAGTGAATCCACTTCGCAGTGCCTACAATAAAAAGAAAAAAAATCGTCGGTTTTGGGAAAAAACAAAGAGGAAAAGAATTTTTGATGTATGTTATATTGTTGAGTTAGACTTCGCTTCATATATTTTTTATCAAAAGTAAATATTCACTAATATCGAACATGTACTTAATAAAGCAAGTTGAACATAAAGGACCCAAAATCATTAATTTCCTCCACAAATGGCGCTCAAAATATTTTAAACGCTTTTTGATTTTTTTGTTTTGCTCAACGCCTTAATTTTACCTTTGTTTACGTATTGATATCGTATCGTACCCATGTCGTAGGCTGCAAAGAGGCATGTCAATTGTAGATGGGCAGTCATCGTTTGTTGACGGTACAGGAGGCGTAGTTCTGTCTCCCGTCGACCGTAGTAAGTGCACACGGGGGGAGTTTTGCCTTGTTTTCAATAACTCATGAAATTTATTAAATAAATAGATAATTTTCTAGACTATTTTTGCTTTTGTGCTTGACTAATGTTACCTGATACTATTTTAAGCATGAATACTTTTTTACCAACAAACTTGAGCCGTAATAACCTCCTCACAAAAATAAGCATTTGACAAAATAAAAACCAACTACTATTGTCCAAAATCTCACGAAAAACGAAACTCATACAAACATTAGAACTCGCGCAAAAGAAAATGAAAAATGCCCTCGTCTGCCGCAGCCGCGCACGTAGAATATGATATTCAAGGTACGCGTTCACGCAAAAACTGGTCGCTACCATTTCGGTCACCCGCCGTACTACCCCGTTTATTACGGGAGATCTTATGTTAATTACAATTATTCACTACGAACGAGCACATCACATACGATACGCGACGCAAAAACGCCAGCTATACAATTTTAATGCGCCCTTAGGAATTTACGGAAGATTCCGCGTGGGTTAAATGAAAAAAGATGTGTCGTCAGAGTGTGCGGCGAATTTTGATTCGTACGCGATATGGGAGCGAGTTGCTGGCGAGAAGTTACGTGGAATGGTTGGGGATTTTTAGTAAGAGATACTTTTAGCAGATAGATTAAAGCATTTAAGGTTAATTAGTAGAGGTATGTAATGTAGAGTATTTAATTGAAACTGACAATATGGATTAGAAATTAGAAATGGTTATTATTTATGTGATCGATTTTAGGTAGAATGTTAGTTTTAAAAGATTGTGAACAGCATAAAAACCTGGTTCGTAACATTATCCATTAGATGTAAAATTAAATCATGTATGTACTTATACAGTAATAAATCTGTACAAAAATACTATACCTACATATAGGTTTATTTTTTTCCGCAAAACCGAATGTAACATCTGACTTGTGTCGATCCGTAGTTTCATAAAAGGGGTGGGAACACGCCCCTACCTCCCCCCCTGCGATGTCCCGTACTGGACACAACTTTGTATATAATTTTTTACCCCCATACATGATATCTTGACAACAAAATGATACTTTATGTATGACGGACTGCAATTTTATTCCTTTTCTACTATGTATCGGAATCGTGATGGTACTTTTATCGTGTTTTTTCCACCTGCATATGCCACTTCAATGTGGGGTCAACGCAACACTTTTTTAATGTTGCTGAAAGGACTTGGTGAATATTTTACGACTTTCGGTCTCACATCAACCCTGTAAGTGGATACCGTCGCACACTTATCATAAAGAAAAACAGGTGAAGCTCAACCTGAGACTCGAATACAGGACCTCTCAATCCCCAATTTTAAACGCACTTGTATAAATTACAGTGTATAACATAAAAAAAAACATTGATTTTTGACAGATTTTTGTTCTCAAGTCTCCAAGCTTCATCGTTCATAGAAATGTGTGCCACTGCCGATCCGGGCTAAGGAAGTTGCAAACCGAGTTTGAGGGTGGAATAGTCTCTGGCAATACTGATGATTGTCAAGCGACGCTTTGTCTCTAGTTGCTCATCATTTTAATATGTTTTTACTTATTTTTGATCCATTTGCTGTCATAAGCCAGTTTTGTTTGAATTACGCTGTGCTTATGGACATAAGTTCTACCGTGCCAGAATAATAATAATAATAATGCCAGCCCTGTATATATACTGACCCACAGCCACGCGTGTGTCTCCTCTACTAATGAGAGGATTAAAACTTTAATTACCCAGGGCAAAGACCTTTCTCCTGTGATTATTTCTTACAAATCATCTCATTCAATATATTATTGCGATTTAATTTTATTTTGACTGCCTCGGTGGCGTAGTTGTATTACGGTACGACTGCAATGCTGAGGTCTCGGGTTCGGTCCCCAGGTCGGGCAAAGTGATATTGGATTTTTCTAATCAGTATCAGCTCGGAGTCTGGAATTTGTGGCCGATATGGCAATAGGCTCGCCCCCTATCACATCATGGGACGGAATACGCACGGTGAAAAGTGGGTGCACTAGTTGAGCCTCTGCCTACCCCTCCGGGAATAAAAGGCGTGAGTATGCGTATGCGTAATTTTATTTGATTAATACATGCACGGTCTGTAAATCATTGAATATTCTTTTAATTATTTCTCATGATGATTTAAATTTTAACTATTAACCCCTAATTATAATTAAATAAATTGAGGCACTGGTATGTATGGAGGTAATGGTAATGGTTTTTGAATTCAGATAATGAAATTTTCCCAATACTGTAATTTAATTAAAATACTTTTAGCTAAATATGAATTCCAAGGGGTAGTTAGTGTAAAAATCAAATACTTTACTCAAGTTGTACATAACAATACATTCTTGGAATCATTTAAAATATTAATAACGGTTAATATTCATAATTTTGTTCCCAAATTCAGGTTTCTTCTAAAATAATATTATCGAGTAAAAATTCTTCGCCCCTTTAATCCTTCTTTTTAATATAACTCGTGAATATTTTTTTACAACCACCAAATAATTTGGATTATTTCTTAAGAACAATATTGTAACGTAAATATAGGTAAACAACTATGAAAATATATCAGTGGACTTAGAATGTGACACGAAGACGCAACTCGCAAAACGATGTCGTTTAATTTTGATGTTTGTGATTGATCGAGAGACCAATACGTCAGTCACTTGTTAGTCTCTCAACCAATCCCAATAAGACGAAACGGAGACGTGACGTGTTTTTTTGTCACATTCTAAGCCCACTTAAAAAAAGGTATTTAATTGACAGTTTCTGTGAGTAGGTACTTCCAACAAACACCAAAACATCTCCACAAACTTTTATATTTATTATGCTTCCTTACGTTTACGCGAATGTTAGACATTGAAATTAAACTATTAAAACAGATTTTATCGCGGTTTTTTATTTTATTTTCTCCCGACGTTTCGAAGGCTTTGCAGCACTTCGTGGTCACGGGGCGGACTGAGGTGTTGGTGGTCCGAAAAGGTAGTGTTACAATTGAAGGTAGATTTGTAACACTAACTTTTCGGACCACTACCACCTCAGTCGCACACTGACGTACATAATGAGTTGTTAAGCGAATGGCAATGTAGGTGGGACGCATCTTCGAAAGGGCGTCATTTATATAAATACTTTCCGTGCATTCGCGATCGCCTAACTAAAACCTGGTTAGAAATAGATCATTGTGTATCGCAATTCCTTACCGGCCATGGTAATTTTAGGGGTAAACTGTTCTCATTTAGGCTGGTTGATTCTCCTGTGTGTCCATGCTCTACAGCTGCTTTCGAATATGAACAGTCCGCTCATCACGTACTTTGGGAGTGTAGTCTCTGGCATGATGAGCGCAAGATAATGTTAGATAGTATGCAAATAACATCCGGGGCTGTATACTACATGGACCTTGTAGAGACTAGACGAAATTTCCGTGCTTTCCGGCGTTTTTGCCATGCCTTTTATTGGAATCAAAATTGACAGCTCAAATGATAGAACCCTTTAATTTAATTTTTATCCGTGGTGCTTTACAACTGGCTTCTCTAGTTGTAAACGTCCCTATACTTGAGGTTAAAATGCCTCCTTAGTTCATTATTTTGTCTCCCGCTTTGTTATGGAGGGAAGTGGACAATTAATATTTCCAACTCCTCCCTATCTTTCTATTTGATTAATTTCGTTGCGGGATAAAGACAGACTAGTGTTCCCTGAGACTCGCCGAGCTTCACCGCTTGGTGTCATAAAATGCGTGCCATTATTGATCCTGGCTTACAGGAGTTGTAGTGGCGGGTGTGAGGGCGGGATAGTCTCTAACACCTCAGTCCGCCCCGTGGACTAATAATATTGGTATACTGGAATGTTTTCAATACCGTCTCATATATCTGAGTGGGTCTCGAACCGACGAGCTGTCACAACACTATCATCCGGTAATCCACTAAGCCGCGCCGGCTTTCAGAGAAGGATCTTGATCTCAAACAGATGTTGCATTTATTGTTTTCTTTTTTGATATGGGGAATTGAAACTGATTTGGAAAAAATTACGCTAATTTGCGTAGGATTTTGATAAATTATACGACGTGTTGAGTGACAACGAAGGAATAACAAAATTTTATATTCAAAATTAAACATAGACAACAAGATACACTATAGATCAAAACATAGACTAAATCAGTGCATAAAATATTGTTGATATATTAACAACACCTCATTTTTTGCAATAATTTTAATCGAAATTAACACAAAAATGTTGGTGATTTAACTAAGCCTTGTTTTGTAATTTTCTTATTTAGATTAAATGCTTTGAGAGTTAATGACACAAGCATTGAAGAAGTCCAATCATAAACATTTCAATAGATAACTAAATAAAAAACCAAATCGAAAAATTACATGCTTTGAAGTGAACAAGTGAAACATTATACAATTTTGTGAACCGTTGAACACAAGTAATTCGTACAAAAACTATATCAAGACTGTATCGTCGTTTCAGAAGTGAGTTCTTTGATTTAACAATGGGATTTTAATCTGATGCTATTACATTATGGATAAGTCACCTGATGATACATCACGCCATTCCAAAAATTCACAATATTACTTTAAAACAACTTTTTAACCTAAGAATTAAGGAAAAGGTAGCAGACCTCCTCTGGCATGAAATATCACGCAAATTTTTCCGATGTCAGTCGCCTCTCCTCTAAAAATTTAAAAAAGAAAAATCAGGCGTAATCTTCCGATTTCAGCCGCATGTACCCCTTCCCTGCAACTCACATGTAGTTCACTGTGCAGGTGCGTCGGAAGGTCAGCCATATCTAGGAGTGCCTGCGCATATAAATGGCCGCCTATAGCTTACTTTCCTTGCGTCCGCCGGAAACGGCCCGTTGCGTTAGGCTTAATTCAGAAAGCACTATGCAGTATTATTGTTTTGAATTGTGTTAGGATAGTATGAAATATGAATTTAGTTTAATCGATTTTAAATTAAGAAGAATATTTATGTATTTTAGAAAATTTTACAGTATTAGTTTCAGATTTATTTATGAAGTGTTTTGTGTTTAATTGATAAATTATAGTTTTACGCAAAGAGAGTGCCAAAATAATGATGAGTTAAGGCACATAATTATTATATTGAAATTAAACCAGAAGCTTTTAAAATTCTAATCTCAATGAAATATCATACCTAATATGTATTATCATTAGGAGATCTGAACGCATAATAAATTTCCTTTATCATTTTACAAAGGCGTATCACTCCATATATAATGAATTCTAGCGAGCACATCCTAATGAAACAAAGAAACATTCACATGAACTAATTAAATATATTTTATTCATTATTACCAATTAGCGGTCGTTAGTAATTCTCATAATTCCTTCCCTTTTCAATAGAAGGGAGTAATTGAAGGGTGAACATACATACGCTATATTACACATGCCATGTTCCGACCGCGCCAAATGGAGACGGCCGCGTTCAGTATTAACCGATCCAGAGGACGATATCACTCTGGCCATCCGTCGTAAGAACGAGTTCTTAAAACTCTTACACACTAGAAGACCGCAGTTCCATCGTCGCCTCCCCGAACCCCCCCTAACAGTTTCGGCCAATGTATAGAATAAGGTTAAACACCAATCTTCTCCACTAGTCACTGATGTCTCATCCTCTCCCAGTGACCGTCCTGAGCCGAGGTTCGTAGCTCGTTAGTAGGCTGCCCTCGGCATGGTCACTTAATTCAAGGGTTGCGAGCGCCTAAAGCGTTCACCCGATAGTCCGGTGTGGCCAGAAAAGCCGACTCGTTTAAGACTACTGGCCGTAGGGTCATGTTAAAAAAAACATTCCATGCTTACGGACTTGCAAGTAGATTACTAATATAGTGATACCACAAATTGATAAGTAGCCTTTAACAGTAATTCTAATACTGCGTAACATGTTTTCATAAATAAAAAGGATTGTTTGAACTAGGAATCAATCCCCGTAACGGTTCAATAATAAAAGACACACGCACACATACTCACGCCTTTTATCCCCTAAGGGGTAAGCAGGGCGCAACTAGTGCACCCACTTTTCGCCGTGCGTATACCATCCCATAATGTGATAGGGGGCGAGCCTATTGCCATATCAATAATAAAAGACGTTGTCAGGCAATACAGTACCATATCACTATTATTATATCGGCTCATTGGAGAGTGTTCAGACTTCACTATTTTTTTAAATAAAATTCTATTCATCGATTTATGTGTGAAAAGCTAACTTACAAGTACATCTTATGGGCTACAGAGTTTCTGTAACCGAAATAATATTGTTTGGGTAATGATTTTATGAAACCCTCTCAGTTGTAGAGGAGGCCCGTGCTCAGCAGTGGGCAGTATATGATACAGGGCTGGTATGGTAATGATTTTATGCGTATATAGATGTAAAAACGAGAAGTCAAAATGAATGATAGGAAACCGTTTGAGAGCATTACATTCATGAGAGCGATTCCTTATACAGATACCTTCAGGATGCAGGTTTTTTAAATTCCTCGTATTCACATTTTACCTGGTCTTATTATAAGTATTTGAAGATGTCTATTCGATGTTTAAAAAAATTAAAATAACTAAACGCAAAAAATGCTAAACGGAATGAGATGGTTGGCACACAGGAATAGACCACGTCCTAGATTAATTAATTTAGGTAATTCTTTACGCAAATTACCCAATGCGACTTAATTTCGAGAAAGCTCTTCAACCGCGAGCTAAATAGTATACAATGCAATCAGCCCTGTATTATATACTGCCCACTGCTGAGCACGGGCCTCCGCTACTACTGAGAGGGGTTAGGCCTTAGTCCACCACGCTGGCCTAGTGCGGGTTGGCAGACTTCACACACCCTCGAAACTCTTATGGAGAATTCTCAGGTATGTAGGTTTCCTCACGATGTTTTCCTTCACCGTTAAAGTGAACGATAATTGATAAACAATACACACGTAACTTCGAAAAGTCAGAGGTGAGTGCCTTGGGTTTGAACCTGCGGACATTGTCTCGGCAGACCGTTCCATTCCCAACTAGGCTATCGTCCACTTAAATAGTATATAGTTAAATAGTGTATAGTTAAATAGTATATAGTATAAGTATTTTTTTTATTAAAGTGGACACAGTAAATAGGACACAGTCCATATGAGTCGCACGTGCCCATCCGCCAGATGGCATTATTATGCAATCGACGCGAAAGTAACTGTCCAGGGACTTCCTGTCCGGAAGCAAATGTGTTACTGACTTGGAGTTCTGCACACGTCCGTCCAACGGTGCTGTGAATTATGATTGATGGTGTGAGTGGTTCCCACAGGTTCAGGAGGGCTGTTACTCCAAATATAAGGTTCGTGATTGGGAGAGCTGAGTTCGATTCCGAGAGGAGAGCCTGTTTCTGAAGCATAGATCTACGGTTATTTCCTAAGTTAGTCCCGGTCTCATAGTTCGCAAAGTGTTATGGAAAATGTAGTTTCCTCAAAAATGCATTAAAGATACAACGTATCATTAAACACAATGAACAATGACTTAATTTAATTAATGAATAATATTTGCACGCATTAATTCAAATTTACTGCCTAATAGAATTTAATAGAATTTTTTATAATATAAATACGATAACACGTGATTTTGTGATCATCTTCTATCAATTTTAAAGTAATTGAAATCTCTGGCTTTGATGCACGTCTTCAAAAGCCCGTCTAAATGTAACAACTCAGAACTGTGTGAGATCTTTGTAGACAAAGCATGGAAAGCTATTGTCACTGACAACTTTTATTTCTCGGCAACTAAAACTTCGTAGTTAAAATATTACAAAGAATAAAATCGAGCATTTCAAAACAGCGCATTTTAAAAGGTAGGTAATGTATTTAGAATTATCGGAATCCCAAAATAAACGCGGCAATTTATATCGAAAAAGATAAATCCCTGTGCATCGTGAGGCTTCCATCAACGTGTACCGGGAGAGCTTATCCAGCGCCTCCAGAAGCCATACTTCACTCCAATGCTTCGAATCAGCCCGTCGGCCGTCGGCTTTATATTGCACAGAATTTTATTTTACGTGAAGAGTTTTGATAAAATTTGAACATGTTTTGAAATATGTTAAATATAATATTTGTACCGAATTTAATATTAGAAGCCAGTCTAAAATATTTTACAGAGTAGTATCATTGGAACTGCCTACAATAAAATTGTTATTTATTAACTTTAAAATTGTAAACATATGATACTAAATAAACAGTTCAAAATTATAGGAAATTTTTATTTTTAATTTTCTAGAATTTGCTTGCGGATCTGCTCGATATCCTTACGCGGCATAAACATCCATACAATCTTACGTCTCAGAATCTCACATTACGCATCACGGCTATCAAAAACAACTATACACTATTACACGACATCCTAATTGTACACCAAACATCACCCCAAACTCACCAACATAAAACAGAACAAAACTGCAACCAACTGCAACAAATTCAAACATCGAACATAACTGTAACCTAACACGTGACAATAACAATAACATTACGTAATACTGGCTGTTGAGCGCGAACCAAAAAAGAATATTCCCACATGACTACGGTTGCTATTAGGCGTGCCGCCTTATGAGATGGACGACCAGCTAAATATGTATGTCGTTCGGTTTATTATGGAACGGATCCAAAATTATGGCAATCTTGTCGAGTATGGGCTCGCTTTCCACGTCTGGGCTGGGGGTTTTCTCGCTTTGTTGAATGAAATGATGCGTAAGGTAGTGTTACGCATAAGGTTTACTGTGCATTTTATCGTAGTCTCTCGTAACCTTATCGAGATATCATTTGTATTGCGTTGATGTGGGATGGATGGACAGTTGGCACATATTGTTGTTTTCCGACTTGTAAACTGTTAAAGTGTAATTATTGAGTATTATGATGAACAACGAACATTTAAGGATGACCAGGGTTTACCGGTGTCATGAAGTACATGGACTTTGACTTATACTTATCTCCGTATGTATACTGAGGGCCTAGAAAATGGACATTATAGTGACATTTCATAAGATTTATAACCTAAAACGTTCAATCTCGTATTATAATATCATATGCCTGCAGCCGGTCGCCAGCGAAGAATGGAACCTCTTTGGTTAGTCGACATTAGATTGAGATCGTATTGTTAGCTGGCTACATAGAAGTAGTTGCGGATGTCTCGATGTAGTGTACTTTGTGGAACACTGCTGTCACGAATTGTCAATGGACGAAGGTCGTAAATGGAGGCGCGCTGGGTGGAGACGCTCTCCTGCTCCCCTACGGCCTGGACGGCGCAGATTGACAGCTGGTGGTTTTCTTATTTTATGTGTTGGGTGTTTGACTGTATTTCTTATTGCATTTGGAGTAATAAACGTTATAATTGTCTTGTTTTAATTATTTCGCTTCTGATTTCTAACAGTATAATAAAATCGTCCGATAGACTGCACTATATAGGTATACTATAAGGTGCGAAATAAACATTCCAAAGAGAAAAATATGAACCTAAAAGCTTTTCCGTGTCGTCAAATCTCAAACACGGAATTTCCCAACCTGGAAATCTGTTTAAGATACTGAATAGCGATTTACGCTGTAAATAGGTAATATACCAAAAATATGATAATTGTACGGTGACGTCACAATCGAAAACACAAACATTTTATATTTATTTACTTTGGGCTTTACGCGCTTCCATGGATTTTCTGATATTGATTTGGAAAAATGATTGAAAACAATTATTGATCTAGTTTAAGTTGTAGTAAACTGAACTTAACCCGCGTTTATTGTCCGTGCAATAAGGAAATTTAAATATAAAATACACTTTTAACTATGCGATATAGTCGATTTCTAATTGAGAAATATTTTAGAATCAGGATAGCATTTTCAGAAATTTTCCTCTTATATAATTTTATATAACCTCAACTCATCCTCTTTATAAGTACTACGTAGTCTAATAGTTCTTGCAACGCTTTAAGGATTAGCGGAACACGATAATGCACATTTATCCAACACCGTCGACAGTTATAGGTTCTTCCTGTAAAAAAATGAATAGATTTCTGTTTTTTTTTCAGCAAGGGTAAGAAAAACTACTTTTATTATTACTATTATACCCTACCCTCAAAATTTTAAAAATTAATGCCGAACACAATTAATTTTTAAGCAGACGAACAATTTTCACCAACTTCCAAAAAAAGGATCTCTATTCGTATGTTTGTATTGTTTTAAAATTGAAAAATGTTCTACGTCTTTTAATATGAAGGACATAACATTATTATCAAGTTGTAAATCTTAGCACCGCAAAACCCCGACGGAAAGCTTCACGTGTCAAATTAGCTAAAAGTAAATTAAACCTCACGTACACTTTGGTTTACACATGACATAACCGCCACTTAACACCGCGCGCCATCTACGCCACCTTCAATTGACATGGCCATATATGACCTTATGTTTGGCCACACAATTCTGACCACCCTTTTATGGACCACCCCTTTTGGAGGCGACACTCTAATTATTGTGAAACTAATTTATCTGTTATGGCGTTTGTTTGTCATACGTATACCGTGTCATCTGTGACGTCAGTGTTAACTAGTTGAGGTTATTAATAAATATATTATGTTTTTGAAAATACGTAACAAACAGCACCCCGAGCACGAATATTCGCGTTAAAGGTTATGTTAAGTTGTAGTTTAAGTAAATTTTTGTATCTCAATTTGAACAGCGCTCTGTGAATATATTTGGAACTAAAATACGGCAGCATGAATACTGGATGCCTATAAACGTCGAATCGTGAAACGGTGGTAGCAGTAAACACACACACACTCAGACCTTTTATCCCCGAAGGGGTAGGCAGAGGCGCAACTAGTGCAGCCACTTTTCGCCGTGCGTATTCCGCCCCATGATGTGACCAATTTCAGACTCCGGGCTGATACTGGATTTAAAAAACCCAATATCACTTTGCCCGTCCTGGGAATTAAACCCAAGACCTCAACATTGCAATCATACCGTACCGCAATGTCTATTTCTACCGCCAAGCAGCAGTGTGCATGCACTGTTTTGCGAATCGCATCAGGCGAACGGCATGGTCGTCTCGTCATTCAATGAAAAAAAAAAGATAGCATAAAATTGCAAAATTTTTATTCAACCACACACGTGCAACGTAGCTTTACAATTTACAAATTCGAAGAATAATAAATGCACAAACGCACATGTGTTTGATGACTGCAATCAACACATTCGGTTCAACAATGTTTAATAACTTTTTTCATATAAAATCAACACAATTTCTAATCTGTCTGCCTCGGTGGCGTAGTTGTATTACGGTACGACTGCAAGGCTAAGGTCTCGGGTTCGATCCCCGGGTCGGGCAAAGTGATATCGGATTTTTCTATTCAGTGTCAGCCCGGAGTCTGGAATTTGTGCCCGGTATGGCGATAGGCTCGCCCCCTATCACATCATGGGACGGAATACGCTTGGCGAAAAGTGGGTGCACTAGTTGCGCCTCTGCCTACCCCTTCGGGGATAAAAGGCGTGAGCATGCGTAAGTAATTTCTAATCACGTCTACCGTAACTATGCGTTGTATGTTTGGGTAAATATTGTGTCACTTTGTAAGTATCTGATTATAGCGGCGCTGGGCCGAAAGTTTTAATAGAGGGCCCATTAGTTTAATAATAAAAAGCTTTAGTGATTTTAAAACTATACGATTTCAGAGACACACTTTGCTAAGGTTACTTTGTTTTGTCACAAATTATGTAACCCAGATGAAAATTAATAGTAAAGCGCTCGCAGATTACCACGCAAGGAACACGTTGGATAAAAAAACAATGACGCCATTTGTTGACATGATGCCGTGATCTCATCGGAGAAATCACATAAACACAAAACCGTTAGTTTCCGATCTAATTTCCCTAAAAAAGCAATTTCCATCGACTGAATGGATTGAGAAAACAATCCGATACATATAAGGATAACAGTGTCGGTGGATTCAGAAAATTTCGGATTTAACGGTTCCGTGAGAGATTTAGAGTAGGGTAACATGCACTATTACCTACCTTTATCAAAGTAACCTACTGATTTTAAAAGTTTTTTGAACTTCTTTTGGCGCGTTAGGGAAAAATGATGAGAGTAATTTTTTACGAGGCGCGCGCACATCGTCACGAAAAACCGGCATTTTAGTTTTGAATTTTGAACGTAGAAAAACCGACACTCTGAAGTTAGCTATAGTCAACATTTTAGTTTTAAATTTTGAACGTAGAATAAGGCGAAAGATATTGAAGGGATACTTCTTTTGGCGCGTTATTTAAAAAGATTTTTATTTGTTACGCCAAAGAAGTATAACTTCAAACGCGTGTACTTAATTTTTATACGAATTAATTACGAGATGTCCACGCTGTTAGTGTGATATTAAGGGACACAGTAGCAACGTGCCACCCAAACTCTGAATAGCAAAGCGTGTCATTTTGAGATACTTATTACCTATAAGTTAAGGTTTATAATGCCCATTTCATTGCAGAAATATTGACGGAGAAGAGAATATTTTTTATTGCAATATGTTTTTAATAGTTATTGAGTGTTTTGTCATACCACGCTGAGTGATATTCTACATCATTGCCTAATGGCATAGTAGTGTTACGTACGCGGTAGTACAGCTGACGTATCGGATTCGATCTTTGGAATCTAGTAGTGTGCCTTGTAAATGCCAATAAGCTTTCCCCCTTCTACATGGAACTATCATACTGGGAAATGCGTGTGTATTACAATCTCTATGTACTTATGATATACCATCAAATACGTCGATAAGTGGTGCTCATAAACTGTCCGATGTTCTGCTGTTTAACTGTTCATATAAAAAAGTTCTTACAATCGACTGAAGACCAGCCAATGGCAACTGGCAACCTCGTGAACTTCAGGGTCCATTTACAGCAAAACGATAATGGCATCTACGAACAAAACAATTAGCAAACCAATAACAATATTTCAAAGAACATCAAACGCACAATAATAAAGTCGATAATTGTAATACAAACAAAATTACAGTACAAAGAACAGCAAATCAAAACGTGTACAATTAATACTATTAGACCAAAGTGTTAGACTGAGTATTAATTGGGGCAGACATGACTATGACAATATTTTGACAATAATCCAGCGGCACGACTACTGCCCTGAGGTCTTCGGTTTAAATTCCGGGTCGGGCAAAGTGATATTTCGTTTTTCTTCCTTTCTAAAATATTGCATAGTCTTCCTGTAGGTATCTGTAATTGATTTGACAGAAGAATTTCTCAAATAAAATAATCTAAAAATATTCTACTAGTGTCGCCTCGATCATGCCTAGTAGGTAAATCGGTATAATTACGCTGTTCAAGGAAAAACCTCGAGCAGACATGTCCCGGTACAGGACGCAGAATTCTTTGTGAACTGTCAAGCATTGGGTCATTCTTAACACCTGGTAGCTAGCACATACCTACAATTAAATCAATCGTGTATAGAGGTGTATACGGGTGTATACTATACCACGAGCAAGAATAATTATGTATTATTATATACCAAGTATTTATGCGTGGTGTTAGTGCAATTATTGTGCATTTGTAAAAAATAATATACTTTTTATTTTATTTATTACACACAAAACAGATTATAATCGGGCACGCATTATAACTTACTTAGCATTTGTGTTTTTGTTTCCCGTATGCGTTATTGTTCCAATAATAAACTTTCTTTCTTTCTTAACGTTTACTTATTTGCCAACAATCGGTAGACGACTAAATACTTTCTACCGCCAAGCAACAGTGTGCATGCACTGTTGTGTTTCGGTTTGAAGGACATTGTAGCCAGTATAACTACTGGACATAATGAGACTTAACATCTTATGTCTCAGGATGACGAGCGCAGTGGAATGCCACTCAGTACTTTGTAATTCAAGGTGCTGGATGGTGTTGCTACCGTACTACTACTACCGTACTCATCGTATTTATCACTATGGAAATTGGCATACAGAATACCATTTAACGCTAATTACACGAAGTTTACGTAACGCCGCCGCGTTACGAAATAACACTGTCATAGAGAATAAGGGCTGATCTTTATATTATGACGTTTGCGATCTTGGGAAAAGCTGGGTGTCCACTGTCCACAACAGTTCGCTTTACCCCATCCTATCGCGTTTTTGGAAACGCGTGGTCGGATGTTTACGGACTGCGTTTGATTTGTTCGACGGCCGATCTAGTTAGATTAGTTTTGCACACGGTGTGTTTTTAATTCAAACTGCGTTTTAAACGTTCTAAAATTTTATTTAGAGTTAATTAACATCCGTTTTCAATGCTTTCAAGTCCGAAAAGTATTTCTCTGAACCGAAATGCTGACATATCGAAAGAGTTTACTGTGATGCCTAAATCTGCTGTGGACTAGTTGATTTTTGAACGATTTTCTCTAAATTTATAATTACAGCAGTCAAATTTTCGAATTTCAAAGCACTGTCTAATGCACTGAGTTACCCAAGTAACACTAGGTCACAGAACTTTCAGGGTGTCGACCCCGCAATAACCCGTGTATGTAAAACTGTCGGTAAACCTTTTCAAGTGCTTGTAATTTGTATGGAAGACCTAAATTTATTGTTACACTTTCAATTCTTAGTATAGTTTCATTATGTCTATAGGTTGACACATTTTGTAAGGTCATCGGCTTTAAGAGCCTGTTTCACAAATAAATTTTATTTGACAGTTTTCGTATTAAACAGCTTATGTAGATGTACTCATTTTTAACCGACTTCTATGACCATTTATTTGGGAGCTTAGATTTTTTTTTTTGGATAGGCGATCCTGCAGTCAACACCGGGGGAAACCTGCGAATGGGATACTGGAGTCCCCTGGCTTAGCGACTGCAGGGGCCTGGGAGGGGAGTGGAGGAGGAATATGGAAGGGAAGGTGAGGGAAGGGAGGAAGGTTCCCAGCATGGGCGGAAAGAGAGGGTGCCAGGAAATGTTCGCGGGCCCTTTTAGACCTCAATGTGATTTACAAACAAGAGGTATACACACTGACTGTGTGCCTCGGCCCGCAACTGATGTCCCCCCGTGCATGGGCGTGCATTGGGTGTGAAAACCCAGCGCACAAGAATTGCCTCGGGGGGCGGGGAGCATAGATTAGAGTGTGACTTTTGTATTAGGTCGGCTTATACCTACATGTATGTGGCGAGTAGCGAGCGATAAAATCGGCCCTAAAATAAACGTCTGTTAGTCGGTTATCTATATAAAAAAAAGTGTGTGTGTACTTATGTACACGCGTTAGAATTTATACTTCTTTGGCGTAACAAGATAAAAATCTATTTAAAAAAATTATCTTTCGCCTTATTCTACGTTCAAAATTCAAAACTAAAATTTTGACTATAGTTAACTTTAGGGTGTCAGTTTTTCGTGACGGTGTGCGCACGCATCGTAAAAATTTACTCTCATCATTTTTCCCTAACGCGCCAAAAGAAGTATAACTTCAAAAACAGTATTGGTTTCCGAATGATGGCCTTTGATTATGTTACTAACTATACGCTCACAAACGCTCATTAAATGGTTCCTGACCGATCCAGATGATGCCATCACTCTGGCCATTCAAAGAAAGCACTAGTTATTGAAACTCTCACACTCTTCAAGACCGCTGTACCGTACTCGCCGTCGAGGACCTCGCCGCGTCCCCCGATGTCCCGACCCAGTTAGCAGTTCCGGCCCGCGTGCCGATGAAAACAATGGATAGATTGGTGTATTACACCGCTAAAATCCCCTAATCGCTGATGTCTCAATCATCTTCCAACGACTGCCCTGAGCCGAGGCTCGTACCCCACTTAGGGTAGGTAGGGGGTGCCCTCAGCGTGGTCGTTTAAATGTAAAGGGTTGGAGCGCCTAAAGCGTTCGCCCGAAAGTCCGGTGTGGTCAGAAAAGCCGACTCGCGTCAAGCTACTGACCGTAATGTCCATAACAAAAAAAAAAAAGCTCATTAAATTCTTTAAGTGTAATAATATTATATTGGCTATTATATTATGCTGAACAATTTATAAGAAGACCTTTATAAACATACTAGGTGTTGCTTGCATTTCGCCTGCGTGCAAAGCCTTTCATGCTACAAAAATCTCTTAATCACTGTAGCGTTCCATAGCGCCACCTGTATGGCCAGCGCCATGTAATAAAAATCAGATAAAAAAACGTGTGTGTGTGTAATATACACAAGTATGAAGTGAAATTTTTCAATCAATTAATTTTTTTCACTGTTCTTATTATAATTATTGTATTCCATTAATACGGTCAAATTATTATTATTTAAATATTAATGTCTGTTAAATTGACAGTCATATTATTAAATGATGGTTAATTTCATTAAATTAATATACATTTACTTACTTACAATCAAAAGTAAGGTTAACATAAAAAAAATACCAAAATCACAATCACGTGATGATTTTTGAAAACAATAAAAATAATCTCTCACTTTTACTATTTATTTAAATGAATTTCAAAATGTGACGATTTTCGTGTGACGTTTTTTTTAACAAGTTACGTCGATAAAGAAGTTTCACTTCAAAAATACAAATATTTCACACGGTAGCTAATTACTGGGATAACAAGTAGCCTATAAGTTAATGTAGGAAACGATTTATCCTTATGCCAAATTACTTCCAAAGCCGTTCAGTGGTTTCTGCATTTCTTCAAATATTTTCACAATCATTCGTATTTATAATATTAGTACCTATGATTCACGTTTTTCACTTTATAGAGAGTAATTTTCAAAACAAAGGACTTTAACGTAGACTTTAATGCGGAGTCGTTCGCTAAATCTATATAACATAGCTAAGATAGAGTAGATATGTTTTTCTATACCGATTAATGGCTATAAATCAATATAGAAAAACAATAAAACTGTATCTTATACGTTCATAGCCGACATTTTGTGAATATAAAATCTAGCCTGGGATATCTACATGTACAGTCAGCAGCATAAACATCTGTACAAAATCAAAATTTCAAATCGCCTATATACGCGTTAAGTTAAACTGAAACATTTTTTTCTTCGTTTGAAGTAAAGTAAATCTTTTATTTTATTTTTGTGAAGAGAAAAAAAAAGATTAGTAAGAACACAAAACTGTGTAGGCAATTTGAAGTTTTGAATTTGTTCATCTACTTATGCTGCTGACTGTACCTCACAGCGTCATAAGTAGATATTATCAGGGGTTTTCGTATTTAAAAGTGCATAATTTATAATGATACCTTATTAATATCACCCTGTAGTAATATATCACGATAATAAATAACGCTGAGTAATTTTCGAAAAATTATAAAAAAACACGCATACCCACGCCGGGTAGGCAGAGGCGCAACTAGTGCACCCACTTTTCGCCTGGTGTATTCCGTCCTATGATTTGATAGGGGAGAGCTATCGCAATATCGTGCACAAAATACCAAAGACGTTAAATCTTTATTTTCTGTTAAATAGTAGAGAAATAAATTATTATCGTCCCGTTCGGTAAGTATTTTTATAGTTTAGGCACTTATTTCATCTTTCAAGTTACAAAATTTCTATCTACTCACGCCATCTATCGTTGCTTATAAAAATATTCAAATACCTAATCAATATCTGATACACAATGTATAAAGTTCTTAACAAAAAAATGTGATTAAAATCCGATAGATGGCGCAAATACACAAATTGTAATAAACAAGTTCACAACACGACTGACTCTGAAGGGATAAATAGAGATGTAAGAAATATACAATTCACCAGAGGAAGTTACGTATTATTATATAATATCGATGTGTAGGTTTCTGCCATCAAGTAGAAATGGACAGATAGGGGTGAGGAACGCAGTGAAGTTCTGTGCAATACTTTCTAGTTATAGTTTTTGATAAATATTTTATGGACATTCGTTTATCACCAGCTAAACCATTTCTTTCAGTTGTATAAACTCACATTGAAATCGATTAATCAATTCTAAAGTTATCGATTACATGTTCTACAGGTTACAAAGAGCATTTCCAACATAATTTCTACATTACATGCCCTACTAACGGAATAGCACGTAATTATTAAAATCGATTGTACATTAACGACATGCATACCACAAACAGTATACTAGGACCTCTAATACTGAATAGATACGTGTTTTGACGAACAACACAGAGGTCTTGTTAGCCTGGACATTGGTAATTTGATGGCAAGGGAGGAGGGGGTTTGTCTATCCATTATGTAGCGGCAATCAATGGTAGGTGTTGGTGATTGTTGGCCGTCGAGTGACGAATAGTTTGGATCTGTGGAGTCGACTTAAACTTCGTTGACAAAAAATTATAACATCTCAATGCTTCTAAATCGTCACTCAAGGTTTCTAAATCGTCTCAATCTGCCAAGAGAAACGTCACAACTAATGCATCTCTCGTCTTTCTCTCTCTCTCTCTCATATTTACATCCCAAGATATAGAAGATGAATTCGAGGATCTTCACATTATATTTAGACACAAAATCCTATGACGGTCAACTTGTATAGGAAGTATAATAATTTTATATTTAACCTAAACGGAAACTTACGCAAATTTCTTCCAATCTGGAATTCCAGGCCAAATTTTCTACAACCTAGTTTCTGGACAAATTGCGATATAAGTATTTTATACTAATAACCCCTATAAAAGCAATAAAACTGGAACTTGACATTGCTATTAATATTATGTTAGGAGCTTCTCGATATACAGCAGTTAAAAATTAGAATCAATATCAATTGAAATGCAAACAAAATTAAAGTCTTCGTACTACAAATATATTAGAAGTATTCATTGAAGTATTGTGGTCAAAATGTATAAGGACTCAGGTTTAGCATATTGTCCATAGGTATACTTCTATTTACATCTGAATGTAGAGACGAGCTAGCATATTTAGACGTGGAACTAGTAAGATATCATTAAAAAATAATAGTAACACCACACAGAACTTATAATGACTTGACTATTGTATGACACTGCACTATGCTCATGAAGATATAAAATATTTTATACGTGTGCTATAATATTGCACACGTACTTACCTATGACTAATATTTTTAATGAACAATAATTAATTTCTCTACTCTAACAGAAAATAGAGTTTTAATATCTTTGGTATTTTGTGCTCGATATGGCGATAGCTCGCCCCTATCACATCATGGGACGGAACACACATGGCGATAAAGGGGTACCCTCGGGGATAAAAGCGTGAAGCGTGTTTGTAATTATTTCATCCCAAGTAACATTATCAAGCTGCTACGTAGTCGGAAAATTTTAAATGAACCGCGATTTAATCGCATCTAACTCGCATATAACTACCGGACATAATGAGACTTAACATCTTATGTCTCAGGATGACGAGCGCAGTGGAATGCCACACAGTACTTTGTAACTCAAGGTGCTGGATGGTGTTGCTACTGTTTATGGGTGATCGTATCGCTTACCATCAGGCGAACGGCATGCTCGTCTCGTCATCCAATGCAATAAAAAAAAAAAAAAACTACGCGCATTTTTCCCATATTCTCTTAAAAGCTTTTTGTTTGGCCGCAGTTTCAACGCTCTTAATAACTTTAATGCATAATCACCGCGATTCCCGTAAAATATTAATATAAAACGTGGGAAACCGCAATTCGCAATGCGTTTTCAGGGTTCCGCAGTGAAATAAAGAACCCATATATTTCTGTATTCTCTAGTTAACTCATTTAAATACTTATAGACAATCCTAGCAAAGGCCTCTAATAGGTTGGTCTGGAAATCTTCAGGGAGGCCTTTTTAGCCGTGGAATTCCAAAAGATGAAGATAAAGAAGAAGACAGCTCGTTCTGGACCTAATGTGTAGTAAGTATACTAGGTATAAATACGTAATTATGCTCCAGCGTACTTATTATGAGGTGACGAGGGCATATGAAAGATTAATCATAATGAAAAGATGTTCAAAAACTATATTTTATTAAACTATATAAATCTTAATGAAAGTATATTGTATAAGTAGTATGTTTAATATTTGGGAGTAGGTACCTTTCTAATCTGAAGTTACTGCCTCAGCTGATCTATGAATTTGAATTTCTAATAGTGAGAATTTGAATTTCTAATAGTGCTCTACAGCATACTTGCTATAGCCTATATTTATTCTGTGAACGGACATTAACGAAGACAAAGCCACGGTGAAAAGCTAGTAAAACACTTTTCTATCAGTAATTATAATAATGGTCACAGTGACATTACTAAACCTGTGAAAGCCAGTAGCAAACTCATGGAATGGGGCTCCGTGCCAGTGTAAAATCCGCAAGGGCGGATCCAGAGCTGGGCTCCCCTGGGCTTGGTCTCAGTGACTACTGATAATTTTTTATAATTGATTTGGAGTCTGTCCTGACTAGACCTCGACTGTATGACCCCGCCCATAGATGTGAATTCTCCTGACGGTCCTCTTCCTCTCAGATCGGGGACTCCTAAGCCCGGGGCTCATAGCATTTTGCCGGTCATGTCAGTTGCCACACTCTAGTTACGCTGATGAATGGTCGAAATCATAATCATAACGATAAAAGCGCCTGCACAAATATTCACTGCAATGTAGTCGGTAAGACACATGTACAAAGTAAATCATATGAAAGGAGCACGTCGAGTACAGCAAAATGAAGCGGAAACATTATCCAGAAGCGTTTACTGTATTTCAAATGACCCGTCAGTATAAAATATATTTCTGGACTCCGATTTTATGACTTTACGCTTCTAGACTCCGTTTTATTCCGATTATAAATATAGTGGTAGGGACTCTACCAATCGTAAACACCATAGGCGTCCTTTAGAGTTTGGGGGAATCTTAATCCCCTCATTTAGAGAGGGGCCGCAATGTGGCATTACGCATGGGCGGTCAAAGAAGGCCACCGCGGGTTTTGGTTGGTATGCCGGTGTAGGGTGTACATAGGGTTAGGGACTCGGTCCAATGCTCGCTCGGATGATGCTATACTCCCGAGTGTCGACATTGGGCCGTAAGACCGGTGAAACCAACATAACCGTTCCACTGACCTCCCGGTGGTGGTAGCGATAGCGCGTTTATTCCCCGCGAAAAAATAGGGACTCTAGCAAGCGGCCGTTCGATGTTGTCTATTTCTCCAGGCAACGAGTTGCCAATCCTCGAAATTTAACCCACTGTCAATCGTGATTGATCTCTGTCTTCTCACAGCGACCACCCTGAGCTGAGGCTCGTACTTCCCCAGGAGGTGCTCTCTGCGTGGTCGCTTAAACTAAGGGTAGCAGCGCCTACAGTACACCCGAAAGGCTGCTTAGTTGAATAAACCGACTTGCGTCCGAATATCGACTAAGGAAATAAAAAAATAGGATCAGGGGCTACGTTTATGAGTTTGGTTCCTTTGTAAAAACAAATTATTTCTAGAATACGCTTGGTGTTTGGAGAGTGATAATATTTACTCACAATATTTTACTCACTTAATATGGCGATAGGCTCGCCCCCTATCACATCATGGGACGGAATAACGGCGAAAAGTGGGTGCACTAGTTGCGCCTCTGCCTACCCCTTCGGGGATTAAAGGCGTGAGTGTATATGTATATGTAATATTTTACTCCAAATTTTTCGTATTAGTCGTGTATTCGATTCTAAGGTTTTCTGTAGTATTGGCGTAAATACAAAGGGGTCGGTCGGGCCTACACTACTGTTGTTAATATCAATGTGAGCATTGTTGGTCCTTTGTACGGACGGTAGTTCTTGGTACTTGAATATATATTTATTTTGACTGGATTTTTTTACAATAGTTTTGTTATGTGTTTTTAATTATAACGTTGATTATTATGTACTCATTTAATTAACCCATAATTTGTGTAAGAATATTGCAATACACGTCTCCAGTTTCCACCAGAAACCCAATATCACTTTTCGCGTCCCGGGATTCGACCTCGAGACCTCAGAACGGTAGTCGTATCATTCACGCAATACAAATACGCCACCGCTGCACTCAGGTTGGCTGAAATAAACTAGTTACATTAGAAACCGGTTATAGCGACATCGGTTATAACATACACTGACATGGCAAGGCCCTGGAAAATGCATTAGCGTCCAGATTAGGTGACCCTTTCAATCATTACAATCGGGTTTCATTATATTCACCACGGAAGAAAGATCAGGGCTTGTAGCCAAGATACTATTCTACAAGCGTTAACGCCAATATAATATAAAATAATGTATGCGAATGACATATCTTATAGAGAAGTCTAGCGCAAAGATACGTTATTTCTATACATTTGTTTATGTTAGGTACCCAGACCAAGAGCTACTTACGATGCAGTAATTACAGTAAGAACTGCTACCTGTCAAAAGCGGCCCGCATCCAGCGTGTTCCTGCAATGTTTATCAAGGTACAAACTGAACCATAAATGTTATTTATGTTGTTAATTCCTTTTTTTAGTTTCACGTATATTAGATACATTCAGGAGTTATAGCCTTATCACACTGGTGAATTGCGAGCGAATTTGCATAAGAGCGTACGAAAGATGTCGCGCACCCGCGGCGCGGCGTATTCACTGTGCGCTTGCTGCAGCCTACACCTTCGCCTTGCTATCGCAATTCGGTCGCAATTCGCTAGTATGAAAGGAGTCTTAATTATAGTTTAGTCTTAATTATAATTATTACGTACATTAGTATTATTATTACCCTTTTTATGTTTTATTATTATGATGCACCTGTCTCTACACCACCCTAAAGTTGATTGGAAAGAACTCCCATGGCATTAATTCCTCCGGAATACCTTGTGTGAAAAGTGTTAGAAATAAATAAATATCCTATCCCACTGCTGGGAAAGGGTTTCCGCTGCTACTAAATGGGTTAAATCAAACATATTAAGTGGACGATAGCCTTGTTGGGAATGGAACGGTCTGCCGAGACAATGTCCGGCGGTTCAAAACCCAAGGCACACACCTCTGACTTTTCGAAGTAAGTTTTGTATTGTTTATCAATTATCGTTCGCTTTAACGGTGAAGGAAAACATCGTGAACAAACCTAAATACCTGAGAATTTTCCATAAGAATTTCGAGGGTATGTGAAGTCTTCCAACCCGCACTAGGCCAGCGTGGTGGACTAAGGCCTTAACCCCTCTCAGTAGTAGAGGAGGCCCGTGCTCAGCAGTGGGCAGTATATAATACAGGGCGGGTTGCATTGCATTGCATTGCAAACAGACTTAGGCTATCAGCCTAGGATGCTGTACAGGACTTAGTGCTAAAATAACGCGAAGATATACCCCAAAATGTAAAAATAACAAACAAACGGATTCACAAACGTATCGTCATCATATAAACTGCTACAAGGTCACGAACACAGATTTATATTAAATGTAATCCTATATTCATTCATTAGCTTAATAAGCCGGAGACTGTACAGACATGAGTTTCGAAAATAAAGTGGTTATTGTAACAGGCGCTGGTGGAGGAATAGGGGCAGCTATTGCAAAAACATTTGCTCAAGAAGGAGCACATTTAATCCTGGTAGATATCAACGAAAATAACCTCAAGAAAGTCGGCAACAACATCTCAAAGTACAACAAAAAGTGTATTGCCATCAAAGGCAATGTCTCCAAAGACGAAGATGCCAAGATGATCATAAAGAAAACTATAGAAACATTTAAAAAGTTAGACATACTCGTTAACAACGCTGGTAGTATGAAATTAGGGAATATTTTAAGTGGTAACTCAGTGAAAGCGTTTGATGTCATGATCAACAATAATTTGAGGTCAGTTGTGTTAATGACAAGTTTTGCTGCGCCGTATTTGATAAAGTCTAAAGGGAATATTGTCAATGTGTCCAGTGTTGCAGCGGCGAAGAATCCTACCGTGTCTCATTTGATGCCGTACAGCATCTCCAAGATTGGTGTAGAGCATTTCACACGTGGTGCTGCAATTGAATTAGGACCTTCAGGAGTTAGAGTGAACGCTGTGAGTCCTGGACCTGTGAAGACAAATATAGTTGGCATTATGGATGCAGCGAAGCTGTTGCTTGCTGACATGAAAATAGGGCAGACTCCCATGGGCAAGTTCTGCAAGCCTGAAGAGATAGCGGACCTGATTCTGTTTGTGGCAAGTGATAAAGCGAAGAGTATTACTGGATCTGTATGTACTTGTGATAATGGTATGTTGTTGCAGTAGGGTTTCTGCTTATAGTATTATTCATTTGAATGAGGATCTCTTCATTGTTTGTTCGGTATATGAATTCATTTATATTTTTTTAATATTTTTATATGTATTTGTATAATCACTTATTCAGTATGTAAAGAAAACCCTGTGCGATCGGCGATAGTATTTTTTGGTGTCGATAATTAGTTCTGTTTATGTTATCCAATTGCTAAAAGAAGTAAAATAAAAAGTAACCGATTTTTTTTAATAAAATGAGGAAGCTGACATGACACTGCAGGCAATACCGTGGCCCGCGCACGGCGATCTTCTTCTTTTTATTATGGCTTCCACCGATTAACTATCGGTGATTTCGCCAATGTCAAGTAATAATAGCAGATACAAAACAATAATTGTAAATTCTTAGAAATAAAAAGTTGTCGCCATGACAAAAAACAAAAGACGACCCCCGCACGGCGATCGGCGCGCTCCGCCGCGCTGTCAGTCGTGACCAGAGTCGTGACATTGAGGCGTCAGGCGGCGGTCCTTATGAACTCTCACATTTTAAAATTTTGCAAACTACTATGGAAAACTAATTTATTTAATACCACAGACGTATATTATGAATTGTGTTAATATTTTGATTTTCACGTTTATATTTTTTATTTTTTGGAAATACCGTTGGAATATCTGTATGCCTGTATCGGGTCGGACAGGGTTTTTTTTACATATTGTATATAAAAATGTATAAAAAATAACTTTTAAAATAAAGAGAAAATGGTACAATACGGCGTTCGTCGTGAGTTTTCAAATAAATAGTACTGCTGGTGTACAGCTTGATAGTTCACGTTGATCATGGTATAGGAATGGAGCATTAGACAATTCAGTCGTTTCCTACAACAGTCAAGTGACATACAACAAGAAATATTGAAGTACATATTATATCATGGCGTTTTCTTTAATGAATGGTTGTATTTTTTTAGTTATATATAAAGAATGTTGTGACGAAAGTCAGATTTCATCGCTTGCTGATAAATGCTACTCTTCACATAATGTATAAGTCGACTACGTACAAAAGTCACACTGTAATCTAACATATGTTAATTAAATCAGTACTATCTACATTAGCGGCTTAATATGATAGCTTATAAATAAAATTTATTTGAGCCTGTGATACAGGCCCTTAATATCAATTATAAATGTTGTTTAACATAGTATGTATTCTTTCCTAGCCGTCAGCCGATTTCGGCCACGGCGGCGAATCTCAACTGAGATCCGCCAGGTACGCAGGAGATATTATAGTGCACAAGTGTGTCCGCAAAACACAGGTGCACTCGCTATTCCTTCACTCTCATAGTCCGGTGAGACGGCAATCTGATATGGCCGGAGAAAGATCAGGTGCAGGACCAACAGCTTTCCGAGGCACGGGGATATTACACTACTGAGTAATTTTTAAGATGGAAAAACCCAGTCACAATGTTTTTGGCTCGACCCGGGATTCAAATCCAGGACCTCACTGCACAAATCGTACTCGTAACGCGTACGCAATACAACTATGCCACCGAGGCAGTTAACAAAGTATATATATATTGTTATGACTTATAATGTTGTTTAATCAACAACGTTTTGGAAATTGTAAATAAGTTATTATACTGTACAAGAGTATTTATATGTCTCCGACCTGGCTTGAACTTAAAAGCAATAATATTTTTTCCTTTATCAATTATTTTGTCCACGTCAATTTTACATCAATGTAGAAAAATTATCTAAGAATATGAATTATACATGAACTGAAAATAGGTGTCTTTATTTCTTGTTTTTTAAATAAGGCGCCATTTTAGTTAAGTTCAAAATTTGGAAATGATAATGATTCAATAAGTTATTGCAAATTACAATTAAAATACAACTACGCCACCGAGGCAGTCAAATTAATTGCCCTATACCTTATTATATTTTATAAATACGAATTATGTGCCCAGTTTATTTAAATAATAATGTAGAATACTTTAAGAATATTTAATTAGGCATAATAAAATTATGTTTTAATGTAAAACCATGTTTATATATAAATAAACTATGAATGAGGTAACTATTACCAAAGTTAAAAATACATTGTATAAAAGGTTGCCAAGAGAAGGGAAGACACTCAATGACAAATCCCAACCAGTAGTCACTTGTAAAACATGCTTGGCTTTTATGAGTTTTAAAATTACAATATATTTTTGTAATTGGCCTCGGAGGCGTAATTGTGTTACGATACGACTGCAATGCTGGGGTATAGGGTTCGATCCCCGGGTCGGTCAAAATGATACTGGATTCAGTATCAGCCCAGAGTCTAGAATTTGTGCCAGATATGGCGACAGGCTCGCCCCCTATCACATCATGGGACGGAATACGCATGGCGAAAAGTGGGTGGACTACTTGCGCCTCTGCCTACCCCTTCGGGGATAAACGGCGTGATGTGTGTGTCTGTAATACATTATTTTATTAAAGTAAAAGTATCAAGTCATTTCGATCGCCCTCACCCTATGGTAGGGTTGGAAAAATTGTATTCAGTAGAAAATAAATGCTATCTATGGGCAGATAGTTGCGCGGACGATGCGGCTGCGACCGCACGGTTCGATTCCCGGGCTAGGACGGATCTTGTGATAGTGTCAAATACAAAATATTTACCTAAATTATCGATATAATTATAACAAAAAAAAGTTGAACATATACTTAAAGGTAATAAATAATTATAACCGGTTCATCTTCGTTCATAAAATATTTTACTATAAGCACGGATTATTTAAAAGTATACTTCTAATTTTAATAATTTAAACAAAATATCGTAATTGAGCATAAAAGACGAAAATAAATTTATTCAATAGTTTATTATTTGAATAAAAACCCACTACATCGGACATGTATTAATAAACTATTAATCGATGCCTACTTTCATTTTACCCCATGTTTATGGCAGAATAAACAACAAAATTGTGTTCTAAGAAGCCCGAAGTAGTCTTGCTGACAAGGGAAAAAAGCAACTGGCTGATTTTGGACTCCACTGTTCAATCAGTCTCAGTGTAATTCTGCCTGAATAAGGTAGAGAAACCAAATGCTGGACACCGTAACTCGCTGTAATGTACTACTGTAAACAAACCTCCATTTCGAACTTCAGACTTTTCGAAACATGTGTATTGTTTATCAAATATATAATATATTTTTTTCCAATATAATATGTTCGATTTCCAGCTAGAGATATTGATTTATCAAAAATCTAATGATGCCTATACTTTTTATATATATAGTTGTCGCGGTGAATATTATATTGTACTTTGTTTGCTTTTTTTTATGTATAACGTGTACCGCGACATTAAATTATTCTTTCTTTCATTAAATTAGGCCCCAACCTCCATCCATTTGTTAATGAAAAAATCATAATACAGGACTGGTATTTTTAAAATAAAAACAAAAGCGTGCACACTCAAAATAAACTACAACTCGATACAAAAACGAAAGAATCCAGAAATACAAATCTTTAAAGTTTCTCAATAAATTCCCTTTCAGCTCGCTAATCTAATCCCGGATCGAATCAGGAAATAGAGCGATCCATCCCTTCCCATCTTGTTTACGGCGCAGCGGTAAAAACTTACCGGCATCTGTCTTGCATTAGGTGCCTTTTTCCTTCTTTAACTGTTTTTTTTTTGTACTTAAGCTGAATGGTTAGTTTTTTGATGCTGTGATATTTTGTTGATTATTTTTACATACATTGCCTCAACCTTTTTTCCTTTTCATGTGTAACACACCCACATTTCACTATGTTAGGTCCCATGTAATAGGGGGCGGGACTATTGTCATTTACCGGGCACATTTTCAGAACCTGAGCTGATACTAAGTAGAACTCAATATACTTTCCCCGACTCGGAATTCGAACCCGAGACCTCAGCGCGATAGTCGTACCCCACACGAAATACAACTACGCAACCAAGGCGTCATATTATACTTGAGGTTCACGCTTGTATCTTCTAAAGAGTAGTAGCTGTGATACAAGTGTATTAAGTATTTCAGACTTATTTACGTCCCATAAAGCCACTCCAATTCCGATCAACTCTTGTCTGTTTTGTCGAAAGTAAAAGAGCTATAGTCTATAGCTATAGCTAGAGTCGAAAGTATAAAAAACATTTACTGAAAAAATAAATGTCAAATATAACGTCAGGCATATGACAGCTATCCTAATGTCGCCACACTATTTCACTATATTTTCAAACCTTATTATTATTAAGCAGTCGTTAAACACTAACCTTAGCATGACCCAGCAATATATCTTCATTAAATAAGTAAATTGCGATCCATTTTTGCAATTCATTTGACATTAATCTAGCCGTTGCATATTATATGGTGGGAACGCGGCAGGCGGCTTCCCGCGGCTTGCGGTCGTTTGTCTCATACTGCATGACACGGTTAAATCATTCCCTATGAGTTATGACGCATGTCTGTGAGAATAACAATATTTGACACCACGTGACACGGTCGGACATGTTTAAACAGCTGCAATAAGCTAAAATACACCCATAATGGACTAACCAATACAATGGATTCAAATAAGAATAGAAATATCAATGACCTTTATGAGTCAAATGACACTTTTAAAGTACAAAATTTGCATAGAAAACTTATTAGCATATCAATAACGTCTTATTTTATTTTGTCTAATACATCAAATTGAAATCGATACTCTATCTGAACGGCATCGCGCTTACCATCAGACGAGGTGCATTCACTTAGTCGTGCCCAATTAAAAAAAAGAAAATTATTGCTAAATTAATTTATTTAGACGTCACAATATGGCGCAAAGTCGACCCTATTCTTATTTTAATCGCATTGTACCTACACGTGATCCAAAAGTGACGTGAAACGTTTTAGAAAAACTTTACATATCGAAACTTATCTATACTAGTTATATAGAGAGGTGAAGTTTGTGTGTATTGCTATGAATGACGAAACGAGCATGCCGTTCGCCTGATGGTAAGCGATACGACCACCCATAAACAGTAGCAACACCATCCAGTACTTTGAGTTACAAAGGACTGTGTGGCATTCCACTGCGCTCGTCATCCTGAGGCATAAGATGTTAAGTCTCATTATGTTCAGTAGCTACACTGGCTACAATGTCCTTCAAACCGAAACACAACAGTTTAGGCACATTGCTGCTTGGCGGTAGAAATAGACATTGCGGTGGTACCCACCCAGACGGACTCTTACGTATGAGAGACCTACCAACAGTTTGAGACCCAAAAAAGTAATATAGGCTACTTTTTACCCCGGGAAACCTTTTTCACGTGGGTGAAACCGCGAGTAATCATCATCATCATCATCATCATCATCATCAGCCACATGACGTCCACTGCTGAACATAGGCCTCCCCCAAAGATTTCCAGACGGACCTGTCAAAAGCGGCCAAAGCTAGTAATAAATGAACCTATACATAGTATATGATAGTGTATTTGGGAATAGAACGATCTGCCGAGACAATGTCCCCAGGTTCAGAACAAGGCACACACCTCTAACTTTTCGATGTTACGTGTGTATTGTTTATCAATTATCGTTCGCTTTAACGGTGAAAGGAAACATAGTGAGGAAACCAGTATAACTACCGGACATAATGAGACTTAACATCTTATGTCTCAGGATGACGAGCGCAGTGGAATGCCACTCAGTACTTTGTAAGTCAAGGTGCTAGATGGTGTTGCTACTGTTTATGGGTGGTCGTATCGCTAACCATCAGGCGAACGGCATGCTCGTCTCGTCATTCAATGCAATAAAAAAATAAAAAAAAATAAAAAAAACCTGCATGAGAATTTTGCAGAAAAATTTCGATGGTTCCTATCTGAAGCCTACTAACCATATGCCAGCGTGGTGGACTAAGGCCTAACCCCTCTAGTAGAGGAGGCCTGTGCCCTAGTGGGCAGTATATCGGGGGCTGGTATTAAAGCTACATACTATACAGGGTCATTTTGACATTGCGTTACTAAATGAAACCACATACTTATCTCCTTGAAAATAACACTTTCCAATAAGTTATTTTAACCATACATGTAAAATAAAAAAGTGTAAGTTTCAAACAAAATAAATATTAATAAAAAGTAACTTTAAATTAACACTCCTTAACGCCACTAATAATACTCTATGGGGATTCATCGCTGCAGCAACATGAAACTTTCAGTCAGAAATTCACTCACGCACACGCCATATTCGCACTAAACTACAAAATGATGAAAAAATCAGGAAAGTAAAATTGAGTTTTTTGGTGAAAATATTCGTTTCGCATGGATGATTTTTGGCATAATGCTAGCAGAGGCAAAGACGAGTATGTGGTTTCATTTATTAACGCAATGTCAAAATGACCGTGTATATACTATATAATATACTATACATCTACTTCAAATAACTCTCACTGAAAAAGGCCAATTACATCCTTTATTTCAAAGCCGCGTTTTTGTTTATCCTGAACTACAATTTAGATATTGACGCGATTTCAATACCTATACTTAGGCTAAGTATTATTAGATCTCATAGAGATAGTGCGACAAAGTTTGGTAGGAGGGCGGACTTCGCTGAATCATTTTTTATCAAAAGGCTGCAGTCGTTAAGCTACGTCATTCACAATCAGGGGCGTAGCTACCGTTGTTATTTGCTATCAATGATATGGGGTCCCCGGGCTCTAGGGGCCCCTCTTAGCCCATACGCTAAACTTAAGCGGTCACCCACAAGTTCGGAGACTTTTTTTGCTCCCAAATTATAGGTCTTCGGACTCGGTATATGTGGAGCGACACAAACTGAATGGCCTATACTTAAGGAAACTATAAATCTGGCGCTGGAAGGGCCCCCAACAAAATTTTGATATAGAGCCCCTCTATCGCAAGCTACTACACTATTCACAATGCTTTAAAATTGAAAAAACCTACGCAAAAAACTAACGTGAACAATGACCCTGACTTTTTGTCTTTTGTAGTACTAACTTTCCAGCGACTTCGCCCGCGTTTATTTCTACAAGCTTTTCTCGCGAATCGCCCCCATGAAAATATAAGAAAATATTTTAAAAAAGTGGACGCCTCGGTGATTTATTTGCATTGCCTGTGCGGTACAATACTCTGAGGTCCAGGGTTCGAATCCTGGGTCAAATAAAGTGATATTGGGTTTTTCTGTTCAGTAGTCCGAAGTCTGGAATTTGTGCCCGATATGTCGATAGGCTCGCCCGTTATCACAAATAAGGGGCGGAACACAAGTGGCTATAGTGCATACCCTGATCAGACCTTCCTACGCCTTCAGGGACAAAGACGTGATGTGTGTGTGTGTGTGTGTGTGTGTGTGTGCGAGCACTGCTGGACACGGGCCTCCTGTACTACAGTGGGGGTATTAGGTCTTAGTCCACCACGCTGACCTAGTGCGGGTCGGCAGACTTCGCATACTTTTTTCACCGTTGAAATTCTTATTGCAAAATTTCTCAAGTACTTATGCAGGAAAGCATCACAAGATTACCCCGTACCTAATTTTATAAAATCGATAAAACTGTTTAGCTGTGAATTGTAATAACGTTAGAAACTGACTTTCAATTCGCATTATTTTTGCAGTAGAAGTTTTATTTTAGGAAAAAATGTTCGCCCAGGCGCAGCCGCGCTCTTTCGCTAATAAAGAATTTACAAGAATTTCGCTTTATAGCGGTATTATGGGAATTAGCATCTGTTGTGGCGAGCGCAAGCGTATTACCAAGCAATACCTTGTAATCCATGCTGTTTGTTATAAAATTTCTTATGAGCAGTTTTGGCACTATCTATCGAACGTACTACTCTTTTAGTTCAGTTGTGTAAACGATAAACGAGCCCTAAGTCACCGCGCAGACGCTGCCTTGGTTTATTAATTTAGCAATGACATTAGAGCCGCTGTTGTTACATACAAACTGTAAGGAATCGCATTAACACCTCGTTGCCGCCATGTTGTGTCGTGTCTGGGGTTTAAAAGTTTTAGGCGTCTGTTTCCAAGCTAATGCTTTGTATCTTTTTCATTTTTAAGGGTAAAGTAAGTTATAAACGTGTGCGGGACGTCTTACGCTATGTAGTTTGTGCTTCAGTTATAGAACTGTTTTACTAAAAATTCGTACGTATCACGTCTAATAATTTGATTGTAATTTAGAGGCTAATGGAACATTGGCTCAGGTATTTTTATTGATACAGCATATTTATTCACGAATTCTATTGAAACGGCATGTAGGGAACTTTTTATACCCTTAATTCTACGAAAAGGTTTACTTATATGAACTGCCTTATTGATTTGGTGTGGGTTTGTCATCGTACTGGGACAATGACCTCTGAAGTCCTAAATTCGATTCCTAGATCAAGCAACTTCAATTTATGTTTTGTTTTTAACCAAAACGCATAAGCTGTCAAGGATTGGAATTTTTGGCGACTGCCTAATAAGCTCGATAAAGTGTTTTTCCATTAGTTTTGTTTCTACTTATATCTTTGAGAATAAAAGGCATGAGCTTTTGATATATCAAAATAAAATACGGACTTCACTAAAGATTACTTACTTAATTCTAAAGTGGACGTATTGAGCACAAATAAATATCATGAATGAATTCGTAATTTATAAATTAAACTAAAATATTATCAAATTGTGCTGTATTTGAATAATGGTTTGATTAATAGAATTCCCAACAAAGAACAAAATTTATTTTAGTACTGGAGACAATAATCAATTCTTTTGTACTTTGTTATTATTCATTTCAACAGTTTGATTACCAACATTTTAGTATAGGAGCCCATCAAAATTCTATCAAACATTAATTTACACAAGCAGTTTTCGTCAAAGAATGACAGTATAAAGTGTAATTATGGGTTGTGGTCCTTCTCGCGACGTGATCGCGGTGCACGGGGGAGCTACCACCCCGGGAAAGGTGGCGAATGGTAAGACCGCTGACCACCAAGACGAGCCCGATGATCTGCCGACCGTGGTGCTACCAGAAACTCCGACAAAGGCTAAGCCGCGTGAGTACACTTTTGTTACTTCTTGGTGTACCAGCAATTGAGATGAAAGAGATGAAATCCAGTTTTATCCAAATTCAACCCATTTTAAATATTTGTGAAGTCTGGACAGATTTGGGTAGGTACCAATGCGTGATCTATTTCTGCCGCTAAGCATTGTACAAGCACTGATGTTTTTTAGTGCGAAGTACATTGAAGTCTGTTTAACCAATTATTAACCGTTGCAAGACTTGATACTTTGACGAATAATCATCATCATTATCAGTAATCGTCTCTCCTAAGTCGATACCCTATTTGGATTCTACTCCATTTACCACCAAAAAAGACAAATTTAAAGTTCCGAGTGATGTAGCTTATATTTATAAGCAGTTACGCTTACTATTAGGTGAGCAAGCTGCTCGTCTCGTTATTAAATTGTACAAAAATGTAACATTCCAGCGGTAGCATTCGAAATCCCAGTGGAAGAGTTTGAAGGCAAGCGCCGACCATCGAACACCCCACCAGCACACCTGCAACGGTTGCTGCAACCGCCCCAGCCTGACATCAGCCTGCCAGACATCGAGGAGAAGCTAGCTGAAGTTGAGCAGAGAAGACTTTCGGTAAATCTTCAAGATCAATTTATTAAAAGCCATTCAGCTGTGGAACAGTTTGCCAGTATACGTGTGCCCTCCTCCTACAATTTAGATCCTTCAAGCGGAGCGTGTAGAAACAATTAAGCAGGCTGGCCATGTTTATCTCTTGCGAGTCGACATTTTTGGGGCTTCACTTCACTTATCAGGTGCAGTGGAGCCACTTTGTCGAGTCAACGAAAAAAAAGTCAATAGAGTAATATCATTTTTAAACCTAAAAATCAACCCTGATAGCTGGCACTTTGAGTAGTAGAAGAGGCCTGGGCCCACAGTGCGTCAGTATTATCCACTGAATCGATATTATTATAATCAGAAAGTAATCAGCGTATATTGAGTACTACATAGGTATTAAAAACTTTCTATACTAGCTCCATAGCTCGCTGAGTGACCGTAAGCCGTCTTAAGCGGCCTATAGTCAGAGGCCACGTCTCAGTGCCGTATGTCATCACTGGTAACACACATTGATTGAAGACTTTTGTCTTCAGGCACTGAGGTATTTTGAATCTTTGGGGGAGGCCTATGTTCAGCAGTGGACGTCATGTGGCTGATGATGATGACGATGATGATACTAGCTCATTTGACCATCAAAGCGCGATATAGTCATTTTACTAGAATAAAAAACCTGCATTACAATACCGTTCACCTCTAATTGTGGAGTATATTAAAAATTAATGTTATTCTACTATTTCCACTATTTACAGATCCTTCAACAACGTGCAGCGTCTGCTCAAAAACGAACTCAGAAGATGATACGCTCCGTCCACGAAATGGACACATTGGCTGCAGAACATGTGAGTACTGAAACCTCATTCATTCATTCATTCATTCAAACTCAATTGTTTCTTTATTCAAATAGTCATTTACAAGCTCTTTTGAATCTTCACGAATCTACTACCGCTTCGGAACGTGCTATCGCTGTGAAGAAGAAGCATTCATTACATTATGTTGCAAACAGTATTCATGTGCAACTTTGTGATGGATCAAACGTGCAAGATTATCACCTAAGGGTAAAAATCTCCCCCGCCCATAAACTGTCACAAACAATGTTGGATGTTTATACCACCCCTACTGTCCCACTGCTGGGCACGGGCCTCCTCTACAACTGAGAGGGGTTAGGCCTTAGTCCACCACGCTGGCCTAGTGCGGGTTGGCAGACTTCACATGTATTGTAAGATATTTTTAGTATTGAAATAAAACTAGTTTTATTACAATGCCTAACATCAGCTTAAACATAAAAAAACATTATGTTAATTCGTAATTAACTCATGAATTGCATAATAATTACGGATTAGCATAATATAAGTTACTTTTATTTTGAAAATGCAACTTCTATTCCGAAGAACTTTCATGCGAGGAAAGCCGCAGGAATAAACTAGAACTGTTCCAATCATGTTTAATGAAATAATAAGTTGAATGAATGGCAGTGAAACAAAGCTATAGATTAATAATCCGCTTATAACGAAAGGCTCCCTTTGTGACGCTCGTGGATTTAATTTCGATATTGATGAAGGCTTGTGACGGAACAAACAACTGTTGTTTATATTAATATAAGTTTCATGCGTGGGTGGGTACCACCGCAATGTCTCTTTCTACCGCCAAGCAGTAGTGTGCATGCACTGTTGTGTTTCGGTTTGAACGACATTGTAGCCAGTGTAACTACAGGACATAGTGAGACTTAACATCTTATGTCTCAGGATGACGAGCGCAGCGGAATGCCACACAGTACTTTGTAACTCAAGGTGCTGGATGATGTTGCTACTGTTTATGGGTGGTCGTATCGCTTACCATCAGGCGAACGGAATGCTCGTCTCGTCATTCAACGGCATAAAAAAAAAAAAATGCAACTGTAAATGGTATCTCATCAACCCTTATTTCCTTCCAGTGAGGGGCTGGCATAACAAACTTTTCCACTTTTTACTATCGCCTGCCCACGTCTCTCTGAAGTTCTCGTAAAATTATGTTAGAGAAACCAAAATAGTGACCGACCCGGAATCGGACTTAAATAATGCCATTCACGATGACGCGTCTCACTAATTTCCCCAATCGCTTACAGTCCAAGGGTGCAACCTTCTTGTATTTTAATTCTGTAAATACATACATTATGTATTCACAGCCTTGATGGCGTAGTAATACGGTACGACTGCAATGCTGAGGTCTCGGGTTCGATCCCCGGGTCGGGCAAAGTGATATTGAGTTTTTCTATTTAGTATCAGCCCGGAGTCGGGACGGAATACGCACGACGAAAAGTGGGTGCACTAGTTGCGCCTCTGACTACCCCTTCAGGGATAAAAGGCGTGAGTGTGTGCGTGTGTGTAGTTGTAAGTATATTCACACATTAAGATGAATAATAAAAAGGTCCCGTAATCCGTATAATTCCCGCGCGAAAATTGGTAGTGTACGTCATCGTGGATGACGTTATCTCCCAATAAAGAACATGATCTTTGCCCCTGTAGAGAGGATTTTAAATTTACTGATAACAGCTTATTGATGCGGGTCTAAATTTTAAATCTATTAATCATTGATGTATTAAAAAACCCATACATCAATTCTATTAATACAATATTTTAAAATATCGTTCAAAAAAAATCAGTAGACGAAGTTACCTACATCTTACTTTAAGAATTTTTTGGTAAACAAGACTCTAACCTCATAATCATTAAGATCACAAAGATATCTCTTACCAAACGACAAACAATGTAGCCTGCCAAAACATAAGCCAAGTAAATCTCACCTGCATAGCATTGCGTAACGGAAGTCCGCCATTACTAGTTCCAATTTGCCAATTTGGCAACGGTCATGCTGAAGTCTGAGATGTTGCAAAAGTTTTAGATATATGTGAATTATTTAGCTATTTGTTAAAAGTTTAGATGTAACTAGTTTTACTGATTCGATTATCGGACGATACAAATTAATCTAACCGCTAATTACGCGTAAATGTTAAGAATAAACCAATTAGAATAACTCACCTGTAATGAAAAATACACTTTATTCTGATTGGCCAGTTTTTGCTGTGTATCTGATGGTAACGGTCAAGATTGTTTATAGGAGGTATATATAAACCCTCATTGAGGGGGATCAATTACTTGCTGTCAATAATTGTACACAATTATTGCTTAAAACATTACCCCGTCTAAATATGCACATACCATACCAGCCCTGTATAATATACTGCCCACTGCTGAGCACGGGCCTCCTCTACAGGCCCAGGCTACAGGATCCACTACTAAGAGGGTTAAGGCCTTAGTCCACCACGCTGGCCTAGTGCGGGTTGGCAAACTTCACATACCTTTCCAAATTCAGAGAACTTCTCAGGTATGCAGCTTTCCTCACGATGTTTTCCTTCACCATTAAAGCGATAATATGCACCGTTAATGTGCACAATGGTGATCTAATGCTCGCCCGCGTTGACGCACGAGTCTTTTAACAGATATTCAAAAAACTAATATTGCTCGCAATCATTCTTTCACCTAAATGAAGCTTAAAAGTCAAAATTAAAGTTGAATTGAAAGTTACATCTCATCCGTACGATTTTACGATCAACTTATTTAACTACAGCCTCTGGAATATATGCTGGTAGTTTTTAGGCTTCGAATCCAATACGCAGATTATTAATATTTGTTCGACTGGATTGCCTGTTTGATTTACGAGACTAGAATTTGTGGTATCTATGCATCGATAGATGAGCTCTGTAAGCCGTTGGTTGCATCCTTTTTTTTTTGCGGAGAAAGTTCAGTTTTTACCACTACCACCCAGCCTGGAGGGGCGACTGGACGGTTATGTTGGGTTCACCGTGCCTTACGACCCGGTGTTGAGCCGCCCGGAAAGATGGAACATTCGGGCGACCGCCGAGCCGAGTCCCTACTACTGTATTCATCACTATACACCAACTAAAACTCCGCCGTGACCTTGGTCGGCGCATTAGGAACGGCTGTGGGTTCCTCCGGCAAAGAGTGCGTACTTGTCTTTCGCAACCGCTCCTGCAGGCTATCTTGAATTTTGGGGGTCTCAGAGAGCCCGCTCATCAAAGAATGCTCTTGGCGTGTGAGGCCACCCATGCTGCCGCCCATCCCGGGGATCGCACTATGTACTACATGAGGAATGTACAGAGTAGTTACGGCGGACAGCCTCTACCGCCCGCCCGCAATGGCCCCTATTAGTCGTCTCTTACGACAGGCAGGGGATACCGTGGTGAAATTCTTCAAACGCACCCAGTCCACAGGGCATCCTGCTAACACTTATAGACATCGACCCCTTATACATTGGGAGGTAGTATTCTATCTAGACTAGAAAGATTGCTCGTATTTGAGATTCTTGGTTATTTTGTCTATTTCTTATTGCAAGTGGCGATTTTATTGTTCGTATCACAGTTCTGAAATTAGATCTAAACCACTCCATTGCTACGTCTCGACATCATTATTTATTACACTGTTCACTACAAATAGTAGCCGAATTCCTCGATACAAAATATCCGACAGTCGGTCACTTTGGACTTTAGAGGTTAAACGTTGTACGGTTTTATTATTTACATTCACTAACAGTTATAAATATTTTTGTTCAAGCAATATTAGTTACGATTTTATACAGGAAACAAAGATTTAAGGGTCATATTTGTATAAACTTAAACAACCAATCAGAAATCACGACGAGCCATCATTTAATTAACTCCTAGCCAAGGTAAAATATGATTATTGTCATCATTCAATCAAATAGAAATTTATAATCTGGAGTTGCTTATGATTTTAAATTTAATGAGAAACTCTTAGATGGCGTTATTACGATTTTTCTATAATAGATAAATGGTTATTAATTTTAGTTGAATTATAATAAATTAATATATGGCGTTAACTGTCACCGTACTCCGCAACCGCTATTACTCGTGACTCCGTTGCATAAATACTCCATGTTCAGAGAAAAGTTAGATTAAAAACTAACTGACTTTATCCCGGGAAATTATACAGCGGGACTTTGATCCCAGAAAAACTCTTTCACGCGGGCAGAGACGTGAGCATGAGCTTGTATAAAATGCGTGAATGTAGGTAAGGTTTTATGGAATCTAAAACGGTGACCGCAATCTTCGAATACGCCCAGCGGGTGATGCTGTGAAATTTGGTAGCGATCGGATCAAAACAAAATATACTTAGTATTTGGATTTTGGCAATTTTGTGAATACACTATAGCCTATAGAATACGTTATAACCACTGTTGCCAGATGACTCCTATGAAATCTCCCCAAAAATGTCTCTTTAGTCAAAAAAAGGGATGATGGACCTAAAAAATAGTCCCCAGATATTTCACAGTTAAAATAGCTGTTTTGCCACCATATTTCGCTGTCAACCGAGTGAATTACCCCTAAAAGTACCCACTCATACTTATGTAGATAGTTCTTTTATTACCACCAAATTAGCCTCTATGGCATTAAACAAACAGGTTTGTGGAAAATCCCCATCTGGCAACTGTGATTGTAAATAAAGTATTATAGCAGTAAAAAGATTTACTAATGACATACTAGTCCATAAAATATTTCTATGCTATAAATTATTTTTTCTTCTGCGCATTTTCGTATTATGCAGGTCATTTGATACAAGTACTTTAATTATATTATTGACATGTAATTTAAATTTCCAGGAGCCGATAGAAACGAATAAAATTGGCACAAACACCCTGACCATCCCACCGGAGCCAGGAGTGTGTGAAGACAAGAACATAGCGTGAAGACGAGCTACAATTCTCAATTATCATAAAATAATTTCATTTATATGATAACATCTGAGATAAGTATGTCCATGGGCGTTATTTTAACATAAACAATGATAAGTTAAAATCTATCGATGCGACTCGTGACTATAATATTTATATTGGATAACAATTAAGTACATTATTTAATTACATGTTTTTATAACTTATTAATGATATGAATCAAACCACAAATATTGTGTAAATAAATTACAAGTTTAAATTTAAAATTAAGAATTGCAATCAATATGGGTTCAAACCGGTGTTTATGTGTTATGTGAAAGTAATAGTTTACTTTCGGTAATATTATGAGTTAAAAAAATAATAATTAATACATTGAAGATTTTTTTTTTTTTATTGCATTGAATGACGAGACGAGCATGCCGTTCGCCTGATGGTAAGCGATACGACCACCCATAAACAGTAGCAATACCATCCAGCACCTTGACTTACAAAGTACTGAGTGGCATTCCACTGCGCTCGTCATCCTGAGACATAAGATGTTAAGTCTCATTATGTCCAGAAGTTATACTGGCTACAATGTCCTTCAAACCGAAACACAACAGTGCATGCACACTGTTGCTTGGCGGTAGAAATAGACATTGCGGTGGTACCCACCCAGACGGCCTCTTAGATAATGAGAGACCTACCACCAGTATTATAATTCCTTACTTATTATTAGCTTTGAGTTTGACATTGGAGCTGTATTTGATTAATTGGCTAATCCTTATGAGACAAAAGAGTGATAATACAAACACAAAATATTGTAAATTACCATTTGTATCTTATTATCAAAGAATTGTAAATAATTAACTTTAAAATTTTCTTTATTGAATAAAGATTTTTAAATTTCCATTTGTGTTTCGGTCTTTCCTTCTTTCCCCTCGTAATGAATTTTAAAGCTGATTCCTCTCGACGCTACATTATTATGTAAGTAAGATATTACTCGAGAGGGATACAGAGAAAATTAATTCACTCGTTGAAAAGTATTGCCTAGGAATGAGACAAACTTATTAAGTTTGTTATTTTGAAATATAATTTACTTTCGCGTTCATAATATTAATATATTTAAATGTTTATATGAATTACAAGTCAAAAGGCACTCCAAAGTCTGCGGCAAAATTATAATTATTTATAAGATTTACACATACTCACGCCTTTTATCCTTGAAGGGGTAGGCAGAGGCGCAACCAGTACACCCACTTTTCGCCGTTACTCCGTCCCATGGCGTGATAGGGGGCGAGCCCATCGCCATATCGGGCACAAATTCCAGACTCCGGACTGATACTGAATAGAAAAAGTCAATAACACTTTGCCCGACCCGGAGATCGAACCCGAGACCTCAGCATTGCAGTCGTACCGTAATACAACTACGCCACCGAGGCAGTCATAAAATCATATCTAGGTTATACCTATAGTTAGCTATGGTACAAGCTAACTACAGGGTGACATTCAATTCATGAGCATCCTTTGAAAGCCCAAAAGTGCCCTAAATCCTATCGCTATAGATTACTTTTTACTGCAAAAGAGATATACTACCAGAAAAAATAACAACAAAAAACTTAATAAGCGCCACTAAATCTTAAATAATCAAAATTTAAAAGCGCTCTGTGTGCTTAGAATGTGGCAAAGAAACGCAACTCTTAAGTCGATGTGGTTTAATTTTGATGTATGTGATCAGCCCAATAAAACGAAACGGAGTCGTATCGTGTTTTCTTGCCACATACTAAGCATAGCATATCTTTTAAAGCAGTCCGTAAAAATAATATAGTTCTATTCTCATTTCAGATGACTACTAAGTACTCCTATTAAGTAGATTAAGGTTACATAATGCCCATGACTTAAATTTCCCCCTGTATGTTCTCTTAAAACACAAACTGATATAGTTTTCCAAAATGATATCTACACTAGTAAATATCATTATTATGTTCTATCTATATACTAATACAAAAACATTTGTACTAGAAAATAATGCTTATGAATATTTAAATCCTGCGCACAATGAAAAATGTAAGAAAGGAGGATGCCGTTTTGTCGGAAGTACTTCGCGCATCCGGTCCTGGAGCATGTAACTTCCCTCTGAATTGTTTATGGTCACTGAATAGATATGAAGACGTTGACTTGAACAAAGCGGGGAGAGATGAATGTTAAGTAAGATAAGTGATGACATGAAATATGAATGAAATGGTTCAACTGGTGCTTATGTTTTGAGATTTTGTAAAGTAGAAAAATTATCGAAGAAAATAAATCTACTTTAATTCTTTAGGCGCTACGCTGGCGTAAACTTGTTGCATCTAGGTCACATTTGGTGACAACGGGTTATCAACATTAAGGCCCCGTTTTTTCAACTGTAGTCATCTTTTTGTCAGGGAATTATTAAGCTGGACACGCTCGCAGAGCTTCGAGTGCTCCAGGTGCTGCGAGCGCGTCCAGCTTCATAAGAACCTGACAAAAAGATAACTACAGTTGAAAAAACGAAGCTTGAGTTTTCATTCAATTATTATAAATCTGGCAGTTTCTCCGCGTTATTGCTTAATTAATCAATCGATTAGTTAATTATCTTATGCCCGGTTTTTGAATAGTATTGACGGCAGTTTATCTATCCGTTAGCGCTATTGGTTCGATAACCCATGAAATTGCGTTTCTGAACCACGCACTGCAGCCCCCCGAGGCAATTCTTGTGCTTTGGGTCTTCACACCCAATGCACGCCCATGCGCGGGGGAACATTAGTCGCGGGCCGAGGCACACAGTCAGTGTGTATACCTCTTGGTTGCATAACACATTGAGGCCTAAAAGGGCCCGCGAACATTTCCTGGCACCCTTTTCCTTTCCGCCCATCCTGAGAACCTTTCTCCACTCCCCACCTTTCCTTCCATCATCCTTTCCCGCTTCCTTCCCAGGCCCCTGCAGTCGTCAAGCCGGGGGACTCCAGTATCCCATTCGCAGGTTTCCCCCGGTGTTGACTGCAGGATCGCCTACCGAAAAAAAAAAACCACGCACTGCAAGATAAACTCAGCTTAAACTTACTTTAACTTAACTGGCCAATTTTTGCCGTTTATCTGTTCCATAACTATTTGACGTGTCAATTTGTGACAAACGACGGCAACTTGTTATATATTATTTACAATATAGAGGAACATAATTGATACGGCCAATCACAACAGTTTCAGTAGTGTTATTAATTCTCAAATTCTAAATAAAACGACATAAAACACAAATTAGCAAACTCGTGCTAGCATGACATAAGACATTTTGTTGAACTGTTTGACTTTTATTTTAAATTCGGCAATGATGTAATAAAATTCATCAGCCATAGACAAATAACAAATTACCACAAAATAAAATTAAAATAATGTTTAGGCGTTGATCTATGTGTAAATAAGTTATTTTTGTATATAAAATAATTATTGGTTACGAATTTTAGTAATAAAATCCATTTTAAAGTCGACTGCTAAAAAAGGGCCATCTAGTAGCAAAACAAAGAACTGGTTGTCGGCTTCATAGTTATCGAATGCTTTATTATATGTTCAGAAACACAGTGTAAGTCAACCAACGTTTATCTTAAGTTTAACTATAATGGATCAATAGTTATTAAAAGTTTAACTGGGAGATTCAGGAATCGGACATTAGCAATGAAATGCCATGTTCATTTACCTTTGAGAAACCGATAAACTCTTTAGCTTCATAAAAATGATACTTTAAATGGCGATATAGCGTAGTTTAAAAAAAAGAAATGCATTTTCTCAAGACTGCAGTTTTAAAATGTAGCAAATATTAAAATACTGGTGCAGTCAAATATAAGGTGTGAGAGAAATAAGAGCAAGGCTTGGTACAAAGCGAGCGGCCGCTGCCAACAAAATACAAAGGCACGGTCCAGTAATGGCCGAAATAACTGGATAGTTTACTAGAAAGAGTGCTAACGTATTGTTATTTTTAAATACTTTCTAATATAATTTGATAAATTATTCTACTAATAATTATATCTATATTCATATTATAAAGATGAAAGGATGTGTTTGTAGGTTTCCAGGGGCTAATCTCGGGAAGTACTGAACTGATTTTGAAAATTCTTTGACTTATTGGAAGCTACATTATTCCTGAGTGCTATAGGCTACTTTTCATACCGGGAAAATATTTATTCCAGAAAAAACATTTTCAAGCAGGCGGATCCCCGAGCAAAAGCTATACCTATATAATAAATTTGAATAAATAAAAAAATAGTTATTCGTAAATAATCGTTCTAAGCTACCTCTTATTTGAGGCATTATTTTACTTAGGATAAAGTACCCAACACTACCAAAAATCGTATCAAATGTTTCCAATGGAAACAGGCTCTAAGTGTCTAAGTGTTGTCTCATAAATCATAATATACTCAGAAGGTATTCAATTTTGGTTCCGAGAAAGTTACAGGACATTAGCAGCGGCATATCTTACCCTGAAACACCAAAATCGACTCTTTCACGTAGAAGAGATCCAAACTGAAGATTTTGTTAATATATACCTATAAAGAAATCTAGATATATATACTACATCCACGAAACATAAGGCCAGGGAGCCCAACAAACTATCTAATACCCAGCTATCCTCGGAACAAAGCGTGAGATAAATGAATGACTACATCCGAAAAAAGGTAGCCAAGTGTACACCAAATAGGGCATTATGTTAATGAACTGGTTCATATGATTCAACGAATACATTACAGTGTAATTATCTACTTTCTGCACCAATCATATTCGTTGATTTGGCATTGCGTACGCGGGCGAGCGAGCAATAAGGTTGCAATATATTTGAACACCGCGGGTTGCAATATCAACTGTGTATTAAATTAAAAATTAAAATTAAAAATTGTTTATTACAGCAAAACACATAAAACATGACATACAAATAAAATTAAACCTAACTTAACACAGTATAACAATGTTTTTGCTGATCACAATGTATCTGCAAACTATTTCCTCACTAGGCAAGCCTGTATCGAGGAAATCGTCCTGCGAGAATACAATTTGAGTTCAGATAGTACTACAAATCTAAATAACTTATATAAAATATAAAGTAAAAAAGAAAAAAAGTATGAGAGTATTTCTTTTAAATAAATTAACTGAGTATCGTGGTTTACAATTTTGTGCGTGCGCTACAATTGTTAATAAATTTATGTATATATATATTGAATTATTTAAATCATACGTAATTGTCCATCTAGCATTGGAAATTTAATAGGTCTTCCGTTTCATTGTAAGTTAATGAAGAAAGCCATTTCTGTAGTGAACTTTTCGCTTCTTTTAACGTCTTATTTTTAAGGTCACAATATTTGGCAGCTCGGTTGTAAACATGCGCTTTTACGAAATCGCCAAATCTTTGTGCAAATCGAGTGTTGACGTATGGGGTGGTCAGTCTGTAAACCCTACGACTCGCTAACATCTCATATTGGCTAGAACATCTTACTGATTTATGTACCAAAAGCGAGGTTCTCAAGATAAAGAGCTGTCTGACACTCAGAACCCCTGCATCTTCATAGACTTTACAAGTGGGGTATCTGTAGGGCTTACGTAACATTGTTTTTAGGACTGAGCGCTGTGCCCTCTCAGCTTGGATAATATGCGTTTTGGCAGCACTTCCCCAACACGTTATGCAGTAAGTTATTAGAGATTGGCAAAGCGCGTAATAGACACTCTTTAGAGTGCTGATGCCTGCTACATTACGTAAATTACGCATAATATTTATTACCCTCCGTATGCGTGCTGAGAGAGCCTCTATATGTTTTTTAAATGTTAAGTTTTCGTCAATGTACACCCCAAGGTATTTATAGGATTTATTGCGAATTAACGGATTGCATAAACAAGTTGTATTTAAGTTGCATTTTACATCGTGAATTTTAATGATCGGGATATATTTAGGGGCAGAGGCAGAGGTCTTATGAAAACATAAATTAACAACATATTGAAACATATTGTACGCTGTTATTGTGTGTTAGAGTCAACGCGCATACTCACGCCTTTTTATCCCCGAAGGTGTAGGCAGAGGCGCAACTAGTGCACTTTTCGCCGTGCGTATTCCGTCCCATGATGTGAGAGGGGGCGAGCCTATCCCCATATCGGGCACTAATTTCAGACTCCGGTCTGATACTGAATAGAAAAATCCAATGTCACTTTGCCCGACCCGGGGATCGAACCCGAAACCTCAGCATTGCAGTCGTACCGTAATATACTCATTATATGCTATTGCTACTATGTGCACCCACTTTTCACCGTATATATTACGTGTAGTACCTACCTAGTAACAAAAATAAAATAAAATAGTTTATTCATCACGTAGGCGAACATAGTTGCACTTATGATAAGTCAAGATACATTAAATTAATAATAATAATTATTACAAAAAGTCACTTATATAACTACAGACATTTTTATAGGGAGTAAAATCAATGAAAAATAAATAAAGAAGCCAAGCTCGGGCTGGCAGGAAAGAGAAGATAAATATAAAAGGAAACAATCATTTTTATAATAATAAAATAATGGAAGGAACGCGTCGAACGCGAACGTACTATATAAACGTTTTATACAACTTTTCTGAACAGAAAACAAGTGTATAATTCAAAATATCTCGAGGCGTTTGTATATTGCATTAAAAATACCTTTAATCAATTGTATTTTAATTTATTTTATCACTGTTTAGAAATTTAAACAAAACACAAATATGAAAACATAGTTTGTTTACATTTCTATTCTATTGAATTTAAAGCTCTTTCACATTTATTACAATAGGATAAACATTTCCAGACTATTGACGATAAATAGACCGTTCCAAGAGCCTACAATCTACAGGTTTGGGTCCCCGCCAGGCAATCAAATATAATAAAGCCACAATAACAAAAATAAGAATTTAAATTGTTAATATGTGCTAATTCTAACAATTACCTCGATGATTATAAACGAATAAATAAGGCGCAAAAATTTTAATTGTGGTATTCATGCAATAGTAATTACTGTATCTGTGTATATATGATGAAATAACTGAGGCAAATATGTATGGAATGATAACACATATTTCATTATATAAAAAATAAATTATGAAGGTATTTCGGACGGTGACTTTGATGTAGACTACATGTAGCTATTATAATGATTGTACCAACTAGGTATGATGACTGTTTTGACAGATTACATTAGTGAGGTGAAATCTCAAGTCAATATCGAAAAAATATACTATAGTAGGGACAAACTAATATGGCCGGTATGACATGACACGGTTTTGAATTTTTTGGGTAGACGTTCTCACAGAGTTATCGCTTCGGGAAAAAAATTGAATTGTCATACCGGCCAGCTTAGTTTGTCCGAACTATAGTCGGCTATAAATCTAAATATCCTATAAGTGACGATGGTATTTCGTTTAAATAAAACTATTTTTACGGATTTTATTGCGGTTTTTTAATTTATATTTTCTCCCGAAGTTTATAAAAATATTAAATTGATTTTAAAAGGTAACCGTTATATTTATATACTAAAAATCCTACAGTCAAGTTACAAAACCTGACGGTAGCTTTAAAATTCTAACACTAACGTGGCTCCTGTCACTGGAAATGATGTATAGTCTGAAACACGGCTTTTCAGGCAACATAACTTTTATATAGGGTTATATGTAAAGCTCTACAACACAAACTCAACTCTGATCATAAATATAACTTTATATAGATCTACCAAAACTTATACGTTAGAAAAATATATGAAAATTATATTTATGCTCGCATTCATATGGATCAAACATGATAGACCTCTTCAGGTCTAAATATAAGTTTATAAATCTATATAGACAGTGGACAGGCCACATAGTTCGCTACTGACACCAAATTAGGCAAAAAATCTCTAGGATGGAGACCACGTACCGGAAATCGAAGCGTTGGACGTCTACATGCAAGCTGGACAGACTTGATAAAGGTCTTATGGACACGCTGGATGCAGGCCGCTTTTGACGGGTCTGGAAAACTTTAGGGAAGTCATGTTCAGCAGTGGACTTCATGTGGCTAATGATGATGACGGTGAAATACATGTACGTTAAGGCGTCGCGTTTCATTCTTTATTTTTTATTGCTGCCGAATGACGAGACGAGCATGCCGCTCGCTTCATGGTAAGCGATACGACAGCATATAAACAGTAGCAACACCATACAGAACTTTTAAAAGTACTGTGTGGCACTCCACTGCGCTCGTCACCCTGAGACATTAGATGTTAACTCCCCTAATGCTCAGTAATTACGCTGGCTATAATGTCCTTCAAATCGAAACAACATTGCATACAATCTGCTGCTTGGAGGTAGAAATAGACACTGCGGTGGTACCTACCCAGACGGCCCCTCACATACGAGAGATCTACCAGTCAGTGGTTCATTCTACTTAGTGTTTCCCGATAATAAATTGCATCTGTCTCGGGGTCCCGAGGGTATGCAGCAGCACCTAGTAATTCTTAATTCGATGTTTACGAGCGGCCATGACGCTTACCTTTAGACGAGCTGCTTGCTCTTATCGTCATTCGGTAGTAGAAATCCTCCCTTATAATATGTACAGGGGTCATCCCTAATAGAAAGAATGGATTGTCTTTATAGTGATCACTAGTCTAGCCCAGTTCTACGAAACAATGAAACTTATATGTATGATATGATCAAGCATAACATATCGCGTGTAGTAAAGACCTGGTTATGCTCGGCTATTGAGAACACCGATTAACACAATGTATCACAAGGCGTGTGCAATTATTCATTTATGTACTTATGATTATAATAGTTCTTTCATATACGTTGAGAAACCCATCTTTTTTATATTTTGATGAAATGTATATGTATAGTGTAGTGGTAATAAGCGTGAGTTGTTAAACGTATCGGCTTCGATTTCCAGGTCGAATCTTATTTAAATGTGTCGATTAAACAAAACACACTGTGTTGCCAGGATAGAGCGTCTTTCCCAATATTGTGATAAAGGGTGAGACCCTTTATTATATTATAAGACGGAAAACATTATTTCGGAGAAGAGTACGTGCACTTAATGTACCACTACCTAATAATTCAGAAATGTTAAAGGGTAAGAGATTAATAAAGTACAGAGATGTTGTTTGTTACAAATATGCTTTGATATTATAAACCTAGATAGAGTGACGCGCTGCAATGAAACTAAAACAAACAGACCAACTTTTCTTAAGCTAGTATGCGTGACAGCTTTGTCATACGCTACCGCTGGATCATTCTGCGTATCCTTGTGTGCGCGCATAATGATACCAGTTATTACATGGTTTCTATTAAAATGGGGAGAAAATGATATCCGTGAAAAACAACAAAAAATAATTCACTCGAACTCATTTAGTGGGTAACTGTTGGCCTCTATTTTTTTCGACGCGTTTGAAACGTTCAGTGTCTATCTAGGTATATAATTAATCAAAGCAAATATGTTTTCTTTTACGATTTTGAAAGTGATATACCTTGAGTAATAGACTACATTTTATTTTATTACGTTTATTTTACGAAAGTACTAAGCAGGCGGACTTGCGAGCAAAAACTAGTTCCTAATAAATGCCACATTATAACCAATAATCACCGCCTTCCAGCGAAAATACTACCCAAATATATAAATCTGCATACCCAGGAATAACCGTCACGCATAACCAATTCGCCAAATTAGGAATCAGAATGAAATCCGTTGTCTGATGCAAGGATGCGCGATGCAAATGATGACGCAAGAGCGGCTTACAACATGGAGGGCTTCCGGTCAGAACACGACCGGATGTCGGCTGTACAGTATAAATAGTTGCGTCGACTGAATATCGGCACACTTCGTCTGAAGAACAATCATGAAAGCCTACATCACTGTAAGTTGATTTATATTACAGCACGAAATCGCATTAGTTAATCTTATCAGTTTTGTATGTTTCTTATTATTTGTAAAATAAGTGACAGTAATAGTAAATTAAAGTATATTTTTTTTGTATGGGGGTAAAATGCAAGGCAAATGTTTTGAAGTTTAAATGCTTGCAACATGTTTGTATTTTTTCTTTAATTAGCACTACGTAAGAAATGGCTACTTAAATTTTAATAAATTATTTTAATTCTGAGCATATTTTTATTTACTAAAACGTTACTGGCGCCAGTTTTTCGAGCGGCTACCATATTATATTAATTTATTTATTTTGTAGATTTTATGAATTTTATACCTTTTTATTCTGTATCTACTGTCAAACATTGTATAAAGTCGTGGCCATACCTAATAATTTATATGTAGAAATTTATCACTCAATTATAAGTACTTTGTAAAAGTATAGTCAGCCACAAAAGTAGTTGAACAAATTCATAATTTCAAATCGCTTATACACGCTATGATTAATTGAAACATTTTTTTTCTTTGTATGAAGTATAATAAATCCCATTTATTTTATTTTTATGCAGAAAAAAAAATTCGTAAGAACATCAAAGTGTATAGATGATTTGAAGTTTTGAATTTGTTCAGCAACTTATATGGGTGACTGTACATATTTTTGAGAATTGTTGATAATATATGTGGGAATGGAACGTTTGTGTGATGCATGGAATGGAACGTAAAGTGCGTGAGCGAGATGAAAGAGAGAAGAGTGGATGACAGACGACGTAAGTTAACGACGAAAAGAAGACGTAGACAAAATTGAGAATAAAAGAAACAATTTATTTGGCAACGACATATTATATTTTATTTCGAACCAATCCCACATATATATCTCACTAAATATCCTAACATAAACAACAATTTTGAAAAATTTGCTAAGCTTCAGTTGTACGAAAATAGGCTTAACTTATTTAACTAGTGTTTTATCCATCTATTTTGCAATTTTTTTCGTTTCAGTTGGCCTGCCTCTCGGCAGTATTCGCCCTTAGCCAGGCTAGCGGCATCGGCCTCGGCTACGGCGGCTTGGGCTACGGCGGCTTGGGCTACGGTGGTGGTTACGGCTATGGTATGTAGCTATCCAGAAACATCTTCCGTATTCCCGTATACTTAAACTTAAAATTCACTTAGATACGTAAGTATAATATATTAACGCAAAACAGTTACTATGAGAATCATTGAGGTTATCCTTATTTCAAACAATTATTGCATTTTTTATTGTATTTATTTATATATAAAATACGTAACTAATATTTCAATCTCGAAAACCGAGCAACACAAAAATATTATAGGTTTCATTTTTTTATGCCGTGACTCATCAAATTAACTATTTAATCATTATTACCACTACAATCAATCACGTGACTAAAATAATTTAAAAAATACACAAATTCCAGGACTCGGCGGTGGTCACCTCGTGGCGCCAGCGATCTCAACCGCCAGCGTGGTGAAAGCCGCTCCCATCCCGATCATCAGGACCGCAGCCGTAGCTCCCATCGTGACCGCTCCTGTCATACGCACCGTGCCAGTCAGCGTCAGCTACGGTCACGGGTACGGAATGGGTGGCTACGGAATGAGTGGCTACGGAATGGGTGGCTACGGACTGAGTGGCTACGGACTCGGTGGCTACGGATTGGGTAACTCCGGATTGGGTGGCTACGGCAAGGGCTGGGGCGGTCTCGGCGGCTGGAGCGGTCTCGGCAGCTGGGGCGGTTCGGGATGGGGCGGCAACTACCACGGCTGAACCAATAAGGACGAAGTGCTTCTTTCTGTAAAATAAAATTGATTGTCCTTCGATTGGCACATGCACGGTATTAAATTGTATTCACACGTCTATATTGTTGTTATAATTTGGGGACATGGCTTTATTTATATAAAAATACCAAAACACATCACTTATAGAATGCAAGATGCATCTCAGCTTGCAATGCAATGCAATGCTATCAACTCTGTATTATATAGTGCCCACTTCTGAGCACGGGCTTCTTCTACTACTGAGAGGGATTAGGTCTTAGTCCACCACGCTGGCCTAGTGCGGGTTGGCAGACTTCACACACTCTCGAAATTTTTATGGAGAATGCTCAGGTATGCAGGTTTCCTCACGATGTTTTCTTTCACCGTTAAAGTGAACGATAATTGATAAGCAATAAACACGTAACTTCTAAAAGTCGAGGTGTGTGCCTTGGGTTTTGAGCCCCCGGACATTGTCTCAGCAGACCCTTTCATTCCCAACTAGGCTATCGTCTACTTTATCTCAGCTTGATTTCCTACATTTTATAAGCTAACCATTTATAAACTAGAAAGCCGTGCGATCCATATTGCAACCTAGTAGTGAAAACTCTAAACCCTCCATGAAGAGATTTTCTGATCAAACGCATTCATAATATTTAAAACAAATCACCGTTCATCTAATAGTACTGGTCGCCATAATTCTAGCAAGCATCCAGATGAGACATCTCTGGTTTTCACATTAACGACTAAGCATCTTGGTCAGTAGTTTCTTAGGGATGCTAGATTAAAGAAGCATCTTTTATCTTATCTTATTGGTCTTACTAGTCGTACTTCTTATATATATATAATAATACCAGCCCTATATTATATACTGCCCACTGCTGGGCACGGGCCTCCTCTACTACAGAGAGGGGTTAGGCCTTAGTCCACCACGCTGGCCTAGTGCGGGTTGGCAGACTTCACATACCCTCGAGATTCTTATGGAGAATTCTCAGGTATGTAGGTTTCCTCACGATGTTTTCCTTCACCGTTAAAGCGAACGATAATTGATAAACAATACACACATCACTTCGAAAAGTCAGAGGTGTGTGCCTTGGGTTTTGAACCTCCGGACATTGTCTCGGCAGACCGTTCCATTCCCAACTAGGCTATCGTCCACTTACTTCGTACACGTACTTCTTACTAATATTATAAATACGAAATTTTGTGAAAATGTCAATATGTTTGTATGATTGTTAGAAGTAAACGCAGAAAAAGCTGAACAGGTTTGGATGAAATTTGGCACACGGGTCCATGTCCTGGATTAAGCTACTTTTCACCTCGTAACTTTCTCCCGTGGAAAATAATTTAATATTTTAAATAAATTGCGCTGGAATGTCCAGTTGGCACTATGGATCGATACAATAATTTAGGGAGTTTTGCAGCAAGAATGGCTTTTAACGCTGGTGAATCCGCGAGCAACACCTATTTATCAAATACTATGAACAGTAAAGTATCAGAAACAGTTGATCTCTCTAGTTGGAAACTTCAAAACTAGTTAAGGCCAAAGTCTGAGGAGTCGAGAAACTATTAAAGTTCTACTGAACTAGCTGCAAGTTTAATGTTCAGTATGAATCAGTTGATATGCGCCCAACGATAGCCCTACAAGGCTGGGTAACACTATGGGTTCTTGAAATTAACCTGTTATTCAGCTATTACTTATAGAATCGTACGTTCACGATACGATACGCGAAGTGTTAATGTATCTAATTTGACTATACTATTTACAGTTCAAAACCTGAGAGTGAACAAATGAAAACAAGTATATACATATAACATGCATGTACAGGCAATACGCTGCTCAATTCATAAGCCGTTGAATTAAGATGAAACAAGAGAATAGTCAGGTCAAGCGAATTCGCCAAAGGATGCAGGACTGGATCCTAGATATCTGGAGGGATGGGGCTATGCCGAGTTCGGCAGGGGATATCCTCTAATTTATAGTGATTCTTTTGTTCTTTTAAGTGTCCTCTAAGGAATCTTTTGAGTACTTTTATTTTAATGTCGAACATACGCATAGTCATATGAAATCATTATGAAATGATTCCATTTCCCATTAAAATCACAGAACCTTAAGCATTGAATACAAAATAAGGTGACACATTTTTTAGAACCAATACAAAGATCAAAGGAAACAAGCTCGGAACTCGATAAGGACCGTTGCACATAATTGGCTCCGAGCTGTATCACTTGTACCATCTCACTACCAAATGGAATTATAAAGCCGGTGTCGACATCTCACGAATTCATATCTACAAATATATTGAGAAGAGACGCGCCTGTAGGCATATTTTAATGATTTTTTTTAGTACCTCGGTGGCGTAGTTGTATTACGGTACGACTGCAGTGATGAGGTCTCGGGTTGGATCACCGGTTCGGGCAAAGTTATTAGGTTTTTCTACTCATTACCAGCCCGGGGTCCAGAAATGTGCCCGGTAAATAACAATTATAGGTCCGCCCCCTATTACACGGGACTAAACATAGCTGGCGGAATATGGGTGTGATGCAAATCTACTTAACCCTGAAAAAAAAAAAAAAAAAAAAAAAAAGGGAAAAGGGGAGATGCTATGTATGTATGTATATTTTTGTTATACGAGCACGGCAAATTATCCCCAATGCACCTGATGGTAAGGGATGGTTCAGATTGTGTCGAATGACAAGAGATATTTCTCCCTCTTCAGTCGACACAATTATGCCGCCCTGTTTGAAGCTGATCCTGGAACACAATACACTTAAGGAGGTTACTATGCCGGTGTACCTTGAACGGTCGTCGCTATCCGGGCGGATACAAGTATCCTACCACCAGCCAACTATATTTATGTACCGTCTGCAGCGTAAGTATCTGTGCAAAATCAAAATTTCGAATTGCCTATATATGCGTTAAAGTAAACTGAAACATTTTTATGTTCGTTTGAAGTAAAGTAAATTTATTTTATTTTATTAGTGAAGAAAAAAAATATTAGTAAGAACACAAAAGTATGTAGGCAATTTGAAATTTTGAATTTGTTCAGCTACTTATGCTGCTGACTGTACATATATACCAATTATCTATACTATAATAAAGTAGTAGGACCGGTATGTCTCTATATTGAAACAAATGTGATGAAATAGAAAGGGGGCGACTCAAGAAGAGTAATGCAAAACAAATTAGCGATTTTTAGAATTATTTTCTGTCTGTCTGTTTTTCTGTTTGTTTGTTACTGCACATCTCCGAAACTACTAAACGGATTTAGCATACGAGTAGATCATACTCTGAATTAACATATATGCTACTTTTTATCCCGGGAAAATAAAAAGCGGGACTTTTATCCCGGAAAAACTTTTTAACGCAGGCGGAGCCGCGAGCAAGAGCTAGTATTGAAATAAGAGCAAACTTTCCTATTTAACTCGGTAACAGTGTACTCAAAACTGTGAAATTATAAAATATCGAGTATTTTATAATTTTCCGAGTATTTTCGGTAGTAAATAATTAATATTACCATTCTAAACAATTATACAGTTTATAATGAACAGAGGGACATGTTTTTCGCAATTAATCATAGGCCAATCTTTTTAAAAGGAGATTCGTTTTTGTTTATTCCCCATCCAAAAAAAACACGTACATATATTGAAAAGTAAGATCAAGCATCTAGCAATATCACGAACTCTATAAAACGCTATAAAATCTCATACACGCCGGTTTCTGTAACACAATAATGCCGCCCCCGGTCCATAAATACTGAAATACATCACAAACTGACAACTGAATTTATCATGATAACAAATTCGCTTCCCGATGTGTACACAAATTATAACGATTGTATTGACATTATGAACTTAATTAAAATTGACACGTTTATCAATTAATTATTTACCAAATAATATTGGTTTAATTTGTTATAAATGTCGTTCATGTCAATATAAGTTACGATGCGATCTGGCCAAATGGATTACAGTACTGGTATTTTTACTGGTGGTAGGTCTCTCATATGTAAGAGACCGTCTGGGTGGGTACCACCGCAATGTCTATTTCTACCGCCAAGCAGCAGTGTGCATGCATTGTTGTGTTTCGGTTTTGAAGGACATTGTAGCCAGTATAACTACTGGACATAATGAGACTTAAAATCTTATGTCTCAGGATGACGAGCGCAGTGGAATGCCACACAGTACTTTGTAAGTCAAGGTGCTGGATGGTGTTACTACTGTTTATGGGTGGTCGTATCGCTTACCATCAGGTGAACGGCATGCTCGTCTCGTCATTCAATGCAATAAAAAAAAAAATAATTAAACACTTTGTTACTAAATGCTAAAAAAACTAAATGCATTAAATTTACTATGCCCAATGTAAGACAAGTAAAAACCAATGTACAAATAAATGGGGAAGAATTGAATCCTGCTGCGTCAACAACTTTTCTGGGCATCACATTAGACGCGAGACTCCAGTGGGGACCGCATATAGCAAAGTTAGCAGGTAGACTAAGTTCAGCGGCTTATGCAGTCAGAAAAATAAGGCGTCTGACTGATGTAGACACGACAAGAATTGTTTATTTCAGTTATTTTCATAGTATTCTGTCGTATGGTATTCTTCTTTGGGGCAATGCTGCGGATATTAATACAGTATTCGTCTTGCAAAAGAGAGCTATTAGAGCTATCTATTGTCTCGGACCTCGCGTTTCTCTTAGAGAAAAGTTCAAAGAGATAAACATTCTTACCGTAACATCGCAATATATATTTGCAAATCTTATGTAGGTATGTTCAAAAAAATATTGCAAATTTTGACCGAATATGCGATATTCATAATAAAAACACTAGGAATAAAGATAAACTTATAGTACATGCTACACGTCTCCATAAAATAAGCAATTCTTTTTTTGGTCTATGCGTACGCTTCTTCAATAAACTTCCTATGCATATTTTTAATATTCCAATAAAAAAAATTAAAACTACTGTCAAAGAACGTCTTTGCAAAAAAGGTTATTACAGTATAAGAGACTATCTTGAAGATACAAATGCTTGGGATTAGGTTGCTCAGATTCACACATTTTCTATAATTAAATTGTGTCTATTATATTGTTACTTGCAATTTGTAAACAATATATATAAAAAAAAAAAAGACCTACCCTGAGTTTCTTGGTGCTTCTTCTCAGGTCAGTGGGCTTTTCCGAAGCACTGGTAGAATCTTTAGATAATAAAAACATTGTAAAAATGACGTGTAAAAGTGCCCTTAGGGGCCTAATTACTTAATAAATGATTTGAATTTGAAAGTGATATTGGATTTTTCTAATCAGTTTCAGCTCGAAGTCTGGAATTTGTGCCCTATATGGCGATAGACTCGCCCCGATCACATCATGGGACGGAATAAGCAGGGCGAAAAGTGGGTGGGCGGGTGGTATAAAAGGCGTGAGTATGCGTAAAAAATTACTCGGTCGCAGGTCGAAATCAGGACGTTGGCGGTGTGATAATCCCGTGCCTCAGAAAGCACGTAAAGCCGTTGGTCCTGCGCCTGATCTCTCTCCGGTCATGTCGGATTGCCGTCTCACCGTGAAGGAATAGCGAGTGCATCTGTGTATTGCGCACACACTTGTGCAATATAATAACTCTTGCTTACCTGGCTGATCTTTGTTGAGATTGGCTGCCGTGGCCAAAATCGGCTAGGAAGGGATTTATTACACATTGACTAAAAACAGATGAGCGGTTCACTTCGAATATGCAGAGCATCGTCTTTGTTACTCATACGAAATTTTGTCCCTGATATTTTACATTGGAATTGAATGCCATAACGAGCATACCGCTCGCCTGATAGTGGGCGATTTCACTCCCAACAATACTCAGAATTACTACTTCCCGTAAATAAATACTAAACAAATAAATTGTATTCTGCAGTATAATGAGAACGATCCTCGATTAATGCAAATAATTTAGCAATTTACATTTGCAAATGATATGCTAATAGCTGCCATTAATAACCTATGTTTCAGTGCATTGTACTAGATTATAGAACGTAATCGATAGAAAGCTGTGCCAATTGTATCTAGAGGTATTTGGAAGTATTTAACTTTGGTAGTAACTGACTCCTGATATACAGCTACGCTAGTTTGGGAGTCAGGGACTATTTTGAATTTGCACCACTATTTTAATGTACAATAAATAAAAAATAAAAAAAACCAGTGGTGAAACATCCCTATCTGTGTAAACCAACACTTTATTATACTGTTCCATAGCTGGCACGGGCCTCCTGTACTACTGAATGGCTCTTAGTCCACCACAGTGACTTGATGCGAGTTGGCAGACTTCCCATACCGAAATTCTTATAGAAAGTTAATTTAAATTATCTTAGTTGTATGTGTTTAAATACAATATTTGTATTCTATTTGTTAGTAGTTCCTTTTTCTAATGTCATATCGGAAGTCATTACACACCGGATCCACTCATATATGGTAATTTGTCTTAAATACGCCATATTATAAGTGGGTGGAAGTAAATGGACCAACCATCCATTAATAGGACAATCATATTAATCTCACCAATACTTCACCAAAGCGCAACATTTTTGGAAGACAGACGTACCGCAGTCATATTATTATGGTCACGGTATTTTGACCCCACTGTACCTGATGGTAAGTGAAGGTGGAGGTTCAGATAGCGTCCACTGACGAGAGGTGAGTATACCCGCCAGTTGACACAATTTTGCCGGCCTGTTGTCATACTGTCGCTTCTGCAATTACATATTCTTTACACAGTCCATTACTCCTTCACGAATAGCGAATGCGATCCCAAGAGAGTCCTCTCCCGCGTTAATTGAAAAAGCAATTAAAACCCCCGCCGCGCCCCCCAGCCCCCAAACTCCCCGACATCACATAATGGAAACATAGGATACTACCCGCAAGATTTCAATCATATTTGCGTAATGAATTCCTGATATTAAGAATTTGACGGGTTGAAATATTTATTGGTCTCTCATATGTAAGAGTCCGTCTGGGTTGGTACCACCGCAATGTCTATTTCTACCGCCAAGCAGCAGTGTGCAAGCACTGTTGTGTTTCGGTTTGTAGGACATTGTAACCAGTGTAACTACTGGACATAATGAGACTTAACATCTTATGTCTCAGGATGACGAGCGCAGTGGAATGCCACACGGTAGGTACTTTGTTACTCAAGGTGCTGGATGGTGTTGCTACTGTTTATGGGTGGTCGTATCGCTTACCATCAGGCGAACAGCATGCTCGTCTCGTCATTTAATGCCATATAAAAAATAAAAAAATATTAGGAAATATAGTCGGTCGAGATATTTAACTGCCTCAGTGGCGTAGTTGTATTACGGTACGACTACAGTGCTGAGGTCTTGGGTTCAATTCCCGGTCGGGCAAAGTGATATTGGGCATTTCTAGTCAGTATAAGCCCGGTGTCTGGAAATGTGCCCGGTAAATGGCAATAGGCCCGCCCCCTATTACATGGGACCTAACATAGCTGGCGAAATGTGGATATGATACACCTCTGCCTATCCCTGAAAAGGGAAAAAGGCGTGATGCTATATGCTATGAAATATTGGCGCGGTCTGGGGCCATAACACGATTTTACACACATGATTACGTACATGATTTTCGACAATCGTTATCATCATCATCATCATCAGCCACACGACGTCCACTGCTGAACATTGGCCTCCCCTAAAGATTTCCAGATGGACCTGTCAAAAGCGGCCCGCATCCAGCGAGTTCCTGCGGCCTTTATCAAGTCGTCTTTATCAATCGTTAACTCTAATAGAAAATAAAATAAATCGTTAACGTTAACGATTGTTGAAGCGGCAATAGCCTAGTTGGGAGTAGAACGGACTGCCGAGACGAATGTCCGCAGGTTCAAAACCTAAGGGCACATACTTCTGACTTTTTCTAAAAAGTTGTGTGTGTATTCTTTTTGAATTATCGCTCGCTTTAACGGTGAAGGAAAACATCGCGAGGAAACCTGCATACTAAGAAGTTCTCTGAATTTCAAAGGTATGTGAAGTCTTCGAACCCGCACTAGGCCAGCGTGGTGAACTAAAAACCCTCTCAGTTGTAAAGGAGGCCCGTGCTCAGCAGTGGGCAGTATATAATACAGGGCTCGTATGGTAATGAATGGTATGGTTTATCAACCGTCAACGGTAATAGAAAATTTAAAAAAATCGTAAGCGATAACGATTGTAGATAAGCATCTTCGTTACGGCCCCTGTTCATAGTTCGTATAATGTGAACACAGATGTGATCACTGTTGCGCAGGTGAGCGCAATTGACTTGTGTTGAAAAACCCACACCGCTCCGAAGTGAGACAATCGCTGGCCTCAGAAAAATAAGATAAACATCAGTGTACATACATAAAAAACATACAAACACACGAATTAAGAACCTCCTCCTTTTTTTGGTAGTCTTTTACTTTTCAATATCATAATTTATGTGAGACGTTTATTTTACTATCTCTCTCGCATTATTGTCTGCTTGAACGTACTACGTGTAATGTCCTTTTCCAGAAAAAACGTCTCTGTATATCACATATCACCCAAAAGTTTTATTTGACACCAAAATAACCCACATTCAAACCATACAGGGTCTCTTTTTTAATATAAAGTCAGCAATACATAGAAATTCCATACGAATAAATCACAGACCCATCGTATTTTCCATAAAATCGAAGTCTCAGTCACATCCCGAGGAAGTGGCATCAATCTTCAGGGAGAAACGCGATTATACTCAATGACAAATTTGATCCAATAACTGAACGAACACTTGGGAGCACCGACTGAGTTCATTTAGTACTCGCGCTGATGCAATACAAAAATATTTACCAAGAAATGGCGCGAATTCTGTTTCAATAGATGGATATAAAGTGTGTTTCAAAAGAAGAAAAACAATTACGACCGTGTGTGTTTTAAGAGAGGGAATAAAAACCGTGTGTGTGTTTTAAGGGACTAAAGAATACTTATAACTATGCATGAGTTTTTTAAGTTGGAAGTAAAAATATAAATAAGAATGTGTGTGACTACAATCTACCTGAATGTAGGTTCCGACGATACTGGTAGGTCTCTCATATGTAAGAGTCCGTCTGGGTAGGTACCACCGCAATTTATATTTCTACGGTCAAGCATCAGTGTGCATGCACTGTTGTGTTTCGGTTTGAAGGACATTGTAACCAGTATAACTACTGGACATAATGAGACTTAACATCTTATGTCTCAGGATGACGAGCGCAGTGGAATGCCACACAGTACTGTGTAACTCAAGGTAATGGATGGTGTTGCTACTGTTTATGGGTGGTCATATCGTTTACCATCAGGTGAATAGCATGCTCGTCTCGTCATAGAATAAAATATGTTTACATATAAATACAGTGTAGTTTTGTATACGCGGACTAATCAGTAAAACTTCGCGACTACCTTTGACCGTAGAGTCAAAGGTATCTTTGAAATACGAAGCACTGCATCGCACTGTACTACGCTTGCCATTTGACATTAGATTTCTCTTATGCGGGCGCGGAAAAGTGACTCGACTGCACCTGATGGTTAGCGGAGTGAGGTCCAGGTCGTCAGTCGATCTTATTCGTCCACGCAGTATTGCCGGCACGTTTGGCACTGCCACAGGCTGATCCCGGAACGCCGCACACTTACGTGGGCCACTATGGTGGGTTTTAACACCTCTAACTAAGGTGGTTGCTATCCGAACGGATACAAGATCCAACCACAAGTAAATAGATGCTTAGTCCCTTCATCATCAGTCACACAACGTCCACTGCTGAACATAGGCCTCCTCCAAAGATTTCCAGATAGACCTGTCAAAAGCGGCCCGCATCCAACGCGCTCCTGCGACCTTTACTTAGTCCTTTAATCCTTAGTAATTACACAGGTTATAGAGTGCTATTTGGCGACACAAATTGGCATTGTATACTCATATTTTTTTCCCAAGTCGTAAAGCATTTCGTTTCCCTTAAGTCGTTAAAACAATCTTCCACATCGAGCATCCATTATAGCCACTCAAGGAAACTCGAATGTTGACAACCCGCCGAACCTTCCCGCCTTGTTAACAATATTTCATTCAAGAAGTAGAGGGTGTGGTAAAGACTTTTTTATACAAATGAATGATGTAAATCAGCGTTTCTTAACCTTTTTCAGTCCGCGGGCCCCTAGAAAATTAAGCACAATTTGAAGGACCCCCTTTACAAAAAACACAGGAAGAAGTATAGGACAATTTATTATAGTACTACAAAAAAACATATTATAATAAAATTAAAAAATACTGTATTAATGTGAAGGTTGGTGCTGCTTTTTTGCAAGTAAATTAGTAATATTTGAGTTGACGTTATTACTCAGTTGTATTCTCAAATCGAATTCCAATTGTAATCTGTTCCTGTATTTGTTTTTGATATATACAAGAGCAGAGAATGCCTTTTCACAGAGATATGTGGATGAGAAAAGCAGTAAATGTTTCAGTGCTTCTTCTGATATTTTTTATAAACTTTTTTTATAAACTACTACTACTACTTAAAACTACTTAAAACTGTTTATCTTGCAATCTGTCAATCTATAATATCGTATTGCATAATAGTTTGGGGTGGAGCAGCAGCGTCGTATATGATGTTCCTAGAAAGAGCACAACGATCAGTGCTCAAAGTGACCTTTAAAAAACCTTTCATGTATCCAACCACTAGTCTGTATAAAGAAATACAAGTTCTTTCAGTCCGTAGTTTGTTTATCCTGAGGGTTATGCTAAACATGCATCGAACCGTCTTAGCTTCGGATAATTATGAAAATATGTTACTCGATCGTATATACAAACTTCCGACACCATCAGTTAATACATCTTTTGCAAGAAGATTCAGCGCTTTTCTTCATCCCTATATATATAACAAAGTAAACGCAAAATGTATAATAAAACATTGTTCGGTCAGAGAAACAAAACTTAAGGTCCAGAAGTGGTTAGGTTCCCTTGAATACAGTGACACTGAAGCACTAATTAAAGTAGTCTGGTAGACAACTAGAGTCCATTCACAGCAAACACAATCATACACAAACAAATACACCCATACAGAACAATCACGCACACACACTCGTTTATATTCATGCATACGTACACATCCACCCATAACATATTATACACAAACACACACTCACCGACCTAAACTTTCATAATGTGACTTATATATTATAAAGCTTGCATTGATGTTTTTCGATTAATTTCATTATTCCAGGTAACTTGGAATGTAAATTGGTCGCCTACGATACAGGCAGTGCCTAGTGTAGGGACCAAGCAACGGTTTTTCATTCCCTATGATCTCAATTTTATTTTTATGTAACAATTTAATAGCAATATTTTTTAGTTCGTAAGGAAAACATTGTACTCAAGTTTGATAAAATAAATAAATGTACTCTAAAATGTACTCTAAATTCACCCAAAAACTTGATAAAGAAGGTTCTTTGAAATTATGTTTCAAAGCTGAATCACGTGATATTTCTATTAATTGATTTTGCTGTACCGTTGTCATGCCGATGATATCCGAAACATCTGCGTTGAAAGGGTCTAAGCCAGTTTTTATTTCTGTCGGGTTCTGGAGAATAATCCCAAAAAGAAGACCTAAAACCGCGGAGGTGTTTAATCATTTCGTCTTCTACTTTCTTTGGCAACACTTCCCCACCAGATTTATTTATTTTTTCAAATGTCCATTGATAACTTGGTGGACCCCCAGGGGTGCGTGGACCACAAGTTAAGAAACACTGATGTAAATCATTCGTCTTAGAGACAGTTTACAGGATACCAAGTAGATTGACGAGTGAGGCACCGTTGTTTCAACCATAGTCAAGTTAAGGGTCTTATCTCAATGGTGAATTGCAAGCGAAAACTCACAGGGAGGCGAAGGCGATGCGCTCTCGTCCAGTGTAATAAGGCTGTTAACTTTGTGTGACTAGAGATGAATAAACCCGACCTTATTTACACGGCGAGTTAGTGAAAAAACATGTCGCAACCAAGTGAGTTAAGTCGCAAAGGCTTTACCACTCAAATTAGTATTTTTATTAGTTACCCAGAAGTTACTTGACGCGCCGAAATTTTCTGGTATTATAGGTATTAACGGGACGTCGTAATCAGCGGCAGTACTTTCATAAAAGCCGAAAACCCTGGCTTGCCTGAAAACTATTTCTACAAGTACTGAAAACTGAATACGACACCGTCGTCATCATATACAATCAGAATTTAAAGTTACTTCTCCAGGTTTCCATTATAAAAAGCTGAACGTATACCATTAAATAAATTTTCAATAGAATTTATCGGGACATCGCATAAATCTTGGAATAATAAAACTCATATAAATCCTCGAAGGAACTACGACGGTTCTAGAAAAAATAGGTTTAAAATTTCAGTGCAATTCATAAAATTACTGTCAAGCGGAGTTTGATAGATTCGATGCGAACGGAGCTGAGAAATTGTTTCTACACTTTTATAGTACCTACCTGCCTGCTGACTACCTCGGTGACGTAGTTGTATTGCGTACGCGTTACGAGTACAATTTGCGCGCTGAGGTCCTGGGTTCGAATCCTGGGTCGGGCCAAAAAAAAAACATTGTCACTGGGTTTTTCCATCTTAAAAATTACTCAGTCGCAGCTCGGAGTCAGGAAGTTGGCGGTGTGATACCCCCGTGCCTCGGAAAGCACGTAAAGCCGTTGGTCCTGCGCCTGATCTCTCTCCGGTCATGTCGGATTGCCGTCTCACCGGACTATGAGAGTAAAGGAGTGCACCCTGTGTATTGCGCACACACTTGTGCACTATAATATCTCCTGCGTATCTGGCTGATCTCTGTTGAGATTGGCCGCCGTGGCCGAAATCGGCTAGAAAGGGTATTTTTAGTACCTACCTACTGACTGAAAACGGAAAGTAGCTTGAATACCGACTGTTCACAAACATCTCTCAGGGCTTGGGATTACAAGATTACAATCCTGAGAACAGTCCCAGAATCATGCAATTTCCCTTTGTAATTGGCCTCTTCCTTCAAGGGAAAAAAAGGCCTAACCTTAAAGGTAGCCCAATAATGATTCCTCTGATATCGTGAGTTTAATGGGCAGTGACCACTTACTTACTTAATCAAATGATGCACTTGTTTGCTCATCTATACTAATGTTATAAAGAGGAAAGATTTGATTGTTTGTTTGTTTGTAATGGATAAACTCAAAAACTACTGGACCGATCTTGAAAATTCTTTCACTAATAGGAAGCTAAATTACTCCTGAGTGCTATAAGCTACTTTTTATCCCGGGAAAATATTTTTATCCCGGAAAAACTTTTTCACGCGGGCGGAGCCGCGAGCAGAAGTCTAGTAAAATATAAAGTACCTAGTGCATAACGCTCGTCAACCCGAGACATTACACGTCCAGTAAGAAGTAGGTCCTAGTGGGTACTTACTGTAGCTACAATGTCTTTAAGCGAAAAATACTTGACATCAGGTGCAGGAGGACCAATTTGTCGCAACCGTATAGAAGAAGAAAAAATTCGGCTTAGCGAGTTCTACGTGCAAGATATCACCCTCAAATGACAGCCATCATAGTGTGGATCACATTGAAAATTTTAAGGATTATCTGTTATACGTTTGTGCACTGAGCTTACAATAATCCCAACAATAACGTTTTCAAATTTCAAACGAGCTTGCTTTTACCTCTGACTTTTCTAAAGTTATGTGTGTATTGTTTCTGAATTATCGCTTGCGTTAACGGTGGGGGGACACGTCGTGAAGAAATCGGCATACCTGAATAATTCTTCATAAAAATTTCGAAGGTATGTAAAGTCAGCCAACCCAACCAGGCGAGCATGGTGGGGTAAGGTCTATACCTATCAGTGGTGCAGGAGGTCAGTGCTCAGCAGTGGAACAGTATATACTATAAGGCTGGTATGTTTTATTTTACTTTGATACAATATTTAGTGACTACAATGGCTTGATAAATTTCAGTCACAATATATTTTAAAGAAATCGAGAAAGGTCAAAAAAACCCAATTGACTTATAAATCGTTTATTCAACGGCCATAAATTAAATCATATTGTACAATACAATGTCTAAAATACAAGCGTGGGCAACGGCGCGCGACAGGAAAGTCTGCTGAGATGGCTTTTAACGCTGAAAATATGTGACGATTCGTGGGTGTGCAAACTGCCACAGTTGCTTATACTCAGTAGGTGAAATTCGTGACATTTACATGGTATGTATGACGATTATTTTTGTGTCAGTGACGCTGAGGGTTTAAGATCTTACGATTATATAGATTCATGTTTTGTTTTAAGTAATTTTTTTTTTTGATAAGCGATCCTGCAGTCAACGCCGGGGGAAACCTGCGAATGGGATACTGGAGTCCCCCGGCTTGACGACTGCAGGGGCCTGGAGGGGACGTGGGAGAGGAATATGGAAAGAAAGGTGGGGGACGGGAGGAAGGTTCCCGGGATGGGCGGACGGAAAGAGAGGGTGCCAGGAAATGTTCGCGGGTCCTTTTAGGCCTCAATGTGTTTTACAACCAAGAGGTATACACACTGAACTGTGTGCCTCGGCCCGCGATTAATGTCCCCCCACTGTTTTAAGTCATTAGGTGCATTGTTAGTTTGAAACACGTGGAGTAAACCATTGTAAAATGAAACTATGTACATAAATTCATTTTAGTTGCTATGTTCTATTAAAAATAAAAAGAATAATTTTATGTATGCTTCTTTAATCTATACTAACATTATGAAGAGGAAAGATTTGTATGTAAATATATTTGTAACGAATAAACTCAAAGACTACTGAACGGATTTTGATGAAATTTGGCACACGGGTAGATCATGGCCCGGATTAACACATAGACTACTTTTTATCCCGGGAAAACGTTTTCACGCGGGTGAAGCCGCCAGCAAAAGTCTAGTATTTTATAGTTTTAAATCTTTTATCTCCAGGAAAACTTTAACGTCTCTTCAAATATAACGAAGTGAAGTAAAATAAGAATAAAGTATTCGTAATTTAATATACAAAAATATCAAAATGTGCTCACTGAATCCACCTGCTCTGTGTGTGCGATAGGCGTATGAAAATGGTTGAACACGAGAGGCGGCCGGCATGCGGCGGTTAAGAGCGATTTAAACGCGGCACTTTGATATTTTAACAGAACGTCGTTAGCAGAGTAATGTACTCATATTTTCATTTGGAAGTGTTTTGGTAAGAACCTGATGTATTACTTTACATAACACATAAGGATAAAAGTTTTTTAATCGATACGCGCTTGATGATGGGAATTAATCTACACCTATTTGTAGTTTGCTAACACGCCCAATACATGAATTACAGAATAAATGTACACCGCGCTTGCATTCGTTCCGTAATTCAACTACGCCACCAAGGCAGTGAAGGAAGGTTATGATTCTAGAATTATTAGAAAATACTGTATGAATAATGTACACAAAAACATAGTATACAAATTGTTGTTAAGGCTAGTAAAGTAAATGCACAAACTAATTTCACTGTCCTCAGTACTAGAAAAATATCCGAAACAAAATATTATGAACACACCGACGGAACAAAAGCACTCAACCTAAATACGAAACGAAATTAGGTTAAAACATTAAAGAAAGTTTAAAAATAACTTTGATTTACGCGTTACGATGTAGTGTAATTTTCGAACTCAGGGTGTTCTGAAACGTGCCATTTTCTAGCGTTTCCATTAATTTGTTTGCATAACTTCGATATTTCCCGCGGGGATCGATTGCACGGAATAATACAGAGCAACCTGTATAATGCGTTTAGACGGGAGTTCCACTCGTGCGATTAATTATGTAATAGTCCAAGAGTGTGTTACTGGACGTCAGTGAGAGATAGACCATGTTATAGACGCGAGACTATTAATTAACGTTATAATGCCAGTGGTTTTTCAAGAAAGGATGAAGGCAATGTACCAGAACAATATGTCTATGATATATTTATTTATAGCCCATTAGTGTGGACCCACGAATCTCCTCAATTTATTCTAGTCATGAAAACGATAAACATTTCAACGTAGAACATAAAAATCCAAATTAAATCATTTAAACACAAAAACTCTTTACAGCAAAAACCATAATTACCCATAAAAAATAAAACAAAAAAAACTCATTTAAGTATACGACTATTAATCGACGCGACAGAACTCCCCCTTACCAGGTACTTGGCATCTAAGCCGAAGGTTGGCCCAGAACTTGGATCGTAAATATCTTCACGCCGCAGATTTATTGGCAGCCGTCTCTGTCTCGAACAACTCTTACAATTATATTTCTCACGGAAAATGTTATTACCTTTTGACAATTTGCGAGGGATTTCATTGCGCAATTTTATTTTGGGTATTGAATTTATGAGGCTATGTTAACCGATAATACATTTTTATGTTATTATGAATGTTGGTTATTTAAAAAAGACTTAATGATTTGTCCCTCTTAATGCAATGCAATCAGCCCTGTATTATATACTGCCCACTGCTGATGCCTTAGTTCACCGCGCTGGCCTAGTGCGGGTTGGCAGACGACATATACCCTCGAAATTCTTATGAAGAATTCTCAGGTATGCAGATTTACTCGCGATCTTTTCCTTCACCGTTAAAGCGAACGATAATTGATAAACAATACACACGTAACTTCGAAAAGTCAGAGTTGTGTGCCTTGAACCTTCGGACATTGTCTCGGCAGACCATTCCGTTCCCAACTAGGCTATCGTCCACTCCAATAATATATAATAATAAATAAGGAGTAATGTATATTTAAGGAACCACGATGGTTGGCATTTTTTGTATGAAGCTGCCTTTAAAAAAAAAGTGGCAATGAACAAAACGACGGATTAACCAACCATCCCATCAACCCACTCCATGCAACAACAGTACCCTTTTTACCCGATTACGTTTTAAGATTCTCCTTTTTGACTTTATTGAGTTATCGGTTGTAGGCAAATACTTTATTTACTCGATATGAATTTTTGGTGCAATTTTATTGTAATCTTACTAGAGGTATAGGGAGCGTGCACGAACTATAGGGGGCAGCACAAAATCGACACAAGAGCTACAGGTGGATATAAAAAGAAACTAGAACTAGCACAATAATTTGTTGATATATTCTTTTAATATGACAAAAATGATAAAATATGTGTTCCGCCCGAATGTTATTTACACCCAGCGTGTCCAGAATATGCTTTTTTTTAGATGGTAGCTAGTTATTTAAGCAAAATTAGAAGGTTATGTTCCCTTAATTACAGATTTTTTTGTATTGAATATTACCTTCAAAACATATTTATTTTTAAAAATTACGCAACCAAATATTTCTAAATGCTTTTGGAACTCATAATTATGTATGTTTTATACAGGTTTTATTATTTTTGTCGATTTTCACGTAACTATAGAATGTAAGTAATTAGGTACTATTCTTGGAAACATTATATAATTTCACACCATTTGGTTTGTTTATTTTTATGTTTTGGAGCATCGAGATACACAGTGATACATTATCAACAAATTAAATGTTATTTTTCACCCTTTTAATGAATATTGTACGTCAATGCCAAGTATCGATGGGCTGAAAATGAGTCGTCAAGTGCCAGTGCCAAGTATCGATTGCGCCACTAGATGGCAGTGCTTACAACGTGCACGTTCCCTATAGATAATCTTAAAATGTTATATTATAGAATGCGATTCAAATAAGAATAGGATCAACTTGGCGCCATAGTGTGACATCTAAATAATAAAATATTATATTAAGCTAATTTAGCAAAAACTTTTTTATTTTAATTTGATGTAAGAGTCAATTATACAAAATAAAATAAATTATTATTGATATGCTTATAAGATTTCTATGCAAATTTTGTACCTTTCAAACGACATTTGACACATAAAGGTCATTGACGTTCCTATTCTTATTTTAATCGCATAGTACACTATACAAAACGCTACGCCGCGTCGTCGCCCATTCCGCTACATCAACGCTACGTTCAGTGAGCTCAAAATCATTTGAGCTACACGCTACGCTGCTACGAGAATAATCCGCCTTACCTACGCCACCTGTCCTGTCAAATTGTTTTCGTTTTTACTATATAATGGAATCTATGAATGGAATACATACAATTCCAAAGCTTATCGGATTTTTTGATTCCAGAATATGGATTTTCAATAGTATTACGGGGTACGAACAAACTATACGACGAATAACATTTTTTTTTGAGGTTGTTTTGTGTTGGACTGCCTCGGTGGCGTCGTTGTATTACGGTATGACTGCAATGCTGAGGTCTTGGGTTCGATTTCCGGGTCGGACAAAGTGATATTGGGTTTTAAATTCAGTATCAGCCCGGAGTCTGGAATTTGTGCCCGATGTGGCGATAGGCTTGCGCCCTATCACATCATAGGACGGAATACGCAAGGCGAAAAGTGGGTGCACTAGTTGCGCCTCTGCCTACTCCTTTAGGGATAAAAGGCATGAGTGTGAGTGTGTCTTGTTTTGTGTTCTTTTTAAATTTCAAAAATACAGTAGAAATGAAATATTATTTAAGAGGTGATTGTACTACAACAAAATTCAAAACTATAAATAACTACATACAAAACACATTTGAATTTAGAATAGGCACAGACCAGCCAGTCAATTGAGTTATTATTCCTATTTAAGTAACCTTCTTTATAATTAAAAGTTCATAATGCTTAATCTAAATATCGTGATTGCTGTCCCGAAAACATTCATTCAAATTATTCTAGAATTATTGGTACGCAGTATTCTAGAATATTGTATTCAAGTTTGGAACCCCCAGTACCATTCTTATATTAATAGAATTGAATCAATCCAACGACGATTTTTAAAATTCCTACAATTTAAATGTCATTGTTACGACGCAGATTATGAGGCGAGGTGTCGCAGATACCATTTTCTCCCACTATTCGAAAGAAGGAAAATAGCGGATATTGTATTATTAGCAAAAATTGCACAAAACTTTTTAGATTCCCCGCATCTTCTGTCTAAAATTAATATAAGAGTTTCAAATAAATATGTAAGACGTCCCGTGTGTTTATCTACCCCACAAAGTGCTTCAAATTATAGGCAGAATGCATTCTTCATCAGAGCAACAAAATATGTTAATACTGCAGTAGATCTCCTAGACCTTGATTTATTCAATGCAAAACCATATACTTTTAAGAAGACCTTAACTAAATTTTGGTTCTCTGACTGTTGAGCGTTAATGTATGTACTACCTACATAGATGCTGATTATTTGTTTTTTGTTCCTTTAATGTTCTAATTGGTTCTTTTAAGTATTTTTAATTTGTTCTTATAAGTGTTTTCAATTGATTCTTTTAGGTCTCTTTTATTTTCTTCTAAGTTTTCTATCAATTGTACTTTATAATATACATTTATATTTTATTTATAATGTTAGATCTAGGGCATTTTGTATACTTATATTATTTATACTTAACTGTGGAAACATTTAATTGGTGCTTTGTTACTATTCTGAATTGTATTTTGTAACACTGTATGTTCCCAAATAAAATAAAATTAAATTATAAAATACGTGTGGCACTCGGAGACTGCCGCGGTAAAGCTATTGCATAGCATTTTTAATCACAAATTTTGATTGACTAAACACAAATTCGATCTTACGCTTACCACATAAAGTAGATTTTTAAACGCGAGCAACGCACGTTTAGTCTTGTTATAGATAAATGTCAGAAATGCAATGGTCATCACAACCAAAGTAGAATAAATCAAAATTTGAAAAAAGAATGTTACGTTCGATTCTTTTGTACTCGTGCCGTGCCAACGCTGGGGAAATAGCTTCTACGCAATGTATTTAAGGTTCATATTAGATTAGTAAGAAATGGTTTTAATGACTTTAATAAATAAAATAAATAAAAATATACTCGTTTCAAGAATTATAGCTTCTGCGCATTGTATTTAAAGTTCATATTAGTAAGATAAAAAAGATGTCAGGTTATTTTCGTTACGGAATTTCTGGATTCGGTCTCCACGCTCAAGGCCCGCGATAGAAGCTATGCAATAGCTTAATAACTTTAAACGGTTCAATACAATATTATTGGTTTTTCAAACATTTAGACCTAAAATTACCCAAAGTCTGGAATTTGTGCTTGATAGGGCGATAGGGTCCACCTATCACCACATTAAGTTTGGCCCACGTTTTTTTTTTACTAGCACTGTAAAGTAACCTCTCTGCACCTGATGGTAAGTTAAGTGGGATCCAGATAGAATGCCGACTGACGAGCGATGATTATCCCTCGTCAGTTCACACAATTATGCCGGCCTGTGTGACCCGGATATACACAGGCTGATCCCGGAACGCGACACACTTACGTCGCGCACTATTGCGGGTTTTAACACCTTGGTTTATCATACAAGTTATATCCTGCCATCAGTAACCCATATCAGAGCATGGGACAGAATAGAAAGAAAGAAGAAAGAAAGAAAGAAAAACGATTTATTTGTCACAGTCACAAAACAAACAGATACAATTGACATATAATAACAATTAATAATAACAATGGCTAGTCATGGCTGTGACAGGTAGGTGACCACTCAGCATAATGTTGTGAAGTGGTGCAACCACAACTCAACGCTGATTTTCAGTGGTCACCTTACCATAATAGTTTCGTGCACCTACTATGTTTTTGTCTGCACCACCCCAGGTTGACTGGTAGAAAATTCTTTTGGCATTAAGTCCGCCTTTACAAATGTATAAACGTGAAAAGGGGGTACACTAGTTATGCCTCTGCCTACCTCTTCGGGGATAAAAGGTGTGTGTGTGTACTAATAAAAATGAAATCGTAAATAACAAGAACATGTTCTCAATTATTCTACGAAACTCTAATGCACGTATAAAAGTAACCAATTGAGTTATCCTTTCCAATCCCAGGAACAGCTCCCGAAGGAATCCACACACGTCTCGGCACGAACAGGGATGTCTTGATTAAATTTTCAACTAAAAAGTAATTTACAATCCGAGCGTGTGCCACTTAAGGCAAGTAAAAAGGTGGAGGTTTGCTGTGTAAAAGTAGGTTTATTCTTTATGTATATATACCTATTATGTGTATGTATATATATTGACTATGTCTATATAATATTTTTCAAGTTTACACGAATATTAGACATTGAAATTAAACTACTATTACGGATTTTTTCGCGGTCCGCTCCGTCACTACGAAGTGCTACAAAGCCTTTGAAACGTCGATAGTAAAGTAAAATAAAAAAACAGAGGGCCTTAATATCTCTAGAAACATTCAAAATTTAATTAAATGAAATCATTTATTCGAATCCATAAATTGGAAATGAGCTGATAATCTTCAAACGCCTAAACAGATCTTCATAAATTATAGCTAAGAACCATCGCGATCATATCAGCTTTCAAACAAAAAAAAATCGCGTCGAAATTGGTCCATTCGTTTGAGAGCTACGATGCCACAGACAGACATACAGATACACAGATACACAACCTAAACATATAACACCCCGCTTTTTTGTCGGGGGTTAAAAATAGACTCCATCGTAGCCAATGTCAATCAGAACATAAAGGCAAAGTTAAGGTTCTTATTACACTGACCAATTGTAAGCAAAGTAATTCAAAGCGAGGCGAAGGCGCTGCGCGCTCATCCAGTGTAATGTGACCGTTTACTTTACCTAAGTTCTATGTATATGCTAAATTTCATTCTAATCGAATAGTTTACGCGTTAACTTCTCACAAACATCCAAATTAAATATTTTGATATCTATGTATAATATTAGTTGGATTATGTACTCAGAATCTAAAGCAAATTGCCTTATATCCAGTCGCAATCCAGTATATGAATATTAAGGTCCCCTCCTAATAGAGTCCTTAATATATCTAGAAGCAATCAAAATGTATTAATTGCACTAACATAGTTACTGCCGGTAATAAATATTAATCGCATTTGCACATGAATATTGGACATGGCAGCTAATAGATTCCACTAGAGAACCTATAATTAATTTATAATCACCTTAGGTAGCTTCAGGTCCAATTTCACCAATTTCTTATTTAACAGGCGTTAGTTAATCGGGCATTAAAATTAACGCGTATGTTAAAGTATCGCGTGTCCCATGAAAGAACGCCTAGTTAAAGAAAATATTCATCTGTTAGGGCATTGTGGCACACTAAAAAACCTTAACAGTCCGTTAAGACAGTTAACGGGCTGTTAAGGTAACTAACAGAGCATGGTGAACTTAGGCCTTAAACTCATTTATTTATTTAGCTGAGATTTATTTATTTACTAAAAATCTAATATAAGCTTACAGTGAAGAGTACACCAAAACACTTATATGATAGTTATAGACATTACAACAAGAACATTAAATTATTGTAGGTACAGTTGACTCACTATAATTAATATTACTTAGGAACAAGTACACTTTCTTACTAATAGTATGAACTCCATCAGCAAATATGTCGGCATCCAATCCGCACTCCAAAAATAAGTTTATCAAAGTGATTGCCTTCGCGGTCGGGCTACTGCTAGTACGCGTTAAACTCCATGCAGGGGGGCATGTCAGAAGACGATGCTTCCTTCGCCCCGTAGCGCGCATATAATGCTCCGGAATATACATATGTATATGTTCTCGCACAGATGGATTGTCTATCTTTTGCATGTCTCATGCATGTCTATTTATCTCAATGCCTTCGAGATTAAGTCCGCCTCTATCATTGATGTATTAAAAATCCGCCTCTATGTATACTTTGTGTAAAATAAAGCGAAAATTCTTAACAATAAAGTTTGCAATTATTTTATGTAACTAATTTGTATTTACTGATAGGTCTCTCGAATGCAAGAGGCTGTCTGGATAGGTACCACTGTAATGCCTATTTCTACCGCCAAGCAGCAGTGCACATGCACCTCTATGTTCCTATTTGAAGGACATTTTCGCCAGCGCAGTTACTGGGGCATTGTGAGACTTACATCTTGTCGCAGGGTCAGAGGCGTAGCGTGGCCTAATGTAGACGTTGGCGAAGGCGCATCAGCGAGGCCTCTTTTCTTGCGTTCCCAAGATCTATCCTACGTCCTACCAATAACCAAACATGCTTCGACACGACATACCTACTCATGATAGTTTAAAAATATAAACTCGCGATGGAAGAGTATGCAAAAGCATATAGAGCTAAAAAAAGGTTATATTTTGTAACTGAGATGTTTTTTTTTTTTTTTACAAAAGTAATGTTCTTCGGCTTTTGTAAAATAACTACTTTACTGAAGTCTTCTACTAAAGATTTATAATTATTTTTTGCAGCTAAATCGGCTTCGATTGAAAGTATTACTAAATTACAGTCGGTCCTGCTTCATATTGTTTCTTAAGTTGTTTTTAATCATTTTTAACTTATTTCTGCGGTACGTGTACTTACAGGCTGTATTTAATAGAGCCTCGCGAGGCCGTTTTAAGTGCGAGGCCGTGGGCGAGGGCCCACTTCGCCCACGCCTAGCGCAGTAGTTTGCCACGCAGCAACGTATCGTATTGCTATTGTTATGGGCGGTCGTATTGCTTAACATCAGACAAGCGACATGTTCACCTGATCATTCACTTGTAATAAAAAAGAACTCACTCAAAATTAATAGTGAATGATCTATTAACATAATCTGTGGATTAATTTACTAGTATTACTCTGATGTTGAATTTTTTGGTTAAATAAAAATGATACACAAAAATATTATAGGTTCATTAAAGGTGTAGGAAAGTGTGGACTGAGGAGTTGGTATTTTTATTATTTGTTTATTCATTTGTAGTTATTATAGTTTATTTACTTTATAATGGTGAAGTTAAAGGACGCATGGTAACATAGACGAGCCACAGACAATTTTTGAAGCTTAATGATAAAATAATATTGCAGTCTAGTGTTCAAAATAGACGATACGTGCCTCGTTCAAAGCGTTGCAGTTACTACGCGTCATTTAATTGCGCCATACATAAAAACAAAAACACAATGTTTAGTTAAATTTTTATTGTCTTTGGTTATACAAAAACATGGATTAATTTTTAAAATAACTTACAAAAAACACATTTATTTATTTTTTAATTAATTAATCATTAAATACATGGAATGACTAAAATTGTACATTGATTATAATAAAAACTATTTTCTTTAATGCGACATTTTGATACTGAATAGTCGTTTCTTTCCCACACAATCCGAAATCTATCTACGTTTGCTATCAATAAACATAATACTGTTGTTTTATAATAATGAAAACGTAAGAAAATCTTTTATACAGCTTGACATAAAGCCATTTTAAAAAATATTATCCACTGATTTCGAAAACACTACCTATTATTACAGCAAGTATGTAATATAGATACCAATTGGAACATGTTTTTTTTTTTAACAGATTTAGGTAGCTTTTCTTTGATTTCATTCTGTTAGTAAAAAAGTAAATGTAATAAATAGATTGAAAACAGTCACTGCATCACATTGAGCAATAAATCAAGTGAAATCCGTAGAACTAAGCTTCTTTAAGGCTTAAATTGGTGCACTGATACGTCATTATTGATTTATTGAGAAATGTTAACAAAATTCTCTGAAACATTTTTATTTTTGACGATTTCCAGTTTTGCTATTGTATTGACAATAGCAAATAAATTATTATCCGACAATAAATAAACATTTAAAGAAATAGCACATCAAATATGAAACTATATTTAAATCATTTTATATTTTTAATAAATTTTAAATGTAATTGGCACAGGGACGTGAACTTTAAACAATATAACTTCAATATAAATTCAAATAAACAAAACAACTCGTTCCAGACAATATATTTTTTTATCAATATGTTTGGCACTGCACCCTACTCATACACCATGCAAAATCCCATCGAATATCTATTACGATACACACTTATCGAATCGTTTATATAAGTTTATTTAATTTATTTTACAACACTACGAAATACACGACAATATATTTTTTATATTTATATACTTCAGTTCGTTTTACTCCCTTGTCATTATTTTAATGATTTTAAAAATTCGACATCTAAATATTTATTATTATAATTAATAATAAATTGGATTTTGTATTTTAAAATATAATTACCTCAAATATAGTATTGTGTTAGATTTTAACTTTAAACACATGTAAGACCTATATTTTAGAAAATCGTTAATAATAATCGGCAACATAGTCTTAAATTTGGCTTCCTTATTATATAGAAATATTTGTGGATAATTTTGTTTCTGAAATGTTCATATAGAATCTAGGCTGAATGAATATTGTGAATATTATGTAATCTATTTATTTATTTATTACAAGTAATAAATAATTACTGATTTACATAAAAAATATAGTACTTACAAAACCAGGTGCATCTTAAATCAAGTAGACACAGCATGATTACTTAAAAATAGATATACCATACCATAGCATACCAACCCTTTATTATATACTGACCACTGCTGAGCACGGGCCTCCTCTACAACTGAGAGGGGTTAGGCCTTAGTCCACCACGCTGGCCTAGTGCGGGTTGGCGGACTTCACACATCTTCGAAATTCCTATAGAGAACTTCTCAGACATACAGGTTTCCTCACGATGTTTTCCTTCACCGTTAAAGCGAGCGATAATTCACAAAGAATACACACATAACTTTTTTTAGAAAAGTCGGTTTGTGTGCCCTTGGGTTTTGAACCATCCGTCCGTTCCACTCCCAACTAGGCTATCGTCGCTTTTAAAAATAGATATAAAATAAATGTATTTAACAAAAATTAAGTAGTTATAGACAGCTGGCAATTAACTAAGTGTAGATATCCAGTTGTGAATTTCAATGCAATCTATTTCAGCTTTTTTACGTAGGTGTCACATTTTTATTACAAAATCATAAATGTTTTCATACACCCACGTCTCAATAATATAAACTATTTCATTAGATGAATGACTTCACCCACTCAAATGTAATTTAATTTAAGTTATACCACGTGAATTGTAAAAGTGGGTGTAGAAAACTAGATATTGATTAGAGATTCATGACTATTATGTACAGATTTCTTGTATAGCATTTGTATGAACGATATTAACTTTAAAAGTTTAAATCATGAAAATAGGTTAAGATAGATGAAGCTAAAACTACAAGTTAGGATTATGGAAAATGAGAATGCATAGTCTCTGCTTAACCGTATGTGATGGAGGAGTAATATTATAAAAAGGAACTAAGTATAAAAATGACTGAAATCACTTAGACAACTTGATACCAAATTCTAATACTTTATATTTGAGGTAATTATATACATAGTATATAATATGAAAAATGACAAATACGTACATTAGAGCAACTATCGCTTACTATACTATGAAAACGTAAATATTTATAAAATATAAACAAACTATGCTATGTCACAGCGGAATATCTGAGGTTGTGAATTGTGGTCGCACTAATTTATCAGAGCATTTGAAAATATTTGGCACTTATTGGCACAAGTTGTTTTTAGTAAATCATAAGTTTATGTTAGTGGAAAATTAGGGTGTATCGTCGAAAATAAACTGAGAATAAATTCGGACTGAAAATACCCTTACAAAGAAAACAAAGTTAGGGTTAGGAGATATTTAAATTTATGTCTTTTCAAGCAATAAGTTGAAACGATTTATTATAAGCTAAATCAGTTTTAATAAATCGATATAGAGGTCTTTAAATCACTCCGACTGAACTGTTATTTGGGACATTTAATGTCATGGACATACCATGTCTCAAGGGCATTATCAGAGAATATATTAAAGCCGGCAAACAACTTGAGCACACTACTGTGGTGGTTTTTTTGTACGTAAGTGTAGTTACACTACCCACGCAGTGTGTTCAAGTTGTTTGCCGGCTATTATACTATCAGAACTTGTTTTAGATTAACCTATTTAAAATCCCAAATTCTCTGATAAACGTTACTAAATCTATTAATTTCAATCAATGTAAAATTCTGTATATTTGTTAACACATCAATACACGTACACATAAAACATTATGCTATTGAGCGATATCATGTAGACACTGAAGACATCTTTCGTGGAATAAATATTGTGTGGAAAAATGTACACAGAACACACGGTCTTAAAAATTTACCATAATATAAGCTGTAAAGTGCGAAAAATAATTGCTACGTACACAGTTACGCTTACGAGTCAGAGGGGTAAGCACAAGTATATTACTTGTGCAGCTACCTTCTTATGCCAATTAATACTTGCTTTTCAAATCTGAGATAATTTAGCAAAGGTTGTATAATGCACTTGTTGGCATTTGTTGATCGGTAATGGGGAGAGAACACAAGTACCTGTTACGTACTGTTACTTGTGCAAAAACCTTCTTACGCTCCTATGCTTGCTCTTAATAATACTATGCATAGCTATTATTGCAAAATTAGTTCGCCACTTTTTAAAATCCTGATCAACTGGGTAGGAAAAGCACAAGTATCTTTCTGCAGCATCTCTTTTGCCAGCATGCACTTTGATTCAACATTTAATTCGAGAACTAATCATGGTGACGTATCGCCATACATCCTATCAGTCATCAAAATAGATTGTGTAACTTTTCAGTGTCTATTTAAAGTAAAAAACTTAGTTTATTATGAACAAACATAGATCTGCGTTATATTTATTCTTTATATGTAAATGCTCTTGCTTTACTGCACCAAATTAGCAAGAGAATAAGGAATGTTTTCATTTGGCATGGATGTTTAAACTCGCAAGCGAAGTACTAGTTTTGTACCGTCCACTATATTTACATCTATTAAAAATGAATACGCAATATTGGAAAGTCAAGACTAAAGACCCCTTGACATTATTGATAAAATGATTGTTGGTATGTTACATGATTCTTTATTAAGCTATATACAATTTAAAGGCATAGGTACTCACTACGACAAAATATTGCAAACTACCTTGAGCGTGGTTGCACCTTAAGGCATACAAAAAAATGTGTTACAAAATTATACTATTTTGAAATTATATTTGTTTTAATGCAAAGTCTTATGTCAAAAGTAAATTTTTTCAAAAGTAAGTTTCCAAAACGTTACAAAAACATATTCTAATCCTCAACAAAATAAAAAAGGCAATTTCTAAACGTTTTTCAAGCGACCTCACAACGAATCCATCAAAAAACTTGTGTAAACTGGACATTCCAATATTACGCACATGGAAATACAAAATGTATTAAACCTACAATAACCTAGAAAACAATTCGGTCTAGAAATCTAGATCACGGGACACACACGGAAACATCTTGTTAAAACTTTTAACTATTTACTGTGCGCATTGTCAATACTTTAGGAATTAGAATTAAAATGATTCCGAATAACATTACACTTTGCTCTTTGTAGATAAATCAATAAGAGTATTTCTATTAATTGTTGGATTTGGCACTTTAAGTCTATACTAATCGTATTTTAAGAAAATCTCGAATCTTGATGTTGGATTACATAAATTCGCAGAGGCCCAAATAATTATTTTACGCCTTAATTACTTCTCTTGTACGCTGACAGTGCATTTATAATTTATTATTCAAGTTGTAATATGTATTATGGCAGCCCAAGATACAAGCGCAGCTTAGTTTGGGTGCCACTGGCAACTGATGTATATAAATTATGTACTTTACTTGAAATAAATAAATGAATAAATAAATAAATTATTTTTAAATTAAAGATGTATAGATGGATTGGAGATCACTGGCCATAAAGTGATCCTTATATCCTTCGCAATAAAGCCTGACTTCAATACAATTTTTACTATTTTCAGATATAAATTGAATTATCAACGAATAAATACAAAACAATCTAATTATTCCACGTAGTAAAATACTCGGCTGTTAGACAAAATATCAGTTAAGAAGCTGTAACGAACTCCATCCATCAAGAGTAAACTTGAATGATTCAACTTTGTAATGTTATTCGGTCGTGACATACAGGTGATTTTTCATATACACAAATATTTTGTACTGTTTAGAAACTATGTAGAAATCTTAATTAAAACATTAGTCTTTAGCTAAAATATTTGAGACCACTATAAGCTGGGGTAGTCCAGCTTGGTTCTATTATAGAAGACCAAAACTCACCAGTGTAAAGGGAAATCAATAGGATAGGGTTGATAAAATAAGATGAAAAGATCATTTGGCACAATTTTTCAACAATACAAAAGTACATGCTGATTTTATGATGCGAAATTCTAGAAAAATCACCCTTATGTAAGGAGAATTACGTATTTCAATAGATATTATTGGCACACAAGATATTAAAATCCTGCTGTAAACTAACAAGTACGATAAGTCGAGAAAGCGTATTTTTGAGCATAACTTCTGTACACATGTGAGCACAAAATATCAAGTTTTTACAAACTTGACTTGAAATATAGTCATTTTGGACTTACATATCGGTGGGCTTGCCAAATACGCGCATTTCCAACTTTGCCGCAAAGTTAATATTTCTCGTCTGAACTGAAAATTAAATATGACAGAACTTCGAAATTTGGAGCAAAATATATGATATTTTTTACATTGTTATTATCTCACTGGTTAGTCCACAACATAATTATAAATAACACTCAAAACCCGTAAATCTCCATAAATTGGTACAAAACTTTGTAACGTTCGTTTCTAAGACTTATAATTACCACATGATATTATGTATCTACTTCTACACATATATATGTATAAATACATACAAAGGAACGTTGCACGACATATAGATTGATGTATATTATATTACACTAAATTCACTGATTGTTTTGAAAGAACATCGGTGTTTGAAAAAGGCCTTTTTTGACTTATGACCATAGGACAGATGAATCTTTCAAAACGATCTATATAGAACAACACCCATATTTTTGTATATATGAATACTATCACCTAAATATTAATGGCGATACAAACACACTAGAAATAGTTATTTACATTTTTTTATTATAAATACATATATTTAGAATTTAATTATGTCTCACCTATAATTTATTATGACGAAAAGATATTTTTATGAATAAAATTTCGGTGGAAATAATACACATTCAAACGTTTGGGGCAAATGATGGTTATATATGTACATGTAGCATGCTGGCAGTGACCATAATCTAATATACAACAGAACAAAATATACAAAAATCAATAACAAATAAATACAACGCGAATTACCAAAACCGAAAAACAATTATAGACAATAATACAAAAAATACATGGTATATTACATTGTTAATTTCTAATTATTAAAAAAATCACATCGATTTAGACATTAAATTTTATTACAATACTGAGGGAACACCACATTCAACTGTAGCTCTACATGACTAGAGTAAGGATTTCCATGAACTCGTTGTATGATGTTTTTATGTATAATCACAATTTGTAATTGATGTAAATCCGTCTTATAATCACAAGAATCATTATTTTTGTACATATTTTTTTTATTGCTACTGGATGACGAGACGAGCATGAAACTCGCCTGATTGTAAGCTATACGACCGCCCATAAACAGTAGCAACACCATACATAATATTACCGTATACACGCGAGGTGTATTTAATTTTATGAAATTTGGCTAAAGTATAAACGAATATTTTACTCAATACTTCGCTAACAGTTTGTGCATCAAAATCTGCCTGGGTCACTTGTTTATTTTTTTATTAAATATTGCGGTTTGATCTTGAAATTCAGACAAAAGTGAGTAAAATCATGGGAATACATAAGCATGTTCACATTTTAAACAAACTTTATTGGATATCAGAGTGCATTGGGTAATACCAGATCACGGGGTAATTCCGTTGTTTCTAGATTACTGCTCAACTAATGAAAACCAAATTGTGGCAAACAATTGTGGTGCATATAATGCACTTCAGGCTATGTGGTCCGTATTGGAAAATGTTGTAGGGTTTAGCAGTAATATTGAAATAGCGGGATTACCCCGTAACCGGTATTACCCAAACGCACCCTATTTAAAGTATTTCTACGTGGACAGTAATTTCTAATTTGATGCTACTGTGCATCGTTGCCGTGATTGCCTAGTAGGTAGCTTATCGCCTAATCCAATCCAAATCTGACTTGTAGTAGTGGAATCAAATACTATATGCTGCTTGCTTGGTGATCAAGCTAAAAGCCTCGCCAGACTGAGCGTTCTCTTGGCGTGCGAATTACTATGACAATGTATGGAAGACGCCACAGAGAAACTTGCCGCGCGTAGCTTGTCGTGGTGGTTCGACGAGCAGAAATAAATATCCTACCCAGCCACACGCTCTGTCACGAGACTTTTTTACACTTATAAAAAAACACTCGCAGAATTAGCACAAGTCTTATGTGCTTACTGGAAATAACAGGAATTCAAACCGACCACGTCGAGTCTCGTCTGGTTTTATTTTCAGAAACTACTGTTAATGTGCATTTCTGAGCATAGTTAACCAAGGGCCTAGGCAAAAACAAAAAATGGGCTCTCTCAACTGATGCGGAAACCCGGGCGAAGGTAAAAAATAAACATCTCCGATTTAACTTTTTGGTAAATAGGATATTTATTAGTTTTCAGTATGTTAGGATGGTGACATATAAAAAGTCATTGGTCACTGGTCAGGGTCCAAGGGCCCTTGAATTTGGGAGCCCCGGTGTACTGCACCGCCTAGCCCTACGGTAGCTACGTTCCCAATCTCAACTATATTATAATCTCAACTAAATATAATAGGGATCATTGGAAAATGTTTTTTTTTTTCTAACGACTGATTTTTCTATCTGCAGCTCAAAGTTATTCATAAAATGTTAAACAAAAACAAATTATAAGCTACAACTACATGAATAAAATAGGTCAGTTATTTGATATTTATATTCATGGCTATAATTTAATTATTGAAGTATTTATATCTTATCGAAAAATCACATTCAATCAATTTTGTCGGGAACAGCAACCACATTATTTCTGATTATAAGTCGTATTCACATCAGTCCAAACCCCATATCTTACTCATATCCCTGTTACTGTCAGATTCAATACAATACACGAACCATGTCTCACAATATTATTGCTTAGATTTTTTCAAATAAACACTAATTACATTTAACGACATCTATCCACGGAATGGTGAACGAAGGCTATTTTTCTCTCTTGGCTTTGAACGCGTTTTTCTATATTGTGATAATTCCAGGTAAGAGCTCATGCACACGATACTCATTAAACTAGCGGATGACGCGTGTCAGATGCCACTAAAACGCGTACTGAACGCGATTTGTGTGTTTCTCTTTTACATACAGAATAATGGTCGCTCTATAATGCACAGAGTGTGCTAAACGCGCGTCGTCAGCGTGTTTAAAATATATCTGCATAGGCCCTTATAAATGGCTTATAATAAATCAAATAGCAATGGCATTTAGGGAACGGAGAATCCGGAATATTTTTATGCCAATAGCGCTTGACAAAACCACCAAAAGAATAAAAAACAAATCAGTATCTTTTTCACATAAAATCAAGCGTATATAGGTCAAATTTTAAGCATCTGACCGTGACCTAGTCATGCGAAATACGGCCTTAAGAACCTACTTAGAGAAGGACACTGATGCGTTACAAAATATTTCCTACCCAACAAACTGTATGAAAATATTTAAGTATTTTACATAAATATAAAAGGAACACGGAAGATTATTCAAACAAGATTTGTGCAAAAAGCAGAATTGTGGAATGAATACTAACGCATACAGGATTTCCGATCTACGTAATTATCTATTTTAGGAAATAATTATTGTGATAAGGAGACTTGCAGCAATAAGATACATAATATGGTACCAATTGAAAAAAAAGATTAACTAGTAAAATCAAACACATTTACAAAAAATAAGCAACAAAATAAATTCGAAAGCCTTTTCAAAACCAGTCATTCCCACCTCGCATTAAGCATGATAGAAAAACTTCTTCTAAATTCGTAATATTAACCCTACAAGCTCAACCTTTATTCAGAACATTGAGTAAGGACAAGAGGGATACTGTTAAATTATTCTTCTATTTATCCGTCAATATTTCACAAAAAAATAATCATATTAAATTTGGAATATTTTTATATGCAGGACAAATTGATGATTTCTGTATTGTGCTGATAAAAAAGGTCGTTATATGTAAATATTTCAAACTGTATCGGAAATAAATATCATTGCTTAACGGGAATCAAACGACTTTAATAAAACTGCGCATAAAGAAATATCGATAAGGTATAAAGACCATGTTAGTATTATCGAAGAAACTGGAACAGAAATTGTGGACAAAGTTTGCAATTGTGTTTTCTTGACGCAAAACAATAACTTGCTCAAAAGCAAACACCAAGTCAATAAACAAAAATAAAGTTGGACTGTCCCATACATTGATTTAAGCAGGCCAAACTAAATCTTCGTATTGTATTTCATTAAAAACACAATACAGAAATCTTTTTTAACAAAAGCAATATACTCAAGAACCAAATATCACACAACGTTCTAAATTACCTACGTATGGACGGGATGTTCAACTCACTAATGAAATTAAATTGTTTCACAATAAATTGCTTTCAACAAAATCAACGTCGGGTAAAGTTTTCAGTTTCCACCGCATATCGTTAAATTATTCATTTTATATCTCATTTAGTTAAATTTCAAACTAATAGAAGTTTCGAATTTAATGCATGCAATTTGATTTGTTCAGTAAACACGCTCGTACAACCGCGCTCCGTCTGAAGCTCGCGTAATTTCGTATAGTGAATCAATAACAACCAAGCAACACCTAGATTTTGAGCAAATATTTGAGGATTGCACAATTGCACAAGTATTAGAAACGGTGTTGATTGGTTTAAACTGTTGTGATTTAATATTGGCTGCATTGTACGACATTCTTACTGTTGCCATTTTTGTTGCAAGAATACAGTTTACTTTTCATACCAGACTGCATGAATTAAATTTGTTAAGCAAGGCCAAGACCGGGCAATCAAGTCTTGGCACTACTAAAATCACACGAATCCAACTGCGAAACCCGTGTTAAAGCTCATCACAATTCACACCTAATTGTAAACGCCCCTAGTCATCGCCTCTCTGTTCCTGTTATGCCATTTGCAAGTCAAAATCCTCACGTACGTCCTTCTGAAGGTGGCGTTGCATAACGCATAGCATACTGGGTTAATTGTAGAGTTAATATAACATAGCGCATAGAAGAAAGACCAGAGTTCGTCAGGTATACATTTCGTGCATGCTGTTAAAGGTTTGAGTAATACAAGAATGTTGTAAGGCGTCCAAGTTATGATAAATGATAAGAGAATAGCCGAGAGCGTTTTAGCCGCTTTGGTCTCTTGTTTCTTCTCTTGCGTCTTCTTCTTCTTCGGCTGTTTAGCGATCCCCTTCCCTGCTAGCTGTTTGGGAATTATTTTCGCGTTGAGAGGTATTCTTACGTCTTGTATATGAGACGTCCTTCTGGTCAGCGCGGCGTGTCCCGCTGGATGCAGGTTAAGTTCGGAATCTCCCCTCGTGGGCCGATAGTGGGGTCGGCCTTGGGGCGGAGACTCCTCAGTAATCATCTTGATCGTTGGTCTTTCTGTGTCAACATCAGGTAGTCTGATGAGAATGGTGTAAACTGAATCCGCTGATGCGGACTTTGGTGCTGGTGAGGTAGTGGCGTTGATTCGTGTGTTTGGAGGGAGAGAGCGGCTGTCCCTCGCTGCAGACATCACTGCGGGGGGGTCATAGGTACGGCGGAGGGGGGAGGTGCCTCCGTCCCCGGACCCGCTGGAGCCGCCGCGCGTCGCGTATGGGTCTCTTATGACGTTAAGTGATGTACACCTGGTGGGACAACAAAACATAAAATAGTACAACTTTAACAATAACAGAATATTGAAATTATACTATTATAACGCGTTTTATCGCGGTTTTTTATTTAATTTTTCTCCGATAAAATCCGTTATAATAGTTTAATTTCAATGTCTAACATTCGCGTAAACATAAGGAATAACAGAATACTATTTAATAAGGATTATTTGAGAAAATTATTATTTTTAACCGGCGGTAAAGAATAAGATGATTTCCAGTTCGAAGAAAATTTTGCCTTGTTAGAAAATTCTGTCCCCTGTATACCATTTTCTATAGCTATACTTATTTCTATGACCCTTACCTGGACACAGAGCTCTGTAGTGGCGTCTCCACGGAGACAGGCGTCGCGTACCCAGGGTCCGAGGGTTCCTCCTCGGGCTCAGTGTCCTCCGTGTCTTCTCTCCCGGAGTGCCACCACGCGACGCACCACGCCCTCACAGCCGCCAGACCGCGCTTCTGTCTTCGAGAACTTGAGGTCTGAACAAACATATGGGACATTAGCTAGTTCTTTTAAATATTTGGGTCAGTTATAATATTCGAGTTACACATAGTCCTGAGCTCACAGAAGCCAACAATTAGATAGATTTTATTATATATATCGGCAAACAATCAAGTTATCCTGAAATTAAGTGATGTAGTGAACGTAAACTTCTCCTTGTAAATGGATCATGATCATAGATGATGATAGATGCTCTGCCGGCTATAAAAGAAATAGGGAGTAGAAGGGTGGGGGCTGTGTCATAAATACGATTCACTATGAAAGACCGGCTCATCAAAAAATAATAAAACCATACTAGGCAAATAGTACTTGAAACTCACACAAAATGTTACCTGATCCGAATCTAGGACCTCCTGATCATCCATATACGCTTTAAACTAAGGAGGTTAAGTTAAATTACCGATCTAAAACGTAGTAAGTTTCGGTATAACATCAGATACCTCGTAACCAATCAAAAGTCATTAAGAAGTCGTACAACTTCGCAGAACTTGATATTAATTCGCTATAGATTCACAACAGGCCTGTCTCATTGCGCCTCCGTGCCAAATGGTTCCCGGTGCTTGCAATTGGCAGTCTTCCAGACTCCGTCGTTGCCTTATCTTGTTTGTCACGCGAATATGAACCGTATATGTTCGTGATATGGGCATAATAAATGTAGCTTCCTCGTAAGAGTTTAGTGTAAATAAATGTGTGGACATTTTTAGTGTTTGCGACGGTGTATGTTTTCGTATGCTTTTAATAAAATTTGATAAAAACGGTCTTAATACCGAAGGTAAGGTAGAAATTAGGAAAGGTTTATTAAATAAAATAAGTACATTTTACCTAAAAACTTTTTTAAGATTTGTAAATGTTAGAAAATAACCTATGATTCTAGTTATGTACTTCTTGGTTACCATTACCACTTCATACATAGTGTATTGGCGGACTTAATGCTATGTAAATTTACGCATTCTCTACCATCTAAAAATTCGGAATTTGTATATTTAAGTTAAGATATATGTGGGATAAAACTAACCCACAAACCTACCCAGAGATAAACAAGAGCGGACACACAAATCTGAGCGTGAAACTGGCCCAATTTGCGCGAAATGTAAAACGACGGCAACACCACAACCGCCCGCCACTGACTGATGCAATCCAATTTAACAAAGTCTGACATGGGCTGGCAAACCGTTATGTCGTCAAACTAAAATGTTGCCTTAGTTATAGTTTTTTGAATTGGAAATTCATAAAAACACTAGAGTGTTGTATTTTACATCTATACATCTATACATCTATACATATAAATAAAATTGGAGTGTCTGTTTGTAATATTGAAGTAACCGTTTTTTGCTACATGTATATGAATATATAGACGGTACATACACCAAAATAACATTTTTTACAATTTTTGTCTGTCTGTTAGTCTGTTTGTTCCGGCTAATCTCTGAAATGGCTGAACCGAATTTGACGGGACTTTTATTGGCAGGTAGCTGATGTAATAAGGAGTAACTTAGGCTACTTTTCATCCCAGAAAAAATAAAGCGGGACTTTTATCCCGGAAAAATCTTTTCACGCGGGCGGAGCCGCAAGCAAAAGTCTAGTACAGTATTAAAACTGGATGAGCTAGTTGCATTTCTGTCTACATCTTCGTAGATAAAGATCGTGAGTGTGTGCTGTAGGTATTTATATGATTAAGATTCCACGACGACATATGCGATTGCTAACTAATCTATATACTAATATATAAAGCTGAATAGTTTGTTTGTTTGAACGCGCTAATCTCAGGAACTATAGGACCGATTTTGAAAATTCTTTCACTAATAGGAAGCTACATTAGTCCTGAGTGCTATAGGCTATTTTTATCCCGGAAACTGCGTTATATTATTATTAATTTGTGTTAAAGCTAGTAATTCATACTAATATATTAGGGACATTCACATCCACAGACGTTTGCTGGTGGTAGGATCTAAGATGTATCCGCATGGATTGTAACCACCATAAGTTATTAAAATTCGCTAAAGTGGCCTACGTAAGTGTGTCGCGTTCCGGGATCAGCCTGTGTATATTCGGATCAAACAGGCCGGCATAATTGTATCGACTGACGAGACATAATCGTCGCTCGTCACTCGACACTTTATCTGGATCTCTCTTGGCTTAATGACCTTAGATTTTTAAATACAATTAGGGGAGTTAACTAACAAGTAATTTACCCGATGCTAAGTGAATGATCTAAAGTCCCAGGCGATACTCAGAGGTCAATTTACCCCCTAACTCTGTTTGCATTAGCCTGTACGCAACATCCGCCGTTAATAATAATTAATCCCTAGTGAACAGCCTCTCTACAATCCATCGCATATTACTCTAATGCTGTTATATCACTGGTAAGCCAGGAATGTTAGAAGCTAAGAGTAACCAAAATAACATATAGTGCATCAGGCTTTTCTCTCTTTTTAGGTGTAGGCAAAGGTCTCAAAAAATAGGGGCGAGCTTCGAAAGGCTTTAGCTTAACGGTAATCCATACAAGGCGCAATTATGATTTTGTGTTGATATAGAACTGCAAAACCCAGTATCACTTTACCTGCCTCTGAGATCGAACGAGAGATCTCGGCAAGTCAGTCGTACCGTCATACAACTACGCCACCGAGGCAGTCGTAATTTAGTTTTTAACCTCATAATATCCAGTAATTCTTATGGGCAGTAGTCCATCAAACCCGTAATAATGCTTGCACGCTGCTCCTCGAGGCAATTCTTGTGCGCTGGGTCTTCACACTCAATGCACGCCCATGCGCGGGGGTCATTGGTCGCGGGCCGAGGCACACAGTTCAGTGTGTATACCTCTTGGTTGAAAAACACATTGAGGCCTAAAAAGGCCTGCGAACATTTCCTGGCACCCTCTCTTGCCGCCCATCCTGGGAACCTTCCTCCCTTCCCCCACCTTCCCTTCCATATTGCTCCTCCACTCCCAGGCCCCTGCAGTCGTTAAGCCGGGGGACTCCAGTATCCCATTCGCAGGTTTCTCCCGGAGTTGACTGCAGGATCGCCTACCTAAAAAAAAATGCTTGCACCCTTAACTTAGCGGTAGAAATAGACACAGCAGTACCATTCCGTTTTCTTTTTTATACAGACTCAGTAAAGAGACCCTACTGCACCTGATGGTAAGTGAATTAGGGTTCAGATAGATGAACTGACGAGAAATGATTACCTCTCGCCAGTCGACACAATTATGCCGGCGTGTTTGAAACTGTATATACACAGGCTGATCTCGGAACGCGACACACTTACGTGGGCCACTATGGCGGGTTTTAACACTTTGTTTTTTTTATTGCCTTGAATGACGAGACGTGCATGCCGTTCGTCTGATGGTAAATGATACGACCACCCATAAACAGTAGCAACACCATCCAGCACGTTGAGTTACAAAGTACTGTGTGGCATTCCACTGCGCTCATCATCCTGAGATAGAAGATGTTAAGACTCATTATGTCCAGTAGTTACACTGGCTACAATGTCCTTCAAAGTGAAACACAACAGTGCATGCACACTACTGCTTGGCGGTAGAAATAGACATTGCGATGGTACCCACCCAGACGGACTCTTACATATGAGACCTACCACCAGGTTGAGTATGATGGTCGCTATCCGGGCGAGCACAAATATCCTACCAGCAACATAGATCATCCTATTTAGTAAACAACTTATCAACATAGACTTATCAACATCAATAACAGACAAGTGACAGAAGCGTGGATTCTAGAAAGGTCCATAGACATACGGATAGTACAAGCGCAATTGAATTACACTTCGATTCCACGTCGGGTGAACTCGCAATATCATAGTTCTGAAAGTTCCAGATTAACTACCGATCACTCGGGTCGGGAAACTTTGTAAGAAATACTGAGTTTACTATAATATCTTTGGAATAAGCTTTGCTGCGGTATCGGTTGACGTATAGTAGGTGTTGCTCTCGGCTTTGCCTACGTGTAAAGCCTTTCTCGCTACAAAAAAAACCCTAAATTTGTATTTGTATAAATCACTGTAGCGATCCATAACGTAGACGTTACATCCATCCATCTGTACGACACCAGCTAAATCTAGTTACAAAATCTGATTAAAAATTCAAATATTTCCCACGGGAGCAAATTACTGGGATCAAAAGTAGCCTATATGTTACTCACAAACATTTGCAACTCTTGGAAAGAGTAAAATAAGATGCCCGACTAGGTAGTGATCACCGTACACAATATTGAAATAGGTTCTATGGTAGTGGCTCTAGTGGTATCCTGGATAGTTTAAGCATCGCGCAGATGTTGTCAACTTGTTGACAACTTGAAAAACACTACACTCTTAGAATAATAACACATAGAAACCGTGAACATACACGCTTAGTGAGGCAAGTAAAACTAGGCTAAATTAGCCTAGTAACCAAACATCCCGCGTCAGTGCTCAAGGCCGAATCGTAGCGCTATCAGCTCTCGATATTTTATTTTAAAATGATGGTTTGTGCAATAAACTGATGTCACAGTATCTCGGATAATTTTAAGAAACATTGTAACATAACATTTCACATGCAATTACTACGATTAATCTAATATTTTGACATAAAATAATAGCTAAATCAAAAACAATAATTCAAAAATTTTATAGACGCCATTATATCAAAATGTTGCCAAAAAAAAAGAAAATTGATACCCCAAATGTTGATGTTCATATTCTAAAATTAATATATTTCTAAAATTAACTTATTTAATTGGTACCTTTGCATGATTTGGAATTGTGTTGCCAGTATTATGAAAATAATATTTTTCTGTTGAGTTGATTTTAATTGACATTTCAAATTTTAACAACCTTATATTATTATTTTAAATGAAAATAGTTCTAAAATAAGGACACCTGTATCTTTTCTTTTTTAGAAATTATGAAGTTATCATTTATAATTATAACTTTTTTTTTTTTTTTCAGCAGACGTAAGCACTAAGCTTCAAATGTCGTCAATTATTTGGTTGAATGGTGAATGGTGATGCTGCCTTTTTTACTATGATTCGCAAAAAAACCGTAATAAAATAGAACCAGATACATTTGATATTATTGACATAAATAAAGGCATTCATTCATATCATCATCATAAAACTAGAATGGAGGCAAAGGTAAATACCGCATTCAACCGTTTAATTCACGTCATCAACGTAATTTGTTTTTAATTTGGTACTGTTTTGGTCATTCTAAGGGATTAATTTTATTATTTTTTATTTCAGATTTTTATCATTATAATTAAGGATAAAGTAATCCCTTACTGTAAACAATAATAATAATTCCATAATTAAATAATCCTAATTAAATAATGACTTAAGGTTTTGGGGAACATCCGATACCACTAGCAACATTATTTGCACCCTTGTGTGCGTGTGGCAGAACGTCAATACGTGTGGCCTACGCCTACATCAATGAATTTTATGCTTCACACTTGACAGTTTTTTGATATGAAACTATCATTCTTGGCGTTATTATTCTATGACTACACTACTATAAAACTGAGTTGTCAACTTCAGCAACTGTTCATTTCATAATATTTTTTGATAGTATAGTGAGACTTACTTGGCAACGTATTCTGAGCGTCTGCACGTCGCTTAAGCAGATTTTAAGTAAACGAGGTGCCTATTTTTTTACTCTATTTGACATATTGAATATATCGTACTTTCTAAAAACAGGGTCATCATCCCATGCTTAGAGTAAAAAGACCGCTCACAGACCGGTACTCTGTTTTATTGCAATTTCATTTCGATTACGCACAACCCTAAACTAATTCCGACATAAAACACCAAACGAGCGAAAACAATGCGAAAACAATTTTATGTAAACCAACTAACAAGTCGGAATTGTTGTGCAAAACCCATTTGTTCGAATAAAGGCAATAATCGAATGAACAGGCCGAAATGTGTCCCAAATGGAACGCGGCCCAGTCGTACCAGCTTCTGCTGTGAAACACCATCGGCGCTGTGACGTTTATTAACTAGGGCTGCCAATATTCAGTTTCCAATAAATTGGCCTTTGTTTGAAGGGAAAACAGAGTTGCAAGTTGGGCTTTTACAACGTTTAGGTTCTGTATGTATCGAATTCTTAAAATACTTTTCTTTCTTTCTAATTCCAAACTCGAGCAACTTATTAATTTTTGTAATCCAAAAATATAACTAAAATGATGCCTTATTAAAAAACTTGGGTTCGATTTTAACTTAACAGCAAGATAATACATTTATATTTATTAATATTTAACTGGACTAAAATCCTTCATTATTATTCATGAACATTGGAAAATTAACAAGTTCTGAGAAAGTGATGACGTCATTGGAGATAATGAAATTAATCTAATTACAGAGGATCAGCAAATTAAAATACAAGCACAAATATTCCTCTTCATTTTCTAATAGGATTTTATCCATTTCAGTTAATTGAAACAGCCATTAGCATACAAAGTTAGATCAAAAGAACCATCATAAAGAAAATCAAAGCAAAATTTCTGACCTGCACGCGAAACCCTTTGTAGCATAAAGAATATTTTTTAATTTTATTATTCCGATAATTGGATTGTGGGAAGTTAACCTAGGTTTTATTTTTTACATCCAACAATATTTACGGACTTTTATTTATTCACTAGACTCCGCTCGCATGAAAAAGATTTTCAGGGATAAAAATATTTTCCCGCGATAAAAAGTAGCCTGTAGAACTCAGGGGTAATGTAGCTTCCTATTAGTGAAAGAATTTTCAAAATCGGTCCAGTAGTTTTTGAGTTTATCCATTAAAAATAAACAATCAATCAAATCTTTCCTCTTTATAATATTAGTATAGATATAAATAACACTTTGTATACAAAAAGTATAAAGGCGCTCTTAATGCCTTTTGTGTTTATAATAACTACTAGTGTCTAGTAGACTGATCGGATGACGTAGTTGTGTAGCGATATGTCTGCCTCGCTTTCGGGTTCGATTCCCAGGTCAGGTAAAGTGATATTGGATTTTTCTGCTCAGTATCAGAGTCTAGAATACTGTCCGGTAAACGGCAATAGACCGACCTTACATGAAACCTAACATAGCTATCTCAATGTTTGCGTAACAATTTTCTTTACCCCTGAAAAAGCCGGGATACTACGTAAACTAATTAATATACATTCCAAAATACACACGTGTCAAAGGTCAACAGCCTTTTGACAGTCATTTGAACCTAAGTTACTTTTTAATATATTGCTGAATTCACTTTATTAATTTGTTATTAGTATGTAAGCTTTCCTTGAATAAAAAAATCACAAAGTCCCATCTGTGCTTTGATTACTGATAGCATTAAATTGCCCGGGTCAGCAATGGTCATAGATTAATGGCCGCTAACCTGCCGTCTTTGTGCTGTTTAGTGCATCACTGCTCAATAGATCTCTAGGGAAGGTAGGATCAAAGGTAGTGTTGGTCGGTTACGCAGCTTAGCATTAGTCACGTTCAGCCGCCATGCTAGTCAGTATGCTTAGAATGTGCTAAAAAAAGACAATACGGCACGTGGTTTTATTGGGATTGGTTGAGAAACTAACACATGACTGAAGTATTGATCTCTCGATCAATCACAAACATGAAAAATTAAACGAAATCGACTTACGAGTTGCGTTTTTTGAAGACATTCTAACGCGCTAGACAGACGGCAGTCTGTCTAAGAATGGTACTGTCTGTGGACAACTGTTAAATAAGGCTTTTAATAACGAGTTATCTTACTAATATTATAAATGCGAAAGTTTGTGATTTTTTTTGGATATTTATTTGTTAGAAGTAAACGCAGAAAAATATTAACGGATTTGAATGAAATTTAGCGCACGAAGAGATCATGACCTGCATTAACACATACTTTTTATCCCGGTAATGTGTCCCATGGAAAATAATGGCATTTTTTTCTAATTTTTTAAATACATGGCACCTGCGTCGTATAGTATTTTAGGGACTTTTCACGCGGGTGAAGCCGCAACACCTAGTCAATAATAAATAGTTTTATATACTTACTTCGTGAGGAAACCTACATACCTGACAATTCTCCATAAGAATCTCGAGGGTATGTGAAGTCTGCCAACCCGCACTAGGCCAGCGTGGTGGACTAAGGCCTAACCCCTCTCAGTAGTAGAGGAGGCCCGTGCTCAGCAGTGGGCAGTATATAATACAGGGCTGATGATATACCTACTTAATAATGAATATTTTGAATCCAAAAATGTATAACCTATTCAGTGCCTTGCCCTTGACTCTGTTTTTAAACGTAAAGAAGCGACAAAAGTAAACAATACACAAAATATAAAAACTATAGTGCTTAGAAAAGCTAAGGAAAGGTTTTTGGTGGTAAGTCTCACGTATGCAAGAGGCTGGGTAGATACCACCACAACATCTATTTCTGACGTCAAGCAATATTGTGCAAGAATTATATTGATTTGAGGGACATTGTTGCCAGTGTAATTACTGGGTGTGAGGATAAACACGTGATTCTGATGATCCGTCCATGCCCAGTAATGATAGAACAAAAAAATCGTCCATAGGATATGACAGTGCAAAAAAATATATTGATGGTTCGCGCCCCTATTTCTTTCTTTTGTATAATTTTTCTTTAAAATTAAAGCAAATCCTAATTATACCAGCGCGTCATCATCCTCAATCGATGCCATCACGAAAAGAACTGAAGACCGCTTCGTTATACCAGAACGTCCCCATACACGCTACCGGCGTGTGGTTGACCCGCTCAGAAAACCTTTTTTTTTTTTTTTTTTTTTTTTTTTTCGCGGAGAAAGTTACTTATTACTACCGCCCAGCCTTCAAGGGGGGCGACTGAGCGGTTATGTTGGGTTCACCGTGCCTTACGACCCGGCGTTGAGCCGCCCGGAGAGATGTAACCATCGGGCGACCGCCGGGCCGAGTCCCTAACCTATGTACAACGCACGGCATACCAACCAAAACTCCGCGGTGGCCATCTTCGGCGCATTAGGGACGGCTGTGGGCTTCCTCTGACGGAAGTGTCTAAGTTGTCGTCCGCAGCCGCCCCTGCGCGGTGCCGCCAAGTGCGGCCCGTCTCCTGTTGTGGGGGGGGCTCAGAAGCCCCCGCGCACCGAAGGACGCTCTCAGCGTCAACGGCAGCGTGAGGCCTACCAGCCACGCTGCCGTCCATCACAGGGATCGCAACAATGTGCCAATAAGAACACAAAATTAAAGACGGACAGCCCCCTGCCGCCCGCCTGCGACCCCCGGTGGCCCCTATTAGTCGCCTTTTACGACAGGCAGGGGATACCGTGGTGGAATTCTCCAAACGCCCCCAATCCACAGGGCGGAAGACGCCGGTCAGTCGTCCACCCGGCGCCTCCTACGTCTTGTCTGGCGGCGGGAGGGATCTCCGCGCCTCCGATCCCTCTCGGCACTCTCCTTCCGCGAGAGGACCACCTCACAGAAGTGTGCCACCGCACGCCAGGACCTCCGGCTGTCGACCATGGAAGCGACCACGGCCGGCAGCGAGAGGTCTCCTCCGACGACTGCTCTGAGAGCGCTGCGCTCCTCATCCCAGGCTGGGCAGAACTCTAAGGTATGCTGGGCCGTATCCAGCGGGCAGTTGTCACAGTGGTGACACACGGCCGACACCTCCTTCCTCACTACCCGCCACAAGTACTCACCGAAGCAGCCATGCCCGGCGAGCACCTGCGTCAAGCGAAACGTTGCCGCACCGTGGCGCCTGTCCAGCCATTCGGCAAAGACAGGACGCACTGCCGCGACGACCCTGAGCCCCGCTGACGGGGCCTCCAGCCTGAGACGCCACTCCTCCACGGCGGCTCGCCGTAGGGAGGCCCTCATGGCCTCCACCTCCTTCAGGGCCGGATGTTGCCCGCGACTGGACGCCTCCTCCCGCCAATGAAAGACATCGGAGAGGGATTTGGCGTCCAGATCCCAGGGCAGAAATCCGGCCAACAAACAAGCCGCCTCGAAAGAGACCGTGCGGTATGCCCTGATCGCCCGCTGCGCCAAAGCTCTCTGCGGAGTGCGCAGGAGGGCGACGCAGGGGCGGTTCAGGGAGTCAGCCCAAACGGGGCTGCCATAGAGGGCCATGGACCGCACGACTCCGTGATATAACCTCCGGCAAGGGATGCCAGGACCTTCCAGGTTGGGCAGCAGGCTGGACAGAGCGCCCGCTGCCCGAGACAGTTTCGTCCCCAATTTCTTGAAATGGGCGCGGAATTTCCATCGGCTATCTAAGACTAAACCTAGATATTTCATGTCTTTGCCGATGGGAATCCGCACCCCCTCAACCACGATGTGGGCACCGGCCGGTGGCCCTCTCCGAGGCCCGTGGAAACAAATGGCCTCGGTTTTCTCGAGGGCCACCTTCAAACCCAACCGTCGAATCCGACTTACTACTTGGCCGGTGCCCACCGCCGCCAAGGTAGCGGCGTCCCGGAACGTCCTGGCGGTCGCTGTGACCAATGTGTCGTCGGCGTAGCACGTCACGCCGACGTCCCAGAGATTTGCACCACGGAGCACCCAGTCGTACCCGATGTTCCACAGGAGAGGGCCCAAAACCGAGCCCTGTGGAACACCGCGCGACATCGCTCTTCGGTGCCACCCGCCGTCGGCGCCCGGATACACCACGTCCCTGTCAGACAGGTACGCGTGCACCAGACGCCGAAGATAGGGCGGCACCACGTGGTACCGCAGTGCCTCGTGAATGCAGGGCCAGGGCAGCGTGTTGAACGCGTTGGAGATGTCCAAGGACACCGCGACAACTACTCCGCCTCCGGCCACTGCATCCTCCGCCTGTGCCTTCACCCGCAGAATCGCGTGGACGGTGGAACGTCCCCTCCTGAAGCCAAATTGGCTGTCGGCCAAGTTCGGTCCGACCCTCTCGAGGTGCTCGACGAGGCGAGCATGGACGATACGCTCGAAGAGTTTGGCGACCTCGTCGAGCAATACGATGGGCCGGTAGGCCGACGGCGACTCTGCGGGTCGTCCTTCCTTCTTCAGCAGGACGAGCTTCCCGGTTTTCCAACGCGCCGGGAAGACGCCCTGCTCCAAACAGGCGGTGAATAAACTGCGGAGCCTCGGGCCCAGGTGCTCGAGGGCCACCACCCAGGCTCTTCCTGGGATGCCGTCGAGCCCTGGGGCCGTTTTTTTGCTCCGCAGCCGAAGCACTACCGCCCGCAATTCTGCGGGCGAAACCTCTGGGATATCCCTTGCCGGATTCTCAATCGACGATGACGCCACATCCGGTGGCGCCATCGGTGGAGGAGTGGTCTCCACGGTGGCCGGGAACAAGGCCGCGACGACGTTGGCCAGTAATTCTGGCCGGAGACTCTGCGAGAGCGGGGGCGCCGCTGTACGAAGCTTATTCATTACCATACGATAGGGGCGCCCCCACGGGTCACCGTCGAGAGTCTCCAGGAACTCTTTTCGTGCCGCGACCTTGGCCCTGTGAACGGCCACCCGCAGCGCTCTCTTCGCCTCTTTGTAAAGGTCATAGAGCCGCCGCTCCTGGTCTGCGTGATCCCCACCTCGAAGCCTGCGACGACGATGCCTGGCGTATCGGCGGCGCGCAGCGACGCATGACGCGCGCAACTGCGCTAGCTCTGCCGACCACCAGTACACTTGTCGCCGCGGCGAGCGTCGGAGGGCTCGGGGCATGGCGGCGTCGCAAAGGTCCGACATTGCCACCCCGAACCACTCCACCTCTTGTTCGACCCGTACCGGCCCGTCCGGCACGGGGAGCCACGACATCACCAGAGCGGCCAACTCTAGGGCCTCTTTATTGAGGCGACGAGTTACCCACCGCGGGCCGTCCTGATTCGGGGCACTCGGTTCACCACCGGGCTGGATACTCGGAGACGCGGAGACGTCGAACCTGATGTAACGGTGGTCCGACATCGTCTCCACGTCCGCGAGGACTCTCCAGCCCCGGACACGGTGCGCGACGGCGGGACTTGCAAACGACAGATCAACAATAGACCCGCCGTTGTGCCGCACGCACGTGTGCACCGATCCCCTGTTCAGGACGACCAGGCCTACAGAGATCGCCCAGTCCTCCAGGACCCTACCGCGACCGCTCGTCGCCGGCGAACCCCAAGCTACAGACTTGGCGTTGAAGTCGCCGGCGACGACCGCCGGATAAGGTTGGCCTTGTTCCACCAGGGCCCCCAACCGAACAAGAAACGATTCGAATTCGGCGAGGGGTCTGTTGGGAGAGAAATATACTCCTACAACCCAAACGTCTCCCAACAGAGCCGCCACGCATCCCTGGTCCTTCGATATATTTTCGAAGGGCGGGGAGCCAGCGGCACCCTGGGTGATTATGGCCACCAAACCGTCTGTGTCCCCAGCCCAGTTGTCCCGGGGAGGGACAAAATACGGCTCAGCGACCACGGCCACTTGTACCGACCACTGCGCCAGGCTTTGGGACAGTAGGTCTTGGGCGCTGGCGCAGTGGTTGATGTTCGCCTGGAGGAACTTTAGGTCCATTATTGGGCGATCTCTTCAACACCTTCCATCTCGGCCTCTTGCGGTGGGCTTGCTGACTGCGGCTGGGTTGTGGCCACAGCAGCAGCAGCATTGCGTCGCGAAGGGCGGCGCCGGTTGCGGCGGGAGGAGGCGGGACACGCCTTCCCCCCGATTTGGTGCCCGGCAGGCTTGCCGGAGGCCGCGCAGACCACGCAGTTTGGCGCGGCGCTGCACTCACGGGCCTTGTGGCCTGTCTGGCCGCAGCGGTAGCACAGCGCGCTACGGTCCACTGCGCAGTCGCAGCGCTCTCGGACGTGCCCTGTCTCCAGGCACCGGTAACAACGAAGGGGCCGCGCCTCGAGCACAGCAACTCGAGCCGCGACCCAGCCGATCATTACACGGCCCGCCCCCCGCACTTTCTGGGCTGCCTTTATCGGCATCCGAGCCCAAGCCGTGCTCACGCCAGACCGGTCAGGACGGATTTGCCCTACCTTAACTGCCGCCAGGGCACACTCACCGGCCTTGGAGAGGGCCATTGCAACTGACTCAGGAGTGGCCGTGTAGTCCAACTCCGTGAGCCGCAGTTCCGCATGTTTAATGGGCCGAGAGACCCGAACGTCCTCCGACCCATTGAAACACTCCCTCAGCCTTGCAGCGAGGGAGTCGGCCTTCTCTTCCGAGTTAGCCCCGGGCACCTCGTACATTGGGGCACCCGTGGCCGCAAACTTTGGCCTCAGCCTTGTGATGTCAAGGCCGGTGAGGTCTACTTTCTCCTGCGCCTCCGTCAAAACCCTGGCATAGGTGATTCCCCTCGCTACCGCCGCTGGCGTCAGGGAAATCATGACGGCTGCGGACCGCGGTGGGCGGAGCTTGGGCTCAGCCCGGCGCGGCGGTTGCTGCTGATTTGCAGCCGGTGTCGCGCCGGACCTGGGCTTCGCCTTCTTCTTGCCCACCACGACCGTCCATTCCCTGTCCAGAGACGCTGGTGCCGGTGGCAGCGGGCGAGGCTCGCGGGGAGCTTGCTGCCCTGAGGCATTGGGTTTGTTTTCCCCCCCCTTAATTTTATGGTTCAGCTTGAGTGCCGGAGGAAGCGTGGGGGCCGGAGCGACTCCCTTCTCCGGTCTTTGGTCCTTCTTGTTGACCGATGCTTGCACCCCAGGTGGTTCCGCCACGATGAATCGGGGCGGAGCACTGGAGGGACCGGCGATTGGTATCAGGATGGGAGGACTGGGTTGGGCTACTCCCTTGCCCTTGCCTTTGCCATTGCCCTTACCTTTGTCCGAGGGCTGGGGTTGACCCCTGACATACCCCCCCTGTACCGGGAGCTCCACTACTTGGGCCCTGTTTTCATGGGCCAGAGGCGGTCTTATGGCCGGTCCCATGAGCAGGGACTCCATCCTTGCCCGCACCCTTGCCTCAATCATTTCCAGCATGTCCGCAGTTGGGCCTTTGCTGGCGGCCACCTCCAGGTCCTCGAGGCGGCGACGGAGTGAGGCATTCTCCTTCTGAAGCTGCTCAACTGCAGCCTCAAGGCGGGAACTCCTTTCCCGCCACCTTTTCGTCTCGCCTTCAAGGCCGGTGACCGAGGTCTCCGTTGCCTTGGAAGGCGTCAGTGACCCGGCAGAGCGCAGCCGCTTCGGCACTACTTTCTCCGCCTTTTGGCGGGCCTCCGCAGGCTTCCCGATATTGCGCTCTGTCTTCTTTAGGCTGCCCACCAAAGGTGGACCCCCTCTACCGCAAGCAACGGTCGCCCTCGTCTTCGGCGCCGGCTCATCCGTGTCGGTCGACAGGCTCCTCCAGAATCGCCCGCCAAGCACTGAAGAGCCACTGTCGCTGGACTCCGAGTCCACGCACATATCCTCAGGCCGTGCGACATCGGTCACGACTCCAGCGAGCCTCTCGCCCACATTCCCCCTTTCTGCTTCTGCGTCTTTGGGCTTGCGCCCTTCGACCTCCGCCTCTCCAGCCGGAACTGGAGTAGGCAACCTCGCCGATGCAATTTTGGTTTTTTTTTTTTTTAAGTGTAAACTATTCATATTTATTCCCACGAGTATGGGGGAAATAACAGTCCGCCCAGGCAGTGCCCCCTGTACCTGGGTAAGCCTAGCGTAACCCGCACAGAGTGTCGGCCGGTACTCTGGCGGGGGTCGCACTAGAGACCGAACTACCCATCGGCCATGCATCCCCTCGCGGTGCGCCGCCGCTTGGGATTCGGGGTAACTTTTTATAGAGGTTTTCTCCCTCGCAGTCCAGGCGGTTAAGCCAAGACCCTCGGCCCCAGGAGTCGCTGCGAAACATGACCACAGTGCCCCCTGAGATTCCGAGACTAACGGTGGCCAAGGAGAACTAGTTCTGCCCCGGCCTGTTCCGCGGCAGGGTGAGTGCACACGGAACCCGTCCACAAACTCCTCCACTGCACCCTCTGCTAGTCAGAGGGAACGCGGAAGAATCCTCTTTGCTGGTTTTGGTCCACGCCGTTTCCGGTACCCCCCAAATTTGGGGGGCGTTCCCCTATCCGCCACCCAGGGAGACGCGCCCGATGGGAGACCAGCAACTCCGCACGGGTCAGAAAACCTGCACAGGTAACCTCCCCGGCAAACCGTAGCGTGTATGGTAGCCGTTACAGTACTTTGTTTTTTTTTTATGATATAGCTACGCAAACGAGCATACGGTTCGTTTGTAATTGCAAGTTTGAATGGTGATGCTTTTATACGATGTAGTATACGTGTTCCCTCCTTCCTATAACTTGGGGTCCTTTAAACGAAGCATATAAAAGAGTATATGCATGCCGGCGTAACTATGCCGACCGTCCGGAGTATGTATCTATAGCCGGTCGCCCTTTTTTGAGCTTCACTTCACTTAACTTCAGGTGCAAAAGGTCACATTACCGTGCCTCTTAAAAAAAAAAATGGCAGTGGTAAAGCTTACCATCAAGCGATCGAATTACTCGGCTCGTAAGTAAATACTATGGCGTTATTTACCACGTGTGCGGTATGACGGACTTACCCACCAACATCTAAAATATTCTACATTAAAGTCTTAAGAATTCGCGTCTGCGGTGCATAAGCGGCGCTGGTTACTCCCCAGCTATGACGTTATGCTAGTAATTGGTATGTAGGAATGCAATTATTCCAAATGGAATTTCATTTAAGCTGCCAGTTACAAGTTAAGGTATATTGGGCGTTAGGTGATTTAACAGTGTCAAAAATCAATATTTGCACACACACGCACGCCCGTTATCCCCGAAGGAGTAGGCAGAGATGCAACTAGTGCACCCATTTTTAGCCGTCCGTATTCCGTCCCATGATGTGAAAGGGGGCGAGCCTATCGCCATATCGGGCACAAATTCCAGTCTCCAGGCTGATACTGAGTAGAAAAACCCAGTATCACTTTGCCTGACCCGGGGATCGAACCCGAGACCTCAGCATTGCAGTCGTACCGAATACAACTACGCCACCGAGGCAGTCAGAAATTAAACAAAAAAAAAGAAGTTTCCCATGAATCCTACTACATGACTGGTGGTAGGTCTCTCATTATGTAAGAGGCCGTCTGGGTGGGTACCACCGCAATGTCTATTTCTACCGCCAAGCAACAGTGTGCATGCACTGTTGTGTTTCGGTTTGAAGGATATTGTAGCCAGTATAACTACTGGACATAATGAGACTTAACATCTTATGTCTCAGGATGACGAGCGCAGTGGAATGCCACTCAGTATTTTGTCAGTCAAGGTGCTGGATGGTGTTGCTACTGTTTATGGGTGGTCGTATCGCTTACCATCAGGCGAACGGCATGCTCGTCTCGTCATTCATAGCAATAAAAAAAAAAAAAAAAAAAATCCTGTAACTATACACTGTTCAGTCATGACGTCTCTACAATTATTAAAAAATCAGGTAACGTGAAGTCAATTATAATAATGTACAAATAAAGTACAAAATCGTGCGTTTCCATTAGCCTAAGGAAGTAAAGAGTAGGTTAACATTAAACACTTGCGGAGATTAAATTCAATTGCACTATCATATTACATTTGTAAGTAAACAGAAACTCTTGCTTCAACTTCTATCTGGAATCTGGATAGATGCCATCAAATTGAGATGAAAATTTCTGATTTGTCTGAACTCCGAGTGTAGGTAGCCCCCGCGATAGCTTGGAGAGATAAAGATGGGAATATGATGTTTTATTAATTAACTTCAAATGAATCGTAATCAGTATAGTTAATATTTAACTTTTTTAATCAAATAAAAATTATTATAATCATTATAATTCCAACAGAGTCCAGATGAGAATATAAACAGAACAAAAGAACGGAAATATTTCCCCATGCAATCTGTATACCATCCCGCCTGTGATAAATAACCTCTCCGCTCATTATTTAATCACAAAGTCACAGAGATTTCAATATATGACAAATTAAAAAAAAAAACCCCTCAGTTTAAAAATATTCAGCTTTATGTATCAGAAAAAGAAAAGTAGTAATAAAAAGTTTTTATTTACTACAATATAAAACTTGTTTTACTTATCTATGAAGTTAATTAAATGGGCAGTAGAGGAGAACCTCATTACTACCGAGGTGTCGTAAAATGCGTCTAAGGAATTTTATGGGCGAGTATTTTATTACACGTCTATAAACCCTTATATTGACTATAAGCACTTCATCTTATAGAAAATCATTTAACATGTCGCTACCTACTATTTCTAATGAAGTAAGCGATTGGGACCGCTAATATTAAAAAAGATTAAACTTTATTGACCGATATGATATTGGGTTTTTGTATTCAGTATCAGCCCGAAATCTGGATTTTGTGCCCTATATGGCAATAGGCTCGCCCCCTATCACATTATGGGACGGAATACGCACGGCGAAAAGTGGGTGTACTGGTAGCGCCTCTGTCTACCCCTTCGGGGAAGGCGTGAGTATGTATGTATGTATGTTATGGACCGACGAACACTTTGAGCATATTTAGACTGAGTACTGCAAAACTAAACAATTAGTCGTGGACTCCGAACCTAAACTGGTTAAGATTTAATAGTTATTTGTGACACGCAAACGACGTAAAAATAAAATTAGATTAATATTTTAGGATTATTTTTTCTTTCTAGGCGTTTACTTTCCATTCCCTAATCAATCTTTTTTTTATGGCGTCCCCGCATACGCGATAATTCTGCCAATGTCGCCTAATCAATCTTATTATGTTATAAAAACCTTGCATATTAGTTTCAGTTCTGTGATATTAACATACAGAATGAGCCCAAAATTACAATGGAGTTTTTACGTCTGCGTTCGACCCGCCTCTTGCGTGGCTCTGACAAGGAAAGTGGGTCACCCGTGCAACTCTTTATAATCAGGTTTTATCGAGACGTGATGTCGTAATGCGTGACTTGCAGGTGGCTTGGGAATTATTGTTTGACCTATTTGCGAATGTTGACTTGACATGCCATTTGTAGATTATAGCTGGGATGGTATGTAACCATGATCTGATACTGAGATTCTGATTCCTTCCTTAAGCTACATTTTAAGTGGAGGTAATACCGGATCTAGGGGTAATACCGTTGTTTCAAGATAACTGCTAAACTGTAACTTAAACTAACATACTGGCAAACGATTGGTGGTACATTAAAAAAAGCACTTCAGGCTATGTTGTCCGTATTATGAAATGTTGTCGGATTTAGCAGTAATATTGAAACAACGGAATTAAATCGTGAGCTGGTACTACCCCAACGCACCCTATTCAATCCAACTGCGTCCAAATGTATTATTGGTAATGTATTATCGATAATAGCTTGTTAAGGATTTTAGCTTGATAGGGAGAAAGATGTTTAATCACTCCCTTCTACATTTCCTCCATATTATTGCTTAATATGGATTCCATGGATAATGTTTAACCACCCCACCGACATTAGAGCACTAAGGGCTCCATATATGACAATATACCACATTATAGGACGGATAAAATCTCGGTATAGTTGGGCATCATGATAGTATAGAATTTAAAGAAATAAAAATGAAAACATTGAGGCGTAGCACACCCCGATGCGAGGAACACAGTCGCCTTGTATAATTTCATTAACTTGGGCCGTGTGCTGCCATCTGCGCTTTTAGATTTTGTCGTTTATATTACAAATTGTTTTACCGGTATATCCGTCTGCGCGAAGATTTTATATCCATTTTCACTGAATAAAATGGGCATATAATGTTACTAGTGAAAGCAGTCTGATTATACAAAATGTAGTTTAAACTTTTTTTTTTTTTTTTTTATGGCATTAGTTTTAGTTTTTAAGTTTAAACTTCTTGGAAGCTGGTGTTTGCCGGGTATTTTTGCCTAAACGTAAGCCGACCCCTACACGATTGATGTTAAACCCATGATTATAGTGCTTATGGTGAGGCTTAGATACATAAAGGACGCGCCTTATATGATCTTGGCTTTCTACCAAAGTATAAGAGCAATTACTTGTATACACATTTATAAAAAAAACTGTTGTAGTGTGCGTAAAGCAGACATTGTTTATGTTTTATTTATGTGTGCGTTCATATAGACACAAAACGGCTATTTGTGTTGCATTATCTATGTAGTAGTTCCATTGAAAGTGTCCGATTTTTTTAAGTGAAAACTTCTTTAGCGGCGTTGAGCACTTTTTATGGGATGGGTATAAAATGTTAAACTCGCGTCAGTACACGTGACCTGATCAAAAATTAGTAAGACGGAGGTTGTAATTTTTGTGTACGATAGCGCAATAAATAAATATTGTATTTAACCACATAAATGCTAGTACTTTTATACTGATAAATAAAGCAATTCGTGCGAAATTATTCCCTAACCATTCCAAAATATTCAAAAATGCACAACGTTCATGTTCAAGTTTTCACTTCTGCCGGCACTCCCAGAGTGCAACCCGTTGTTTTTTTTGTTTGCGGAAATAAGCACATGGCGCGTCCTTAATCGATGGTCTATGTGCTGGGGCTATACCAAGGCTAATATTATATACCACTTCCACAATAAATAAGGCGTAAAATCAGGTAATCCGCTGTTTTACCGGCTTAAAGAATAAAAAATGTTATACCACAAATTATCTTTTAGGACTATGTGTAACTGTCCATTGCATTTATCGACCTTTTGCCATTAAAATGTAATGTGGCAAAAGGTCGATGTAACACGCTTCTTGCGGTATTACCTTGTCTAATAGGTACTATGAATTAGTGTACCCTAGCAGGAATATACATTATAGTATACGTTAAGTTAAAGGTTCAATTATTTTTGTATGAAAATTTTAACAGCACCCCGTGAGCGTATTTGGATCTAAAATAAACCATAAACATTGCACGAGTGTAAACTTCTAAAAGTAAATCCAACTCCAACTTCTCCGCAGAAAGATTCCATCCTATGGTTGTCTGGAAGAGATCGCTTTTAGCGATAAGACCGCCTATTGTTACACTAGCTGTAGTTATTAAGTATGTTTGTTTGTTTTTACTTTTACTTGTGTGGTGTTCAATAAAGAGTTATCTATCTATCTATCTAAATCGTTTAACCATGTTTCACAATGTATAAGAATCGGCAGCATCTCTTTTTTGACGTATAGTATCGTGTAGCGACTGTAGAGATATACTAACGATAACTTACTCGATACGAAAACATGGCGTAATTCTTTATTTTTCGTGCTCGGGGTACTGATTTGTCCCAATTCGGTAGAAGACCTTACTTCTATAGGAAACCATACCGAATAAAGTCGCACTGGTCACAAATGGTCACCAGAGCCTTGTCAAGCCATCAGGGTGCCCTCGTTCCTGACAGTAGCTTGGTAGATATATAGGTAGTTTGGACACCAGTAATTGGTTCTAATTATACAAAGTGTTGCAGAAAGTGGGTGTGAATAATAACTCTATAGAGGATATTTGCAATTTATTGGTAAAGAGAAATTGCTTTGAAATATTAATAATATAATTTTAATAGCTTACAAACTAAAGCATCATCCGAATGATGATGTAGTATAGTAGATATATACCTGGCACTTTATAAATGTTTACCAGTTTTCAAGAATATTAAAGTATTTGTATAAAAACTACGTAATCGATTACTCAAAAAGTATTTATCATTTTTTTTAGCTTAACAAAACCACATACTTTTGGGGTTATTATTGATACCCCCATCCCGCATCACCCTGTATAGCCAAACGTACCTGGTTCTGTCTCCACCTGCGGCACGCCTTGAACCAACATACCTGGTTCTCCCTCCATCTGTTCTCATGCAGGGCGCCCCTCACGTGATACACGGAGTCCGCGTCTCCTGACTCCGAGCGCGCGCGCCCGTCTATCTCGCGTGTTTCGTCACTGTCAACATACATTACATATTATAATACAAGTTATCTATACTTAATATTATAAAGCTGAAGAGTTTGTTTGTTTGCTTGAACGCGCTAATCTCAGGGACTACTGGACCGATTTTGAAAATTCTTTCACTAATAGGAAGCTACATTACTCCTGAGTGCTATAGGCTACTTTGCTTTATAGGTAGTATCACGTACCATCAGGCGATAAAAATAATAACGAAGTTAGTGGTGTACAAACAAAAATTCTTCGAAGTGATAACCTCTTCCTTTTGGGAGTTGTTTAAAAACTATTCATAATTATCAATAATAGAAAAAAAATAATGAGATTTTTATCCCGGAAAACGTTTCCACGCGGGCGGAGCCGCGCGCAAAGCAATTATATGTGTCTATACTTGAATATTCAGATATAAGTAAAACGAACAAGTAGCTTGATACAGTACTACTATCGATATACAACAGCAGCACCAACCATAGTTTGCAGTGCCCATCACAACTTGAGCACTACCTAAATATTGCTATGACAAATCCTAGCTAGACTTTTCGTTAGGATATGTCAATCCCATACATTTTTTGGTTTTGTACCGATAATTGTGGAAAGGCATCTTGTCTACTGCCCCTGATTAACAATCGCTCACTGCAAGGAGTACCACGTTGGTGATTCTTCTGATATTGTGGACGTTTATGTGCAGTGACCACATACCATCTGGTAACGTACTCGTGTGCCCCCCTGTAAAAGAATTAGATAGCGCAAGCATACTCGAAACCACAATCCGTCTACCAGGAACGCATAAATCACAAGACGACGCTCGCTAAAACCCCGATTTCTCAAGAATATTTCAGCAACATAATAATAATAACAATAAGACTTATACAATTTAACTATGGTGGAATGGGTTAATCAAAACCACATAAAGAGCGTCCGATGGGACTGTTCCATTTACTGGCGTTGCGCCAGAACGGTGCAATTTCGCTCTGAACAGCGCTATTCATAAGCGTCAGCGGTTTTCGAAAGCATTTATAGATAAAATCAATGTTTTGATGCGAAGGCTACTTCGAGGACAAGGGGGCATTAGAAACTACTACAATATTTTCTATTGTTTTAGGCGCGGCGTCGACTAGAGCAAAATCGAAGTACGCTGAATCAATCACATTTATTTTGCATGCACGGTAATTCGGCTCGGCTCTTTGCGTTCCTAATGGATGTAGTTTCATAATAAATGTATCTTACTAGATGAATTGATGTGACTCGATTCCATATTACTCGGTACGCCTAGTCGAGTCTGGGCATAAAGTATCCCACAGCCGCTGTCAACTCGTTGGGGAGAAATACTACAATACTATGAAATGAATACTTTTAATACACCCAACTCCTCCTTATCTTTCCTATATGATTAATTTCGTTGCGAGTTAACGACAGATAAGATTCTGATTGACTGATTTTGAAAAGAGCAACACTAGAGTTTCTTGCCCGTTCTTCTCTAGTGAGAACTGCTTTCTGAACTGGTGGTAGAGTTAATATTGACGGAATCTAAATAATGTATAACATTTTATGGGTTCGAATAAATTATTTCATTTCATTTCATTGAGTGTTCTCTGAGACACGCTTCACCGTTTGGTGTGATAGAATGCGTGCCATCACTGATCTTGAATTACAGGAGTTGCAGTGACGGGTGCTGAAGCACTCCTAGGTCCTCAAGGTGCAGAAGCAAATATTTCATAGAAGAGTGTTGCTCAGCAACTCGTTTATCATCCAATTATTCATATTCATTTGTTTTAAAATACACATAGTACATACTGAGCCTCTTTAAATTATTTAAAATCTGCCTCGGCCGCGCATCGCCTCCAACAAGCACCTGCAAAATTAAAACCTATCTCCAAGTTCGTGGGAATTGGCACTAAATTGTGTTCAGATTAGCCAGTGTACAGGTTTATTTGCCTGACCGTTGGACCGATTCCGCAATATTGGCAGTAGATAGCTTCTAACATGTAAGCTATCTGTACTTTGTATAAATTTTTCGCATAGAAGAGAATTGGAATTTGAGCCTGATATTGCTCTTCGGGAAAGAAGATATAGTGCCGTGGTATGCTTACTACATTTATACGTTTGAATAACGCGACGAGATAACCACTCGCCTGATGATGACACACCATAAACGATAATAACACCACACAGCCTCCCTAGAAAGTGTCATAACAACACGACATGAACACCTTGTCGTTAAATTATGACAGCTATGATTGATCGAGAGACCAACGTGTGAGTCACATGTTACTCTTGACCAATCACAATGAAATGACATGGACTCTCTTGTATTTTTGCCACATTCTATGGGTCGAACTTTGAATAAGATAGCCCTGCAGGGCCTTGTACTCCTCACCAAGTTACTACTCGTTAGATGTCAAGTCTCATAATACTCAATAATTTAGTTACAATGTCCTTCAAACCGGAACACAATGGTAAATGCAATACTTGGAGACAGAAATAAATATTGTTAAAGTACCTACCCAGATAGACCATAGCATATGAGACAGCACTTACTACCTGAACCTCCTCTGAAATCTAATGGAGGGAAAATGGCCTTAGAAAAACCATGCACCAGATCGAACTGAGAACCAATGAGTGCATATACTACTATACCAATGCGACACAAACATATCAACTGAATTAATTTGTGTAAATTCAGTGCATTGTAGCACAATACACACGGGATGAAAGTTTAATCCGTTTATTTATCCGATGCATTGTTTTGTATACGTAAATAATGTTTAACTAATTTGTATTGTTTTGGTCAGGGGATATGCCGTAGAATTATTAAACAATTTGGAGATACGCAATGGTATGCGCCTCCTTTAATTGGATGGATTAGACCTTTGTCCACTACACTAGCGATTATACGTGGAGTACATGGCTTAAATGGACGATAGCCTAGTTGGGAATGGAACGGTTTGCCGAGACAATGTCCGGAGGTTCAAAACCCAAGGCACACCTCTGACTTTTTGAAGTTACGTGTGTATTGTTTATCAATAATCGTTCGCTTTAACGGTGAAGGAAAACATCGTGAAGAAACCTACATACCTAATCATTTTCCACAAGAATCTCGAGAATATGTGAAGTCTGCCAAACTGCACTTGGCCAGCGTGGTGGACTAAGGCCTAACCCCTCTCAGTAGTAAAGGAGGCCCATGCTGAGCAGTGGACAGTAACTAATACAGGGCTGATTGTATTGCATTGCATGTTAAGGATTATCTAAGTGCGCATTGCATGATTTTGGTTGTTATATAGAATGCTATCGTATGCTATAATTTGCTTAAGCCGAGTATGATGCGGTATTATGAGATAAAACAGTGACGCAAGATAGCATTTTTGGCGAATATGTATGCGTTTCAGGGTATGACAGGGGGCTGTCAAGATCAATTTCAATCTGACAAATATTGCGCGAATCAAAAACTCCCATACATGATTTCCCGACTTGATACCAGGTTTCAGCGGCTCTGAGTATTATGCTTCTCTTAGTCTTGCTGCGAGAGTAAGTATTTTCTACTACCAGTCACAATAATTGAATCTACTATATAGTTCATACCAATACCAAGTAAAAATTGTACAAAAGTATTACACGTACAAAACTTACAGAAATAGAACGAGAGTTTTATCGAGACTTCACAATATCCCTCAGTTTAAAATCCTCTCTCAGCCAAAGATTATCCATTAGGCAAACTAAAGCCGTTTCAATACAGAAAAAAGACAATACCGTCGCAAACACTACAATGTGATTCGAAACAAAGATGGCAAAATCACACGGATCATCTTGTCCGGAAAATCATTCCAACAAAAACAAGATTCAATCCAAAATATAACCTAATTCCAGACAATAAAGTACATATTACATCGTACGCTCCAGCAATACTAAACGGAAGGAGCGAGAATCGTAATAAATACCTTCGCGAATTTCCATCTCGCAATACTCGGTGCAAATCCACGACAGTCGGAGTAAACTGATGTCAATCTTCCTACCTTCACAGACAGTCCATTTTCCATTGCAACCCGCCTGAAGAGGCTATCCATTTGGAAACGTCTCGTGTGACGTGTGGGTATTGAAGAAATTTGGACTCTATTACTTAGAGGTAGGGTGGTTTATTGGTCCATCGAGCGAAAATGGGCCTTGTAGCCGGAGCTCCTAAATACTTGTACATTTTCCGAACGTGTTCCTTAGGGTTGGGGGGTGTAGAGCGAGGGGGAAGTTCGATAATAGCAGAAACGTTGGATATTCTGATAAATTGATAAAGTTGTTAAGCTTAACCCAATTTAATGTGAGACGTACGATACATCCATATTGCGTTGGGTTATAGAAGGAAATATTGGAGAAATGATTTCATAGGTATAATAAAGACGTATTAGTTTTGCGGTCTTGAATAGTTCTAGAATGGCATGTAGGAAATTTATCCTATTAAAATCCTACTAATATTATAAACGCGAAAGTTTGTAAGTATGGATGTATGGATGTATAGATGTCTGGATGTCTGGATGTCTGGATGTATGGATGTTTGTTACTCTTTCACGCAAAAACTACTCAACGGATTTCGATGAAATTTGGCACACCGGTAGATTATGTCCTGGATTAACATATAGGCAACCTTTTATCCCGGGAAAACTCATTCACGCGGGCGGAGCCGCGGGAAAAGCTCGTACACAATAAAACAGAATTTTCTTATTAGATTGCCGTATATTACTTATATTAATGTGGTATAATCAATTAACGTTCAATCAATTAAATTCTTCTAGTGGTAGATCTCTAATATGTAAGAGTCCGTCTGGGTGGGTACCACCGCAATGTCTATTTCTACCGCCAAGCAGTAGTGTGCATGCACAGTTCTTTAGTGTATTACTACTGTTTATGGGCGTCCGTATTGTTTACCATCAGGCAAACGGCATGCTCGTCTCGTCATACAAATGCAATGGAAAAATAAAAATGCACATTTTTAATCATCACAAACATCTACATAATTAAAATAATACAATACAAATATTCTTTATTGTAACAATTTTAAAATAGAAAAACAATTAAAATTATACAATTTCCTTAAATTTATGGTGCACAATGGGCGGCCTTAATAATGAGGTCACTAAACATTTTTTGATGCAGCAACCCGTTCACAGTCTCTCATTCGATCGTTCGGTTTAAAAACAATAAAATAGTAAAACAGGTACCCATTATTTTAATAAGAGAAAAGGCAAAACAAAAGCTCAGAATCATTTTCACGTTCGTAACTCATTCGCTAAGCCTTTATGAATTCAAACACGAACAAAAAAATCTTTGCATAGTAGATGAACAAACGGATGGAAGTACAAACGAAGCTATGAATAAACGAAAATATGGCAAAACAAGCGACACCCGCCTCTACAACGCTACGTTTATGTCTTAACTAGCGACATTTTCGCAAAATCTGCATTATACAGTGTGTAAGTTTAGTCGAAGGAGCTATTTAAACACACAGTAGCTCATGCTTGCATATAACTATACGCAAGAAAAAAAATGATAAATGACATAGTAAACTGCAACGCTGGGTCTTGGGTTCAATTCCCGTGTCGGGCAAAGTGATATTGGGTTTTAAATTCAGTATCAGCCCGGAGTCTGGAATTTGTGCCCGATATGGCGATAGGCTCGCCCCCTATCAAATCATGGGACGGAATACGCACGGCGTAAAGTAGGTGCACTAGTTGCGCCTCTGCCTACCCCTTTGGGGATAAAAGGCGCGTGTGTGTGTGGGTGTGTGACATAGTAAACCTCAAAACAAATTCCGTAAAAGGCTCCCAACGTGTGGCCAACATTGTACTAGGTACTTGTTTGACCTACCTTATCGGTGATTACGTATGAATATGGCCTTTAAATATGATTCGTTTTCCCTTCATACTTCAAACCTGGCTTAGCAATGCAAAAATACCTAGGTGCTAAAATTCTCGAAAAGCGTGGGGTGCTTTTTAAGATATTATCAAAATGATATATAATACTTCTACTCATATTATCTGTCAATAAAATATTTATAACTATTGTCACCATGCACCCCACGCTTTTTTTACAATAAAATATTTTTTTCTTATTTACACTATTCTTAATTCAAATTTATTTTCTACTAGCTGTTGCCCGCGGCTCCGCCCGCGTGAATGAGTTTTCCCGGGATGCAAGTCCCGCTTTATATTTTCCCGGGATAAAAAGTAGCCTAAGTTACTCCTTATTACATCAGCTACCTGCCAATAAAAGTCCCGTCAAAATCGGTCCAGCCATTTCAGAGATTAGCCGGAATAAACAGACAGACAGACAAAAATTGTAAAAAATGATATTTTGTTGTATGTACCGTATATAATATATTCATATACATGTAGTAAAAACGGTTATTTCAATATTACAAACAGACACTCCAATTTTATTTATATGTATAGATGTATAGATTTTTTAGTTGGATTATGTATAAAGCGTGTTTTTAGTTGTTTTAAACTATTATTTATTTTTAATTTTTTAGTTCTGTTCTACTATTGTCCAACAGATGTCACCAAATAAACGAAAGCGCAACCTTGTGACAAGTAGGATTTTTTTACGCATAAGAGTAGCCAGTTTAATTGTAATTCTACTATGGTCCAACAGATGTCACTAAACATAAAAAATATATAAATCGACAAAAATCTTATTTTGCAAATTGAATAATGGCATAATCTTATCAAATTACTATATTGTTATCGGTCCTCGACAAACCTACAAAGTTTGAATAAAATCTGACCGTTTAAAGTGTGTCAAAATCGCGCCCAAAGGAGTCGGAGTCGGAGAGTTACAAACATACAAGTGAAGCTAATATAAAGCGTGTAAAAAATAAGGTCATACATGTTATACAGCGTGTAAAAGACAGCCTACCGAAAATTTTAAAGTAAAATAGCATTATATGCCTATATTAAAATAAAGATGTCTGCGGGTACCGGACATGTGTGCATAACAATTTCGTAATTCTTGGGCCAGAAATGTATGTGATCCATTGCGTAGTTATCGAAATCTACCTACACTCTACAGTAGCCGGCGCGGGGCACCGCGCGAATACGTTCTTAGGTTAAAGCACCGCGGCGTGATACGAGGATTAACACAACTCAACTCGACAAAATAATATCGACGGCACTGTCCACTCTACGATTAAAATAGCACAATTTCATTGGGCTTACCTACATCAAGTCCTCTCGCTTCTAATGAGATAAGGTTCGAAGTGGCCCCCACGAACTCGTTCGCAGAGACGAGCCCGTCGTAGTGTCTCGGCATGAAGCCGGCACATAAAGCTAGGGTCACGAACACACTACTCAAAAACTCCTAAAATACGTTCTCGCATTTCTTCTGCGGTATTGCACTCACTAGTAAATACACTTTCTTTTATGTAAATACTGGCCCACACATTTACACTCCACCGAGTCTGAATCCTCTTTCTTGGATGGCAAAAGGATTTTCGTGTGCCCGTATGTGGGAATTACGTCTGTTCCACATCCCATATCTTGTGAATGTGGACTCATCAGTCCATATCACGTTCGCAGCGAAGTTGGGAATTGCGCGCCGCTGGTCTTGGAACCAACGGCAGTACGACACACGTAGACTTCTGTTAGCGAAGAGCAGTGCTTGTACCTTGCGAATGTAATACGCTCGCTGCTGGTCTTTCCGTAACACTTTATGCATATTCGTATGCGACAATCTACATTCATAACCGATACGTATCACACGAGCAGCCGTGCGTGTTCCCAACCGTGGGGTTGCGCGTATTACAGCCAGAATGTGGTTTTCCGTACGACTTCACAAGGGTCTTCCAGACCCTTCTTGTCTGGGTACTACCGGCTGGTTATCCAAAGTACGTTGATACGCCCGAGTTATTACACGCTTATCAATTGGGTGCCGATTATAAGGATACTTTTTTTCATAAAGTCGAAGAGCTTGTTGCTCTTTGCCTCGAGCTTCACCGTAACACATTATCATTTGTCCATATTCACGTGCACTGAAACTGTTAAGGTATTTCACTAATCCGCTCGCGAGACATTAAAAAAACACTTGTTCTTACTGGAAATCCTGAGTAAAAAACCAACCCAAAAACCACAAATCCTCATTAATAAGAACGTCAGGAAAAAATACGATCCGCACAAGACGAAAGGTGCGTCGGAACTAACAAACAAACCGCCGGGCGCCGCGCCACCCGCCAGGGGCCAAAAGTAGGTACTTGCGAGTCGCACGCGTCGCTCAAAGAAATTACCTAGACCTATAACATTTGGATCGGTCATTTCCATTAAATTTATTTGCGTCTTGAAGTACCTAATAACGAATAATTTGCTGGATCCATATTTGGGCATTTACTAAAGAGGATTCCCTGTTTCGTCACAAATGAAAAGATTTTATTGCTTAGTGCACCCAAGTTTTGTGTGGTGATGTGGTAAGTATGGTAGTTCATCACATTTAAGAGTTTTGGAAAATTGTGATATTCCTTCACAGTTAACACTAGCTAACAAAGCTATTTTTTTTTAAACTCCTACAACTGATATTGTAAATACTTTAAATGTTTAATAAAAAATGATTAAAAGAAGGCTTACTTTAGTACTCATAAAAATCGTTATTTCATTATTCTTTCGTAAAAAACACAACTTCGCGTTCATAGTTAATGAATTGAGGAGTGAAATTAAATAAGTCCAATCCACATTTTCTATAATCCGAAATTCGCAACGCTCGTCGCTCGTAGTCAAAGGACGCCGCGCGCGTCAGCGCGCCTTTGGGCCGGCGCGGCGCAGCGAGGCCATTGCACGCGGCGCGCGTGGCGCTGTATACCTATTTCAAAACAGCTGACTGGGGGCGCGTGCGTACATTTTATCTTTTCTACATACATTTCTGTTATTATGAAAATAATGTACTTCTTGTTATTTTAATGAAAGTGGGGTTGTGTTAGTGAATAGTATCGATTTTATTGCGTTATCATTGAAAAAAAATTACAAAAATTCATGAAAAGACCGACGAAAAATTCAAACGCAGGGGGTATCAGAATCATGTACTGAACACCTGGTATCAGTTTTCGGTAGGCTGTCTTTTACACCCTTTATATATTTAGAATGAGAATCACTGAATACCCTGCGTAAACAGGTCCCTCGACTAACTTTACATACAGTTTTATACCAGCCCTGTGGTATAAACTGCCCACTGCTGGGCAGGGGTTTTCTACTACTGAGACGGCTTAGACCTCAGTCTACGCCGGCCTAATACTGTTTGCAGACTTCACATACAGCCAAATGCTTATTGGTGAATTCTCAGGTATGTATTTTTTTTTTTTTTTTTTTTTTTTTATGGTGTACTACATGGTGCAATACATCATTTCAATAACAATCTAGCCTTATGACTAATAAGTTATTCGAATTTAACCTAAACTTCTAATGAGACTATGACTAAGATTATGTCCAATAACACTTTTCTTATTGTCTCTATTAAGGGGAAGACACATTGTTCGCGTGTTCTTTTTAACTAGCACTCACTGCACTATATTGCATTAAATGTTCACTACACTAACTCGAAGGTTTTTGTCCTTTTAAGTCTTCTCACTAGGTCCGTGTTGTCGAGGAGCTGGATTGCCTCGACGTTCACATGATGATGAAGTCTATATTCATGAGCTTCGGCATATTTCTTTACAATATTCGTAACGAAGTCCACTTTAAGGTCCCGATGAAGATCTTCATTTCTTACGTACCAAGGGGCATTTGCAATACCCCGAAGAACTTTGTTTTGGAAACGCTGTATTATTTGTATATTGCTTTGTTTGGTACAACCCCACAACTGTATACCATAAGTCCATACTGGCATTAGGACTTGTTTATACAAAAGTACTTTGTTGTGTACTGACAACGAAGAGTGTTTACCAAGAAGCCAATACATCTTTCTGTAGCGGATTTCCAATTCATCGCGTTTCTTTTTGACATGTGCCTTCCAGCGAAGCTTTGCGTCAAGAGTCATGCCTAAATATTTGGCTGTATTTTCATATGGTATGTTTTTACCGTTTATGTACACCGGCTGATAATTCGGCCTTTTGTTGGTGAAGTCTATATGACTTGATTTTGATTCATTAATCTTTAGACGCCATTTTTCAGTCCAGTTGGAGATGGTGTTTACGGCTGTTTGGACCTTATCCACTGCTTCTTTGTGAGTCGAACCTATAGCTATAATTGCTGTGTCGTCTGCAAAGGTTGCAATGGTATGGTTTTCCATTTTAGGAATATCACTGGTGTATAATAAGTACAGGACCGGACCTAATACACTTCCCTGTGGTACTCCAGCTTCTATATGCTTAATTTCTGAATACGAATCTTCATGTTTTATACGAAACATTCTTTCAGAAATATAAGATTCCAAAATTTCTGAAAATTGCTTTGGCAGCATTTTCCTTAGTTTGTACGTGAGGCCGTGGTGCCATACTTTATCAAATGCTTGTGCCACGTCTAGAAACACCGTTGAGCAAACTTTTTTCTCTTCTAAAGCCTTTTCTATAATATTAGTTATCCGGTGTACTTGGTCTATTGTAGAATGTTTTTCCCTAAAGCCGAATTGGAAATCGGGGATTAAGTTCCGTTCTTCTATAACAGGTTTAAGCCTTTTCAAGAAAAGTTTTTCAAATAGTTTAGCCATTATTGGCAACAAGGAGATTGGTCTGTAGGATTTTACCTCATGAGGAGGTTTACCAGGCTTAAGTATCATTATCACTTCTGCAAATTTCCATAAGTCAGGCACATATTTTAGTCTAAATGAGGCATTTATAAGAGTAGTTAGTTTGACGACTGCTTTGCGAGGTAAATTAAGCAGAACTTCTCGTGTAATCAGGTCATAGCCAGGAGATTTCTTTTGTTTAATTTTTTTTATTTCACATATCACTTCTTTAGGAGTAACAAGTCTTATTGCTTGATTGTCTTGTGATATTATATTATCTAGGTCGAAGTTCAGTACAGTAGCTTCATTTGGTTTGAAAATATGCTCCAGATGGTTTGCAAATATATTTGCCTTTTGTTCGTTGTTTATGGCCCAGCGTCCATTAGGTGTTTTGATCGGAGGGACCTGCTTAATTGGTTTTTTAATATTTCTTGTAGTTTTCCACAGCGAATAGTCTGACGTACGGTTGTTAGTAAGTCCACGCAGGTATGTATTCATCGATTCAGGTATGTATGTTTCCTCCCGATGTTTTCCTTTGCCTTTAAAGTGACCGAAAATGAATAATGTACCATTGAAAAGTCAGAAGTGTGTGCCTTGGGTTTTGAACCTGCGTCCCATTCATCTCGGCAGACCATTCCATTCCAGGATATCGTTCACCCTTATTAAATTCGCTGGATTATGCGAATTTTACATTCGCAAAATACAAATTACCGTTACTTAAAGTTTGAGGTATAAAATAGATATTATTTATCTTATTATACCTACTTACAATATAAAAAAAACAGCCAAGTTGGACTCGCGAACCGAGGGCTCCGACAATCTTATAAGTAAGGTAATATACACACGTAAGTTCAGAAAGTCAGAGGTGTGGGCCTTGGGTTTTGAACCTCCGGACATTATCTCGGCAGACCGTTCCATTCCCAAGTAGGCTATCCTCCACTCGTAATTAATAAATTAATAAAATTTTAAAAGTTTGTAATTTCGCTTATTTTATCAAAGTACATATTTACGGTTTAAAGATTTTTTTCCTTTACATGTGCTGTAAGATCTTGCTTCTTGCCAAATTTCATGATTCTAGGTCAACGAGAAGTACTCTATAGGTTTTAATTCCCTTGCGAAATCGCAAAATATGCGACATAAACGGTCATATTTTTTAATTGCGTCGACTTACAAGGTTGATTTTTTCACAGCTGAAAGAGACCATAGACTCAAGTATAAGATAAAAATTCCACTTGATATATCTCTGCGTTCCTGAGAAACGGGGTCTTAACACACCAAAAGACAGACGGACAACAAAGTGATCCTATAAGAGTTTCTTTTTTCCTTTTGAGGTCCAGAACCCTAAAAGCGGATTTACTAAGACTGACGCACAATTAAATCCATCGAGCTATACGAATTAATGAAAGCACTCAGCCTTTAGAAGTCCACTACTGAACATAAACCTCCCCCAAAGATTTCCAGACCAACCTGTCAGAAGCAGCCTGTATCCAGATTAACTTACGTACAAATAATATACGTGTATTATAAGATAGCTAACATTTTTAATAAGAGACTCACGCCGATCTCTGCAATTCCTATGAGCCTGGATCGTGGTACGCATTTTAATGATGTACTGAGCACTGAAGCTCAACGGATCGTTGATATCGATATCTTTATCATGAACAAAATTAATCACATAGTAAAAGGTAATAAGTAAAATAACGAATAGAATTGTTCGTTTCCCTTCGTAGCAAAGCTAAAGACGGAAGATAAGTAAAAATCTCAAATATGTTTTTTAAAGAAGGAGAATATAACATCAAAAGCATGCAGGTGAAATTTGCAATAAACAAAATATTATAAGGACCGATTTCATCATGTTATAAAGTCCCTGATAGCCTATTCGGAACTTATCCGCCATATAAACTATAACTTTTGGCTTCACAGGTCACAAATAGAAATATCTGGCAGAAAAGTCACTAGAGTGCGTTTCATTTTATTTTACCGATAGCGTGATATTGGCACCCCTGCCTGACAAGATGGAGGACATTATGAAGACAACTATGCAGTTTTTAAAAATGTTATTAAGTGCTGTATCGGTAACATTAAGAAATGGTGAAAGAAGGACGGCGTTGAAAGTGGAGAACCTGTGTGAAAAACGTAAAGAAACCCCACTTATTCCTTTAAAATATGTTCAGGCTCGTATTGCCGTCATTTCAGTTTAAAAAGTAGAGTTACTAAAGGATTAATGTATTTGTCCTTCTATCTTCCACCTTCTACCTTCTTCTATCCTTGAATAAAATTTAAAGCATACCAAAAATAATAAACAGTAATTGTATAACATCGACTCATTAAAAAACTAATGTCATTCCATTATGGTACAGAAATATACGTCTTGTTTGATTTATTAACTTATTATCTTAAATCTATAAATGTAGTTAATAATGGTTTAGTAGATAAACATACTTAAGTTTATTTAGCTGCTAAACATCTACCCACTCATCAATTATGTATATAGTGTTTGATTTACTTCCGTAAGTTGCAGATTAATTTCGTGACATAACAATTTGTAGTTGTGCACCATACATCTTAGAAAAAAAAGAAGCATTTATTGGAAACTACATAGCTAGGTAATTATTACATACTTACGGCAGAATTCAAAGATTCTAATAATAAATTATTTTAAAAGTGGGTTCATAATTTGGTGGTAGGTCTCTCATATGTGAGAGTCCGTCTGGGTGAGTACCACCGCAATGTCTATTTATACCGCCAAGCAGCAGTGTGCATGCGCTGTTATGTTTCGGTTTGAAGGACATTGTAGCTGGTGTAACTGCTGGACATAGTGAGACTTAACATCTTATGTCTCAGGATGGCGAGCACAGTGGAATGCCACTCAGTACTTTGTAACTCAAGGTGCTGGATGGTGTTGCTACTGTTTATGGATGGTCGTATCGCTTACAATCAGGCGAACGGCATGCTCGTCTCGTCATTCAATACGTTTCAAAGTTTCCTTTATTTCAAGGTAACACATTTTGTGTGATGTAGCAGCACTGCATATTATACATTGCTGCCAACATCATGCCATCGGTAAAATTAAATGAAACACACTATATTAATGAGTTAGATTTATTTGACAGATAGCGTTGTATGTCGGATAGTTATCTGGCACTTGATCAGGAACCGGTGAAACGGGCCCTAAACATTACAACTATTGAAGGCACGTTAAAGAACAGCACATAATATTATTTATGTCCGTAACTGTAATTTTTCGTGATATTATGGCCACGTTATAACCAAATAAGATCGGTCTACTGATATCGATCAATATTTTTTATTAAGCCTCTTTTAGACGGACCAATAAAAGCGTACGATTATTGCAAGCAATAATTAATTCATATAAATTTAGATTTAATTTAGACCGAAGTTTTTTATGTATTCAACAAATCACACTTTTCTCTTATCACAAAACTAACTCAGATTTGGCATTCTCGGTGTATATTTCATTTCAGTTTGAGAAATACCAGGGTATAATAAAACGACGGCAGCTGAGAGACGACACGAGACGTACAAGATTTATTCGCAGCATTTTATACGACACGTGACGTGGCAGGGTGCACTGAATTTACTTATGCAGAGTGGTTCCACAGAATCACATTCTGACTGTCCAATCTACATAGTATTATCAGTCGTCTACCACTCGCATTCACCACTGGTGTAGTCAGCTACTATCAAGTCTTGTGAGGTGATGCAAACTAGCAGACTACAGTCTATTTAGATTTGCGCAACTCGGTGTATGTTGATCATAGTAGTAAAGAAATTAGAATCCTTATTAATTATCATATTCAAAACCAAAATGAATACCACCCTACTTTTCAATATTATTGCAACCCCCTCATTACGAGGACCCTAGCTTTTATGGCAATTAGCATTGCTTATTCAAATCGAAGTCCGGATCGTCTCTTAGTTCCACAGAATACTGAATACGTACAACTATTGTTGGATATTTAAAGTTCTTTTCATCGCCGAATATTCGTGCAAAAACTCTAATACGATTTAAAGAAATTCTGCTTTATTTTGTGCTGCGTATTTACTGCACACGATTGCTTTAACAGACAAAACAGTAAAAGAGGTATTCACCCAAGAACGTGTTTCATTCAAGAAATAAAACGGAACATTTCAAAATCCATCCAAAGCAGACCAAGCAACTGTGGTTGCAATAAAAATAAAATTAACTCGTAGTTTTGTAACTGTAACACACAGAGTACTAGGAGCGCAAGCATAAAGGGAGTTTCCTCTCTGCATACAAACTAGCAACAATCGAGCCGCAACACAATGACACATGTCTTTCCCTTTCACTCGCTAGACACGGGCATAATGCCGTCTCGCCCACTGACACGTCCTTCCTGAACTATAATAGACACGGACCGGGTACGGTAGATTATATCTGAGGGTTGTCACGCGATTTCTATACATCATGAATAGAGCAAGGTGTCAATGGATCTGGATGGTTGTTCTCTGAGATAAATACCAAATGGAATGACGTAGAAAATTGGCGATTGTTATTGTGGTGTTGGGATTGATTGCTTTTGTGTGATACTACTCCTAGTTATCAACTAGTGATGACAAGTGATAATCTGAGACGCAGACTGGATATCTGTTTGATTAGTTTGCTCTCGGGATCGGATCGAAAATTAAGAAGTATTTTATAAGGTTGGATGTAGAGGTATCTGAAACTACTGGTCCTGGTGAGAATGGAAATTCTCTCATTAATAGCATTATTCCGAATTTTTATAGAAAACTTAACCTTCACATTTTTGCTGATGGTAGAATTTATGTATCCACTCGAATAGTGAGCAACGTGTACAAAGTGTAAAACCCACCATAGTGGGCCCCATAAGTGTGTCGCATTCCGGGATTAGTCTGTGTACATCCAATTCAAACAGACCGGCATAATTGTTTCGACTGGCGAGCGATAATCCTCTCTCGTCAGTCGACACAATGTTTGGACTCCGCTTACTATCAGGTGCAACTTTTTTTTGTCCCTATTAAGAAAAAATACTTTACTTCTTTGACTTAGAACCAGGCTTGACTCAGGCAGCGCCTTAGACGAAACATAGCCCTAGCTACCAGAACATATCTGTCGAATACAAGACAGTGTAGAAAATACTTTTCCACTATCGTAAAGTGACAATCGTAAGTAAATATCAATTGCACATAAAAATTTAATTAAAATTCAAATAACCCCCGACACAAAATAAGTGGACGATAGCCTAGTTGGGAATGGAACGGTCTGCTGAGACAATGTCCGCAGGTTCAAAACCCAAGGCACACACCTCTGACTTTTCGAAGTTACGTGTGTATTCCTTATCAATTATCGCTCGCTTTAACGGTGAAGGAAAACATCGAGAGGAAACCTACATACCTGAGAATTCTCCATAAGAATTTCGAGGGTATGTGAAGTCTGCCAACCCGCACTAGGCCAGCGTGGTGGACTAAGGCCTGACCTCTCTCAGTAGTAGACGAAGCCCGTGCTCAGCAGTGGGCAGTATATAGTACAGGACTGTTTGCATTGCATTGCACAAAATCCTCTAAAAAGTAAAAAAATAAAAGTGTCTTTCTTTGTCGTTTTAGTACCTGGTAATATATTGACCCAAGGGTCGTCGCGTCGCAGATACACAGACACACATCTGTGTATCTACAAAGATACACACCCTAAACTTATAACACCCCTCTTTCGCTGTCGGGGGTTAAAAATGCCAATAATTTTTTTTTTTTTATCGCTGGGAAAAACCGCGTTATCGCTACCACCACTGGGGGGTAAGTGGAACGGTTATGTTGGTTTCACACAGTCTTACCTAGCAAACCGAAGAAATACGCGAATTAAAATATCAACTAACAGAAAACCATTTTACAGCTGTTTCAATCCTTTTTGCGTCCAATTTACATAATGAGGAACTGCGGAAACTCAGCTGTCTTCATATATAACTATTTAAATTAATTCCCGTTTAGTTTGCAAAACTAATTTCGCAACCGCTACCAACTTGTGGATTAACATAATGAATGGAACAAAAACAAAGTGCACGTGAACTGTTTCAATAGTTTGGCATAATTTGACGCGGTTTAATTGCAACATATCTGTTTGGTGTTTGGTGTAATCGCTAATGAGGAACTGCGGAAACTCAGCTGTCTTCATATATAACTATTTAAATTAATTCCCGTTTAGTTTGCAAAACTAATTTCGCAACCGCTACCAACTTGTGGATTTACATAATGAATGGAACAAAAACAAAGTGCACGTGAACTGTTTCAATAGTTTGGCATAATTTGACGCGGTTTAATTGCAACATATCTGTTTGGTGTTTGGTGTAATCGCTAATGAGGAACTGCGGAAACTCAGCTGTCTTCATATATAACTATTTAAATGAATTCCCGTTTAGTTTGCAAAACTAATTTCGCAACCGCTACCAACTTGTGGATTTACATAATGAATGGAACAAAAACAAAGTGCACGTGAACTGTTTCAATAGTTTGGCATAATTTGACGCGGTTTAATTGCAACATATCTGTTTGGTGTTTGGTGTAATCGCTATCAACTTGTTTGAGAGACGCTCTATTAAGTTCAGCTATTTCAGCAACTGACATTTTTGTAGTAAGTAGTGAATTCGTGCAATAAGTTACTTCATAAACAAACTAAAACTTAAGAGCATCACACGCGACAGTTTTCATACTAATATTATAAATTGGAATAATTAGATTTTTTGTTTGTTTATTTGTTTGTAATGGGTAAACACAAAAACCAATGGGCCGATTTAAAAAATAGAAAGCGGGACTTTTATTCCGGAAAAACTCATTCACGCGGGTGGAGCCGCGAGCAAAAGCTAGTAATCTATATTTATATACACACAAACACACACTCATGCCCTTTATCCCCGAAGAGGTAGGCAGAGGCGCAACTAGTGCACCCACTTTTCGCCGTGCGTGTCCCATGATGTGATAGGGGGCGAGTCTATCGCCATATCGGGCACAAATTTCAGACTCCAGGCTGATACTGAATAGAAAAACCCAAATATATATATATCTTCGATTATATATCTTGAGATATAGAGCGATATGAAAATATATATTTATACCTTGATACAAGTGCTTCAATCGAGATGTATACCAATGGAATGAAAGGAAAGATAAAAACCATTACTTGCTGTGTGTATGATCTTTTAAGATAATTTAAAGCAATACATCCCGGGATGTAATGTACATTAATACATATACATTATAGCCAGCGTGTGTGATGGCCTGTATAAAATAAAATTTGATTGATGACTTACCCTAATGTAACGATTGAAAAATCGGCCATTAGTAAAAAAATTAAGACTCGTACGTAAAGAAAAATCCCTCCCTAGCCGATTTCGGCCACAGCGGCCAATCTCGACAAAGATCAGCCAAATACGCAGAAGATATTATAGTGCACAAGTGTGTGCGCAATACACAAGAGAACTCGCTATTCCTTCACTCTCATAGTCCGGTCAGACGGCAATCAGACATGAAACGAGAGAGATCAGGCGCAGGATCAACGGCATTATGTGCTTTCCGAGACACGGGGGTATCACACCGCCAACTTCCTGACTCCGAGCTGCGACTGAGTAATTTTTTAAGATGGAAAAACCCAGTCACAACGTTTTTGGCTCGAAATGGGATTCAAACTCAGCTCAACGCGAATCGTACTCGTGACGCGTACGCAATACAGGCAGCCAGACTGGTACGACAACGTGCAACATAAAATACAAGATGTCTCATAAATAGTTTCACATTTGTTTGGTCTATTGTACAGAAACGACACGCTCAGGGGTAGGTGGTATCCTCTGACAGCTCAGTTCTTCAAACGACGTTCTTTTGTCGCTAACGTTTCACAAGAGATGCACGGATTTTACATAATACAAATATAATGATTCTGCGACTCTAGTTCGATGACTTTAGCAAAGTCCCAAGTGCTCGAATTGTCTGAAGAATGTATATCTGTCACTGAAGAAACATTTATGTGTCAACTCCTCACATAATGTACAGTCAGCCACAAAAGTAGCTGCACAAACTTAAATCTTTAAATCGTCTTTACACGTCAAGCTTAATAATTTTTTTTATCTTGGTGTGAATTTAATGTATTAAATTTTATGTTTGTGAAGTTAAAAACTTTAGGAATAAAACAAAAGTGTATAGACGATTTAAAGTTTTGAATTTGTTCAGCTACTTATGTGGGTGACTGTACATGGGTACTGAGAATATTTTATTGACAATGAAAAATACTATCAAGCACATAACCCCTATTATTGTATTTTTTTTTTGGTGTTTTAACCTATCATAAGTTTATTTTATAATCTTACATTATCAACGATAAATAAAAAATGTGAAATCGCTTTCAATCGAAACAAACCTGTCAAATAAAATATTGTTCGCGTTCAAAACGTCCCTGACACCCTGTCCGTCATCCAATTATAGTTTTTATTCCCATCGCTCTACTATCGTCTCTATCACAACTAACTAGAGTTCAATATAACGTGGGCTCTGATACTATTCGCGTGTTTCCCGCGATGACGTATCGGGACCCGTGTCAGTCCGCATGTTTTCATTTCCAGAAGTTTGTTCATATTGATTTGTGCATTTCTGTTTATATTTAGATGACTTTTACTTTCGGTTCCTTTAGAGTATGCATATGTTCCGGGGACAGAAAGTAACTTGAAGGGGGTAATATAAACTCCCTAATGAAAGAATTCGAGTAGTAGATCTGGAGGTAATCCAAATTTCGCACTAACTGTACCTCCTTTGATTGTATAAAATACTACAAGGTAATAACGGAAACTCAGTAGTGATTAAAGTTCCGTATACCTTCTTAAGTATATAAGTGGCAGTGGGCAGGGCACATATGTCGTAGAACTGACAACAGATGGGGTAGAAAAGTTCTCGAGTGGAGTGCCATGAACTGGCAAGCGCAACGTGGGACGTCCTCCTACAAGGTGGACAGACGACCTTAAAAAGGTCGCAGGAACTCGCAGGATGCAGACCGCTTCTGACAGGTTGGTCTGGAAATCTTTGGGGGAGGCCTTTGTTCAGCAGTGGACTTCTAAAGGCTGAAGAAGAAGAGACCTTCTTTCGAGGCACAATAATGGCTATCAGTCATGTCCAGACTTTGCAATCACTAATGAACGTTCATCAACTAACAATATAAAGAGTAGGGATGTTCTACAACTAATATTATGGAGAGCAAATCTTTCAGTTTTAAATGAATGCAAAATTAAATGGGGGTAGACTTTTTAAAATAGAATATGAACCGCTATTCGCGAAATTGACTAATTGGGAAAGAGCGTTCGAAACATTGATGTAAAAAACCAAAATTACTTGTTTTGATTGATCAATTCTCGAGATCAAAATTTATTTGTGGACTCTTGCAAAACATTCCTTGCAAATCTATTCCGTAATAATTTCTACATAGTTAATTTTCATACTGATTTCTCGCCAATACATCAACCCTCTTGGAACGTGCCAGGGTAGCGCCAATTTGTCACCCCTAGTGTTTTGCGCCCCTAACAGGCAAAGCGCGATGCTATTTGCACTAACGAGTGGGGTGACAGCAGGGGTTCAGATCACGTGATATACTAATTTAAACATTTCAAGTCGATCGAAATTGTCTGCTTTTCGTTTATTATTTTAAAACTATCCCTACTAATAATTTGCCCTATCACATCATGAGACGGAATACGCACGGCGAAAAGTGGGTGCACTAGTTGCGCCTCTGCCTACCCCTTCGCGGGATAAAAGGTGTTAGTATGCGTATGCCTACTTACTAGTTATTAAGAGTTTGTATAATGATTCCTACCGGCTTACCATTACTTATCGAATATTTGCATCAAATTACTGTACGTTATTAATTATAATAGACTGCCTCGATGGTATTGACTGTGCGGTACACCGCTCTGTGGTCCCGGGTTCGAGTCCCTTATCGGGCAGGCAAAATTATATTGGGATTTTCTGATCAGTATCAAGCCAGGAGTCTGGAATTTGTGGGCGATATTGTGATAGGCTCACCCCCTATCACATTTTATCACTGGTTGCACCTCTGCCTACCCCTTCGGAGATAATGGCGTGATTGTATTTTTGTGTAGACTTCCCTTTTGGAAATATATGTAACTCTTTTGTATTACCAATCAATAGCAAAACTAAAGGTCTAGTCAGATATCGATTAATTAGGAATACAAAACTTCAGAAGATCTTGTAAAGATTTTTATTTTATGGCCCAACGAAGCGACTGTAATGTACCTGATGTTGAGAACGGCGCAATCAGTCTTGCGTCGCTCGATGATCCATGAATTTATAGCGACTTTAAATAAATCCACTCGTCAAAACAGATATCAATAACGAACACATAATTCTTGAAATTTTAATAATAATATAAACGAGCATTATGGGACTTGACTAATATCAGGTTGATGAGCGCAGTTCGCAACGTATCGTAATTTAAAGTTTGAATATTGCAACTGTTTATGGAAAGCCTTTACTATCAGGTGAGGGTCTTGCTCTTCTTATAATTCAGCTCCATAGAACATAATACTATAGAGATAAATTTAAATTGTCATAAAAACGTAATTTCCATGCCGTAAAATTATTTTCCCTCATCCATTACACCCCACAGCCATATACCCCTAATTGTAGTAGCAACGATTCAACCTCATTGGTCTGATGCCAACGTACGTAGGGGGTGAAACAAGAATTACAGGCAAAAGCACCCTCGATTGCTCTATAAATGATTTATACTGAAACCACATGAAGCCAGTGAGAACCTATTGTACCTGGATTTGTAAGTCGATCGAAATATTATGTGTTATCGATTCATATGTTTACGCTGGGTATCTTTACGTTTGTTTCGCATTTATACATTTTAGAAAGGTGATGTGATTGCTATTTGAAAAATTCATAGTTCCAACTTACATCTTTCAGTAAATTTTGGTACTTGTTATAAAGAGCATAATTTTCACAGAAGTCGCTATTGGTCATTAAATGCGTGCCTGAGTCGACTCTAGCTTATAAATCCAGGAGCGGGATAGTCTCTTAGTCTTTGGGTTGTACTACCTAGCTTCGAAGACACACACATCACACCTTTAACCCGAAAAGGGTAGGCGGAGGTGCAACAAGGACACTCAATATTCACCTTGTGTTTTCCGTCGCATGATGCGATAGCGGGCTTATACTTAGCAGAAAAACCCAATATCACTTTACCCAACCCGGAATTCGAACCCAGGACCTCAGAGCGGTGGTAGAACTACGCTATACAACTATGCCAACAAGGCAGTCTAAGTTATATGCTTATATTATTTTTCAATCGTTTAAGTAAGCGGCCCATCTCTATTCGAAGTGTAGGTTGTGTTTAGCGAACAATGCCGCTCGACAATAATACGTTCTCATACATCTCATTCTGTGTGCCGCATTAATACTAATTACCCTGGTAATTCTCAGGAATTATTACCGTGGAGTAGAAATTGTTTGGGGAACTAAGAATTAATAGTAGCTGCTTAGTAGTCCCACATGGACTTAAAACAGTCATAATACAAAAGCGGGTTTTCAGACACGGTTTAATCCAAATCAAAATGGCCTTGTATGTGTTTATGTCTAAAATTAAATTATATTTAAATTTACTGGTGGTAGGTCTCTCATATGTAAGAGTCCGTCTGGGTGGGTACCACCGCATTGTCTATTTGTACCGCCAAGCAGCAGTGTGCATGCATGGAGGCGAACCTACCGCCATATAGAGCACAAATTCCAGACTCCGGGTTGATACTGAGTAGAAAAACCCAATATCACTGGTCGTCCCGGGGATCGAACCCGAGACCTCAGCATTGCAGACGTACCGTAATACAACTACGCCACCGAGGCAGTGTCGAATAACATTTACTGAAAAGTTGTGAAACAGACCCTTAATGTAGAGGTATGAATTAAATAAGTTTTATATCAAACGTCGTCCTGTCAAATACATTGATTTGAGGCTGACCGCATAGCATGTTTCGTACAAAGGAAAAAATTGTTCCGCATATAAAAAATATGCACTGTAATAATCGTGATTTAAGCAATTCGTTTTTCACGGTAACTTGAAGATAAGAAACATACCTTTCGTATTTCAACAATATTTTTAGGATTATAATATAGATAACGCCTTGTACATGTATGCGTTATCATATTTTATCGTCTGGCGTTATCTATTGACCAATGAATAAAAAAAACGGCGTTGCATATAATAACAATTTTCCTGAATTTTAGATTTTCACCTTACTTAATTCTAGTTGCAAATGTTTGTGGAAATATTTGGGTGTATGAGAAGCCGCCGCGCTGAATTAATTTGGATGAAATTTGGCACACACATACCACTTTATCTCTTAATTATTATCTTTTTATTCTAGAAGAACGCAAAAGGGTTTTCTATTCTGAGAAAATTATTATACACGGGCGAATTGGCTAGCCACCCCTATTAAACTATATTTACTAAGTTCTCTTAGATCTTTTTTTTTTTTTTTTTTTTTTTTATTGCCTTAGTAGGCAAACGAGCGAGCGGTCCGCCTGATGGTAAGCAGCATCCGCCGCCCATGGACTAAAGCAATGCCAGAGGCACAGCCAAGCCGTTGCCTACCGGGAGGTGAGCACTCTTTTTAAACCTCGTTTGAAGAAGGACAAGTCATAGCGCTCGGGAAACACCGATGCAGGGAGTTCATTCCAAAGCTTGCACGTGCGCGGCAGGAAAGACCGTTGAAAACGCACCGTGCTACTAAGGATGGATTCAACGTAGTATGGATGAACTCCACTGCGATGGCGAGTGGTTCGATGGTAAAAAGGCGAGGCGGGCACCATATTAAACAGTTCCTCAGAGCACTCCCCATGGAAGAGGCGGTAAAATACACAGAGAGAACCAATGTCCCTCCGCATACTCAGCGCCTCAACTCTGTCCGTGAGGTTGGGATCATCGACGATGCGAAGTGCCCGTCGTTGTAAGGAGTCAAGTGGGTTAAGCATGTGTTTGGGTGCCCCTGCCCAGAGGTGTGAGCAGTACTCCACGTGCGGCCGGACTTGCGCTTTATAAAGCGCCAGTCTGTGGCCGCACGTGAAGTATCGCTTGGCTCTGTTCAGGATCCCCAACTTTTTGCTAGCCAGTTTGGCTTTGTCCTCCAAATGACTCCTAAACTGGACGTCACTCGCAGTTTCGACGCCGAGGATCCCAATGCTATTCGACATATGGAGAGTAACTCCTTGGAACTGTGGCGCCATGACGAATGGGTCCTTCTTGGCAGTGAACGCGCAAACTTGTGTCTTCGACGGGTTGAATTGGACGAGATTCCTTTCACCCCATTCGGAAGCCCGCCCCAGAGAGCTTCCGACTTCAGACACAAGTTGTGACCGTCTTTCTTCGACTGTGCGCCGAGGGATATTCTGTTGGCCGATGTATCGCGCATGACACGTACTATCATCTGCATAGCAATGCATGTTGTCAATGGAATCCAACAAGTCATTGATATGCAGAATGAAGAGCGTGGGCGATAGCACCGAGCCTTGTGGAACACCAGCATTAACGGATTTGGTCATAGAGCTGCAGCCATCGACGACGACTGTAATACTCCGACCATCCAGGAAGCTGGCAATCCACTTACAGAGTCCCTCGGGTATTCCATAAGATGGTAACTTCGCTAGAAGAGCTCTGTGCCATACCCTGTCGAACGCCTTCGCTATATCCAGACCGACAGCTATAGCCTCGCCCTTGCTCTCCACGGCCTCCGCCCAGCGGTGCGTGAGGTACACAAGGAGATCACCAGCCGAACGACCACTGCGAAAACCGTATTGACGATCGCTAATCAGCTGGTGATCCTCAAGGTACCTCAGGAGCTGAGCATTAACAACTCGCTCCATGACCTTAGAGAGCAAGGACGTGACCGCTATCGGCCTGTAATTAGCAGGGTCCGACCGGTCACCCTTTTTGGGGATTGGATGGACACGAGCAGTCTTCCACGAAGATGGAACCTGGCTGGTGTCGTAAGATAAACGGTATAGACGCGTTAGAACGGGAGTCAACTCAGGGGCGCACGTCTTAAGAACCACTGCGGGAATACAGTCAGGCCCACTCGACTTATGGACATCAAGGAGCCGGAGCTCCCGCCTGACAGCACGCTGGGTGATGCGGATTTTAGGCAGGGAGCACTCACATCTGGGAATTTCCGGTGGTGTGGCTCCACCGTCATCCAAAGTCGAGTTTAAGGCAAAGGATTCAGCCAACACATCGGCTTTCTCCTTTGCACTATGAGCCAGACTGTTGTCAGACTTCCGCAGTGGCGGGAGACTGGGCTGGCAGAAATTGCCTTGTACGGACTTGGCAAGCGACCAAAAAGCTCGACTACCTGTCGGATAGCTTTCTAGACGCTCACCAAACCGGCAAATGTGGTCTGCCTTGGCCTTAGCGATAGCCCTCTTGTTGAATCTGGAGGCGATATTGAACTTCCGCTTCTCCTCTTTGGTGTTAGGAGCCCGACACCTACTGGCGACTTGCCAAGACAAGTATGCGGACTGTTTGAGGCGCGCAGTGGCGGCACAGGTACTATTGTACCAAGGCCGACTACGGCGCCCCATCGGTATTGTGGTGTTGGGAATGAACATTTCCATCCCCAATATCACCACATCCCTGACGCAGTCCGCACAGGTGTCGGGATCATCGGAGGAGAAACAGTATCGTCTCCATGGGAAGGACGCAAAGAATTCACGGAGTCCATCCCAATCCGCTGACCCATACCGCCAGACCCTGCGAGAACCAGACGCTTCTGGGCGGCTAGTATGATCCACAGGGGCCGACGTCCGGATCAGGCAGTGGTCAGATAAACCTATAGGGGCATCGACCACGACACTGTATCCATCGGGGTTTGTGGTCAGCAGCAGATCCAAAAGAGAGGGCTCATGGCCCTCAATGTCTGGCACACGGGTGGGCTGTGTCACCAGCTGTGAAAAGCCATATGCCAAGGCCAACTCGTAAACAGACCTACCCCAGAGGTCGGTAGTCCGAGACCCCAACCACTCTTTATGATGAGCGTTGAAGTCACCAAGGACCACCACCTCCGCGGATGGGTACTGTTCGAGAGCACGGTCAGTCCCCACTTGGACGTTCTCAATTAGATGAGCAGATCCCGCTTCACTGGCATGGGACCTGTAGAGGCATGCGTAGACGCGGGTACGACCTCCTTGAATTACGCATAGCCATAAAATTGACAGGTCCCGATGCTCGAGGTCCTGAAGGCGGCGACAGCAAATATCACCCCTGATGAAGACGCACACCCCGGCTTTACGTAGGAAACAGATCTGGACTAACTCCATCTCTGCCTACCCCTATTTACACAAGCGCAGTCGTACACCAAAATGAAACAGTATTTAGATACACCCACTCGTTCTCCTCAATGTGAATTTCATATGAATTGTTTATTATATTTGCGCTGCATGAGAAGTAAATATTTTTGTTATTTCGCGTATCCAAACAGTCGATACAATTATACGCAGTTGTAGAAGTTAGGATGAATTTAAATTCTGTAAATATGTTTTTGAGTAATAGGAACAAAATAGGTGAAGACACGCACATCACTTTTCGCCATATGTGTTCCGTCCCATGATGTGATATGGGCGGGCCCATCGCCATATCTGGCTCAAATTCCGACTTCGGGTTGATACTGAGAAGAAAAACAGAATATCACTTTTCCCAACCCGTTATTCAAACCCAGAGCTCAGAACGGAAGCCATACTGCGCACATAATACAAACTCGCCACCTAGCCAACTTCGCAAAATAGGCCTTAGCATTTTTAACCGACGTCCAAAAAGGGCGGAGATTCTCAATACGTGTATTTGGATATATTTAACCACAGGTTTTTCTGAAATTTGTAGGCTGATTCCGAGATTCTTTTTTTATTTAGTATAAGATGTTTACTAAATAGTACCATTTTAATATACCTTTGTTTTGGGTTCATAATTATTTTAATAATCATTCCCAACCAGTATTGCCAATTTCTTAGTACAAACTAGGGTTTGCCCCTAGCTGCGCCCGCGTGAACGCACTTTTTCAAAATATTGAAAAATCACAGTGTTTACTTATTATTTCTAAAATAATGTCTTAAAGAAAAAGATTTATTAGTAGTAAATTATTTCGAAATATGTTCAACGGTTACTGCAAATATTTTCTACCGACTTCAAAAAAAGGAGGAGGTATTCGTCTGGATTTTTTTTTATTTTTGTTACCTCAGAACTCCGTCATTTATTGAACGATATTATAAATTATTTTTTCATTACAAAGAATATACTTCCCGATTGGTCCCATAGAATTTTTATCAAAATAACTTGAAAAAGAATGTCGTCCAAGTATACGAAATTAAGAATTTTGCTTTTCTGTGACTTTTTCTTTGGTATTTTCGCGTTGAAGTTTGTTCGGTCTATTTCTTGCATACATATAAAAATAACATCACGCCTTTTACGTGTTCAGGGGTAAGCAGAGGCGTAACAAGTCAGCGCGATAGTCGTACCGCGTGCGCAATACACCTACGCCATCGAGGCGGTATATTTCTAACACAAAAAAGCAACAAATAAAAATCTTTTTAACAAAAAATTAAACCGCCTTCAAAAACGACTAAAAAAAAACTAGAAACCAAAAAATAATTTAACATTACCTATATTCCGTGACTAGCTTCAATTGCTAGATAAATGCATGAATTAATTATATACGATAGCATTACTTATATACAGGCTTGGAGTCGGTGCCTAATTATAATTACTAGTTAAGCTAGATAGATACATTAATAAATTTTCGAAAACAATGATTAATTTTAATTAGGCACTCCAAAATTGGTTACCAGTATATAAATAATGCTATCGTATATTTATTCCTGTATTTATCTAGCAATTGAAATTGGTCACGGAATATAGGTAATGTTAAATTATTTTAGTTTTTTTTTTTAGTTGTTTTCGAAGGCGGTTTAATTTTTTGTTAAAAAGGTTTTTATCATAAAAACAATTTCACAAAATTTCGTATATTAGTAAGATAACGCAAGATAATTTCAAAAAACAGACGCAAAAACATACATGAATACACTCGGCGAAAAGTAGGTGCACAAGTTGCGCTTCTGTCTACCCCCTCAGGCATAAAATGCGTATATGTGTGTGTTACAAATGTAGCTTGTAAAACTCTACACCCACTTGTAAAAGTACCGAGCTCTTCAATGTTCTAGATATTTCTTAAAGCGTCTAAGTTCCCGCTCGTCCCGGAGCCTGTCCCATCCATCTCTGCCTATGCTACGCAATTATGTCGGGGTAATTCAACCCGTTTCCTTTACTTTTAAAACATGAACAAAATGACGCCGTCGTAACTCGGACTTCCGGTCGCTTTGACTACTTTCAGCGAAAATAAAAGTCTTAAGTCGACAGGTTTTTATGACGTGGATTTGCTTATTTTTTCTTAATGTTATTCGTTTCGGAGTTGAATGTTTTTAACCAATTTCACATAATTTGTTTTGTAAAGCAGTATATTTTTGTCAACAAGATAATTATGTGATAACCTCGACTCATCTTGCTATGAATCCACATTAAATGGTCGTTTTCATCTGAGTATAATATTAATTCAATGTTATATTTGTTCATTTAGCCATGATGAAATGAAATGAGTTTCATAGGAAAATTTTAGAAAATTTCCCTCAGAAAAATGATTTTAACGCAGAAAAAGTCACCAGCAAAAGCTCATAGGGAACGCAGTTTAGTAAAATACAGTACAGAGAAAGTTAAGATTTTATCGTTACTGTCGGAGCCCGTAGCGGAGTTGCCCTAATTCTGGTGCCGATGGTATCTCGATGCAGAGATTGCCTGAAAGGTTTGCTGGGTGACAAAGGCCGTATTTAGATAATGCTTTAACGGAAGTGACGTTATTATATACCTTATTTAAAAATATAGATAGATACTAGCTGACCCGGCAAACGATGTTTTGCCATATTAATTCTTTTTAGAGATTATTTTAGTAGAAAAAAATTAATTCAAATTCAAATCATTTATTCAGTAATTAGGCCCCTAAGGGCACTTTTACACGTCATTTTTTACAATATTTTTATCATCTAAAAGATTCTACCAGTGCTTCGTAAAAGCCCACTGACCTGAGAAGAAGCACCAAGAAACTCAGCGTAGGTCTTTTATTGTTATATTTTTTTTTTACAAATTGCAAGTAACAATATAAATTCAATTATTACTTATGTCAAAAAAAAAAAACAATATATAACATATAAACAATCAAATTATAAAACATGAATGAATCCGAGCAACTTAATCCCAAGCATTTGTATCCTCCAGATAATCGCAAATACGATAGTAAGCTTTTTTACAGAGGCGGTCTTTTATAGTGATTTTAAATTTTTTTATTGGTAGTTTTACAATATGCTTAGGAAGTTTATTGAAGAAGCGTACACATTGACCAACAAAAGTATTACTAATTTTATGGAGACGAGTAGCATGTATCACATATTTATGTTTATTCCTAGTATTTATATTATGAATATCGCATATTTGATCAAAATAATTGAGCAGTTACCGACCGGGGTTAAAAGTTATTAAATTACTAATATCGCTAATAAAAAATAGGAGATGATGGAAGAAGGTAGAAAATTTAGGGTTGTATGTATTTTTTAATGCCACAATATAAAAAAAATCAATAAAATATTCTGTCTGAAAAATAAAAAATAAAAATTTGGGGTGGGCAACCCTTAGGGCGATTTAAAATAAATAACAACCTATTCTCAGACCTACCAAGTGTGAATATAAAATTTCATCAAAATCGGTTCAGCCGTTTCGGAGGAGTATGGGAACGAACATTGTGACACGAGAATTTTATATATAAGAAGATATAGACTAACGGCCTCGCCAGAAGTTGTCCTGCCCGAAAAGAGAAATAAAATCCTTGAACCCGAGTACAGCGCCACCTACCGGATCCAATTGTTAATCTAAACCATTTTCTCTCAACCTAAAGAGTTTTAAATCGATTAGTTCTTGAATTTTGTCTGTTGATTGAGACATAAAATATAAGTAAAATTTACGTTTGAAAATCAAACTCCGAATTGTGAAATGGAATTATAGAATACCGCCGTCAGAACCGCCTCCATCCCAGCTTAATGGGGTTGACGCAACATAGTTCTTCATGCATGTAATTAAAAAAATGTTTTTTCGACTGCTCTATAAGTTTTACATTTCTCCTATAAACCCCACTTAAAATATAGTACATCTTTATATATATAATTATTCTGTGCGTGTGTATGTCACTGAACTCCTAAACGGCTGGACCGATTTTAATGATTTTTTGTGTGTCTTCAGGTGGATTCGACAATGGTTTAGAGTTAAAATTGGGTCCGGAAAAATGTATAGCTGGACTTTTATCCAGGAAAAATCCTTTCATGTGGGCGATCCGCGGGCAAAACATAGTAATATATAAGTTTATTCATTTACTCATACATCACACAGCAATGGAAATGACAAGATGGATGGATGCAAATGCGTTTAATCGGAAATAGAATTGATTAAAACTTTATCTGCATCTGTATTAATATTATGAAGAGGAAAAGTTTGTGAATTTGTTTGTAGGTTTGCAGGGGGCTGGAACTACTGAAAGGGTTTTGAAAATTCTTCGACTAATAGGAAGCTACATTACTCCTGAAGAAAATATAAAGCGAGACTTTTATTCCGGAAAACTTTTTCACGTGGACGGAGCCGCGAGCAAAATCTAGAGTATTATAAATGCGAAAGTAACTCTGTCTCCCTGTCTTACGCCTTCACGGCTGAACTACTGAACCGACTTCAATTAATTTGATATGGAGACGGTTTCAGATCCTGGGAAGGACATAGGCTACATTGGAATTTTATCCCGGAAAAACTCATTCACGCCGGGGAAGCCGCAGGCAAAAACTACTGGACATAATGAGACTTAACATCTTATGTCTCAGGATGACGAGCGCAGTGGAATGCCACAAAGTACTTTGTAAGTCAAGGTGCTGAATGGTGTTGCTACTGTTTATGGGTGGTCGTATCGCTTACCATCAGGCGAACAAAGCAATAAAAAACTAGTCATATTATATTTCAAAGAGGAAACTGTGGACTGATTGATCGATCAACGCACACTCGATACCGCTGAAAGCATGATATTATGCACAAACACAAAACAAAGATTCCTTAAATAACGCAAGTTAGCAAAAAGAAGAAGGAAATTTTACCGATTTAAAAAAATATTTCACAAATATGCTGCTACATTACCGCCGAGTGCCAACAGCTACTTTTAATCAGGAAAAGACGTTAATGCGAGGGAAGCCGTGAGCAAAAATTAGTAATAAATAAAAAAAGTAGTTTTTTTTCCAGTCATACTTCTTATTTTACTTCTTACTAATATTATAAATGCGAAAGTTTGTACAAATGTTTGGATGTTTGGACATTTGGATATTTGTTAGAACTAAACGCAGAAACAACTTACCGGATTTATTTTGTTATTTTTATTAGGTCCACCAACGGTTTTCACATTATTACATTGTTTCATATTATAACTATAGCGTTAATGTAAATGTGACAGACCCACTTATAGGTAAACACAGCTTGCATTATATAATTTTAAACTTGTATTGAAAGAAATTTGGCATACGGGTATATCATGTCCAGGATTAACACATTGGCTACTTTTTATCCCGGTAATTGGCTCCCTCGGGATATAATGGCATTTTTAATCTATTTTTTTTAAATAGATGGCGCTGGCATGTTGGTGTTTAGGTACTTTTGTAGCGGGAAAGACTTATAACGCGGGCGAGACGGCAAGCAACACCTAGTACTAAATAAAATAGTACCAAGCACTACAAGTAGTTACATACCAGACATACTCATTCAAGTCAGCCCATAGACAAGAATTCCTCCATTAATAAACGCGCCACACGTTTAATATTGCATGAAGGGCGCAACTAGAGCATGCAGGTACCCGGGTTCGGACTATTTATATTCTACCCCATATTATCAAAGGGGTAATGTTCGCTGACACGTAGTTACCCCAAATCAATTCGTAACACGTAGAGATATTCCGATTATTTTGGATTAAAATATATGCCAGAATATGTCACGATTTGGTCTATTTCGTCATTCTATAAACTTAGGGTTAGGTTACGTCACTTTTTTGTCGTAGGACGTGTGTAAATTGAATCTTAGTGAATGGTATACATTATATTAGGTATCAGTGTTCAAAATAACTCAAACAATGGTAACTTATATAAAAAAATAATAAATAATTTCGTCCATCAAAAAATACAGCATACCCCCATAGACACACAATACCCTCTTAACGAAAACCGATACCCCAAAAATTTAGAACGCCTTATAAAATGCATACACGTCGCTTAAATCTAAGGCCCCGGCGTAATGTCTTTCACTTCACGAAAGGGTGGTTTCCACCCCGCCGAGGGAGAGGCGTGCGAAGGTGAGCGCACGATGAAATTTTAAAAGCCTTTTACAGGGTTGGTATTTTTATTAGATCTACTGTATAAAAGATGTTCGTTTAAATTATCAGCTTGCAATTTGGAGTATTTGTGTCTGTAAGTTTATAGTTTAACGTCCTTATTCATACAGTTTATAAACCTATTTTAGTCATAGCATGTTTTGTCTTCTTCCTTCTAACTCAACTCAAAATTCGTTCGAGGAAGTCAAAACATTCGGCAACCAAAAAAGGTTTTTAAACTGTTTATGAATAAGGCCGTAAGCTTTTAAAGTTACAAAAGGTATTTCAATCTGTTTCTATAACATATAGCCCACATAGATATACCTTAAAGTTAGAAGTGCTGCTACGTAGTTATTTTACCATAATTCGAACTATATGTTTGCCCATTAAATAAAAGCATGGGAGCACGCTGGATGCAGGCCGCTTTTGACAGGTCCGTCTTGGAATCTTTAGGGGAGGCCTATGTTCAGCAGTGGACGTCGTGTGGCTGATGATGATGATGATGATAGTAGTGGGTCGTGTTCCATGATCAGCCTGTATCCAGTTCAAAGAGGCCGCCAAAATAGGGTAGTTTCATATGTTTGATTTTGTATATTATTTTATATGTAACAGAAAATAATACGAAGAGTAAATTCTTCTGTAAAATCCGAATCAAAATTGGTTGACAACTAAAGCAGTTATTCATATTTCAAATATTGTTGTAAGCAAAAGTGGGGGCCTAGTGGGGATATCGCGTCATCTCTTTCGCACGCACGCAACGTTATAGCTGGAGACAGTCGGTGACGTCACATTCTGCTGTTTCTGTTATCTGACAGATGCCCCTTCCACCATACTTCAAGCTTTGTAACTTATTTATTATTGCTTGTCTTTTAAAAAATCTTTCTCCTCTAACTTTTAGAAGACATACATTTTTGATAAATGTATTTAAAAATGTAGTCAGCTACCCTATCGTGTCAACAGGCGACGGATAATCATCGCTGGTCAGTCGACCCTCTATCGGACCCCACTCTTCTTACCATCAGATGCAGTGGGGTCATTGTGCCGTGCTCGTATAAAAAATTGTCCTAGGGTCCTTCAAGCGGACCGTGAAGAAGGAATTATGCAGGCCGGCGAAATATGTAAGAGCCTTTGATAACTGTGCCGACCGATCAGGGATGTTTATCTCTTGCCGGTCGACATTATTTTGGGCTTCACTTCATTTACCATCAGGTGCAGTGAAGCCACTTTGTCGAGCCATCGATAAAAAAATAAAAATAAAAACAAAATTACCTACAACTTCAAATAGTACGCTGCGTTCATTAAGTTCATTGCCCTACAGCATACGTGTTTTCATAAATCTAAAAAGCAAACATAAGTTTCTGTAAAGAAATTTGACACAAAAAAATCAAAGCAACATTTGATACCTGCCCACCCTTCCTAAAGCGTGAACATTGTTCACTATCACTGCGCTCGAATTATCAACTTATATATCAGTTATCCGTTATCTAGTCGGTGTAATCAGTTGCGTTCATTCGTAACTGTTAATTTGTTTTAGTCATATTGCCCTTTGTTTTTATCGCGGAGTTAGGCTACTGATATTAACTGAGGACTAAATATTGACCAATCAATTTTATATCGATAGCTTTAGTAACGTAGTTAGGTAGAAATGTTTGTATTTTCTGGCAGCACATCTAGGTTTACTAAAGATCAAATTAAGCAAAATGATCAGTTATATCCACAGATGTTGTCGGCTTCTACGTCAGAGGGGGTTGAGGTATTTTTGTTAAATATTTTAACAGTATGAGAGGAAATTAGTAAGTAATAGGTATCAATCATGAAATTAATACAGTAAGTAGGAGAAATGCCTTTGGTAATGTTACAAATATGAAACGCAATGCAACAAGCTGCCACTTCACACGGGTTTTTTACAAGCCACTAGTAATATCTGGGTTGACCTGAGTCATTAATAATCTTTACAAATATCTCTTTATTGTGACTCTTTCAGTCAACACTGTGATTGACACACATAACGCCTTTATTCCCGAAGGGGTCGGCAGAGGTGCAACTCTAAAGGTAATACGTGTGAATTTCTTAGCAATTATCTTAACCTTTAACGGTGAAGAAAAACATTTCGAGGAAACCTACATACCTACTGGTGGTGGTTTACTGGTGGTAGGTCTCTCATATGTAAGAGTCCGTCCGGGTGGGTATCACCGCAATGGCTATTTTTACCGCCAAGCAGCAGTATGCATGAACTGTTGTGTTTCGGTTTGAAGGATATTGTAGCCAGTGTAACTACTGGTCATAATGAGACTTAACATCTTATGTCTCAGGATGACGAGCGCAGTGGAATGCCACACAGTACTTTGTAACTCAAGGTGCTGGATGGTGTTGCTGCTGTTTATGGGTGGTCGTATCGCTTACCATCAGGCGAACGGCATGCTCGTCTCGTCATTCAATGCAATAAAAAAATACCTGAGAATTCTCAATAAGACTAAGGTCTTAGGCCCAACCGCTCTTAGAATAGAAGAGGCCCATGAATAGTATATAGGGCTGATTTATAATATAGTGTTATTATTATAATATTGTGAATACAAAAGTTTTTAAAGGTGGTTGGATATTTGCCAGCACCTATAAGCAATCGGAGATATCATTGAAAGGATTTTCATGAAATTTGGCGCACACATCCATCTCTTCGGGATAAACATACCTATCACTTTTCATCCTGGAAACGTATATAGCAGAAATTTTATTCTGAAAAGTGTCACGCGGAAGAAGCTGCGAGTGAAACCTTATCTAACCTAACCCAGCTAATAGGGGGAGTGAGCTATGTATCAAATAGCGGAGCTCCTCCCCCCCGTCGACACCTGACATATTTAAAACACGCTATAGCATTAGAGAAGTAATAAATGTTACCATTTGTAAAGTCAATAAAAAAATCTAGATAATAAGGATCATTCTTATTAAAAAAATGTCTTTCACCCCATAAATAAACGTTATTAGCACCTGGCATCATAACGTTTATTAATAGACGATATATTTTCAAAAGGAGGTCATCTAAGACATTCTAAGATAATCGCGTAATCTGGAGTTACGATATTTAGGTCCATAACTGATATTATATTACATGCCACCTTAATCGATCATTAACCTACAGATATAAGAGGTCCGCAGATATTTAATATTTATTTATTTATCCAAATTATATGTACATAATTCTCTTTACCGGTGATGTCCACACTAGGCTGCCTGGACATCGGTTTAATTTCACAAATTTATTCATCATCATCATCATCACATCACATGACGTCCACTGCTGAAAATAGGTCTCCCCCAAAGATTTCCAGACGCACCTGTCAAAAGCGGCCAGCATTCAGCGTGTTCCTGCGACCTTTATCAAGTCGTCCGTCCACCTTGCAGGTTTTAAAATATAATTATGTGACAAATTTATTAATATATCTTAAATAAAATACTATAGTTTGTAAGAGTCATTTTTAATTGCTTAGATGGGATTAATTAATTTGTGCTTGACGACAAGCGTATACTAAGGCTTTTTATCTTTTAAGGGAAATTAAGCCTCATTTATACAGAGCTGCATCTCGGTGGCGTAGTTGTATTACGGTACGACTCTCGACGGTCTCGAGTTCGATCCCCGAGTCGGCAAAGTGATATTGGGTTTTTCTATTCACTATCAGTCCGGAGTCTGGAATTTATGCCCGATATGGCGATAGGCTCGCCCCCTATCACATCGCAAATACGTACAGCGAAAAGTGGGTGCACTAGATGCGCCTCTGCCTACCCCTTCGGGGATAAAAGGCGTTAGTATGTGTGTGTGTGTGTGTGTGTATACAGAGGTATTATTGCTCGCAATGATCGTACGCAATTTTTGTTAACAATAATCGTTACGACATTATTGCATCATACCATTCAGACGCAGGCGAGAAATAAAAACCCGCATGCTATACAAGAATCCTTCGAGCAACTTTCTCGCCCACTACGACTGTATACACGGCGTCATTTTTACCCGACTGCGAAAGAAGGAGGGTTATGTTTTTCGAGTGTATGTATGTATGTATGTTTGTATATTTCTTTGGCACGCCCTACAGCCTAAACGGCTTGTCGTATTTTTATGTGAGCGGTATCAATAGATTCGTCTTAGTCGTGAGAGTGACACTGGGTACATCAAAATAAAAAATAAACAAAATTAAGGATTTTTGGCGGCAAAAAGTGATTCAAAATACATCGAGTGTGGTATCAATGATTTTTTAACGGTCATTACGAATATATATATAACTTATATGTTTTATTGGAGTTTGGAATAGGCAATGCTAATAAAGGTGCTTGAGAACTAAAAAGATGGAAATTTCTTGAGATTGATTAATGAAGATTTTTCTTCCAATAGTCTCATCTGACGATTGCCTTATTATAGGCTAGTTGACTGCTTTTTTTTAAACATTTAGCAAAATTGTATGCCATTTAAAATATAACAAAAATGCCGCAATAATAAGTAAGTTATAACGCTTTGAAATTTGGTAGAAGGTGTAATTGTCAAATAACAGTAATATCTGACTGGAACACAGAATGGAACGTCACCGGGTGTCATCGGCCATAACGCTGCGTGCGTGCGAAAGATATAGTGCGATATCCCTACACGCCCCCACTTTTACTCACGACAATATTTCAAATGTGAATAACTGCTTTATTTTTCAACCAATTTTGATGCTGATTTCACAGAAGAATTTATTTTTTATATTATTTTCTGTTCCATATAAAATAATTTACAAAATAGAACATAGGAAACTAGCCTATTGCGCATGTTCAAATGGAACATCTCTATATGTTTTTTCAAGAATTCCACGTGTCGGCTCTATATAAAAGAGACCATAAACATTTTTTTTTCATCGAAATCAGTGGGCTTAGAATGTAGCAAAAAAACACGATACGGTCCCGTTTCGTTTTATTGGGATTGGTTGAGAGACTAACACGTGACTGACGTATTGGTCGCTCGATCAATCACAAACATCAAAATTAAACGACATCGTCCTACGAGTTGCGTTTTTTGCCACATTCAAAATCCACTGTTCTTTTTTCGTTCCTTTACAGACGCCATATTACAATCGCATTGCCTTAATGTTTATTAGAGTTCGAATCTTCTTCACATGTAAAAGCTTTTAAACACACGATTAATCTCTATTTAGGAGACAGGATACAAAAGCATTTTACCGGACACAGCAATTTTGGCTTGTTGGTCGTTTCTAACAATTTATTCTTGGAATGATAACGAAAATAGACTTGTTAGTGAAAAGTTTATTGAATGGATTTGGTATCTCGTATGTGACTATACGAATCCACGTAGACTTCAGATGACAGAACTACTGACGACAGTAGTGAAGTCTGCGCGGAGGCTTATAAATTCATTTCATCACACCTGACATGCCCTTTATTGGCATTTATACCCGGAGGTAATATGCTTGGACCCCAATATCTCGTCATTCGTAAAACATAGCCTAACCACCCCTACAAATATGCAACAACTATGTGATGCTCGCGGCTCCGCCCGCGTGTGTAAGATTTTCTGGGATAAAAAGTAGCTTATAGGACTCGGATTAGGTAATGTAGCTTCCTATTAGGGAAAGAATTTTCAAAATCGGTTCAGTAGTTCCTGAGATTAGCGCGTTCAACTAAACAAACAAACTCTTCAGCTCTATAATATTAGTATAGATGTAACCTTAATTTTATACGAACCGTAGACTTAGGAAAGGCCACGCTAAGGCGCGCATCACGTAGACTCAACTAGTCGACGTGTAACACTACACTATAAATAAAAATAAATAAATCCCTTCCTAGCCGATTTCGGCCACGGCGGCCAATCTCAACGGAGATCAGCCAGATGCGCAGGAGATATTATAGTGCACAAGTGGGTGCGCAATACACAGGTGCACTCGCTATTCCTTTACTCTCATAGTCCGGTGAGACGGCAATCCGACATGACCGGAGAGAGATGCGCAGGACCAACGGCTTTATGTACTTTCCAAGGCACGGGGGTATCACACCGTCAACTTCCTGACTCCGAGCTGCGACTGGGTAATTTTTTTTAATATGGAAAAACCCATTCACAATGTCTTTGGCCCGACCCGGGATTCGAACCCAGGACCTCAGCACGCAAATCGTACCCTTAACGCATACGGAATACAACTACGCCACCGAGGCAGTCAACACTACACTATACACTTGATTCGGCAGTTTCAAACAATGATTTCATAGTTTAGTATTTCTTGGCAATCGCTTATCGGCGTCTGCCCGTCACCTAAGTCTACTAGAATATGAACTGTTTTACAGTATACGTTATATCGCTTGGAGTAGCAAAGTTAATTGGGAGGTAATCATTGACCTTAAGATGTTACGCTATTGAGGAGTAAACCTATTGTGAAAAGATCACTTTATCACATGTAATGGGGCAAGTTGGAAGTGTAAAGTTACATCATGGTAAGCACATAATAGCTTAAAATGTGACACGAAGACGCAACTCGTAAAACGATGTCGTTTAATTTTGATGTTTGTGATTGATCGAGAGACCAATACGTCAGTCTCTCAACCAATCCCAATAAGACGAAACGGAGACGTGACGTGTTTTTTTGTCACATTCTAAGCCCACTGATGTTTATACAATTTACGAGATAATTATTACCCAAATAAAACTTAATGCTCATTATTAAACAATAAACACATTTTGAACTTTAATTGGCACATTGGTTTCGCCTTAACCCAGCAATCTCTTAATCGTTATATGGCTAAACTTATTAATTACATTATTTGAATACCCTGGTAATCATTTTTAATCCTTTATTTACATAAAACATTCGGTCACTAAAACTCTACTTGACGAATTGAACGTGAAATCTTAACTATAAATCTGTATTTTCATTAAAAATAAGTAGAATATTATTGCGTAGATTACATTTAAATTGTTTTATCTGGAATCGAAATTCTTTCCACCACCTAAGTCCTATTCATTTCGTATATTGTAAATTGATATACTTTAAAGTTTAAACGTAATAAATTACTCGATTAGAATGAAATCCCAATGGCACTCACCTGGAGTTAGACCGTTTGGAGGAGTCGTGTTTCTTCCCACCTTGGAGATTGGGCAGATCCTTCTGCCGTTTCTTCGTCTCCCGCCATATCCTATAGTACAGTATGCACATAACAGTCACTGGCACATAGAACGCGGCGATTGCCGTCCCGAACGTAATGAACTGGTTCGTCTCTATGAACTGAATGTAGCACTCGTGCGGCGGCACCTTACGCTCGCCGTCGATATACGGCCAAGCGTAGATCCACGGCGGCCACAACACTAAGCTGAACCCCCACGCACCCCCTATCATGAATGTCGCTCTACGCGTAGTTCTTTTCGCGCGGTACGTGAGCGGACGCGTCACACTGAAGTATCTGTCGAAGCTGATGATGAGCAGGTTGAGCACGGACGCGTTGGACGCGAGGTAGTCGAGCGCGAGCCACGTGTCGCACACGTGCGGGCCCAGCGGCCAGTACCCGTAGATCGTGAACATGGTGTACAGCGGCATGGAGATGAGCCCCACCGCGAAGTCGGCCACCGCCAGCGAGAACAGGAAGTAGTTGCTGATCGTCTGTAGTTGCTTGTCGATCTTGAAACTGATCATCACCATGGAGTTGCCGACGACGGTGAGCACGGAAAGGACGCTGGCGACGATCGCGATCGCGATCTTCTGGACGAGGCTGTACGGACTGGTCGGCAGGTCGAGGCCGAGCACCGGGTCGGTCAGGTTGTCGGTGAAGTTGGACGCGCTCAGCATGCTGTCAACTGGGCGAGCCCGCCGCACCAGCGCCGCCCGCGCCGCCCCCGCCGCGCCAGCTACGCCGCCCCCGCCGCCACCGCCCACCGAGCAAGCGCGAGCCTGCACACACATTACATATGGGTTTAATAAGGTACAATCGTACTGTAAATACTTGTAATACAGCATGAATAGCCATACTTGACCTGGTCGGTACCACAGTCTAAAGAAAACCGAGGACAAAATTTAATAACTTCTCTATAGCGTTTCGTATGATTAGAAAGACTGTCAAAGACACAACATTTTCTCGACCTACGTGCTTGTTTAGTGTCGTCGTTTCAATATTTTAAGTGGCTATAGTCACATACACCATTTGTGAATCCCACGCGATAATCACATCATTAAACATGCGAGCATATAAGCGAGCGAACACACACATTTGAAATATATACGTATTAAATACGCCCAGTTTGTAACCAGTGTAATTTTATTAAAACTTAAAACATCCACTTATAATGCAATAGGGTCACATTGCCATGTCTAAAATAAAACAAGTACATAAACAAATACAGCACATTAATAGATAGGACTTTAGAAGTACTACAGAGCATGTGTGTTTCTATCCCTGATAATAATGTAGAGTGTCATTTGCAGATTAAATTGTCATTCGATTGATTTTATTTTAAAATGAGCACAGATAAAATATGCATGTCGCCGAAGCGTCATCTTTACACAACTAATTAAATTTTACAAGTAGATTATAGACTGCTACAATTATAATGGAAAATAGTAAGAATTTATTTGGACGTTAAATTAATTTATCATTCTGGAATCAATGACTGAACTCTTAATTATTGTGGTTGTTTTGAATATCAAATGTGAGTGTAATCGGAAGTAAGTTTGCAAGAAATTGTTTATAGTTTTTTAATTATGGATTACTAGTAAATTAAACCTAGATACATTTTTGAGTTTAGACTCTGCTTTTTTGTTGTATTTCCAGAGTGATAGTGGCGCCATCTACCCTACATCGAGGAAGTATCTGAAGAGGTGGAAGATTGACAGCTGGCAATATAAGGACCGGCAGAACGACGAGAGCTCAGTCTTGTTTCGGCGCCCGAAGCGATCACATATTGTTTTCCACTAGTTTTTCCATTTTCTACCCAGTAAATATTATTGTTTGAAATAAATAAGTGTTTAATCCTTAGACGCCCGCGGTGGACACCGGTGCCCATTTATATAAAGAAATTAGCTTATAGCTATATATAAGGGGGCGTTGACGGGTTAAATGATAAATAATTGTTTAAATAAATAAAGATAGACTGGTGATGCTTCACTGGACTTGTTAAATAAATTAATAAATAGTTTATCTCCGACATGTACAATAATAATATTTATTTTATATAATTATCGTACATACATACAACCTTACGCCTTTTATCCCCGAAGGGGTAGGCAGAGGCACCCACTTTAAGCCGTGCGTATTCCGTCCCATGATGTGATAGGGGGCGAGCCTATCGCTATATCAGGCACAAATTCCAAACTCCGGGCTCATATTGAGTAGAAAATCCCAATACCACTTTGCCCGACCCGAAGACCGAACCCAAGACCTCAGCACTGCAGTCGTACCGTAATACTATGCCACCGAGTCAGTCGTAAACGTAATTGTCGTAATAAATCTAATTTCCAACACTTTCCATCGCTAATCCCGTTCATGGCTTATGAGGGAGGAATCTTGACGGTCACAAGACCTCTAAATTCCTCGCAACAACTCAAACCGCTCAAGTACAGGCTCAAGTGTGTATACAAACATCATATTTCCAAGAAATTATTAACAAATGGGGGGTTATTAAATGGGGGGTGAATGTCGCCTTCGCCCCGCGCCCCTTCGCTCCTTCTTGGCCTCTTCGCCCCACAAAGGCGGTAATTAGTTTGTGGCGGTTCAAATCCCCGACGCGTATAACTTGAACTATTACAAGTTTGAAAGTAACTAATTCATGGTAAATTCTGAACGGGTTAGTGGAATTACTAACACGATAGTCATATACATAATCCCATTTCATATATGTACAAATATGTATTTAATTTTTTTTAAACTTGTGTAAATGTACACAAATCTTATAATCATTTTCACAAGAAGATTGTAGATTCAAACAGCGTTAATCCATTTTTATTTTAATTAATTTTATTGTAAATTGCATTTCTTTATTAAAATATTATCAAAACGTCTTTACGAGTACTGGTGCACTCTCATCCCTTAAAGGGGTTAAATCTCATCGGGCACATCTAGAACATCTGTAATATCAACCAGTTTTTTCGAAAACTATAAAGTATGATAACCGGCTAACAACTTGAGCACACTACCGCATGTTAGGCCGTTTTTTGTGCCTTAGTAAAGCTACACTTAAGTACACAATAATCTCCCACCACGCAGTAGTATGCTCAAGTTATTTTCCGGTTATTATAAATGTAAAACCCATGAGAACTGCCACAACACAAGCGTTGCTAAAATAATAAAAACCACAACACGAATGACGCCGAAACAAACGTCATATGAGCAAAAGTAACAATAACTTTGAGTTATTGTTACTAAGGTACAAAAAACGGCCTATCATGCGGTAGTGTGCTCAAGTTGTTTGCCGGTTATCATACTTTTATAGGCAACCCCCAACAACCCCATACTTCAGCAATGGCTTTTGGCTGTGCATTAAAAAAATGACTTTCCTCAGTCGTTATAGTAATTATCCCATTTTACACTTAATCGCTTACAAAGAGTATCTTGTATCAAAGCGGTTTCCGCGAAGCAACTTCACTGAAATTACTAAGTGCGTATGGTTAATTAATGATTTTGCACGGACCAAGTTCCCGCAAACGTTAAGGGAATTTAAATGCTGCGGTTTGGTGCAAGCCATAAGACAAAGTAAATTTGAGCAATTAAATATTTAAATACGAAGGAATGTGATTCTACCAAGTCGTGTTAAACAAGCATGGTGAACGAGAACTATACCACTTCTCTTTAGAATATCCCTGACCAAGACAATATAACCGACTCTTATAACAGAGAAGCATTTAATGTATTTTTATTTATTTAATTAGACAAATTGAAAATGTGTCTACCTACTTTGTTTTTGTTGCATGACCCTCGCTAAACTAACTAGTAAAAAGGTCTGCGGTATTCAATCTACCTAGACATTATGTAATACTGTAAAATATATACTTAATATATGTTAAAAATACTGGGACTAACGACTATAGGGGGCAAACGAGCATACGTTTCACCAGATGGTAAGTGATCACCGCCGTCCATGAACATCTGCAATACCAGACTAATGATTAAAAAATTATAAAAAACCTCAACGCTCCGCTCGCCGACCCGCTAATCACCGTCGCTTATAACTTGCGCCGTATCTAGCGCCAGTCAGAGTCAGCCGAGCTTCACGTGAAACTGTTTACAATTCAGACATTCCTTGAATATTCAGTGCATTTGCAACGAATATTATCTCTATTATGTTAGGATATCAGTACATCTAGCGTCTAAACGTTATTTACTAGACTAAAAGGAGATGCACGCGTTTTGTATGTGTGGTGGGCCTCAAAATCTAACCAAGCTCAAACTTCAAGGATATTAAAGGGGCAAAAACACATAAAAATGATCCATAAAAAATATTTTTAGACCCTTCCATTAACAACTAACTTTTTTAAAAACGTTTATGGTAAGTGTGGTTTTGAAGCAGAATAAAATTGTAAAAATCTCAAAATCGGAGGACTTTAAAATGATACGATTTATTACAAAGGCACGGGCCTCCTCTACTACTGAGAGGGATTAGGCCTTAGTCCACCACGCTGGACTAGTGCGGGTTGGCAGGCTTCCCTCTCAGTAGTAGAGAAGGCCCGTGCTCAGCAGTGGGCAGTATATAATACAGGGCTGATTGCATTGCATAACAAAGGCCTTGTTTTTGGTAGTACTATCCAAATATATATAAAGTAACTTGGCTAGAATTTTAAGCCCGTTTTTGGATATGACCTTTATTATATAGATTAAAAAAATATATCGTCTCCTTAGTTTGGCAGCATGGAGATATAGGCCTGAACATTTTGCGTAGGATAACCGGAGTTTTTAATATTAGGTCCTTACATATGAAATTGGCGTTTTGTATGGCAGGAATACAAAGTCGTTTTTTTCTGTAAAATATAATTAATTAATCAATGTGTGCACCATTGTTATCTATGCACTTTTGCCATCTCATAGGGAGTTCATTGATCCATTTACTAAAAAAAATATAAATTAGGCATCGACTCCAAATATACGTATATACTAAGCGAATATAAATTTTAATTATTTTTTGGTTTGTAGTGATTTTGAAGTCGGCTAATTTTTGTTAAAAGGTTTTTAGTTATTGTTTTTTGTTAGTTAATTACGAAATGGTGTAAACAATACATCGTTGATATACGATTGCAGCATTCGCGGGTCATCTGCTGTTAGTTATTGAAGAATCTTATTGTCTATCTCCGAAGATCTTCATCAGATCCTAATAAATGATATACTAAAACCTTCCCTGAAAACTATACATTTGAATAACGAAAACCCCACCCAAATCGGATCAGTAGTTTTGAGAAACTCGCAGCCATACAAATTTACATACATACATACGAATCGAATACAGAACTTCCTTTTTTTAAAGTCGGTTAAAAAACAAAGATCTAAGCTAAAGTCTCAATATTTATGAATACAAAAAGATGCACGATTTATTACAGACCAATATTATATGTCATAAACATGGTAATGGAGTTCTAATTATTCAACAGGAAACACGATAGCTGCGCGGAAGACTGGAGCGCATTATGCATACGCCCCCTGTATTATTATTACAACATGTAAATTTACTTCGACAAGTGACAAAATGATTAACAGCTCTTGCATAATCTCACCGAGGTGTGGTGGGAGCGGGTCGAACAATTTATTATGTCATACGGTTATATTGAAAAGTATGTGAAGTCTGCCAACCCGCAGAAGGTAGTGTGGTAGAATAAGGCCTAAACCCTCTCTAAAAGAGCAAAATAAAACTGCGTTTTTCCATTTGTTGATTTTAAGATTCGTATCGTGGACGGCATTGATTGAACGACTTGTGACGTCACTTTGAAAATTTTATGTCACATTTTAGTTTCATCGTCGTAGTGAGTTATCCCAAGATGTCACGTGACCAACTGTTTGGCGCACTACTTCGAATCAATTAACAGGGTTTTTTACCATTAAATCACGGTTTTTCGAGAGAAAGTCAATTGTAAGGGTGTAATACAAGCATGCGTAGTTTATAAAATACTCTTCCGAAACTGTCAAGTAACCAATTAATATGGTTACAGAAAAGTATCGTGTACTTTTTACATGACTATGATCTTAAATGTATAGTACCATTTCTTAAATGTAAGATATGTGACATGTTTTTCCTTGGCCGGCTCTCTTATTAATATCTTTTATTTCGGAGGTGTTAGCCGGCGTTGTTTCCTTTTGATAACTACGTCCAATTATAGGGGCATGTTGCACAATATAAGTTTATCTTATCTCCGTATTAATGTAACACACATCATACATAAATACTACTACCTGATTACCTTTGATTTATTTTGAATATTCTTTCACTCACATGGAGCTACATTAGCCGTAAATGCTATAGCCTTTTTATTACGTGAATGGGCAGGAGCCCCAAGCTAAAGCTATATAATATTTTCCGAGTACCAGAACTTGAAGAAATAAGCGTAAAACCTTCATACATTCCCTAACGAATTTCGAAACCGTAAAAAATTTCTACGGCAGAATACAAGCATTTGCTTGAGATATACAATCAACAGTTGCACAGTTTATCACCGACAGCAGCCATGACCTCGCTGACCTAATTCCCGGCCTCCTACGGGATCCGTATTGAGACGGGCCGAATGTGTTCAGCCTTGAACGGCATTGTACGAGGGGTTTGAAATAGATACATGTAGGTCAAAATCAGTGAATAACTTAATCCATTTTGAGTCTTATTAATAACTAGACTTCTGCTCGCGGCTTCGCGCGCGTTAAAAAGTTTTTCCGGGATAAAAGTACCGCTTTATATTTTCCCGGGATAAAAAGTAACCTATGTGTTAATCCAGGACATGATCTACCCGTGTGCCAAATTTCATCGAAATCCATTCAGCAGTTTTTCCGTGAAAGAGTAACAAACACACAAATCATTCCTCTTTATAATATTAGTATATACTACTTAGGTGTTGCTCGCGGCTCCGCCAGCTCGAAAGGTTACCTGGTGGTAGGATACTTGTATGATCTACTCAGATAACAACCATCGTATACAAGGTGTAAAGCCCGCCATAGAGGCCCACCGCCCACGTGTGCCGCGTTTCGCGATCAGCCTGTGTATATCCGATCCAAACAGGCCGCCATAATTGTGTCGACTGGCAAGGGTAACCATATATTGTCATTCAACATCCTATGGACTCCACTCTATAAAGAAGGAATAGGACTTTAATCCTACTATACATTTCCGGAATTAAAAAGCCATTACAGGGCATGGTAAATCTGTATACCAAATTGCATCCAAATCAGGTCAGCTGTTACTTTGTAATTACAACATGGGCTACAAAGACCTTTAAATCTGAATACTAGCATCATGCCTTTTTCTCTTTTCAGCGAGAGGTAGAGATTTTTTTTTCGGGAACGACAAATTGACTGCACCTCGCCTGATGGTAAGCGCGATGCCGTCGAGATAGAGTACATACATTTAGCCAGCTATCCCATGTAATAGGGGGAGAGCCTAATTCAATTTAACCAAGCACCGTTCCAGGCTGGCCTTGTCCTGAGCAGAAAAACCCAATATCACATTGCCCGACCCGAGGATCGAGCAGATCTCGACTCGGCAGTAAATACAACTAAGCCTAACATTTTGGCAGCGCCCCCCGAGGCAATTCTTGTGCGCTGGGTCTTTACACCCAATGCACGCCCATGCACGGGGGGACATTAGTCGCGGGCCGAGGCACACAGTCAGTGTGTATACCTCTTGGTTGTAAATCACATTGAGGCCTAAAAGGGCCCGAGAACATTTCCTGGCACCCTCTCTTTCCACCCATCCTGCGAACCTTCCTCTCTTCCCCCCACCTTCCCTTCCATATTCCTCCTCCGCTCCGCTCCCAGGCTCCTGCAGTCGTCAAGCCGGGGGACTCCAGTATCCCATTCGCAGGTTTCCCCCGGTGTTGAATGCAGAATCGCATGCAATGCAAAGTGCTGCAAAGCTTTCGAAACGTCGGGAGAAAAATTAAATAAAAAACCGCGATAAAATCCGTTATAATAGTTTAATTTCAATGTCTAACATTCGCGTAAACACAACGAATCATTATAAATAATAATGACAAAAATAAAATATTACTGTAAATACTGTAATATTATTATTTATGTGTATAGATTAAACCTAAACAAACCTTTTAATGGAATATTTGTTAAACAGTTTTTGAGCGTAAAAGATTTCATGAAATTTTATGAAGAACAATGTTTGTTTATCCATGTATAATGATTCTATACTCACAGGAAACGTTGTGCACCGCGATATGTTTTATTTAAAAAAAAAATATAGGGCTAAGGATAGTAGGAGGGAATCTAAAATTCACATCGTAAATCGTAATGCGATATTTTCAAAAAATAACATTATGTAATACCTACTATGGAACGACTTCACGTTTTAATATAGGTAATTATTTTTTAAAGATATTTAGAAAAATGTTATCAGCTCAAAATTATCTTTGCTACATATTTATAATAGATCTCTGACAATCAACTACAGGCTGGAAATCTTAGGATTTCTTTGTTTATATACTGTGGACATCCCTGGCAACGCTGGCATTAAAGTTCAAGTGGCAGCCCTACGATTGGTTAATAAAAATTATAAGAACTTCGGTGGCGATCCTGAAAATATTAGTTATTACCACCTTTGGAGAAAGCGCAGGCGGTGCTATTGTCGGTAGGCTTTAAGTGTCACCAATGACTAAGGGTCTCTTCAAACAAGCTATAACCCAAAGTGGAACTTCTACGTGTTCTTGGTCCCAGTCTTTCGAGCCGAGAGAACGCGCTTTAACACTAGCGCGTAAATTAGGCTGTTATTCTGAAGATGATAAAGATCTCCATGATTTTTTAAGCTATTGCATAGCTTCTATCGCGGGCCTTGAGCGTGGAGACCGAATCCCGAAATTCCGTAACGAAAATAACCTGACATCTTTTTTATCTTACTAATATAATATGAACCTTAAATACAATGCGTAGAAGCTATAATTCTTGAAACGAGTATTTTTTTTTTTTATTAGTCATTAAAACCATTTCTTTCTTATCTAATATGAACCTTAAATACATTGCGTAGAATCTATTTCCCCAGCGTTGGCACGGCACGAGTACAAAAGAATCGAACGTAACAGTCTTTTTCCAATTTTGATTTATTCTACTTTGGTTGTGATGACCATTGCATTTCTGACATTTAGCAATAACAAGACTAAACGTGCGTTGCTCGCGTTTAAAAATCTACTTTATGTGGTAAGCGTAAGATCGAATTTGTGTTTATTCAATCAAAATTTGTGATAAAAAATGCTATGCAATAGCTTTACCGCGGCAGTCTCCGAGTGCCACACGTATTTATTTATATCTCTGCCTTTAGAGTCCCTCGTTTCGATACAAACTCGTTTGACACTCGCTGAACAAACAAAAAATGTTTTTGAACCAGTATTCATTGTTGTAGATGAGAAGAAATTTGGTGATAACGAAAGATTCTTTTACGGTGATGTTTTTAGTTCTGTAGCTAATGGTGTCCATGACGGAGTTACTGTTATGACAGGGTATACACAGGAAGAAGGGATACTGAACATGGCACTCGGTTGACCGTGCGAGACAAGCTTGATCTAATCAACCGATTCCATGAATACCTTGTCCCAAAACCAATAGTAGCTAACAACCTTATCAGTGAACAGATAAAAGCGGGGAAAATTATCAAAGAATTTTATTTCAAAGGCAAAGTAAATATCGAAGACTGGGAACAATTGGTAAAATATTATTCTTTAGAAGTATTTGTATATGACATTATTCAATTTGCAAAATTGTGTGCAAATGCAAAGAAAAATAAGGTTTATTTGTATAAATTCACTTGCAAATCTGAGAGGAATGTTTATGGACACGTAATGGGTATGGGTGAACTGTTCAAGGATAAGCAACTGGTGTGTCACGCAGATGACCTCTTTTATTTATTTGAAACTAGCTTTTTGGAAAATATCAAAACAGAAATGGGCTCGAAACATTGATGTATTAGGGTTTTTTAATACATCAATGGCTCAAAAACATTCGAAATTATTGAAAATGTGTCTAAATTTGGACAGACTTCTCTAAGTGTGGGTGAGTTGAAAGTGTTGTGTTTTAACTTATTTCAACTATGAAATAAGTTCAAATAAGATAAAACGCAATTTTTACTAATGTTTTCAATAATAATAAATTATATTTTTTTCCCGAAATTGCCTACTATTTAGCTGGAACCAGTCATTTTCTAAGTAGATTTAAGTAAATTTTATAAAAGAATTATTTTCCTTAGTCAGATTTGACGACATATTTTAATCAAATCGTTCGAAAAAACTATTGGGTATTTCCAAATCCCTACCTCATTAATAACATTTACTGGTGGTACGTCTCTCATATGTAAGAGTCCGTCTGGGTGGATACCACCGCAATGTCTATTTCTACCGCCAAGCAGCAGTGTGCATACACTGTTGTGTTTCGGTTTGAAGGACATTGTAGCCAGTGTAACTACAGGACATAGTGAGACTTAACATCTTATGTCTCAGGATGACGAGCGCAGTGGAATGCCACACAGTACTTTGTAACTCAAGGTGCTGGATGATGTTGCTACTGTTTATGGGTGGTCGGACCGCTTACCATCAGCCAAACGGCAAGCCCGTCTCGTCATTCAATACCATAAAAAAAACTCACGGTCAACCTGTCATTAAGAAGCCGTCATCCAAAGTACACATCGAATGCAGTACTTACCTTACCCGACCTTGGAGATAAAACCACATCGTCATCGATATCTTTATCTGACGTATTATATACATTAACGTCGTTTCAAAGAGTATTTACTCGCGCTTCGTTCTGCGCAACACTTGTGTCAAAACGAAAAGTACCTGCTGACCAATGACGCAAGTAACAGTTACCGAGGGAGTACTGGAGGGGGAGTTAGTGCAGAACGAATACGGAGGGAGTTTCTACAGCTTTAAAGGAATACCGTTCGCTGAGCCACCTGTTGGAAGGCTTAGGTTTAAGGTAAATATGATATTATTGTTGTTCATAGAGTTTTATTTGCAGTATTTTTAATGATGCGCGCCTTTAAAGTTCACTGGACCTGGTATAATGCAGTGAAAAAAATATTTCGATTAAGAAAAGACGTTTCACCTCTACGTTTCGCTTACTGGATGTACCCCGACTGGTCCAAGAATGCGACTACTATAAGTAACGTAGGTCGTGGTACTCTATACTAGTGTTCGACAGTGTAGGTACCAATAATCGACACTTTTTTCTTTAATCAAGGAAATGATGGTTAATTAAGCGAATTTGTAGATATTCCATCATTTGACCATAGACAATGTACGTCTTATTACTATCCAGTGAGAATTGAATGCAATCCACCATAAAAAATCCTCGGCATAAAAACTTAACGCTCTCAGTGTTTTTACGAAGAAAAATATTTAAGTTATGTTTCCTAAGAGAAATATTTAAGAAAGTGAGTGCAATTTTGTTATAAATATTTTTCTATTACGAAATCTTCATGGAACGTGTTTATTTTTATGGATTATCATAAGAATTGTGAATTTACTTTTATTAATTTTATATCATGATAGGTTATTTTTTTGGCGCCAAGACAGTTGTTTGTTTATTGGTTCTCTCAAACTGCCTTGTTCCAGTAATCGACAAATGATGGTTATAACATTCTTCCTCATGATGATTTTTTCCTACACTATTTATTCAGTGGTATTGTACTCTGTGAACACTTGATTACGCAATAATTGAACAATGATCAAAAAATGGTGAGTTGAAGAGATAATTCATTTGTGACTTTTATTATGAAAGCCCACGTATAACTATGGGCCGCCGACTATATAAACTGCATCAATAAATATTATGGCTGGTAAATATTTTTTCACCTTTCGGGGGGAAATAGAGGACAAAATCATATTTAATTTTGACTAATTAAAATTAGGCTATTTTATCAGGAACCTTAGAAATAAACATGTCTTTATTTTTTAAGCTATTGCATAGCTTCTATCGCGGGCCTTGATCGTGGAGACCGTATGGGGTATATTACACAGTCAATAATATCACGCGATACACGTATTATCACGATAATACTGATGTTATATAGATGCGTATCGCAGTATCACGATAATATCGCAAGTTATCCGGATATTTTGAAATCCACGATACTAAGGGGGCGTGGCTTCAATATTATATTGACAGTGTAAGTGCATCGTGATATTTTCTGTCAGTACACACTCGCAGTCATGGCGGAAGGAAGTGAGCAGCCAATCGAATTGAGTCCCTACGATGCCGAGTCACAAGTCACAACAAAGTGGCGAACTTAAAAGTGATTTAAAAGAGTTTCTTCTTTTGTACGAAACATGCTTGTGTTTATGGAACCCTAAAGAAAAAAATAATTTAAACCCAATTAAAAAAAATGAAGACCTCAACATACAGCTTATAGCCTGTCTCATATGTGTGTTTTGTTTAGTAACACAAGGTGAAACCAAGTTTAAAAGCTTCTCAAACAACTCTTCACTCATTCTAAAATAATTGGCGTAATCGTTCAAATCATCATCCAAGAGCATTTCTTTAGTGATGTTCAAATGAGTGTATTGGTTTCGTTTTAAAATCCAGTCTTCTGTCTTTCACCCAACGCTTTCTACGACGTTTACTTTTCAACGCAAAAAAACTGCCTTTCATCTATTATCCATGATTTCAGAAACACAACCATACTCCAGTGAAGTCAACGGCTTACTGAAGTGGAAATATTGATGATAATATTGATACGTGTAATAGCCCACTTCAGTGTTTGCGATCTTGTGATAATATCGCGATTCCAGGATCACGATATTATTGACTGTGTAATATACCCCAATCCAGAAATTCCGTAACGAAAATAACCTGACATCTTTTTTATCTTACTAATATGAACCTTAAATACAATGCGTAGAAGGTATAATTCTTGAAACGAGTATATTTTTATTTATTTTATTTATTAAAGTCATTATAATAATAATAATAATAATAAAAATTTATTTGCACTTAATCACATACAAGAATCACATAAGACTAAAACTAAATGTTATAGATTCTTACAAAATTTTAGGTCCTCTGGCTCCCAAACTAGGTGTATACCTGTATCTTGGGAGTCAGTATTCCATATTTGAACTAAGTTTCTGGAACACAGTAAAAAAATCTGGTACATGATACAGGTTTGAATAAGAAACATCTTCATAATTCAGGTTTCATGTGTATGCGATAATTAAGGTGTTTTTATTTACTATACATATGTTATGCAATAATATAACTCATAACTAACTTACTAAATTTATACAAAAAGTTTAGGTCCTCTGGCTCCCAGACCAGGTATACACCTGTATATTGGGAGTCAGTATTCCAGATCTAAAGTATGATATCTAGTACATATAATGTTTTACTACATATTACAGGTTGGAATAACAAATATCAAAATTCCAGTTTTATATGTACAGATCAAATTAGGGTGTGTTTTTTGTGTTATGTTAAAAAGAAATAAATGCTAGAGATACATAACACCAATAATGCCAAAACTACTATGTGGAACTGCACTATTATATATTAAGAATGGTTCATAGAGTTTAGATGTATAAATAATAATTAATAATTAGTTTTATTAATTGAAATTAAGTCTTCTGTTTTATCATAATTTTGGTCAAGTAGCCAATTGTAGATTTTCTTTTTACATACGTATTTGGTTAGGGATTGAATATTTAGATGTCTATGTATTACATTGTATAAACGAGAACTCAGTATGTAATACTGTCTACTAGCAAAGGTAGTTCTGTATCGTTCAACTTGACACACTCGATGTGTTCTACGTAGATATAGTGAGGTGTTATTATTAGGTCGAGAAGTATGTCTACGCAAAGCGGAGCGGAGTACGAAGAGTTGCCTGACTGTAAGTACCTTGCATTCTAAGTATAATTGTTCAGTGGAATACCGTAATGGTTTTTGTAACATGACTTTTAAGACAGCTCTCTGTGCTCTCTCCAAAGGAAGCAGACAAGATTTCATAGTACCCCCCCATACTACTACACAATATGACAGTAAAGATTGGCATAAGGCATAATATATATTCGTTAATATTTGTGTGTCAGTAAAATTTCTAATTTGTTTAAATATGTAAATGGTTTTCCTTATTCTGGTTATAATTGTTTCTATATGTTTATTCCAATTCAATCGCTCATCTATTACTACACCAAGATATTTTATATGTGGCGTTCTAGTTAAATGAGGACATAAGCATGGGAACCCAGATCTTAAATTTTTGTTACAGGAATGTAATTGAATATTATAAGAATCTTTTGTAGGTTGAGTAGTTTGATTTAATGTGAAGGTTATAAATTTAGTTTTATCAATATTTATAGTTAAAAGATTCTTCACTAGCCATTTTAATATGATAGCCAAAGATTCTTCAGCATGATATTTTACTTCATCCCAGTTTGGGCCATGAACAATGAGTGCAGTGTCATCTGCATATGTAAAAATGGTACAGTTATTAAGTTTTAACCTACATAATTGGTCCACATAAATTAAAAATAGAGTTGGACCCAGAATGCTGCCTTGTGGGACACCATAGCTTAAGGTTTCTTCATTACTTTCCCAGTCTTCTATCCTAACCAATTGTGTTCTATCAGAAACCATTTCTTACTAATCTAATATGAACCTTAAATACATTGTGTAGAAGCTATTTCCCCAGCGTTGGCACGGCACGAGTACAAAAGAATCGAACGTAACATTCTTTTTTCAAATTTTGTTGATTTATTCTACTTTGGTTACTGACATTTATCAATAACAAGACTAAACGTGCTTTGCTCGCGTTTAAAAATCTACTTTATGTGGTAAGCGTAAGATCGAATTTGTGTTTAGTCAATCAATATTTGTGATAAAAATGCTATGCAATAGCTTTACCGCGGCAGTCTCCGAGTGCCACACGTAGGTATTTATTTGTTTTTTTCTCTAGAAACTTATGTATTGGCACGGAAATAGGAAAATATTTATATATATACACACTCTGTTATATAAATAAAATTTTATTACAATTCCTTCACTAATTAATCGAAAGGAACTTCGTTCCATCCGGGTGTCCCTTGACACCTCTCAAGTTTTTTTAGTATTATATTTCATAAAATTTTAATTTTATATAAACTGCCTTGGTGGCGTAGTTGTATTACGGTACGACTGCAATGCTGAGGTCTCGGGTTCGATCCCCAGGTCGGGAAAAATGATATTGGATTTTTCTAATCAGCATCAGCTCGGAGTCTGGAATTTGTGCCCGATATGGCGATAGGCTCGCCCCCTATCACATCATGGGACGGAATACGCACGGCGAAAAGTGGGTGCTCTAGTTGCGCCTCTGCCTACCCCTCCGGGGATAAAAGGCGTGAGTATGCGTAATTTGATATAAGTTTAAAAAAAATAATGTATTGTAAAAAAAAAATCCCAAAGGGGGAAGGTGTAGTATAGTGTGTGTGTCTAGTGTATAAGTAGATGTAAGGTGTATTGTAAGTTGAGTTTAGGCAGTATAATAAAGGATCTAAAACCATTCACACGTCTACATTCAATCCTTCCATTACCATTTCCATTTTTGCTCGACTTGGCGGGGGCACTGCCGTGCCCCCAGATACGATATCTTTATAAAATAGCTAAAATAGGTAAGTATTGCACGACTTCACATTTTATATATACATCTATTATTTAAAGATATTTTAAAAAATGTTGTCACCTCAAAATTATCTTTGCTACATATTTATAATAAAACGTATTTAAACATTTCTTAGAGAAAAAAACAAACACGAAACCAATGAAAATAAAAATAAACGCGATTTTTTATCTTTTCCAGGCGCCGCAACCACCAAAACCATGGGAGGGAGTACGCAGTGCAAAGGAATTCGGGTCAATCTGCCGCCAAATAGGCATGGGCTCCCCGTCGCCTGTAGGCAGCGAGGACTGCTTGTACCTTAACGTCTACACACCAGACATAAAGCCCAAAAATCTCCTGCCCGTCATGTTCTGGGTGCATGGAGGAGCCTTCATTAGCGGCAGTAGCAATGAATACGGCCCACGATTTCTGGTCAGGAAGGACGTTATAGTAGTGACAATCAACTACAGACTTGAGGTCTTAGGATTCCTCTGTTTAGACACTGAGGATATCCCTGGCAACGCCGGCATGAAAGATCAAGTGGCAGCCCTACGCTGGGTTAACAAAAATATTAAAAGCTTCGGTGGTGACCCTAAAAACATTACCATCTTTGGAGAAAGTGCCGGCGGTACAAGTGTTGGATGGCTATTAATATCACCGATGACCAAGGGTCTCTTCAAACGAGCCATATTGCAAAGTGGAGCTCCTACATGTCCTTGGGCCCTGACTATCGAGCCAAGAGAACTTGCTTTATCATTCGCGCGTAAACTAGGCTGCTATTCTGAAAACGACAAAGAATTACACGAGTTTTTCCTATCGCAACCTTTAGAGTCTCTCATTGGCACCCGAATGCATCTGACACTTGTCGAAAAAGCAAAAGATCTTTGGGAGCCTGTATTCCTCATGGTGGATGAGAAAAAATTCGGTGATAATGAAAGATTCTTCTACGGTGATGTTTATAGTACTGTAGCTAATGGTGCTCACGAGGGGGTTGAAATTATAGCAGGTTACACGGAGGACGAAGGGTTACTGGGCGTAGGTCTCGGTCCATCCCTGGCGGATAAACTGGAACTGTTCAACCGATTTCACGAGTACTCGGTCCCGAAGCCAATAACGACGAACAACCGTATCAGTGAACAGATAAAAGCGGGAAAAATGATCAAGGAATTTTATTTCAAAGACAAAATAACTGTTGAAGACTGGGAACAATTGGTGAAATATTATTCTTTAGAGACATTTGTGTACGGTATTGTTCAATTTGCGAAATTGTGTGCAAATGCGAAGAAAAATAAAGTTTACTTGTATAAATTCACTTGCAAGTCTGAAATAAATAATTTGGCACATGTGTTAGGAATGAGTTCACTGATAAAGGATAAACAAGTAGTCTGTCACGGGGATGACCTCTGCTACTTATTCGAAATGGAATTTCTAAGGAAAAAAGTAGAAGTGGGCTCAGAAACATTTGAGTTAATCGACAAAGTGACGACGATTTGGACAAACTTCGCTAAGTATGGGTGAGTTCACAGCAGTTCCTTGTTGATAACGTTTATTGTTTATAACCATAAATATAATCAACTTGTTTTATGAATAATATAATAATGAAGAGTAGGCCTTTACTGATGTAATAGGTATTATATACTGCCCACTGCTGAGCACGGGCCCCCTCTACTACTGAGAGAGGTTAGGACTTAGTCCACCACGCTGGCCTAGTGCGGGTTTGCAGACTTCACATTCCCTCGAGATTGTTATGGAGAATTCTCAGGTATGTAGGTTTCTTCACGATGGTTTCCTTCACCGTTAAAGCGGACCATAATTGATAACAATACACACATAACTCCGAAAAGTCAGAGGCGTGTGCCTTGGGTTTTGAACCTCCGGACATTGTCTTGGCAGACCATTCCATTTCCAACGATGCTATCGTCCACTTCGTAATAGATTACACTAAAAAATATTAACGTATACATATTACTCTTTTGCCTCTCTGTCCAGTAGCTAGATGTGATCTAATTTATAAACTGAATTCAAATGGTCAGCGAGAGTAAAATATGTTGAAAGATTTCGTTTCAATACTTATGACATCACCTAATATACCCATACATCGTTTATGAATTAATAATGCTGACAACTTGACTAATGATGACTTTGTGTCGTAGTTGTATAATGTATTGCGGTGCAATAGCCGTGCTGAAGTCTCGGGTTTAATCCCCGAGTCGGACAAAGTAATATTGGGGTTTTCTACTCGGTATCAGCCCGGGGTCTAGAATTTGTGCCAAATGTAGCAATAAGCTAAAGTAAATGGGTGTACTCGTTGTGCTTCTGTCTATGCTTAGACAAAAGGCATGGTTATGTGATTATTTGCAATGATTCATGTTTTTAATCAATAAATTTATATCCAGGAACCCAACTCCTGATGACAGCTTTGGAGCTAACTGGACCCCGTTCAGCGTGAAGTACCAGGATTATCTGGAGATCGGGAACAAGATAGTATCACGCGTGGAGCCCGACAAAGAACAAATCGATTTCTGGGAAAATCTTTACAAGAAATTTCTCCCTGGATTCGTTCATTCGTCATACAATTCGAACACAAAATGTTCCATATTTTAATCAATAGTGGCTATATAAAGTTTACTCGTTCAAACTTTTATATAAAAAAAAATAGTTAGAGGAAACCTTTTCTAATAAAATTTAAATTTCTATCGTTTTAAATGCTACATAAGCGCATCATACATGTAAAGCTGTATATTATACCACGATCTATTTCAATACGAATATTATTCTAATAAACTATATTAAATCTAATAATAATTGACTCAATAGATCTATAATATTATGGCATTCAAAATAAGAAAACCCTGTACTATCTTAGTAGCTGGAAAGTGTGTCAATCGAGACGTATACCAATGGAATGCCACTTTAAGATATATTAAATACTTTAAGATATATTAAAGCTATAGGTTCATTCCGGGATGTAATGTACTTTAATATGCATTATAGCTGCTATCTGTGATGCAACTTAAAGTATGATATCCTATCATTTTTTTAACTAAGTAAAGAAGTTCGCGTCATACTTCGATACTCATAATAGAATTAATAAGTTTTATTCGTAGTTGATAAACAATAATACGAGACGTAGGAGGCGCCGGGTGGACGACTGACCGGCGTCTTCCGCCCTGTGGATTGCGGGTGTTTGGAGAATTACACCACGGTATCCCCTGCCTGTCGTAAAAGTCTACGAATAGGGGCCACCGGGGGTCGCAGGCGGGTGGCAGGGGGCTGTCCGTGTTTAGTTTTGTGGTTTTAGCAATTGTTGCGATCCCTGTGATGGACGGCAGCGTGGCAGATATGCCTCACGCTGCCGTTGACGCCGAGAGCGTCCCTCGGTGAGCGGGGGCTTCTGAGCCCCCACACAACAGGAGACGGGCCGCAATAGGCGGCACCGCGCAGGGCCGGTTGCGGACGACAACTTAGACACTTTTCGTCCGAGGAAGCCCGCAGCCGTCCCTAATGCGCCGAAGATGGCCACCGCGGAGTTTTGGTTGGTATGCCGTGCGTTGTACATAGGTTAGGGACTCGGCCCGGCGGTCGCACGATGGTTCCATCTCTCCGGGCGGCTCAACGTCAGGTCGTAAGGCACGGTGAACTCAACACAACCGCTTAGTCGCCCCCCTTGAAGGCTGGGCGGTAGCAAAAAGTCACTTTCCCGCGAAAAAATAAAATATAAAATAAGTTAATAGACAATAATAAAGTTGACAACATCCCTATTAAATGCACGTTTCACATTCTTTTATTCTACGACCTATTTATGAGCCTTTCTATGATAATAAAACTATTTAACGGATTTTGTCACCGTCCTTTAATTTATATTTTCTCCCGACGGTTCGAAGACTTTGTAGCTTTCATGGTCACGAGGCGGACATCATGAGTATATACGCTTATGATGACATTCTATATGAATTAGAATTAGATAAAGAATAGTCTTTATGTACTAAATTATCCCTTATAATGTATCAAATATTTTTTTATAATGTTTACTAGATTTCCCACGCGGTTTCGCCGCAAAAAAAAATCCTGGATAAAACAACTTTTAATACAGATCTCTGTGCGCGTTCTTATTTGATAAGTGTGGTTTTGAGTGTTCCTCCCCAAGTAGATACACAGTACCCCAGGATTGATTGACAAAGTGCTTAATCTATACTAATATTTTTATAAAGAGGAAAGATTTGTATGTAAGTATGTTTGTAACGAATAAACTCAAAAACTACTGAACGGATTTCGATGAAATTTGGCACACGGGTAGATCATGTCCTGGATTAACACATAGGCTACTTTTTATCATATTTTATATGCTCACTCCGAGATTTTGTTGTTCTACCTATATCACCAACCAAATTATGAGAAGTGAGCGTGTTATGCCTCCCGACAGCGTTTGTGAACACTGTCAACTAAGATTATTCAAAACCAAAACAAAATATTCAAATTAAAATCTTGTTTCTATCTTTTCAGTTCTTCAATGAATTTAATAAAGATGGCAGATATTGACGCAGTCGGGTTTTTTGTTTTTCTTAAATATTTTCTTCTTTCTTTTCATATTATAAGTGACAAATATGAAAAAAGTACCTGGCAAATGTTTATAACGTATTTCTTTTTATAATATTTGGAGTCAAAGTTTGATATTATTTTATATTTATAATTGATTTTACTGCCTCGGTGGCGTAGTTGTATTACGGTACGACTGCAAGGCTGAGGTCTCTGGTTCGATTCCCGGGTCGGGCAAAGTGATATTGGATTTTTCTATTCAGTATCAGTCCGGAGTCTGGAATTTGTGCCCGATATGGCGATAGGCTCGCCCCCTATCACATCATGGGACGGAATACGCTTGGCGAAAAGTGGGTGCACTAGTTGCGCCTCTGCCTACCCCTTCGGGGATAAAAGGCGTGAGCATGCGCGCGTATAATTGATTTTAATTTCTTATTATATTCAATAAGCATTGGTATCTCGTACAAAAGTCATATTCTAGGCCTTTACTATAGAACTCTAGAGTTTCTATTCGTTCACAGTTTATTGAGTCTTAGCCTCAATAAACTGTGAACGAATCAGAAATCGCGCCATCTATTGCTAAGCTCATAAACACCCACAATATCATGTATCATGATTCCTCTGCCTTCCTTAAAAAAAAGGAATAAGGATTAGAGAACGGAGGAAGGTGTTTGACTACCGGAAATCTCATACCACACCAGCCCTGTATTATATACTGGCCACTGCTGAGCACGAGCGTCCTCTACTACTGAGAGCGTTTACGCCTTTGGTCCGATCACAAATCACTCGATCGATCACACACATAAAAATTAAACTTTGAGTATTTAACCAATGCTCTAAGAAATTAAACGACATCGTCTTACAATTTGCGTCTTTTCTCGAGGTTACGTGATTTTATAAAGGAAATAATCCTCTAAAGAGTCCTGCGGTTATGATACAATTTCTTGGTAGCATATGCTTGTTGGTTAAATTGTACTAGTCTTATATTATTTTCTGTCCCTCTGCTAGGCCTAGCCCGCCTCTTCTTTTTCTAAGTCGGACATTCTTGGCAGAGTGGTCGTGGTTGTCGCGATGGTAATACGTGGAAAGATGTCAGCGTTGTCAGTCTTCTCGGCGATGTTCGTAGGTCTACTAAGGGTCGCCATTTTTGTCGGTTAGTAGCGCTGCGTGTACACTCTGTCATGGAGGACTGTAGTGCCGTTTTAATCAAGTCAGTCCAGTGAATGGGGGATCTGCGTCTAGCTCTTTTTCCTTCTACCTGTCCTTGGACCACCAGTCTTTCCATAGAGATCCGTCTCTTCTACGAGGGTACTTTAGTCCAGCACACTGGCCCTAGGTCCACTAATGTGGTTGACAATTATTTTAGAGTTTAGCAGAAGTAATTCGCTCATATACGATGTCTGAGTTGGACAATCAAATCCTAATGATAGGATAATAAATCAAATTTTATTGGATTTGTGATAATAAATTGCGATAATGATGGTTTAATGCTTATGTATACTATATAGTCGTACACCGCAAACGCGCAGCTGTCTACCAATTTTGAATCAAGGTAAAATTGCGTCAGACTTCGTATGCTATGTATATACATCAACAATAGGAGTGCAAGGCTGTAAGCTGCTGACCAGGTTCTATACGTACTTCCTTTTCACAAAAGGAACAACTATTGCCGTTTTCTTTATAATCTAGTATTGAAATTTCGATTCGGCACATTCAGTCTATTCATTGTACGCTAGATCTAATTTACTAATCAAAAACCCAATACGCCTTTATCCCCGAAGGACTGACGTAGAGACGGCAGGCAGAGATTGGTTAAGCATCGCGAAGGATAGGGCATGAGCGTATACAAGGGAGGGCGGGTTTCGGATTCAATGAATGACTGCGCGGGTGTCAACTAGCGCTTGATGCTAGCTGCTCCACTGCAGAGGATCGTTGCCTATATAGGAAATGTGGTAGCGTATGACGCGTAATCCTTGCTTGAGGGTTATGGTCCCTTTATTTCTCCGTGATCCCTGCAACCGTTGGGATCTCGTTTTGCCATGTGGTGCCTACAGGAAATGATGTCCAGGTCACTTCGCGAATGGAGTTGATTGTTGTAGCGATGAAATTGCTATTCAGAAGTTTTGATACGAGTTTTAATCAAAGGTCAGAATAGGCCAAACGGTGTGTTGCCGTTTTTGTTTTTTCTGTGCTTACAAGAACCGGAGATCCGTTTGGTGTGTGCCCGATGCGGATCTATGTGTTGTGTAACGATGCGCTCTATGCGCCACGGAACGGTGCGCTCTATGCGCCACGGAACGGTGCGGTCTATGCGCCACGGAACGGTGCGCTCTATGCGCCACGGAACGGTGCGGTCTATGCGCCACGGAACGGTGCGCTCTATGCGCCACGGAACGGTGCGCTCTATGCGCCACGGAACGGTGCGCTCTATGCGCCACGGAACGGTGTGCTCCCGTGAGAGTGGCCTTGTCATAGCCCCGACATTGTGGATATCTCGTGCCCCAACATTGTGACACTCTGTCACGACATTGTGGTTTGTGACAGTACGATTTTTCGTAGCCCCAACATTGTTGCTATCTCGTGCCCCGCCATTGTGACATTCTGTAGTTTGTGGTAATACGATATTTTATAGCCCCGAAAGTGGCACTGCTGGTTCATGTTGTTGCTGCTGCTCGCTGGAAGTCTGAGAGCGGTTGCCAGATGTTCTTGTTTCAGAAATGATTCGAGTTCCATAACTCAACCTTACTAATACTAAAGTTAAAATGTTTTGGGTGATGAGTCAATCCGCCCACGAAGGAACTCTCGTGGGCGCTGCAGTCCTTATTTTCTGCTGCCGTCACGAGGCTCTGAGAGTTCTATACGGTGCGTGCTGTGCCGTGCAATGCAGCTACCACTGGAAGATATCTGCAGATTGTCAATAGCACTCGTCTCAGTTTATTAACAATCGTTTGCATTGTACTCAGTTTAGTAACTACTTGACAGCTGTGCCGCTGGAGACTGAAAAAGAAATGCGTTGTCGAGGACGATCACATTGTCAGGAAAGGCTGTGTTCTCTAAAAAATATTTTTTGTGAGGGTATTTGTGACGTGATCTACTATTTTTGCTATAAAAGCACAGAACGTTTGACAGTTCGAGGAGGTTTAAGGGTTGCGAGCGCATAAAGCTCTCACCCTAAAGTCCCTTGTGGCCAGAAAAGCCGCCTCTCCGTATTAGTCAAGTCAAAAAAAAAACAGTTCGAGGCAGTTGATCATTGAGTTTCGTGCCAGTCGGACGTTTGGTGATATTTTTGTGAAAGTATTTCTGTAAAATCAGTGGTACATATTTTTTATTTGAATCAAAACCGTTGCAGTTTCTAATTATAGGTTTATTAAACGAAATTATAAAATATTAGTCGTACTGCGTCTATTACTGGCGCTACAAACAGTAACATTTTGCGAATAGTATCTCTCAGACACGAATAATAGATGGCGCTAATAACTCGTCTAATAATCGTTTAAAAACTTACGTTTCTTTATTCCAAAATATGCTTGCTTTCCCGCCATTCGATGATTCGTAAGCTACATATTACATAATAATTATTTTGAAGTATCTTCTCTCGTACGAATTTATAGATATAATAATTCCCCTAAAAAAATTATTCTATCATAGCGGCCCCGACAGACGTTGTCCTGCCCTAAAAAGGAAATAAAATCCTAGAACTTGAGTACAGCGACACCTACCGGAGCCAATTGTTAATCTAAACCATTCTCGAATCCACCTAAAGACACACAAAAAATCATTAAAATCGGTCCAGCCGTTTAGGAGGAGTTCAGTGACATACACACGCACAGAATAAACATATATATAAAGATATACCTACATCATAGAATTTACAATTACATACATACAATTATGAAGCTAAAAGGTTTTAATTTTTGTTTGTTTATACTAATTCCTAAAATAAGACGCGTCGCGCCGTCCCACGACGCGACGCCGTGTCGTGTATATGTGTATGAGCCCTAACAGTTTGCTTGATTGCAAACCTATGATAAAACAAAGTATGGTAGCGATACGAAACGCTCACATTCAGGAGACCATAATGGCAAGCCAAGAAAAGCAATCCCCGTTGTTGAAGTATACCTCAAAACTGTCTATTCAAAGTAAAAATATGTCCTACTACCTACCCACATCCTACCAAAAGTGGTCCCAGCAAACTTTATCAAGAATGTTGCAGAAAAGATTTAATTGGGTTTTTAGAACCAGTCGCTGACTTAATGCCAACTGCCTCCATGGATTTAAGTCCAGATAAATCGTTTTAGTAAACGATAGCCTAATTGGGAATGGAGTGGCTTGCCGAAACAAAGGTCCGCAGGTTCAAAACTCAAGGCACACATCTCCGACTTTTCGAAGTTATGTGTGTATTAATTACAATTATAATTATCAATGATCGTTTGCTTATCGGTGAAGGTGAAGGTGAAAAAAACATCGTGAGGTAACCTACAGACCTATGAGTTCTAGATTAGAATTTTGAAAGTAGGTGAAGTCTGCCAACTCGTACTAGGACAGCGTGGTGGACTAAGGCCTAAACCCTATCAGTAGTAGAAGAGGCCCGAGCCCAACAGTGAGACATAATATTTATATAGACAGTACCTAATACAGAATTCATATTTTTACTATACTATTATGTAAATGTTATTGAAAAATATGTCACCTGAATGGAATCTACGGGAAACCCTCACGGTCAACCTGTCATTAATGTCCAAAGTACACATCGAATGCAGTAATTACCTTACCTTTTTTTTTTTTTTTTTTCGCTGAGAAAGTGACTTATTACTACCGCCCAGCCTTCAAGGGGGGCGACTGAGCGGTTATGTTGGGTTCACCGTGCCTTACGACCCGGCGTTACGCCGCCCGGAGAGATGTAACCATCGGGCGACCACCGGGCCGAGTCCTTAACCTATGTACAACGCACGGCATACCAACCAAAACTCCGCGGTGGCCATCTTCGGCGCATTAGGGACGGCTGCGGGCTTCCTATGACGGAAGTGTCTAAGTTGTCATCCGCAGCCGACCCTGCGCGGTGCCGCCTAGTGCGGCCCGTCTCCTGTTGTGGGGGGGGGGGGGGGGGCTCAGAAGCCCCCGCGCACCGAAGGACGCTCTCAGCGTCAACGGCAGCGTGAGGCCTACCTGCCACGCTGCCGTCCATCACGGGAGTCGCAACAATGTGCTAAAATAAACACAAAACTAAAGGCGGACGGCCCCCTGCCGCCCGCCCGCGACCCCCGGTGGCCCCTATTAGTCGGCTTATACGACAGGCAGGGGATACCGTGGTGGAATTCTCCAAACGCCCCCAATCCACAGGGCGGGGTAATTACCTTACCTGACCTTGGAGATAAAACTAGATCGTTATCGATATTTTTATCTGACATATATATAACGATGTAAATGTATACATTTACAGCGTTTCAAAGAATATTTACTCGCGCTTCGTTCTGCGCAACACTTGTGTCAAAATGAAAAGTACTTGCTGACTAATGGCGCAAGTAACAGTTACCGAGGGAGTACTGGAGGGGGAGTTAGTGCAGAATCAATACGGAGGGAGTTTCTACAGCTTTAGAGGAATACCGTTCGCTGAGCCGCCCGTTGGAAGGCTTAGGTTTAAGGTAAATATGATAATATTGTTCTTTACAGAGTTTTATTTGCAGTATTTTTAATGATGCGTGCCTTTAAAGTGATTTTATTGGACCCGGTATAATGTAGTGCAAAAAATATTTCGATTAACGAAAGACGTTTCCCCTCTACGCTTCGCTTACTGGATGTACCCCGACTGGTCCAAGAATGCGACTACTATAAGTAATATCAAAATTATCCGAAGTATTCTTACAATTCAAAACGTATTGTTTGATAAGAAGCCTTAACAAATACATTGTAATGAGAATAGAAGACGATATTATGTTCACACACTAGGATCGTTTGATATTTACGTCACAGGTTTGCGAGTCACACGCTAAGTGGTCATCTTCGGTGATGTCACAAAATCAGAAGAAGTATACCTAATATTGTCAGTATTGCTGAAATTGACCGTCAATTCTAACAGCTTGTGAATAATGGCACTGTTCTGATTCCCCGCTGTGACGGTACAAATAATATGTACCTATTAAACCTAAACAAACCTTTTAATGAAATATTTATTCAACAGTTTTTGAGCGTAAAACATTTCATGAAATTTTATGAAGAACAAGGTTTGTTTTTATCTATACTCACAGGAAACGTTGTGCACCGCGATATTCTTTATTTAAGGAAAACAATTATAAAGGAATAAGGATAGTAGGAAGGAATCTAAACTTCACATCGTAAATCGTAATGTGATATCGTCATAAAATGACATTATGTAATACCTACTATGGAACGACTTCACATTTTAATATAGGTAATTATTATTTAAAGATATGTAGAAAAATGTTATCAGCTCAAAATTATCTTTGCTACATAATTATAATAAAACGTTTAATGCAATGCAATCAATCCTGCATTCTTTAATTAATTATATACCTAGATAGACACTGAACGTTTCAAACGCGTCGAAGAAAATAGAGGCCCCTCTAAATGAGTTCGAGTGAATTATTTTTTGTTTTTTTTCATGGATATAATTATCTCCCCGTTTTAATAGTAACCATGTAATAACTGGTATCATTATGCGCGCACACAAGGATACGCAGAATGATGCAGCAATAGCGTATGACACAGCTGTCACGCATACTAGCTTAAGAAAAGTTGCCTGTTTTTTTTAGTTTTATTGCAGCGCGTCACTCTGTCTAGGCGTATAATTAATCGAAGCCTGTATTATATACTGCCCACTGCTGAGCAGAGGCCGTAAAACATCGCATCAAATTATACAAAGAACAATGTTTGTTTTTATTTATACTCACAGGAAACGTTGTGCACCTCGATTTTTTTTCATTAAGGAAAAAAAATATAAAGGAAATTAATTGTAATCTAACCTTCACATCTAAAATTATAATGCGATATCATTATAAAAGAGCATTAGTCAAAATAGGTAAGTATTGCACGACATCGAATTGGAATATATTGTATTTAAAGATATTTTAAAAAATGTTGTCAACTCAAAATTATCTTTGCTGCATAATATTTATAATGAAACGTTATTAAACATTTGTTGAAAAAAAACAAACACGAAACCATTGAAAATAAAAATAAACGCGATTTTTTATCTTTTCCAGGCGCCGCAACCACCAAAACCATGGGAAGGAGTACGCAGTGCAAAGGAATTCGGGTCAATCTGCCGTCAAATAGGCATGGGCTCCCCGTCACCTGTAGGCAGCGAGGACTGCTTGTACCTTAACGTCTACACACCAGACATAAAGCCCAAAAAACTCCTGCCCGTCATGTTCTATGTGCATGGAGGAGCCTTCATTAGCGGCAGTAGCAATGAATACGGCCCACGATTTCTGGTCAGGAAGGACGTTATAGTAGTGACAATCAACTACAGACTTGAGGTCTTAGGATTCCTCTGTGTAGACACTGAGGATATCCCTGGCAACGCCGGCATGAAAGATCAAGTGGCAGCCCTACGCTGGGTTAACAAAAATATTAAGAACTTCGGTGGTGACCCTAAAAATATTACCATCTTTGGAGAAAGTGCCGGCGGTGCAAGTGTCGGATGGCTTTTAATATCACCGATGACCAAGGGTCTCTTCAAACGAGCCATAATGCAAAGTGGAGCTCCTACATGTCCTTTTGCCCTGACTGTCGAGCCAAGAGAACTTGCTTTATCATTCGCGCGTAAACTAGGCTGCTATTCTGAAAACGACAAAGAATTACACGAGTTTTTCCTATCGCAACCTTTAGAGTCTCTCATTAGCACCCGAATGCATCTGACACTTGTCGAAAAAGCAAAAAATCTTTTCGAGCCTGTATTCGTCGTGGTTGATGAGAAAAAATTCGGTGATAATGAACGATTCTTCTACGGTGATGTTTATAGTACTGTAGCTAATGGTGCTCACGAGGGGGTTGAAATTATAGCAGGTTACACGGAGGACGAAGGGTTACTAGGGGTAGGTCTCGGTCCACCCTTGGCGGATAAACTGGAACTGTTCAACCGATTTCACGAATACCCGGTCCCGAGGCCAATAACAACGAACAACCGTATCAGTGAACAGATAAAAGCGGGAAAAAATATCAAGGAATTTTATTTCAAAGAGAAGAAAATAACTGTTGAAGACTGGGATCAATTGGTGAAATATTATTCTTTAGAGGTATTTGTGTACGGTATTGTTCAATTTGCGAAATTGTGTGCAAATGCGAAGAAAAATAAAGTTTACTTGTATAAATTCACTTGCAAGTCTGAAAGAAATGATATGGCACGGGTTGTGTTTGGAATGAGTGCACTGATAAAGGATAAACAAGTAGTCTGTCACGGGGATGACCTCTGCTACTTATTCGAAATGGAATTTCTAAGGAAAAAAGTAGAGGTGGGCTCAGAAACATTTGAGTTAATCGACAAAGTGACGACGATTTGGACAAACTTCGCTAAGTATGGGTGAGTTCACAGCAGTTCCTTGCTGATAACGTTTATTGTTTATAATCATAAATATAATCAACTTGTTCTATGAATAATATAATAATGAAGAGAATGTGAGTAGGCCTTTACTGATGTAATAGATTACGCAATGCAATTAGCCCTGTATTATATACTGCCCACTGCTGAGCACGCCCTACCCCCCCAACTACTGAGAGAGGTTAGGCCTTAGTCCACCACGCTGGGCTAGTGCGGGTTTGCAGACTTCACATTCCCTCGAGATTGTTATGGAGAATTCTCAGGTATGTAGGTTTCTTCACGATGGTTTCCTTCACCGTTAAAGCGGACCATAATTGATAACAATACACACATAACTCCGAAAAGTCAGAGGCGTGTGCCTTGGGTTTTGAACCTCCGGACATTGTCTTGGCAGACCATTCCATTTCCAACGAGGCTACCGTCCACTTCGTAATAGATTACACTAAAAAATATTAACGTATACTTATTACTCTTTTGCCTCTCTGTCCAGTAGCTAGATGTGATCTAATTTATAAACTGAATTCAAATGGCCAGCGAGAGTAAAATATGTTGAAAGATTTCGTTTCAATTCTTATGACATCACCTAATATACCCATACTTCGTTTATGAATTAATAATGCTGATAACTTGACTAATGATGGCTTTGTGGCGTAGTTGTATAATGCATTGCAGTACAATAGCCGTGCTGAAGTCTCGGGTTCAATCCCCGAGTCGGACAAAGTAATATTGGGGTTTACTACTCAGTATCAGCCCGAGATCTAGAATTTGTGCCAAATATTGCAATAGGCTCGCCCCCTATCACATCATAGGATGAAATATAGTGTGTAAATGGGTGTACTTGTTGTGCCTCTGCTTATGCTTAGATAAAAGGCATGGTTGTGTGAGTAATTGCAATTATTCATGTTTAAATCAATACATTTATATCCAGGAACCCAACTCCTGATGACAGCTTTGGAGCTAAATGGACCCCGTTCAGCGTGAAGAACCAGAATTATTTGGAGATCGGGAACAAGATAGTATCACGCGTGGAGCCCGACAAAGAACAAATCGATTTCTGGGAAAATCTTTACAAGAAATTTCTCCCTAGATTCGTTCATTCGTCATACAATTCGAACACAAAATGTTTCATATTTTAATCAGTAGAGGCTATATAAAGTTTGCTCATTCAAAATTTTATATAAATGTAAAAAAATAGGGAGAGAAATCCTTTTCTAATAAATTTTTAATTTCTATCGTTTTATATGCTACATAAGCGCTTCATACATGTAACGATATATATTATACTACGATAAATTTCAATACGAATATTATTCTAATAAACTCTATTAAATCTAATAATAATTGACTCAATAGATCTATAATATTATGGCATTCAAAATAAGAAAACCCTGTACTATCTTAGTAGCTGGAAAGTGCGTCAATCGAGACGTATACCAATGGAATGCCACTTTAAGATATATTAAATACTTTAAGATATATTAAAGCTATAGGTACATTCCGTGATGTTATGTACTTTAATATACATTATAGCTGCCATGTGTGATGCATCTTAAAGTATGATGTCCAAATATTTTTGAAGTGAAAACTTCTTTAGCGACGTTGAGTACTTTTATTGGGATGGGTATAAAATGTTAAACTCGCGTCAGGACACGTGACCTGATCGAAAATTCGTAAGACGGAGGTTGTAATTTTGTGCACGATAGCGCAATAAATAAATATTGTATTTAATCACATAAATGCTAGTACTTTCATAATGATTAATAAAGCAATGCGTGCGATATTATTCCCTAAACATTCCAAAATATTCAGAAATGCACAACGTTAATGTTCAAGTTTTCACTTCTGCTGGCACTCCCAGAGTGCAACCCGTTCTTTATTTTTCATCTATAATGAATAAATAAAGCTCTCTTATATTTCGCGCGCTAAATCATTTTTCTCTACCACCACTCGGGGTTAAAAGTTACTCAAAAATGCCCTCAAATACAAAATACCAACAAATGACTATCGCTTTTTTGTAGCATAGGCCGATAAACAAGCAATTGTTGATACACTGCCAGATTTAAAGGAAAGAAAATCAGGGAAGGTAACTGGATGGTTAGGTATTCCGAAATCTCACTTTAAGTCAAAGTGCAAAAGACCGGCACAATTGTGTCGACTGGTCAGGGTTAAACTTCTCTCGTCAGTCAACAATCTATCTAGATTCTACATCGCTGACCATCAGGTGCAGTGGAGTTACTTTTTCGAGCTCGTATAAGCAGCGAGCTTTTTTTTTATGGCATTGAAAGACGAGACGAGCTTGCCGTTCGCCTGATGGTAAGCGATACGAACACCTATAAACAGTAGCAACACCATCCAGCACCTTGAGTTACAAAGTACTGTGTGGCATTCAACTGCGCTCGTCATCCGTAGACATAAGATGTTAAGTCTCATTATGTCCAGTAGTTACACTGGCTACAATGTCCTTCAAACCGAAACACAACAGTCTATGCACACTGCTGCCTGGCGGTAGAAATAGACCTTGCGGTGGTACCCACCCAGCCGGACTCTTACATATGAGAGACCTACCACCAGTAAAAGAGCTCTATTTTCATTTCGGTTTTCTGCAATATTGGTACAACCACGGTCGAGCCGAGCCACTCATTCTGTAGGTAAGCATGTCTACACCACTTCAACCATTTGTTAGGATAAAAATTCCATTCCATTTATGCCCGTTCATTCATCAGCTACTTATAGAAATTGCAAGACTACCTAAAATTAATATTTGTTTTGCAATATTCCGCTGATGCTAAATATATTATCTTATCAGCAAACTGTGTGGCAATTAGATTGAAATCGCAACATATATCAACAATAGAACACGCACTGCGCATCACAAATCACTTATAACAGGAAATGGTCTTTGGAAAGTGACTCACGCTTATAATGTCACAAGCAACAGTAACCGAGGGGGCTCTAGAGGGGGAGTTAGTGCAGAATGAGTACAAAGGCACTAACTCCCCCTCTAGAACTTCAAAGCAATACCATACGCAGAGCCGCCCGTTGGATGACTTCGTTTTAAGGTAATAATTAATCCTTTTTTATACATATCAGAGAAATAGATTTACTACATCTTTCCAATTTCATAGACACCCTCAGAGAAACATCTTTTAAAGAGGGGTAGACACAATATTTTGTTGCTTGTACATTTTGTTCTAAGACGTAAACCCTCTCAATACTAGAGGAGGCACGTACCCAGAAGTGGAAAATAGTATACATTATAATTACATCTTGTTTGTCATTCTTCAGACTGCTGAATTACCTAATAAAAAAATATCACATACATACTAAGCGTAGGCCAAAAAGTTTATATTACAAAAATAATAATAAAAATATCATGTTATAAGCATCGCGAGGGATAGAGTTTTTAGCCGAAGTGGCATGGGCGTATACAAGAGGAGGGGTTTGGAAGTCCAGACAGAATGACTGCGCGGGTGTCAACTAGCGCTTGATGCTAGCTGCTCCACTGCAGAGGATCGGTGCCTGTATAGGAAGTGTGGTAGCGTATGACGCGTAATCCTTGCTTGGTTATGGTTTCCTTCATTTCTCCCAGTGATCCCTGCAACTATTGGGATCTCGTTTTGCCATGTGGTGGCTACTGGAGATGATGTCCAGGCCACTTCGCGACTTAAGTTGATTTTTGTAGCGATGAAATTGCTATTCGGAAAGTTTGATACGACTTTTAATCAAAGTTCAGAATAGGCCGAACGGTGTAATGCTGTTTTTGTTTTTTCTGTGCTTACAGGAACCGGGGATCCATTAGTTGTGTGCCCGGTGCGGAGTAGTGCGCTGGGCTGTGTGGATACGTTCTGTCCAGACTGCGGACACACGTGGTCCAGGGCATGAGGAGGCGCGCTCCAAGATTGCGAAGGCGTGCTTCAGGCGGCACCTAACTTTGCGCACTATGCGCCACGGAACGGTGCGCTCTAAGCGCTGCGGAACAGTGCGTTCCAGTTGGAGTGGCCTTGTCATAGACCCGACATTATGATTTGTGGCAGTACGATTTTTCGCAGCCCCGACATTGTTGCTATCTCGTGCCCCGAAAGTGGCACTGTTGGTTTATGTTGTTGCTGCTGTTCTCTGGAACCCTGATAGTGTTTGCCAGATATTCTTATTTCAGAAATGATTGGGTTCCATAACTCAACCATTACTGATACGAAATTGCTTGATTGTGTTACTGTAGGTAACTAAAGTTAATATGTTTTGGGTGATGAGTCAATCTGCCCTCGAAGGAACTCTCGTGGGCGCTGCAGTCCTTATTTTCTGCTGCCATCACGAGGCTCTGAGAGTTCTATACGGTGCGTGCTGTGCCGTGCAATGCAGCTACCACTGCAAAATATTTGCAGATTGTCAATAGCACTCGCCTCAGTTTATTAACAATCGTTTGCATTGTACTCAGTTTAGTAACTACTTGACAGCTGTGCCGCTGGAGACTGAAAAATGCGTGGTCGAGGACGATCACATTGTCAGGAATGGCCGTGTTAGAGCAAAAATATTTTTTGTGAGGGTATTTGTGACGTGATCTACCATTTATACTGTTACGCGCGCTAATACTCGCGGATAGTAGCGCCATCTATTGGCTAAAAGTGGTACTATCCGAATGTGGAAAGTTCGGCGATGGAACATTCTCGAAAGATCTCGATGTCTCCAGAATGTCGTGGAAACGCGATTATGACCTATATTTGCGAGAGAGTTCCCGACTATTCCGGATCTTTCGAGAATGTTCCACAGACTACGATGGTACTTGTGGCCGGCGGCCGCTGCCTTGTGACCAAGGCCATTAACCGAGTATAAAAGGCGGCGCGCGGCCGCCGCCGGGCATTCAGTCTCGTTTACGACGCGATCGAGAGCGAACAATAAGCGGACTACAAGCGATAATTAGGAGCGACGTCGAAGCGAATTGTGATTTGTGTGTGAACGTGTGAGAGTTGTAGTGAGTGACTATAATAAGTGTATTCGTATATTTTAGTATCCAGTGCAGTGTTTTAGTTAGTTTACTTGTAATTTTATGTAATAAAAACTTAATTGGTGCTTTTATCGCAATACCGGCGTTTAATTGTTTATACCGAACCCCAGCACGTAACAATACTATAAAAACACAGAAAGTTCTGAATCTTCTTTACACTACACTTTTTAATCCTCCCTCTCCCCCATATCTCAAAAATCGTTTTGAATTCCTTGGCAACACAATGTCAAACCATGTAAAAGTACCAATTAAATAAGTTAATTTTAGAACGTCAACAACAACATTTGGGGTAACAATTTTTCTTTTCCTGGGAACATTTTGATATAATATTGTCTTTCAGTAGTATTATAATTCTCTTTGATATTGTCTAATAAAATATTGAATTATTGTTTTTGCTTTAGCTACTATTTTATGCTAAAATATTAGATTAAAATATTATTTACTTTACTGGTGGTAGGTCTCTCATTATGTAAGAGGCCGTCTGGGTGGGTACCACCGCAATGTCTATTTCTACCGCCAAGCAACAGTGTGCATGCACTGTTGTGTTTCGGTTTGAAGGACATTGTAGCCAGTATAACTACTGGACATAATGAGACTTAACATCTTATGTCTCAGGGTGACGAGCGCAGTGGAATGCCACACAGTACTTTGTTAGTCAAGGTGCTGGATGGTGTTGCTACTGTTTATGGGTGGTCGTATCGCTTACCATCAGGCGAACGGCATGCTCGTCTCGTCATTAAATGCAATAAAAAAAAAAAAAAAAAAAAAAAAAAAAAAGATTATTCCTAATAATTGCATGTGAAATGTTATGTTACAATGTTTCTAAAGATTATCCGAGATACTGTGACATCAGCTTATTGCACAAACCATCATTTTAAAATAAATTATCGAGAGCTGCTAGCGATACGATTCGACCTTGAGAACTGACGCGGGCTGTTCGTTAACTAAGCCAAATGGCTTAGTATGACTTACCTCACTAAGCGTGCATATTCTCGGTTTCTATGTGTTATTATTCTATGCCTACAATATACTATTACATACATACAATTATAAAGCTAAAAGATTTTAATTTTTGTTTGTTTATACTAATTCCTATACGGTGGGACTATTTATGGCGTAACCTGATGGAAGTGGGTGTTCCCTATCATCTTACAACATTGATCGCGAACCTGTATGAAGATCGTGAATCGATAATCAGGATAAATTATGTGATCTCAGGACCTTTCAAACCTGAAAAAGGAGTACGTCAGGGATGTATCTTATCTCCTCTCCTTTTCAACATTTATGGAGAGTACATAATGAGGGGTTCTCTGGATGACTGGGATGGAGGCATCATAATAGAGGGCATCATAAAGATTATCAATCTAAGGTATGCAGATGACACCACACTGTTTGCGGCATCGGAGAAGGAGATGGCGGAATTGTTTAAGAGAGTGGAGCAGGAAAGCGAACTGATTGGTCTCTCAATTATTAGGGCAAAAACTAAAGTCATGTGTGTGAACAGAGCGGGTCACCTTCGGCAGACAGGATTATTGTCCAACTAGGAGATGGTAAGGGAGTTTGTTTATCTCGGCTCTTTGCTCAGTGATCAGGGCAGATGCGACAAGGAGATACGACGGCGAACTCAAATAGCTAAGGGTACAATAAGCAAGCTCACCAGAATTTGGCAGAGCCGAACCATCTCCAATGTCACTAAAATGAGACTGGTACGAACTTTGGTTTTCTCCATTTTCCTGTATGCGTCCGAATCCTGGACGATCCGCGCTATGGACAGGAAAAAGATCGACGCTTTCGAAATGTGGTATCGGAGGAGAATGTTGCGCATACCGTGGATAGCAAAGAGAACCAATGTATCCATACTCAGCCAGCTAAAGATTAAAACCAGACTCTCCACAATCTGCTACCAGCGGATCCTCTCGTACTTTGGCCATGTAGTACGAACGCAGTCAGACAACCTGGATAAGCTGGTTGTGGTGGGTAGTGTAGATGGCAAAAGACCGAGAGGCCGAGCACCTACCCGATGGTCTGACACCATCAGAGAGATCATGGGAATCCTAGTCACGCATGCTCTGCGACGGGTATAAGACAGGGTGGAGTGGAAGCAGCTCGTCAGCGCCACCACCAAGGCTTACCAAAGCGGGCACGACCTTCACTCATGAAGAGAACGACAAAGAAGAAGACTAATTCCTAAAATAACTACACCGATACTGAAAATCGTTAGGAAGCTGCGTTATTCATGAACTATAAGCTATTTTTTATTTTGTGAGCGGATTTTTACCTCAGCAATGTATTTCGACGCCGCGCAGGTGCACACGACCAAAAGTTAATACTATATAATCTTCGCAATCATTCTTAATACCATTATTGGCTATCGACAAACGATAGCGATACTTGATCACAGATATCTCGTGCGGTGATATTTTTTTTCTTTTCCTCATTGATTACCCAACATACTTGGAACTCTGGGTGACGCAGGGTCAGAAACAATTCCCATCTGGCTTACAGTGTATTGTCAATCGGTACACCATACCATACCATACCAGCCCTGCATTATATACTGCCCACTGCTGAGCACGGGCCTCCTCTACTGCTGAGAGGGGGTTAGACCTTGGTCCACCACTCTGACCTAGTGCGGGTTAGCAGATTTCACATACCCTCGAAATTCTTATGGTGTATTCTTAGGTATGTAGATTTCCTCACGATGTTTTCCTTCGCCGTTAAAGCTAACGATAATTGATAAACAATACACACGTAACTTCGAAAAGTCAGAGGTATGTGCCTTGGTTTTTGAACCTCCGGACATTGTCAATCGGTATAGGGATTATGAAACACAATCAGGGTCCCATTAATCTGGTTAAAAGGTTAACCAGTTTTGCTCAACCTTTGGTTATGGTTACCCTTTTACGTGGCAACCCGTATATACTAGTAAGGGTCAATAATTAATTATTGCCGATTAATCAAAATGAATGAAGTGTAAAATTTTTGACGCCATAATTGACTTTATGTAAGTACCTGGTTAACACTTTCATAGGGTATTCAAGTTAACCCTTGTAAATGTGACTTTTTCGATCACTATATATTAATATAACATAATTTTACAGTGGTATATCAACATTGTGGACATATTTGCTCAAGCAATGTTCTAGCTTGGCCAGGGCAATGAAATGAAAGTGAACTAACAGTTTGCTTGATTGCAAACCTATGATAAAACAAAGCATGGTAGGGATACGGACGCTCACATTCAGGAGACCATAACAGCAAGCCAAGAAAAGCAATCCTCAAAACTGTCTATTCAAAGTAAAAACATCTTCTACCTACCCACATCCTACCAAAAGTGGGCACAACAAACTTTATCAAGAATGTTGCAGAAAAAATTTGATTCGGTTTTTAGAACTGGTCGCTGACTTAATACCAACTCCCTCCATGGATTTAAGTGCAAATAAATCGTTTTAGTAAACGATAACCTAATTGGGAATGGAGTGGCTTGCCGAAACAAAGGTCCGCAGGTTCAAAACTCAAGGCACAATTCTCCGACTTTTCGAAGTTATGTGTGTATTGATTACAATTATAATGATCAATGATCGTTCGCTTATCGGTGAAGAAAAACATCGTGAGGAAACTTACATACCTATGAGTTCTAGATTAGGATTTTGAAAATATGTAAAGTCTGCCAACTCGTACTAGGACAGCGTGGTGGACTAAGGCCTAAACCCTCTCAGTAGTAGAAGAGACCCGTTCCCAACAGTGAGCCATAATATTTATATAGACAGTACCTAATACAGAATTCATATTTTTACTATACTATTATGTAAATTTTATTGAAAAATATGTCACCTGAATGGAATCTAAGGGAACCCTCGCGGTCAACCTGTCATTAAGAAGCCGTCATCCAAAGTACACATCCGGTGCAGTAATGATCTTACCCGACCTTGGAGATTAAACCATATCGTTATCGTCGTTTATATCTGACATATTATATACATTTACTTTGTTTCGAAGAGTATTTACTCGCACTTCATTCTGCGCAACACTTGTGTCAAAACGAAAGTACCAGCTGACTAATGACGCAAGTAACAGTTACCGAGGGAGTACTGGAGGGTGAGTTAGTGCAGAACGAATACGGAGGGAGTTTTTACAGCTTTAAAGGAATACCGTTCGCTGAGCCGCCCGTTGGAAGGCTTAGGTTTAAGGTAAATATGATGTTATTGTTGTTAACAGAGTTTTATTTGCAGTATTTTTAATGATGCGTGCCTTTAAAGTTATTTTCTGGACCGGGTATAATTTAGTGCAAAAAATATTTCGATTAACGAAAGACGTTTCCCCTCTACGCTTCGCTTACTGGATGTACCCCGACTGGTCCAAGAATGCGACTACTATAAGTAATATCAAAATTATCCGAAGTATTCTTACAATTCAAAATGTATTGTTTGATAAGAAGCCTTAACAAATACATTGTAAGTAGGAGACGAGAAGACGATATTATGTTCACAAACTAGGATCAGTAAATAAGCCCCAAGTCGCACGCTAAATAATAATAATAATAAATCTTTATTAGACCAAAGCAATTACACAGTTACAAATTAGCAATAAATCACTGCACTATGTCAGGCCTGTATCCCGGCCAGACTTTCTAGCCAATGTCCTGGTGGCCTTGTTCCCGGCCACTCCTTCACCGATGGCGCCACCTGACGTAGCGTCGGACCAGATTTGGCTGACATCCAGTTTGGATTTCGTAGGGGACGTTCTACCGTCCACGCGATTCTGTGGGTGAAGTCCCAGGCGGAGTATGCAGTGGCCAGAGGCGAAGTAGTGGTCGCCGTTTCATTAGACATTGCGAATGGGTTCAATACGCTGCCCTGGCCCTGCATCCGCGAGGCACTGCGGTACCACACGGTGCCGCTCTATCTCCGGCGTCTGGTACACGCGTATCTGTCTGACAGGGACGTTGTGTATCCGGGCGCCGACGGGTGGCACCGAAGAGCAATGTCGTGCGGTGTTCTACAGGGCTCGGTTTTAGGCCCTCTCCTGTGGAACATCGGGTACGACTGGGTGCTCCGTGGTGCCAACTTCTGGGATGTCTGCGTAACATGCTACGCCGACGATACGCTGGTAACTGCGACTTCTAGGACTTTCCCGGACGCCGCAATCTAGGCGGCGACGGGCACCGGCCAAGTAGTGAGTTGGATCCGCCAGCTAAGTTTGAAGGTGGCCCTTGAGAAAACCGAGGCCATATGCTTTCATGGGCCTCGGAAAGGGCCACCGGCCTGTGCCCACATCATCCTGCGTTGTACATAGGTTAGGGACTCGGCCCGGCAGTCACCCGACGTTTTCCATCTTTCCGGGCGGCTCAACGCTGGGTCTTAAGGCACGGTGAACCCAACATAACCGCTCGGTCGCGTCCCACGAAGGCCGGGCGGTAGTGGTAACGTACTTTCTCAGCGAAACCAAAAAACAAAAAAAAAGGTCACGGTCGTAAAAAAAATAAAAATTTTAAATCGCTGTATTTCTTCGTGTAATTAAAGAATCACAAAACGGTTTTCAAACTTCAAAAGGTAGTTTTATGAAGTTTTAAAAAGTAATAATTAAAACACTGAACTGTAACTATTGAGTAGCAAAAAAGAATAAAAACTTGGGAGCAAACAAAATTACGTCAACATCGAACGAAGTCCGCTGACCGCTGTCTCAATGAATTCAATGATCTCAAAAAACCAGAAGTATAATATTATCAGCTTTGCTGAAATTTACCGTTAGTTCTAACCGGTTGTGAATAATGATAATATTCTGATCTTTTCATTTAATTCATCACTGTGACGGTACCAATAATATTTACCTATTAAACCTAAACAAACCTTTTAATGGAATATTTATTCAACAGTTTTTGAGCGTAAAACATTTCATGAAATTTTATGAAGAACAATGTTTGTTTTTATTTATACTCACAGGAAACGTTGTGCACCGCGATTTTCTTTATTTAAGGAAAACAATTATAAAGGAATAAAGATAGTAGGAAGGAATCTAAACTTCACATCGTAAATCGTAATGTGATATCGTCATAAAATAACATTATGTAATACCTACTATGTAACGACTTCACATTTTAATATAGGTAATTATTATTTAAAGATATGTAGAAAAATGTTATAAGCTCAAAATTATCTTAAATAAAACGTAAAATAATAAAACGTATTTAAACATTAGTTGGAAAAAAACATATGAAACCATTGAAAATAAAAATAAACGCTATATTTTATTTGTTTCCAGGCGCCGCAACCGCCAAAACCATGGACGGGAGTACGCAGTGCAAAGGAATTCGGGTCAATTTCCTGTCAAATGGGCATGGGCTCCCCTACGCCTGTAGGCAGCGAGGATTGCTTGTACCTCAACGTGTATACGCCAGACATAAAGCCCAAAAAACTCCTGCCCGTCATGTTCTGGGTGCATGGAGGAGCCTTCATTAGCGGCAGTAGCAATGAATACGGCCCAAAGCTTCTGCTCAGGAAAGATGTTATAGTAGTGACAATCAACTACAGGCTGGAAATCTTAGGATTTCTTTGTTTATATACTGCGGACATCCCTGGCAACGCTGGCATGAAAGATCAAGTGGCAGCCCTACGATGGGTTAATAAAAATATTAAGAACTTCGGTGGCGACCCTGAAAATATTACCATCTTTGGAGAAAGCGCAGGCGGTGCTAGTTAAGTAGTAGTGGTGCGGTGCTAGTTAGTAGCTTTTAATGTCACCAATGACTAAGGGTCTCTTCAAACAAGCTATAACCCAAAGTGGAACTTCTACGTGTTCTTGGTCCCAGTCTTTCGAGCCGAGAGAACGCGCTTTAACACTAGCGCGTAAATTAGGCTGTTATTCTGAAGATGATAAAGATCTCCATGATTTTTTTATATCTCTGCCTTTAGAGTCCCTCGTTTCGATACAAACTCGTTTGACACTCGCTGAACAAACAAAAAATGTTTTTGAACCAGTATTCATTGTTGTAGATGAGAAGAAATTTGGTGATAACGAAAGATTCTTTTACGGCGATGTTTTTAGTTCTGTAGCTAATGGTGTCCATGACGAAGTTACTGTTATGACAGGGTATACACAGGATGAAGGGATACTGAACATGGCACTCGGTTTACCTGTGCGAGACAAGCTTGATCTAATCAACCGATTCCATGAATACCTTGTCCCAAAACCAATAGTAGCTAACAACCTTGTCAGTGAACAGATAAAAGCGGGAAAAATGATCAAGGAATTTTATTTCAAAGGCAAAGTAAATGTCGAAGACTGGGAACAATTGGTAAAATATTATTCTTTAGAAGTATTTGTATATGGCATTATTCAATTTGCAAAATTGTGTGCAAATGCAAATAAAAATAAGGTTTATTTGTATAAATTCACTTGCAAATCTGAGAGGAATGTTTATGGACACGTAATGGGTATGGGTGAACTATTCAAGGATAAACAAGTGGTGTGTCACGCAGATGACCTCTTTTATTTATTTGAAATTAGCTTTTCAAATGAAAATATCAAAACAGAAATGGGCTCGAAAACATTCGACATGATTGAAAATGTGACAAAAATTTGGACAGACTTCGCTAAGTGTGAGTTGAAAGTGTTGTGTTTTAACTTATTTCATAGTCCAAATAAGTTAAAACGCAGTTTTTACTCATTTTTTCAATAAAAAAAAATATACTGATTTCCTGACATTGTCTAGTATTTAGCTGGAACCAGTCATTTTCTAAGTAGATTTGGGTAAATGTTATAATAGACTTATTTTCCTTAATCAGATTTGACGACATATTTTAATCAAATAGTTCGAAAAAACTATTGGGTATTTTCAAATCCCTATCTCATTAATAACAATGATAAACAGATTAGTTTACCCTGTTTCCTCTGTTCTGTGAGTTTACCGCTTGCCAAGCTTCTCTACCCGATTTCATTTAATTATATGCTATTTTCCAGGAACCCAATGCCTGATGACAGCTTTGGAGTAGAATGGAAACCGTACAGCCTGGAGAACCAGGATTATCTGGAGATCGGAAACGAGATCATAGCTGGCGTAGAACCCGACAAAGAAGAAGTAGAATTCTGGGAAAATCTTTACAAGAAATACGCTTCTGCACTTGTTTATTCCTCACATATGTCAAAATGAATATCACTATATAATGTATTGCACATAAAAACTAGTAAAACATGTAATAACGACAACGTTAATTTTACTCAGATTATTAACTTTAGCGAAAACTAATAAGGAAAAATAACGCACTTCCTTTATACGAAGAAGAGGAGGAGCTGTCTCGTTCTCGTTAATGATGGAGAATAAAGTAATTTAAAAAGTTTGAAATAAAAAATAAATAAAAATTTAAATAACCCCGACACAAAAATTTCTCTAGAAAGTAAAATAATAAAAGTGTCTTTGTCGTTTAAGTACCTAGTAATATTTTGACCCAAGCGTCGCGTCGTCGCGTCGGGGGACCGCTGAAGAAGTATTTTCATCTCCCTGGTCCGGAGATCGGTCCAAAAAATCGGTTGCACCAAATAACCGATTTTTGACTGCAATCGATTTAATTCAAGGATTTTATTATCGTATGTGAATAGAGTTAGATTATTATTAAATCTTACACATTAAATCAGGGGTTTTTTTATTACAATAGTTATTGTTAGTGGTTCATTTTGATTCTCTGATAAAATTTCACTATTATCCTTACATAACTTTTAAATTGGTTATTAGTCATTACAAAGAAATAATTACGAGTGTGTACTGAAACTTAAATAACAAAATATATAGTACTACGATTTAAATGAATTACTTTGGAGATCTTCGTTTTCTTTCTTCGAGTATGAAATGTGTAATTTTTTTAAAATATCTTACTCATTATTCAAATCTGTTTGTAAAATGTATTTGCAACATAATTTTTAAATTTACAGAAGTATTTTTATTTCCATCCAAAGTTTAGATTTTTTAGGCTTTCACGCGGACGGATCCACGAGCAAAATCTAGTATTATACTAAAACCTTTCTGCACAACCAAGAAAATTAATCGTTTTGAATAAACATTGGCATGTGGCAGGTAAAATAAAAATTCTTAGAGAATTTAACCACTAAAAAGTAGATAAGACCGAATAATCAACAGTAATGCGATGCACCAAATTGTGTTAGACGCTTAATCGGAACACTTAATTAACATAGACATAGACTCTATGGTGGATACTCATTTGTACATAATCCTTACATATATAAAACAAAGTCCATCGCCGCGTCTGTCTGTCTGAACGTGAATCATGATGACTCAAAAACTACCGAATGGATTTCGATGTTTACTACGGAGGTAGTTTAGAACCCTGGGAAGGGTTTTTTATGTAGGCGATCCTGAAGTCAACACCGGGGGAAACCTGCGAATGGGATACTGGAGTCCCCCGGCTTGACGACTGCAGGGGCCTGGGAAGGAAGTGGAAAAGGATGATGGAAGGAAAGGTGGGGAATGGAGAAAGGTTCTCAGGATGGGTGGAAAGGAAAAGGGTGCCAGGAAATGTTCGCGTTTTAGGCCTCAATGTGTTATACAACCAAGAGGTATACACACTGAACTGTGTGCCTCGGCCCGCGACCAATGTCGCCCCGCGCATGGGCGTGCATTGGGTGTGAAGACCCAGCGCACAAGAATTGCCTCGGGGGGCCCCTGGGAAGGGTTAAAGTATATATATAGGCTACTTTTTGTCCCAGGAAAATATTTATTCCGGAAAAACTTTTTCCAGCGGGCGGAGCAGCTGGCAAAAGCTAATATTAATTGAAAAGATAAATAGTATTTTTGTTAATTAGTAACACTAGCGACAATTAACGTTAAAACTTAATTAAATACATTAGGTGCATATCAGAATAGTTTTGGGGCACCCGGCGATGGATAAGTTAGAAGTTAAGAAATTCAAAACAGTGTGCTTAGAATGTGACAAAAAAACACGATACGACTCCGTTTCGTTTTATTGGGATTGGATGAGAAACTAACATGTGACTGACATATTGGTCTCTCGATCAATCACAAACATCAAAATTAAACGACTTCGTCTTACGATTTGCGTCTTTTTGCCAAATTCAAAGCCCACTGGATGATTTAGAGAGGTCACGTGATTTTAAAAGGGAAATAATCCTCTTAAGAGTGCTGCAGTTAGAATACAATTTCTTGGTAGCATATCCTTGTTGGTTAAATTGTACTAGTCCTGTATTAAGTATATTCTGTCCCTCTGCTAGGCCTAGCCCGCCTCTTCTACGAGGGTACTTTAGTCCAGCACACTGGAATTATATTCGTGTGGTTATATTTATGTACAGTCAGCAGCATAAATATCTGTACAAAATCAAAATTTCAAATCGCCTATATAAGCGTTAAGTTAAACTGAAACATTTTTTCGTTTGTAGTATAGAAAATCTCTTGTATTTTATTTTTGTGAAGAGAAAAAAAACGATTAGTAAGAAAACAAAAGTGTGTAGGCAATTTGAAGTTTTGAATTTATTCATCTACTTATGCTGCTGACTGTACAATGAATAAATCTTTGGAGTCGGTCCAGGCATAAAATAATTGACTCCAATTATTCATTGCACATAAATATAATGACACGAATGGCAGTGTATATAATATTGGTATTATTTAAATTTCCTTATAACCCATAAGCAAAGGACAAGTTATTTTTTACCTTATAGTGGTTTTTGTAGTCGGTGCTATTTTTAGGAGCTTTTTTTTAGGCAGTATTAATAGTAAATACAGTATCTATATATCGAAAATAAAAAATATGTAGAAAATTCAATTTCTCATACATTTAGAATATGACGCCATCTGACATCCCTGATACGTGACGCAAACAAAACACGGACAAAAGTGAACATGGCGTACTATACGGATTTAAATTTACTGACCACGATTTATTTATCTTTATAAGTACTAAATAAAAAGTGTGGGATGTTCATGTAAATTTTAAAAAAGAATAACGTATTTTTACACAACCATATGATTATTCAAAATAGTACCCTAACGCAAAATTTTGGTGCTAGCTATAAAAAACATACATATAAGTTCCAAAAGAATTTAGAAATGTCTCATTATATAATTTATAAAAATAAACAAGCTTTGATGTTAACCTTTCAACGCCCGCTTATATATAGATATATACGTGGTTGCCCTATATACCCGGACGCCGGTGTCCGCCGCGGGCGTTGACGAGTCAATATTCAATAGAAACAAATATGTAATTAAGGGAACATATCCTCATAACTTTGCTTCAATTATATCCAAAGAACGCCAGTTATCATCTACAAATAAAGCATATTCTGCCACGCTGAGTATCAAAAATAACCGGCTGGAAGCCTTGCCATATTTTATAATTTTAGCCATATTATAATAATCCATTCCTAGCCGATTTCGCCCACGGCGGCCAATCTCAACGGAGATCAGCCAGGTGCGCAGGAGATATTATAGTGCACAAGTGTGTGCGCAATACACAAGTGCACTCACTATTCCTTTACTCTCATAGTCCGGTGAGACGGCAATCCGACATGACCGGAGAGAGATCAGGCGCAGGACCAACGGCTTTACGTGCTTTCCGAGGCACGGGAGTATCACACCGCCAACTTCCTGACTCCGAGCTATATTATAACATAATATTTATAAATAAATTATAAGTCGGAAAAAAATCCTTTTTTATCCACGTGTGGCTCTTGTCTCGGTTTTGTACTTCCATCTATAGTTCGTACACGTTCCCTATATTATTAAGTACATTTTTTTTTTTTTTTTGTAGACTGATTTGAATCTTTATTTCGCTCTCCTGAAAAACACTATTTCCGACATGTCCGTATATAATTAGGCACCATTGCAACAATATCGTAAATAAAGTGACAAAGTACAGGTCACGCTTCAAATAGTCCGTTTTGGGTGCTGAATTGCGGTCTTTTGTCGATCCGTTTCTTCAATTTCAATCTGGTAATATCCGCTAGCCAGGTCAAGCGTACTAAAATACAAGCTTTTTCCTAGCTTATCGAATAAATCGTTAATATTAGGGAGCGGATATCTATCGTCAACGGTAATGTCATTGAGTCGTCCAAAATCTACAACCATTTGCCATTTGAGTTCTACGGAGGCGTCCTTCTTCTTGGGAGCCAGATGAACAGGTGCATTCTACGGAGAATGGGATTCCTGTAGTTTATCAACTTGTTGGTTTATTTCAATAACTTGTGTTGGAGCTTGTCTATAGGGCCGGACATAAATAGGATCTTCATTTTTAGTACGGATTCTATGCTTTACTTGACTAGTGAAACTCAATGGAACATGTTCACAATAAAATATATCTTTAAGCTCATAACAAAGTTTCATAAACTTGTCGCGTTCTTCGTTATTATTATGATCAAATCTTCGTTTTTGTAAGTTTTGTTGTAGTAGTTAATAAACCTTTCTCTACATTTCTTCTGCTTTTGGTAAAATTGGTATAACAGTCAGTCATATCATATATAAAAGGTCATGTAATAGTCATTGTCATAGGCTGGTCAAGAGCATTCTGGATAAATGTACAAGCATATCCATTTGTGCAGCTGACTAATGCACTAGGCATTATAACACCGGAATTAAATTCTTTAAATTCAAGGATGGCTTTACGTGCCTGCTGATCAATTGGGATCTTAACACGTTTGTCACATCGCGGCGGTAGTACGACTACGTAATTTAAATTGTTAACAATGGGGTTGCATGTTGTTTTTGTTTCCAATATCAAATTCTTTAAGTCAATAATTGCGTGCAATTGTTTCAGTAAGTCATTACCTACAAGTCCTTCGTAGCGGCTGGCTACGTCATATAAATAGAACTTGTGATATTCATTGCACCTGAATGTAGATACCAGAGGGATCTCTATTACCTCGTTATGTTTACTAGTAGCATGCGTGCTCACTACTTGGAATGGCTCGTACGTAACATAATCAGGGAAATACTGATAAGCCTGTTAATGAAAGACCTACTACTGCCTGTATCGATCATTAGTTTTGCGTTAACTTTCCAGTATATAGATATATGGCAATTTTAAGTTCGGATCACAGTTAAGCTCTATCACTTCTCGGGTTTTGCTGAGGCCTGCACATGAAAATTTTCATCATCAGATTCAGGTATGTCAGCTTCATACGAATTGCTCTTCTGAGGTGGACCATTATCTACATTGCTACTTGGCTGTGCGTCACAAGTGTCGTATCTGTTATATAAGTCGTAACAATTTGGTCGTCACAATATTCTCTGTCATCGTTGCCCAAAGTGAGTTCGTTCAGCCTAAAGCCCTGGGATATTTGTGGCTGTGACCCTTGTGTTGCTGTTCTCATAGACACATCGGTAAACTGAATATGAGGTTTTAAGACCTGGGGAGACTTGTATCCAAATTATTGCGGGATCATGCCTAAATTCGGCTGAGACGTGTTGCTAAATTGCTGCGGCCTATAATCAAGTTGCGGGGGTCTACAGCCTAATTGTGGCGGCCTATAACCGAAATGAGGAGGCCCATGTCCGAATTGCTGCGGTTTGTAGCCCAATTGTTACTGGGAACCTAACTGGAGTCTACAACCAAATTGTGAGGGGCGATAACCTATTTGAGTTCTAACGCCGAAATTTTGTTGCTGTCCGAAATTATTAGCGGAATGCCGAAATTCAATTTCTGTGGTGCGCCTGAACCTTGTGACATAAATGGCTTAAAACCAATTGTCTGTTGTGATATCATTTGAGGTGTGTTATATGCTGTGTTAGAGATAGCGTGTGGCCTTGAGCCAGCACTGTATATGCGATTACGCTTCTTAAACTGATCATAAAAATTGTTCTCTTCATGTACATAGCTTAAGGCGTCTTCCAATATACGAGGTTTACTTAACTACACGTTAACTACACGAACCATATTCTCGGGCAAATTAAGTAAAAACACATTTAACGCCAGATTATTATAAATAATAATTTTAGCGCGTTTTAGTTCCTCATCGTGAAATAAATTCACTTTTGCGATAAGCATTGATCGAATATTTTGCACCCTGTTACAAAAATCTAAGTAGTTTTCTCCAGTTTTCATTCTGCACGTTTCTAATTCGATACTTGTGCACTCTTCAGTTCGTGGATCACGAAAATTTTGTTACAATAAATCTTTTAGAGCGGACCAACTATTAATATCATCCCGTTACAATAACAACGCGGCTGCATTATCTGTTAATCGGTTTGTAATAGCGTGTAAATTTATATATTTTGTTCTTCGTGTCCCCTAAACCTGTTTATCCCATATTCGCAGTGCTTCAAAAATAAATTTAGTTTACGCCTATCACCGTTAAAAAATGGTATAAGCTGAAGCATTACCTTCGGAATAGGAATGACTTGCACGATTTGAACCTCAGACTCCGGTTGCGGAACATTATTTGGATGCCCCATTTTGATAGCGTACGCAACAAATTTAGATATGCCAATATGAAATAAAAATCACGTATGCACAAGACAAAATACAAACACAGTTAATTAAAATATTAAAGCTTATAAATTATTTATTAAAATTATATAAAAGTATAAAATATAAAAATCTACAAAAGTATAATTTTGCAAAAAAAATATCAATATTGAATTATTTTAATCAAATATAATATTTAACACAATTTTCTGTAACTTTAATCATACAATAAAATAAATTTGAATTAAGAACTCTATTTCTACTTAACTCTATGTATCAAGTTCTTAAAGTTAGATAAGACACTTAGTCATGTTACTGAATTAGTACCAGATACGTTATTATGAGAGGTTTCCGATCTCAAAAATAACAATGAATTCAATATAATGTAAAACCTTTTTATGAAAAATACAGGAGAGAATAATAAGGAATTGGCACTCACCAACCAACCGCTGCTCTCATACTCGATTCTTCCGATCAAAGTTGACAAATTTGTTTGGTTTGCAGATCGTTCCTCAGCTATTCGCACCGCGTATTCGCGTTTTGCAGGTGGATATGGACACCTAGACTTCTACGAACAACGGTACAGCCTTTATGAAAGATCCTACCCGCAGCGCCAAACTTTTATTCGAGGGAATTAAAATAAAAAAACGTGTTGCCGATGCAAAGGCTACGTTTTAATTTAATTTTTGTTACACATTAGAACGGTGCAAATAAGTACAAGAGGAAATTCTACGAATTGAGACCGACAATGCAGAGTCAGCGTCTCAGTCCAGAACGGACGCTTCGGGACGTTGGATAACCTAAGGATGCTTCGGGACGTTGGATAACTACCTACTTCTTGTAATATTTTGTTTGTGCTAAAATAAAAGCATTTTCCATTTTCAATTTCATGTTTGCTAGAAGTAAACGCAGATATTACTAAACGGATTTGGATGAAATTTGGCTCACGATTAGATCATGTCCTAATTTAACATATTATAGGCTACTTTTTATTCCGGTTATTCGATCCCGGGAAATAATTGATATTTTTAAGTAGATGGCGCTGGCGTCGTACCGGGTTTTAAGGAATTTTGTAGCACGCGGGTGAAACCGCAAGTAACACCTAGTATCTATATCACATATTATACTTAATATTAATATTGATGTTATAAAAAATTAACTCTCTATTTGTCATTTTTATAATTATCCTAGCGTTGACATAATGTCATTTTGTTAATGAAGACCGACCGATCATTGTGTTTGTCCCAAAGGACAGAGCCAGATAGAGAAAAAAAAATCATTGTGTTTCGCTTGCCTTTAAATTTATAAATTACTAGTTTTTGCCCGCGGCTCCGCCCGCGTGAAAGAGTTTTCCCGGGATAAAAGTCCCACTTTATATTTTCCCGGGATAAAAAGTAGCCTATTTGTTAATCCAAGACATAATCTACCAGAATGCCAAATTTCATCGAAATCCGTTCAGTAATTTTTGCGTGTAAAGATATTAAATTACTAATATCGCTATTAAAAAAGGCGATGACGTAACAAGGTAAAAAATTTAGGGTTGTATGTATTTTTAATACCACATCTTAAAAAAAACTGTACGAAAAATATTTTTTTTTTAGTCTGCCACCCTTATCACTTAGGGGGATGAAAAATAGATAATAACCTATTCTCAGACCTACCAAGTGTGAATATCAAATTTCATCAAAATCGGTTCAGCCGTTTCGGACGAGTATGGTAATAAACACTGTGACACGAAATTGTTATATATATAGATAGATTTAAATTATGCGTATTGATGGAAATCCAAACAAAAACTATGTTTGTAAACGTAGGCGTATGCACGCTGTACAGTCAGCAGCATAAGTAGATGAACAAATTCAAAACTTCAAATTGCCAACACACTTTTGTGTTCTTACTAATCTTTTATTTCTCTTCGCAAAAATAAAATAAAAGAGATTTACTTTACTTCAAACCAAGAAAAAAAATGTTTCAGTTTAACTTAACGCGTATATAGGCGATTTGAAATTTTGATTTTATACAGATATTTATGCTCCTGACTGTACACCGTTTAATTATAATTATTTAATTGTGTTCTCTAATTTTATTATGATTTTTTAGGTGCAGTGTTTAGTGTTTGTAAAATTCTTTCAATTGGATTTTATCCCTATTTAACGGTGATTTCTATACATTAGCATATATAACTAATCTGACTTTGTATGCTAAAGACTTGGAAACAAATATATATATATAAAGATTCAATGGAGAAATGATGACAAAAAGTAAGCCCGGAGTTTCTTTCTGCCTTTCTTCTTCGGGTAGTCATCGCTTAGGTAGCTGAGTGAAAGGCTGGTAGGTTAGCTGGGTTAGGGTCTGTATTGTCCTCACCGGTGAGGATCGTGACGCGTTCATCCCATTATTTTTAATAAAAATGATTCATCGTTTTTTTTTTATCCCTTCTTTCCTGCCAGCACGAGCTTGGCTTCTTTATTTATTTTTCATTGATTTTGCTCCCTACAAAAACGTCTGTAGTTATATAAGTAACTTTTTGTAATAATCATCATCATCATCATCAGCCACATGACGTCCACTGCTGAACATAGGCCTCCCCTAAAGATTTCCAGACGGACCTGTCAAAAGCGGCCTGCATCCAGCGTTTTGCAATAATAATAATAATTAATTAAAAGTATCTTGACTTATCATAAGTACGCGAACATTGGTTCGCGTACGTGTTGAAAAAAGTATTTTATTTTATTTATTTAGCCACATACAAAAAAAAACTATACCACTTGTCTAATGACAAAGTTTGACATGGCAAACATAATTGTACAACCAAAAGCGTACATACTAAAGCGAATACATGAGTCAATAAGAACTGACATATTAACAATGATCAATTATATCATTATTACCTACCACTTGAAGTCGCGTGTATACGCACGAACGATAAGAGCTGTGAAAAACTCTGATCACTTGTGTCTGCCTAGTATACAAAGGTGGTACTGAGAAATTTATTACCTGCAAAATAAACTATTTTTATTATGGTTCAAGTGATAGTAAGTGAGGGTACTTTAGAGGGACAAATTGTGGAGAACGAGTACGGAGGGAGTTACTGCAGCTTCAAAGGAATCCCGTACGCGCAACCTCCCGTTGGACATTTGAGATTCAAGGTAATGTTTCCTTTTGAACTACATTTTTTCTGGATAGCTTTGAGTAAGAGGCCGTATCTAAAATTTCAACTATTTCAACACTAATAAAATAAACGAGCGACATTTTTCATATCTTTCTTTAATTTCAATCTATCCACCAAGTTCCAACGTCTGTTTCAGAAATTTTGTTGTACGGAGACTCAAACATGTTGCCGTTTTTAATCAAAATCGTACTTTAAACTACCTAACGAAAATTACTGTTTATTGGTATAAAAGTTGCCTTAATTATGAAAGAGACAATTTCTGTATTTTCAATGTAAAATCATACAAAATGAAAAAGTTAACGTAGGGAATCTTTTTTCGCGCGCTATCCAGTGGCTGGCGCGCGAAGTGCGTGTCCTAATATGTCACAAGGTTTGCGTATTTTTACGACTCTGTTTAGTTATTTATTTGTAAATACACTAATTTTATTTTATTCACACCAATAATATAAGATGTATAGCTTATAGTGGTATTTTTATTTTTAGAAAAAAAAACATATATTATCGAAAATTTCACTACGTTAACACTTTCACTTTGTATGATTTTACATTGGATAAAGTAATCGTCTCTTTCATAATTAAGGCGACTTTTATACCGATAAACAGTAATTATTGTTAGCTAGTTTCAGGCACGATTTTGATTGAAAACGGCAACATGTTTTGAGTCTCCGTACAACAAAATTTCTGAAACAGACGTTGGAACTTGGTGGATAGATTGAAATTAAGGAAAGATATGAAAAATGTGGCTCGTTTATTTTCTTAGTGTTGAAAAAGTCTTTCCGATGATGTATTAGAAATTAATCAGATCAGTTTATTTTTTGAAAAATCACGTTGAAAAGTTGACTGAAATAGTAGAAATTTTAGATGCGGCCTCTTAAGTGAAATTCGATAAATTGGATAATATTTCTTCTGAGGAGGAAACGGTTAATAATTTTTGTAGTTCGTTTATAAAAAAATCATTTATGTACTTAAAGACACGTACACACCATAAAAATATGCACAACGGTCACGGTTTTAAACGTAGCGGCATAAATAAACGATCAGAGAATGATAAATCAATGATTAATTTGATGCAGGTTCGTGCAATAAAGACTTACACCCCTTCTGTCCGTTCTAAGTTAATTTTTATACTCGTCAGGCACCGCAACCACCAATAACCTACGAAGGAATTCGCAGCGCCACAGAATTTGGGAACGTATGCTACCAAGGAACCAAAAACGGCGAGTGGCGAGGGAGTGAAGACTGTTTGTATCTAAACGTGTACACACCGAGCATCGAACCTGACGAGCCGTGGCCGGTCATGTTCTGGATTCATGGCGGGTCATTCAAAGAAGGAAGTGGCAACGACTACTTATTTGCTCCTGAATTCCTCGTAAGACACGATGTAGTTCTAGTCACCTTTAACTACCGCTTGGGCCCTCTGGGCTTTCTCTGTCTCCACACTGAAGATATACCAGGCAATGCCGCGATGAAAGACCAGGTGGCTGCTCTAAGATGGGTGAAAAAAAACATCCGCAGGTTTGGAGGAAATCCGGAAAATATTACCATATTCGGCAACAGTGCTGGTGCGGCTTGCGTATGCCTTCATCTCATATCCCCGATGACGAAAAATCTGTTCAAAAGAGCCATAGCCATAAGCGGATGCTCGACTAACTGGTGGACTTACACATATGAGCCAATTGAAAAAGCACTTTTACTGGCCGAAAGTCTAGGGTTTCGTTCGAAAGACGCTGACGAACTCTGCAAATTCTTCAAAGATCTCCCTGTTGAGACTCTTGCGGATGTTAACTTACCGTCTTCTGTAGGAAATAACGCCAGTCGAACAAATATTTTTGCTCATATACATTTTGCTGTGGTTAGTGAACAAAGTTATGGTAATACTGAAATCTATTTCGATGGAAACATAAACGATATAGGATCTTATGATATCCACAAAGGAGTAGAAGTCATGATTGGTTACAATGCTGATGAAGGTGTGATTGTAGTACCCAAAGAAAATGAATACGATGAATTTGTCAACGCCATCAATGAGAATCGCGAGTTGTTAATACCGACGTTACTATACAAACATTGTGCTATAAATCAACAAAATGAAATTGGAATGAAGATGAAGACATATTATTTTAAAAATGATCGCGTTACTCAAGAAAATTGGGAGCAACTGTCCAAATACTTTAGCATGGAAACATTTGTGTACGACATCGTGCTGTGGATACAATTTCACTGTGTAAACAAGATATATTTATACAAGTTCTCTTGTATATCTGACAGAAATATAATGTCCTCGAGACACAGGTTATTTAGCGCGACTCAAAATAGACAGGTTGTATCCCATGCGGATGAGCTGGGGTATATTTTCAACGCAAAAGTTATGGATAAAGTCCACAAGCACTCTGGAATATATCAAATGATTAGCAATGTCACGACACTTTTTTCAAATTTTGCAAAATACGGGTAAGCACGTTACTTAAAATTAATTAATTAAAATTTTCACGACCTTTCCTTTAATCCCCCGCTACTATCTTACTGAAATTTGATTACCACTAGTTCATATTTACTGGTGGTAAGTCTCTCCGAAGCGTGGAGCCGTCTAGGTAGGTACTACCACAATGTCTATTTCTACCGCCAAGCAACAGCGTGCATGCACGCTGTTGTGGTCCGGTCTGAGTACATTGTAGGCAGCGTAATTACTGGGGTTATGAGAATTATCAACTTACGTCTTAGGGTGACTAGCGCAGTGGAGTACCATGCAGTAGTTTGAAGTATTAAGTGCTGTATGGTTTTGCTACTATTTATGGGCGGTCATATCGTTTACCATCAGGCAAGCGGCATGATAAACAATATAATCATATAATCTTTACATGCATATTATAAAAAACAAAGTCCCCCGGCCGCGTCTGTCTGTTTGTCTATCTGTCTGAACGCGATAAACTCAAAAACTACCGACTATTTAAAATTCTGAGAAGGACATAGGCTGCTTTTTATACCGGGAATATATATAAAGCGGGACTGTTATCCCGGAAAAACTTTTTGACGTGGGCCGAGCCGCGAGTAATGTATATAAGAAACTGATTAACTGATAAACTGAAACTGAACTAGAAACATAAAATTTTGCACGATGGTCTCTTAAATGACTTAATTTAACATAAAGAAGGGATTTCTGCAAAATGAACCCCTAAGGGGTTAAAATAGGAGATGAAACTTTATTGAAACGTTGTCATTTTTAGGTATATAAGGATAGAATGGGCTCATGGTTAGCAACAAAAAAATATTGAAGCAGTTTTATTTAGAAGTCTCCTAAGTGGTTAAAATAGACGATGAAAGTTTGTAGTGTTACCATGGGCGGAGCCGCGAGCGAAAGGTAGTCACTTTATATAATCATAGATAAATATATTTTTTTTTCAGGAATCCAACACCCGACATCGCCTTAGGTGTAAAATGGTTACATTACACACTGAAGAAACAGCACTATCTAGACATCGGCAACGAGTTGACATCTAGAACAGAACCTGACTTCGAAGAATTAAAGTTCTGGACCGACATTTACAGGCAATACGCACCAAAATATGTGTACCAACCGAGGGAATGGTATGGAATTCAGTTGGAAGAGCGTCGCACTGAAGAAAAGATACCTTAGATTTTTTGTGATATATGCATTTTATAAAGTCGTATATTATTTTTTATAGGCACGCAATAATCATCCAACTGCCTTTGATGGTAAGTGGAGTAACGTCCAAATATGCTTGGAGAAGGTTATATAATAGTAATTATTATTATTTATTCATTTCAGACCAAATGTTACATATAGTCCATAATGTTAGTAACCAATTAAATAACTATGCTAGTAGGATAATATATGTATATTACACGGATGTGTGAATTTTATTATCTATTTTGCGAGTATATAAATGAACTGCTCTAAACATAAGTAAACAAATACTGAATTGTATATATTTTTTTCTCTACATAATGCAATGTATTTTATACCTTGAACTGATTTTGAAAAGAGCAACACTAGAGTTTCTTGCCCGTTCTTCTCTAGTGAGAACTGCTTTCCGAACTGGTGGTAGAGTTAATATTGACGGAATCTAAATAATGTATAACATTTTATGGGTTCGAATAAATTATTTCATTTCATTTCATTTCATAATCCAGTGATTAATGTAATTAGAATATAGCCTGTTAGCTATCATAGCTAGAAGCTTGTAGTCACTGGCCCGAAACTACTTAACATTGACGCGCATCGATTGCCTTTCCGCAACACTGCGCAAGCGAAACAAAACTTGCAAAAACTACATTTATTTAGCTTAGTTTTTATGCAGCCTGTGACGTCATTACCCTATGTGGGAATAAATCCTGGGCAAAACATACTAAGAAACCTATACAGAGGGCCTTCATGCTCAGTAGATGTACACTATCCCGAGGTCAAGGATGCGATTTTTTTATTATAAAGTATAATAAGTATGACATGCAAACAAAAACACAAGTGACAATAAGAAAGAAACTTTAGCAGATTTCCTTGATGAAATTGTAAAACTAACAATACCATATCATATCATTTTATTAAATAATAATTATAATACTGTATATGTCGCAACCCCAGCAGTCTTTGTCGTAGGATTGTCACAAACCACGCCGTGGTAAATGGAAATTTAATCACCTCATGCATGGAGCTTATCAGATAGCAATATATTTAATTGATTATAACAAAACGACGCTACTAAACGTTTCACTAGGAATTTAATAATACCAGCCCTGTATTATATAATAACCCACTGCTGGGCACGGGCCTTCTCTACTACCGAGAATTTAGGCCTACGTCCACCACGCTGGCCTAGTGTGGGTTGGCAGACTTCACATACCTTCGAAATTCTAATATAGAGTTCTTAAGTATGTACGGATCCCTAAAAACAGTGTTACCTTGAAATATTAATTTATTCCATTGAACATAAATTACGCATATTTAGCGCAGTGGAATGCCACACAGTACTTTGTTAGTCAAGGTGCTGGATGGTGTTGCTACTGTTTATGGGTGGTCGTATCGCTTACCATCAGGCGAACGGCATGCTCGTCTCGTCATTAAATGCAATAAAAAAAAAAAAAAAAATTTTTTAAGAAATGCCTCTATAACAATGTACTATTTTTTCAGTTATGGGTTAACAATATAATGCTAATGAACTACAGAGCCATACATAATTTAAGCATAACATCATTAACATATTATATTGTTATATGTAAAGTATTATATATCGCTGGAAGATCTCAGCATAATGCTTAGTGACCTCAACCGAGTTTCTCGACTGGTGGGCCTCAGGATGTACATGGACAAGACCAAGATCCTGTCGAATGTTCATGTTGTGCCTACTCCGATTACTGTTGGGAGCTCAACTTTCGTAGTTGTGGACGAATACGTTTATTTAGGTCAAATAGTCCAAGTAGGCAAGTCCAACTTTGAGAAAGAGGTCAACCGTCGAATCCAGCTCGGTTGGGCAGCATTCGGGAAACTAAGCAAGGTCTTCTCATCCAAAATACCTCAGTACCTGAAGACAAATGTCTTCAATAAATGTGTGTTACCAGTGATGACATACGGCACTGAGACGTGGCCTTTGATTATGGGCCGCCTAAGACGGTACACGGTCAATCAGCGAGCGATGGAGAGGGCTATGCTAGGTGCTTCTCTACGCGATCGAATGAGAAATGAGGAGATCCGTAGAAAAACGAAAGTCACTGACATAGCCCAGCGGATTAGCAAGCTGAAGTAGCAGTGAGCAGGGCACATAGTTCGAAGAACTGAAGGCAGATGGGGGAAAAAAGGTCTCGAGTGGAGACCACGTACTGGCAAGCGCAGCGTCGGCCGTCCACCTGCAAGGTGGACAGGTCCGTCTGGCAATCTTTTGGGGAGGCCTATGTTCAGCAGTGGACGTCATGTGGCTGATGATGATGATGTCAAGTAACACGTAATAATAATTATTATTATTATACTGAACATTCTAGTTCTATAATCTATTCAAAATGTGAGTTATTGTAGTGAAAACATTAACTAACGCAAAAAAAATGTATTGGCTATTAAATTTAACTGATAAAGTATTTATTTTTCTTGTATCTGCATTATATGAATGACACAAATGCGTTATTGTATTTAGGGTTGCCACCCGCACTTTATAATAAAGTATTATACGCTATTTCGGGTAATTGTACTCTATACTTTATGGGAACAATAAATCCGCAAAAGTACTTTATTTAGCTCGATTTGATTTCTCTGGTATTCGTTTTGCATAATATAACATATTATGAAATTTTGGTCGCAAGAAATTTTGCATAAATAAGCAACAAGTAATAGCAAAAAATGACAGCAAGTATTTAATAAGTATAAGCCTGATGATAGATTAAATTCTACTTTCGATTCCCGCCACTTTAGCATTCACAGGGAGACGAGAGAAATAACACATCTTTGAATCTAAAAAAAATGAATTCCTTATTTACATGTACTTATACATATAGACTGTAGAGATGCTGTGCAATTGTTAAGCGGAGAGAATATTACTTATTAAAGTTGCAAGTAATGAAAATACGTTTATAAACAAAACATTAGAGTAAGAAAATCGTACTTTATTTTGACACTATGTACTTTTGTTGCTACCTTTAAATAACCAATGCACTTTACTTGTACAAAAAAAAGGTGGCAACCCTAATTGAGCATTATACAACATAATATATAATTTCAAGGTAAAAGTACCGTCAAATGCCACGAGTTACGAGTTACGACACCTTTTAAATAGGACTATAAATAGGGTTGATTGGGTATAAATTTAATTGACTTGTTTGATGTACAGTCAGCCACATAAGTGGCTGAACAAATTCAAAATTTCAATTCACCTCTACGCGTTAAGTTTAATTGAAATGATATTTCTTCTTTGTGGGAAGTAAAGTTAATCCCTTTTATTTTGTTTTTGTGAAGAAAAAACTAAAATTTATATGAACACAAAAGTGTAGAGGCGATTTGAAGTTTTGAATTTGTTCAGCTACTTATGTGGCTGACTGTACCTACAGTAAAATATTTAGGTACGATTTAGGGAACCTTCAAGCAACGAGCCTATTCCTACTTCAAACTCCGGCAACTCACCGATGAATCCTCTGGGAACGTAGCCTAGATGCCTTTCTACGAACGTTAACGGTAATAAAGAGAAAAAGTATGGGAATGACATGTTTTTTGTTTAAACGGGCACGACTAACTTGCCCCACTGCACCTGATGGTAAGAGGCGAGAGCTCCAGATAAAGTGTCCACTGACGACCGATGATTACCCCTTATCAGTCGACACAATTATGCCGGCCTGTATGAACCGGATATACATGCCGGACGGCGACACACTTACGTGGGCCATTGTGGCAGGTTATTACCCGACTTCCAAAAAAAGAAGGTTCTGTATTCGGCCGTATGTAGGTATGTATGTAAGTTTGCATGGACACGATTTTCTCAATAACAACTGATCCGATTTGGATGTGGTTTTCGTTATTCAAATATATTTTTCAGGTTTTAGTACATAATTTATTAGAATCTGACGAAGATCTTCGGAGATAAACAATAGAACTCTTCAATAACTAACAGCAGATGACCCGCGAATGTGCAATCGTATATCTATGATGTATTGTTTACACTATTCCATAATAAACTAACAAAAACACAATAAATAAAAACTTTTTAACAAAAAATAAAACCGACTTCTAAACCACTACAAACCAAGAAAGAAATGTACCTTTATATACGTATATTTGAAGTCGGTGCCTAATTTAAATTGCCAGCTAAGCTAAGCAAATACACGAACAAATATACGAAAACAATGTTCAATTTAAATTAGGCATCGACTCCAAATATACGTATAAAAAGTTAATTTTTTTTTGGTTTGTAGTGGTTTTAATACCTTCTATAGATACGGTGGTCGTTATCCGGGCGGATACAAGGTATATCCAACGACTAGCAAGTGTGAGAACACTGTGTGGGTAGTGTGTCTCTCAATTCAGAACGACATGTGTGTCAAGCCTCGCGGAACCATTATAAATTCAAAGTAGATAAGGAATTTACCTTAACTTGTGTAGCCTTGCAAAGGTTTTTTTTATGATATAGGGGGCAAACGAGCAAACGGTTTGTAGGTTTGTACTTTGTTGCCATTTCGGTCACGTGTGTAGTTTTGAACAATCGATCAACCATCTTACGATTCATCCACACGATTGTGCAACTGTATAAGGTTTATATTTGGTAAATGCCAAGCGTGTGGTTCTAGCATTAGCGCCAAACAAAAGTGTGCAAGCACTGATGCTTACTGCTTCGGAAAATATTGTAGCTATTTAGTTCTTATATCGATAGTTAACATTTTTATCCCATTTCAAAGTGCACTTCAGTGGAGTAAACTGAACTCAATGTACTGGGTGGTAGTGCTATAGGCATGTTAGACGATTAACTGGAAGAGCCACTAAACTCACCACCTAACTAACCAACGCCTATCAACAAAATGGAAGTTGCGAAGCTTGTTTTCTAGTGCTCAAGCGTTTAATTGTTTCCATTGAAAATTTAATAACTCCGTCGAGTGGCACCCGCCCGAATATTGGAAGGCTGGATTTCTCTCGGGAATTTATTCAGTTCCGATAAACTATCAAGCTGGCGTTTCGCTAACAATCGCTCGGGGCCTTGTATTAAATATGAATAGCTATGAAGTATTTTCAAGCACTTTTTGTTTTCACTGTTAAAAATATTAATTTGCTAAGTGGTAAACGATTAAAAATCTTATTGGTTACTAGCACTTACTCACAGATCGGTGTGCTTAGAATGTGGCAAAAAACACGACACGTTTTATTTAGATTGGTTGAGAGACTAACACGTGACTGGCGTATTGGTCTCTCGACCAATCACAAACATCACAATTAAACGACATCGTCCTACGAGTTGAGTTTTTTTGCCACATTCTAAGTCCACTGATAGTGAGTAAAACTCTTGAGTATGAATGGTTTATGATTTTTAATTGAAAGATAAAAATATCACTAATAAAAATCTTAATATCTCCACAACATTTTACATCTACTAATACTGAATAATAAATGACTCAAATTAGCAAGACGCTCGAAGCATAATCTTGATACAAAAAACAATTCCCAAAATACATTTGACGACATTTTTAATCTGAAACCAAGTGGCGTCGGAGCAACCCACTTAAACTTGGCCGCACCTACAACGGATATTACGTTCGTATTGAACGGTGACAACCCTAATGGTGTTTCCGATACGCGAACCGCCGAGCGCCGCTGTGAATACCCGCCGCGGAATTTTATATTTCAAATTGTGAAACTGGAGCAACTGTGACCTTAAAATGTGCCACTGTCAAGCAATGCATCGTGAGAATGGTATTGATAAACTCGAATATTTTTGTATAATATTTTATTTTACTGTGAGTATGCCACGCGTCACGTCATTCGATACGATAAGAAAAATCAACAATATTACACTAGGTCATTTCAAGCATTATTATTTCTGAAATATCTGAGCTACCTATTCTGAAAGTGCAAAATATGAGCGACTAGGATAATAAATAATAAATAAACCATAAGCTTCGTGTGATTACATTAAATAGATAGAATAGTCGCTCCAAATAGTTCGTGTAAAATGACAGTAGGCTGCTGCGTCCTGTTTTCTTTATTTATGCTTGGCTGACACGCTGCCACATGTCTACATGTCTCTCATTTTTTTTAAATTAGCCCAAAATTCATATTGAGCTCATAACTTCGCGGAAGTCTTATCACGTCATTCCCTAACCCATACCATAGAATACAGCCCTGTATTATATATTGCCCACTGCTGAGCACGGGCCTCTTCTACTACTGAGAGGGGTTAGGCCTTAGTCCACCGCGCTGGCCTAGTGCGGATTCTCTAACAATAAGACCGATATAACAAAAGGCCACAGGTTCCTACTAGCTCTTTGCATCTGAGTAAATATTAATAGCAACATAATGTAATTGCGTCACTGCCTCGGTGGCGTAGTTGTATTACGGTACGACTGCAAGGCTGAGGTCCCGGGTTCGATCCCCGGGTCGGGCAAAGTGATATTGGATTTTTCTATTCAGTATCAGCCCGGAGTCTGGAATTTGTGCCCGGTATGGCGATAGGCTCGCCCCCTATCACATCATGGGACGGAATACGCTTGGCGAAAAGTGGGTGCACTAGTTGCGCCTCTGCCTACCCCTTCGGGGGTAAAAGGCGTGAGCATGCGTAATTGCGTCAATTAATTAGTCGACTGCATCAACAGTTGACGAGTCACCGTTTCAGGTTACTGTATATGTATTCGATAATATAGATTTTACGTGAGTATGAGTAAACTAACTGCATTTAGCAAGTGAGGGTTTATAGTAATGAACATGATCTATAGGATTAATAAACCGTGTTATGATATTATTACTTATTTGTATAATTATAAACTTCATATAACAGAAGTCTGCTTTGAGAAAAGTATGTAGGCTGACTTAATTCCATAGTCATCATCAAGTACTATTTTTGTATTATTTCAAAGTATACTTTTACGACGATTACTCAAAGAGCTATAAAAAGATCCTCAAGTAATAATAACAAAAAAAAACATAACATTTTTATGCTCAACAATGACTACAGAACATAATCAAAACTTATTAAAAATGAAATTAAAAAGTACATTAAAACACCTAACAAAAAGCATAATTGCAATAAAAGAAAATATCATAAGAAAAACTCCAATCTACGAGTTAATTACTGTCGTTATAGAAACTGGAGTTAATTAAAAAGACATAACTCCGACGAAGCGCCATATTGTCTACAATTCAAAACACCACTGTTAAACTTATGAGTGGAATGAACAAGTTAATTTCACAGCAAAATGAGTTTATAAGTACTGAAATTGGTGAAAGCCGGGACGATACTCAGGTAGGACAGGGACACTAAATATTATTATTTTTACAAACAACTGGATCAAACGATTTCCACAACTTTCCTCGTGATGAAGTTGAGACTAAAAAGATGAAAACGAGTATAGATTAGCATGTGGAAAAGTCACAATTAGGAAGTAAGAAAATATCCAAAACGTACTACACCTTTTTTTTCTTGCCCTTCAGCGCATTAGGGACGGCTGCGGGCTTCCTCTGAGGGAAATGCCCAAGTTGCCGTCCGCAACCGCCCTGTGCGGTGCCGCTTCATACAGCCCGTCTCCTGTTATGAGGGGGCATCTAACGGCGGACAGGCCCCTACCGACCCCTCGCGACCCCCGATGGCCCCTAGTAGTCGCCTCCTGCGACAGGCAAGGGGATAATAATATAACTCTCCAATCACCCCAAAACCACAGGGCGGATGATACTACACCAGACATCCTAATGTTTTTTTATCCGGGCGCGGCAAAGTGTCCTCGCTGTACCAGATGGTCAGTGGAGTGGGGTCCTGATAGAGATAATAATCTCTCGTCAGTCGACACAATTGTGCCGGCCTGTGTGAACCGGATATACACAGGCTGATCCCAGAACGCGGCCCACTTACGTGGGTCACTATGACGGGTTTTAACACCTTATGTACGGTAGTCGCTATCCGGGCGGATATAAAATATATACTACCACCAGCATAAATATCAACTATGCTTAAATTCCAATGATCAACAATTATTTTACACAATATCAGCAAATATGGTGTAAAGTATCAAAACAAAATTAAGAATAAAAAAGCCACTACCTGTAATAAAACACCTCGATCGATCACAAAAGAAAAATTAACCACAAGTCAGAAAGCGTCCCTCAGCCAATATTTATTTAGGCCCGGGCAAATATACCTTAACTAGTGTACATAACGGTAAGAAAACACCGCGCTATCACTCGCTAACAAAAACATGGGGTTCTGTTCGCAAGTTATCCGGTTCGATACTTGGCGATGCCATCAAAGCGAAGGTGTGCTGTTTTAAAAGAACTTTCCGTAGTATATTAGATTGAATCGGTATAGATTACGTAGCGATAGATGGGTTAACATAATTGATGTATTAAAAACCCTTAACATATAAGCTTTTTGATATAATTGAATGACAAGGCGACACACGTTTGCCTGATGGTAAACAACACGACCGCGCATAAGCAGTAGCAACACCATTAAACTTTAAACTACAAAGCACTGTGTAACATTACACTGCGTTCATCATACTGACATATAAGATATTAAGTCCTTCAAATTGGCACATAACAGTGCAAGCACACTGTTGCCGGCAGAAATAGACACTGCGTAAACATGCTCTCGCATACAACACCCGCCTAGTAATGGAACTAGTCCAGGCATAAAATTCATGACATTATTTTCACATAAATTTGTATTAAAATCAACTCCATATCTATGTGTCAAGCATCAGGGCTTCGAACAATATCGAACAAAAGAAATTTCCTCCGTCTGTAACTTGGATAATGACCCTCGCATTGCGACGGCATAGACAGTCAAATCGATATTCATTGAATGCATTATTTACTAGCACACGTAGCGTACAGCAAGCATACATGCATGTGATATTTCCATATTGAATATGAGTATCTTATTGTATATGTGGAACAATGTTTTATTTATTACTCAAATATTAGCTATAGCAATCTTATTATAAATTTGGAAAAAACAATATAAATATAGTAGGTACGCGAGAGTGCGGCTGGTGAAATCTCTCACTGCAATATTTGCCACCAAAAAGCGCTTTGCAACTATTGTACCAGTTTGAAGGATGTTGTAGCCAATTTAACCACTTGACATTATGAGACACACAAATTCACAAAACTATGAGAACAGTGCGCCTGGACACATAGTGTCGGCAATTTCATACTTTTGGTTTAGTTCAGATTTATCAGACAGCTAACTGAAGTAAAGTTGTATCTCAATATTACCCAATCACAGCGACCCCTTGCCTACGCAAAGCGAAGACTGTCTTTCCAAAAGCCTTAAAAAACACACTTATTATCACAACATTGCTCCGAAATCAGCCAACTAAAGTTTGTAAATACATCTCTTAACATCTTGTATCTCAGGGTTAGCAGTACAAGGCCGCATAGTGCTCTGTAATTCAAAATTCGGCTGGTTTTACTTCTAATAATAGACAGTAATTTTGATCATCATCAGACGAGCGGCATGCTGATTATCAAGTTGTCTGTATCTCTAAATACACAAAACTGGCATCAGCATAGCTCTACGTCCAAAATATATGTCTGTCCATACATCAATAGCGATACGAGAAATAGTACAAAGAATACTAAAGTAACAATGTATTCAATGTACCTTCTTTGTACCGTGTAGGAAGGGATGGAGAAAATCACAAGAAATATTGGAAATGGTTTTTAGAATAACCTACATAGCTTTGAAATAGTTGTACAATCTATAAAGTCATCTCGTAGAGCCTGAAAAACTACTATAAAACCAACAGTAACTGCAGAAAGCAATTGTTCAAGGCTACAAGCGTCTGCGATAAATATTATATTTTGCATCGATAGTATGATATAACCAGAGTTTTTTTGCCAGAATTAGACTCAACTGCCACTAAGACTACGACTAAGACCGACAGGGGCCGACTGAAACCGAAAGAGCGCACATATCAATACGGCACCCTTTTTGACAACTACTAGTTTGACAACTCGACTGGTTTTCATAACTGGCCAGTACAAATACCTTCACAAAACGTTATATCCTAACAATAGTAAAAAAACACTTATCATCCAGGCAGTGCTCCAACTTCTGCAGGGTACAGAACCCCATTAATAAGCGAAGGTATAAAAGCAAACTGCCTAAAAGACACAAATTGCCTCTTCATATATTTATGTTTTCACATGTCACGTGAAGTCACAGTATACGTCCAAACAGTATGTTATGTACGACGTCACGAGACAATGTGCTTTTAGGTAATAATGTTCCTTGGAAAAATAAATTAAATATCCCAATACGCTTAGATTAAAAAAAGGGAGTAATGCCAAAGATGAATGAATTTACCGTGAATAAATAGGTGAAGTTACTAAGGAACAGAACAGTTTTCCCTCAATGAAATATTTTTAAGAATTGATTTAGCAGTTTTAGAAATTCTTTATGAGGGTTTGTTAAACTAAGTGAAGAAGCAAATAAGCAGGCCGGCATAACTGTTCCAACCGTCCGGTCGCCATGTTTTTGGGCTTTTCTTCACTTACCATTGGGTGCAGTGGCCACTTTTCCGTGACGTCGATAAAAAAAAAAATTAAACGCCATAACATACTGTATGATTTATACTATGGCAAGAGAACCGAGTGACGTCGTGCCTACAGGATCCAGGAAAACAATTGATAAAAACATTTATTGACCTGTTTGTTTTATGCCTCGGAAGTTGGGGAGGCTCGTAAAATTCCCTACTAGGTGATTTCATTACTGTGCGAATAACATCGTTTGATCAAACATTGTATGTCAGGACCAATATTTACGGCAATGATGGAATAATTAATTGATTCATTGATTTTAGTTTAAGCTTAAGAGTATCTTTGTTATTATTAGTGTTATAAGGCAATAAACTGATTTTATTATTATTATTACTATATGTTCTTTCTTATTTCTTCTAATATAACAGTTTAATCGCATTATTTGTTTGATACAGCGCTTCATAAACTATTAGGTTTGAATCCCAGGTCATCCGAGCTAGTTTAAGTTCATCGGAAGAGCGTTTAGACATGATTGGATTTATTCTCGTTGAATTATTTGGCGAAGTATCTACAAAGATAATCCAACTCCGTATAGATATTTTTAATATCCGCGATAAAAGGTATATCATAGCGTCACTTGTTTTGATGTCTCGAAAATAGCAGACACGTATGATGTTATGATGTAGAATGAGTTATTTATAACGTAGGAAGGCAAACGAACAATTCTGTCGCCTGATAAGAGATTTCCACTGCCCATAAACATCCACGATATAAGAATAGTCATGTCGAATCTAATGATACGGATGTCGTGTTGAAAATTATCATAATTACCATTTATTATTAATAATTACCAATGTAAATGGTAAAAGTTTAAAGTTATACACTTTTACGGATCATCTATACTAATATTATAAAGAGAAAAGATTTGATTGTTTGTTTGTAATGGATAAACTCAAAAACTGCTAGACCGATTTTGAAAATTCTTTCACTAATAGGAAGCTTCATTACTCCTGAGTGCTATAGGTTACTTTTTATCCCGGGAAAATATTTTTATCCCAGAAAAAGTTTTTCACGCGGGCGGAGCCACGAGCAGAAGTCTCGTTGTTAACAATCCCACTATACATTTGGTAAAAGTAATAAATGTACAAAATAATGAATACAAAGCACATATATCACACCATACGAAACACGTCGGGGATAATGCAATAAAAAGCTAAATTGAAATCGATACACACAATGCTAACAATTATTCATGGACTATTTCCGTTTTAACCCTACTCAAATTTTTTTTGTCGCTTACCTATGCTAGTTAGTTTGCTAGTAGGAATGTTAAAGAGCAATCTTCAAGAGTCTCATTGAGTCTCTTATGTTTTATTTAAGTGCATGACAAATATTTTAATATTAAAAATCTATTACTACTATGATGTAAACATGCTTCCGAGTCTACATATTTTACTATTTCTTCTTACACAGAAACTATATTATTGACGCCACATATTGGAACACATTTCGTCCAATATTGGACCCAACTTGAACCAAACGGTACATAAAGAGAAATGTTTATGATTCGCTTACACAGCGCTTTCGCTTCGCTTCGGAACTTTAATAAGGAAGATGATTGTGTTTGTTAATTATACATCTTTTTTATAGTCTTTACGCGAAAGCCAAGGAAATACGGTATACAAATACAGGAAAATTGCTTCCGTTACTTAATTAAAGAGCACGAGATGAAAATCCATGATGTAATGTATGTTTAAAGCGTAATTTAAATAATTATTAAACAATTTACATAATTAATTATATGTTAACTTTAGTTAAGTGGACGATAGCCTAGTTGGGAATGGAACGCTCTGCCGAAACAATGTCCGCAGGTTCAAAACCCAAGGCACACACTTCAGACTTTTCGAAGTTACGTGTGTATTGTTTATCATTTATCGTTAGCTTTAACGGTGAAGAAAAACATCGTGAGGAAACCTACATACTTGAGAATTCTTCATAAGAATTTCGAGGGTATGTGAAGTCTGCCAACCCGCGCTAGGCCAGCGTGGTGGACTAAGGCCTAACCCCTCTCAGTAGTAGAGGAGGCCCGTGCTCAGCAGTGGGCAGTATATAATACAGGGCTGATTGCATTGCATTGCATAACTTTTAGAGCTCTCAGTAGAGGCGACGGGTCAATGGTATATTATGTATTATGTAATACAGGGATGATATTGTTTTATTTTAGAAAGCACGCGTACATTTAAGTTAGTCTAAAAATATATAAAAAATCTTGTACTACAAATCGTAAGTAGCACTTTTTCGTAAACTGTAACATTAACTTAATCTTTTTGCTACCTGTAGGACATGGACATCTATTTAAAAAATATATTTCCCATGGGAGCAAATTACCGGGATAAAAAGGTCCCATGCCATCTGAATCCGTTCAGCTGTTTTTGTATTAACTTCTAAGAAACATACAAACATGAAACATCCAAATATTTTCGCATTTATAATATTAGTAAGAAGAATTGTAAGAACCACACTCTGAATCCGCTTTATCGAAGCCTTTTAATTCAATTAAAGTCAAATCTAAAAGTAAATATTATGATCGATATCTAGTGTAAACTTAGAGCATTTAGTTAAATACTCAAAGAGTGTAAACCATGTATTGATCACATATCGATTATATTCAAAAGACTGTTTATTTCAATAAAAAAAGGTTTGAACATTTGGATATTTTGCCAATTTGACTATAACCACCGCTCATAAACCGTGGCATAGGAAACAACCCGAACATCCGTGTCGTTTGGTAGTGATTGCTCAATAGATTATCGTATCACGTATTAACATGGCTGTACAAAAATGTAACTTCAGACTATCTGTGGCCCGATGTTTATTCTGCCAGCGCAAAAAGCAGAAAAATCTTAATGATAACTGGCTCTATTGATATATTATTTTCCATTAATAGAATTTAAAAAAACATGTATTCAGCTTATAATTAAAATTATTTTGTATTATGGTATTAAATTAAATATTTGTGAACATCACTGTTGATTGACATTATTGTGCGAATGTTATTTATGTTAACTTTAAATGTATGTATACTTTTATCGTGCCATCTATTTATACTTTTTCTACTTCTTGCTCTGAAACTTTCAAATCTTGTATACACCTGGAAAGGCATTTCATATTGTAAAAATTCCCATATATCTAAACATAGTTATATTGTGTTGTGACGTGTGGTTGGTGTAACATAATAAATAAATACTCGACGTTTTTGTGAAAATGTTTGCATATTCACGCGGTTGGAGTCGTGAGCAATACGTATTTAAAAAATAAATTCCTGTATAAAGATTACTGTTCTTCTTCTTAGTCGTAACACTCTTGACAGAGTGGTCGTGGTCGTCATGTAGTGTTTTTCGGAGCAGATGTAATGCGCCTTACGATCTCTCGCCACATCTCTCTGTTGGATGTTATTCTTGTGCACTCATGTACGGGACGGTCTACGGCAGATTTGACCTGATCGGTCCAGCGCATGGATGTCCTTCCCCGCGGTCGAGTGCCTTCAACCTTGCCCTGGACGACAAGACGTTCTATGGACTGGCCGCCTCGCCTAGATTACTGTTACTGCCATTAATTAATTTTGTAATCGACAGCCAATCATTTTTTTTCTCCAATGATAATTAAGTTAGCACAATTATATGAAGAGGTTTCAATCATCGATATTTTTTCTAAACACTGAGCCTATCACTACCTGGCAAACGGCTCAGATTTTAATTTATTCATATAAATCGAGTCCAAGGAATCCTTCCATACAGCCCGATGCCGACGAAATTAATTTAAATGAATATTGGAGCGATGGGTATTCCTTTTAATTAAAATTACTAAGCCCCACTTGAACTTTGACTATTTTATTAACCTGAGTTATTAATTAGTATCCCTAAATATTGTATAAGTAAATATCCAATTTCGTAGATAACAGTTTTAGTTCAAAAGAATTATAACCTAGCAACTAATAGTAACATGATGTCTTAAGTATAACCTAATATATAATTATAATAGCTTTTGCCCGCGGCTCCGCACGCTTCAATGAGTTTTCCCGAGATAAAAGTCCCGCTTTATATTTTCCCGGGATAAAAGTAGCCTATGTGCTAATCCGGGACATGATCTACCCGTGTGCCAAATTTCATCAAAATCCGTTGAGCAGTTTTTGCGTGAAAGAGTAACAAACATCTATACATCTATATATATGGACTTATACATAGATCTATACATGTGGATTATCACGTAAGTATGGATGTATGGATATCCATACTTAAAAACTTTTGCGTTTATAATATTAGTAGGATTCATTATTGTTCCATATGAAAAGTGTACATTGAAAATAACTTAAAACCCGATAAATTACCGTCAGCATACAAGAAACGCAAATCTATAATGAAATAAAAACAAAAGAATATCTACAGATATGAAAATGCATTTTCTCAATATTTCAAACGCGATTTAAAATGCGACGATATATTCAAAGCTGAATTCCACGTTTCTACATTGGAATTTCTACAAGCGAAATACGACATTTTAAACAAAAATCTGAATCCGTTCTACTAAACCATCAATGGAAGAAAAAATGCGGGGGTGTACTCGGCTATTTATAGAGGGAGACATTTGGAGAATAGCTTTAGAAAACAATGATGCTATAAATTGCTGTGCACGACGCACCTGATGAGTGCAGTGCAGACTACATTTTTATTATATAAAATAAGATATTTGTTAAGATTATGCAGATCTCGTTGAAATAACCTAAAGTTATGTTAGATAGATGAAGCATGAAGTGGGTTTGTTTGTGTGGAATAATACTTGCAATTACTGAATTCATTAAAAAACTTATTCCATGAACTGGGTTACACCATCACCAGAATATGCTTTAATTAGAGTTGATGGCTTTTTTTCCGGAAAGATGTTTTCACAACGTCGAAGTCGCGATCAAATACAAATGGTGATGAATGTTCACAAATCCTTCAACACTAAATAATTTCGCTTTTGTCCACTACTGGTGGTTGGACTCTCATATGTAAGAGTCCGTCTGGGTAGGTACCACTGCAATGTCTATTTCTACCGCCAAGCAGCAGTGTGCATGTACTGTTGTGTTTCGGTTTGAAAGACATTATAGCCAGTGTAACTACTGGACATAATGAGGTTTACCATCTTATGTCTCAGGATGACGAGCGCAGTGGAATGCCACACAGTACTTTGTTAGTCAAGGTGCTGGATGGTGTTGCTACTGTTTATGGGTGGTCGTATCGCTTACCATCAGGCGAACGGCATGCTCGTCTCGTCATTAAATGCAATAAAAAAAAAAAAAAAAAAAAAAAAAAAAAAAAAAAAAAAGGTACGCAGGAGATATTATAGTGCACAGGTGTGTGCGCAATACACAGGTGCACTCGCTATTCCTACACTCTCACAGTCCGGAATGACGGCAATCCAACTTGACCGGAGATAGATCTGGCCAGGACCAACGGTTTTTACGTGCTTTCTGAGGTACGGGGATAATCAAACCGCCAACTTCCTGACTCCGAGCTGTAACTGAGTAATTTTTAAAATGGAAAAACCCAGTCCTAAAGTTTTTGGCCTAACCCAGGATTCGCAATACAACTGCGCCACGGAGGCAGTCAAAGTAACGAACAAGTACATTATTATAGTAACGATTCGATACCTTTGCCTATTTTTTCGTCAAGTAGCCATGCAGTCACTGATATATTTCAATTCAAAGAAATTTCAAGTCAGTGTGACTCGCCATTGTAAGCTTTCACATTATATCTCAGGATGACGAGCACAGTAAAATATTGTGGAGTCTCTCAAAATATGAAGTAAGCTAGTTCTAGTAGTGTAGCTCTAATAAACCTACAAAAGTTTTTCTATAGTACGTGTCACGCAGGATGCAGGCCGCTTTTGACAGGTCCGTCTGGAAATCTTTGGGGGAGGCCTATGTTCAGTAATGGACGCCATGTGGCTGATGATGATGATGATCACATGTCTCGCTGTAATATTTTAGTTATACCAAAAGAAAAATTTCCATAAATAAATCACACCTTAAAAACTCCAAAACGGTAACCAGAAATGAAATTCATCGTTCTTCGAATTGATACCCATCCCACAATACTAGCCTATTGCTATATCAGCCACAAATTCCAATTTCAAATTCAACATATCTTTAAAAATTCAGACCAAATCCAGACGCTCACTTCCACTCCCAATAAGACTTCCACAAAACCAAAGTAAATCTTAAAACAGTATATGTATTTACTGGTGGTAGGTCTCTCATATGTAAGAGTCCGCCTGGGTGGGTACCACCGCAATGTCTATTTCTACCGCCAAGCAGCAGTGTGCATGCACTGTTGTGTTCCGGTTTGAAGAACATTGTAGCCAGTGTAACTACTGGACATAATGAGACTAAACAGCTTATGTCTCAGGATGACGAGCGCAGTGGAATGCCACTTTGTAAGTCAAGGTGCTGGATGGTGTTGCTACTGTTTATGGGTGGTCGTATCGCTTACCATCAGGCGAACGGCAGGCTCGTCTCGTCATTCGATGCAATAAAAAATAAATAAAAAAAAATGTATTTTTATGCATGTGAAATTAGAATAATGAGATTATACCCACAAGACCATAGTAAATCTTAAAGCAGTATCGCTACTAATCGAACGCGCAAGAATCGATCGTATGAGAGAGAGTATCGGATGATCTGCTCTTTCATACGCAGGCAATATGGAGCTAATAAATTGTCTAACGTCGTAAACAACTACCGTTGGACGTAACGATGGCGCGATAGGTCAACGCAGACCCCAAGCTTTCAAATTTATGTACTTAGTTTTACCCCGAAATTTGGGTCAACATTAAAGGCGGTTTTTTTTTTTTTATTTTTTTATTTATTTAACATGAATCCCCTTGAAATTGTCAAGGGACCTTGTATCATTAATATTTATTAATTAATTACTTAATTGCTAACAGTTCAATATAATTAATAATTAATTAAATTATTTATAACTACACACACAATTATTTATACTATATATATAAATATTACGTTATTGAGATGATTTAATTATTAGATTAAAGATTAAGAATTATTACATTTAATTTCTCCTTTCTTTTTTTTTTAGTCCAGAGACCATGTCGCCGTGCTACCGTTCTCCCGGCAAACCTTCAGCATTATTATTTTGCAATATTTAAAAAAAAAATTCTTTGTATCTTTGGAGCTAATTAGATAAGGAAAGTTTGCCGGAACAACGACAGTGTTCGTCTCGCATTCTAACTGATAACGAGCCAGGCAGTAACGTGGACATTCAGCCAGAACGTGGACGACATCCTGCACAACCTCTGATTCACATGTACACCATGCATTATCGCGGAGCCCAAACCTATGGAGGTACTGTCCCGTTCCACCATGTCCCGTCAGAATCTGACTCATCAGCGCATTGGGTTTCGACAGCCTCGCATACGCATACGCAGAGAGGGCATCAGGGAAGAATATCTTGATTGTCTTGTCAGAAGGAATACTTTCATATTCCTCCCGCCACCTGCACAAACTTCTATCCCTGATAATACCCCTAGCGCATGCTAGCGTAAATCTGTCGTAATCAACAACAGTATTCCCGTTCCTGGCCGCACGCTTTGCTAGCTCATCTGCACGCTCGTTGCCAGGGATACCAACATGAGCCCGCAGCCAAAACATCCGTACATCCACACCCGCAGAAGCCAGTTTTCGGATATTCTGTTTAATCTTGCTGGCAACGGGGCTAGTGGTGCATATACTCTGCAGTAGGTCAACAGATGACCTGCTATCTGTAAGAATGTTGACCACTTGTTCTTTATATAATTCCACTAACTCCGTCGCCTTCAAGATCGCAAACATCTCGGCCTGAAAAACGGTGCAGTAAGTTTCCAGACTAAAAGTCTGAAGTTTATCTCCGCATCGTCCCTCCCATTAAAGGCGGTTAGGCCGTGAATAAGACCAAGTATAATCAGGCCAAGATGTTTTCCTAGAATCGTTAACGCTGATAGAAAACAGAAAAATTGACGTATACTATCGATAAGTCTATCGCTACGATATAATTTCTCATACATAAAATTAGCGTTAACGATTATAAAAAGATATCAAAGCTGCGGCCACAGTGTAAAGTGATTTCCATTTAGGAGAATACATACACTTGTCGCCATATGATCCAAATTATATGACATTTCCAATAAAAAAAATCGCTCCACCTTTCTCCAATTAAATCGAACCTAAAACCGCACAATATAAAACTGAAACATCATCAATAATATTATAACCATTACCTACAAGCATAGAGCCACGTGCATGACTTATTACGTTAACTGATGGAAATCATCTCGAGCCACACGAATTTCCAATTCATTCACGTTAGATACGAACGTTATCATATTCACGTGTGAATGGAGGCTGTAACACGGTATTATATAACCAGGAAGTAAATAAATAGCTTTGTTTATAGCGCTTTCGATTTAAATGATATAGTGAGAAAGTTTATTTTCAATAGTTCGATCGTTTATGTTATCCGGGTTTTTTTTTTTTTTTTTTTTATGGCTTTGAATGACGAGACGAGCATGCCGTTCGCCTGATGGTAAGCGATACGACCACCCATAAACAGTAGCAACACCATCCAGCACCTTGAGTTACAAAGTACTGTGTGGCATTCCACTGCGCTCGTCATCCTGAGACATAAGATGTTAAGTCTCATTATGTCCAGTAGTTACACTGGCTACAATGTCTTTCAAACCGAAACACAATAGTGCATGCACACTGCTGCTTGGCGGTAGAAATAGACATTGCGGTGGTACCCACCCAGACGGACTCTTACATATGAGAGACCTACCACCAGTAGGTGGGTACTATAAAATTACACTACTGATAGTATTTTATTATTATCCATTATTTATAACATATTAGGTTACTGCTTCGGTGTGGTTGTATTGCATGCACGGTACGACTTCGCTTCGAGGTCCCGCGTTCATATCCCGGGTCAGGCAGAGTGATATTGGGTTTCCTGCTCAGCAGAGAAACTCACGGAGTCTGGATTCCCGATACGGTGATAGGCTTCCCCCTAATACATCGTGGGACTGAATACACTTGGCAAAAAGTGGGTGTACTGGCTGCACCTCTGCCTACTCCTTCGGAGATAAATGCGTGATGCGTGTTTGTTTGTTTTATGGTTTTATTACATTATAACATAATGATTCCTTATGTTTACGCGAATGTTAGACATTGAAATTAAACTATTATAACGGATTTTATCGCGGTTTTTTATTTAAGTGGTCACGGGGCGCCCCGCCCCGTGACCACGAAGTTTTCTTTTTAGGAACCACGTTTTTTTTTAGGAACCATGTTTTTTTTTAAGAAAAAAAAAACCGCGATAAAATCCGTTATAATAGATTATAAAATAAGCTGTATATTTGCCCCTGAATTTCAATTATTAGATTAATTACCACTACGTTAATTATGGCCACTATCGAAACCTGTTTTTTTTTCAATAAACGTCACAATAATCAAAGGCCCACACCAATAGAGTAAGCAAAACACAACAAAATGGAATATCCGTAGAGCGTAGCGCGGCCAATGGCGTAGCGCTCCGTAGCACGTACGTAGACTGTAGCGCAAAGTACTACGAATTCGTAGACAATACACTGGCGGTTGGCCGAATATCGGCAACTCAATTCGCATTGAATTTTGCTGAATTGAGTAGCTGAAGAATTAATTCGTTGTTTTATGTTTTTTATTTTTGGAATATTGCGAACGTATCTTAATTTCTTTCTTAAAGAATGACTCATTCTACCATTTTAATATTACGATTCATTCTGAAACACTTAATTATCAATTTCAATATATTAACCTTTTTGCCATAGTACTGACCAAATATAACTGAATAAAGAGAGACGTGACATCTCTTAAAAGCCACCAAAAATTGTCAACACATTTTACTACCACCTAAACATTTTGCACTATAAAGAAATAATATTGTTCACTTCAAAAACTTTATGACATATTTATGGAGCTATTATGTCGTCACAAGACAGGTTGGATAAGCCCGCTCTATATTTATTGTTTATAAATAAAATGACCTATAGGAGTGACGCATCCTCACGCAGATGCCCATCTGGGACAGTTTGCATTTAGTTTACGTCACTCAATGCATATTGAACATAATGTGGTTAAAAACGTCAGCATACTTGTATTAATCATGCGGAAATAGGCAATGAAGCCTACCAACATGGTATTTACGGAATCAATTTTAGACAAATAAATAGGTGTATCTATAAAGCTACCAAAATATAAAGTACAAATAAATCTAAGTTATTTTACGACAAAGGTCATATTTATTGTGATGGTTTTACTATTTAACTAGGTATCTATAAAGGTGAACTTGCAAACCCAATTTTAATTACAGAAACAACACATTGATACGGCATAAAATATTGTATAGGTGTGATACAATTCAACGCTAAATCGGAAAGTAATGAAATCCAATCTCTCGTCACTCAGAAATCGTTTGTTTTCAAAGTCATAGCTAGTGAGAAAAATATACCTAAATTATTGCTATTAAAAATGGGACCACCAAATGTAATTGTCATCTGAAGTCATATGTTATGTTATGTTTATGGGTGGTCGTATCGCTTACCATCAGGCGAACGGCATGCTCGTCTCGTCATTCAAAGCAATAAAAAAAAAAAAAAAAAAAAAAACATGGGGCGAGATGATTTGCCTAAAAAACTATTGTATCGTTCATAGAAGTTTCAAAACTTTACCTTCTTGTCTTTATATACAATATTAACAAACATTACACAAACTGATTCATCTTGACAGACAAGATCTGGGTCACCAAACATTCAAATAATTAACCTTAGGAACTTAAAACACACATTAACGCAAAGTAATTCCGACTTTAATACATTATTTTACGTCCTATAATTTTTTATTACCATGGTACGCTCGTTATTCTAATTTATACATTTAATCAAACTGAGGTCGACAGATTTGATTATAAAGTACCGATGTTAAAATGTTTGATTGCCGAGCAATCAGAAAGGTTTTCGAGTGTAAAGAAATCGTTTAGAATCGGAAACTGGAAAGGACTTCCGGAAGCTTAACGAAATTTATAATAGCCACAAAGAGCTTTATTAAATCAATTATTAAACCATAGCCTCGGTCAACAATTTCATGCCAATTGACTGTGGGCTATGTAATCTTACTAAAGTGCCAATTTGTAAAGCAGTTCGCATGATCGAAGTAAAGGCTATTGTTGAATAAAATTTCATGATATTTAACACATTTATGTTTAACTAGGTGTTGCTAAAAGAAAGAAAGAAAGAAAAGTATTTTATTAAAGATTATTTAAAAGTATTTTATGAAAGATTATTATTGTAAAAGAAGCAAATTTCTAATAATTCTTTGTGAATTATCGGTTGCTTTAACGGTGAAGGCAAATATCTGCATACCTGAGAAGTTCTTTATAAGAATTTCGTAGGTATGTGAAGTCTGCTAACCTGCACTAGGCCAGCGTGGTGGGCTAAGGCCTAAAACCCTCTCAATATTAGAGCGTGTGCCCTTTAGTGGGACAGTATATTATACAATGCTGATATTATTGAAGCCTTTCCTGCTAGAAAATGTAGCGATTCATAATGTCGTCTGTAAGACGCTAGCGCCATCTATTTTAAAAAAATAAGGACTTACTACGAGAGCAAATATAAACGATATGTAAATCTAGGAAAAGGTTCATCCAAATGCAAAATTTTACCTAAATCTTCAGCGGTTTCTGAGTATACTTCTAACATACATCCAGATATTCCAAATATTCACATTTATAATAATATTAGTAAACACACAAGGGACGACTCATCTCATCATTTTAAATTATTAACCACATCAACAAATAAACTTGGAAACCGATTTCTCAAATGCCTTTCAATCTAACGCTTCAAAGAGACTTGCATTTGCATAAATGGCTTCCGAAATATTTGCGTCCTTCGGGTTTCCGATAATTAAATCTAGCTTAATTAGTTCTTTATGTGGAGCTAGTAAGAGTACGAGATCTGATTATAGAGCTACGCTTCAAATTCTATCGAGTTGTGACACGAGTGTAATTATTAAATGCGTGGGCAGATGAAGGGTGATCGTGACTTGATACATGTCAATTATAATTATACCACTATTTTCATATGTTTTCTGACATAGTTCAAAAATATAATTAATTCCACTCTCACGCACCAATTTAAATTACTTTTTAATTCTATTGTAAATTATGTAAACAATTAATCGGATCTCTCCAGCTCTGAATTTGTATACCTCATTTTCATATTCTATTGTAAAGTTAAGATAAAAATACATGCCCATAGAATGGCTTCACCATTAACCCTTATTTTTCTTTTCCCCAAAGCGTTATTTATATATCACATCATTAAGAAACCATTGAGCGACATAAAACATCGTCCGAATAGTCACTGGCCTCTCCAAAAACCCGAGTCAGCTGGTAAAACGTAATAACAAGTCATACTACATTATGAGACGCGGACGCCGAGCGTTACACTGAACAAGCACTTCTTACACACAAATACTTCTACTAATAAAAACATGTGTTTGTAAAGATTTTCCGTGCATAAATGCTCAAATGGGTAAAATTGCTAAGACAACTTCGTGGATTAGCGCATAAGATATTTGTATCGCTTTTTTTTTATATAGTAGATACGATTATGCGCAATATTTATTTAAGTTGTTATATTTTTGTTCCAATTTTTTTAAAATTTCTACAGAATCAAATTAGTTGTCGCTATGGCTTCAAAATAATTTAAAACTAAAAATATCCAAATCCATAAATCGTGAACAATTCATATTCACGCAAGCATAGTCGTAAACTAAAGCAAGTTCTGTAAGTTATTTCGTAGCTCGCCGTTTGATTTGCGCCAACTAAGGAAAACAATGTGACCCCTTTTATTTATGGTGTTAAATCTTGCCGTATGGGGCGTTTTTGCTGCGTGGTCGGAATCCTAGTGTCGGTCCTTTTCCGATAGGATCTTATTGATAAATTGCTTTAATTTGCACGCCGGGTGACATTTAGAAGTATTCTTGCGTTTTTTTTAACGCTATTCAGATTTTCATTTATCTTTTTATATCACTTGTCAAACTGATTAGATGCACTATTTGCGTCTACTATTTTATGAATAAAATAGTCCTTAAGAGTTGAGAGTGAGGTCCGTCGGGGTCACTTAGTACACGGCGGGAGCTGTCCGCGCACTCAGCGAAACGAATCATAGCACATATTATGTAGTTCCTTCTCTGAAACTGAACACTATACATGCATTACATTGTACAATAGCTCCATATTCGCCTCCCTTATCCACATTTAGCCTGCTGTTATATGCATGAACATAATTCTCTTAAGGTGGTATTAATAAATCAATCTTACGTTTGAGTATAATCTCAAGTAGACATTTAATGTATTGAACTGTTTCATAAACCAAGCTTATGCTGTTTTTTAATTACAGCTGAGTAAGCGCATTTACATATACAAAACTTAGTTGTCAAAATCCGTCACTTATTATTACTTGAGATGTCATTTGAGCTGATGTTAATATCCATTTATTAAATACCGACTATCTTAAGATGCTGACCTTAACTGGACAGCCTCTCAGCTGATATGAATACGGCCCTTAGGTTCGATTCGACTCACTCTATGATATCTTATTCTCAATAAATCTGATGTACGCTGCATTAGTGACGATGAAAACACCACGCGGCCGACTCATTATCATTAAATTGTATTTAATAAACTTACTATCAAATATTTTTTGAAACCGTGTAAACAAATTACATATTAGTCAAGTCAAGTCAATCAGCCTGCCATACCATACAATACCAGCCCTGTATTATATGCTGCCCACTGCTGAGCACGGGCCTCCTCTACAACTAAGAGGGTTAAGGCCTTAGTCCACCACGCTGACCTAGTTGGCAGACTTCACATACCTTCGAAATTCAGAGAACTTCTCAGGTCTGCAGGTTTCCTCACGATGTTTTCCTTCACCGTTAATGCGAGCGATAATTCACAAAGAATACATACATATCTTCTTTTTTCTTTTAAAAAGTCAGGTGTGTGTGCCCTTGGGTTTTAATCTTGCGGCGGTCGTATACAACAGTCCGTTACGCTCCCAACTAGGCTATCGCCGCTCTTACATACATTACATATTAGTGTTTATATATTTTTTTTAATTTTAAGTATTTAAATGTCGAGACGAGCATGCAGGTCGCTTGAGGATAATTGATACGACCGCCCATAAACAGTAGCACATAACTTTGAATTACAAAGTACTGCGTGGCACCCCACTGCGCTCGTCACCCTAAGCCAAGATGTTAAGTCTCATAATGCCCAGTAATCAACAAAAACAAATAATTTTGTGGAATAGTAAAGAATGCTAGTTGAAGTTTTCAATATATATTCAATTTTTCATCTAATTCTCTTTCCACATAATACTCATGCATTTCAAACCATCGTTACGTATAATCCAAGACAGCTGTAAGTCAGCGGTTTTATTGTGTGGAGGCTGAATGGACTGACCAACTCTATTCTGAATACTGTTTCTGTTCATTCATGAATGAGAGAGCCAATTGCGAGATGGTAGAATAGATGACGTAAGTAAGAGTGAACTCCTTACTTATCTTTGTTATCCTCCTAGCCAGTTTCGACCACGGCGGCCAATCTCAACGTAGATCGGCCAGATACGCAGGAGATCTTATACTGCACAAGTGTGTGCGCAATATACAGGTGCACTCGCTATTCCTTCAATCTCATAGTCCGGTGAGACGGCAATCCGACATGACCGGAGAGAGATCAGGACCTATTTACTTATCTTTAATTCGTCATCAGAGGGTAGATAGATATGCAACTTCTATGATTCGTATGACGTGATAATGGCTGTCGCGGCTCGCCACATTTAGATTTATCGCGAATTTTAGTCTAGGACAAATTACGCGTATTTTCGAAGATCTTGTACCGAATATAATGTCACATTGAACTCGATTAAACAATGATTTCACAATATCTAACTTAGATTATTTACGTATTATCTTGTTAATTAAGATATTAATTATTAAATATAGTTTTTGAGTGTTGCCAGCATTCTTTTTGTTAGTAGCACCCAACAAATTTATCGACCGCTACAAAATCAATAAAGCTACCACCTACCGCTTGTATTTAGTGAGACAATACTATAAATACAATTAGAATCTTAAACAAAATCTCAGATCATAAAACCAACAAGTACAGTTATATACTTGTATATAAAATACATAATATTAGGTATTTACTTGTGAAATTGCCGTTTAGTATACAGAAAGTTAGTCTTTTATAATTTATTAAATAAATAATAATAACAAAGGTTACAAACAGGGCAAGTACAGTGTTCTTAAAACTAAAATCACAAATACAATTCGGTGAATTAAAGCACATTACACAGTCGATAGCTAATGGCTAAACTAGATATAAATGTTTTTTTATTTCTATCAATATGTGCCCATGCTATCGATGCATCTCTGCCAGTGCAGTGGTAATATTTCAATGCCTTTCTTGAAGAAGTCATGTGTACGGGAGCCTACAAACCCTTCAAAGGCATTTTGATTGGAATGATATAAATAAAAAAATATATAAAAAGATGACTTTAACTTTCTGTATTCTAAACGGAAATTTCATATGTAAAGATCCAATACATTCTTAATACGTTGATAACGATTCCATTAACCTTAATTACCCAAAACAACCCGAGGACGATGCGTAAAAACATCAGAAAGCAATACAACAAGCCGCTGTAAAACGGGGGCTCGTGAAAATTTTACACGAATTGTAAACTTTACTACCCGTTTGATGTCTCGGGCGTCGACTCTGACAACGAATATAAAAGGAAATAAAGGAATGGAGTCGAATAATATCACCATTTTAAACATACAGGTGTTACATAAATGTGGTAGTAAACATGTCAAATTATGAATTATGATTTGTCGCTGAGATTATTGTCACCATTTTACGTCTCTTTTATTTAATGTGGACTAAGAGGATTTAGGATTGATACCCTGGTCAGAAAACTTTATGAGCGTTATCAAACACCATTTGTTATTTTTTTCAGTAGATTGACAAGACGAGCATACCGATCTCCTGGATCTTTCACAGGCGCTAACGTCAGGTACACGGTCGGTCGTAAAAAGTAAACCAAATCGTTTTTGCAAGACTTGAAACGGCGTATTGCGTACCGCATATTAAAAGAATTCGGGCAATGTGCCTTTGCTCCATGAAGAATATTGAAGCAATGGCGAATACACTTAAATCTTTCTAAAACAAATCATACCGTTTCAATAAATCCTCAAAAATGTTTATAGCTTATTTTCTTTTAACGTTTAGACAATATTAATTTATAAGGGAATAAACAAAGTTTCCGTCATTATCCCGCCAGACTCATTCGTATTCTGTTCCCACAACAGTATCGTAGTTGCGCCAATCAGCCCCGGTCTCCTCTACCTGTGTCCGCCCATTCCACTAAATTATATGAAGGTCGTAGTACAAATGGTAACGGCGGGTCGAAAGGGGAAAGCGGGACACGTACTCGGATGAACTTCATAAATGGTGTTCGGGAAATGAGGGATTTGATAAATAATAAATATTATGAGGGATTTATACAGTATGATTAATTGGATGAATTATAATTAATTAATTACCATTTTAAACGGTAAGTTAATTTAACTGAAATACAAATCAACGCGGAAGTGATATTAAAAGCTCGAATCAAACCAAGCCCGTGTATCTCAGTTGGTGATGAACAATCCGAAACGATATACCACGAGTTCAATTCCGTACAAAATTGTTTTAAATACAAATATTTCATTCGATCAAAGTATTGTAGACCGAAATTTTCTTGTATTTCCTGAGTAAAAACTAGATTTATAATTGAAACCTAGCATTGAATGTATTCCATTAAAAATAACCTTATTCTACAAAGAAAATGTAATCTATTTGTGAATAAAAACTCCCGCAGACGACGAACAAAGAGAGTTTGTCAAAGGAAACAGAACAACTATTTGAAATCGGATATTATCAGAGCTCACTCGCTTTTAATCACAAACAGGGACGCGACAAAAGTGTCGTGATGCTCTTAGCTATTGCACCCGACCTTATTAACAAAGGCTTGCTCGTTACTGTGTCATACGAATACCAGCTAATAATCCTTACTAATATTATAAATGTAAAAGTAACTCTGTCTGTCTGTCGCGCTTTCACGCCAAAACTACTGAACCGATTTAAATGAAATTTGGTACACAGATAGTCTAGAGCCTGAGAAAGGATATAGGGTACTTTTTAAACCGGTAATTTGTTCCCATGGAAAATAATGAATATTTTTAATCTGATTCATTTAGTAGAGTGCGCTGGCGTCGTACTGTGTTTTAAGGACTTTTGTAGCGGGAAAGGCTTTTCACGCGGGCGAAGCCACGAGCAACACCTAGTATACAATATATATAAAACAAAGTTCCCCGCCGCATCTGTCTACGGTAAACCCAAAAACTACCGAACGGTCGATGAAATTTTGTATGGAGATAGTTTGGACCCTGAGAAGGACATAAGTTTTTGTCATGGGACGATATAAAGAAAAGCATAAAATTTACAGGTGGCGCCGCGAACAAAAGCTAGTTTTTATATAAACATAGATTTTGCTCCCAGCTTCATCCGTGTGGAAATTCTGTATCAAAAAAGCCCTCCTGAGTTCTTCCGGAATCAAATATAAGTAATAGCCTGTCTAATGATTTCTTATGTTTACGCGAATGTTTTATTTCAATAGCGTGTCTATTGAAAGGATTTGATCTTTGTCCTAAATTTCGTCGAAATGTGTTTAGCAATTTCTGCTTTTACTGCTAACAAACAAAAATAGCCTACAAACAACTTGTATTTTTTGTAAGTGAAGCTACACTTCAAAAAATCTTCCACCACGCGTTTTGTGCTCAACTTGTCATCTACCTATTATTCAACATAAACGTCTCTATAAAGATGTATTTCATCAAAATGACTATTTAACAGCGTCAAGTTATGTACAGTCAGCCACATAAGTAGCTGAACAAATTCAAAACTTCAAATCGCGTATACATTTTTGTTTCTACCATGTTTCCCCTACACAAAAATAAAATAAAAGGGATTTAATTATTTCACACAAAGGAAAAAAATCCTATTAAACTCAACGCTATAGGCGATTTGAAATTTTGATTTTGTTCAACAAATTATGTGGCTGACTGTACCAAGGGTTAACATAGAAACAGTATATATATGAAAGCAGTGCGTATATGAAATGTTGAATATAACATGTTCTCTCGACCCTACCTCCGTATGTAAATACGTTTATCAAATATTCTATGTGAATGCGTAAGGTTTGGGCGTAAAACATACTTGAAATTTGATGTTATATTTTCTGAATACACTAAATAAGATTAGCTTTTCGTTAATAAAGGTACCATACACAGTACCTACAATTTCAAAAATAGGTGCCAGTTTAATCGTTTCCTGATAAGCTTCCATATAACCGACATATAATGCTAACAAATGAATCTGAGACATTATTAACGACTTCTGTAAGATTTTTCTTTTCGAGATCTGTGAAACCTAAAGTTTTAGTTTATATGCCGGATAAGTTCCGTATATGCTATCAGAAACTTTCGCATGTGCTGTAGTCGGCCCTATATAAGTGTATATAACTGATTATTAAGTATTAAAAAGGCTATAAACATGTCCTACTAGACGTTTGCACGCGGCTCCGCCTACGTAAAAAAGTTTTTCCGGAATAAAAATCCCGCATTATATTTTCCCAGAATAAAAAGTAGCCTAGGTTACTCGCTGATAATTTATCTTTATATTGGTATAAGATTTTTTAAAACAGGTCCAGTAGTTTTTGAGTTTATTCGTTACAAACATTCAAATCTATCATTTTTATAATATTAGATGTAGATTTGGTCCTGTTTAGTGCTAAATAATTACAATGGTTGCGTTGCCCTTCAAGCAGCAATACTACAATCCTGTCAGGATTACAAAACCTAAGAAGACAGTAATAAGAAATCTATGTGATTGCCGGTCTTTAAAGATCAACAACAACATCATGATTACTCAAGAAAACCATTTGATATAAACTACTAAAGAGTCCATACAATTCTTACGGCTTACCTTTACAAACTTGAAAATTAGTTAGTATTTATTAATATTCATATAGAGTATAAAAGTAAGTAATGGCTTCTCTCTTTCTTTTGCCAATAACGCTAAAAATATAGAAAAATATTCCATACTAACAAGTATAAATGCTCTATTAAAATTACCTATACCGCTTTCTAGGTCACACAATGACACAAAGTTTAATGACATCGCTTCAAACCTCGAAACCTCGAACGGGAGACACGTTCTGCGGGTAAAATATAACCCCAGTATGCTTCAAAAAGTACGTCCACTGTTCACTTGTTAAGTATTAAATAAATATGCAACTAGTCTTTCGTTAATCCAATTTGTTTGAGCTGTAAACTTTTTCGATTCGAAAAAAATACCTCACGCCGTAGCCCAGATGCCTTTTTATAATCGTTGATGCTAAAGCTATGCATACATAGATAGCATCACGCCTTTTTCCCTTTTCAGGTGTAGGCAGACGTATATCACACCCACATTTCACCAGCAATGTTAGGTCATGTAATAAGGGGCGGGCCTATTGTTATTTACCGGGCACATTTCCAGAATCCGGGCTGATACTGATTAGAAAAACTAATTATCACTTTGCCCGACCTGACAATCGAACCCGAGACCTCAGCATTGCAGTCATACCTTAATATAACTACACCAGCTAGGCAGTCAGTTATGTATGAGATAACATTTTTTTTGTTGCTTCTGAGTGACGAGACGAGCATGCCGCTCGCCTGATGTTAAGCGATACGCTCATAAACAGGAGCAACACTATACAGACCTTTTAAATTACGAAGTACTGCGTGGCACTCAACTGCGCTCGTCACCCTGAGACATTAGATTTTTTTTTTATGGCGTTGACTGACGAGACGAGTATGCCGTTCGCCTGATGGTAAACGATATACAGTGAAACATGAACAGTAGCAACACCATCCAGCACCTTGAGTTACAAAGTACTGTGTGGCATTCAGCTGCGCTCGTCATCCTGAGATATAAGATGTTAAGTCTCATAATGCCCATTAATTACGCTGGCTACAATGTCCTTCAAGTCGGAACACAACAGTGCATGCACACTGCTGCTGGCGATAGAAATAGACATTGAAGTGGTACCTACCCAGACGCTCCCGCGCATACGAGAGACCTACCAACAGTAACATATCCTAGTAATAGAAATCGATAGGATATGTCATTCCCATACATTCTTTCTATTGTCTATTAGTTTTCACGATTGCAGAGAGGCATCTAGGCTATGGTGCCTGAGATGTCGTGGTGTGAATTGCTTGATATCATGATAAGCTTGGCCCCTACACATCGTGAGAAGGATTAAGCTCAACGAAGGTTAAGTTCATTAGTTGCGCCTCTACATAACTCTTTGAGATGGCGTGAGTATTTGTTATATTGTGATTTTATTCTTTGGCATATCCTATAGCAATTTATATATAATTTATACCTTCAATCTTCATATTATACACAAATCACTAAAATTATTGGTAGGTTAGTAGACAGTGTCTAGCTCTTCTCTAACATACAAGTCTTGTCATAATATGTATGTAGCTTCCACCTATCACCAAAACCCAAAAAAGTAAAGGTCTATCCACACTCGAGTCCCTTACCAAGTAAACAACCTCATAACTTAAAAACCCATATTTGAATACAGCTCAATATATTGTTTGACGCAATGTGCCCGCCCACGTGGAAAAATTCACACACGTGTAAATACGCCCAGGGTTTATATTTAACATGTTTATTTTTTGATTCGGGGGTACTTGAACCAGGTGTCAGTACAATTTTGTTACATGGTCCCTGACATCTTTGGTATGCAACAGTCTATGTATACAGAATGTATTTTATTCGAAGGACCTATTTAAACACATGGCATCTCATGCATGAAAGTAACTAATAAAAATATACGCAAAGGGAAATATTGATAAATGACAGAGTAAGCCTCAAAATAAAAATCGATAATGTCCCCCAACTTGTGGTTACTCTTGTGCTAGCTAATTATTTGATGTATCTTATCCGTCATTTAGTATGAATATGACCTTTAGGTGTGATCCGTTTCCCTTCATACTTCAAACCTGGCTTAGGACAGGTGCTAAAATTCCCGTAAAAAATAAGGTCATATATTTTATATATATTTGGGAAGAGAAGCGAACATTAAATACCTTCCTTAAATAGGTCCCTCGACTAACTTTATGTAATGTATAGACACCTCAGCTATGTCTGTCTCTACAGTCAAGTATGAGAGTTTTGTTGTTTCAGTTTACAGGATGAGTGTAGTTCAGGGCTCCGCACTTTGTAGTAATTATTGCTACTGTTTTGAAAGTTATGATGCATAAGGTTTTCTGGTTATGGAGGTTGTTTTCATCGGTTTCGTATTCCGATATTTTAATGTAACAGATTTCGTATTACGATACTTCTTATGAATATTCGAAATTAAACAAGCGGGCCTTATTAAGTGACCTAATTGTCTGTGTACTCGAATTATCTTTTAAAATATACCGAGTAAAGATACGGGTGCCTTGTTATTGAGAAGGAAATGTTATGTATAACTCGATATTGATTTCGATATAACTTTATTGGGTAATAAAGCCATATACCGTCCGCAAACGTGTGGGGCTTCCTGGACCCTAAGGGTGGGTTCGTATTGACGAAACATAAAAACGTATTCACATTGTCCCATTAATGTATTGTGTTGTTACACATGTCGTCAAATATATTTGACATTTAAAATTCTTAGGAAGAGGTTCTTTCAAAATTGGTATAGATAGTGTGGAGACGTGGAGTTCTCTATAGTACATAGTTCTAGATAAAAATGCTTCAATGTATACACAATTATAGTGCTTACAATTAGAACATATTTCCCTGTTTCATCAGTTAACTGTACAACACTAAAGGATACAACATTGAATAGTATTATACACTTCAAAGATTTAACTCTTAATTTAAAGTACATACTTATATACACACACACACACTCACTCACTTTTATCCCCGAAGGGGTAAGCAGAGGCGCAACTAGTGCACCCACTTTTCGCCGTGCGTATTCCGTCCCATAATGTGATAGGGGAGAGCCTATCACCATATCGGGCACAAATTCCAGACTCCGGGCTGATACTGAATTTAAAACCCAATATCACTTTGCCCGACCCGGGAATCGAACCCAAGACCTCAGCATTGCAGTCATACCGCAATACAACTACGCCACCGAGGCATACTATAGGCGGGCGAGGCGACACATACTTATACTCTATCCAAAATACTAACACTTGTATTTACAGTCGTCATTTAGTTAAATATAGATCAATGTTATCTATACTTATATCTATACTAATATATAAAGTTTGTTTGTTTGTTTGTTTGAACGCGCTAATCTCAGGAACTACTGGACCGATTTTGAAAATTCTTTCACTAATAGGAAGCTACATTACTCCTGAGTGCTATAGGCTACTTTTTATCCCGGAAAACTTGTCCACGAGGGCGGAGCCGCGCGCAATGCTAGTACTTAATAGTCTGTTTATCAGTGAGTTCTCCATGACAAGCCTTCGACATGCGTATGGAGCAAATTAGAGCGCTGTGATTAACTTTAACATTTGCGGCTTCACTTGTGAGATAAACAAGGTAAAGAAATTTCCGAACCCTGCATACATGCCCAGTCAGTCCTTACACTACTGTTTGTGAATACGTGTATCATAAAAACCCATATCAATACAGCTGTTCTATCTTCTACTGATGGCAGGTTTCTCGTATCCCTAGGCCCGTCTAGATAGGTACAGCAATGTATAGCTCTGCCGCCAAGCAGCCGCGTGCATGTTTTGTTATGTTCCGGTTTAAAGGAGATTATAGCTAGCGTGATTACTGGGAATTATGAGACTAAGGCCTTGTTTTTTCAACTGTAGTTATCTTTTTCTCAGGGCCTTATTAAGCTGGACGCGCTCGCAGCACCTGGAGCACTCGAAGCTTTGCGAGCGTGTCCAGCTTAATAACACCGATGATTACCCTAACTACAGTTGAAAAAACTCGGTCTTAGTTTCTCACGTCTCAAGGTGACGAGTGCAGTGGAGTACTGTTGGGTGTTGGTACTGTTTATGGGCAGTTGTACCGCTTCACATCAGGCGAGCGGCATGCTCATCTCGTCACTCAGTAAAAAATATCTAGGTGAAAAAAATGCAAACACAAAGCGGACCCGCGGCCGCCACTTCAGCCGAGGCCACCTAATTTTCTACACCGGCGAATCTCTTTTTGATCTCTGACGTAATAAAATAAGCCTCGAAATTTAATTCCGCACCGAGTTTCTCATTAAAATTTTGACATCTCGTGCGTCGACCTAATGTACTGCGTTTGTATAGGATAATTAATTACCTACGTAACGTTTTGTGGGGCGCATTTTATGGCGGATTTTAGGTTAGAATTTTATTTTATAAATTAAGTCCATGGTTTATAAAAGGATTTCTTGTGCATAAAATTCGTGTAATATACGAATAAAACGAAAAAAAAGGAGTAAAAATATTCACAGCGAACTTAAATTGTAATACGGTTTTGTGTTTGAATTAACTAGAGCAATTGAAATTTCCGAGTTCTGAGCCACAGACAAGTTGGCCGAGATTGGAATTTGCCCCCGATATTGCGAAAAGTTAACTTCGATCGCGATGGAACAGATAAAAGCCCGGCGAACTGTGATTGTGTTCCTGCCTACCTTCGAGGATAAAACACGTGAGTTTATAATTCCAAATAGGTATGTATAAAACTCAATGTCCAAAAAAAAATATTTTTAGGCAATTAACCTGTCGCTCGTAGATAATATTCTTCTCTTAATACACAAATGGTTCGCTGCTTGCATAAGTAATAAGTACCCAAATTTTAGTAACATCATATTGTGTTTTACAACTCAAAGGCAGAGGCTACTTTTGAAGTGATTACGGCTTATTGTACTTTTGCATTGTACTTTTAGTAGGTACTTTTACAGTTTTTTCTTCATAAATAATGTATTTATATCTATAAATTTTAATATAAATAGCAATGTCACAGTGGGCCTTATTAAAAGTTGTATAAATCTGTCCTAGTTACACAATTTTTATCGTGTTTTCTCGGACATTAGAGGATGGTGATTTAAAACACTGCCCACAATACAACTTTAATATTATTCAGAGACTAGGCCTCTTTGTTTTTCCGTGGTCAGGTAAAATTAACAGTCTAATTACACGCCTCGCTGTGAATTCGCCAGTGTGGTAAGACCCTTAACTTTACTTGACCGTAGATAAAACAACGGAACCTAATACAACGTGTATTAATAAGTTGAACCTAAATTACTGTGTGTTTACACCAAGCATTTTAGTGCGTAGGTACTGACACCTTTGCGTACCCCATTAGAATAAAGGTCGAAAACCACGTGTGCGAGCATCCTGTACCCAATGTAGAGAGACGTGGTAAATTAATAAACAATTACAATCAAAGCATATTTATATTGATAATCATTAACTGTAAACCTTATAACGCTTAAGAAGCATTGGTTAACGAAATATTTACACTTTCTTAAATTGTGTACTACACAGAAATGTAAAGAAAATCTTATACATGTGTCATACCAATATTTAAACAATACTTTTATCTTTAATATACATTTCACTAGCTGACACAACAATAAATTCTTAATTATATAAATATAACATTTATTTGCGTGATAATCATAACCAGCTGCTAATAATTATACCATATGCCACCTTAATCATATTTTTTTCCATCTTTCTGCCTAAAATTAACATTCTGACACCACAAATACAACATTCATTCGTGTACAGCTCAGGTGTTCTTCGTGGTTGATTAGATCTTCGCTCCAGTCGGCGGATGTGTATAGCTCATCAAATTTCTGAAGTCTCCGAATTATATGAGAATACATACGATTCAGGGAGCTTCAGGAATTCGCCACGCTATATCTCTGATAAAATAGACTAGCATACTCCCGAACACTTTTTCGATATGACATTAGATATAGTACTTTAAAGTTATTTATGTCTATTTATATCTACTAGGTACTAAAAAACAATAATATAAGTAAGAAACATAAAAAAATGAATATTATTGATTATTATTCTTTTAATTTATTTAGAGAAAATGTTTTGGCACATTAAAATACACAATATCATATTGACAATTTAGGACATTGATCGAAAATATATAGTAATAAATAATATTCTATTAATAACCGGTAAAATATCTCATAACTATTAACTAATATTCTAACTATTAACTCACTAAATATTTTACGCGATAACATCATTTGTAACAATATTGAGATATTATGTATCTTTTTAATAGAATTATAGTTACAAACACATTTATAATCTTTAAACATATCCTTGGTATTTTTTATTGCTACAAGAAATTTAAACCAAGAACGATAAATAAAGTAAAATAAATACAATCGGAGTAACATTATACACACACCCACGACTTTATATCTGAAGGTATAGGGAGCGTGCACGAACTATAGGGGGCAGCACAAAATAGAGACAAGAGCTACATGTGGATAAAAACAAAACTTTTTAGAACAATAATCTATTTATTATATTCTTTTAATATGACAAAAATGATAAAATATGTGTTCCGGCCGAATATTATTGATACCCAGCATGTCCAAAATATGCTTTTTTTTACATTGGAGCTAGTTATTTAAGCAAAATTAGGAGGTTATGTTCCCTTAATTACAGATTTTTTGTATTGAATATTATGTTCAAACATCTTTATTTTTCTAAATTACGTAATGAGACATTTCCAAATGCTTTTGGAACTCAAAACTACGTATGTTTTATACAGCTTTTATTATTTATGTAAATTTTCACATAACCATAGAATGTAAGTAGGTACTTAGGTACTATTCTTGGGAACATAATAGAATTTCACACCATTTGATTTGTTTATATTTATGTTTTGGCGCATCCAGATACACAGCAATACATTATCAAAAGATTTAATGTTATTTTTCATCCTTTTACGAATATTTTACGTCAATGCCAAGTATCGATGTGCTGAAAAGGAGTCAGATTACGCTACCAGATGGCAGAGCTTACGACGTGCACGTTTGCTGAAGGGACAACTAATTCAATCTCGTTTCGCAAAGCTTATTCTTTGTCCCATGATGTGATACGAAATTTCGGACACAAATTCCAAATTTGGACTATTAAGGTGTGTTTTTATAATCTGGTTAAACAACCAGATTCCAAGAAATACACTTCCTGGACAACGAACCCAGGTCCTCATGATTCACAGCCCAGTTTCAAAAGTCCAATGAGGTGAGTGACTATCTAAGTATATAAGCAATATTGTTAACACGAATTATTAGTAAGAAATAATATAAATTGTATATATGTATTTTGGAATTAAGATTATTCACTGGAATTACTTATGACCGCAAAAGTACTTTCACAGATTACAAATTTGATGAATTCTAAAACGATTATTACAGAATATTTCAAATCGCCGTACCGAACAAAATAACTAACCATAGAGCAGACCGAGGCGAGTCGCAAAAGTAGGTCACTATGTCGGATTTTTGACCGCGTTCAGTGGTTACCCGGCGATACCCTGGGCAAACAGAGCCCTATGATTGTGGATTTTGTAACTATATATAAAAGTACGTTTGTCATGGGATAAGCGGTAAGTGTTGTACGGCCTCGTATTGCAAGTTACAAAAAAGGTGGACTGTTAAGTCTTTAGTCCATTCTGTGTGGTTAGTTTACTAATGAGTACGCATATGTAACGCATATTCACGCCTTTTATCCCCGGAGAGGCAGGCAGAGGCGCAACTTGCGCCGCGCATATTCCGTCCCATAATGTGACAGGGGGCGAGCCTATCGCCATATCGCGCACAAATTCCAGACTCCAAGCTTATACTGATTAGAAAAATCCAATATCACTTTTCCCGACCCGGGGATCGAACCCGAGACCTTAGCATTGCAGTCGTACCGTAATACAACTACGCCACCGAGGCAGTCTTTTATGAATGAGTAGACGCTTTCTTATATAGATGAAATATATAGATGATGGTGAGACGACAAACTAGCGTACTGATAATAACGACAAACGACACATTCACTATATCCTCAAAGATTTGTTATATAAACCTCACATATGCTTTAAAAAAAAAAAAAAAAAAAAAAAACATATAATAGCTATTATAAACATGTGCCTAACAAGCTTGTAACCCTATTTGCTTAAGAACTAGACTGAGGTTTCATTATAACTTGCTACGTATAAAGTTTTCTTAGCTATTACTTTTTTTTTATGATATAGGTGGCAAACGAGCATACGGTTCACCTGATGGTAAGTGATCACCGCCGCCCATGAACATCTGCAATACTTTCTGGACAGCATGACTTGCGGTATAATTATAGTCCATCAATTTTTACTTGATGTCATAAAATGATGCATACATGATGTTCTGTTCTGGGTTTAATAAATAAATAATATGCGACCCGTCAGCCTATAAGTTGTAACAACACCACCCAGAAGTTTATAATCGTTTTATTAAAGTACGCTCATAGTTTTGAAACATTACATGTTAAGTCTCATAATGGACTGTAACGAAACTGGCTACAATCAACAATATCGTTCAAAACACAACTGTGCTTGTGGTTTGTTATATTGCTGCTTAGCGGCAAAAATAGACATTACGATGGTATCTATCCTGCACACTCAAGCATACGAGGGTTTTCCATCAAGTAAAATCGACTCGTGAGACTATTATGCGACCTCTTTGTTCACAACTAATACTTCTTTAGGCCCGTTCTAAAAATACCATTACACAAACTTGACCGTGTCACGACTGATCCTGATATAGTATCTGACTTAAAATACCATTGATGCCTCACTGCCCCTACTCTATACGTGGGGGTAACACAGTTCTGTTAGTAGGAAATAGCCGGACGTAGAACTGTGGGTGGAGTTCGTCGAAATTACAACGTCGAGTATTCTCATTGAAGGCGTGGAATCTACATCTAAAAATACCCATGAATCTATGACATAATATAAACACGGGACATTATAATAAAAAATAAGGATCGAGAAGAAGAACCATATTATTAACTCACATTGTCTGTCAATCTGTTATTTCTACTACATAACTTCTAAACCATAATAAGTATCTACTTATTATGGTTATGATGAAAAGATGCTCACTATCTAGTGAGCATCTTTTCATCCGCTCTTGACAGGTCCGTCTGGAAATCTTTGGGGGAGGCCTATGTTCAGCAGTGGACGTCATATGGCTGATGATGATGATGAGCATCTTTAGAGAATGTGTCATTAAGGCGGTAGTTTTAACAAATAATAAAGACCAAAGTGTTGGGTATTGAATGCTAAAATACGCAAGTCCATTTTGCACTTGGCAGTCTATTTTAAACCTCATAACAAGTCCGATTGGCACTTCACTGTTGATATATCTTACCAACGTAATCAAAGTGACATTTTGCTTTACCTTATTTACATCAGGTTCAAAAATTGGTTTTATTTACAGCACGAAATGTCTTGAACGAGATCAGTTTCACAGCATTTCCGGGTTTCCTTTACTGTCATATCCCTCGGTTCCCTACTTTCGGTTGCCCTATCCACTCTTATATTCATATAGACTTCTGCTCGCGGCTCCGTCCGCGTGAAAAAGTTTTTCCGGGATAGAAATATTTTCCCGGAATAAAAAGTATCCTATAGCACTCAGGAGTAATGTAGCTTCCTATTAGTGAAAGAATTTTCAAAATCGGTCCAGTAGTTTTTGAGTTTATCCATTACAAACAAACAAACAATCAAATCTTTCCTCTTTATAATATTATAATATAGACATATTCCAAAGCGATTAATTCTTATCAAGACAATGATGATGAGTCGAGAAGCAGCTGGATCATTCTGGAAACTTCTCAACTCATTAGAACGACCAGCATGGAAGGAAGTTCTTATGAAAAAAGTTAAATAAGATTTTGGATTTGACTGTTGTAAAACTTTTTGTAATTGTTACCGTTATTTGAATTATTTGTCTTTCTGATTTTTACTAATAATTTAAGAAGCTTGTTGCTGTTTTGAATAGTGGTTTGATGAAGCGAATAGCCTAAGACAAGTGTTATATTTGTAAGTTCAAAAAGGCCGGCATAATTGTGCCAACCGGCGAGTGATAATTATAACCGTATCTCAGCAGTCGATACTCTATTTGGACCCACTCTGCCTACGGTCAGGTGCAAAGGGATCACTTTGCCGCACCCGTATAAAAATATTACTTACTTATGTAAGTCATTTACGTAAGATACGTTACCGTTATGCAGCGTAAGTTACGTAAAAATTACTAACGTAAACTTTAAGAGCTTTTTTATAGTACCAAACGTCTCTACGGTTCTCTTACAGCTTACGTAAGTAACTTATGTAATTGAAACTTATAAAGTGACTTAGAATTCAAAAATAGTCTAATTTTCGTTTCCATTATTTGTCATAATGGAAACGAAAATTACAATTGTTGCTTTGTGTTGTTAATTTGTGATAAGTGCGGCACAGTCTGCTAACGATGTTGACCATCGATAGACGATCACGTTTTACCGCCCCTCAAAATCTTGACGATATACTTTATGTAAGTCTATCCTAAAACTTGGCTCGCCAGTATGATCCGATGTTTGTTACAAAGCCTTCTTCCCAATTTTACCGCAATTCATTTGTATATTTTTACATCAATTTAAATACCAAGAAAGCCTGTATCATTCATTGTTATAACATGAAATGAAATAAACTTCCACAGCTTGAACCGTAGTCTAGAACTTTCTACTATCACCTACATGGAGAGCTGCTTCATTACTACTCTCGCTAACATTGTATAACCTCCTTGGGAATAATTGTGTATAATTGTTTCACTCAACAATATTGTTATATAGCCTCCCTGAGAGATGAGCCGTTTGAGAAAATTACCCACGTGCCTAGATTAGTGTTTGTTTTAAAACTAGGTGTTGGGAGGCTGAAAATCTTACTTAAAATTCAGGGTAAGGGATTAGAAATACACACAACACGCGTTTATCCCTGAAGGGGTAGCCAGAGGTGCGACCAACGCACCCACTTTTTGTGTGTTGTTTCATGATGAGATAGGGGGCGAGCCTATCGCGAATTTCGGTACAAATTCCAGACCCCGGGCTAATACCAGAAAACTCAATATCACTTTTCCCGATTCTGGATTCGAACACGAGACCTCAGAACGGTGTCGTACCGCGCACGCAACACAACTACGCCACCATATCTAGACACGCCGCAGCGTGTCAGCCAAGCCAAAAAAAACGAGACGCAGCAGGCTAGTGTAATTTCACACGATATATTTTACCAAAATTTCATCGAAATCCGTTCGGTAGTTTTTCAGTTTATCACGTTCAGATAAACATAAAGACGCGGTGTGGAACATTGTTGTATAATATGTAAGAATAGATGAGGAAGCAAAATAGCATCTCTTACTTGAAAATTATCATCATCTCCCATAAACGTTTACTATACCAGAATATAAAGATTAGATTAAAGTATCACATTATATAAACGTACGAGGCAATATTATGTTAATAAAAGATTACGGATTGAAAGCTTCCCAGGGGAGCATTGAAACGGGTTTTAATCAACGCCCAGGGAGAATTTCAAATACAGCTTTAATATCTTACTTTTTATTACGATTGAGTGGAAAATGTCGTGAGGATTTTCTTTATTACCTTGTATTTAGTATTGAAAAAACCAGCTTTGTGGTTACCTGGCTGTCCATAACGGAGCACAATAATACTGTTTGGAGGCAGAAATATAATACGATGATAATTGTCTAAAGGTGTACTATAGAACTAAAGAGGCAAAAAGAACCGAAACTTGATTTTGATTCCTACACCAAAACTACTTTCTCCTTATATCTCCGCTTCTCAAGTCTACTTAAGAGGTATTCATTACAATAAAATCCTTGAATTTGGCAGCATAACAGTTTAACTGCAGCAACATACGACTATTAGTTTTGCTATAAAGCTCATTTGGCGTATTATCATTGCTATAACTATAGTGTGAAAGAACTTCGATATGCATACAAGTGGTTATCGATTTTGTATAGCCCCACAGTTGAAGATCTCCACAATGAGGTTAGTTTTCGTTTACCACTTTCGACTTCACGTACCTCCAAAATTAGTAGGAAATTAAAATAATACACACTCAATTATAACATCGCGATGTATTCTTTCTTAAAAATCCTTACATGAACACTCATAAGAATTCCACACGGTGTTTACTTTAGCCAAAAGTGAGAGATTATTATCAATGAACACGTAACTTAGAAAATTCTGTGCTCTTCAAGTTTTTGTATTTCGAGTCGGTCAGGAACACTCCCGATTTGCTGCTTTGAATTGCCTATTTTATATATGAATTATGAATATAGAACCGAATGTTTATTGACCTAACGTTCTTATTACAATCTTTCACAGCGAAAAAATATCAAAATTCGAACAGATCAGTTGAAATCATAAAATATTATCGACATTGTCAAATACTTTTATGATATCAAATTAAATCACATTTATTAGTAAATCTACCTATGTCTATCGGAAAGCTCTATTTTTTATTATGTCAATTCAGAAGTGTGAAATATGGTGTACATACATTCACAGTCAAAATCGACTACCAACACCGTAGAATTCATAGAAATATCGCTTATAATTTTGATCGTAGTTCCAGGAAACTTTTTGGTTAAGTTCAATGCACTCCCAAAATTGTCGACGCCCAAAGAGAAATAAACATGAATGGTTAACTCTACTATAATAAATTCTACAGCCTGCCGTAAGACCCTATGATTAAGACCTTTCCGTAAGGTGACTACCAGTGTATTTACACATTAATAACAGTTGCAGAATTCACAATAGTATACGTTCAATTAACTAAGGAAGAACATCCATTACGCGAACGAATCACGGAACTAGATGACACAATGCACTTTAATTAAAGCTTCAAAGGAATGATTAAAATCCTGTGCCGTGAGACGGGATTGTACGTCCATCTTACAATATGCAACGGTCTTCTCATGGTAATCGCTTATGCTCTCCATACCAAATGGCATCGAGGTCCAGCTTGTGTTAAAGCATTTGTTCAGACCCGAAATTTTATTATACTGAGGTGCTCGTTAACGATCTGAGAAGCCAAAATGGCACCTTCCATAGACGCTTTCGGAATACGAAAAGCAACAACGAAAGCCATAACCGAAGACCATCTTGCGAACATAACGCTACACACGCACAAATTCAACAGTCAAGACAAACGATAATGTAGTACCCAAACGGCCGTAAACCGGCCACAATGGTGCCAAAATGATGGAGGGGTGTCACCAAGGGATTGTTTACGGGGTGACCTTGAGGGCCGGCTATCCTTACCTACGGGGCAGCGCATCGTTTGTGGTGGCCGGGCTCAAGCGAGCACTCGGCCATCGCTCCGATCACGCGCTAAGCATCACAACACTACGCACAACGCCCGGCGTCACTCATATTAGGTTGTGAACGTTGGGTGCGAGAGGCTGCGTGTGCCCCCGCCGGCCGCACTTCATTCACTGGCCGGCCCGGGCGACCGGCGCGCACTGCGCAGAATCGGACATGCGTTAAGGAGGGCTAGCTAGCTCCCTCTGTTTTGTTTCGGGCACGCATGCTGAGGGCGGGCGCGAGGCCGCGAGGGCAGAGGTCACAAGGTCGTAGGTAAGCTGATAGCGACACCACTATAAACAGTTGTTGACGATTGTTCTCAATTCGGAAGTCAGGTATCTTGATTGGTATGCTGTCAATAACAGTTACTAAGCTTTATATGAATTTCGCGTATGCACTTCTAGCTATCTTACCTTTATTCATTAAATATTGAAGTTGGCAGTCGCGCAGTTTATTGTAACTCTCCTGTAGCCTGATCTATATCTATATATATATATATATATATATATATATATAGATCTGTGGGTAGGTGCTACATATTAAACAGCTGTTTTTTACGCGTTGTTTTAAAATTGTTATTTAAAATATATATACATCGTTTACATATACGATTCTTATGTTAAACTGAGTTTTACTCACTAGCACCTGCCGGGAAGTGTTATCTTTAATATCTCACTAGCAAAACTCAAATATCCATAACATGGCACTTTCACAAGTCAACGTCGACACCATCTTGGAGAGTCAGTCTCAACTTCAGGCACTCTTTCTAAAGCGGATGGAAGAAATGGAGAGTGAGCTCAAGAAAGCCACTAGCCCACCTTCGTCACTTTCTACTTCATCACTGGCAGCAGAGTATTTCAAGTTCAAGGACTTTGTCTTGTCAGCTTTCCGTGCAATCCAAACTCAAATAACGATTGTCTCTAAAAATATGGACAATCTTGAAATGCACAGACGTCGTCAAATCCTGTTGCTGCACGGTGTTCCCGAGGTTAAAGACGAAGACACTGCGGCCTTGGTTTCTGAAACTATCGTTAGTCGCCTGAAGATCTCGGATTTCAGTGTCTTGGACATCAAACGGTGCCATCGCATGGGTCGCTTATCTGCACAAGCCCGTCCTAGACCAATTCTTCTAAAACTATGTAATTTTGAGATGCGGAACCAAATCTGGTATGCTAAGACGAAATTACGAGGGTCAGGTATAACGTTGTCCGAGTTTCTGACCAAATCACGGCACGACATATTCATGGCTGCGCGTCGGAAGTTTGGTGTGGCGAAGTGCTGGACGCGCGAGGGATCTGTTTTCATCCTTGCATCTGATGGGACGCGCCACCGGGCCGACTGTGTGGAAGACATCGACAGGCTTACTGCATCGTCCAGTGGAGAACGGAAGCAGGATAGAGCGCAAAAAAATACCGCACCAACTTCGACTAAGACCAGAAGACACGCACCATCCAGTAAAAAGTGAATACTACTTCTAATCTTATAACTAGTATGTTTTTTACGTTTGTTTCTATCTAACGACCCGCAATTTTTTAATATTGTATGTATTGATTTATTACGTCCCATTAATCAATTATATTGCGGGTAGTTGATATCTGTAATCTGACATGTGACATTTGTCAACTTACACCTACAGTTGAATATGACATCTGTCATATTGTGTGGTGTGTCAGTTTGACAGTGAAAGGTCTCTTGCCTCTATGGCATTTCATGTTTAACTTTGTTCCGTTGCACTGTATTCATGGTTTTTAGCATTGCCTCTTACTGTTTTATTTCTTTTGTTTATTTTTTGCTGGAATTTATTTTGCAAGCCGTCTTTTCTCAGTATTTTGATTTTGTTTTTGATGCTTGTTGTATATTTCGTTTTATTGTATAACACAACCGGCAGATGGAAAAAAAAAAAGTATAATTTACGATTTATCACATTTTTATACATATTATTATTGTCTATTATTATTATCTATATATCTATTATTTATATAATTTATTTACTATTAACGTAAACTTAATACATTTTTAAAATATTATGTTGCGAACATTGAGTATAGATAGTTTCAAAAGTTGTGACCATTTTACTTCCTTGTCTTCCGTATCTTCCTGCTCTAGCGATGAGAGTTTTGTCAGTATACCCTCACTCACTGACACCCTTGATCATCAATTTACTGACGTGCCTAAAAATTTCAACGTAATTCATTTAAATGCCCAAAGTATTCCGGCTCATTTTTCCGATATGCTGACGTCCTTTGTCCATCATAACATTCACGCTATCCTAGTTTCTGAATCCTGGCTTAAACCGTGTCTTCCATCTACTTCTTATTCCTTACCTGGCTTTCGTCTTATCCGTAACGATCGTACCGGCAGGGGGGGTGGCGGTGTGGCAATTTATCTCCGTGCCCACATTCCTTTTACCATTATCAGCATGTCACCACAACCACCACCTTCTAATGCTGGAGAACATCTATTTATTGAGGTTCTTCTTTCCCACTCTAAAGTATTGCTTGGAGTCTACTATAGCCCTTCCTCACAAATAGATTATTTTGCATCCTTAGAAAAAAAATTAGAAGATCTTATGCCCTGTTATGAACATACCATTATTATGGGCGACTTCAACACGTGTCTCCTAAAAAAGGATCATCGTACTTTCTCCCTAGAAAGAATTGTCAAGTCTTGTAATTTGCATATTTTACCCCTTTACTCCACACACCACTTTCCTCACTCCACTCCTTCCCTTCTTGATATCATGCTTGTATCTTCTCTCCCACACGTAGCTAATCATGGCCAATGTCCAGCGGACCTTTTTTCATATCATGACCTTCTTTTCCTTTCCTATAAAATTCGCACCCCTAAACATAGACCTAAAATTATATTGCAACGTAATTTTGGTGGCATGGACCAGGAAGCTTTTCTTAGAGATGCACAAAATATTGATTGGTCTCAAGTTTTGGAATATATGTCTATTGATGATAAAATTAATATTTTCAACACTCTTATCACACAATTATATGACATCTACGCTCCTTTTCGGACCATCAAACTTAAACATCTCCCCGCACCATGGATCACGGACGAAATCAGATGTTTGATGCGAAAAAAAGCTGCCGCAAAAACGAGGTACAGGTGTCGCCCCTCTGATGATTCCAAGGCCAAGTACTTACGACTTCGGAATCGCTGCAACAGGGTGTGTAGGGATGCTTATCGTCGCCACATTCACGTTTCCGTCGAAGACGAAGATTCCGCTAAAGTCTGGAAGTTCCTCAGGTCACTAGGAATTGGCAAATCTCGACAAGACTCAGTTCCAATCAATATTGATATTAACTCACTAAATCAATATTTTTCTTCTAGTTCTTATATTGATACCTCAATTAAGAATCAAACAATTAATCGTCTCAATTCCTCGCCAATTCTTAGTCATGCTCCTTTCGTCTTTAATCGATTTTCCGCTCGTGATGTTAAAAACAGCATACTTGTTATTACATCAAAGGCTGTCGGTGTTGATGGCATTAGTCGAAATATGATAGTACCCATTCTCGATATTATTTTGCCTATAATCTGTGATATCCTAAACCATTCAATCCAATATAGTGTTTTTCCTTCCTGCTGGAAAGACGCTCAAATTGTTCCCCTCCCAAAAAAACCGAATCCTCATAATATTTCCGAATATCGTCCCATATCCATTCTCCCTTTCCTCTCTAAAGTTCTTGAGCGTCTCGTCCATTCCCAAATTAATTCCTACCTTAATAAACATTCTCTTCTAAATCCTTTCCAATCTGGGTTTCGTCCGGGTCATAGTACAGCGACTGCTCTCGTTAAGATCACCGATGATATCCGCCACGGTATGGAAAAGGGGCAGCTCACTGTGCTAACTTTACTCGACTTCAGTAATGCCTTCAACACCGTTGATTTTGATATTCTCCTGGCTATACTCCGCTCTATTAACATATCTCCGACGGTAATTGATTGGTTTCACAGTTATCTGTTCGGTCGCCGGCAGCGGGTTCGCATTGAGGATATTTTTTCCTCATGGTGTGACGCAATAGCTGGTGTACCGCAAGGCGGCGTCTTGTCTCCCTTACTTTTTTCTTTATTTATTAATTCAGTATCCCATCATATTTTCTCTTCCTACCACCTATACGCAGACGATCTCCAAATCTACAATCAAGCCCCAATCAGTGAATTGAAAGGCGCTATCGTGGCTTTAAACTCTGACCTTGCCCGTATAACTGATTGGAGTGCTCGCTATGGCCTAAAGGTGAATCCAGTTAAAACACAAGCTATCATCGTAGGTAGTCCTCGGCAAATTCATAAAATAGATTGGTCTCTACTTCCAACTTTAGTTTTTAATGGGGTTAAGGTACCTTTTTGTGAGACCGTGAAGAATCTTGGGGTAACACTTGATCGTTGTTTATCTTGGGGCCCTCAGCTCGCAGTTATAAATAAAAAGTTATTCGCGTCGGCTGCTTCCTTACGAAAACTTCGTAACTTTTTGCCCACCGCTACTAAAATTACGTTAGCGCAATCCCTCTTGCTTCCTATACTTGATTATGCCGACGTCTGCTATCCTGATCTCACTCAGGTTCAGCTTGATAAACTTGAGCGACTTCAAAATTTCTGCATAAGATTCATATTTGGCTTACGTAAATATGACCACGTTTCGGAATTTCGTTCCAAGCTCAAGTGGCTTCCTATTCGCCTTCGCCGGAATACACACATTCTCTCTTTACTTTACAATATCCTATTCAATCCGTCTTCTCCGCGCTATCTTTCCGAACGCTTTACTTTTCTTCATACTTCTCACTCTCTAACACTTAGGTCGTCAGATAACTTGGCTCTCAGGACCCCCCTGCACGGTAGTAGTTTCGTTGACAATTCCTTCACTGTCCAAGCTGTTCGTCTCTGGAACGCACTGCCGGTGCCTATACGACGAGCTCCGTCGCTGAGCAGCTTCAAGAGACAAGTGCTCACATTCTATCTCAATGCAACATAAATAGTTATTTGTATTTTAAATCATATTATTTTATGCACATATTTTGTTTGTATGTATTTGTATTGTTTTCAATATATTTATATGTACCTATATATACTACATATATACAATATATACACTTATTTATTTTTATGATTTTATATTATTATGTTTTTATTTATTTAAATATAAACACACCCACACTCCAACTTCTCCGCAGAAAGACTCCATCCTATGGTTGTCTGGAAGAGATCGCTTTTAGCGATAAGACCGCCTATTGTTACACTAGCTATAGTTATTAAGTATGTTTGTTTGTTTTTTTCTTTTACTTTTGTGGTGTTCAATAAAGAGTTATCTATCTATCTATCTATCTATATATATATATATATATATATATGTAATTGGTTTCTAGGAAACGGCTCGTCCGATTTGGATGTAATTTTGCATTTCGACAGTATGAGCTCCAAAAATGATATTGTGGTATTCAGTTTTTTTGGCAACCCCAAACTTGTGGGGTTAGAAGGAGGAAGATGCTGAACCGCTGAACCGATTGTCATGAAATTTGGTATGGGGATATCTTGAACATTGAAAACAAATATGAGATATTCATTTTTTTATTAACTCCTATTTAAGGGGGGTAAAAGGGGAAAGAAAATAAACCGTTGAACCGATTGTGGTGAAATTTAATATAGATATATCTTGTACCTTGAGTATAAATATTAATTAATTAATCGACATCCAAAAAATAGTTTGTAATGTAGTTTACCGTAGTTTAGCGTCTTATTGGAGCGGCACGGAGACCTATATCGTACCATCAAGCATCGACAGTACCCATGGTAATTATTAGAAATAGGCAACATTAAAAATTATATAAAGTTTGTGGAGATGTTTAAATTTTGCTCAACTTATCGTGTGTAATGATTTTAAAGGAATTTTGCATTAATTTAATCAGGACAGGGACTACTTTTCATTCCGGAAAATGTTACAGACGAGAAAATTTTAATTCTACCATAGCCTAGTTAGGAAATATCGGGAATGGAACGATCTTTCGACACAATGTCCGCAGGTTCAAAACCCGAGGCTGAAGGCACCCACTTCTGGCTTTTCGAAGTTACGTATGTATTGTTCATCAATTATATTATCATTCGCTTTAACGGTAAAAGAAAACATCGTGAAGTCTATTTTACTTACTGAGAATTTTCACAAGAATTTCGATGATATGTGAAGTCTGCTAACCTGCACTAGTCCATCGTAAACGCTCCCACTAGTAGAGGAGGCCCGTGCTTAGCAGTGGGCAGTATATAATACAGGGCTGGTGGTATTTTATTATTATAAACTTTAATTTCGGAGAGAGACACTAAAACAGGCGGAGCTTTTTTTTTTATTGGTCCTACCCGCCAGTAGCCTGACGCGAGTCGGCTTTTCTGGCCACATTCAAAACGCATAAATCTTTCGCCTTTTACAGGCGGAGCCGAGATAAAAAGTAGTATGAATAAAACAACGCATGTGAAGAAAACTATTTTACGGATTTTATCGCTGTTTTTTAATTTATATTTTCTCCCGACGTTTCGAAGGCTTTGAACCTTCATGGTCACAGGGCGGACTGAGGTGGTGGTAGTCCGAAAAGTAAAAGTTACAATATCTACCTACATTTAACAATTATAAAAGATTTTTAAAATTATTAGTCTATGTCTAACATTCGCGTAAACATAAGAAATCATAACGCATGTGAAAATACGAGATTTTCTCAAAACAGTTATAAATTATTATTTAACTTACGCAAGAGTTGAGACACTGCCTCGGTGGCGTAGTTGTATTACGGTACGACTGCAAGCTGAGGTCCCGGGTTCGATCCCCGGGTCGGGCAAAGTGATATTGCACTTTTCAGCCCGGAGTCTGGAATTTGTGCCCGATATGGCGATAGGCTCGCCCACTATCACATCATGGGACGGAATACGGACGGCGAAAAGAGGGTGCACTAGTTGCGCCTCTGCCTATCCCTTCGGGGTTAAATGGCGTGAGTATGCGTATGCAAGAGTTATGCTCCGCGGATATTGACGCCGTAACCATGTTTAACTTAAGACGCACGATTTCATTACACTTGCTTAAGTCCAACAAAACTTTTATTCAGTAAAAAAAAATATGCACTGGAAAATGAACACACGTCCTTAATGATTAGTGTAATAGTTAAATATATTAGTTATCGAATAGCTTTGCTTCCTTCAACGGTCATTAAAAAACATTGACTACTTTTTAAATACATAAATGTATACCTACATGTCATCCAAAATCTAACGGAAAAAGAATTTTCAACAGGCTTGTGTCCACGGTAGGGCATAGATTCGACAGCGCTTTGGTGTGGCATTGGATGACCACTCATCGTGCGTCTTTCAGATACCAGAAATAGTATCGAATTGTGTCCCTGGTTCTTAGTATTTTTCGATTTTATGTCGTTTTTAAATTATTATATTCTTTTTAATGTATGGATGTAAAATCTGAAATAAAGTTTACATATATTTTTTTGCGGGAAATCACGGCACGACGGCCGGTCCTTTTGGAAGGCTTGCGTGGGATATGGATCCAACACGTAGAGGCCCCTTTAAAATACATTACTCTAGTTGGGGTATGTACACGTTGCAGGTACTCTCTCTGTCTGTACTTATGGAGGAAATACAGCCAAAGACAGGGCCGAAAGGTGCTAGGACTATTGCAGAGAAGATGGGAACTATACCGGGTCTATGGATGGGATCTAGCTGGACTGGTTGCTGGGCTATTGATTGAGACAACGGGACGCCTGCCAAGTAAAATGTCTCAATCATTTGTAATCAAGGCAGACGGTGACTTGCCCCCCCACTAGACGGGCATCCCAAAAAGTGGCGTATGCCAAGGACGCAACATCCGTGTGGGTGGCTAAAGGGTGCCGAGAGGTGTGCACCGATTTCACCATCGCGGGTCGCTGACGCGTCCCGGAGCGGGTTTCCTCGCTATTACGCAGCTTGAGCACTTCCATCCTGGAGCTCAGGTTCTTAATAGCTCTTGCGATTTTCACCTCTAGCCGGCCAGTTAAGGCAAGCCAAGGGTCAGGGGGTCTCATTTAGCCCTCACGGAATCGGGATACGCGGTGTCGCCACTCACCGTCGGCTCGCCACAAAGCCGCCCCTGCGGGCTTATTACTCGATAATAAATAAGTTATAAAGCTTTGAAATTTGGTGGAAGGGGTTAGTTGTCAAATATCAGTAATAGTAAACCATGACGTCACCAGTTATAACGCTGCGTGCGTGAGAGAGAGATAGCACGGTAACCCCACAACGCCCCTACTTTTGCTCACAATAATATTTAAAACATGAATAACTGCTTTATTTTTCAACCAATTTTAATGTTCATTTTATAGATGAATATTTTTCGTGTTATTTTCTGTTACATATTAAATAATGTACAAAATCAAACAAAAGAAACTAGCAGGGAAAGGTGTAAAAACACGATGCTAAAATCTGCAAAAATCACGAAATATCACAAGGGGGAGAAGTAGTGTGTAGTGATATAACACGTGTATTTATTTTTTCGTTGAGGGCGCGATTCAAATTAAATTAGATTATTATACTTAACTGTATTTGAAGATAATACACTAAACTTTTTAAGATACTTTGTACTAAAAAATACACGTTATATTGGGTAGGGGGGGTAGTCTAAAACCTCTCCACATATCACCAGGGGGGACGGGGTTAAAAAGTTGCTATAAACATCACGTGATTAATGGACGACCCCTTAAGTAGGTACGTAACATGTAACATTTCCGATAATTTTTAATTTGACGGTTTAATCACTTTCGATACGTGTCAATAGGGGAATTATTGATTTAAAATAATCTAACTGATTGATTTTTTTGCCTTTTCGATTTATAGTTTTGTATGTTGTTTGTACTGGCAAGCGCAGCATCGGCCGTGTACCTGCAAGGTGGACAGATGACTTGATAAAGGTCGCAGGAACACGCTAGATGCAGGCCGCTTTTGACAGGTCCGTCTTAATATCTTTAGGGGAGGCCTATGTTCAGCAGTGCTCGTCGTGTGGCTGATGATGATGACCCGCTATTATTACTTAACATTAGCGAAATCAGCGATAGATAATAGGTGGAAGCCATAATTTAAAAGAAGAAGAAGAGAAGAATCCAACTGATTTGAATATACCGGAAGTGCTACATTTCCTTTAGTCCGCGACTGGAAAAAATGGCGGTACGAAGTTCACCGGGTCCGCTAGTAAATAAATAATTAAAGGTTGGAAAAGCTTCTTTTTTATGGACATATTGTGCCAACTATAGTTCGTGCACGTTCCCTATAACCATGATATTATTTTATTAGTTAAACAACGCCATCTAGAAGCTGGTGACTAAAACTAGTCATTGTATCTTTTGTTCTAAAATAGTAAGTAAGTCATTATTTTTTATTTATTTCGGAATAATCATTCCATTTATTTTATTCATCAATCATCTTAATAAAATTACTTAAATTATGCCATTAAAAAGATATAGCGTACAATGATTTTTAATAAAATGTTATCTCCCAAAAATTGCCAATGTCAAAACGTACCATATAATAGTAGTTTTCAACAACTGCAAAAGTTTAATTTTTTTTTTATATAAAACAAAAAGAAAAAACAATTAAATTTAAAATCACTGTTATGTTATTCACTACCTCCTAGTTTACGTCAAAATTAATGCATAGTTTTTAATTAACACTGCATTTTGAAACATTCTGATAAAATCCTTCTAAATAGTAACTTTTAAGTTTCTCTTTATGGCAACACACTTCAGAAATTCCTTTTTTATTTCGGTTCTTTGCCGTGTCGTTTAGGGTAGGTTGATAAATCCACGAAAATCGTAGGCTAGCGTAACGTTATTTTTGTGTTATCGTTAAAATTTAATTTTACAACATATCCCATGCCGTCAGCCATGGATATTTCCTATATAATTCATTTCGGTGTTCGCAAAACTTGCCGCGGCAAACTGACGTTTGGCACGCAGGAAACAATAACCTAAACATTGGGACTTGTGAATAAACGTGGTACTTTCGTGTTACAGTGAAGAACGACAGAATGAAGTACAATAAGCTCGTCACGTCCTCGAGGAGGAAAAACAGGAAGAGGCATTTCAGTGCCCCTTCGCACATCAGAAGAGTTTTAATGTCGGCACCTCTGTCCAAGGAGTTGAGACAAAAATTTAACGTAAAATCCATGCCTATCCGCAAAGACGACGAAGTTCAAGTAAGTTAACTTTTATCCTAACATTACACAGTACGAAGTTAGTGAGAGTAAAACATGTGTGGTTGTAAAATAAAATGATGAAGACAAACCATTCACAGACCGCAGGTAACTGCTGCGGCGCTAGGGACGAGATGGAGGTTTTCTCCTTCGAGTCCCGGGCGTGGCTAGCCGACCTGCGCCATGGTTCAAAATATGGCTCTGATTATTTGCACCACACATGACTTAGATGCTCGATTAGTAGTTAAAAGTCATGTTTTCATTTTTATAAGATGGGTACTTAATCAGCGATTAAACCTAGCAACAAGCCAAAACCAAAATTATTTTACTTCTCAGAATGTATTGTACCTTGCATTTATCACTTAATTGACTGTTCTATACGAATAAGGTACTATGTTTAAAATGAACTGTGGCATTTAAATGTTACCTATACAAAGAAATAACCTAACAGATTAACAAGATGCTTAGTTGTGATAGCCTAAAAATCAGACATGTGATTATAGAAAAGTTGAAAAACAAATTCAACAACTGCTTGTAAAACCATAACCTACACTAAATTGATGTGTAAGGTGTAATAGATATTTCAAACTTTACACAAAAAATATTATAGGTAATAATAATTCAGCTCTGTAAATAAACATAAACCATCCTCATGCACATGTTTTACAAAAGATTGTGAAAGTTAATACTTTCCAACATTTTGCAGCCTTAATACAGTTTATGTATAAAGATAATTGAAAAAGAATCCCACAATTATAACTCATATTCTCAAAAAAAAATATGGTATGAATACAAGGTACATGGCTATATTGCAAGTTTTCTTATTCTTGTATCAAAACTATATTGATTTGTATCTTGCAGGTTGTCCGTGGGCACTACAAAGGCCAGCAGGTCGGCAAAGTAGTTCAAGTGTACCGTAAGAAGTTTGTAGTCTATATTGAAAGGATCCAGCGTGAGAAGGCCAATGGTGCCAGCGCATATGTCGGCATCCACCCCTCAAAGGTATTGATTGATGTTATAATCGTAATCAGGGATGTTATGGATACGAAATTTCTGATCTAGCTATGGATATAGGAATAAAATTATATTGGTTATGGATATGTAATTATTTAGGATTATCTATTAGTTTTGGATAGTTTCAGGTAATAGATTCAAGACTAAAAGAAAAATAGTATGTAATAATTTGGTTTTATTTCTAGGTTCTATCTAGTCTAGATTAAAATATTGCAGAATCTACATAAACTTGATCAAAAAATATCCAAATTAAACTCAACTGGATGCATTTTGTCTATATAAATCAATTTAGTACATACACAACACTTTCTTTACTTTATTAAATTAAGTACCTAATCTTAAATAAAAAATGTACTAGTTATGAATGAGGTTATGTTATGACTAGAAATAACAAACCAACTATGCAAGATTGCAGAAGATGTTGCGTGCAAGCGGTGAAACCAAAACCTGTTGTAACATGTTTAATTTAGATAACGCCCTTGCAGATGCAAAACTTTTGTAAGAGATACGGTTATGGATATACAATTTTTATTTCGGCTATCCAATAGTTACGGTTACGGAGCTCCATAACATCCCTGATCTTGATAAAAGGTTTTGCCTAATACATATATTATACGTTTTTCATAACTTGTAAACATTAACAGGATTAGGTTTCAAGAATTGCCACCATTTTCAATAAACTTACCCAAGTACCAGGCTTCCCAACTTAGGGCTTTTAGCCCTAAATTTAGGGCTGAAATTAGGGGTCGCAATACCGGACCACTTTTTCAATACCGGTATTTTCGGTACTGACCTCAGATGAATCCCGGTATACCGGTATTGTCGGTATTTCCGGGATTTAAAGAAATTGTAGGTACCATACATTTAAATTAGTAATTAAATAGCGACAAGCTTGTTTAAAACGTATTCAGGAAAGAACGCATGGTTAGATTGGTTCCCGGTAACCCTTGCCGAGGTTTATACGCTGAAGTTGTGCAGTCCATGGCCTTATACGGTTGTCCCGTCTGGGCCGAGTCCCTAACTGCTTGAAACACACTTTCGAGGAGTGCCCAGCATGGGATCTACAACGCAGCGCTCTTAGAACAAATGCTGCCGGCCGTGGTGTTTGCCATGATCGGCCGCTGGAAGTCATGCCGAGCGATAGAATCCTTCTTTTTTTTATTTTCGCGAAGAAAGTGACTTATTACTACCGCCCAGGCTTCAAGGGGGGCGACTGAGCGGTTATGTTGGGTGCATTGGGCCTTAAGACCCGGCGTTGAGCCGCCTGGAGAGATGGAACCATCGGGCGACCGCCAGGCCGAGTCCCTAACCTATGTACAGCGCACGGCATACCAACCAAAACTCCGTGGTGGCCATCATCAGCGCATTAGGGAAGGCTGCGGGCTTCCTCTGACGAAAGTGTCTTAAGTTGTCATCCGCAACCGACCCTGCGTGGTACCGCCTAGTGCGGCCCGTCTCCTGTTGCGGAGGGGGGTGCCCCTGCGCACCGAAGGACGCCCTCGGTGACAACGGCAGCGTGGGGCCTACCTGTCACGCTGCGGTCCATCACAGGAATCGCAACAATGTGCTAAAAACACAAAAGTATAGACGGACAGCCTTCTACCGCCCGCCTGCGACTCCCGGTGGACCATATTAGTCGCCTTTTACGATAGGCAGGGGATGCCGTGGTGGAATTCTCCAAATGCCCCCAACCCACAGTCCAATCTCTGCGAGTGCGCTATCTCGCAGAAAGAAGCAATGTGCACAGCTTGGCGTGCTAAGCATCGCAGTTTCTATGTGGCGTCTCTCATACATTGTCATAGTAATTGGCACGGCAAAACAACGCGACGTGAATGCTACGTCCAGCTCCGCTCCCTGTGTAGGGAAGCATTTAGAAAAAGCTATGATAGGATGATAAGGGGTGAACTGTGGTCAGCTTAACTCATTTTTGGGATGACCGGTATACTGAATCGAAGACTGGATTCTGGTTAATGGATTGTTATTTTGGGACAAAGGACGAGTAAATAAACCAAAATTAAGGTGTTTAAAAGGGACCAAATTATGACAGAGTGCAATGTCATGATAGGTTACAGTGAGTAAGAGATTTTGTATATATGGTATGTATTTTCATTACGATTTATGGTATAATATGAAAGTGACATTGATTGCCAAGTTAGTGCAGGTTAATGGGGCATTACACACCTTTATGGAAAGTCGGAAGGTATCCAAAAATGTACTAGTGACAGATAAATTTATTGTCGATTTTTGTATGTGGGAGAAGGAGCATAAAAGTTAAAGCACTGCAAATAAGAAGAAGAAAGAAAGAAGAAAGAAGCATTAAGAAGCATGTGTGGGTGATGGAATGCGGAACATATACTGTAGTGATGGATCTGTATGCAGTCAAAGGGGATGTAATGACTAAAATAAAAAACAAAGTGTGTTGTCGTGGTTTGGCAATTTGGAGAGAATGGATGATGGAAGGCTGACGAATTAGATAGTACCTATATAAGGCGAGTATGGATAGTACCCTAAAGTGGCAAGAATACATGAGGAGATTCATAAATATAGATGAAAACAAAGAAGTGTGTCAGAATAGTGCAAAGTAGTAATCTTTAGTCTCTACCTAACGCATTCAGAGGCAATATTATGTATGAATATATGTATTCATAATTTAATTTAACAAATTCCGAAAATACCGAAAATCCCGGTTGTTGTAAAATCAATACCGGTATTTATGAGTCCTTTTTTTGGTCCGGTATCCCGGTATTTTCGGGATCCGGGATCCCGGTTTGCGACCCCTAGCTGAAATATGTGCATTGGGCTTTTTTCAGGGCCCAAAAAATGCATAAATTAAACCTTTTCATTTTTTTCCTTTCGGTCATGAGGGGGGGGGTCCCTGCGTGACTTTTTTGTTGAAATGGTTGTTTAGGTTCTTTAGAGTAGCAAATTTTGAATCCACCCAGGGTGGTAAGAACTCGCACTACGCCGCTGACTCACCCAATTGCTTTTTCTATCAATTGCAAATGTGAACTAATCAGAACAAAGTTTTCTTTCATGCTTACAAATTACTTATTATGATTGGGTTATTCTTGTGTTTGGTCTGAAAATTTAAATTGGAATCATTTATTGAAAATGGCTGTTAGCTGCCGTCACTGCTACACTTAGTTTAGTTATAAGACTTTGTAAAGTAAATCTTTCTGTTGGCTTCTTGGTGTACTGTACAAAAAATGGAATGAAAATTGAGATTTTTTATTTTCATTCAATTGTTGAAGAAGTGCAATGTTTTTTGTTTAAATTCTACCTAGTGTAATTTATAAGACTGTTTTTTACAAAAGTAGAAATAAACTACTACTTGCTCATCTAGTGTTAAACTTGGTAACTTTGGAAAAAAACAATTTGCCCAGGCCCAGTCTGAGTTGCACCATATAGCACCCCATTATTTAGTTGCAGATCTTTAAATGCCCGAAGTATTAATACAACTGAATTGTATTTTAATTTATAAGCTCTAAATAAGTTAAATGATGATAACCTATAACTTAGACTTTGCTGTCATGTCTCGAAGACGCCTGAAGTTACTGAAGGCTGACATGAGGCAGCAGCATTGCTAATGCTGAAACACTTCCATGGCTCTGATATCCCCTGTAATTCAGCATTTATACCTCATTTACAACCAAATACTAACCCAGCCATTTCTTCCAGTGCGTCATTGTCAAGTTGAAGATGAACAAAGATCGCAAGGCCATCTTGGACCGCAGAGCGAAAGGCAGGCTGGCGGCCCTCGGCAAAGACAAGGGCAAATACACTGAGGAGACTGCCACTGCGATGGAGGCATCTTAAACTTATAGACTATAAGAACAATAAAAAAATTAAAACTCATCCATTTGTTTTATTTTCTGTGTGCGCATTTTACAATGTCATTTTTTCCTGGTTAAAAGCTCGTTATACATTTCTGCTGACAGAGAGCAAAAGAGCTATAGTATATTGACATAGTAGTATTGAACTAAGCATATTGTACTTCTTACTTCCATACCTAATACATGTTTATTTTGAGGTAGTATAAAATTAGTACTAATGTGCAAATTTCCACCCATGATCACAGTTTCAAAAAATTTCGTTAAATTGTGGGTCCACCTAAAATATTACTTCATTCTCCCTCGAACAAAAAAATCTAGTGTAACGGTAGTGACGTCAGCCAACGCCCCGCCAATGCCAAGCCGCCATATGGACGCTTCCCATTCGCCGAGCCTATGCAAACAATGGGGAGTGTGTCAATAAAAGCCTCGGCCATGCCATTTCTGTATGCATTTTCTGACAATTAAGGGCGCATTTACAAATTTCCGTAGTTTTGAGGTACCATTTATTGAATCAGGAGTTACGCTTATGAGGAGATCTTGGTATATAAATAAAGATTAAACATTCCTCTTTGCTTATAGCATATAGAAATTGTATGCTTCCATACAACATTATCACGTAAATACGTTTATTCTGGAGCAATAATCGCTGAAAATGACGAAAAATAGGGTCGGAATCGGAACCATTATACCTTAAACTAATGAATATTTTAATATAAAACCGAAACAATATGATGGCTTATATAGTCTTCTCGCTTTATGACTAATTATTTTCAAGTCAAATTAAATACTTTTCCAGTAAAGAGAAAAAATATAACCTGAATTGAATTTCTTCATACATTTTCCAATTTCGGGCTGTCATTCCGCGCTGAGACGCGGCCGAGGAAGCACGGGTGTACAACTTTTTTTCAAAAAATAAATACGTAATAAATTGATCGCGATGTCATTATACTACGAATAAAATAGTTGATACTATTTCAAATTATTATTTTTCAAAAAGCAAGTATGAAAATTTAATATTACAATAAGTCAATACAAATTTGATTTAATTAATGAAACATTCATTTATTTTAATGCAAATATTTAAATTTCATTATTAAAATGGCATAGTATTTTTATATTTACAAAATCGACAAGTTTTGCAGTATATGGTATTTACTATTTATCTATTTATAATTTTTAGTATCGGTGATTATTTATTTTTAAATTTTACTAGGTTTAGTTCGCGTTTTTGCCCGCGTTCAAAGCCTTTCCCGGTACAAAAATATCTAAACACTCAATACTACAGTACTACAGTTCAGCCACAACTACTCACTAGGCATGGCTGCTTTGGTGAGTAGCTGTGTCGTATTGTAGGTACCGAGGTGTCGGCTGTGTGTGCCATTGTGACAGTTGCCCGCTGGATACGGCTTAATATACGTTTGAGTTTTGCCCAGCCTGGAATGAGGAGCGCAGCGCTCTCAAAGCAGTCGTCAGAGGAGGCCTCCCGTTGCCGGCCGTGGTCGCTCCCATGGTCGGCAGTCAGGAGGTCTGGCGTGTGTTGGCTCACTTCTGCGAGATAGTCCTCTCGTAGAAGGAGAGTGCTGAGAGAGCTCTGGAACGCGAGGATTCCTCCCGCCGTCAGAGGAGACGTAGGAGGCGCCGGGTGGACGACTGACCGGCGTCTCCCACCCTGTGGATTGAAGGTGTTTGGAGAATTCCACCACGGTATCCCCTGCCTGTCGTAAAAGGCAACTAACAGTGGCCACCCGGGCGTCGCGGGCGGGTGCCGTCTCTAGCTTTGTCTTTTTAGCACATTGTTGCGACCCCCCTGATGGACAGCAGTGTGGCAGGTAGGCCTCACGCTGCCGTTGACGCCGAGAGCGCCGAGATGCACGGGGGCTCCTGAGCCTATATCTCACTTGCTTTACATGGATGATCTCAAGTTGTTTGCATCAAAACAAACAGAATTGATTGAGTCGTTAAAAATTACTGAAAGATGTAGCAAATAACTCAACATGGAGTTTTGTGTAGATAAATGTGCGGCTATCCATATGAAGCGAGGAGAGGTCGTGGTCTCTGGTGACATACAAGTCTTAGAGACTGTAAGACTTAGATCCCTTTCTGAGACGGAAACTTACAAATATCTGGGTATGCCTGAGGCACTGGGGATTATGAGTGCCGACGTAAAACAATCGCTGAATGACCGTTTCTTCGGCCGCCTGGCAAAAGTATTTAACAGTTTTTTGTCAGGTGGTAACAAGATTTGTGCTTTCAACGGTTGGGTTATGCCTGTACTCATGTACTCTTTTGGTATACTCAGAAAGAAAGACTCAGACTGAATTGGACGCCCTGGATCGAAAGTTCCGGACCCTACTGACTGCATATCGTATGCATCACCCACGGTGGTCAGTGATGAGGTTGTACATCCCGCGAAGATGCGGGGCTGAAGCTTACTTAATGGACTTGCATAACCGCGAGGTATGCAATCTCAGGAATTATTTCCTCCACAGCGAAGTAGGCATGTATAAGATTTTAGTCATGGTGGATAAGGGATTTATCTCACTTTCCTTGGCGAATGAGAACTGGCGAAAACCTATGGCGATGGGCGTTAGGGCACGCGATGTGATATGGAAGATCAAAGAACTATACGGTCGGTTCTATCGGGGCCTTGTCGTTTCTGCTCATGGGTTGATACCAGAGTCTCGACCAACACCTGCTGAAGCTCTCAATTGGTAGTTGGGTCAAGAGCCAGATGCAGAAAGTAGTACTTCTGGACACCGCAATGTCAATGTCTTTTTCTATCGCCAAGCAGCAGTGTGCATGCACTGTAGTATTTCGGTTTGAAGGACATTGTAACCAGTCTAACTACTGGACATAATAAGAGTTAACATCTTATGTATCAGGATGACGAGCGCAGTGAAATGCCACACAGTATTTTGTAACTCAACGTGCTGGATGGTATTGCTACTGTTTATGGGTGGTCGTATCGCATACCACACGCATTGTGAGGAGATTCCTCACTTTGTATCTCTGACTATCGGTAGCTTGGGTCTTGAGCCTCGCCATCGGAGGGTGATACACTTTTTTTATATTTTTATATGTATAACCTAATTATTATTTTTTATATATAAAAATGGTGGTAGGTCTCTCATTATGTAAGAGGCCGTCAGGGTGGGTACCACCGCAATGTCTATTTCTACCGCCAAGCAACAGTGTGCATGCACTGTTGTGTTTCGGTTTGAAGGACATTGTAGCCAGTATAACTACTGGACATAATGAGACTTAACATCTTATGTCTCAGGATGACGAGCGCAGTGGAATTCAACACAGTACTTTGTAAGTCAAGGTGCTGGATGGTGTTGCTACTGTTTATGGGTGGTCGTATCGCTTACCATCAGGCGAACGGCATGCTCGTCTCGTCATTCAATGCAATAAAAAAAAATGTCTATTACATGATGAAATTATAATAATTATTATTATTAAACATAATTGTAAACATTCGACAATTCCAAAAAAATAAATATGGATGAGTAAAATAACAACTTCAAGTATTAAGATTAGCTCGTTCAAATGGAAAATCTAGTTTAAATCGGTTTCGATGTGTGCGCGTGTAGCAAAGCGCGTTCTTGTCATTCAAATATCTAAAATCGAAGATGTCAAAAATGTAATAGCGTCCTTAAAAGGAATAAGTGAAACTCTGCCCGAATTTTATTCTGTCCGTTTCACTAGTGTGCAAATGTAGGTGTATCAAGTCTACTCAACCTCTGTCAAGGGGCGTAGCTACCGGTGTATCAACCGTATCAATGATGGCCCCTCTTAGCCCATATGCTAAGCGGTCACACTATAAGTTCGGGAGATTTTGTTTGTGCTACCGCTTAACACGTTAACCGGCTCACGTAACAACTGTGTTTTTTTGGAAGTTAATAGGCCGGATGCGGGGCGGCACAAACGGAGTGACCTGTACTAAGGAAACTACAAATCTGGCACTGGAGGGGCCAACAAATTCTGATATAGGGCCCCTCTATGGCAAGCTAGCTATGCCACTGCCCCAGTCTGTGGGAACAAAAGCTTGAACTTATGTTTATAGTTCTAAGCTGGTGTCAATTTAATCCTTAATGGTGCTGCCACACTGTTGTTTAAATATGTTTACAAACATTAGTAAACATTTGATCACAATGTTAAAAAACGCTTTCATCTTAGGTAATGTGAGTAAACATTTCTAAACAAAATTGTTAGTTGACAAATTGTAATAAATAAAACATTTTTTATCATTTGTTTGTATACATGTTATGAATGTAATGTTATAAATGTTATGAATGTAATGTTATAAATGCTATGAAAGTTATGTTATAAATCTTTGTAAACATTTTCCATCAATGTAGAAGCACTCAAAACATCTAACAATTACTGTTTGAAAATGTTAACAAACATTAGTAAGCATTTTCTAAAAAAAACATTTGATCATAATGTTGGAAAAATTTTCATGTTAGGTTATGTTAGTAAACATTTCTAAACAAAATTGTTAGTTGACAAATTGTAATAAATAAAACATGTTTTATTATTTCTTTGTATAAATGTTATATATAATGTTATAAATTTTATGAACGTAATGTTAGAAATGTTCTGAATGTAATGTTATAAACCTTTTCCATCAGTGTAGGGACACTCAAAAATCTAACATTTGTTAGTAAATGTAAGTATTACTGTTTGTAAACATTTTTAAACAGCAGTGTGGCAGTACCATTACTTCAGAGAAAGTGAGAAAAGAGGCCTAATTGAAATTATACGGACACAACAGTCATTCGTACAAATCCAGGGTCGGCTTTGTACGATGCCACAGGCAGACAAACAGATACACACCTTACAACTTATAACACCCCTCTTTTTGAGTCGGGGATTAAATACGTACATATATACATAGTGGTCGACCATAATGGTTTCCTTGGCCTTTTTTGGCTAATGACCATGGTGAAAAATATTAGTTTAGGTCTCAGATAATTTTATAAAATGAATAAAAGAAATAACCTAACTTCATGTTGCGCTCCACGATGCCAAATAAAGGAACAGCCAACAGGTGGCGCAACTTAATGAAGACTAAGATTACTCCATGTTCAGAGGATCACAACCCGCAGCAATGAGGAAAACTTTACGAGAAGAAGGAAAAGAAAAATCTTTATGCAGTTACACAGTTTAATATCAAAAAATGTATGAGAAAGTGAGCACCTCATTCATTTTTTTCCACTCATAATGTCTAGCCAGTCGCGCGAAGACTTACAATAAGGGTGATTATAATTACTAGTAACGTTACAAAATTAAACCCTACCTACACTCACTTCCTTCAATAAAACACGAAGTGGAAATTCGTGGGTAATAATATGCAGGACAGTATGGTAAGTATAAAAAAAATGCTTCTCTAGGTTGTAGTAAATTAGCTAAGTAAATTGTAGCTGTATTCTAATGATTTTTTTCATACCCATGGAATTAATTATCTTTTAAAAACAATAATAAAAATAACAAACAAGTATATTGATATTAGAAGGCTGAAGATTTGCCGTCAATCATAGGAACGTGAAAGATTGGAGATCAGCTGCATTGATACTGTTTTTTTCCTTAGGATAAAGGTAAAATTTTAGTCAAGTTTGTGAGTAAATAATGTGAATCCACATCTGATGTCATTGTACTCCATAATATAAAAAACACTGTTTTATGACTTAGTGGAAAGGGTCAGTGAAAATTATTACCATTATTATTGCCATCTGAATCCGTATCTGATATTAATAGGGTAGTTGAGTACTTTTTCTAAAATACATTCATCAAAAATTTATGCTATCCAAAATCTCACAGAAAAAGAATTTTCAAAATGAGCCCAATAATAAGTTAAGTATAAAGCTTTTAAATTTGGTGGGAAGGGAAGTTGTCAAATAACGGGAGTATCAGACTGTGACGTCACAAAGTGTCACTAACCATAACACTGCGTGCGTGCGAAAGAGATAGCGCGATATCCCCGCCACGCCCCTACTTTTACTCACAACAATATTTATAACTGCTTTATTTTTCAACAAATTTCGATGCTAATTTCACAGAATAATTTCTTTTTCGTATAATTTTCTGTTACATTTAAAATAATGTAGGAAATCAATCATAGGATTGGGTACTTATATTATCATTTTATAAAACTCCAATACTTTGCAATTTTAGGTTATGTTTCATGTGGCTCTTGTTTGTGAGAAGTCTACCATTCACTATTAAACCTTCACTACACTACTCACGAAGTTACTACGACGAAGTTGACCGAAGTCTGTGACTACAATCGTGCATACCTCCTATATAACTTTATCACATTAAAACTTCGGGAAGCTTAGACAGTAGCGTAGCGTGGGTTCTTGTGTCCCGGGCGGACCCAAATTCACCACAAAAAGGTAATATCAATAAATAAAGGTCACGCGAGCACGACGCCAAGAGCGTCCCATAGACGCTACGCCACTGCTTAGAAACCTTTATCTTGGGCGCAGCAACCGACCGAGCGAAAGGCGAAGCGAATCGAAGTGCCTTACACTCTCATCCTCACTTAACTGATCAACTTCGCGAAAAAATTTCTTGTCAAACAAATAACCCCATGAATAGTAAAAGATTTTTAACACAGCAATTAGAAATAAAGATTACATACACAATGTGATACATATATTCAAACCGTATTGCACATGATGTGGGTATAATTATTAATTATTGCTATTTTGCATGATAAACAAACTTGACCTCTGGTACATGTGTTGTGAAATCACACCTACTATAGACACACATTCACACCGTCTCGAAAAAATATGAAATCAGTTTTGGAAATACAATTAAGCCAATACTCGAATTTGTTAATAAACAATTCATACTTCTTAGATGTTTTATGGTTTAGCTCAACATACTTTAGTAAATACTATCCAAAATGCTATTGCTTGAAATAACATATATATAATACATGTATTTTATTGAATGCTCTATGTAATGCTCATTACAAATCTTTTAAATTTGATATCAGTAAGTGCTACTTATCCCTCTATTATATTACTTAACATATATTTTTAGGAAACAGTTCGTACTATTCATCCAAAAAGTAAAAATTATCCAATCACAAGATGCAAAATTTTCAACATATATTTTCACATAAATTAGTGTTTTATGTTAATTTGTAATTCCAAAACCAATGTCTTATAAGAGTATACTTAATTAGGCATATCATAATCAAAAGCTGGCAATGATTGTTTTAACCTAAGCTGCTATTTGAGCTTTTTCTCGATTCTCCAAGTTAGCTAGTGACTGACACTTAAAATGTTTCTTTACATTGTTATTGAGATTTTCACGATTCCTTGCAATTTCTATTGCGTAAAACTGTACCCTAGCTACTAATATCGTATTTCGTTCTGAATAATCACCTTTACAGTCGGCTCGCATTAAGGTGCCAAAACTGTAGTCTTCAACAATGTTTTTAAACTTTTCGCAAAACACTCTCCACTTCGCTTTGTTCATGTTGTTTTTGATTTCGTTCTCATTGATGAATGCTACATCCATGTCGGGGAAGTCTTGTCTGAAGTGTGTGTAGATGAGATCATCATGCGGTGTCAATTGAAGCAATCTTGTATCTACCGAACATAGCATCTGAAAGAATATATTTCATAATGAAGCAAAAATACATGAAATTGTAGTTTTTAAGTTGTCACTCTCACAGGCTGTCTTAACTTTCATATCAAGTTCAAGTCAAAACTGTTTTCGTATTTTTTTAATAGTCTGGGTGAAATGATGTTACAGACAAAGTGAACACCAAGTGCAAACTAAACACAAAATTGGTTCTTACATTGAAATAAATGTCGCTGTGTTCCATGGCTTTAGCCGCCCACAAGTGTTCCAGCGTCTCATCATTTCCGAACTCTTCCGCAGGCCTCGACAGGACGTCCTGGGACATACAATAAAATATATTACATGTGCATATGGCAAAAAGGTTAGCTATGAATAAAACATTGGAAAAACATCGGATTATTTACAAATCAAAGACTACAATAAAAAGAAAAGACTATTCCATTTATATTGCTACACGTTTTTCATGCGTCCTAGACAAATATCGACACAATATTTCATTCGGCATCCAAACGTCAGTTTATTGCAGTCCTCGGGACTTTCGCGTTACGTTCGTAAAAACTCATCAATCTCACCATTTCGAAAACTATTTATAATCAATGTAACTTTAGCTGCAAACAACAGAGTTTATGTCTTTTTGCTAACTTTAAAACACGCACATCTGGATTCTGGAACTATGCAATGCTGTTTCCAAAAAGCATTATAAATTATAATGATAATACTACGGAAAGCCGTTTCATTCATATCACTTTTAATTTTAAGCATCATGTGTCAAATTCTGATTAATGAGAAAATGGATTTAAAATGTCATAATGCTGAAAATCGAACATGTGGGAATCTGGAACTCAAACTGACTATTTTTTTAATCTATTTATATAATGATTAGAGTGCGTTTCAAATTATATTACCGATGGCGTGATGTTGGCACCCCTGTCTGACATGATGGTGGGCTTTATGAAGACAACTATGCAGATTTTTTAATTTTATTAAGTTCTGAGGCGGAAACGTTAAGAAATGGTGAAAGACGAACGGCGTTGAAAGTGGAGAACCTGTGTGAGTGTGAAAAACGTAAAGAAACCACACTTATTCTTTTTTTAATGTGTTCAGGCTCGTGTTGCCGCCATTTCAGTTTAAAAAAATAGGATAATGTCTTTCCTTGAATAGAAATAAAAAACATATAAAAAATAATCTTATATATAAAATTCTCGTGTCACAATGTTCGTTCCCGTACTCCTCCGAAACGGCTGAACCGATTTTGGTGAAATTTTATATTCACACTTGGTAGGTCTGAGAATAGGTTGTTGAATTGGTTGTTAGGGACGACCCTGACGCGCCCCTGATCTAGCCGAAAAAGTGTCTGAGCCCCCTCAATAGGTTCCGAGATATTAACCATGCGAACTTTTACCCACTGCGTGCTGTTGCCCCGAATCCTACATCTATTAAATTTAGAGTAACTACACACTCTTTAGACGTACACTAAAACAAAAGTTCTAGTGGTGATCATTTGTGACGAATCCTCCTTAATAGTTATCTGAACTATAGTTCGTATGAATGATTCATATCTGTAAAATCACTCTGTAATATTTGAACCCATCGATAGGCTATTTAGATTTATTTCTGCACAATATCGCTTGACTGCAGAAATAGCCCTTGCGCGAGTAGGTACTTACAGAGCCACATTCTAGCCGACGAAATACCTACCCACCTAGTAATATACATAGGATCCTTTCCAAATTGTTTGTTACTAGCAGTTTGTTAGGAGATATCAAGATGTAATTAGATGTAGGTGTAGATTCGTAAATTTCGATGGAGCAAATTAAATAACTACAAGGAATCTGACCTCGGCACATAAGTGACTAGACTTTTGCTCGCGTCTCCGCCCGCGTGAATGAGTTTTTCCGGGATAAAAGTCCTGCTTTATATTTTCCCGGGATAAGAAGTAGCCTATGTTACTCGCTGATAGTGTAGCTTTATATTGGTAAAAGATTTTTATATAATAATATTAGGACATTATGTAGTCCGTTGGTTTATTCAATTAGAACAAAATTAACTTATTATGACGTTTTTTAATTAGAGTACACCCCGGTAGTCTAATACAAAACTACGAGGGTGTTAGGACATGATGATAATTTAGGAGATCAGATTGAGGATTTCGAAGACAAGAAAATACCTTGGCTCTGAAGATAATTTACTGGTGTCAGTCATTTGTAATTCCAATACATGTTCTCCTTTCCTTGTGAAGATTTTTTTTATATTTTTTTTTGAATTTCCTCTATAGTAGGTAGGGTACTAATTTTATTTTTAGACCCTAGTCTACACATTTAGATTTTGTAAAATATAGGCAGGTTTTGAGATTCTTTGGTAGGCGTCACCGATTCTTCGCTCAATCATTGAAATGAATGAATGAAATTTTCTAATGGCAATATTCTTATTTTGAATCTAAAACGCAAATTATAAAAGGGTTTTTAATATATAATCGATCATATGAAAATATCTTTGATATAGTTCGAAGTGGACGATAGCCAAGTTGGGAATGGAACGGTCTGGCGAAAAAATGTCCGGAGGTTCAAAACCCAAGGCACACCTCTGAGTTTTCAAAGTAACGTGTGTATTGTTTATCAATTATCCCTCATTGAACGGTGAAGGAATACATAATGAGGAAACCGACATACCTACTTGAGAATTCTCCATAAGAATCTCGAGAGTATGTAAAGTCTGCCAACCCGCACTAGGCCAGCGTGTATAATACAGGGCTGATTGCATTGCATTTCATAGTTCAAAAATACAAACATTCTTCTCTTTTGGACGGGTTTGAAAATTTTCTGATGTGAAATGCTTTGAAGAAATAACGTTGCAATGCAATTTTTTTTTATTGCTTTGAATGACGAGACGAGCATGCCGTTCGCTTGATGGTACGCGATACGATTTCTCGGAAACCTGTTAAAATTTGTAAAATACCTTGAAATATTTGTTTTGAATAATATTTACACATTTAACTAAATATTATTTATTTATAAAAAATACTTTCACATAATTCATGTTTTATCAGAAAGTTCGTTCGGCTAGTTCTTCATATACGTGTCTCTGCACTACAAGTCCGTTGCTATGATACGAATATCCGTTTGGCGGAACAAAATTATTGCTCTTGACACCTGTCTGTCAAAATCGGTCGGTCATCAATATTAAGATTATATAAAGTTACATACATACATACATACACACTCACGCCCTTATCCCATAGGGGTAGGCAGAGACTATTGAGTGCCACATGCTACGATCTTGACACACCTCTTGCGCTTCTTCCACATTCATAAAAGTATAAAGTTACGATCACAATTAACAAAAATAATGCTTTCACATGATAGAAAAAAACATGTTCTTATAAAGGACATGTCCAAAAACGGGCCTGAAATTTTAAACAAGACAATTTATATATATTTGGATAGAACTCCTGAAAACTAACCTTTTGCACTAAATCGTTTAATTTTAAGGACCTCCGATTACGAGATTTATGTAATTTTGTTTGGCTTGAAAACTACACTTAATATGAACGTTTTTAAAAAAGTTGGTTATGAATGGAGGGGTCTAAAAATAATTTTTTAATGGACTTAAATTCCATATTTTGCCCTTTTAATATCCCTAAAGTTTGAGCCTTGTTAGATTTTGAGGCCCAGCACTCATACAAAAAGTGGACATCTCCTTTAAAGCTTCACTGGTCGCCTTTTACACAATAACACAGCAAAAACCACAATTGCTGTGGAGTATCGCTTAATGTCACTATCGTATAATGTGATGACAGCGATCGCAAGTCACATAGGTTTTAATAAAAGTTTATGACCAACTGCGCATGCATTACCAACGAAGGATTCACCTAGTCATGCCATCTCCTGTTAAATGCTAAATGCTCTAAGGGTTTAGTAGATAAACATACTAAATTTTATTAACAAAAATTTCAAAATTTGTTGTATTTCAAGATAACACATTTTGTGTGATGTAGCAGCACTGCATATACATCGCTGCCAACATCATGCCATCGGAACTTAAAGTTGAAACGCACTCTACTATTCATTTTGTTTTGCATTACTTACGGCTAGAGATGGGTAATGGGTAAAAACCCAATCTTCCCACCTGGGAAAAAACCCGGGAAATTGGGTTTTTACACGGTTTTTTCCCATAAACACCCATTTTGCGGAAAAAAATGTCTTTTATCGATTATATAATGCCAAAAAGTGGTGTGAATTATAAGTTGTACAAATATAAGCCTGAATTCAAAATCCAATATTTTTTACATAATTTAGAATACAAACATAGGTATGTGTAAGCTAGTTTCCTGTATAAAAATATATATTTTTCCGTCTTCTTTTTTTTATGGCATTGAATGACTAGACGAGCATGCCGTTCGCCTGATGGTAAGCGATACGACCACCCATAAACAGTAGCAACACCGTCATATTGCGGTGGTACCCACCCAGGTGGACTCTTACATATGAGATTTTTTTTTGTTTTCGCGAAGATAGTGACTTATTACTACCGCCCGGCTGGTCGGTAGTAATAAGTAATAACCCAATATAACCGCTCAGTTACCCCCCTTGAAGACTTTCAAGAGGGGCGACTGAGCGGTTATATTGGGTTCACCGTGCCTTACGACCCGGCGGTGAGCCGCCCGGAGAGATGCAACCATCGAGCGACCGCCGGGCCGAGTCCCTAACCTATGTACAACGCACGGCATACGAACCAAAACTCCACGGTGGCTATCTTCGGCGCATTAGGGACGGCTGCGGGCTTCCACTGACGGAGGTGTCTAAGTCGTCGTCCACAGCCGCCCCTGCGCGGTGCCACCTAGTGCGGCCCGTCTCCTATTGTGGGGGGGGGCTCAGAAGCCCCCACGCACCGAAGGACGCCCTCGGCGTCAACGGCAGCGTGAGGCCTACCAGCCACGCTGCCGTCCATCACAGGGATCGCAACAGTGTGCTTATAAGAACACAAAATTTAAGACGGACAGCCCCCTGCCGCGCGCCTGCGACCCCGGTGACCCCTATTAGTCGTCTTTTACAACAGGCAGGGGATACCGTGGTGGAATTCTCCAAACGCCCCCAATCCACAGGGCGGAAGACGCCGGTCAGTCATCCACCCGGCGCCTCCTACGTCTCGTCTGGCGGCGGGAGGTATCTCCGCGCCTCCGATCCCTCTCGGCACTCTCCTTCCGCGAGAGGCCCACCTTACAGAAATCCGGCCAACAAACAAGCCGCCTCGAAAGAGACCGTGCGGGACGCCCTGATCACCCGCTGCGCCAAAGCTCTCTATGGAGTGCGCAGGAGGGCGACGCAGGAGCGGTTCAGGGAGTCAGCCCAAACGGGGCTGCCATATAGGGCCATGGACCGCACGACTCCGTGATATAACCTCCGGCGAGGGATACCAGGACCTTCCAGGTTGGACATATGAGAAACCTACCACCAGTAAAAAGTTGTGCACGGTGCGGCTCAATTCGAACAGCAACTTTGCTGAATGCTGTGGAAGCACATATTCCTTTCCACTACGCTAATACAGGGATTTCATTTATTTTAATATATAAACAATATCATTCTTAATGTTTTGTATTTTTCTGACCTTTTAAAGTGCCAAAACTTCGGCTGAAGATACTAAACTATTCCACCCTGTGTTAAATTTAAGCTTATTTTTAACATTATTTGTTAGGTCTGAAACATTAATATATTATTGTATCTAATTTAAAAATATATTTCGAACGAAATAGGTAATTTACATCAAATTATAAGGCTTATTGTAATGTATCAATATTTACTTTTAATAATTTTAATAGTTTTAATTTTCTTCGTATAATAAATCCAGTTCACAAGCTGATCGTTGTCAGTAAATTCAAGCCAAGGTCGTTAAGGTTATAACAGGATCAGACCGCAGTGTAAAAATTCCGGGTCGTAAATAAAAACAAACTTTCACAGAACATACTCTCTAACCATCGAGATGAACTAAAGTAAACTAAGGGATGCGCGAATAACTGCGGGTTCACTGCGCATCCCATAATGTCCTGCCTTAAGACATGTGGCCAATACCTGCTTCATGTTTCAATTCCAGAAATCTTAAATAATTAGTTTTTTCCCGGCCAAAATTCACAATGGGTGGAAAAAAATGGGTATAAATGGGGTTTTTTTCCCAGTCCTGGGTTTTTCCAGGGAGATTACCCATCTATACTTACGGCCGGTCTCCACAACTTTAACATTTAACTGGAGTTTGCTATCTTCAATGCTAAATGCTCTAAGACACTGACCTCCACAGCTGACCTCTATTATACTAGTACGCGTACTAGTATAATAGAGGTCAGTGCTCTAAGACCTCTAGTGACTAGTGAGTGCACCCGCCGAAGCGTTTTATTTTTGCATTAAGTGCTAGTAAAGTTATGTTTTTAAAAAATATTATTGAGTACTTTTATATTTTCAAATATATATTTTATTTTAATATTTTATATTAGATTTTATGTAAAGCAATTGAAATAACATACTGCATAGATTATTATAATAATAAATTAATAGCGTTCTATTCATCTTTGGCAAAAACGAAACAGACCAATGACAGTAATCAATTCGACCCTCCGATAGATAAGATAAGGTAAAGATATAGTATTCCAGTATACCTATCTATCTTAGTTTACAGAATCACAGATAACCACCAAAAGTAATCATTTTAACTGTTTGTTATCGGTTAGTAAGTTATTGTGATCAGTCGTTAGTTATTTATTTGCACCTTAGATTTATTTTTGTCATTATCATTATATATTATTTTTTTATATTTAATTACAAAGAAAAAAAATCTTTCAGTAATATAGGTAGTCCCAGAATTACAGTCAAAATATCAAATCCCTTCGCGTCGCGTTATATTTACTTGATTTTACTATCCTCAATCCTGCAACTGATGATATCTAGCAACCAAAGATATATTGGATTGGCTATATGTATAATTGGATATTTTTGTTTACTCAACATTGACTTTGTACAGTTGATAATCACAAAAAATAGCCCATTACAAAAACGCGTCATTACGAATGTTTGTAAATAATCTTTGAATTTCTACGTAGAAAAATACAATGTTTTGGGACCTAGCTATGCTAGCAGGCTTACCAACTTAGGGTTTTTAGCCCTAAATTTAGGGCTGAAATATGTGCAGTGGGCTTTTTTCAGGGCCCAAAAAAAATTAGGGCTGTTTTTAGGGCCATAAAAATGTTTTTATGTGTTACTGTTTGACTGACCAAAAAAAATAAAAAGAGGCGAAACGTTCAAGTTCTTACACAAAGTATAATGTTATAATGCCAAATGCACACTGCTGCCGAACCTGCACGAGTCATCTCAAATCCGAGAATGTGAATCTGGCATAATAATCTGTGCAGTGGGCACGCCATCAAAGATACGCCATCCTACGGCGGCAAACACAACATGATTTGTTTACAATTATTGACAATGTAGATCTTTAATACACGTTTTAAAATTATTAAACTAAGTTGGTTTTTTATTTACCTTAATAAAACAGGGTACTTATTTAAATAATATTCTTCAATAGTTATACACATTGGGTATACACTACACCGTAAAAATTATCATTGACAGCACAGGGCTTTTTTTGGGGTTTTTGATTTTTCATTTAGGGTTATTTGGGGATATTTCATCTTGACTTTAAGGCTATTTTTTTTAGGAGTTGGTAGCCCTGTATGCTACTGGCACTTTGACAGTTGCCAACCCCATTTTTATTTTGTAAAACCCACAGAAATATAGTAAAACCAATAAACTACGGAGTACGAAACGTCTGAGAAGAAATTACAAAACAATAACCATAGATTCTTTGGATTGAGTTACTATTGAAGCTCTCTTTCTACAACACTTTGTACAAGCATATTAATTTTAATGGTTTCAACCCTCCCCCCCTTTTTTTTTGTTTGTGGCACTTGTGTTCATATTTTGCCAATGTCAAGTTTGGGTTGTCTTTTTTATTATCTGTAGTATGTCGAAGTAAAGCAGTGGCTACCTTACCAAGACTTTATCGAGGAGTTTTGGCGGCAACAAAAAAAACACTTGATTAGCACGATTATTTCAATTCACTTCATTTAGCTCTTTGATAGAACTATATTGGATAAAATACCACCATAATTATGCAATATAACACTAAGTATCACCAAAATAAAGAATTAAAACAAGAGCACCTCATGACACTTCCAAGTTCCCGCCAAAACTCCCTCCCCCACTTTAATCCTAATGCTGAGTTTAGACTAGCAAGTTCTCTCAGCAATATGTTGCGCAATAACTTTCAGAAGCGTTTACACTAGCGGCAATATTTCTTTATCAACACGCTTTTTCAAGTCATCCACCAAGTTAACTTGCGCAACTTCTTGCAAAACTGTTTACATTACTCGAGAAATATTTATTTCTTGCCATGTTTTTTTTTTCATAAAATTGAATGACAAGGCACGCAATCCTTTCGCCTTTATTTTAAGAATCTAATATAATGTTGTTTGGCAGATGATTGTAAATAAAATAATCGTCTTAAAAGTACCAACATGAAACAGAATTATGAATTATAAAGCACTGCGTGGCATACCGCCGTGCTCATCATCCTGAGTCATAAGATGTTAAGTCTTATGATGCCAAGTAATTACGTTGGCTACAATGTCCTTCAAACAGAAAGACAATAGTGCATGTATACTACTGCTGGGCGGCAAAAATAGACATATCGGTCAAACTACAAACTTATAACTTGACAGTATAGTGTTTGAGACCTTAGCTGCTTCAGAATGGAACAAATAAAAAAAAAGTTAGCTACTAGCTCAGCAAGTTGAAACTTTTATCTGCACGCAGAATAAACTGCAAGTTCTCGCGCAAGTTGCACAAATGGTGTTTACACATGCGACTTGCCAGAAGTCCTGCAAGCTTCAAAATGTTGCAGAAGTCAGCTTGCCGTGACTGTTTACACGGTAAAAATAGCTTGCGCAACATAACTTCTGCGAGTTTTCTTGCTCATGTAAACCCCGCTTAAGCTTCGATCCCATAGATCAAAGAGCATTATAATCACAGAATAAATAACTTCATAGAAAGAGTGTAAATTACACTCATATACTGATCCTTTTTTTTTAAATAGGGCAAAAGCATGGAAGAGACAGAGACAAATATTATGTTGTTAAGGACGGTTTGCGTACACTATACAAACATCAAATTGGCTACCTTTGGCTACCTTTACGATGCCGAATTAAAAAGCGAATGAATGTCAAATGTTACAATTTGCCAACGCGCCCACACAATTAGGTTACATTATACTTCCTTGCGGGCTTGTCAAATTTGTTTGCCTATTTTGTAATTTCTTTGTGAATTAATTTAATAATTTCGAGTTGCTATTGTGAGTGAGTTAAAGCCCAGCAAACAAACTATGTCCTGCGCTATTGTAGGATGCAAATCCCATTCTTCCCGAAAAGAAAATCAAGATGAAACCATCAGCTTCCATCGGTGAGTAGACACCAAACCAATAATATTTGTTAAAAACCTATACAGAAGTGCAAAAAGCCTAAGTAATTATACTTATTATTATGCTGTAGTCATATTATAATCGGCTGTGGGCCATTCGATTCAGTAATTTTTCAGTATTTTTCATTATTACCAATTTTCATAGTAATTTTCAATGGTGTTGTGCTGCATATTTTATCGATAACATAAATGTTAGTATTACGTAGTATACTGTTTTGCATAAAATGGCTTGTACTTTCAAAATATGGTATTGTAGTGGTAAAAGGCACTCAGTTAACGTGCGAGAGGGCTTAAGTCGGGAATACTAGTATATATTTTCATAGTGTGTATCATACAATATGTTATATTGCAGATTCCCCACAGATGATACCGTGAGGCAAAAATGGATCGGTGCTCTTGCTCGTACTAATTGGCAATGGAAAAAACAGCACCGTGTTTGCTCGAAACACTTCAATATTGAATGTTTTACTAACACGGAAAACTATAGAACCAGGAGATCGTTTTCCATTCACATCAACACTTTGTACCCTATTGCTTAAATATGATTTAAATAATTCAAGGGCTTTGCCATTAACCCCATAGTGGCTAAATGATCATACTTATATAACATGAATGATACCGCCGTGTTTTATTTTTAATGTCCCATTTTAAGTAGCTCTCTGTCAGACCCAGACCTCTTGGGTATCTACTTTAATGCTAAGGAAGTCAGAAAAGAACAGAGAATTACTGGCTTTCTCCGAAACGAAATTTCGGTCGATTTTCATTTGCTAATTACAGTGCTTTCCATTCGCTCCATAATTTCTAACAATTTTCTAAAAAATAATAATATAAATGCCAAACCATTTCAGTGTGAATGAAATTTAGAAAGGTATGAAAACCGCTGTAAATAGCAAGCGAAAATCGGACGTAATTTCATTTTGGAGAAATCCGGTATGCCCCAAGTTTCTTATAAAGTAACAGCCTCTTAACGAGAGCTTGTATGCACCCAGACCTCATTTGGTATTTTAATACCAAATTAAGGATTTCATATCTTTTATTTTTTTTTATCCCTTTATATAAAATAGCAATTTGTATAGATAGGTATTTGCAGTTGATTAATCGAAAAGTGTTGATTTTAGCACGTCTGTAAATTTATCATAGCCCATAAACAAACAGTATCTATCGATATCGATAAACTGTCACAAGGGGTCACAGCACAACTAAATTTCTTGATGTCTATGAGAGTGTACGCTCAAATGTCATAGCATTACTTCTATGAAGTTATTTATTCTGTGATTATAATACTACGGAAACCATAGATCCAACAAAATATATACTCTATTCTGTGATCTGTCTACCAGAGTTGCCAGATTAGGCGACTTTTCGCCATTTAGGCTACCTCGGAGGGTGTCGGGGCGACCAAAAACTGTGAATGGCGACTGGTCACCGTTTAGGCTACGCGAATGGCACTCAGGCGCCAATTTGGGCTACTTTGGAAAATTTGTGTTATAAACCTTGTTTTTGTCGGATTTGAGGATATTTTTAGCTTTGAGAGTACAAAACATGACAGAAATTGGAACTGGGGACCTCTTTTTTTTTTTTTTAGCTCCTTGCGTCGGCGGCTGGGGGTTTTTTTTTTTTTTTTGCACCTTTGCGTCGACGGCTGGGAGGTGTTTTTGCTCTTTCGCCTCTCCATATACGGTGCGGCGACTTGAGGCGACTTCATAATGATTTTTCGGCGACTTCATCCGTCAAACATCTGGCAACACTGCTGTCTACGTTCGTGTCTAGTTCGACTCAAATATTTTCAAATGTTAGTAGCAGTTACAAAAATGCATATAAAACTCAAATGTATTGAATCTATTTTTGAGTTCAAATTTAACAAATTACACAGTTTGTACGTCAATTATTTTACTGTAGTAATTTTTTTACTATTACCCTAAATAATAATAACAGGATTAAAAAAAAAATACGAACGCATTCTAAACTAAAATAAAAATAAAAAATCGAGACAGCACTATACAATTTAGCGTGACAAAAAGAGAAACACTTCTCGGAAAAATTCGTTTAAATCTCGTTTCGTCACAAGCTTTCATTGGCCGAAGTCGGAAGAGGGTGGCGCATGCGCGTTATGCCGACGCCATCTCTGAAACTACTGTGCCTATTATGTACTTGTTCTAGAGTAAAGTGAATGCTAATTCGTGGTTAAAAGTGCGAATACATCATGGAATTACGTGGTCGCGAGTGAGATTGTGTGATTTTCAGTTTTATCGGAGGACAGAGTGTAATGACGCGGTGAAGGTGTTCGGCGGGTGTCTTGCGGAAGTTTCTTGACTATAGCAACGCATTATTTTTTGCGGCTATCTCCGCCGCGGGCCGCCACTTTCGGATATTTCATGGGCCTTTGTCAACGCAACAGACAGTGGTAACTCTCAAATGGTTGATTTTCACCGCGGCACGTAGAAAGCGGGCTCGAGGCGGGCCGAGCGCTGCCCGCGTTCTTACGCGCGCGCTGCACATACCTAACTCTATTATATGAATTATTGTTGTGGGTCAAAGACATCGCGATGCGTTAACCTGCAACGGAAACAGCGTTATAAACGTGCGTTAACTTTGTGTTTCAGCTCGTGCTTGAGGACGCTGACGCGTTCGGAATGAATTCTGCTCTCAAACCGGTGCTACCACAGCCGGGGGTCCCTCAACCAGGCGGGCAGCCGAGCCCGGCTAAGGGTAACGTAGCCAGCGTTAACCATTCAGTGGGTCATCCTCAAGGAGCGCAGAATTCCCTCCATCACGGTACCAATAATCTGGTAGGGCAGAACTTGACGCACCACGCGCCGCCGCCGCCGCCGCCGCACGTGCCGGTGCCCCCTCACGCGGTGCCGTCTATGGCGCCAGTGTCCGCCAACATGGCTCAGATGGCACAGAACATGAGTCACCATGGCAACCTGTCTCACGTCACGCAAAACTCCGTCACATCCACAAACGTAGCCAGCCCTAGCAAAAGTACCCCTGGTGGACCTATTAGCCTAGTCCAAGAGAAGGCAAATGCTTCACAACCTCTAGCACTTACCCGCACCCCAGAAAAGAAGGAACCTGACTCCACTGGTCCCGCTAATGGCACTATTGACTCACCAAAGTCGGGAACCAATGTGCCAAGTGCATTGAAACCACAGAATCCAGAGACTAATAAAGACAAGCAGGATATTGCTAGGACCTCACCAAGTACGCCAAAACCACCTGAAAAGCCGTCTAGTACTACAAACACACCACAGAAAAGTGAGCCGGCCAACCCTGTGAGCCAGACTGACAGTCCAGCTCAGCCTAAGGTGGCCACAGCTAATGAGGCCCCTGAGAAGTCTCCTTCGAAACCTACTGAGCTTAAGCCGTCTCCGGCAGCTGATGTTGCACCAACACAAAGTGATAACAAACCTCCGGAAACTGCCAATGATACTCAGCTTCAAGAAAAGACACCCACGCCTTTGAAGCAAGATGTACCAGTAGCAGAAAGTGCTAAAACTGAATCCAAACCAGAAGAAAACAAGGAGGAACCTAAAGTAGAATCACAGGCGATAGAAGAGAGCAAAAAAGAGGAAGTGAAGCAAGACAAGCCAGAGCCAGCTCAGAAAGAAGAGAGTCCAGAGAAGTCTCCCAGTGCAGAGGAGAAAGTTGAGGAGAAAAAAGTAGAGCCAAAGCCTGTAAAAGTGGAGCCTAAACCAAAATCAACTTTGAAGTTGGCCACTGTCACCCCTCCCATGAGAAAGAGGAGACAAACCTCTCCTAGCAAAGCAACTGATGGATTGGGGTTGGCCAAAAAGGCCATTGATGGTGAAGGTACTCCAGACACAAGAACTAAGAGGAATAGAACTAAGGTCAGTAGTAAAGAAAGTTTTTAATAGTATAATAGCTCTATCATAAAGTTTTTTGAAGGGAAAACGAAATTTGCCAAATAATTTACAGTATGTCATATACTAGAACTTAATGGCATAAACACGTAAAAGATTTGTTTAAAATAAAAACTTTATTCACCAAAACTAATTTGAAACAAAAGTTCCCCGATGAGAGATTTTTTTTATCACAATATGCTTAGTATGTGTGGGCTATTCCTAACACAATGTCACTATATAAATTGGAAGAGGATATAGCTTGATAATATGGATAGTTAATAAAAATATATAGGTATTTTAATAAGAAATAAACATATGAAAACCTTAATTGAAACATATATTCAAATGTATTGCATATTCCTAACATCTTTTTGACTAAGGCAAAGTAGCCTGAGTTCTGCCACAATGAATATAATATTTTTTAATTCTTTACTCCCAAAATGAAGACTGAAATAATCTTCCATTCTTTATGGAAACATTGGCACTGATATTACATCAATATCAATATGGCGTAAATTATGAATGTTCTAAAAAGACAACATGTCTATCTATTATTAATAAATTAATAATAATTATATAACGTAAGAAAGAAGCGTAAAATCAATTTCTCGTACATCTATTAAAACTAGTATTTACAAATAACCTTTCTATGCATACCTGGCCAATAATAAAACTTTTTGTTTGGTTTCGACGAATGTCGATAGTCAATTTCGTCTGCTATGAAATACGCGGCAAAAGTAGTAAGTTTTGTAATGTTTAGTATTGAAAATGAGTAACTTTTATTATCAGGATCTAAGTCATATTTTTCTTAAAATCATTCGTCTTAATTGCTAGGTACCTATCGAAAATCAGAATAATTAAGATTTTGAAGTTCGAACCTATTTAAATTTTGAAGTCGTATTCTATTTATATCGTGATCTATGAAATTGTATTTCAATTAAAACACCAGAGTCTCCAATTAACATCTCATTACGAAATAATTTGCTTTAGATTAACTAATAAGCAACGCCGCGGGCCAAAGTGTACTTCTACGTTTATTATTAGAACAGCAGTGCTAAATAAAACAACGCAACAAAGTAATAAGCGCGTGCCCGCGCGTTCGGAAGAAAGTTCCGTTGAGCAAGTTTTCGCGCCATAATTACAGTTTCCGGTAGTCCGGCTTGGCATTATTCATTTTTAAAACTGTTAATATAATATGTTGGTCATTAAGAACGAACATATCTACTTCATAACAAAAAAAACATAATATTTCTCTAAGCTAAGCATTTTAACAGTTAGGTTTAGAAATTATGGCATAGTGACTTTAATTTCTTTGACTTCTAATTTTAAAGCTTTATACATAATATTATGTAATTTTTCTATGTCCGTTCTGAGTTTAATTTGTGGAAATTTACTTAATCTTAAGCCAGAAAAGAAAAGATGTATGTATATTTATGTAAATTTATTTATTTTATATTGCTATTATCTTGAATCATCCTCACAGGCGTATTTATACATTATTTGGCATTATTTAGGCAAATCAAATTCAACTTTGTGTGATTTATGAACAAAGTTTATTTTTTCATCGGCCTATAACTCAAATATTCGCAAGTGCCGCCATTACGTGTTTAAACAACGATAGTAAGATTAATAATGTTTGTTACAAAGCAAGTAATGTAAAAAAGAAATTGCAAATGTTTAGGAAATTATGATTCTTCACGTTAACATACGTCATACATACAATTATCTGTGGCAAGCTCAATGTTAAATATATCGCTATAATATGACTTGTTGAAAACAACAATTTTACGTAAATGTCTCCACTGTGCAGAGTATCAGAGCACAGTCGAGACATATTTTTCGTGGTAGTTATAAATCCGTACATTAGTTAAAAAGAACAATGAAAGTTCGAATTTGGAACATCAATAAAATAACGTTTTTTATTTAAAGTTAAAGTTATCTGTATCTATAATATCTTCATAGATAATATGGTAATACTTTTAATCTAGATGTATTATTTTCATATTGCGCCGTGTTAGAAATTCGGTCACGCCTAATTTTCACGAAACCAAGACAAAGAAAAACAGCAGACACAAAATTAACAACAAAAAGTTCTCATTAGAACTTTTCTGTGTTATCGATTAAGTCCAATGTTTTAATGTTATAAAATAACATAACCTTGATTTTTAACACGCTTTTATTAACTTCAGACGTATTTTTGTATGTATCTATGTAACGGAAACATTATTTTGACACCCTACAAAACGTCGGATTAAATCGAAATTTGGCATACTTATCAAGGACCGATGACAATTCAATATTTTAAACTATAACACGCTTTTATAGAAAATCCTACTAAAAAAATGAATATATTCGTAATATATACATGGGGGTCTTGCCACTACGGTATAGCTCTACAGCTTATCTCAGGGCGCAGACGAAGTGTGCTCTCCCTACGGTATAGCCAAAGTTTACCACAGAGCGCAGTCGTAATGGTAGGTCTCTCATATGTAAGAGTCTGGGTGGGTACCACCGAAATGTCTATTTCTACCGCCAAGCAGCAGTGTGCATGCACTGTTGTGTTTCAGTTTCAAGGACATTGTAGCCAGTGTAACTACTGAACATAATGAGACTTAACATCTTCTCAGGGTGACGAGCGCAGTGGAATGCCACACAGTACTTTGTAACTCAAGGTGCTGGATGGTGTTGCTACTGTTTATGGGTGGTCGTATCGCTTACCATCAGGCGAACGGCATGCTCGTCTCGTCATTCAATGCCATAAAAAAAGAAACATATTCAATTATACCAATCTTAATTACGTAAGACCAGGTAGTATGGTCGAAAGACTATATATAGCCTGTCCTCAGGACGAAAAAAAGTAAAAAAAAACAATCTTAAATATTTTGCAATTTGCTAAAATATTTCGAATTTGTGTGAAATTATAACATATCATTTATGTTGGTCGATTGCGACGCTTGATAGGAGGATTGGAGTCTGGAATTTGTGCCCGATATGGCGAAAGGTTCGCCTCCTATCACACCATGGAACGGAATACGCACGGCAAAAAGTGGGTGCACTAGTTGCGCCTCTACCTACCCCTTCGGGGATAAAAGGCGTGTGTATGCGTATATTTCAAAGCACTAAAGGGCGAGATATCTGAAGACAAGCCTTGTGCTGAACATCAAGAGAGCAATCATGCCTCGTTATGTAGATTGCATAAAACACAAGTCACAACTATACTTATAGGTTTTGATTAATTACATACCTAGATAGACACTGAACGTTTCAAACGTGTCGAAAAAAATAGAGGCGAACCGTTCCCCATTAAACGAGTTCGAGTGAATAATTTTTTGTTGTTTTTCATGGATATAATTATCTCCCAGTTTTAATAGAAACCATGTAATAACTGGTATCATTATGCGCGCACACAAGGATACGCAGAATGATGCAGCGATAGCGTGTGACACAGCTGTCACGCATACTAGCTTAAGAAAAGTTGGCCTGTTTGTTTTAGTTTAATTGCAGCGCGTCACTCTATCTAGGTATGTAATTAATCAAAGCTTGTAGGCACTCAAATGCCTACCGAGTCATATGAAAACCTCGTAAGAATTTGTCTTCAATGTTGATACAAGTAATGTATTGAGATGACCTCGCCTAAATGATCTAATACACGCGAAAATCCTGTATTAGAAGGATACTAATGCATTCACAACAATATGAAGGATCATATTGTTAGATCATAGCATCTGTGAAAGTATTGGCATAAAACGATAGATGTCGCTGTATTGAAGTTGTGCGTAGTTAATGTAAACAAAAACATCAGCGATTTATTTCGCGATAAAGTAATGACTAACACACGAACCTAATTTTATTCGGAGTAAATTTTGTGTTTCGTCAATAAAAATGGGCAAATAAAAATAAAAGAGTAACTGTGACTACTAACTAATATATTTTTTTAATTTCACAGCATAACTATGTTCTGTATGGTATGCTTCAAAACTGTTATATAATATCTGTTAAACTGCAATGACAAGATTTTTTCAAAGTAACAAAAGAAAATACATGACCTACGTTCAGCAGTGGACATCATGTGGCTGATCTTGATGAAATGAATATTGGGTAAAATTTTGAAAGAAAAGAAAGGTCTTTGTTATTGGAATAAAAATTTACATAAACAAGCCATCATATCAAATCATAGCTATCATAATATATTAACAGCTATATCAGCAGTTCAGGCTTAGGCAGTCTGCTGCTGGTTAAAGAGTCCTTTTATACACATACCGTATCCATTTCAGGTGCAACTGTACCAGTCTCCGACTCCTGAGCTGGCGATGGCCACTAAACTGTCCGCGTCAGCCGGTCGCTCTACGCCGACCAAACCCAACGATGATAAACTCATCGTGTTCTATAAGTAAGTCACGTGATTTTGTTTTTAGTTGAAACCCCAGCTTGAAAAAACTCATCCAAAAAAATGACGATTATCGCCATGCAGTCTTAGAAGTGACATAGAAATTCTGCTATACACAAAGAAAATACAAAGTATGAAGTAAACAGTGTCGGAACTTTACAAATGAATTGACAATGGTCAAACAAGCCTGTATCGTGGGGCCCCTGTGATCACTCAGGGGTTCTTTCAACCACACTTACACAATAATGTCTTTCTTTGGTAACATAATATGTTAAGTGTCATTTATGACACCCAATTATTTAACTGACTGCAGTAATCTTAGCCGCGTTTCCATTTCCCAAACAGACTGCAAGTTGCACCATGCGACTCGCTTGAGCTGCAGCTTGAGTAGTGGAAACTGAAATGCAACTTAAATGCAGGTTGTTTTGAACTTACATATAAATGTGACGTCATATCTGCATGCAACTACGTGCATAGTGGAAACGAGGCTACACCAACGCTTACGCACTGGTTGCAGAAACAAACAAAGCCATTATGCCAGAGACGCTTCTACGACTTACAAGAGCCAACTTAATCCTACCAAACTTGCCAAACTTGGTTATAACTTTAACTTTGCCGATAGGAACGAATACCTAGCAGTCCGTAACGCAGAGGGCGGTTTCTACGTGTGCCAAGCGATGCAGAATGTGTACCGCACGACGCGCAAGATCAAGATCCGTTGGCTGTCACAGGACAAGACCGCGGATCCGTCTGGGGAGACATACAAACCTGACTTCTATGATGTTACGGGTGAGTAATGAAATAAATTATACGAGTCCATAAAATGGTTAACGCACGCATGCTCACGCCTTTTATCCCCGAAGGAGTAGGCAGAGGCGCAACTAGTGCACCCACTTTTCAATTTCGAAGCACGCTGGACATGCGGAGGGCCCTTTGTGTATAGAAAAATTGAAATATTTCCAATATTGTAAACGCATCTGGAAGTTATTGCGTAATATTATATTGATGCTAGTCTAAACTTAGCGTAGGATACGGAGTCATGAGTATTAATAGTGATGAGAATGAGCAGTGCTGTAACTATCGCTTTATGTGCCCGGTGCGAGTTTCTATAACTGCGCCAATGTATGACCTAAAACTTGGTCCTGGTCTGATCATTCTGCGCCCTGTGCCTGGGCACCGCTGGCACTGTGTATTCATAGTGTGTAAGATGTCCGGAGGTAATTATCAATAGTAGTCAAATCCATTTTATGCCAAATTGAGAAAAGAGAACTTTTCTATGCCATCATGATTTATCATGAAAGTATTTTTTACAGTTTTAAGAGCTAGATTTGGCTAGCTTTGACCGTTATAAGGCAATAAAGAATTCGGTACAGAAAAATGTCATGTATTTACTTTTTATAGTCCACTAACATTGCGCGCGGCCCCGCCCGCGTGGAAAAGTTTTTCCGGGATAAAAAGTAGCCTATAGCATTCAGGAGTAATGTAACTTCCTATTAGTGAAAGAATTTACAAAATCGGTCCAGTAGTTCCTGAGATTAGCGCGTTCAAACAAACAAACTCTTCAGCTTTATAATATTAGTATAGATTAATTTGTATTTGACTACTATTGAAAATGAGGTCCTGATGTGATGTGATGTGATGTGAGGTGATGTGTGTGTGTAGACATGGAGTGCGTGCTGACGACGCTGTCGCTGTCGCGCGCGGCGGGCGGCGGCGGCGCGCAGCTGCTCCGCGCGGGCGAGGCGGCGCGCGCCACCTCCATCCTGCAGCGCGCCCTCCGCGCCGAGCGCGGCTCCGACTCCGCCCAGCACCACCCGCTCACTGAGGAACACCCCGACGGACGTCAGTACACACCACCACCACACACTAACACCAATAACAGCGCGGGGGGACATTAGTCGCGGGCCGAGGCACACAGTTCAGTGTGTATACCTCTTGATTGTAAAACACATTGAGGCCTAAAAGGGCTCGCGAACATTTCCTGGCACCCTCTCTTTCCGCCCATCCCGGGAACCTTCCTCCCGTCCCCCACCTTTCCTTCCATATTCCTCTCCCACGTCCTCTCCAGGCCCCTGCAGTCGTCAAGCTGGGGGACTCCAGTATCCCATTCGCAGGTTTCCTCCGGTGTTGACTGCAGGATCGCCTATCCAAAAAAAAACACCAATAACAACACATCGCACATTTAGGACGAAAACGACACAATTCACAAAAATCGAAAATTGAGTTATCGTCATAAAATTACTTAAAACAAAATTTTCAATACAACAATAGTTCAAATTACGTCATATTCAAGCGAGAAAAGGACAAAACTATTATATCGGTCCCTATTTTATTATATTTTCATAAAAAAGGGGCCAGTTTTAAGTTATTTTATGCCAATAACACAATTTTAGATTTTTTTGAATTGCGTCGTTTTCGTCCTAAAGGTACGACATGCGTCATTATGTAACTAATACTACAAATAATACTTTTATATTTCCATGTTACTTGAAATGTCAGCAGGGTAGTTAATCACACTAGACACGAGTAATTCGTGAATTTATTAATTCTGCTATTATATAATATGTTAAAAACTAAAAACTATGCAATCACGATCTAGATGAATGTGATGAACTTTACCGTACAAAGGCTTCAGGTCCTTTTGCGGTGTTCTCTTGCCTAAATGTAAGTTCATCGCACCAACCGCCACATAGCGAGGAACCGTATCACTGCGTAATAAGATTTACAATCCCGTGCCGTTGTGGCAGAGACAAACAGGAATGTGACCTGCAAGTTGAGTTTCGATAATTCCAATCTTCTTATTAAGCAGAGGAATGTACCAAATGTTGAACATTTAGTCATACATAATATCGAAGATCAGATTATTCTGTGTTATCAATAATCGGTATTGAAACGGTAAAAATACTCCAAAATAACCAATTGTGATTTTTTCATTCATCTGTTTATTTCTCATCTTAAATGTCATGCCATTACAAATTACCACCACAGTATTAGTATTCATACAATATGTTATCGTGTGTTTGCGAAAAAACATGTAGAACTCATACTTATTATTAAATACACTCAAAAATGTATTGTTAAAATTGTAAACAAATTATTTATCTGCTTCAAAAACGTGTTAACATATCTTTCCCAATCATTACACGACTAACGATAAAATAGTACCATCTAAGTGGAACCGTGAATTATTTGGAGTGGTCGGACTCTAAAGAATTTGATGTAAAAGTTCCAAAAAAAGCAAATTTAAAAGCTATTGATTACATATATTCCTAAGAAAAAATATTGATAACATATTGTATGAACTACTGTAATACTCAATCGAGTAAAAAAAAATAATGGTAATCGTTTTTGTTCAGTGGATCTATCGCTATACACAGACGAATCACAGCTGGAGAAGAAGTCTCGCAAGCGGAATAGCTCGAAGTCTTCGCCGCGGAACAAACAGGACCACTCTGAGGACGCTGCCGTAAGTTTTGCCTATTATTTGCATCATTAAGCCTAATAAGACTAGAATAAAGCCAATAAACCTTAATCTTAGGAAATAGAACCCAAAGAAGCCTTAACCACGGCCATGGTAAAACAACATAAGTCGAGGATAGATTTACTAATAACCTCTGAAAGATTTTTTTTTGAACATTCTAAATATTTTATGAGATGGTTATTTTTGGATAATTAGTTTTTGAAAAACCATGAAATTGCGAGTGTAAATTGTGTTTTTAAATAGTAAAATTAATTCCAAACTGAAATAATTACTGTCGATTGTTCCAGAATGACGCGCCGACGCCGAAAAAGGCGCGAACGACGCCAAAGCGCAGTCCCAAAAGCGCGCGCAAAACTAAAACTCCGCCCGCGCAGAGTAAAACAAACAATAAGCGAAAGTCGTCAGGTAGTACGCCCGTAGTGGCGACCACAAGCAAGGTAGGCATAGTACAACGGATATATAGAAATGTACGTATCCGCAACCACCAACCATTACATTCATGTCAGGCGAGTGAGTACGTGTGCGTTACTGCGTCTGTCGCCCTCTCGCTCGTGCCGAAGCATGTGCGTATGAGCGCGAGCGAGACGACGATATGTCCTTTGAACTAATTCAAACTTATTCTATTTTATACAATGTCAAGCAGCCATGATAAGCCGCCATTTTGTGTCAGTGTGACGTATATAGGAACACAAAATGGCGTCCGAGTTCAAGGACAAGGCGTATTATAGTATTTGGTTCATTAAGGTTTCTTAGTTAGAAAGAATGAATTACAAAAAATATTGATGGTTTATTTTATCGGTGCATGCAGTACAGTCCACAGGTCATAGTGCAGTTGACACTATGTGGCACTGTTACAGTCTATAACAGATATCTTATTATTTGGGTAAAGGTATATAATTTTTTATTACATCTCATTCATGCATTGGAGCCCATCAATAGATTATACCTATCGTATTTCGTCGAAAATAATTAGGTGAGGGATGCATGTAAATGCACGGCGAATAAAACTTGCCTTTTAGGTTAGCTGCTATCAAAATTGCCCCAAAATTGAGTTTTACAATATAATTTTACGTCAAAAACATATGACTTCACTGCTAAAATTTACCGTAATTTATCTCTTATTTTCATAAATAAAAACTTAACACGCAGTCTTTATGGGAATCATTTCTGTCTCTATTAGATTAGTCTATTAGGTCTCTAATAGTGATGTAACGAATTGAGAAATGGAAGGGTGCGTCTAGATTAAAAATGGCGCGGTATTCTTATTACTTCACAGCGCGCAGGCGCAGTTATACTGTTTTTATACCACATGTTATATAGTAAATAATCGCACATTGGTCAGTCCGTGTTTGACAGAATACCATTATCAAGTTAAATTGTACATTTTAATCATCAGTCTGGATAATATACTTATTTATTTATTTATTTATGCACTTCATATACAATCAATGTACATAGGCGGACTTAATGCCGTAGGCATTCTCTACCAGTCAACCTTAGGGTTGTTACATGTATGACCCGATGGTGTGTATGGTGTATGGTGTAGCAGAAGTGGGTGGAATAAAACGGTACACAGACTTTAAATTCATATATTGTGTTCACTTACTTACTTGCTACTTAATACAAATCACAAAGTACTGGGTTCCGGCTAATAAATTAAGGTCGGAGAGCGGGACGTGAGCCTACTGGAGAGCTGTTCTTTTATCACTTTGTTACTCGTAATTTATTCAAAAAACTCCAATTAAATTAAGATAAGGGCGCCACTGACAAATAGGGTGTCAGACCCAAAATAATAAATTTACATACTTTAGTTGTCTAATTTCCCAAAAATAACATTGAGAGTGTGTCCTCGGTCCTCCAATACAGGGTCAGGAATCACTGAGGCTTCCACCAACTAGGGAAGATAGCCTCCTCTCTGGTGATGCAGGCAGTTTTGAGTCTACCCGCGACAGACGAAATGAAGAATGAAAATGTAAGAAAAACAACCCCTGAGGAAAAACCCCCGGGAAGGAATAGAGAACCCGCAAGGTCGGCAGGCCGGCGAGTGTTCTCCTGTCAACTTCCGCGGAGGATTCCTGATATGTTCACCGTGCACTAGAACAAAACGCTCCTTGCCGTCATCGGGTCATCGACACGTATAGGACGGCAAAGCGGCTCCAGCTGATCACAGCGAACACTCCGCGGGGTCCTTGACCAAGCCTTCGTAATTTATGGGCACATACGAGCCGACGACGAAATTACGTGCTCACACGCTTGGTGCTCTCACGCAAGAGCCCGAGGGAAGGTCGTTCACCGGTAGGGTTGCAATCCGAGTCAGAGATGAACAAAAATTTATATAACCGAAATTAGAATACGACCACTCACAATTCTCAAAATTACGCATCAAATAAAACGATTTATATTACAAATACTGCACACGCAGACATAATTTTATTACGGGTGTAGCATTTATTATCGCATAAAAACAAAACGAGCGGTTAGAAAACTGGCAACACTACGCGCACTCGTCTAACACACGATTTGTAGGCCACGGTACAAAAAACATACAGCCTTCAATCAGTTAAAGTTTTACTAAAATAATTAGGGTATGGGGTTTGAAATTTTTTATGTTACAGGGTGGTGCAGAGATAAACAAGGTAGGTGCATCAAAGTTATCTGAAGCGATAAACAGGTTCAAGAAAGAACATATATTATACGATAGATATACATATTAAATAATTATAAATATATTAAATGTAGACATAACTAAAATAAAGATATAACAATAATAAATATATAAAGAGTTAAGGAGGTGACTCTTCCATTCCATTCAGCAATAGTTGTCGTACCCTTATTTTGAAGGCAACCCGAGTCGTAGACGTTCTGATTTCGAGGGGGAGTGAATTCCATAGAAGTATAGATTGAATAGTGAAAGAAGAGTGAATAAAGTCAGAGCTGTGGGGAGGACACTTAAGGAGAAGATTGCTAGATGAGCGAAGGTTTCTATCATGGCTACTGTCAAACAGATGACTTCCTTGATTCGATCCATAAGTTATCCAAGATTAGAAGTTGTGCCTGGCATTGGCTTCCACTTCGCCACTTTAAATGGGAATAAGCTTGACAAATTTTTAGAGCAATAGCTTACCCCATTGGGGATACAAGCGTAAATTCAATGAAACATTATAACTTTAAATTCATATGATAATTTTTAATTGAACATTCTTTTAAATACTTCTCATGATGCACCTACCTTGTATATCTGCACCCTAAGGTGAATAGAAGAGAATTATGTCAATAAATCTACCTGTATACTTGTATATTATCATCATCATTAGCCACATGACGTCCACTGCTGAACATAGGCCTCCCCCTAAGATTTCCAGCCCGACCTGTCAAAAGCGGCCAGCATCCAGCGTACTTGTATATAAAGTACTTAAGTTCCTATATTCGTTACATCACACTACAATACTAACCCGCGTTTTCCATCACTCATCGTCGCCCATCATCATTGCTTGCTTTGTGTTGATCGTTATTTTCTATTTGTTGGCCTTATTTCTTCTTTTATTTGCTAATTATTGAATAAAAGCATGATGTCTGCATGTGCAAAATAAGTAAAATAAATGATAAGAATGGATGTGTTGAGGAGTTATTCATAAAAATGTATATTTTGATGAAAAGTCTGATAAGGTATTGCACGCAATAATCGAATTTGTCAATGTTTAGTACATACAATATTTTTTTCTAGATTTGTACTGTAAAACGACTAATAATTTTGATATTACATATGAGTATGATTTTGATTTGTAAATTTACATGTTATGAATTACTCCTCTATAAATGTTGTCAGGACAAAATTTATCGACAAAGATGTTTTAATTATCGACAATTCAGTCCATAGATAAAGGAATGATTTGACCGCTTTGAATGTAAACTGGCCCTGAGTTGTGTAACTTATGGCTGTTATTTACTAATTGAAATAAGAAGCAGCAATTCTTAAACATAATGTACAGATAAGTGTTTTTTACGACGAATTGACTAATCTACTCGTTTTTTGAAGTCGGTTGACTAATAAAATAAGGACTGAATTGAACTAATGACCCTATATTTAGAAAAAAATAGCAAGAAATTACTTGATGGGCAGTGATCAGTAATTGAATTGTAGTTTTCTGAATGAAATAAATTTCCACAGACTGCTACAGCAGTGACGGAAAAGGCCAAGTCAAAAACACCGGCCAAAAGAACACCGACCAAACAGAAAGAGAAAGCGGATGCGGCCGCTACGCCGGTGCGCAAAGGAAGGAGATCGGTTAGAGGTATGCCTATCCATAATAGGTTATTGTACTCGTATTTTGTTAAGTTTTTCAGAAGTTTCATTTAGAATCTTAACATAGAAACCTGTTTTAAAGTTCGGTAAAAAAAATGATTGAACCGGATATACACAGGATGATCCCGGAACGCGGCACACTTACTAGGGCAACTACGGCAGGTTTTAACACCTTTACGGTGGTCGCTATCCAGGCGGATACAAAATATGTCCTACCACCAGCATTTGTGAATTTTGTCCCACAACTGAACATACAAAACAAAGAAAATTAACTTACTCTGCCTTAATAGTTGAATTAAATTTATTTTTGTTACCCACCGAGGTAGACGATTTTTTCATTTATTTTCTTGCCCACAGAGTCGAAATCATCACCGATAGTGCCGACTCCGTCGACATCCACCGGAAAGACCACTCGCACGCCGCGAAAACCGCCGGCAAAGAAATAATACACCGAAACGCCTTGACGGTGTGGTACAAGTGTTTGGACACCTGTGACTAACACATTAACCTATAGTAATGTTAGCAGAACGAGACGATTGTGTGCGTAGTGGTAAGAAACCCCTCCATTTTACCCCTAAACCGATAATAAGGTCGACAATGCGTCAACTCTGTGTTCATAGGGTATCACGATAGTGACTGGTCTGTCGACTTGTTGCTCGACTGATTGACAATTTGGCAACTCCAACGAATAACTACCACTGCATACAGAAGCGAGTCTGTTCAATAATTTCGGATATGTACTTTAAGTGTCTTACCTGATATAATAAGTACCGGGTGCGAGTTGTGCCCGATATTGTCGACATCTGAGTCGATATGTCGATTGGCGGGGCTAGAGTTGGACACGGTCTATCAATGAATGTAGGTATTTAAGTAGGTTTTCCTTTCGATGCTTTAGTGAAATAGTTATTTGCAATACTTCAGATAATGTGCAATAACTCCACTTACCGACGTTATTTTGAAAATCGTAGAAAGGCCTATGAAATCCGATGAACATTACAGAAAGCCATTATACCTATATCATTTGATCTAAACAAAGTCAGTGTTAATAAATGGTTAATAGCATGTAAATATGCAGAAAAACCGTATAACAAGTAGAATTATTGTGCCTTGAATTTCAAAAGGCAACATCAAATAAAATGAAACTACGTGTCGCCGTGTGTTCACTCTAAACCCCTTTACAAATTTTATCGATATTCGATAACGTAGAATCGATCTATCGACATGGATTTATGAATGATGTAAAAGAATAAATTTATTAGAACACAATGTGGTTAAGTGTGTGAAATGTAGTTTTAATTCTATTTTTATTTGTTATTTCTGTATTGTTGTAGTGGTTTAGGAGTACTAGCCTTGAACAGAATATTATGGTTTACAGTTTAAAAAAAATAACATCCATGTATTGCTATAAAATGCTATTTTTAATACTTACCTTTTAAAAGGATTATTTTTCTTATGCCCGACATTTAATTTCAAAGGATTGAAGGCGTGATATTTTAAATATAGATTTGTGAGGTCAGAAAAATACCTTGAACAACTATGACCGACTTTAAATGTGGGAGAGCATTATGTTGATTTCTCTTATTATTTAAAATTGTAAAAAGCAATACTTAACTCTGTATAATATGCTCTATAACACGCAAGCGGAGATTTTAAACTGTTCAAAGCAAAGTGCTCATTAATCAACAATAGCTTAATATCTTGTATCTTTTTAGATTTATATTTATTTCATTGTCAGTGTACTCACACCCGCATAATCGTTTTACTTTGTTTTTAATTGACAAATTTCTGCCTTCTATATGAATGTTGTAAAAAAGTTTATTTTTGTGTATGCTTTTTAATAATAAGTACATGTTATAACTAAAAAAATAGCACAATTTAATTAAACATTTTATTAAGTTTGATGTTAAGATGAATTCATGAATGTTCATTTTTGATGGTGTCTCATACATTTAAATCAAGATAGAATAATGAAAGTTTATATTTAGCGCTTTTCCTTGGTATCCGATTAAGTGTTGCCATGTTCGATGTGTAATTCCTTCTATTTTTTATTTTCTTTTAAACCTTAATGTGAAGCAATAACTGTGTGTTAGGCCGCCTTCATATTGTCGAATGAAACAGATTTTAATATAGTACTTGGTGTGTGGAGGCGTCCTTGTTAGACAATGAAGATCTATAACATCACAATGTTTTTTCTAATAATGTATTTTGAGCGTTTGAAAAGTGAATTAATAGCAAGTTAATATAGTTTTACTAACGTGAACTAACTATTAAGGATAAGTAGAGATCCCTGTAAATATTATACATTAACAAGAAGTGTTAACGATTTACCGTGTTCGCTGTTTTAAAGGGTCATGTTACATTTATTCGGTATCTTCTATGAACATATTATATACAATTGATTTATCGTATAAAGCTTGTAGAACTCGCCGGAAGTGGCGAATACTTAGGCACTGCGCCGATGCGTCCATGGGATGAGAAAATAAATGGCATTTATGATTTTCTACTCATTTATTGTGAGGACTGTTTTCGTTGACTGGGTTAGACAAAGCCGTTTATAAATGTAGACATCCCTTGAAATCAGCTGCACGCGACGACGGGAGGAGGTACTTTTTACCTCTGTAAATTTTAGGCAATAGCTTTAGTTTTTTTTTGTTTTTGTAAGTTTAGGCTAAAATTCTAAATTTTGCGAAAGTATTCAATTAGGTATTGCGACGGAAATCTTGTATATCAGTACAAAGAATTTAAAAATTTATCATATAATGTTTTTATCATTGGACGTTTTCGCTTCACATAAAATATATTTTGATATGATCAGTGTTGGTTTAGCGTGTGGTTTTGTCGCGCGTGGGATATTCAGTCACGTTTTGTGTAAAATTAAGTCGTTGAGGTTTCAAAAATTTCATCGATATACGTTACTTTCGAGGTCTGGACCAAGCTTCTTAATGTTAAAAAAAAATAATTGTGTGATTAATTCACTATATCATGTACAGACGAATACCAAAATGTTTATATGAATCACTGCCTCCTGTAAAATATATCTTGAGACATCTTATAGATAAATCAAATCTTATCCTTGTTACACACAACTTTATCAATATCGGTCGAGTTTTGTGGGTATTTGTTATATATGAATTGTTACATTCAAAATACAATTAGATTACCAAATAAACTGTCGTTCTTGAGCCAGTTCCAACTTGTGGCAACATGCAGCTACTATTGTATTAATCTGCCAAAAAAACCATTACTACCTTTACAAAAAGATTAACATTACCTATGAAACTCGAGTACTTTTGTACACGTTGTTCTATGTATTGCCGTGGTTTGTGGTTGTCAACACAATATCTGATGGTAACGGTATCGTATGTTTTCATTATTTTGTTTACACGTTCGGAACGCGTGCGTGTGACACGTATTAGAGAATTTAAGTACCTAATTTCTATCATTATAGGTATTGAATAGGTTAATTTCTAAAGAGATATAAGCTTAGGTTATAAATTATTGTGTGTGTATTTTCTGTTCATAGTGTGAACGCAGGGAGGGTATGTGTCACATCTTGGCACTCTGGTACAATAGTGTATGACATATTTTAAGCGTTTTATACAAAAATTATTGATATCAGTTCAAGAGTACTATTGTAACAGAAAGTCCACAAATTTATATGCAATTCAGAATTAAATATAATAATTTAAGAAAATCATGAGTGTTTTTATTCATACTACCTAATTTAGTTGTCAGTAAAATCCTGTTTATACTCTCCAGGTAGGGGCGCCATGTGTAGGCAGTGGCCTGTGCACTGGATAATCCAAAGCTTGTTAACAGGCAAGGGTCTGATCCTAAAACCTAAGATGAACCACTTGTGTCACAGAAATCTGTGTTGCATAATAAATGTATACTAGCTGAGCCGGCAAACATTGTTTTGCCATATAAATTCTTTTTAGAGATTATTTCAGAAGAAATAAATGAAGACCAATTGATCAGTAACCAACCGGGGTTAAAAGTTATTAAATTAGTAATATCGCTATTAAAAAATAGGGGATGATGGAAGAAGGTAGAAAATTTAGGGTTGTATGTATTTCTTAATGGCACATCATAAAAAAAAATCTGTCCGAAAAATAAAAACAAAATTTGGGGTGGACCACCCTTATTACTCATGGGGATGAAAAATAGATAACAACCTATTCTCAGACCTATCAAGTGTGAATATAAAATTTTATCATAATCGGTTCAGCCGTTTCGGAGGAGTATGGTAACAAACACTGAACGACATTTTTATAGTTTATACATATAGATAGATATAAACCCCACATTGAAGTTGGTTCAGAGCAAAAACAAGTTAAATTATATATTTTTGATATAGGTGACACTAACACTTGCTTTGGTACTTATACTAGCCCTTTTTAAATGAATAAACAATTTATTGGCCACATTCTATTTTATTTGGTATGGATAAAAGTTTGTTTCATATTTTGTTACCTTTGATGCCAGACTCACGCGGGCGAAGTCTCGAGCAACACCTAGTATATAATAAATTTTAGTCAGCTTTAATCTGATCGATAAATATAAATATGCTTTAAGTTGTTTCAATTTGATTCACATAAATATTTAAAAAGAATAGCACTAGGAGTTCATAAATAAAAGAATGTTGATATTTGACAAAAACAATCTTTATTCTTAATCATCATCTAAGGTTTCCAGAGGGTATTCAGTCATTACCAAGCCTCGTGACCACAAAGTGTCCACTAACTGCAGCTTATCCGAATCATTTGGTATATCCAGATTCTCTACAGCTACATATTGTGGATAAGTTAATATAAGTGTTTCAATAGCTGGGGCAAATTCATCTTCAATCTCAAAGTACGGTAGTTCATTTCCGTGATATTCAAGTGAATTTTCTACGTAATAGTACAGCCTAATCTTTTCTTCCGACACCATCCTCAATATGTTTTTACGCAGTAATCTTATCCGTGTATCCAGACTTATTTCGACCCTGTATATAACTTTACCATTTGCTGACATGACATCAGTATCTCCAAATACAGTGACTGCTTTTTCCCTGTCATTTAATACTGGGGGCAAAGCAGCATGTAGGAACATCTTGTGCATCTGATCAACAGAATCATCAATTGGTAAATGCTCTTTAATCTGCTCAAACAATGTATGGATAATGACTGTTATTTCAGCTCGTCGTGGAGTGTTCACATCTGAATTTACAAGACCAAAGTTATCATATATATCAAATGGTAAACCCCGTCTGAATTCAACATTTTCATTTATGGCTACTTGTAAGGCTGCCGGAATCATTTTTGTTAACAAATCTGCCCAGGAATGTTGTTGGTACATGCTGATGGTGATATGGAGGGAGTGCTCTCCATCAATAGTAACACCTTGGTGAATATATCCTCGAGGAAAATAGAGTAGATCACCAGCTTCCAAGGTAACTTCCATTATCGGATCACCAATTTCTTCTTGTTCATAGTTCTTTGAAGAAACTCGAGGCAAGACTTCATTTTTATTTAAAGGTTTATAAATGCGCCAGTGTTTTTTGCCTTCTGCTTGTAATATGAAGGCTTCAATATCATCATAATGAGGGGCAAAGCCTTGGCTGTCTGGTGGAGTGAGGTAAGCATTGGCACCAACAAATGAATTGAAGAATTCTTGTAACGTTGCATTCAGTAGATGCAATTTTTGTATATATGTTTGTGGGTTTAGCAACCTGATGCTACATCCATTGAGATATGAGTCCCAAACACTATGGGCGTAAGCTCTGCCTTCCGGGTTGTGTGTTTCCCTCTTATTATCCACATATGAAGTGATATCTATGTTTTTTGTATACTGGATATTCTCATTGCGTAGCATGTTGTCTATGATTGGTGTCGATATTATCTCTTTGTAATATCTTGGTTTCTTTCGAGCAATATGTAAAGGTTTGTTCTCCCATACCTTGTTAAGGAATTCATCAGGACTGTATGGCGCTATCATCCATTTGAACACTTTGAGGCCCTCTTCAACACTGTCTGTGCAAACTGGTACGAACGGGAAGGAAGAACGGTCTTGTGACTCATCAGAACTGTAATCCGAAGCAGGATCTCTAGCCTTCACAAGGCTTGGAATGTCTTCAGCCCCTGAAGATTCCGAGTCTTGTTTAGTATCTAAGCTCTCTTTCTTACGTGGCTGAAAGTCGATATTCTGTTTTTTAGCTCTCTTCTTTTTATGAGCCTTTTTCTTGATAGAATTTGAGACTTTCACCTTCTTTTTTATTTTTTTAGCTATCTCGATCTGGACTTCCCGTGGTATCTCTTTTGGCACATTTTTTTCTGATAACAAGGCTTGCTTCTTCAGCTTCTTTTTATCCTTTTTCTCTTTATTTGCTTTTTTATTAGCGTTGTAGATAGCGAATGCTGATACTGGTGTATCCATAATGAACACGTTACACGAGATTATACGATTATAAACACAATGTACGAATCAAGCATACATATTCAATGCGCATTTTTCGCAAATTTTTATATTCTATAAATATGTTGCACTTTATCGATTAAAAACTGTTGCTGCCGCGCCGGACATATTATGTCGATTTATAGGTTATATTTAGGAAATCCGAACTCCGAGACCGAAAACAGTGCTGCCAACAAGATTTAGAAAAATCCGCAAAAACCGTTAAAATGTTTATTCGTCAATAATAGCCCAACATTTTTAAAGTTGTATATACACGGGCGTAGATATAGCTTTCACGGTGCGGGGGATTGGGGGGGGGGGGGGCGTAGTGTGGGTTCTTGCTGCCTAAAACCCTCCCTTTAAAAAAAAAGTCACGTATACCCCCCCCTTAATATACATTTGAGAAATGTAAAAGGCCATATTTCGCTGAATGTACATTTTCCGTTAAATATTCCGTTAGCCATTAGAATCATTTATTTTACTATTATATTATTAATAATCAAACCTACATTATAAATTTATATATAGTAATAATATATACTTATATATGAATAATAGTAATGTATTCTAATACCTATATGTATACATAAATATAATGTTTATAACATACTTACCCCAATTATTAATAAACTTAAATCTTTATTTGGATCAGTCTGTATAAAACTTTTACGGTCTACCTTCACTCGCTCGGTCCACGCACAATAAGCGTGCATCGACCGAGAGCCGGTAGCTAGTGAGTACGAAAGGTGATAAGTACTACTTACTTTGTCTTTTGCGAACACTTGTTTACATTATTATGTTAAAAAATATCGTTGATGTAGCTTCGAATATTAGGTGCCAAGACAAACCCTTTTAGGTTTACTGGTACCGATGAAATGAAATCCATTTATAATAAGAAAAAAAAAAAAAAAAAAAAAAAAAAAATCCAAATCCGCTAGATATGACGGGAAATCCGTTAAATTGGCAACGCTGACCGAAAACAGTGTTGCAAAAATGAGATTTTAAAAATCGGGAAAAATACCAAATAAAAATCAGGAGAAATCGGGAGATATTTTTTTGGAAGTTTAAAACCAAGAATAGTTTTTATTATTGTCAGTGGCATAGCGTGGGTTGTTGCCTCCCGGGGCGGACCCAATATTTACCGCCCCTAGGCACCAAAAGCGGTAATTTCAACAAATAAAAGTCACGCGTACACCCATTTCAGCTTTTATTTTACACATTTTGCCGCCCCTCTAAAACTTTTGCAACACTGACCGAAAAGGAAGTCTAATTTGACAGCTGCACGTTCCGTTTTGCACCATTTTGTAAATTTTAATGTAGTGCCAGGCTATATTCTCTTTGGTAAATTGTTTATATAAGTAACTAAATACCTACGAACTTAGTACGATGATATGTTCATCTCTGAATATTGTACGTGATTATTTTTAATCGACTGACACAATAGTATATTACTTACTCTATGACAGTGGTTACATTCTCTTTGATGAGTGACGCCTATTAGGCAAGAAGCTTGCTATTGGTCCTTCCCAACAATTATTATTATTATGTTGTTCTATTGTTTTTTTTTTTTGCATTGAATAACGGGACGAGCATGCCTTTCGCCTGATGGTAAGCGATACGAACACCCATGAACAGTAGCAACACCATCCAGCATCTTGACCTACAAAGTACTGTGTGGCATTCCGCTGCGCTCATCATCCTGAGACCAAAGATGTCCAGTAGTTACACTGGCTATAATGTCCTTCAAATAGAAACACAACAGTGTATGCACACTGCTGCATGGCGGTAGAAATAGACATTGCGGTGGTACCCACTCAGACGGACTCTTATATATGAGAGACTTACCACCTCCACCAGTAAAAAAACATATTAAATAATGTACAAAGTCAAACAGAGGAAACTACTCTATTCATGCTTGTGTTCTCGAAAAGCATGCAAAGATCTAAAAACACGATGCTAAAATCTGCATAAATCATGAAATATCACGAGAGGGGTGTAGTGATATATCACGTATATTTATTTTTTCGTTGAACGCGCGATTCAAATTACATTAGATTATTATACTTAACTGTATTTGAAGATAATAGGTATTAGGTACACTAAACTTTTTAAGATACTTTGTACTAAAAAAAACGTGATATTGTGTAGAGGGAGTAGTCTAAAACCTCACCACATATCACCAGGAAGGGAGGGGGTTAAAAAGTTGCACAGTTGGACTCTTACATACGAGAGACCTACCACCACCACCACATAAAGATATAAAGGAGTTGCGCACTGCGCAGGGACGGTTATGTTTAAAATCAGTTCACTTATCTTAAGATCCCTAAGTCGTCGTTAATATGGGGTTGTGAACGTGATGCAGTGTATGGATAGAATAAGTTAGATCTTTCTGTAATGTAATCCTCCTAGCCAGTTTCGGCAACGGCGGCTAATCTCAACGAAGATTATAGTGCACAAGTGTGTGCGCAAAACACAGGTGCACTCGCTATTCCTTCACTCTCATAGTCCGGTGAGACGGCAATCCGACATGACCGGACAGAGATCAGGCGCAGGACCAACGGCTTTACGTGCTTTCCGAGGCACGGGGGTATCACACCGCCAACTTCCTGACTCCGAGCTGCGACTGAGTAATTTTTTTAAGATGGAAAAACCCAGTCACAATGTTTTTTGGCTCGACCCGGGATTCGAACCCAGGACCTCAGCACGCAAATCGTACTCGTAACGCGTACGCAATACAACTACGCCAACGAGGCAGTCAAGAGATCTTTCTATGCATACAGCGTTAAGGTTTAGGAACTCGGTCCAATGTGGCGTTACTGGCAGTCGTCAGAGTCGTTATCCCTCAGCGGTTTATATCTAGATTATTAAGGTGGGAACTTACATACCTACCTATCTAATCTCATACTCTCTCATTTGTCCAATCTAACCACTCTACCATTCTTTATCGTAACGTACTGGCTACGCTTTATATTTGGTTCTTTATATTGTGTAGATCCGGCTGTCCTCAACTTCATTCTGTTTTTAGCTCATTCGGTATACCAAAACTTTTTACAATATAATTAAAATAAAACAATGATAATACATTTTCAAGCTGATTTATTTACGAATTAATTTCAGATACACATGTATTATGAATATATCCATCCAAGGCATTCTGTTGTAAACTACGCTCTACACTAACAACTATTATTTGTTTTAGTACATCGATTATGGAAACATAGAAATAAGAGTACACGCTTATTTTACTTACACATAGATATTTGATTTCATTCTAACATTGAATATATTTTTGATAGGTCAACGTTGAAAAAATATGGAAAAAATTGAGCGTTTCTATTACAAACTTATTTTGCTCACCTTCTAAAGTTATATAGATAGAAGAACGACATGTAAAAAGGTAATGTTAAATTTCTATTCTTGTAATAAGCACTACCTAAATCATATTTTTCCAATGTTGTGTACAATATATTTTTTATTATTATTGAGATATATTCCGTGTTTGCTGATAGTGCTAACCTGAAACGTCCCTGTAAAATATAACTTGAAGCTAAAGATAGATAGGTAAGAATTTGATAAATGCATGAAATGAAAATGTACTTATCGCCAATAATTGAGTATAAAAATAATTTAAAAATACGTTTTTAATAATCCTTTCATAAGTTTGATTATATTGTCATTATGTTCCTATTGAAAATAATCAATTATCATTGAATGAAACGTAAATGTACAAAATGTTTTTTGTTACAAATTCACAGCCGTATAATAAATTTGTAAATGAAAGAAAATTAAGCGCGATTGTGAAATTATATTTCATACTAAGAGTGGTATGTAGTTGCATTTATGTAATTCGGTGACAACTAGCGATGTTGTGAACTGTGATATTCATAATTTTAATTGAATTTGGATTTTAGCATTTTCGTCTACAAATAGATACAATATTCTGATTTAATCTTCTTATAGCATAATTTATTTACTGTACCATTTATAGAATAGAATCTAATATAATTTTCCAAATTACATTTGAGTGTTTATAATATTTAATATTTTTATAAGAGCTTTATTATGTAAGATATATTTTTATATAATCCAATGAAACTACTAAATTATTGGTCATCTATCACACATAATTGATACGTCATAATTTACACTAATTTTGAACTCGAATTAATATTTATATTGATTTCAGAATCGATTACATAGTTTATCGCGTCTACCACTATTTAAATATATCTAAAGATATTTTGGTAAACTTCTATTATACTATTTGTTTTGCTTTAAAGTTATCTGTTTTATTTACTTTATTATGCATTGTTATATTTAAAATATTTTTATTTCAAAATAGAAAACTAATAACTGCTTGATTTTGATATTATTCCGTTAATGTTGCCAATTGAGGAATTAAGTTAGAATATTTTTTTATTTTGATATGACTTTGATATTTTAGGAGACGGTGTATCTTTTATGAAATTTCTTATAGTTTAGACGTGTGTAAAACGTATACATATAGGACATTTTAGACAGTCTGTTGAAATTACATTTTCGTCATAGGTTTAAATTCGTCCGCCTCATTTGCGGTAGATAAATATTTCAAAGTATAAAATTAATTTAGAAAAGTGTGAAAATTTGATAAAGTTCGTCAGTCTTATTTCAAACACGATTCACTTTGGTGAATACGTTTGTTTTAACTGAGCTTTCGACACGTTAAATGCAAATTTCGAGTTTATCAATGAAACTTTAAGGACGGTAGTCAACATGAAAACAAACGTAGCTAAATACTTGCAAATACTTAAAACTAAACAAAATAATCCGTGCTCTTTATTACATTTTTACAAAATCAAACACACCGATTCATTTCATAGCCACAACTTAACTACAACACATAGAAACATTGAATTTTAAATTCACACGTATCCGTTCGGGGAACATTCGAGATAGTTCCGTGACGTAGCACCAACCGTTTAGGAGCCGAATTGTGAAGCTCGTTTAGTGGACCCTCATGTCTCTGGCGTGGACGGGTGTGGTGTCCTCGGGGCTGGGGCTGTCGTCAAGGTGAGGTCGGATCTGCACCACGGAGCGGCGCTGGTCGTGGTGGTAGTCCCGCATCACCAGCCCACCGATCCCGTACCCGGGACCCATCATCCCGGACCCGCTGAGCCGCATTTTCTCAGGGTCTTCGTCAAGCTTGATCGACGAGAACACGGTGCTCAGGTTCAATTGCGGGATGTCGTAGAATACAGTCAGGGTCAGCATCAGGAATGTCAGGCCGATGATTAAGTAGACTGCACGGAATAATAATGTTTAATCAAAGAATTCTAAGATTATAAACTATTATACGTTTTAATGAAGCTAAATTAACTTTTTACATAATTTAGGAAGTGTGATGGCATCTGAATTAAATGGTGTCTGACAAAATGGGTACCTGTGTTAAGTACCTATTTGAAGTTCCTTAACATGGTGATTTTTTTAGGTTAAAGGAACTTTCATGGAAACAAGCATACAGTAAGAAAATCAGAAAACTTACAAGTAGTGGCAACTTTGTAGAGAGGTCGGTAAGGCTGGCCAGGCGAGTCTCCGGGTATGTAGTCTCCCAGTCCGATGGTGGTTAGCGATATGAAGCAGTAATAGAACGAGTCCAGAAAGTCCCACTCCGGCTCCATATACGCGAACACGCACGCCGGCACCACCAGGAAGAAAACCACCAGAGTCATCACTGCAAAAGGAAGCTTTATCAATTTCATTCAAAATCATTCAGTGAGAATTGTTTATGAATAACAATTAGTGTGAGAATGGTTGAGATGTCGAAAGAAGGAACAGTTAATGGAGCTTTGTTTCCATTAATTTATCATCATTATTGTTAAACAAAGCCGATCAATAATGATCAGTGGTTTTGGCACGGTTAGCATACAGCTTATCACATTCTTAAAACATGTTTGAACAGTCAATCACAAAACCCAACTAACCACATCCGTTCTAATATATCCTTCACTCACCAATAATAGACAGATGCACCAGCCGTATAGTGAAAGGTCGGTACAAGTGTCCAAGTGAAGCGTTGAGGGCTCGCAGCATCGCCGTGGCCGGCAGCAGCAGCCGTTCTACCAGCGCCGACAGCAGTACCAAAGTGAGCGGGATCCCGAGCAGAGCGTACACCATGCAGAACAGTTTACCAGGCTTAGAGAGCGGTGTTACGTGTCCGTATCCTGGGAAACAAGGCATTAAGAATGAAATAACCAGCGGAGTGGTTGGTAAAATAAAATGAAAGCTGAAGAGATCACACAATATTGACTTTCCTAAAAGATTTTACTTCTCTTGTTCGATCTTCCCTTTATCAGTTTTGTTTGTTCTGTTGGACCTCGGAATATGCAGGCGATCTTTATTCAGTATTTTAGTATTAAAAGCGTGAAACAAAAAAAAACTTAGAGTAACTAAATTGCATTGTTACCGATAGTAGTGACAACTGTGGAGGAGAAGAACAGCGACTGTCCGAAGCTCCAGTTGGGCCCGCCGCTCACGTTCCGCGACGCGGACACGCCGCGGTTGCTCGCGCGCACCACCTCGTCCAGCAGCGCTTCCAGGTCGTCATCTGCAGACAATGATATTTATATATAAACCTATAAATAAAATTAGTTTATTGTGTTGTATTGTAAAAAAAACAATCAAACACCTTCAAGATACAAAGTTGTGAATCCTATTGTTTTCCTCCATATTATTGGCCATAGCCGTTAAAATAGAACACTCTGTAGTTTTGGTCCTCACAGCCAGATTATTGTACCACTGTAATCTGTGGTTAACTAACCCCATGGTATATTACCTTAATTAAAATTACACAAACTAATTAACCACAAAGGTCAGCACTCGGAGGCTAAACAAAACGCTTCCCAATTATAATCCCTAAAGTTCAACATCGCATATTCCAAACCCTAATCCCCACTTCACAAATGTCAACATCGCATATGATTCAAGTACTATGGTATGAGTATTAACCTCAGCATCATTTTCATGTTTACTTCCATTCAACTTTAAAAAAGGAATGAATGACGTCATTACACTGTCGTCATTACCCCAAAAACCTACTTCCATTAAGAAGCCACTTCGAAACATAAACATGGCTGTGCCGCATCACTAATGATGATATAAAAATGTATGGCAAGGGGCGGATTAATTAAAAGTTTCATACCCCAGTCGGTAAGTAGCGGCTTTTTACCAAACATCTGGGACTGCGGTCGACTGGTGTTTAATTAATTTACATCAAGGAAGGATCTCTACGGAGGTTATGTTGCTTTAGGCTTTGTAGAAGTTATATTTTTTCAGGCATTCAGAATAATATGGATCATGAACACAAATTTGCAACGTGTATCTCAACCATTGATGTATTAAACGGTTTTTTAATACATCAATGATCTCAACGTATAATTAGTAATTTTACGAATTGCGTTGTAAGTGTACATTTTATAGTACCTAAGTATAATTTAAAGGTAAAATGTACTTATTTTACTAATCGGTTTGATCCAATTAAAGCTATTTCATATCTAATCTTATAATCGTATCACTAGCAATAAGAGAATACTTATCGCGTATGGCAATATACATGATAATTGATACTGGTAAGTCATCGATCCTGATATTTAAAATGTTACTCATTCTAAATAATAAACTCAAATGCTATTATAATATTACTGTCCAAGCTTGAAATTGATGCTGAGGACCTGAAAAGGGCAATTTAAAATTATATACTTACTGTACTTTTATCAAAAATAGACGTAGCTTAGACTAATCAATTTGTTTAAAAGGTAGATAAGAACATCATTTAAACGTTATTCTAAAGTGATCTAACAAGATTCTGTGGGGCTTTGGACCACCACACAGGCCTGCTTGCTACGCCTATACTTCAACACAAGTGAACATACGACAACCCTTACACAATCTTAATTAAACATTAAATCATTGCACACACTATTGTGATAAAGTGACGCATATAAGGCATGTACACACACTCGTAAATCATGAGAGTGCGTCGTGGCCGCGGGTGCACGATGACCCGGCGGTGGCCGGGGGGTAAGTCCCCGATAACCTTTCACTCGATGCCGTGCCGCATGCCGTTGAATGTCCGCTGACGTCACATGGCAGTATTGGCGGAAAATTGTTGGCATTTGAAGAATGTTTGTTATGTAAGTACTACGTGGTACTACGTAATGTTTATTACTTTTGCTTTAGATGCAGCGATAGAAGGGACGTTTTTGTTCTACCTACGCAACTCGGATTTACTGGAGTGTGCATCCAATGTTAATAACTCGCTTTAACAGCAAAGTCAAACTTCACGAGGGAACATACCAGACAGTTCTGAGAATTTAGAAAGTACTTTTTAGTCTACAAAACTATATTTACCAATTTTTTTATATTTTTTATTTTATTTTATTATACACAAAACAGATTACAATTGTTAGAAAATATACTTAAACATTATATAAAAAGCATAAAGTTTTGATCTAGATTGTAATCCAACAATATGTGTACACACAAAACTAAAATGAGTTTGCCGCTAAAATTAACAAATATATTAAGTAAAATTACTTCTACGATGCTTATGTTAAGTCTAGGTTGTCAGGCATGGGAAATAGGATTTTCTTAAGTTTTTTAATAAACGATGCAATATTGTGAATGAATATATCCAATTCCAAATGAGTTCTTACCAATATATTATGCAACCGTTGTTATACCCAATGGATAAAATACGGCCTAGCGATAAAAGTGAATATGATCTACCACCTAGCCCATTTCCATAGTACAGGAGAGCCGTATCCATTTATCTCTTTTTACCTTTTTTTTTTATTGCATTCAAATGACGAGACGAGCATGCCGGTCGCACGATGGCGATAAGACCGCCCATAAATAAATAGTAGCAAGTGTAGCAACACCATACATAACTTTGAAATACAAAGTACTGCGAGGTCCTGCACTGCGCTCGTCACCCTAAAACATAAAATTTTAAGTCTCACAATGCCCAGTAATTATGCTGGCTACAGTGTGAAATGTAATTCAAACCGGAACACAACAGTGCATGCACATTGCACACTGCTGCTTTGCGGTAGAAATAGACATTGCGGTGGTACTTACCCAGACGGCCCCTCGCTTACGAGAGACCAGCAAAAGTTACGTGGCTTTACTACTTGGCAGAAAACATCATGTTTGACAATATAAAGTACCTAATTAAATCACAACTATACGTCAGTCCAGTTCACAAATTATATTGCGGGCCTAAAATTATTTGGTGCTGGGTACCCAAGCAAAAACTTCAAATATCGTTAATGTTACCTTAAATTACGTTGTCAACTAACAGTCGTTATATTTGACTAATTGCCTAGATTACGGACCAGCCTAGCCGCTAGTTTGGTAGCATTCATTATCCGAAATTAGGTAAGGAAATGTATGCCTAAAATTTATTATACTTGTTTTAACAGCTTCTACGATGGGAAGAGAGAGAGAGAGAGGTCACAGGTTCCACACAAATTGTGAAACGCAATTTTTTTATTGCGGGAATTTATAGTATTGTGTGTTATGTCATATCATAATGGGAAATGAGGTTAATTGCGTAGTAAGCCGGTCTGCCAAGCTGATTTGGCAACAGAAGTAACACTTGTCGGTAAATTCACTAATAATGTTGAAAACAGTATTTTAATGTACTAACTACTGGGTGTATGTACCAGTGATTAGTCTCTTTGTGACTTGTGTTTCTTAATAAGGTAGGTACTTGATACTTCACAAACGTGGTTTTTATCGAAACATTTTTTTAATCTAAAATAACAAACTGCACAACATATCCACTTGAATTCCAACTTTAAATCCCCTCAGAATAAGAATGAAAAATGTCGTGGACTTTTCTCAAGTCACAATTCAGCGACAAACTCTAAAACTGAAGCTTAAGTAGAGAATAAAGAAAATGATTTTTTTAACAGATCCAGCCGTACTTTTGGGATATTATTTGTCATAGATATTTCTATAATGAGATGGTGATGTGAGCCCTTAACCATAGGTAGGTAGGTATTGGACAACATTCCAATCTCGAATTAGATCGAAAAGAGGCATACATATTTGTTTCTTTAGTCGTATAAATCAAACTTACAACACAAAGGTTACACACCCAGTACGTTTTTAGTTGTTACTAGGCTTATAGATAAATCCCAAAGTAGTTAAGAAGTGTATGTATAATATGTATTTCCACCTTCTCCCTTAAATTTGTAAATCCGATAATGTTTTTTTAATACTTAGCTAGACAACGCAGTTCTCCCAAACTCATGAAGCTGCACTGCTAGGTGTCATAAAAATATGCTGTCGGCGCCGGCATTAAGAAATTTTGCTGTGTGCTCATGAGCATTATTTTTGTAGACATGCGGCAGGTGCTCTACACCCACTTGGCTTTTAGGGATGTTGGAGCCCCTGAACACCCACGTAGTCGGCGCCCTTGCTTAAAGGAGTAAGGTATATAGCCCTGCGGGTTCGAAAAGATCGTGTCATAGACAACCCATTACACTATCTCATACATAGATAGCGTTCACAATATAAAGTATCTATTCAAAGGGAAAGCATGCTACTTGACTCCAAGTTAGCTAGAGTGAAAGCGGTGAATCATATTACATTAGATGTTTGTCTCTTGAGGTGGTTTTTGTAGTCAACAGCTGGGACTTTATTTTGAAATATATCTACACGACGATTGATGTAAGAGAAATTGCAACGGCAGCAACATAACATTTTAGTTTATTGGCATTGGTATACAGTCGAACGAATAATAAACGTTTACTTTGATCCTTACTTCGTTATACATGTTTCTTTAAAGTATGTAGGTTAGTCTTTGAGTATTTAACAACCCACTCAAAGAGGTCAGTAGATATAAGTCTGGAATCTCGAAATTTGACCGGTAAGTAGCAATAAGCCCGACCCTTATAACATGGGAACTATCACCTAACATAGTTTTAGAAATGTGGGTGTATTAGGTACACGTCTACCCACCCCTGGAAAGGGAAAAGGCGTGATGCTATGTAAATAAGTTATTGAATATGGAAACCAAATATGCACAAGGCAAAATCAAAAATTAAAACGTCACGTTTCAGTCTAAACAGCAGAAAATAGGCTACTATTTATTTATTTACCTTTCGTTTTCCCTTATCTGAATACGCTTTAATTTCTTGTAGCTAATTATTTTTTACTAGCATTGCACGCGGCTCTGCCCGCGTGGAAAAGTTTTTCCGGGATAAAAAGTAGCCTATAGCACTCAGGAGTAATGTAGCTTCCTCTTAGGGAAAGAATTTTCAAAATCGGTCTAGGAGTTCCTGTGATTAGCACGTTCACACAAACAAACTCTACAGCTTTATAATATTAGTATAGATAGACCTCAAAGTTCAAACCGGTTCCAAGAATGCTATCTCTTAATTACACGTAATTAATGGTTATTGGCAATAACTATAATGATTTCTATTAGTATATAAATATTTGTTATGAAATATTTTTTATTGTCGTAATGGCCGTGAGCTCGTTGATTGCCGTGAATCGTGATAACTAATTGAGGATGTACCATGGAAAAAAATGTATACTTCCTATATGAACGTGAGCGTGAACTAACAAGTTTTTATCTTAATTGGATGATATGAGCAATTCGCTGGTCTTAAAATCTTCGAATAACAAACTATCGCGAGAGAACTGCACTCCTCATCCTTAATATTATACACTAGCTTTTGCTTGCGGCTCCCACCGCGTGAGTTTTTCCCATTTATAAGTCCTGCTTTATATTTTATCGACACAAAAAGTAGCCTTTGTACTTTCTGGGATCTCAAACTATCTCTGGATACCAAATTTCATCGAAATCAGTTCAGTAGTACACGAGATTACTTCCTTTCAACAAACTCACAAACTTTACCTCGTTATAATATTAGTAATTAGTATAGATATACTTTTTAGTTTCGCAATGATTAGTCATAATTCCGTTTTAATATGGACTGTCGAAGTTGGTTTAGTTTAGCATCTCGTTATAAAAAGGCATAAAAATGCTATCAAATACTGATCGAAACGAAAAATACACGTCATTTTGTCCTGCTTTGCATCTAAATTGTTCAGTATCCGTAACTAATCCGCTCAAAAGTTATGAGTTTTTTCAGTAGGTAGTCTATTAGAACGACTTATGTCCGTTTTTTACTTATAGAAAACCGGTTCGACCGGTCGTTTCGAAGCGAAGGTCTGGTATAAATCATGAGCTATTACTTGTGCCTTTATAATAATGGGTACGGTTAGGTAATTCTAGTAATTTAAGTTGAAATTATGGTTTAAATATTTTTTTCGTCACGCAACCGCTGGTGATGCGGCTGGGACCACGGACTTAGACCGGTTAAAGGAAAACCCCAAAAAAATTGAATTTATAATTATAGGTAAAAATAATTTATTTGAGAGTGTTGTTGTTAGAACTATACTACCATACTAGCCCTGTATTATATACTGCCCACTGCTGAGAGCACGGGCCTCGTCTACAACTGAGAGGGTTTAGGCCTTAGTCCACCACGCTAGCCTAGTGCGGGTTGGCAGACTTCACATACCTTCGAAATTCTTATAGAGAACTTCTCAGGTATGCAGGTTTCCTCACGATGTTTTCCTTCACCGTTAAAGCGAGCGATAATTAACAAAGAATACACACATAACTTTTTTTAGAAAAGTTAGAGCGTGTCCTTGGTGTTTGAACCTGCGGACATTCGTCTCGGCAGTCCGTTCCACTCCCAACTAGACTATCGTCGCTTTAGAACTGTTCTGTTAGACCTATAAATTACTAAATTGTTAAAATAAAATGAGTACAAATTAATATTATGTAAGAATATATACCATTTACGATGTTGAGATATCAATAGATAGGAAGCTACTACAATTTTGCCCAGTTGTGGGTTGGATCATTTGCCCCCAATTATACATAAGTCCCTTGTAGTTGATACCCACAAAACTTATGGTGAGGCAGCTATAATTTTATTTTATTTTAAATAAAGAGACGAGCATGCTATTGCCTGAAGGTAAGCGAGCCTGGCTACAATGTCCTTTAAACCGGAACACAATAGTGCATGCACACTGCTGCTTGGCAGTAGAAATAGACATTGCGGTGGTAGCTATCTAGACGACCCCTCGCATACGAAAGACCAGACCAGTAAATTGTTGGGTTTATATAACATTTATTGTAGGTATTTGAAGTTGTTTGTAGGTGCGTTAGCTAGTAGGTGCAGTATTGAAGATGTAATGCGGGGTCGATGCATTTTCCGCTCGATCTGTGTTAACGCCCGGAGCTAGGTCAAAAAACCGGCGCACAATGTCACAAACGGCGAGGCAGCGGGGACATTAGCGAGCGATTTGAATACATGCAAACTAAGACTCGGATATATAATGAAAGTTTTTTTTTCATACAAAAATATAAATGCCTAGCAATCATGTTAGGTAACGAAATATTTGTTTAATCATAGAATGGTTTGATTTTGTCTAATATTTTTAGACTCATGATAATTGACCGTGCATATTTTTTTTTTATATGACTAGGTACTTAACTTTTTAAGGACTAAAGATAACTGCCCGACATGTGTTTTTAAGGATATCGTACGTTTGAAACGACGCAGGAGTCGTTAATCTCGAGTGTTTAATATCTTATCGATACTACAGGACCGAAATTGTTATCAGTTATCAAAACGCAATATTTTACAACGTAGTGGCTAATTTCATTAAATGATATGAAGTATAGTTTTAATGTATATTGTAATTATACTCTGACCAGGAAAATAAAAAACCCCGGTACGGGCGCCACATTTCCTTTCAAGTTGCTAATACTATAAATTAGTTCCATATCTTACAACAAATAGTAAGATTTTTCCTAGTTAAACTATAAATCATTACGCTTGGTCTTAAAAACAAACAACGCATAGTTCAACTGAGATATAAGAATTCGGTTTGTGATGAATAAAAAACGTTGTCTATATCCTTTCGTCCTCTTTAAATTTTCTCCGTACAAAACATATGAAGTGAAATCGTAACAGAAAGATAGGAAGAGTTACTATAGCATTTATAATGTAAGTTAGGATGTTATACCCAGGATAAAAACAAGCGAGCCGTGCAAATCTTAGCAGTGAGTAACGTACTATGTATACACCACTAGCTTTTAATTATCAAAAATAAAAAACTGCGTTATCTGCATCCATTCCTGAACACATACCTATTTGACAAATAAAATCTTATACCTGAAAAAAGGAATTTTTTGGGCATAAGTCAAAATATAATCGTCTTCATTAATGAAAGTCAATCTGCAACATGCGATCTAAATAGTATTTGTTACCTACTAGGTATTGTGTACATAATTTTATTCAAGATTTATGAAAATTTTAACTCCTCATAGCTTTGTCATTACCATATTAACAAAAGTCTTGACCCACACTTCGCATCAAACCGCTCCGCTCGTGTAATAAGTTTGGGCTTTAGCGAGATCGCTCCCGGGGTCAGCCTATCTACCAAGGGGGTGTGTCAGATACCGCGCATACATATTTGTAGGACATATACTACGTGTTTGATATTTATTAACCCGTTGCAAGTAAATGGGGCATGTATTGGAAAATTATTTGATAGTGCGACTGCCTCGGTGGCGTTGTTGTATTACGGTACCACTGCAATGCTGAGGTCTCGGGTTTGATCCCCGGGTCGGGCAAAGTGATATTTGGATTTTTCTATTCAGTATCAGCTCGGAGTCTTGAATTTGTGGCCGATATGGCGATGGGCTCGCCCCCTATCACATCATGGGACGGAATAACGGCGAAAAGTGGGTGCAACTAGTTCTGCCTACCCCTTCCGGGATGAAGGGCGTGAGTGTGTGTGTGTGTGTGTGTATTTGATAGTAAAATGCATAGCTTAGGAATAAGTGCATATTTCCTATAAGATGCTTGAAGTGGTTGGTTTTAAGCACAAAGGTTTTAAGGCAAGTGGAAATTAAGTTTCCTTGGTATTGATCGTGAGTTGGGTAAGTAATTAAGGATTTTCTGTATAAAATTGAAAGTAAATCGCCGGTGGTGCGTAGCCATAAAGCATAATTGTGTATGAACTATAGGCCTATGCCATTTTGGTAGAGGAGGTCCATGACCATTAGTCGGATAGTAAACATATTACATAAGCCTGCTGTTGTATAACGTATCTCATACGACATTGTCTTCATTTTTCTAACGATTAAGTGTGTTACCTATACTTATCCTCTTAAAATTCACATAGAAAACAAAAGGAGAGTCTTTACCAATTTGATATTTATAAGAAATAACTTTTCAAATAATTATATATTCTTAACTTTGACTTTCTAACTGTATTGTTTAGTGTTTCATTTGTTATTGACTTCGACCCGAGGGTATTAATATTCCACGATCAATCAAACGTTTATTCATAGCTTTATAAGCTAATAATGGCTGCCAATTGACTACTGCCGGTCTTCCCGCCAAGTGTGTGTAGGGTATTGAGAATATACAGTATGTAAGGTTAGTCAAGGTACATATCGCACATTTAGAACGAAAACGGCACACTTCAAAATGATCGAAATTTGAGTTATCGTCATAAAATGACTTAAAACGAAGTTCTCAATAAAACAATAGTTCAAACACTATATTCGAGCGGTAACAGGACAAAACTGTTATATCGGTCCCTTTTTATTATATTTTAATAAAAAAATATACCAGTTTTAAGTCATTTTATGACGATAACTCAATTTTCGATCATATGGAATTGTGTCGTTTTCATTCTAAAGGTGCGATAATTAACGAGGGTATTTATTTATTAATTTAAAGCTTTATTGTAAAACAAAAACAATGTACTTAAGTTTAAAAAATCATTGAAGGCAGAGAAGAGGTACTATTGGCGGTCTCATCGCTCGAGGCAATCTCTTACAGACAACCATTGGATGGAATAAGTCTTATTCAATAAGAGATAATAACGAAAAGGGTAGTCAAGGGCGTACATATAAGCAAATATTAGTATTATTAGTATATTAATATTATTGGGTATTTAGTGTTCGATTCTTGTTCCAAATATGTATAAAATATTATATGACCATATTTTTTATGGGAATTTCAGCACTGCGGTATTTTGCTTTGCTAAGCCAGGTCTGATGTATGAAGGGAAAACGGATCATACTTAAAGGTCATATTTATACGTAATGACCGATAAAATAGGTCAAACAACAAGCTAGCACAAGGGTACTCACACACGTCGGGCGCCGCGCAGTTTTACGATGTTTTTGAGGTTTATTCTGTCATTTTTTGCATATACTTTCATTAGTTACACGCATAAACAGCCATATCCTTAAAAATGACCCTCGACTAAAAATACATACTGTTTATAATGATTTTAAACTTACAGTATGTTATATGCTCTAAGATTTTAAAACATAAAACCTCTTTTATTTAATATTATAAAGTTGAAAGTTTGTTTGTTTGGTTGACCGCGCTAATCTCGGGAACTACAGAACCGATTATCAAAAAAAATAATCACACAGGCGGAGCCGCGAGCAACACTCATATACCTATATATATCAAGTAACCAACAGCTTCATTTTAAAGAAAACCAACTCTAAGAACATTTTATAAGAAACTTTACCGTGTACGCAGAATAAAAGTTATGTAATAAAATGCGACTCTCAGGATTTATTTTTCCTTTAGATCATTTTTAAATTACACTTTCCATATACGAAATGCTTTACATGCTCTTCAGGGTCTTTTTTAATTAATATAAAAAAAATTGCCAGTGTATTTGGCCAGGTTTCACATGCACAGGGAATTCCCTGTCCGATATTCTAATCCAGATTAAGTTTAAAGAAACCAGCAAGCATGTAGTCAGCTAATATCTCGTTTCACTTGGAATGAAGAAAGGTTGTTTTATAACTACCAGAGCCCCGAGCCAATTCCCGAAATAAATCTATCTTTAATAATGAAGTGTCCGAAACAGACCAAGTCTACAAGCTCGCGGCGATGCTCTATTTACAATCTAAGCAGAGGCTACACCTACGTGTCTCAAGTTAAAAGGTAATTCTAGATTCAAATATACAAATAAGGTAAAAATATGTTCGAATTTTCCGTTTGAAGCCGTGGGAGTGTCATCAATCAGGGCTGCCAAACACAATTCAATAGGAAATACTTAATACCTTCTCGGTCCGTGTGTTTGCTCAATACTAGGAAATATTATAATGCGTAGTCCATGCCACTGAGGGACTATGTGAAAGAAACTTAAAGAAATTTCACGTTCGTTGTGGTACAACAGAGATTTCCCCATAATAGGGACCCACAAGTTTTGTGTATCACTAATCCCTTTACAATATTAATGTAGATTCTATTGAATACGATATCTAATACAAATAAGATGTCTATGTTCTTTTCCGGAATCTTCTACATACATTCATACATACAAACTCACGCCTTTTATCCTGGAAGGGGTAGGCAGAAGCGCAACTAGTGCACTCATTTTTTTACATGCGTATTCCGTCCTATGATGTGATAGGGGGCGAGCCTATCGCCATATCGGGCACAATGTCCAGACTCGGCTGATATCAGTATCAGCAAAGTGATATTGGGTTTTTCTACTCAGGTAGAAAAACCCAATATCACTTTGCTCGACCCGGCGATCGAACCTTAGACCTCTGCACTGCAGTCGTACCGTAATACAACTACGCCACCGAGGCAGTAGAGACGGAATCTTCTTTTAATAATATATTATAAGGAATAAGCTATAAATATGAAAATAACAAAATAGGGTTATTTTCTGTGAGCGTCCCACGTCCACGCTCGTTGAAACCAGGCTACTAGGTTTCTAAATGTCAAAGGTCATAATTTCATAGACACCGGCTTGCAGAATTCTAGATTCTAAAAATAGACTGTTATGCACGTTCCCCTGGTTGACAATGGAGATTGCAAGTTTATTGTAGGGAATTATGAAACTCAATAGTTACGAATTTCGTAGTTGGGTTTATAATGTGTAGTTGTTTTTATTTAAAGTAATTGTTGTAAGCGACTAAAATAGAAACTGGATAAAAAGTTAAATATGATTGATAGCGTCAAGTGGACTTATGTGGGCGAATTTAATTATAAATCGTATACAGAATGATCATATTTGTCAGTAACTTCACTACCTACACTTGACAAAGTCTGCGCGGTGCCTTACTTTCCAATAGCCTTTTATTTAAATGTGTAGGATGTAAGACTAAAATATTATTTTGCATTATATTGGTACTCATACTTAGTAAGCATTGCGTAGATGTCAATGATCACAAAATTAGGCGTGGATAGTGAAAGTATCCAAGTCGTGCCCTGCGATAGCAATGTCAATCGTACTTTGTATAGTTTGATACTACTGTAATGCCTTACCAATTAACTTTATTAGTCTTCTAATTACTGTCACTTTCTTAGGTACAACTATTTGAGAGTTGACAGTATGAGCGGTTATTAGCGGCCTCGGTGGCGAAGTATTGTGTACGCGTTACGAGTACGATTTGCGCGCTGAGGTCCTGGGTTCGAATCCCGAGTCGAGCCAAAAACATTGTGATTGGGTTTTTCCATCTTAAATATTACTCAGTCGCAGCTCGAGTCAGGAAGTTGGCGGTGTGATACCCCCGTACCTCGGAAAGCACGTAAAGCCGTTGGTCCTGCGCCTGATCTCTCTCCGGTCATGTTGGATTGCCGTCACACCGGACTATAAGAATGATCGAATAGTGAGTGCACCTGTTTATTGCGCAAACACTTGTCTACTATAATATCTCTTGCGTACCTGGCTGATCTCCGTTGAGATTGGCCGCCGTGGCCGAAACTGGCTAGGAGGATTACGTTACGTATTCTGCTTCGAAAATATTGTATTTTACCCAAGTATATTCAAAACATGATGTAGATTGTAGACCAAAGGGAAGACTTGTAACTTCACGGATGCTACTTTATAATACCGGTCTTTCTTACGTATACCGACTATACCCGAAACCCGACGCATCCGGACGGCCATGTCTAGCAGGTTTTTAATGTACCTACTCCTAATTGCCAGTAACTGGCATGTCAATAGTTAGATAACCTCTTAATCACCACAAAAAACTATTAACTACAATATCAAATGGCAATGTCGTGAAATGCCAATAGCATAACATGGCTGGATCTGACATTTGTTGCACATTTGTACGCGGCGTTACCGCATCAAATACACGTTTCGATAAGAACACCCTTGCGTTATATGGAAAGATTGATTCAGACCGTTCATATGATTATCTCGAACACACACTGCCAAGAGTTACTTTAATTTATTCCTAACTTTAAAACAAGTGTTCGGTGATATTGTATAAGTACTTCCTTGATAAGGATTTAAAAATCTTAGAAGTAGCTATGTAGTGCAGAGTTGTGACATTACTGGGGCAGCAAGACCTATGATCTAAAAAAATGGAAATGAACCTTTTACTTAATATTTCCTAAGCAGCTTGTATAAATAGCAAACTGTTTATGTAAACAATAATTGCTTGACCAATGAGCCTTTTAAAAAGATTTCTACAATCCCAGTTAAGTAAAAACGGCTTAGTGTAAAAATCATGATCAGTGAATTTAGGTTAGGTTAGGAGTTTTTGTGGGCTTGTGAAGAGTTTATAGATACTTAATGTGGACGACATATTATTATTATAGGTCGTGGATTACAATAATTAACAGGAAATTTCACACCCTCAACACAAAACCAATTTTTACAAGTCTTTTAATTCGCTGCTTAACTCCTAGTTGTAACACGGAACAAACATGTGAAGAACAACATATACTTTAAACCTATAATATGTGATAGATAAAGGTTAATAAAATATTGATAGAAAATTATTTGGTTATTAGGGTCATTCGGGGCAACAGCACGCAGTGGGTAGAAGTTCGCATGGTCAATATCTCGGAACCTATTAAAGGGGCTCAGACACTTTTTCGGCTAGATCAGGGGCGCGTCAGGGACGATGTCAGAGCCACAAGCTATTTTACCAAGCCTCACTTGTTTAGCGAAAAACGGTGATCAACGTGATTTTGTTGATTAGTTACCAATATTTTGTGCTGGGAAAAAAGTGTATGGCTAGACGGTGCATCAGTTTACAAAAGTCCGTTAATTATTTTAAGTTTACATGATTATTATAGTATTTATTTTAGTCATTAATTCTGTCCTAGAAAATAAATGCGTCTCAACTAACGTGTGATTGTTTAAAATATCCCCTGTTTGGATAAGAGTACGAGGTTAAAAGTACGCACCCTGTTATAACGTCATTACAATGATCGCACGGTTTTTTCTTCTTTAAGCTGCAATTAAGTCGAATATTATTTGTAAAGATTTTTAGACCTTATACAGAAAAAAAATATTCTCATTAAACACTCTGCGTAGTTTTACCCACATAACGGGTCAATAGTACGAATTTCTCCCGATGCACTTAAACATGTATTGCAAAAAAAACAATGAAGAAATGTACAAAAACTCATTAAATAATGAAAGTAGAATAAATTTCCTTTACATAGAGTGTTAAAACGTTTTTCAAGACACTATATTTTTGACTGTGCAGACGATAGAAAAAAAAGTGCGTACTTTTAGGCCGAATGACCCTATAACTGATGTTCTGTTAATCTTAAGGCAAATATGTAACGTCAATTACATATATTAAACATATATATTGTATATCTTTATAATAATTTGAGTAATATCTAATGTGAGTCAATATAGTAGTGTGTTTACTTATTTATCTTGTGCATGATAACTCTGGATGTGTTAGTTCAATAAATAAGTATAGATAAAACAGAAAAGACGGCTGCGGCAATCGGATATTTGCTTTTCAATGAAGACTCTTGTTAATAATAAAAATGTATTAGTTTAATAGGTACAGTAAAAAAAAATTTTTTTTTACGGGCTCGAGCTTAGTGGACGATAGCCTAGTTGGGAATGGAACGGTCTGCCGAGACAATGTCCGCAGGTTCAAAACCCAAGGCACAAAAATCTGACTTTTCGAAGTTGTGTGTATTGTTTATCAATTATTGTTCGCTTTAACGGTAAAGGAAAACATCGTGAGGAAACCTACATACCTGAGAATTCTCCATAAGAATTTCAAGGCCAGCGTGGTGGATTAAGGCCAACCTCTCTCAGTAGTAGAGGAGGCCCGTGCTCAGCAGTGGGCAGTAGATATTATAGGGCATTCAAATGTAATCGTCGGGATAATACTAAGTAAAGGTTATCGTAAGTTAGCCTAGCACGGTTCATGACCAATGACTTTATGTTAGGTTTCTTTTAAATGATTCTTACAGATTTTTGTTTGATATAATCAATATTTATAATCACTCGAAAAGGTAAACTTCTCCATCAGTTAATGACTCGGCACTCTTCAACGCGAGCTATGTCTAAATTAGCATGATTATGTGCTCATGACTTAGTTCTTTTACTAAGAATTATTAAATTACCCGTTTCATATTGAATATAATAATACCAGCCCTACATAATGTAAGATCTGGCCCACTATTGGGCACGAACCTCTTCTTCTACTGAGAGAGGTTGGCAATATTAAGGGTTTTATCACACTGGCCAATTCACAGCGAGACGATAACGCTGAGCATTCGTCCAGTGTAATGTTAAATTTAACTGACCATGGATGACACAACGCGGCCTAAAACAGCCGAATTTTAAGTTCAAATTACCATAAAAAATATTCAACAAACAAGTCATTGAGCGATGTTGAGTATCCCCACCCACACCATACTTTCATACCATAGTTTCCGTCCAAACCTGTCATGGAAAATTTGGGAACACATTACATTCACTATGAAGCAACCGTCTTAAATAGTTTTAGTTCAATGCAAGTATTTTTGGATATTTATTTTAATATAGGTAATCGAAAATTGTGGAAAAAATGCATTCGATATTTAGGACACGATCTATTTTAAGCGTCATTGTAGTTTTTTTTTAATAGTATTAGTATTAGTATTTACTATATTTACATAATATAAATTTTATATGATTTTAAAAGACAAGCGTCTCTATGTCTGTAATACGAGTAAACAAGTTTTACAAACTACAATAGCTGCTTTAAATATGCTATTTATAATCGTTAAAATTACTATATCTATTGTTGCATAAAATATATTAAAATTTTATTTGAATTATACGATTTGTTAATTCGAGCACAATGAACGTTAACTGTGAAATAAAAAAAACATGTACCTATAAACATTACTTTTGTATCTGAAAACATAATCGGTATTAATTACACATTAATTACCCATAACCTGCTGTAATTCGAGACAGAATAAATCATTTTAACAGCTATACAAATTGAATCAACTGCACATTATGATATTTACATTATAATCAACTTTCTAAATTACCTGTAATGTCTGGATGGCGCATCATAAAGTCTGTTTTGGCTCGGATGACTTCCAATCTGATCTGGTTCTCTAGAGGTGCTTCTAACGCCGAGAATACCAGAGCGCCCGACACCAAGTAGGCCGTATAGAAAATCACGTAGATGAGCAGCAAACAGGTAAACCTCGCCTTTCCGAAAAAGCGGGTAGTCGCAAAAAGCGGTTGGAATGGCGGATTCTCTTCTTCGTACAAAATTTCCCTTTCCACGACCATTTTCTTCGGATAAGGAAACAACTGGCTGTGAACAATCATGTCGTCGTCGCTTCTACCGGAACACATGCTCCCGTAAGACTGTATACGCGTATACTTTGGCTTCTCCATTTTTTTAAATTTTAATTCACCGTCAAAATGTTTCAAATTAAAAAGTATCGAAATAATTAAATTCAAAAATTGTTCATAATTCCAAATTCAAAAACACAGAGCGCGGATTGTCCTAATCGGCTTGTCTACAATCCACAGTTCCGAAACACAAACCGAAAATCCCGGAACGTCAGGGATCTTGGTCAACTGTACTTAAAGAAACGTTTGGGATGATTAGGTTCGAAAAACAACGCGAATATCTCCGTCACATTTGTATCACGACGACAGTTTTCAAGTTTGAGTATCACCATTTTGATGCATTTTAGTTGGGTCGCGTTTGAAATTAAATATGGCGGACGCCTTAACTTTTTAACTTATCGAAAGACAGCGACTGTCCTACACTAAGCCCTGTGACTGACTGACTGCCCGTGGGCAGCACTCGAACACTTAACCCGTAACCGCTATCTTCGTGGTGTTGTCATTCTTGTTTGTAAATATCCCGATATTGATAACGATACAACTTTTTTATAACCCGTATATAAATCGATAGGTCTTTTGGATTAATGACGGCCAAACGTTCATTTGTCTTCAGATATTTGTCGATTAACATCGGTGGATTATTGTTTGATTTACACTTTATATTTTATCTTATGGTGTGAAAACACTAACATTGAAGTGTTTTGTAAATTCAAATTATACAAGACAAGAACGAGTCACTAGGTGGAAGGACTCTTTTGGACATAGGTAGGTCACTTCGCATTTTTTTTATTTCTGTAGTTAATCAGAAGTACCTACTGTTGGATTTTGATGTGAAGATATTACTCACAGATGATTAAACCATCAACATGATTTCTTTGTAACCGCAACGCTGGAATAATTTAAACGAAACATTTCGTTAATATTTCATCAGGTTTCTTCCCACAAACTAGAACCCTGCTATATAAGTAATATTGTAATCAGGATATCGTTACATCAGTGTTTTGACAGTGTAAATTAATGAAAAGAACTTGGCTAAGTTTTAGTGCGGTCAATAATAACTTATATAATAGATAAAAATATAAATTCAGTCTACTTTATATTATCTAACAAACACATTTAATAGATAGATTGACTTAATTCGGAAATTTAAATGTATTTATTTTAGTTCTCCAAAAAATAACACATTTTAACACATCTTAACAGAAATAATATGCAAATGTGCATCTTAAATCTACGGAGACACAACCTACATAAATAAATAAAATAAAATCTATACTAATATTATAAAGCTGAAGAGTTTGTTTGTTTGTTTCTTTGAACGCGCTAATCTCAGGAACTACTGGACCGATTATGAAAGTTCTTTCACAAATAGGAAGCTACATTACTCCTGAGTGCTATAGGCAACTTTTTATCCCGGAAAAACTTTTCTACGCGGGCATAGCCGCGCGCAATGCTAGTATAATATAAAAACATTCAAAAATTAATGCCGTAGGTAGACAGTAACAAGACAAGGTAAGTAAGTAGACAAAAAATAACTAACTAAATCAAACATGTTTCTTTTATAACTAATAATTAAACTAATAATCGTGTATGGAAAATAATAAAAGTCAAATTATTTAAATGTTCGTCAGGCAATAATAATTCAAAAGCGACAATAACGAGTAAAAAATATTTTTAACACGTTAACAGGATTTGTTCATTCAAGAGATCTGCTAAAAATAGATCAAGTTTAAATTAGATTTTTTATTACTGTTCTTATTTTAAAATCGTATTTATACCGATATACTTACTCGTGTTAATGCTGAAGAGGTGTAATTTACTGCGCTAACAAACATTAAAAACGCATTATTCTTTTCGCCATATAGACCTGTCATCTTTGTTATAAAAACCTGCGACAAAAAACTGTCAAAGGTAAAAGATTCAGTGTAATTGATTAGAGGTCGCAATCTATTCCGAAACGTCCACAAATACACTTTTGTCCGTATCGACCTCGCTATTCCAGAATTATTCTTCAGCTGCACCCGAGTGCGGTAAATGAAAATTTCAGTAAAGTTCTACGTTATTGATTTGGTATCTTAAAAGGGACAAATTATATTTCAATAGGAACACAATAACGTCTAATAGCATTAATCTATTCTAATATTATAAAGAGGAAAGATTTGTATGTACGTATGTTTGTCACGAATAAACTCAAAAACTACTGAACGGATTTCGATGAAATTTGGCATCCGGGTAGATCACTCCTGGATTAACACATAAGCTACGTTTTAACCCGGGAAAATATTTTTATCCCGGAAAATCTTTTTCACGAGGGCGAAGCCGCGAGCAGAAGTCTGGTAATGAATAACAAACAAAGGAAATAATAATCACATCATCTGCCGTCAAGTAAGAATTTGACATTTCATTTCAATAAACTTTTTGTTATCTAGCAATATTATAGAATTTATTGGAATCAAAGATATTAAACAGTATAGTTATAGACTGGACAACAGGACAAAATTTTTCGTCCAAAAGTTATTACCAATTGGTAATAAGTCGCTGTCTTATCTGACATGTCGGTGTAACAAGACGTCTGGGTATGCTTAAATTTAGTAAAAATAACTATATTTTGGAAAGAAATATGCCAATATACGCATTACGACCATGTCAAAGTATGTTCTAATGAATTTTACATAGGTATTTTGTTATTTCACGGTAGACTGAGTTACTGACGAACAGGCTAAAAAATTTTGTATGTCAATTTTCTCAATGTCCGTTCTATATAATCTTAGAACTCTTTGATTGGAATAGATGTTTTTTTGTTTACGTGTTTTTATAGAAGAAATATAAATAAGTTCTAGGAGATATTTAAATACCTAATTTGCAATTCAATGATTCCATTTTTGAAAGCAAAATATTACTGCGTCCTTTCATCTTTGAAGGTGAAACTTGTAGTAGTTAAAGGAGATGTCCGCTTTTTGTATGAGTTCTGGGCCTCTAAATCTAACAAGGCTCAAACTTTAGGGATATTAAAAAGGCAAAACACGGAACTTAGATCCATTCAAAAATATTTTTAGACCCCTCCATTCAAAACCCACTTTTTTAAAAACGTTCATATTAAGTGTAGTTTTCAAGCCAAACAAAATTACATAAATCTCAAAATCGGAGGTCTTTAAAATTAAACGATTTACTGCAAAAGGCTAGTTTTCAGGAGTTCTATCCAAATATATATAAATTGCCTTGTTTAGATTTTCAGGCCCGTTTTTGAACAAGTCCTTTATTTATGTTTAGTCTGCTCGCAAAATAAAATAAAAAAAGTATATCCTACACCAAACTGAGATATCATAATATTCTAATAATAACTTTAAGAATGAATTCAGTACCTACAGTCGTTAGTTCTCTATTATAATGGATGAATTACCGCGAAAACCCTTACTTCGCTCACCTTAGTTATATAAAGAAATCACGTACAATATTATTTCACCTCGAAGTGCCAGTTTGAGGCGTGTTTGTCAATCATCGTTAAAAGACATATCAATCACATTACAACTCACGTGAAATAAAAAGCTAAGGTTCCAAATTACCCCATTTCTCTGGATTTCTAGTAACGTGGCAACACTCGCATATATCTAGTTGTACTGGATACTCAATACGCTACAGTTAAAGTTCATCTACCCACTACACTAACTCGTGCATCTGACGAGAAAGGGAAATTCCTTAATGACTAAATAGGTGACGAATGAGGAGAATGTACTTTGACGCTAATATTATAAATCAATGTTATATTGCTTTACGAGATACTTTCTTTCACGGAAAACCACAATAGATAATAATAACCATAATTCCAGCATTATATTGTCCCATTACGACAGGCTCGACCCCTATCACATCATGGGACTGAACACACAAGGCCAAAAGTTGGTGCCCTGGTTGCACATCTGCCAACCCCATCGGAGATAATGACGACGTGTAAATTATTTCACTTTAGCCCGTGGACTGGAAAGTGGAGTAGTTGCCACTTAGATTTTAAAACAGTTGGGCCGAAACTGGGCTCACCACTCACCAGTTAGGTTTCACGCCAGACAAGTGGCCAAAAATAAACATTAACTCATTTTTTGTAGTATTCTTGAAATAGTGTGTTGACCTCGCAATCTAGAAGACTATATTAATAAAAATAAATAAGAAATAAATAAAAAATATATATTGTCCCCTCAGTATAGGCCTCTATAACTAAGGAACCTTCCTTCTCTACTTCTGTGTTCTTACTCTATTTGCTTAAGAATAAGAATACTGTATTTTCATTAAAGTTGATATCGTATTAATTACCTATACTTAGATTTTATACTAAACATTCACAATTAATTCTAGCGTTTATTACAAGGAGCATCATGCTCGTCCCGTCATTTAGCTATATAAAAAACAGCATACACCTTGTAATTCGTTTTTCCTACTTATATTACAATTATATCAAGCTGCCTCGCAGCCTTGCTTGCTTTTATCCACTTGAACGGATGACTCCCACCTTCATTATAACGCGAATGGTTTCTTGAAATTCGTAAATGTTACAGATGGGACAGAAGTAGTATTTCCAGGTATCTTGACTTTCTTCAGGTATCCTGTCTTTCTGTACTTTAGTACTGTACTTTACTCAGGATATTATGTTTGCCGACACTATATGCGGTAGTATGTAGGATATAAGTAATATATAATATGTCGCACCTTTAGAACGAAAACGTCACAATTTAAAAAAAATTGAGTTATCGTCATAAAATTACTTAAAACGTAGTTCTCAATACAAAAATAGTTCAAACACAACCATATTCAAGCGGGAATAGGACCATACTATTGTATCGGTCGTTTTTTTATTATATTTTTATGAAAAAAGGACCAGTTTTATGTCATTTTATGACGATAACTCAATTTTAGATTTTTTGAATTGTGTCGTTTTCGTTCTAAAGGTGCGATGTTTGCTTGACGCTTTTATCATGACAGTGGATTGGTTTGACCGACAATGATTCCCTTAGAGATTAAAGAGTAAAAGAGTAAATCGTAATTATTTGATTAATATATCTCTCAAATCTTAACATTACAGAGATGTCAAAATGCCGTATTTAAAAAGACTTAAGTACCAATGAAACAAATCTTTCTTTTCTCGTCACCCTTACATCTCCAATGTTAGGTTGGAACAATACGTTTGTTTCCAACTATGTTGCAGTAATTATACTGCTTATTTTACGTCTATATTCTTGTCAATTACCCTTGTGTGCAGGGCCTTGGGACCACTTTTCCCTTTCCTGACTTCCCAAAATTTATATTTTTCTACCATAAGCTAGTTAAGCGACTGCAAAAAAAAGGTTTTCATTATAACTTCAAATATGTATTGAAATTATAATAAAAACCTTTATTGAAATTGAAATATGAAATACATGTATTGAAATTAATTATAAAAGATAATCAAGGCAATAATATTTTCATCGGGCAGCGGGTTTATTTAATACGACTCTTTAATATCATATTCATTTGTTTTTTCTCGTGACGAAGGGCCCTTGGCCGATGCCGGGCCCCTAGGCCCTGCTTGTGTGCGATACTGTCCGGAGATTTCTTGTGTTATCTCATACGGGAAACAAACTCAAGTCTTCACATTTCATATACTCTTCTAGGTCAAGAAGCCGATCAGAATAAAAACGTAACGCAAAATTAATCTAATTTCTCATCGATATTACTACGTCATCTCCAGCATTGTGTATAAGTTGATTAAACCGTCCTCCGGGCTTTTATAAACTTCGGGTCCCCTTTGAAACGATGAAATGGGTTCCCCCTACACTACAGGATCAAAGGGACGTGTGTGGGCTCTTTACAGTATTGTTGCTGATAATATTGTAGAACATAGCTAGATTTCTAGAGCAAATCGAACACAGTGGAGTCTTTGTACTTTCTTGATTATAATTTGTTGTTAGACATGGCATTAGATTAATGCAAAAATATATTTACGTAAGTATATTTTTTTTTACAACTTGATATTTATTTTGCCTGCCTCGGTGGCGTAGTTGTATTGCGGTACGACTGTAATGATGAGGTCTCGGGTTCGATCCCCGGGTCGGACAAAGTGATATTGGGTTTTTCTATTCAGTATCAGCCCGGAGTCTGGAATTTGTGCCCGATATGGCGATAGGCTCGCCCCCTATCACAGCATGGGACGGAATAAAAATGGCGAAAAGTGGGTGCATTAGTTGCGCCTCTGCCTACCCTTTCGGGGATAAAAGGCGTGAGTATGCGTATGATATTTATTTTGATTCCTGAACATGTTATTTTACAGAAAAGCACCATTGAACATTTTTACATGATTTTTGACATGGACTTTGTCGAAGTTTACTTTAAAGATGTAACATAAGTACTCTTATAAATTAAACAATATAATAGTTGCGAAGTACTTTCGATGTGTTACTTTCGATAGTACCTCTGCGAAAGTAACACATTTACTGTTCTCAAGTCTAATTAGTTATCACAAGCCGATACGAGTGACGTACTGATAACACTAGTACCTATGGGTCGTGACTCGATCTCAATAGATTTACTTCTGATTGGACGCGCGTGTTAACGTCCTTATTATCGTGAAGCTATTCAAAAGATATTTATTGTAGTGGTCTTAGGCCGAGCGCACATCAGACGTTTTTGCGCGTTGAGTATATCTCACTCGTATATTGACGCAAAGAACCGCCACGCCGCGCCGCGACGCCTAAAACACAATAAGAGCTTGCAGACGAAGAATGAGATCACTAAATACGGAAAAGATCATAGAACTATTGAATAGAATGTCTATTTCTACCCCCAAGCAACAGTGTGCATGCACTGTTGTGTTTCGGTTTGAAGGACATTGTAGCCAGTATAACTACTGGACATAATGAGACTTAACATCTTATGTCTCAGGATGACGAGCGCAGTGGAATGCCACACAGTGCTTTGTAACTCAAGGTGCTGGATGGTGTTGCTACTGTTTATAGGTGGTCGTATCGCTTACCATCAGGCGAACGGCATGCTCCCCTCGTCATTCAATGCATTAAAAAAAAAAAAGTACTTAGAAGTACAAAAAAGCATCATGGAACACTAATATTAAACATTTTTGTTTTATAGTTACTTATATATCCCTAATTGTGATTTTTACCTTGGGCTGTAGTCAAAATGCTTTTCTGCAAGAGTTAACGCTAATAGGATACAAAAAAAAATATGCGAATGACGTATCCTTGCGTTGCGATAGACTTGTCGATATTATGTGACATTCGTATACTTGTAGAAAAGCATCATGGCTACGGGCCCTGGGCGGAACAGCGACAAACTGATTAGAAGAGGCATCACATTAGTCCTAAAGCGCACTCAAATCGTACAAGTCATGCGTAAGTCGATAATATGCGGATACTACGCTTTCTTATTCAAACTGTGGTCGGCCTTAGTGCAGGGCGAGACATCACGTGATAGTACCTACTACCTATATTTATTGATAAAGTCGCCTAGTTGACGTCACACCTCTAGGCAATAATCTATAAGTCTACACAAGATAATAAAAATATCCCTTCCGTGTACTGTGGGTATTGAGAATTCATATATAATGTCAGGGTGGTCAACCGTGTCGCTATCAGTTGAATGACTTATTTCCATAAAAGTATTTCTACTGCCTCGGTGGCGTAGTTGTATTGCGTTCTCGGTACAACACGGCGCTGAGGTCCCTAATTCGAATCCCGGGTCGAGCAAAGTGATAATGGGTTTTGCTGCTCAGTATCAGCCCGGAGTCTCGAATTAGTGCCCGACATGGCGAAAAGTGAGTGACATGGTTGCATCTCTGCCTGTCCAGTTGGGGATAGAGGCGTGATGTCTGTAAGTATTTCTTGCGTCATTTATAAACACATAAATATAAGTTCACGCTTTCGTACGCGAAGGGAAGATATAGTTAGTGAATCCATATTTCGCTGAGCTTAGATCCGTCATGAGTTTATATTGAGACCCTCGTCATTAATTTGTCACAAAAAATCGTCTTTATCCCATAGCAGAAGCCTTTTCTTTATTTGATGGTTTTCTGGGTATTGATATATGACTGACCTTTTACACAGGGGTTCTCCTTAAGGAAGTCGTTCTTGAGGATGATCATCTTCTGCTGGAGTTCCATCTCCAAGGGCTCCTCGATCGCTTGGAACACTGATGCACCTGGTGTAAACAAATAAATACATTTTTTATTGATGTAGATAAACTTAAATTGTTGCTTATTGTAAATGGGTTGCGATCGTTTAGACAATCATATATTCAGCAGTGACTAACGATGGACAGATATATAAATAGATGGCAAAGTAAATAATGGTAAACAAATGTTAAAGAAATTGGAATAGTTGAGATAAATATGAATTTAAAAACTGCAAGCCGAGTAATGTTAAAACACGAACTGAAACTAAACAAAAAATATTCGTATGTAAAATCGTAGCGTATTTGTGTTTCATACCTTTCAGTTTGTTTTTTAGGATTTTTTGCAACTGTTTCACGTCAGGGGATATTTTTCACATATTTTACTCTTCGGTAGCCTCTTATGATATTAATTCCAAAAATGAATTTAGATTTCAGATTCAATAAACTTTTTTACGAAAACTTAAATTCATAACACGTAAGTAAATATTCCTTTGACATATCCGAACACACAAATCTCCATTTACATCTATTTTTAATAAAATAATACTCAAGAAAGACATACAGATATCAATATTCAATTACGTCGATTCTGTGACTTAATTTTTTAGTTCAAACACGTCTGCAGTTTGCGATCTCATCAACAATTTAAAATTTAATATATTCTGAAAGATTTTGAATTCTTTTGTCGAACACATTATATTATCGAATGAGCATGTTTTTTCATGAAAACTAAACGATTGAGGCACGTGTCATCAAAATTCAAATCTTGACAGTTGAGTTGAAAAATTGATAAATTATTCTTCGTTTGCTTAAAAGTTGAGCTACAAAATTGATTTTTCTATATTAACACAAAAGCGGGTTACTACAACAATATGAATGTTAAATTTAATGTTTAATTTCAATAATTAAGGATCTTATCTTAAATATTTTGTTTCCAAATTTTAGTTTTTGTTTTGTTTTTGTTAACGTATCCCGGCTACGTTTATTTATTTTTTAAATAAAAACTTAGTATCTTAGTTCGCACATTAATAATAATATATCTTGTAAGGATGCATGTTTTGGATTACTATCTAGCCCTAGATTACTTAATTCTGATGTTGTGAACTGTAATGATTGTAATCTGTTACGCATTTTAAATAAATTAGTATAAGTCACCCGATGGCCGTTAAATTTAATTGCGGGTGCATTGCAGACATTGAAGAAGAATTAGGAAACGTGAACTTTGTCAGGCTACCGGCATCTCACTGAGCGTACGACACACAACAGAATCACTTTACAACGGTTTCTTATAGTATTATCCCGGGAGGCCGATATTGATCTACAGTTCATAAGTAGAAAACTGTCTCCAGTGTCGCTACACCACATCTTATACCAGCTTTAGGTATATGTTGGTCGAGCTAGGCAAACGCAAACGTAGCCAAATTGATACAAGGCAAGTGCTACAGTGTAGACGTCAGGCAAGTTTGAAGAAAATAAATGCAATCGGCCAACATACCATTTTTCTTGAGGTGCCAACACGTTCTGCACTGTCAGTTTTTATTCTGAACACAAAGACATTAAACAGTATAGTTATCTAAATATAATATGAGACAAGTGATCGCAAGCGACTGCGAATTGTGACAAATTACCTAAGCAAAATGAGATCTACACACGTTGCAGCTTCCGTTAATTCGGCCAACTAGATAATCGACACCGAGCGTTGACAAGGCCAGGCAAATATGCTCTCTATACGTTTGTATTGGTCTTCATTTGGCAAAGCTCGGCCAACGTTTACTTACCTAATGCCAGCTTTAAACACATCTGTCAGTGTCAGTCATTTATAAACTACAATTTAATGTATGTAAATACCTAAATAGTAATAATTAATCACTCTACAATGGCTTTGGTTGATTTTCGGTATAAAATATCATACTTTTAACGTGGCATTGACCTCACTAAGTTACCACAGCTTAACGCCTGATAAATTATATTGAGCAACAAATCATTTCGGGAGCTTACATTGTTTTGCGTACTTTGTATGTACTTGTAGGCTTTGTATATTCAAAATTCTATTTAACGTTCTATATAAACATTCAAAGTGCTTTTGCTATTAAATTTGCTTTTGTTATTAAAACTAGATATTATAATTTACTCGATGTTTCTCGCAGCGTCGCCCGCGTGAAAGGCCTTTCTTGCTACACAAGTCCCTAAAACTCAGTACGACGCTAGCGTCATCTACTTAAAGAATCAGATAAAATATTCCATTATTTACCATGGGAGCAAACTACCGGGATAAAAAGTATGTGTGCATATGTTATTCTAGGGTATGTTTTATCCGTGTGCCAAATTTCATGCAAATTCGTTCAGTTGTTTCTGCGTTTACTTTGAACAAAAAATACAAACAACCAAAAAAGATTTAACTTTATTGTAGGTATACTTTAAGTAAGTTAGCATCTAAAGCTTCTGAATGTTGCGACTCGCTTACGGACTTACCTACCTATGATCTATTTCGTTTTCTAAGTTGTGAATAATTTAGTATTGCCTCGAAAAGTCCTAATAAACCAAGCCATAAAATCTGGTCTTAACAACTACTAATTGCCACCTTTAGGAATGTCTTAGCAACAACTTTAATAGCACGTTCGCCCAAATAGGTACGTCCTTCCTCTAGGCAATGTGACGCAAACGAAAACCTGTTTAGTTATTTTTAGTTCGTTATTTTCTAAACAACTTACAACAGTTATAAATGTAACCACGGGTTAATTAGCATAACTTTAACTGCAAACTATTCATTAAATACTGTTTGAGTGCTAATTACTTAATTTATTGGGGATTTTATAAATTTTATTTGCTTTATAACATTCATTCATAAGTATAATTATTATGTTTTATTGGAGATTAACTTATTATTAATTATTATTTACTTGTATTGAATGTGTTCTTTTTATCTGATTTTAAAAAAGAGGTTCTCAACTCGGCTTATTATACAAGCTTTTTTTAATAACATTAGGTACCTACTCTTTCTAAATAGTAATAAAGTACATACTAAATTACAAATGGTAAGTTAGTATCTAACGGACTTATCCATAAACAGTTTATTAACCTATTTTAGTAATCGAATGTTTTGTCTTCTTCGAACGAATTTTGAATTGAGTTTGAAGGAAGAAGACAAAACATTCTATAACTAAAATAGGTTAATAAACTGTTTATGGATAAAGTCGTAAGTGTTTATCGTGTGCAAGAATCCGTCCGAATAAGTCCGCTAGATCTATTTCCATCAACAAGTCATGTGTACCTATGTATTGTTGGGTTTCTGTTTGAAAACATTGTATGTAATTTGTAGCCAATGTACTTACACACACATACGCACGCCTTTTATCCCTGAAGGGATAGGTAGAGGCGCAACCGTCCCATGATGATCCCATTCGATGGGGGCGAACCAATCGCCATATTGGGCACAGACTTCGGGTTGATACTACTGAGTAGCAAAACCCAATATCACATTTGCCCGACCCGAGATCTGAGACACTATAAAACTAAACATGCATATGTCAGGGTGACTACCACAGTGCTTTTCCAGAAACATAGATTTCTGAATGGCATTGTTGATTTTGTGAGCCTTCGAAACTGCGTATTTTTTTTTTTTTAGCTAAAACTAAAATTGCTTTTGATAACCAGCTCGTCTATTAATATGTTTCTTGAAATATCATAACTGACGTAACCTTTTCGTCCGTACCATTTGACCTATTGATATTTCCCTAGCCCTACGACAATATTTTCGTAACAAGGTAGGCATTTATCGAAGCTAAAATCAATGAACACAACGAAATACTATAGTTTCTAAATATAAGCCCTAAGCATCTTATATTGAGATGTAAAGAATAGGTATATTTTATTACAATATAATTTAAAAATATTGACAAATATTTTTCAAAATTTTTACACGTGTATAGAACATTAAAATGGCTTAAATCCATTTTTTCTTTAAATTTTCTTTCTTCTAAATTGCATATTTTACAATTATTCAGATACAAATGGTAAAACCTATGTAAATGAAAAAGCACATTGTTTTTTTTGTCTATAAGTACATTTCTATCTTCATAAAGTAGTCAACTATACTCCATCGGTTTAGGTATTTAACTAAATGTAAACAAACCATAAAAAAGGTATTTTACCTGGCCATTTCTCTTTACAAAATACTTAATTCCGAAATAAACGTCTTCATAACCTACACAACACTTAGCACTGTTATTCCCGTTTATTAAAGTTGTTTGGTTATTATAAAGTTATAGTTATTCATTATTAAGCGCGAAAACATTAATTATCATAAATCACAATACTTTTATAAAGGATCACAACCTTTAAACTGTAAAAGAGCTAATACGACAGACACGCTAAACATTTTTCCAATGGATCGTAATAGATAAACCCTACAAAATTTAAGAGTACGACTGTCACGTAGCACGCCATTTAAACTGTCATTCAATTTAATCGGTTAACTAGACACCAATTATCGATTCACTTCCGAATTGCAGAAATTTGTTTATTTATCATATTTTTTGCTTGGTTTCTGATAATTAGTGGTTAGTTATTTGTATTGTTTCTAAATTGATTTTAATAATTTAAAGTGTTTACTGTACGCTGTAGTTTTATTGACACAACAGTCTTCGTAAATACTTTCGGAATAAAATGTTGACTACTCGGGAATTATATGTAATTTTTTCTTTACATTTAGTTAAATAGCTAAAGCGATGGAGTATTACCTTATAGATACTCACGGCAATACAATGTAATTCAATATGTACAGTCAGCAGCATAAGTAGCTGAACAAATTCAAAATTTCAAATTGCCTACATACTTTTGTGTTCTTACTAATCTTTTTTTTCTCTTCACAAAAATAAAATAAAAGAGTTTTACTTTACTTCAAAATAAGAAAAAAATGTTTCAGTTTAACTTAACGCATATATAATAGGCGATTTGAAATTTTGATTTTGTACAGATATTTATGCTGCTGACTGTACATACGAAAAATATTATAGTTGTCGGTGTGTTCGTTTAGGTACCTATTCACTTACAAACAATTATACCTCACCTCCTTCATAAGAATCAGGTCATAAATATGTTCACATCATCGCAGTCATCTATAATTCTACATACAAATGATTTTATAAACATTATTCATCCCATTACAATCCAATCTCTCGGAAAATTGCTAAAAAAAGCAATTTGAAAAGTGCTTTTCACATTAATAAACATTAACCTGTAAACGAAAATCCTTAAACCTCTCCGTATTTATTTTCCACTCTAAGTGGAATCTACGAAATTCACCCCAAATAGATTGTTATTCATTTTACATTACTGAAATAAGGGAGGGACTTTTTATTTATACCAATACCTTTCCTAAAGCAAAAATGTTTGTAAAACCCAAAATCCTTGGAGAATAAACAAATATATTAAAAAAGTTACCTTAATGCTCTTAATCTTTTAAAATAAAAGAATTTTCTAAGGTATTCGTAATCAAAAAGATCAAAAAGAAAACTTTTGTGAAGAACAAATAGATTTATGGCTCTTGAAATAACTGGGTACGTACTGAAGGGGCGTTACTGTGGTAACGACCCCCGTCCTACCGTCCAACAGTAGGTACAAAATTTTCTTATTCTTGTAATAAAAAATAAATGATGTAGAAAAGGTATTTGGTTTTGTGTATACTATCATTTAGCTCTGAAGATATAGTATCAAAATTATTAAAACACAGATAATAAGAATCGCTACTCCAGTTAGTTAGTCTAGATTCTAACTTGAAAACTTCTTATTTCATGATTTACCAAGATAACGGAATTATATAAAATATCTAACCTAAAAACCAACGTGACTCAATTGCAAGTGAGATATCTGAAAGCCAGAAGGAATAAGCAGAGGTGTTCCTAACACATTGACGCGACGTACCTACCTTCAGGACTTTTCTATATTAAGTATCGTCACGTTGTACATAATATATTGTTTTTCAGAATTGAAAGTTTTTATTGTGTGATTTTTTTAGACTCAGGGCTAATACTGAGCGGTAAAACTTAATATCACTGCCTGACCCAGCATTCAAACACGGGACCTCAGTCATAGTCGTGGTCGGTGTCGTACCGCGTACGCAACACAACTACGCGTTCGAGGTAGTCCCAAATACAATAATTACACTAATTACATTAATCTGACTATACTATGCTGCCTCGGTGGCGTAGTTGTATTACAGTACGACTGTAAGGCTGGGGTCTCGGGTTCGATCCCCGGGTCGGGCAAAGTGATATTGGATTTTTCTATTCAGTATCAGCCCGGAGTCTGGAATTTGTGCCCGATATGGCGATAGGCTCGCCCCCTATCACACCATGGGACGGAATACGCTTGGCGAAAAGTGGGTGCACTAGTTGCGCCTCTGCCTACCCCTTCGGGGATAAAAGGCGTGAGCATGCATACATTAATCTATACCATATTAAAGCAGTACATCCCGGTGTGTCTGTGCATTGAAAGAAATGTGATAAAAAAGAAAATTGTTTTTTGTCTGTTTGTTTGTTACTGCACATCTCCGAAACCACTGAACGGATTTCGATGAAATTTGGTATGGAGATAGTTTGAGACCCTACAAAGAACATAGGCTACTATCTATATAGGATATTTTATCCCGGGAATATATAAATGGCACTTTTATCCCGAAAAACTTTTTCACGCGGGGGGAGCCGCGAACAAAAGCTAGTTTAGTAAATAATTCCGTGATAAACTTCATTTAAAATACAACTCGGAAATAAAAACGGCGTCTAAACTGACTCAATTGGAGGGTAATTAGGAAAGTCAGCAGAGCGGGCGCGGCGACGCGGTGAGGTGCTGTGAATTACACTCGTTACGGGCGGAAAGATCTCACCAGAAACAACTTTTAATTTGAGGTATTTTTTGCAACTTTGTTACATTTGATCTTGGTATTGATTCGTCACTACTCACTAGGAAAAGGATGTTGGTCACAGTATATATACTGGTATGATATCCTTCTTACATCATATACGAAGGTCTTAAGTCTGTCTTCAGGGGCGTAACCAGGGTAGAACAGGGAGAGGCAGCTTACCCTATTCGAACAAAAGTTGGGATTTGACACTGCCTGAGCCAAAAGCTGAGTAGGTACGCCCAGCTGTCATTGAAGTTTATTACTTACCTGACGCCAAATAGAGCGCCATGAAGCCCATGAGGACCAAGACTCGAACCCACGGCATATTGCGTAGGTCGTTCACACACCCCGGCACCACGAGCCTCATGCTGGATACTCTGAGAACAAAAATACAACTTTAAACCATACAACTTTAAAACAATTGTTATATTGCTTGGGGTCGACTATGCGTTTGCATAAACGTAATAAAGTCAGGAATATTATTTTAGGCTTCTTGGTTTTAACGGCTGGTTTGTTTTAGTGAACTCTGAGTAATTATAGTATTTACAAGTTAAACTTATAAAAATAAGCTCTCTTTTTGTACTTATGTTGAAGACGTAGCTCACATATGAGGTCCTGTATAACGCCATCCCTTAATAGGTACAATAGATTATGTACTGTTACATTGTTCTGTACTGCGCTTGAAATCTGATATTAATATTTCTTAAATATTGTACACACACAGCCTCACGCCTTTTTTTTCCCCGATGGGGTAGGCAGAGGCACAACTAAGTGCATCCACTTTTCGCCGTGCGTATTCCGTCCCATAATGTGATAGGGGGCAAGCCTATCGCCATTTCGGGCACAAATGCCAGACTCCGGGCGGATACTGGATTCTAGAAAAATCCAATATCACTATGTCCGACCCGGGGATCGAACCCGCGACCTCAGAATTGCAGTCGTACCGTAATACAACTACGCCACCGAGGCAGTCGAAATATTGTAATGTTTCGGAATTACACTAACTACAATTTCCCAATCGGATCACATTAGTAATTGTACATTGCTGTTTGACGAAATATACCTACCTTATACTAAGTGAACTACAGACAGTGATTAGTAACTCAATTTTTTCTTTGACAAAGCGGCTAACATTTCAAATATTAGATTTAATAGTAATAGTAAAACTAAAGTCTTGTTACATTAGTGATTCAGAAAGGTTTAAAAGTTACAGGGATTAGAGATAGCGAAATTCGAGTAAATCTTAATCCCAAGATTCAAATCTAATCCTGACTAAGACAATCTACGTAGATTACTTTGACTCTTGGATATATAATAAAATTTTCTTAATAGAAAATTGCAACGAGTCAACATGTTGTTTCCATGCATTATAAAACTAAAAGTAGCTTAAATATGCTGTAGACAAGTATGACCGCCATACCACGGAAAAGAAATAACGTGTAACGTAATTATGTACATTATATATGAATAAATAAATAAAAGAAAATTCAAACGACTTCTCGATTTTGTAAAATATCCATACAATTTTTCCCACTATCAATAAAGCAGACTACGGATTCTATGTCAATATCTCCACCAATATTAGCTCCCCTTATTACATACTTAAGTACAGCCCTGTGCGTAATAAAGTAGATTATAAAATAAAGTTTTACGATTACTGCGCCTGTAAACAATGATCTCAACGAATGACATACTGTTCAGGTCATTCGTTTTACTACCACATACGTCTGTCGTGAAAAATACAATAGGTATTTTACTATTTAGGACATAAAGTTTATTTTTAGCCTTATTACAGTGGGTTATATACCTTAAATTTTGAGCATAAAAGTTACATTTTTTTTTATAGCATAGAATGATGAGACGAGCATGCCGTTCGCCTGATGGTAAGCGATACGACCACCCATAAACAGTAGCAACACCATCCATCACCTTGACTTACAAAGTACTGTGTGGCATTCCACTGCGCTCGTCATCCTGAGACATAAGATGTTAAGTCTCATTATGTCCAGTAGTTATACTGGCTACAATGTCCTTCAAACCGAAACACAACAGTGCATGCACTGTTGCTTGGCGGTAGAAATAGACATTGCGGTGGTACCCACCCAGACGGCCTCTTACATAATGCGAGACCTACCACCAGTAACATACATAACTTTACGTCTGTGTTTTATAGATTAAAAAGTATGCAGTAAGTACATTATTGTCAGAAGTGTGCAATAACTTCGTCAAGGCGTAAGATATTTGAGTTCTCCACGCTTTATAAAATACTCAATGCTAAGTGGGATGCTGCTGAATTGTTAAGCCAGTTTTCTATAAAGATAGGTAGCAAGAGAATCCAATCCCTTTTCTCCTTGCCTACCAGTAACAATAACGTCACTTACAACGACCCTATCCACAGAATGTGTAGGTCATATAATGAGCTTAGCAAGGATCTAGACTTGTTCTCTATGACATATCACACGTATCTAGCAACATGTAAAAATAGACTAAAAATAAATGAAATTTCAAACTAACAATACTCTATAATTAGTATTCCTGTATCAATGTATAAGTTGTGTTGTCTTCTCATGCCTGTGTATCACCGCTAGGGTTCTTGATGTAATTAATTGTAACTAGGTTAAAACAATGACAAATTTAATTAATGCAATTATTGTAATCACACACTGTCCTTCTCTATTTGTATACTTTTCTCCTAACGAATGCTGTTCGTAGTTGTAGTAAGGACGCAAATTTACATTTATTTCTATACTGTACTGTTGTTGATGCATAAGCTATTGATTTGTGTTCTGTAACTATGCCTATTTATTTAAATAAATAAATAAATAAATAACTATTGTTTTCTGGTTCACAAGTAAGATTTCCAATGTTACTGGTCATTATGAGGATTTATCTAATTTTTCAGGCTGATGAGCTTATCGCAGTAACACTCAGTGTAAAGTTTCTAGTATAACTATTGTTTATGGTATGACGTAGACCATCGGACGAGCAATATGTTGGCCGCACATAAGCCAGCAATGCACAAAAGCTAAAATAGCTATGATGCAATGCAACAGAGCGATAGGTAAGACTTGGGGTATGAAACCGAATATAACCTACTGGATATATAAGGCCATCATACTCCCAAGACTACTCTACGGAGCCTTGGTATGGTGGCATAGGGCGACCATCAAGGCAAACTATAAGAAGCTAGCCCAGGTACAGAGACTCACTGGGCTTATGACTACAGGTGCACTAAGAACTACTCCAACAGCGGCACTGGACATAATTTTAGGATTCATACCGCTGGACCTGGAGGCTAAAAAGAGAGCTTTAGAACAATGTTACAGATTAAAGTCCTATGGACTGTGGAAAACTACTTCCACAAACAAAGGACACAAAGAAGTAATCAACACACTCCAAGGAAAAATGTCGATGATCTGGAGTAACAACGATTTAATTCAGAAACAAAAGATCTTCGACAAAAAATACAGAATACATATAGGACCCAGAGAAAACTGGGAACTTCCACATGATCATAAGTCGGTGGCATGTTTCACAGATGGCTCAAGGAAGGAATCAACAGGATTGTCAGGGGCTGGAATATTCATAACCACGCCATCCAACACCGAAGAAACCAAAATGAAACTAGGTAAATATGCGAGCGTATTCCAGGCGGAAACAATGGCCATTTTGGAATGCGCGGACCGCACAAGGCAAACAACCAAAAAAGAAATCAGTACAATACTGATCTATAGTGACAGTCAAGCAGCCTTAAAGGCACTTGACAAACCAGAGACAACGTCGGCCCTAGTGAAAGAATGCAAAAGCAAACTGAACACACTAGCAGCCGACAAAGAGGTCATCGTCGCCTGGGTACCTGGCCATCAAGGCACCACAGGAAATGAGAAGGCCGATGAGCTAGCGAGAGAGGGAGCTGATGAAACATTCATAGGACCGGAGCCGTACTTACCTATACCGGCAAAAGTCACGAAGGGAGTAATCAGCAGGAAGATAGCCACAGAAACAAACGTCAGATGGAGAGACATGAAAGGCTGTCGCCAATCTAAAATCTTCATCAAGACGCTAGACCAGAAGAAAACAAGAAGCCTACTCCAATTCAGGAAGGAGGACATAAGAACCATTATAGGAATCATGACTGGACACGGTACGCTGAACAGGCACTTAAAAATAATAGGTAAGACCGAAGACGCCTCGTGTCCAGAATGCGGAGAAGAGGAGACCATCATCCACTTTCTGGCAGAGTGCTCAATGTACTCTCTGCCAAGATGGGAGATACTGGGAACAGATAGACTGGAAATAGCACAACTACAGGAGGTATAGCTAGGAGACATAATCAGGTTCAGTAAGGCAACAAAAAGGTTTGTAAGAGTAGAAGGGGGCATACTGCAGGAGCACCAGTAAAACACTGTTTTTTTAGCACTGGCTTCAGGGTGGAGACTGTCACGAATAGCCAAGGAAAGGGGAGCGACGCTATGTCAGACTGGGGGCCGCCGCTTGGGGAGTGGGAGAGCATGTGGGCAGACTGGGCCTGGCAGCCTGTATGGCCCTCACCGCATAGGCTGAGCGCTGCCCCCCTGTTGGCTCCTGCTACAATGATCATTCAAGGTCAAAGTGGCGGGACCCTCAGTGGAAGGCGGTGCTGGGCAGAGATCGGCAACCTGGAAGGTTCACACCTGGAAGGGAGCCACGATGCCTCCAAGGTCTAGCTGTGCCACAGCCGAAACTCCCTATGGTGAATGCGGCCCCTGGGAATGATACCTGCGAAGCGAACCGAACCAAAGCGAAAGTGGCAGCACCACCCAAACTGGGACTAAGGGTGAAATAGTTCCCAAGGAAGTGAACTGATCACCCGTCTGTGCGACTGCATACGTCCCCATTAGACATACATACATACAATATGTTGGCCTCATTTATCTATATAGTATATAGGAGTCCGCTCGTTGATCTGCCGATGTAAAATCCATTTCAATCAGTTTAAAAGGTTTAAAGTAGGGACCAATTTACCTGCGATGGCGGGGCGTTAATTAAAAACTCGGCATAACTTTTATATAGAAACACACAACCGTGCTGTGGCAGGACATTATGATTTAATACGATAGATCACAATTCACATCGGACGGACAGACGCGTAAGTCTGTTTATATATATTTAAATGAAGAATCATAGAGATAAGACGATGATTACAAAATGTATAGTAATTCAAACATGTAAAGCCGTTGGTCCTGCGCCGGATCTTTCTCCGGTCATGTCGGACTACAGTCTCATCGGACTGTTGTAATTATATCAACAATGTTTATGCACTATGATTTAGTCTATGTTTTATCAGGATACACCTGTTGTGTATGTTAGTATTTGAATAAAACAGTTCGTTCGTTGTCACTGAACACGTCGTATAATTTATCACGGACTATGAGAGTGAAGGAATAGCGAGTGCACCATAATATCTCCTGCGTACCTGGCTGATCTCTGTTGAGATTGGCTGCCGTAGCCGAAATTCGGCTAGAAGGGATTAAATTAAAGTGTATTAAAAAGTTAAAGCGTTTGTTTTTTTGAACGCAGATAGGTATCTTTAGAACCACTACTCCGATTCTGAAAATTATTTCTCTAACGGGAAGGGAAGTACAATATCATTCATTCACTTTTATTTATTCTAAGAACTGACTTGATCGCGGATGATTCCGCTAGCAAATGCTAGTCAATAATTAAAAATGATTATAAGTATGACTGTTAGGCTGATTCTCGCTACTCGTCAAGTTTATGACGACTACATACATATCAACTATGCACTCAAATAAATGATAAGAAATAAAATTTAAATTGAAATTTAAATAACCCCCCCCCCCCCCCCCCCCCGACACAAAAAATCTCTAAAAAGTAAAATAATAAAAGTGTCTTTGTCGTATTTCAAACTTTTTAAATTACTTTATTCTCCATCATGGGACCTTGATAATCAATATCTAACACATACTCAGTGAGACCATCCTTATGAGCCCAAACACGCTATATCACGGGCGTAGCTAATATTTAAAATTTTAGTGGCGTGGGTTCTTGCTTACACCAAAATTATAATCAACCGGACTTTATGTTGTAAATGAGCTGATAATCTTCAAACACCTTAACAGATTTCATAAATTGTAGCTAAGAACCATCTCGATCACATAAACTTTTAAACAAAAAAACTGCGTCATAATTGGTCTATTCGTTGGAGAGCTACGATGCCACAGACAGACATAAAGATACACAGAATACAGATACACACTCTAAACTTATTACACCACTGTTTTTCTGTCGGGGGTTAATTAAGATAACTTATCTACATAACCTACCTACCTCTTGAGAGTTGAGACAGATGGCGCTAATTAACTGAAATTCGCACTTTATCTACCCTTTCTAGTTTCAAAGGCGAACACGACTGAAGTGCAGTGCACTCGTAACTCGTAAGGTCATAGACTCAAAACATAGACATTAATCCGACAGGGCTGGATCGCGGCACGCAACTAGTATGGAGCTAGGGTTGCCATTCAAATGAAAATTAAAAATATATCTCGCTTTCACTGAGTAACTGTCTTGTTTATTAGGTAAAAAATGTTGGTAAACAAGGTTTTTGATTAACTTAATTATTTGAGGAGGGCTTTTAATTTTTTTTTAAATTATTATTATATTTAAGTGTTGCAACAAAATAAAAAGCCCAAAGAACTGACTCAGAACTTGAATTTGGAAGAGATAGACGAAAATCTCGTCCCACATTATGGACCTTACTACCTACATTACCTTACCGACTAGTAGTCGCTTCACCTTTAGGGAAAACTTATAGTTTTATGTGATTGTCGGCAGGTGTCAACCCTATCCTCGGCCAGCGAACCAACGAGCTAATCGCGTGCATTCTAATTGTAATGCGATACGCTATTGTCGCGGCAAGTGTTAACTGGGCTGTAAAATACTCAAAGCTTTTCATTTAGACTCGTCTTACACGCGAATCAGTAATAAGGACACTCGTAAACTCTCTGAGGAATGCGACTATTGGAGTCACTTTATAGGTTTCTCATATGAGACTGTCCTTTTGTCTATTAAATCAATGTGCAAATGTGATCCAATTGAAGGATAATGTAGTTAATGTTGGATATTGTGATAATAAACAATGCGTATTGACTTGGAAAAGTAAGTCAAAGTTCTTCGAGATTCATTGCTGGATGACATAAAAATGCGTACCCGTGTCGATTTTGGCTTACAGAAGTTGTTGTTAGGGTGGAATATTTCCACTTGAACTCCTGCCTCACCCTTGATACAAGCGACACACACACTCACGCCTTTTATCCCCGATAGGATAGGCTAGGCAGAACTTGTGCACCCACTTTTTGCCGTGCGTATTCTGTCCCATGACGTGATAGGAGCGAGGCTATCGCCATATCGGGCACAATTCCAAACTCCGAGCTGATTCTGTGTAGAAAAACCCAATATAACTTTGAACCCGAAACCTCGGCACCTTAATACAACTACACCACTAAGACGACAAGCGAGAGCGTACGTTATTATTCGTCGCAACTTTCTCATTGCCCTAATGGCCTTTTCCAAGTACCTAAACCTTTTACCTTAAACACTACATTCGCAAACTGAAAATGGACGCTAGAAATACAAGACTGGAATAAAGCACAAATTGCTAATGTTTATAATTGGGGCGCACAGAAATAGACGTCGGGATCAAGTCCGGGAATAAACTGACCTCTGCCCGCCACGGAATGGGAAATGTAATTTGTTTAAGAATATCATAGATTGTGTTAAAGTTGCAATTGAATAAAAGAGTATTTTAATTTGACAAAATGGATATGATGATAAATTGCTTCAGACGTATGAGAAACACGACATAAAACTGCTTAAGTAAAATTAGTTAAAACAATGCAAAAAAAAAAAAACAAGAGAAGACTTTATACAAAAGGATTTTCACATACGAGAACTCTACCTAAAAGTTTACAATATGTTTTAACTTTCCTGACCACTCACTGTAATGTTTACCTGCCCCAACGAATTTTATATTTGCTGAGAACATTCTAGCGACAAACCTGCACATTTTGCCCCGATTCAGAGCTAAGTTCATCGGCTGGTGCCGTCCTACTCCAAATATAGTTTTAGATCTTCCAATAGACTTAAAATAGGTATCGGTACGACATAATTCTATCTGCTATATTAGTGGGTCTCGTAATTTGCAAATGCAATTCAAACGCGATTGGGACTTATGTCTAAGAGATAAATTCAAAAGTTGATTGGACCAGATAAAGTGGCAGAGCGGCGATAGCCTAGTTGGGAGTGGAACGGACTGCCGAGACCTCTGACTATTCTAAAAAGTTATGTGTGTATTCTTTGTGAATTGTCGCTCGCTTTAACGGTGAAGGAAAACATCGTGAGGAACCCTGCATACCCGAGAAGTTCTCTGAATTTCGAAGGTATGTGAAGTCTGTCAACCCGCACTAGGCCAGCGTGGTGGACTAAGGCCTTAACCCTCTCAGTTGTAGAGGAAGCCCGTGCTCAGCAGTGGGCAGTATATAATACAGGGCTGGTATGGTGGATGGTGGATAAAATAACAGGAGCCTTGGTTGTGAACGTGTGATTTATTTTTGTATTGATTGTACTCGTCATTAGATTGTCGTGATCCAAAAACAGAATCCGGTCTCGTCGAATTACTATATCAATTAAAATTAAAGCCTACATCGGAACCATACACATGTTAGCAACTTTTACTTACTTGGTGCATTAGAGTTTGCTTAGTCAAAATTAATACGAATGTGGAGGTTGTACTATATTATGCCCGTGTGTCTTTGTTTTTGGCAAAAAGTCAGAAAAATAATAACTCGCAGTAACATTTTCTTTTTTTTTTATCTCGCATATTTCAATATTAATATTGTTTCCTTTCCTTCAAAGTTTGTTTCGTAATATGGTTCTATTTAGCAAAACTTTAACGGTATTCTTTCTAAACTACTATTTATGAGAACGAAGTAGATTCGACTCATATCATAATTATGTAAAGTGTATTTTAGTTCTTGTCTATTACAAATAAATTAGATAAGTATATTTTCAAATATAATCCTCCCTTTTCCGAGTAGGACTCCTTGCAAAGGGGTGAATAGCGCCAGAGACATCTCACGCGTGTAATTGCTGTGAGAGAAAGAATTTCGCGAATAAATTGAAATCCTTTTACGTGTACGTGCCTGCTCGAATTACATTATCTTGGGGTTGAAAAGCATCATTTGCATGCTTTTACTGTTGTTAATGATCTTTCTATACGTATTTTGAGATAAAACGAAAGTTCTATAGGTATTGAATTTTATCTTTAAGTCTCACGATATTTGTACCCGCCCGGCTAGCGACTACTGCACCCAAGGTATAATTTGCCATAGTGGCCCACTTCAGTATGTCGCGTCCCAGAATAAGATTGTATATATCCAGTTTCAAATAAGCCGATGTAATTGCGTCGACAGGCGAGGAATACTCATCTCTCTAGGCGACATTACCTGGAGCCCACTCCACTTACGATTAGGTGCAGTGGGGTTACTTTACGTTACTATGAAACTGACAATGATTTCAGCAACATTAGAGGCCGATTCTATGCATAGGCGCAGTAGCCAGGGTGGTAGGTCACCAATGAGGAGGACCGACCACATTAAATCAGCAGTGGGAGGCCCTGTAAACGAATGCACCCGATGGTCATCTAACAGAGACAGATGGAGAGATCGTGATAGCTACATCATGCGACCACGACCGCTCTGTTAACAGCGAAGCGAAGAAGTAGCCAGGGGAGGAGAACGAATAGACAATGTTCACCCAAAAAGGCAAAAACAGCTTTCCTATCTAGTACGTAGAAATCGGAAACCTTTTTTTTTGCTCCCACCGGATACCCCCCCCCCCCCCCTGATTAAATCTCAAGCTAAGCCAGTGATCTTATCTCCCGAATTCCAATACCTGGCAACTGGAGTGTTTTTCAAATCGAAAAAACTCACACATGTTGCGTGACTTGAGAATCGAACCCGGATCCAGTCACAGTCCAGTACGCTGCCAAAAGAACTTTTTGGTACGGAATACGGAATATTAATTACTAAATAAACAAAATAAATTATGGTTCGATCCTTTAAATCCCTAAAGGTTTTGGAACAAAATTAGGGACTTATTTCCTAATTAGGAAATAAGTCCCTAATTTTGTTGGGTAGATTGAAAATTATAACAACGAATTTGGACCTGGGTGTGTTTACTTAGGTAAAATAGGATTAATCATAAAGTATTAATCTGTTTCGGACCGTTCACTAATTCTAGAATTTGTGATGTAGTTTCAGAAGTATTACCTACTAATATTGTTCCTTAAAGTGAAAACTATAATTACCAAAACACAAACATCGCTAAGTCAAAAGCCATATGACTTACTCTCTGCGCTTTATTCCGTGACTTATCCTAAGTCAAACGTCATAATTTTTACAAAAGTAACGTATACTATCAATGAAGAAACTGGCCTTTAATTTGTATGTATTAGAGTTTTTTAATAAGACCTTATACTACCTTTAAAGATAGAAACATATTTCCTCTCGAGTATTTTAACTGAAAATATTGGAAGCAATTTCATGTAGTCGCGGTGGAATCGATTCGGCGAACGTTTTATTTCAGTCGTGCCACTATAAATAGCAAATTACTTGTACACCCAGGGCCCACCCGGGGTGGAAATCATTAACTTGTCTAATACAGGGTCATTTTGACGTTGCGTTATACTAAATGAAATCACATTATGTAGTACCTATCTTCTTAAAAATAACACTTTACAATAAGTTACTTGAATCGTTGATGGATAATAAAAAAGGGTAAATTTCGATTAAAACAAATATCAATAAAAAGTATTTTTAATTTTACAGGCCCTAATGCCACTACTACTATAAGAGAATTCGACGCGTGGTAGCGGCAACATCACACTTTCAGTAAGAAATACAATGATGTTTAAAGAATTTCAAAAATTAATCATATGCGCGGCATATTTGCCTCCCCCGGTGCAAGAAAATATATTGACAGCTTTTATTGATAATGCCAATATAGTCTTAGAAAACTATAATTATAAACTTTTAGTAGGTGATTTCAATTTTAGCAATATAACGTGGTCCGGTAGTATAGATTTTCCACTTACCCCCTCTTCTACACATAATAGTCTATCAACCATGTTTTTAGACTTTATCACATTAAATGATCTTGCTCAATATAATAATGTAGTCAATCATATGCACAAAACACTCGACCTGGTGCTATCCAATCTACCAGTATCGGATCTGACTGTATGTAACTCTCCCCTTAGTAACATAGATTCGTACCACCCACCTATAAATTTCAAATTAAAAGTTGTACCTAAAAAACTTAGCTTACATTATAGCAATGATATTCCTAAATTTAACTTTTATAAAGCTGACTATGAAAAAATTACTATTTTTTTAAGTGAAATAGACTGGTCAAAGGAACTCCCAGATTACCTGTCAGTCGAGGAGATGGTGCACAAGTTTTACAATATAATTAAGGAGTCAGTCAGAAGATTTGTACCAATTTACAAAGCCAAATCTAACAAATACCCATACTGGTTTTCTAAGGAACTTATAAAACTATTACACGAAAAGAACAAATATAGGGTACGCTATAATATATATAAAAATCCTCTTGACAGGCTTTGTTTTGAATCATTGAAAAAACGATGTTCAGTATTAAACCTTACGTGCTACAACCAATATATTTCTATTTTAGAGACAAACATTAAATATAACCCGAAGCTTTTTTGGTCCTTTTTGAAACACAAAAGAAGTAACCGCAGTACGTATCCGTCTGAAATGCACCTAGATGATGCAGTTGCAACGTCAGGTCCAGAGATTTGTGATCTGCTGTCTACTTATTTTGCATCAGTTTATGATCAAAATGTCTCACACTCGACAAATAGTGAATGTCCTTTTAAAACTATCGCGTCAAGTAACACCATTTGTTCCGTATCCTTCACTAGTAGCCAAGTGTTAAAGGCATTAAATAAACTGGACCCTCATAAGAGTGCGGGTGCTGATGGCATCCATCCTCTGTATGTTCGCCGTTGTGCTAAACAAATATGTTGCCCGTTATCCCAAATATATAACGCATCTTTAGCTACAGGCATTTTCCCTCATATTTGGAAAGAAGCATTAGTGGTACCTATTCATAAGGCTGGAAACACTACTTCTGTGACCAATTATAGACCCATCTCCATACTGTCAACTTTCGGTAAATTGTTTGAGTCGCTTATTTGCCCAATTATCTCATGGCATTCTAAACAGATAATCTCTACTTCACAGCACGGTTTTGTCGCGGGCCGGTCCACCGGCACGAATCTCCTAACATTCACCTCAGACTTGGTTGATCTTGTCGACGCCCGTAAAAGCGCGGACGTAGTATACACCGATTTTAGTAAAGCGTTCGACAAGATCAACCACGTCATATTACTCCGTAAATTATCACACTATGGTATTGATGGTAATGTTTTGAAATGGTGTGAATCATACCTTTCCAACCGCACATCAAGGGTGGTTCTAAACGGGTTCACCTCTAAACCCTACTCACCAAAGAGTGGAGTCCCTCAAGGCTCCCATTTGGGCCCTATACTTTTCAACTTATTTATTAATGATCTCCCTCTGATCTTTGAGAACTCCACAGCTTATATGTATGCAGATGACCTAAAGATTATGAGACCTATAAGTAGACCTCAGGATCCATTATTGCTACAGAGTGATCTGAATAGACTTGTGACGTGGTGCAATGATAACGGAATGACTTTAAACGTCGATAAATGTTACCATATACGTTTCTCTAGAAGTAACAATACAATACAGAGTAGTTATAAATTTTTTGACAAAACCATACAATTTGTAGAGGTTATTCGTGATCTGGGTGTACACATGGATCACAGGTTACGTTTTAATGCCCACATCGATAAAATATCTTTAAAAGGTTTCAGAAACCTTGGCTTTGTATTAAGAAATTGTAAAGAATTTAAAAATCCCTCAACAAAGATATTATTATATAATGCATTAGTTAGATCTGGATTGGAATATTGCAGTCAAGTATGGTCGCCTTATTATGAGGTTCACTCTGGTAGATTGGAACGCATTCAAAAGAGGTTTCTTTACCATTTAGCATATAGTACCCATAAGGCTGGTATCTTAACGTCTTATAAAGAACGCTTGAAATATTTCCACATGAATAGCCTAAGGGAACGTCGACATATTCTTGATATTATATTTCTATTTAAGCTAGCGAACGGCAAAATTGATTGTAACCAATTACTTAAGCAACTTATTTACAAAGTGCCATCAAGGATACCTCGTGCATCTAATTTCTCTCTTTTCGCACCCAAAATATTTAGGACCAACTTGGGAAACCAATCTCCTGTAAATAGATTCATGTCGCTTTATAACAAATTGTTCAAACATAAGAACACAATAGATTTATTCTACCAAAAACAAACCACCTTTAAAAAAGAAGTTCTGAACTCATTGTAGTAATTTAGTGCATTCACCTAGTCCCACAGACCTCTATGACTCAGCTATCTTCATTTTTTTTTTTTTTTTTTCTAAACACCTACCACCAAAAATATTTATAAATAGATAAATAAATTGTTATTCATAACTTCACTTAACATTAGATAAAGCAAAATTTTGTATATGTTGTTATATGTTTAGTTACTTAGTCCATAAGTTTTTGTAACAGGAATTAATACCTACTTTAATCGTCCTGCTCTCGCTTAAAATTTGCAAGCGGTGGCAGCCTGTAAGTAAGACAGCACTGTTGTAAGTGGTTATTGATTCGTGAATACTTTATCACTGTGTATGGTGTATGTCTTGTTGGCTGTCCTATTAAATAAAATAAAATAAAAAAAAAAAAAAAAAAAAAAAAAAAAAAAAAAAAAAAAAAAAAAAGGTGTAGATGCGTTATAAACAGTCTCCAAATGGCATATGATAATTGAACTAATTAGCACAATCGGCCTTAGTATCATGACTGAATCTGTTGAAGTTAGACGTCTAAAGAATGTTCGATAACATTTTTTATATGATAATAATGAGAATTATGATATGCCGTAATACTTTCACGTATCATATTATAGTTTGTTATTGTAATATTAAATTAAATATGTGTGGGAAAATGTGCCGTTTTTGAGAGCCGAGTACAGTATACGTGCCGTATCTACACATTTTTATTAAAATATTATTGAAGAAATACACTCACGCACACGCCATATTCGCACTCAACTACTAAATTATCAAAAAAGTAAAACTGGAATTTTCATTGAAAATTATATTTGTTATTAATGGATGATTTTTGGCACATTGTTAGCAGAGGCAAAGATGATTATTTGGTTGAATTTATTAACGCAATGTCAAAATCAGCTGTATAGTCGACTTACAATGTAATGTATAACGAAATATTTTTTTCAATGCCTTTGTGTTTTGTATACTTACTCCACTGCACAGTAAGTGGAGTGGAGTCCAGATAGAGTGCCGACTGACGAGATATGATCCCTCGTCAGTCGATACAATTATGCCGGCCTGTTTGAACCAAATATACACGGGCTAATCCCGGAACGCGACACACTTATGTGGGCCACTGTGGTGGATTTTATTAATAACACTATTCTATTCACTAGTCTATTTCTACCGCTAAGCAGCAGTGTGCATGCACTGTTGTGGTTCGGTTTGAAGGACATTGTAGCCAGTGTAACTACAGGACATAGTGAGACTTAACATCTTATGTCTCCGGATGACGAGCATAATTGTGTCGACCGTTACGGGATAATCTTATCCCTTGCCGGTTGACATTTTTTTGGACTTCACTTCGCTTAACATCAGGGCGAGCTATCTTAATAAAAAACGAGCACAGTGGAATGCCACACAGTACTTTGAAACTCAAGGTGCTGGATGGTGTTGCTACTGTTTATGGGTGGTCGTATCGCTTTCCATCAGGCGAACGGCATGCTCGTCTCGTCATACAAAGCAAAAAAAAAAAAAACCTTACGTATGGCCGTCATTATTCGGGCTGATACAAAATATAGCCTAGCACCAGCATATACCTAAGCAGTGTGTGTTTTGAGAAAAAAGAAATGCATTTTATTTAATTTACAGTTGGACACGAGAGCCCCCTAGGATTAAGGCTCCGCGTAGTGTAGACGCAAGTTGACAACGTTTGCGCAATTTAAATGGGCAGCACTTTTCTATGCCATGCTAGGTTCATCATTATTATCATCAGCCACATGAGCACTGCTGAACTGCTCCCCTAAAGATTTCCAGACGGAGCTGTCAAAAGCGGCCTGCATCCAGCGTGTTGCTGCGACCTTTATTAAGTCGTCTGTCCGCGTTGCATTGTAAGTAGCTTAATTAGGATTAATAAATTTGTTTTTTTAGCAGATCTCATACCTACGTCGGCTTTACCTAATAAAAATGTTTTGATGATATTTTAAATAATATCGGTAAACATTTAAAAACACTTAATTAGATAAGTACACCTACATAACTAAAAAGATCAGATTAGTACTTCCCACAACTCTAAAAAATAGAAAAGGTACAATCAAAATTAATATCAGGCTAGAGATGGGGGGCAAGAATTCGATTTCTGAGAAATAATAGAAAACAATAATAATATACATGCTTGCGTTGAATACCGAAACTGAGTGACATAGCTTCTTAATCAAATCAGTGAAAGATTTTTTTGGTGTCTGTTTTTATTTTAAAGATTACACCCTACATGTTTTTTATCTCTTTATGATAATATTATATATTAGAAATTTTAAAATATCTGTGGTAAAGATATAAATTGTAGGCTAAGACATTATAATTCATTAGGTAATATAAAAGTAAATTCATATACCTATAAAGTCACCCTTACCTTATTACAATAAAATAAAATAAATAAATCAAATTACATCTACATAATATGATTAAAGCTAATAATATAATAGTATATACTCAAGTTCATAAATAAATGTCTAGACTAGAGCAAAAATGTAAGTCATCTCATCACTTCAGTGCCCAAATGTACATAATTCGAAATAAGATGTAGATAAGACGCGACGGATAAATACTAGATTTTTCTATCCTATACTGGGAGACTAAACATATAGTGGTAATAAAGAGTAATTTAAATATAATGTTAAGAAACGAGAAATGGTCGCTCCATGGTCGCCAGAATAATGCAGATCTTTACAAGTAATGGGTCGTCCATTTTTAGCTAATTATAAAATAAGATATCCTGTATTCATTTCTTCTATAAGACAAATCTTTGGTAGGTAATGAAGGCAAATTACTTTCGTTATATTATAGTATCGAACTTAAAACGGTAGATAATACAATATTAATTCACACAATATAAGTAGTTACGTCTTAGTTCATTAAACACACCAAATAACCAATAGTTTTTTTGAAATATAATAATAGGTAATGAAGGCAAATTAATTTTGTTATATTATAGTATGGAACAAAAAACAGCAGATAATACAATATTAATTCACGCAATATAAGTAGTTACGTCTTAGTTCATTAAACACACCAAATAACCAATAGTTTCTTTGAAATATAATAGGTCGGGGAAAAAATCTTTTCGCATAATATGTAGTATGCATAAACATATTGGTTCCGCCATAATGATTCCACATTTTATAATAGGAGTGAGGCGTATTCATCGTAACAGTTATTTATAACAGGTATAAACAAATAGCAATCGATAACTGTTTCGAACAAATTGAAAAAAGCAGTTCCAGTTCCACACCTCGCAGTGACCAAAACTTTCGGTCCAAAAGTTCCTTTACACAAAATAACAAGCTTCTCTTTATTCTTGCTTATGATATTTTCATTAATAAGAAAGGGATAACATCTGTTACTAGTGACAATCTGTTATAGACAGTTCCATATGTTCCAGTTTGTTATGATAACAAAACGTTCTATACCTTTTGTCACAAGCTTCTCTCTAGTCTTACTTGCGACATTCGTCTTAGTAAGAAAGAGATAACAAATGTTAAAGTGACAGCCAGTTATGCTCAGCATCGATTATAGGCGGATTGGACCGCAACAGTGTGGCGAGCATTTTTGCGTAGTTGTCAGTGTTTCCACTTTTTCCAATAATAACCTGTTAACTACTTTTTTGGTACAATCAAAACACAAACGGTAACAAGTTCTAATGGTCACTATATAGTAATAAGTAACCACCTGTTATTTTGTAACAGGATTTTGGAACTGTTATTTCAATGTAACTGGAACAGATGTAACAAGTATCTAATTTTGCCTGTTATGACTCACGCCTATTTTATAATAAAACGCAATTATAGGTTGGCAGTCCTGACTCGTCCTTAGTTCCTTTTTCCGCACCTTTTCTCCCTTACTCTTGCCCGCCTACCTATCTGTGTCTCGCGCGTGCCGAACAAGCTGCGCGAGTGCCATACTCACTTCCGTCCACGCCGCCGCCGCCGCCGCAGCCGCATTAATGGCTGTCTAATAATTCGCTAATCCGCTTTAATTTGGTGCATAACTCGCATAAAAGGCACATGTAACGCTAAATTGAACTGCTGAACGTTCGTGCTTGGTGTTGGTGACGTTATTTCGTGTGTGAATCAAGCCCTTTTTGCGTGCACGTCGTATATCTACAGCGACGCCATCGCCGGGACCGCGTGCGCCGCCTGATGCAGAATCGTCAAGGTAAGCGTGCATATTTGATCCCCGAATTTCCTTATACGGTTGCCAACCCAACCGCTCCTCCGCGAACCAGCTCCTCCGAAGGGGATCCTTAAATATAGTCCACGAACGCCAGGGTCATTGTTGGCCCAACGCACCGAGCCTTAGGACTCGGCCGGGACAGTTTCGACTGTCCCAATAAATTCCCCCCGCCTCTTTTCCCTTTGTTTTGGAGGCCCATTACGTGGCGCCTCCACATATAATAAAATTCAAATCCCTTTGGCTGTACAATTTGCATCTGGCTGGTTTTGATGACATTAAAAAGGTTACATTAAAAAAAAAACAAATTAGTAAAATATTGTTTTCAGGCTTCAGCTATTTTTAACCGACTTCCAAAAGGAGGAGGTTATTAATTCGTGTGTTTGATTTTATTTTTATGTATGCACACTGATTTTTCATTTATTTTTCTTTCTGTGAACGTAAATTAATCTAATGAAGGAATTTGAAACATTTTAAAATTTTATTATATAAAAAGGGAAAAACGCAACGCAACCCGTGAAAAAAACATGTTACCTTTATGGACCTAATGCAGTGTCAGTAAGAGTAGCACCAAGTTGATTTAAGCGTTTTCAATTCCGGCATTTTGATGTCAAAGATGCACCTCACTCTGGTCATCCTGTTGCGGATAAAGTGAAAGCCATTTTTGAAAAAGTGGAGAAAGATCGACGTATCAGTAGTTACGACATAGGTGAAGAACTGGGAATTTACCATAAAGCAGTTTTGACCCATTTGAAAAAAGCTGGGTACACAAAAAAACTCGGTTTTTTTTATGGCATTGAATGACGAGACGAGCATGCCGTTCGCCTGATGGTTAGCGATACGACCACCCATAAACAGTAGCAACACCACCCAGCACCTTGAGTTACAAAGTACTGTGTGGCATTCCACTGCGCTCGTCATCCTGAGACATAAGATGTTAAGTCTCACTATGTCCTGTAGTTACACTGGCTACAATGTCCTTCAAACCGAAACACCACAGTGCATGCACACTGGTACTTGACGGTAGAAATAAACATTGCGGTGGTACCCACCCAGACGGACTCTTACATATGAGGGACCTACCACCAGTAAAACACGAGCCACACACGAGCTCACTGAAAGAAACCTAATGAACCGTGTACTTATTTGCGATTCTTTATTGAGACGTAATGAAACCGAACCGTTTTTGAAAAGATTGATAACTGGTGACGAAAAGTGGATCACGTACGACAAAAACGTACGAAAAAGGTCGTGGTTAAAGGTCAGTAACGCTTCACAGACTGTGGCAAAACCTGGGTGAACTCGCAATAAGGTGATGCTATGCGGTGGGATTGGAAGGGCATTGTTCATTATGAGCTTTTACCGCCGGGTAGAACCATCGATTCGGATCTCTACTGCCAACAACTAATGAGATTAAAGCAAGAAGTTGCGAGAAAGCGGTTGGAATTGATCAATAGATAGGGTGTGGTCTTTCACCACGAAAACACTAGACCACACACATCTTTAGCCACTCAGCAAAAATTAAGAGAGTTTGGCTGGGAGGTGTTAATGCATCCACCATATAGCCCTGAACTTGCACCTTCAGAATTCCACCTGTTTCGGTCTCTTCAGAATTCTTTGGCAGTGTTAGGTTAACATCACGAGAGGACTGCCAAAACTAGTTGTCGCGTTTATTTGATCAGCAATCCCAAAATTTCTACAGCAACGGAATTATGGCACTACCTACAAGATGGCAGAAAGTCATCGAACAAAATGGCACCTATATACCTACTGTAATTTAATGGAAATAAAGTTTGGAAAAAGAAGTATTGAGTTTATATAATGCGTATATATAATGAGTATATATAATGCGAAGACACTTTTTCCCCAACCTAATATTTCCAAGCTATAGAGTAAAACCCTGCCAGGTAAAAACCATTTTTATAAACTTAGAACAAAATAACAACAAATTGCTCAACTGAAACAAAATTGTCGGTAATGAAATCAATTCGGCGGGAAATACGATTACGCTCGCAAAAATTGAAATTTTATAAAAGCATCTTCAATTTGGCATTTAATTTAATATCGAATCCTGTTAATTGGAACGTGGTCCAAATTTAAGTTGAAACCGAAGAGGAAAATGGGTCGCCTGATGGTAAATGATTACCACCTCGTCTACCGTCCAAGGATGAATCATGGGTTCCGCCCTGTAGATTGGGGGCGTTTGGAGAATTACGCCACGGTATCCCCTGCCTGTCGTAAAAGGCGACTAATAGGGGCCACCGGGGTCGCGGGCGGGCTGCAGGGGGCTGTCCGCCTTTAGGTGTGTGTAATCTTTTAGTATATTGTTGTGACCTCCGTGATGGACGGCAGCGTGGCAGGTAGGCCTCACGCTGTCGTTGACGACGAGGGCGTCCTTCGGTGTGCGGGGGCTTCTGATGCCCCCCCCCCCCCCCCCCAATGGAAGACGCGCCGCATATGCGGCTCTGCGCAGAGGCGGTTGCGGACGAGAACTTGGACACTTCCGTCAGAGGAAGCCCGTAGCCGTCCCTAATGCGTCGAAGATGGCCACCGCGGAGTTTTAGTTGGTATGCCGTGCGTGTGAAGGTATTGGGTACCTTAGGGGATTGGGGATAACCGCTCAGTCACCCCCCACGAAGGCTGGGTGGTAGTAGTAAATAGTAATGTACTTTCTCCGCGAAACCAAAACAAATTCCATGCCATTATCATGATTGTATTAACTTCCCAGTCCTAAGTTTCTATTTCTTAGTATTCGATCATCTACTATTTAAAAAATAAAAGTACCTTCTACAGACCATTTGATTTTAATGAGTGTATTTAATCCACAGAGGTCAGTGAGAAGCGATAATTTAAACTACTTATTTTTATTCAGCTCCAGACGTAAAATTGTCTTCGTTGTGAGCTTTCTATTATTTTTTAATGTTATCACCGAAGAAACTCGCCACTGTTTTATAAAAGTGTACTTTATTTCTTTGATAGTCTTTGCATTATCCTTTTAATCCTATCATACTAATATTACAAACGCGAAAGTTTGTAAGTATGGATGTATTTCACGCAAAATCTGCCGAACGGATATCGATGAAATTTGGCACACGTGTAGATTACGTCCTGGATTAACACATAGGCTGCTTTTTATCCCAGGAAAATATAAAGCGGGACTTTTATCCCGTGAAAACTTATTCACGCGGGTGGAGCCGCGGGCAAAACCTAGTATTATATAAAAGTAATTTTAAAACATACTTTGTATGTTTATTTTAGTTTGGACAATACTCAAGTCTCAACTAAATAAAAGCCTTTAAAAAAGCATTAACGGTCCTTATTAGTACACAGTATGAGCACTTATAAAATTCTAACCAATATACTTTATGTATATTTGGATAGTACTCCCATAAACTAGGCCTTTGCAATAAATGGTATAATTTTAAAGTCCTCCGATTTTGAGATTTATATATTTTTTTTAGCTTAAAAGCTATACATTTTTAAATAAGTTAGTTTTAAATGAAGGGGTCTAAAAATGATTTTTTAATGAATCCAAGATCCATACTTTAGCCCCTTTAATATCCATAAAGTTTGAGCCCGGTTAGATTTTGAGTCCCAGCACCCATACAAAAAGCGGACATCTCCTTTATATTCTTATTTATAACTGGCCATTTAAAAAAATATTTGCAAGGTGAGCTTATTTAACATTGGCCACATAAACAAGAAACGCGAAATTAATATTTTTAAATATTATGATGTTAAATTTTCCGCGTGTAGTGTTCTCCAGTCAGGTCAAGAGGGTGCAACTGGTGCTGCCGACATCCACTCCATGTCGAGTGCGTCATGTTTAACGGCTTTTGCGCACAAAATGAGGAATTTCACAACATTTTTATTTCTGAAGAGTGGAAAATCTACGTAGATATATCTGAGTTTTTTTTTATTTTACAGCCAACTATAGTTGTGTCAATTTAAGCTTGCCGGTATGACAATTCAATTTTTTCGCGACGCGATAACTTTGTGAGAACGTCTACCCAAAAAGTATTTATTTATTTATTTAAAAAGGTATTACAACAGTACACGTATATTTAATACTCTAATACACTTTACTTAGGCTTAAAACTAGTACATGTCCAATTACAGATGTACACAACATTACTTAAAAAATATATAAATTATCATAGTATTTTATTTTATTGGTTGTAGAAAACTTACAGCTAATACAAATGATAGTATATAAGATTATAATAGCGACAAAAGGCCAGTTGAAAGTTTTCACTTATAGGTTAGGTGTGTACCTACACATACAATTTCTTAATATCTTACTTCTAGAGTGTTCTAGAAGCAAGATATTAAGAATTTGTTATATATTATATAAAATTCAACCGTTAAAAATATATTTATCTAAGTTAAACAACGGTTCTATGAACCGAACTCAGAGGAAGAATGCATCGCTCATGATTCTTTTAAGTTTTGGAATACTTGTGCAAAAAAGATCTAAGTCCATATCATATATTATATTGTTAAACTGATAGCTGACTCTTTTGAGGAAGGCATTTTTGCAGTAATTTGTGTTTGTGCGGGGGATATTTAGCAATCTCGGACACGTCACAAAATTGGGGTGCGGTACCGAGCTTAACCGCAGGAGGTACGGGTAAATAGTCTAATATTATAACTTTTGATCTAAAGGAACGTCTACATTTGTCATTGAAAATATTTACGGAATCAAAAAATATGTCAATATTTGGCACTTTGGCACAGATTTCATTGTAGGTAGTGGATATTCTACGTATGGGCGAGTTATACCCAACATTTGTTCGGCTTTGTGGAAGGTGGAAGAGTTCAGTTCGCGTCTGTCTAGGCAGCCAGTATGGTATCGACAACCCAAAGCGCTCTAGCAAATGCTTACACTGAGAAAACCCAGTAACACATCTGTATAAAAACATCAGGTCGTGTTGTTTCCGTCGATTGCGTAACTCAAACATGTTAAAAAAGAAAGACTAGTTAAAAATTCAACTATATAATTGCAAATATTAACCATGTTCTCCATAAATTATAGCAATGAGTATAATATTTATATGCTAACCTTGAAATAATATTGTAAAAATATACCGAAATAAAGAATTTAATCTTGACTTTTAAATCAACGCGACGCCTTTACAATGTTGTATCCTTCAGTTCACGGGCGTAGCGGTGGGAAAGTTTTTAATCGTTTGGAAACGAAATATAAACGATTACTGAGAAAAATCGAAATTTGGAAATTATATGCAGGATGTATCACGATAGAGTTTTCAACTGAAGCAGGTCAATAGTTGTTGTTTAGGTACATATTATATTTATTAAAATATGTTTCAAGAGCATTTTTAAAACAGTCTAGTACAATCTATTAGATAAAAGTACAATATATCCTACTAATATTATTAACGCGAAAGTTTGTAAGAATGTATGGATGTATGTTTGTTACTCTTTCACTCAAAAACTACTGAACGGATTTCTATGAAATTAGGCACACAAGTAGATTATGTCCTGGATTAACACATAGGCTACTTTTTATCCCGGGAAAATATAAAGCGTAAATTTTATCCCGGAAAAACCTTTAACGCGGCGGAGCCCCGGGCAAAAGCTAATTCGATATAATTATAATTTATTTTGACAATAATTATAATCAATGTTTTCATTTGTTGTAATGCATCTGAGCGTACCAAAATTCATATAGCATTTCTAATGTAATTTTAGTAAATATGAGTACCTTATGCTACTGAATACGCATTAAGACTGTCGCACCGATTACCCGTTGGACGCAGCGAACGTGTCACAATAATTCTTGGGAATTCGTGTCTTGGGAGATGCCTATGTCCAGCAGTGGACTGTAACGGGTTGATGATGATGAATGGAATATAATAATTAAATAAAAACAGTGATTTATATAAAAATTACCCTTTTGACTATCAATTATAAACTCTCTGAACAAGAAATCGATATCACTTAAGAATCGATTATTTCGGGCAACCGATTTTTTGTTCTCTTCACTATACATAGTATGAAGTGAAGTGTCAATAAATTGTCATACCGGCAAGCTTAAATTGACACTACTATAATTTTAATATTGACGTCGGTATAAACATATTTTACCAAAGTACTTGTGCACGTCCGTTTTTTTATAGAAGGCCCACATAGAAACAAATGCATCAATAAATTCCACGAAAATCTGTAATTATTGTCCATGGGGCATAATTAAGGATACTGTTTATCCTCTACGAGCAACGAATGAAGTGCTTAGGTAATAAACTTATACCTAAAGTAACTTAATTTATGTCTTAACTTGTAATACCAAAACTATCGGTAAACTCTATCAATATACACAAACAATTCAATAAAGACATTCGCAACATTATTAAACTCCGAAAACAAATATTTTAATAAAGCACGAAATTGATAGATTAACGCATCAAAGCAAGTGGACTGTTCATTGAGATCGTCTAGCCTGGCGTCGGAGCGCGCGCTGCATGCTGATGCCAGGATCGATCGGCCTAAGGTCACGGAGTATCGGCCCGCTTCATTGACAGATGCCCGCCTGTCGCCAGGTGGGTGGGGATGCCAGGTTTGTCGGCCGTCTCAACTCGTAAGCGTTGCTATGAAGTAGAAACTCGGCCTTAATTTATGTGTTGTCGTTTAAAGGCGCCCAACAATTAAAAACTCCGGATGATTATATTATTATCTATCCCTAAAATAAAGAGAAAATAATTGAATGAAAATGGGTTTCATTTTTTAAAACTTTGATTTTACAACAATTTTATCTTTTTTCTTTTCGAAGAATTTTAATAACACTAAACCCATCTTACCGCCGTCCATTATCAAATATAAAACGTTTTCATTAAAATTAAAGCAGTTTATCTTCACTTTCAATGATAAAATCGGTTAATTTACCTAGCAACACTCCCCAGCCTCCCCTCCCTACTCGGGTGATAGGGGGTGTAATTAGTCTATGTTTGTTATTCACATTCAAAGTATTCGACGAAGAGTCTTATATTAAATCCCGCGCCGTGACCGGTTTGTTTTTATAGGACCATAGATAAGTATATAAAATAATACTTTTTTATGCTCATCGGTTTTTAGTCTTGTGATCTCTTCATTGGTCTAGTGGCAGTGTGCATGGACTGTGAGCCGTGGGCTTCCGGGGTTCAATCCGCAAAATAAAAAAAAATGATTTTTCGTGTAAATTATTGCAGCTTATCTAGTATGGGAGATAGAGATTCCTAAATATACTATAAGATGACCATGAATACTGATTCTTCAGGAATAATTCAAATATTGTTGACCGCTATAATGGAATAAATTGAGAAAAGGCTATTTAGACCTTCAGCAATTTCCCAACCGCACGGAGCAAATATCCACGTCAGTTTCACTTGACGTCTTAGACTGTAATTTTACCTCGATAGTGTCTTCCACCACAAAAATAAAATATATCTGTAAAAAGGATTTATAATAAAGTTTCAAATGTTACCCGCACTATCCACTATGGTGAATTACTTAGTCTTAATCCTCTTAGAACTAGAGATCACCTATGCCCAACAGTGGGACAGCATAAAATACAGGGTTGGTAAAAATAAATACCCTTTCTAGCCGATTTCGGCCACGGCGGCCAATCTCAACAGAGATCAGCCAGATACGCAGGAGATATTATAGTGCACAAGTGTGTGCGCAATACACAGGGTGCACTCCCTATTCCTTTACTCTCATAGTCCGGTGAGTCGGCAATCCGACATGACCGGAGAGAGATCAGGCGCAGGACCAACGGCTTTACGTGCTTTCCGAGGCACGGGGGTATCACACCGCCAACTTCCTGACTCCGAGCTGCGACTGAGTAATTTTAAAGATGGAAAAACCCAGTCACAATGTTTTTGGCCCGACCCAGGATTCGAACCCAGGACCTCAGCGCGCAAATTGTACTCGTAACGCGTACGCAATACAACTACGCCACCGAGGCAGTCAACAGGGTTAGTATTATTACATTATTATAAAAAAATCGTTAAGAATTAAAATAAACGCAGGCTCATTGTTTGTTGTTCGTACATCGACCTCACAGCTGCAGGCGCAATGTTCCAACAAATTGATACAACTAGAAAACAATTTTAATAACTTTGCAAAACATCTTTCGTTTTGTTTGAATAAAAGTTATAAGTGCTACACATGGGAGCGCAGACTATACCTACCTATAAAATATTAGAAAGAAAAACATCATTATTCTTTCTTTCACGTAACACTCTTATTGTACGTAGGTACCTAATAAAGTAAAATGTCTTCACATTATTAGTTATTGCAAACATTTTACCTATTCTTGTGCTCGATTGAATATTGGTACAATTTTCTCTCACCTTTTTGTGTTTGAAGACCGTATCTTAGAAATAACATTTTCAGGCATTTCACTTATAATAACACTTCATACTCTCCAAAAACGTATTGATTACTGGCAAGACATGTTTTTTTCTATCAATGCATCAGCCAGCTAGTACTTTCCAAATCCGCCATTTTGTTTTAAACGTCAAAAACCGAAATCAAAATGGCTGCTATTTTCGGCCAGCATTTAGTACATGTAATATACCGTTGTGGGCCATAATATCTAGAAACGGCGGCAGATCGATGAGCTGGAATGACGTCATTCGCCAGTACGCTCTTCCTACATAAATATACCTACATCAACCAAATTGAGCGTCAAGATACAATGTAAAATAATACACAGCTGAACCGTACGAGCTAGTGGGGCAATTAACGAATACATACTTATAAATTCTATGCTCGGAAAATGATTTGTCGAATAAATGTTTCTTTCTTTCTTTTGGATCAATTGATGCCATTAAACTCTCCGTTTAACCTACCTTGAAAATGAATATTCTGAAGTGGTGTAGTACTAACTAAAATTGTGAAATTAGCTTTTATTACCGTTAGAATCCAACGCGGTAATTAGGTGGGCCAAATCTAGTTTTTTTTTAGAAACAAAATTAAATATCACGTTGGACTCTTTTTAAAGTTTTTAATTAAGCATGAAATACTTTTTACTAACATAAATGGTGAAGAGTAAATTAAAAATATAAATATCCGTTTATTCTACGCCATTTCGTTCGGAAGCTTTATATTTTATGAATACATTTTCGACCAGTTTTTAATTAAAACAAATTCTTTTCATGCTTAAATATAAATTCCAGCTCTCCAGCTATTAATCTACATAAAAATTGTATAAAACATTATTTGACTTTCTCTATCTATACTAATATTATAAAGAGGTAAGAATTTATTTTTTGTTTGTTTGCTTGTAATAAAACAAACAAACAAAAAATCAAAAAAAAAACTGCTGGACCTATTTAAAAATTCGTTCACTAATATAGAGCTACATTATCAGCGAGTAAAATAGGCTACTTTTTATCCCGGGAATATAAAGCGGGACGTTCATCCCGGAAAACTTTTCACGCGGACGAAACCGCGAGCAAAACCTAGTTACCTATGAAACTGTACCAAACCAAAGTATCTTAAAAAGATTTTTCTAGGTAAAGACAATCTCGAGCACTCTTCCACGACAATAGGCTTTGAAAATCCTTGTATCTAAGACTACTCCATTTTATATCGTCGGTAAAATGTCCGTTCATAAGCAAGCCTTTCATAACACAAATCCAGGACAAACGTGGGTTGACATTTGTGTTGACAATTAGACAGCGCACCCCTTTTTAAAGTTACGAGGTTTTTGTATAAACGTTGTTGGGATATGAAAGGTTCCACGTTCATTTTTTTATGTATCAATGATCGCACTTCTTGAAGGTAGGCTGAGGAATATATTAAAGTGGATTAGTTCTTAAATTTTTTTTGTGTTAAAATATTAAGCTAGATTATTGACCATAAAATCCTTGAATTCCTGATGCGAGACACAAGAATTGCGTCATAGCGTAGGCCAGGAATTAGCTATTATTGCGTATTTTTTTTTGCTAAATTGCTTCACCAAAATCCATGGCACAAAATCCTAAAAAATCTAATCCGATTTTCGATCACAAACACACATATTTCAACGGCTAAACCACACCTAAACAGTTTTATGTAAATCAGCATTTACCATATTTCTCACAAAGGTCGAATGTTAACAAAAAGTCGCTTGGAGTAATCGCTTTACCTTCGCAGTATGGACAACTTTATTTATTGTTTTGCCAAGCGTTTATCTTTCTTTAACGTTTTTCTTTGTGATTTATTTACGGATTTTCAATGACGCGCCGAAAGATAATGTATTTTTTGTCGCTCTTTTAAATGTCAATTTAACGGACTGCGTATCAGCAGAGTTAATAATGTTTTGGGCCTCAGAGTGGCCCTGAACAAAACCGAGGCCCTTTATTTCCATGGGCCCCGGCAGAGGCCACCTACGGGGGCCCATATCATAGTGGAGGGGGTGCGGATTCCTATCGGCTCCACGATGAAGTATTTGGGTTTGGTGTTGCACAGCCGGTGGGACTTCCGTGCCCACTTTCAGATGTTGTCGCCGAAATTGCTACGGGCAGCAGGTGCGCTCGGACGCCTGCTGCCAAACTTGGAAGGACCCGGTAACCCTTGCCGAATTTTATACGCTGGAGTTGTGCGGTCCATGGCCTTATACGGTTGTCCCGTTTGGGCCGAGTCCCGTCTGTTGGGCCCGTCTTGGCCGGTACTCTGCCATGGGAATTGGATTTTTTTTTTTTTTTTTTTTATTGCTTTGAATGACGAGACGAGCATGCCGTTCGCCTGATGGTAAGCGATACGACCACCCATAAACAGTAGCAACACCATCCAGCACCTTGACTGACAAAATACTGAGTGGCATTCCACTGCGCTCGTCATCCTGAGACATAAGATGTTAAGTCTCATTATGTCCAGTAGTTATACTGGCTACAATATCCTTCAAACCGAAACACAACAGTGCATGCACACTGTTGCTTGGCGGTAGAAATAGACATTGCGGTGGTACCCACCCAGACGGCCTCTTACATAATGAGAGACCTACCACCAGTAAATACCTCTCGTCAGTATTCTTCTGGCGTGAGGAGGCATCACGTCTCGGACGGAGACTGGCCCCGAGGGAGGTCAAGGCCCAATTGGCCTCCATCCGCAGCGCCGCCGTGGAGGAGTGGCATACCAGGCTGGAGAGCCCGAACGCGGGCTTGAGGACCGTCGCGGCAGTGCGACCTGTCTTTTTACGCTGGCTTGACAGGCGCCACGGTGCGCCGACATTCCGTCTGACACAGGTACTGACGGGCCACGGGTGTTTCGGCTCGTTCCTGTGTCGGATCGGAAAAGAAGAGTCCACCGTGTGCCACCACTGTGGCAACGGCCACGAGGACACGGTCCAACACACTCTCGAGGAGTGCCCAGCCTGGGATCTACAACGCAGCGCTCTTAGAGCAGTCGTCGGAGGAGATCTCTCGCTGCCGGCCGTGGTATCTGCCATGGTTGGCGGCTGGAGATCTTGGCGAGCGATGGTCTCCTTCTGCGAGTGCGTCATCTCGCGGAAGGAGAGCGCAGGGCGGGTTCGTGAGCAGAACGATCCCGCCCGCAGCCAGAGGAGACGTAGGAGGCGCCGGGTGGACGACTGACCGGCGCCTCGTGCCCTGTGGTCCGGGGGCATATAGAGAGTTCCGCCACGGTATCCCCTACCTGTCGTAAGAGGCGACTAAATGGGGCTTCGAGAGAGCCGCGGGGTGAGCAGCGGGGGGCTGCTCAGTCCAATTTAAGCGACTCCGAGGTGGACGACAATGCGGGTGGTCGGTCTCCCGTTGTCGTAGACGCCAAAGGCGTCCTTTAGAGTTCAGGGGCATCTTAGCCCCCTGGTGTAGAGAAGAGCCGCAACGGCATAGCGCAGGGACGGTCCCGTGCAGCTATCTTAGTGCAACAAGATACCCCGGGGCCGTCTCGTATATGCGCCGAAGAAGGCCACCGCGGGTTTTGGTTGGTATGCCGGTGTAGGGTGTACATAGTGTTAGGGACTCGGTCCAATGCTCGCTCGGATGATGCAATACTCCCGAGTGTCGACATTGGGCCGTAAGACCGTGTGAAACCAACATAACCGTTCCACTCACCCCCCAGTGGTGGTAGCGATAACGCGTTTTTCCCCGCGAAGAAAAAAAAAAAAAAAAAAAAAAGAGTTAATAATGTTTGGGCTAAGATATTATCGTCCAGTTAATTAAAAACGGGTTGTCATTAGATAATTATATGTTTAAGAAGCGGTAGAGCCCGCAATGTATGGTAGTCAAGTTATCACGGTTGTAATCATGAATATGTTTAATGTAAACAATGCGAAAATAATTTATTTATATGTAGAATTAAAGTATTACGCATTATACCCGTAATATTAACACGATGTTTAGTATTTAAAACTACGAAAAATGTATATACAAACATTTAAAAAAATCTATACCTACCAACGCAGGTAACAACCAATATGAAAAGAAAAAATACGGTTTTTATTCATATGGAAAGATAACACATTAGTGTCGCGTGAACAGACACCACAACATTTCGCGTGAGCGGGTAATCGCGTTCTGCCCTACAGGCTTATTGTATAACCGCATTATCTTTAGACAATAGCTGTGTGGAAATTGCTTGGTTTAGCGGCTACGAATATGGGGAGTGCAGAGTTCTAAGTTCGATTCTCAGGCACTTGGTGTGGCTTTTTCTAAAGAATCAAGTTTGGATGTCCGTGACGTGGTCGTAAAGGTTTCAAAGGTGTTAGCAGGTGGAAAAAGAAGATTTGTGTGCATATAGCATAGCGGAGATTACATTTTGGAAAGAACTGTCAAATCGAATGCTAAAAGAGGCTATATGAATATTACTTTGCGAAGTTGAAGTTCAGCTGACTTGAAGGTAAAATAATTATTTTTTATATGAAACAGTCTGATGACAGTTCTCACGGGTTCCATGCTTCCATGTGAATCTAACTTTATGTCTACGTACAAATTGCGATATTTCTTGTGAGTGACAACCCTATTTGTATTCTACAAATCGAAAACTCATTTTTACAAGTCAGGTACAATGTGTCAAAGATAGCACATTATTAACGCGTGAAGGGACATCGTGGTTTGTTAGGAGGAGGAGGTGGGATATTCGTTTCAACCCACGTGAGCGGAGACAGGTCTAGCTTGCTTTCTTAGGCGCCAGGAAGACACTATCAACTAGTTGCGCGAGCAACTATAACCTCGCAATATAAAAAAATCACTGGAGGCTTGAATTTGCTGACTATCCACAATTTGAATTGTAAAGGAGTAGATGGATTTTTACGTTTATTTCCCTAAAAAGTTTACAAACGTCGCTTCGGTTTGTTTCCCGTGGAAAATTACTAAGGTTTAATGTACTTTATTGTTTGCATTATTTGCATACCAGTCGTTCTCTGTCTAACCTGTTGGAATAAAGGTAAGCTTATGTTTTATGGATGTGAGACACTAGTTAAGAATCTTAAACAATATCTAATATCACTTTCATTTACAATTCTTCCATAACTCTAGAACGAGTGCACCAAATTGGATAATTCGTTTTTTTGTGTTCCTTATTGTCAGCACAAGGTTTGTATAAAAGAAAAGGTTATGTCCAAAAACAGGCTTAAAATTCTAACCAAGATACTTTATATATATTTGGATAATACTCCCAAAAACTAGGAATTTACAATAAATCGTATAATTTTAAAGTCCTCCGCTGTTGAGATTTATGTAATTTTATTTTGCTTAAAAACTACAGTTAAAATGAACGTTATTAAAAAGTTAGTTATAAATGGAGGGGTCTAAATATATTTTTAATGGATCCAAGATCTATATTTTAACCCCTTTAATATCCATAAAGTTTGAGCCTGGTTAGATTTTGAGGACCCATACAAAAAACGGATATCTTTAAGCATATCGATTTTTTTTAAATCTCATAATACGAAAAAAATACAAACACACGAATTGAGAACCTCCTCCTTTTTTGGAAGTCGGTTAAAAATGAGTCAGTGACTGAAACGGAAGACTGTGAGATATCTTCAAGATATTGACAAAACTTGACAGATTAACGTTTGAAAGATTGAAGTTCAGTTTACATTAATCTTTCAGCATTCGAACAGTTTCATAATATACAATTCGACATTAGCAGAAGCAATGCGTGTACGGGGACGCCATATACCTAAAATAGATAATTACCGATTCTTTCGCAACAGCAAAACAGTATTTCGTGTGTTTAGAGGTTAGCTAGTATATTATAAATATGTCTACCCACATGAAAAGGTTTCAAGGATGAGAAGCCACGATCTTTCATGCGACCCATCATCACTAGCGTAACAGGAGACGCGCTAAGTAACCCAACTAATAATAGGCGAAGTTTCTGGAAGTTGGTCCTGTCCTTGACATCCGAGAACTTGATATTAAACTTCATTTAGACGCTTTAGGGTCATCACGCATTATATTTTTAGCCCCCGACAGAAAAAGAGGGGTGTTATAAGTTTAGGGTGTGTGTCTGTGTATCTGTATGTGTTGCAGCCATCGAATATAATGAATTAAAAACTCTTTTGTAAAAAAGCTACTGGCTGCAATTATTACGTTGTTTATGTTTAAACTAAATTTAAATAAATTTGGTTTGAATGCGTTGCAATTCAATAATTCTTTATATTATTATTTTCCTACACAAATATCCACAGTTTAAATTATGATTTCAACAGTATGTCTGTCGCATCGTAGCTCTCAAACGAATGGACCGATTTTGACGCAGTTATTTTTGTTTGAAAGCTGATGTGATCGAAATGGTTCTTAGCTATAATTTATGAAGATCTGTTTAGGTGTATGAAGATTATCAGCTCAATTCCAACTTAAAAAGTACAATTGATTTTAAATTCTGTATTATGTGACTTCGGCAATATTTTTAAAGATGAGCTGATGCTGCAGCGTCAAGTAGTCTGCGGGTTACCCAACTCTTTAGCAACTTATAACAGATATAGCGTGTGTAGGCTCTTAAGAATGACCTCAACGAGTAGGTGTTAGATAGTTAATTATCAAGAACCCACGATGGAGAATATAGTAATTTAAAAAAGTTTAAAATTAAAATTAAATTAAAATTTAAATAACCCCGACACAAAAACCTATAAAAAGTAAAAAAAATGAAAATGTCTTTGTCGTTTAAGTACCTAGTAATATTATGATCCAAGCGTCATCGCGTCGGGGGACCGCGAAAAGAAGTATTTTCATCTCCCTGGTGCGGATATCGGTCCCCCGACACGAGGACGCTTGGTTCAAAATATTACTAGGTACTTAAACGAAAAAGACACTTTTATTTTTTTATTCTTTAGAGGTTTTTGTGTCGGGGTTATTTAATTATTTTAGTAGTACTGTATATTCACGACATAGGTAAATGGTAGATGTAAATAGAGCTTAATCATATTCGATGGCAGTCTGAACAAGCCTTAATAATAAATGGGAAAGTCTTGTAATTAATCATCTCAACCGCGTCCGAAAATCTATCAGATTAAATTGATCACGCTTATAAAAATGTCCAATGCTTAATATTCTTTATTCTCCTTTAATGAGGATATTTTCCAAGTTATAAGCCAAATTCCATACCTACTTATAAATACTTCCTAAAAAAATCACTAAAATTCATGAATTTACTTCCTACTTGTCTGTAGCACCTCAATCAATAGGTATCAATAATTCAAAGGCAGGTAAAGCCAAGGGCGTATGCTATAGCACCGGTCGCAGTGTACTGGCCGGCCCGTCCGCTCGTCCATCATTAATTCAAAGGGTCTGACCGTGACCCATTAGGTTTAGCAGGTCATACGTTAATGATTTTTGTATAATTAGGAATGTCTGTTTTTTTATAAAACTAAGCCCGTGTGGTTCCATCCGTGGTCAAGTAAAGTTACCGTTCGTATTACAGTAGTAGTATTAGTTGTTAATTCGTTTTCAAGTCGCCAGTATCATATTAAGAGCGTTAACTATACCTACACACACACACACACACACACACACACACACACACACACTCACGTCTTTTATACCCGAAGGGGTAGGCAAAGGTGCAACTAGTGCACCCACTTTTCGCCATGCGTATTCCGTCCCAAGATGTGATAGGGGGCGAGCTATACCTGATCATGAATAAAACAACCCGGCTTAAATGAGCAGAAATTCTCTAAGTTTTTGTCTATGCTCAGCAGTGGGGGAGTAATAAGAATAATATATTAATAACTAGCTGACCCGGCAAACGTTGTTTTGCCATATAAGATCTTTTTAGATATTATTTTAGTAGAAAAAAATGAATAATTGATCAGTTACCGACCGGGGTTAAAAGTTATTAGCCCGTCAACGCCCGCGTATATATAGCTATAAGCTAATCTATACTTAATAGCTTTTGCCCGCGGCTCCGCCCGCGTGAATGAGTTTTCCCGGTATAAAAGTCCCGCTTAAAATGTAGCTTATATGACACGTTCGTAGATTTACCATAGCAGCGCCATCTATTGATTACTTACTCAACCCAGTCGAAAGGTATCGACATCTGTTAGAATCATTCATAGCAGCGCCATCTATTGATTACTTACTCAACCCAGTCGAAAGGTATCGACAGGTTTTGGCGGGAACTTGGTAGTGTCATGAGGTGCTCTTGTTTTAATTCATTATTTTGGTGATACTTAGTGTTATATTGCATAATTATGGTGGTATATTATCCAATATAGTTCTATTAAAGGGCTCAAATGAAGTGAATTGAAATAACTGTGCTAGTCAAGTGTTTGTTTTGTTGCCGCCAAAACTCCTCGATAAAGTCTTGGTAAGGTAGCCACTGCTTTACTTCGACATAGTACTACTACTACTGAGGATAACAAAGAAACAATATTATATAGTATGTAACTTCTAAAAACTTTGACACTGGCAGATGCGCAAACCGCGCCTTGCCAAAGAGAAAAAAAAAAAAAAAAAAAAGGTATCGACATCTGTTAGAATCATTTGGAGTTAAGATAATTGTGACTGTCAAATAATAACAGACAAATAATTAGCAATAAATTAAAATTGCGACTATAATTTGAGATTTAAACTATCCTATCTCTCAAGTTGGATCGAACTGCACATGGTGTGCGAATTTTATTATAATCGGTTAAGTGGTTTAGGAGTCCATTGAGCACAAACATTGTGACACGAGATTTATATATATTAAGATAATATATTACTACATACAGAGCTAATATAATTAAATAACGAGATGTGATACTCAATTGTTGCTAAGCTCCACGGGTGCCTAAACAGTAAAAGTCGATAGTTCAACGATGCTGGTAGGTGTTAGAGTTATAGCTTCAAAGTGATAGAGCTATACTACACACATATTTGCCTACTTATAATAGTACCGATGCGTGTTCCTGACAACATTGAGCGATCGTCTATAGAATAAATAAACGTTTGTAACGCGAGCGTTCACTGTCCACCGCAAACGCAAAACGTGCGTCATGGCGCCGCGTGAGGGTATTTATAACAAACCGACTCAAAACCACTACAAACCAAAAAATAATTTAATTTTATATACGCTTAGTAACACGTATATTTGGAGTCGATGCCTAATTTAAATTGAACATTGTTTTCGTATATTTTTTTCTTGTATTCGCTTAGCTTAGCTAGCAATTTAAAAACTAGTGGTCGAAATTCGACCGTTGAATTTATTACATTCGTAAGAGACATTTATATAAATATAGTTTTTTTTGTGTACTCCTCCGTGCGCGCAATGTGCTTTTCTACACGTATATATATATAATTATATTGTAAAATATGAGTAGAATAAAACTTGTCTTCTTATAATTATCGGTCTAAAATATTGTTTTTATATCCGAAAGGTACAGTGTAGTCGAAAAAAAGGTTAAGACGCGATAAACGAAGTTCAAACAAGCAAGTTGATCGACTGAAATAAGGACTTCTGCCCGCGATGCTGTTCTTGGAAGTGGAACGGGAATTTGAAAACAGAGAGAGAGAGAATGATTTGTTGGCTTTTATGATTTTTATTTTAATAATTTAAAAAGCTATCACTTTGCGCCAGATGTTTTGCGACAGCCTGTATGATGCGTGTAACGCGATTCTACCACACAAAAAATAAATATGTAAACAACCACAAAAGCATTTTACTCTATTAATTTCTTTCTCCATTTGAGACAAAGGAAACGAAACAAATGAAAAATGAAATTGAATATTCGTTGAAGCTTTGTTCGCAACATTTCCATTGAATAATAAACCGATACTACAGAGTAAGTGGAATTTGCATGTGAGATGCCTTTAGTGGTTCCATCCCGTATCGCATTGGTTTAATTGCATTTGGATATAGCTCCATGCAGTGTGGAATTGGATTATGTCAGTGAACTAGTTAAGTCTGTGTGGAAAATATAAATCGCCGATGCCGACATTAAAAAAAATCGTGAACAGAATAAATAAAAAACTTTTGGAAAAATCATGAAATCATATTAATTGTCAATTTTTAAATCAAAATATATGATGATTGTAAATTATATTAATTTACTGAATTGTGGATATTAGATAGTTACTTGGTTTGAGAATTAACACAAACCTTACTTTGAAGAAAAAGAGGCATGCTTTAATGGTGGGTACAAACCTGTGACTCTATCTCATCAGTCCGTGACTCTCCTCGCTAAACTACCGCTACATTCTTATAGTATACATTACTAACAACACTCATTTTATGTAAGTAAATGGACAGAGAAAAGTCTAAGTGGCCACACACATCACATAAATCCCTCGTGCCTCTTCAGTTAGGCTTAAAGTGGTCAAGAGGATTTGACCGAGGACTATTGTTCTACCGGCCTCTGCAAATACTTCACTAGGATAACTGGCAAAGTTGCGGTCGGACGCGAGAGTCTACGTCATAGTGTCAGAGCGAGTCAGTGAGTGTCAATACGTGTCAGTCAGTCTTTGTCACATAGTGGTCGGCATAGGTATACTTTGTACATTTCCGCCGCCCAACAAGAGAACTTAGATCTTGTTGTATTTCTGTTTGAAGTAGAGCGTAGTCAATATATTTAGTTAATAGCGTAGTTATTACCTAAATCGATTATCGTTATAAAACGTTGTTTTGAATTCTTTTAAAAACGACAAATGATCTGAAAATAATTTGATTAATTTTAATTCCGAATTCATTGACGAATTTGAAATTCCGCTGAGAACAATGGCGGATTAAGAATGCGTCTTTCAATTACCAGTTTCAGAGCCAGCTCTAATTTATTACTTTGACAACCTCCTGCATTGCTTGAGAAGAAAAATTTGAGGTTGAGTATAAAAATATATAATAGTTGTTATTATAATATGTCAACCCCAAAACATATTATAATACACTTTGGCTAAGCAGACAGAGACTTTAGGATAAATTAAATAAGACATGGGAATCACATTTTTATGATTCGGATGATTCTAGAACAACTATGTATTTGTGTTTGTTTTAATTATAGCAAGGAGAATAAAATAAACATACGATCATGAAAGCTTACGTCCGTGACTTCATGGGCTCAGCCACTTCGCCTTCTCTTCGCGAAAAAAAAATACTTAGTTCTATCTCGCACATAACCTCTAATAGAGTGTTTATGAAATGACAAAAATAGTAAACTCAATGGCAAAAACTGTGAAAAACCTTGTTTTACCGTGTGTCGTATCACGGTGTTGTTGTCTTAAAAACCGTCTTCGTATGTTGACGCGGATGTTCGACATTGTTTTCGCCAGTCCAGTCACTCCGCCCCGTGACCCTGAAGGCAGTCTCCGAAACGTTGGGAGTAAAAATTAAATAAATGAGAGCAAAAAAATCCGTTGAGTAGTTTTTTCTGACACCGCGGAAATCATAATTGGCAACAGGAGACAAATAAATTCTTGTATTTTGTAATTAACAGGTGTCTTAAGTTGAGTTCATGCAAAATTGAAAAAAATAGTTTCCATTTGTCCCAGTCTTTGTGTTTAACTGTTCAAGAGCTGAGAATTTCCATTTCCTATCTAATGACGTCGGTACAAAAATAATTTCACTTAAAATGTGACTTCTAACACCGTGTGTTAGAAATTAAGCGATAATATATGTTTGATGTTGTCGGACACATTCTTGTAGGCTGCTATCGCAATCCTCTTCAAAAATCCAATATAAAAGAATAATTTTAATTGGACCACGGGGCTTAGTAAAAAATTATCCCTGAACCACAGACGTCAAAAATATCGCTTATAAATGGATCAAGCATAAAATATTCTTCTCAAGAATCGAACTTATGACTTCAGCGTTACTTCCAAAACAGTCAGGTAAGAATACTCGACACCTAATTGAGAGCGAGTGATAAAAGGGTGCAGGAGCGGGGTCACACCGCCAAAGCTCTGTAATGGAGAGCTTTTACCCACCCCAGCTATTAAAGCTTTTACCATAGTGGTAACAGCGTGTAGCGAGCTTAAATATTTTGGTGTTGTATTTCACCTCATTGGTCTAGTGGCTGCGTGTACGAACTGTGACCGGGTGGTTCCAGGTTCGAATCCTAGGTCGGGTAACATTTTATAAATGTTTTATCCGCATTACTTAGAACTGGATCCGCATGGGCTAATGTCAGATAAGCGGAAAGTCATAAAATTAGGCGAAATTCTTGCTTTGACATGCTTGAAAAAGTGGGTAAATGGCAGAAAAATTACCTAGTGATACCAGGTAGGGGACTTGGATTATAAACTTGGCGAGATAAAGTTTATATGTGATTTAAATTATTAAAACGATTGGGACGCGTCAATTGAAATTGTGTCGGAATTTGTTAAAGGCCAATACCGTGGGATTCATATAATAAGCGTAATTAACCGTGGTGGGCGCATCAACTGTATCGGATAATTCACAATACTAATAAAGGAGTAGGAGGACGCCACCTGTATTTTCACCTATTTTTCAAAATTTTATTAAAGGGCTTATTGTAGCGCCTAAGCATACGTAACCTTATTGGTAAGCTACTGTTCTAGTTATTCGGTTATGTAAAAAACAAATTACAACCTATTCCGGTACTTGGTGTCACTCCTCTTAAAATTCAGAAAATACAGTTCAAGAAAATAAATACTTATTTTCCCTATTGACATCTTATATTATACTTCTTACTAATAATATAAATCCGAAAGTTTGTAAAAATGTTTGGATGTTTGTAAGTTACGGATTTGGATTAAATTTAGTACTCTAGTAGATCATGTACTTTTTTTTTTTTTTTTTTTGGTTTCGCGGAGAAAGTGCGTTACCACTACCGCCCGGCCTTCGTGGGGGGCGACCGAGCGGTTATGTTGGGTTCACCGTGCCTTACGACCCGGCGTTGAGCCGCCCGGAGAGATGGAAAACGTCGGGCGACCGCCGGGCCGAGTCCCTAACCTATTTACAACGCACGGCATACCAACTAAAACACCGCGGTGGCCATCTTCGGCGCATTAGGGACGGCTACGGGCTTCCTCTGAGTAATGTCTAAATTGTCGTCCGCAACCGCCCCTGCGCGGTGCCGCCTGGTGCGGCCCGTCTCCTGTTGTGGGGGGGGCTCAGAAGCCCCCGCGCACCGAAGGACGCTCTCAGCGTCAACGGCAGCGTGAGGCCTACCTTCCACGCTGCCGTCCATCACGGGGGTCGCTACAATGTGCTAAAAGAAACACAAAACTAACGACGGACGGCCCCCTGCCGCCCGCCCGCGACCCCCGGTGGCCCCTATTAGTCGCCTTTTACGACAGGCAGGGGATACCGTGGTGGAATTCTCCAAACGCCCCCAATCCACAGGGCGGGAGTAGATCATGTACTGGGTTAACTCAGAGGCCTTACTTTTTATCTGCCTGACTGCCGACTGCCTCGGTGGCGTATTTGTATTATGGTACGACTATTGCAGTAGTACCTTAATATACAGCTCAGGTCTCGGGTTCAATTCCCGGGTCGGGCAATGATATTAGATTTTCCTATTCATTACCAGCCCGGAGTCTGAAATATGTGCCCAATATGGCGATAGGCTCGCCCCCTCTCACATCATGGGACGGAATACGCACCGCGAAAAGTGGGTGCACTAGTTACGCCTCTGCCTACCCCTTCGGGCATAAAAGGCGTGTGTTTGTTTATCTAAATTATAAAACACGCAGTCGCTTATCGCGCCGTTTTTACAATGACTATGTGTATATCTCGTCGCTCATAAACATATCTGCAGGCCAGTTAATCTCATTTATAGACAGTTAACAACGTTACCGTAGACTAACTAACGACGTCGAGAGTTCCCAGGTTTGACTTTTACATATTAATATGTGATATCGTCTGAAAAGTTATATTAGAAAATAAAATGTAACAATATGAATATTATCATTTATATTCTTTATGGATTGCATTTTAAATTGAAACTAGTTTTATGAAATAACGATACTAATGCAATTATATTATACGAGCTTTTGCCCGCGGTTCCGCTCGCGTGAATGAGTTTTCCCGGGATGAAAGTCCCGCTTTATATTTTCTCGGGATAAAAAGTAGTCTATGTGTTAATCCAGGACATAATCTACCCGTGTGCCAAATTTCATCGAAATCCGTTCAGTAGTTTTTACGTGAAAGAGCAACAAACATCCATACATCCATACTTACAAACTTTCGCGTTTATAATATTAGTAGGAAAATCAATTTGGTTAATAAGGTAAACTCATGGCCTCATTCATATGTAATAAAAAGTATTTTAAACTTATTTCTTAAATCAATTTAAACTGAATTCGTTATAACAAAAGGATAACAAAAACAGTCAAACAATTGAAATTAGTTATTAGAAGGTACTTTAATTTATTCCCAAATAAAAACAAAAACTATTATGTTTATTTAAACTTTCAATTTATGTACTTCAACAAAAACTCCAGCGTTACTACGTTTCAATACAATATCACGAAGATTGTAGCTCGTAGCTACGTAGCCGTAGCGTGTTTGCTACGCGTAGCAGACTGTAATTGTGCGATGAACGCTGTTCCGAAAAAATAATGAATTATTGGTCCATTTTAGCTTTATTTTGATATTCATAATTATATTTTCTTTTCTGATGTTTTTTTTTGTATCTGTTTATGGTTCTGAGACACCTCATAATCATGGGGAGGTGGCAAAGCCAACAGTAACACTTTTGTGTATTTAAATACTGTTTTTTATCGAATTTAGTGAAGTTTGTATTAGAAATATATTTTTAAGATCAACAATAACCAAGACCATCGACGCAGCTGAAATTGCATCTCAGAGGCGCGGAGAGATTATATTTTACCGCTGAACATCGTCTCTCGGCCGGGATTTAAACCGATGAGAGCTTAGTTACTTAAACCGTATATGCTTTAAACTCACAAACTCTATTATTAAAAGGAAGAAGTGCAATTAATGCAACCACGGTTCTCAGAGCTTATTTATATCCCATATTGGGGAACTTAGCTTACTCGCCCTTAGTAAAAGCTTCAAATGTAAGAAAAATCCTTTAATCTTCGACCCAAATGGATATTTAATGCCATGTTCCTTATTATAACCGAAATATACAGCATGATAAAATGTTTCTACGATCAAATAACTGCATGTAATCATACAGTAGAAAAGTGAAGCAAGATTGTAAAATATTTCATTGCAACCGAAGCCATATATGTAGGCCACTTGTAGATATTTTGAAATCTGATTAGTGCAAACTTGAATTACAGTGTGATAGATAACTATTATAATAATAATTTTAGGTACTTAAATTCATAATCATAACGTATGTATTATGTATTATTCAAAACTTTATTCTCTTTAGCTCAACGAAATTTTAGAAGAACGTCAGAAATACCTAATCGCCTTCTAACTACTTCATAAATCAAATAAAATTATGAAAGAAATACGAAACTTACTTCAATTAAAATTAAGCACATTAAATAAAGTATGACATAGTAAATTCTTAAAAAAAATGCAATACTGTTGCAAAAACAACACCTAAAATCGTCAAAAAATAAAATCAGACTTAATAAATCTATCAACATAATAAAAACAAAACAATAAACATAAAACTTTTTTAAAAATGTTCTAAATTTAAACTCACCAGTTTTCGGAGCGCACGGAGGTCGGTGGCAACCTTTTTGACCGCGAAAAAGTTAATATAGGTTTGTATAAACGCGGGCTGGCTGTATGGGTAACGCACAGGTCCGTCCCGCCGGCGGTTGGGGCGGCATCTGATCCAGTCCACATTCGTGCTCCGAACCACCGGCCTGATGACGTTCACGCTGCCTTTTCCAGACTTTTTACACGTGACGTCACGATTTTATCCTATATCGTTGGCATAATTCTACAGAGTGCCTTTAAATTAAGTTAGATACCATTTTGAAATATCATCTCGTAAAACAGATCATTGGTGAGTGAACCATACCATTTTAATATAAAGCTGATGTTTGTTATGCACACACTTTATCACTAATACAGCCAGTATATGGGTTTAGGGGTAACCTTTTCACATGTTACTAATTTAAACAGCTGTAGATTATTATGGTAACTTTAAGAGATAAGTAGATTATTGTCGCCATAGCTCGTGGACGGCGTCCTCCATAAGTTTCTAGAAATCTGTGGTAAGATGTTAATCTCAATATATTATAAAGTGCTTAAAGCAATATAACTATAAAATCGAAACTATAACTTATATATGCTGCTAGTTGCAAAGAGACGATTCAATGAAACTCTACGAACACGTTTTACCCTTCATACCTACATAAGATTATATTACACAACAGTACATAGCTTTTGACAGCTTGATAACAATCAAGAGAGTATAAGCGCCCAGTGTTGATCCTTTCGTGACAGATATTTTGCTATTTTTTCGCAACTACATACATTACGCCAATAAATATAATTATACTTTGAACTCACTTCTATTTTCTACTTAGGAAAATGATATAATTTGTCTGTGAGATTAGTTATAATTGATAGATATCTACTAAAGTCTTTCCAGACGAACCGACTAAATGTTGTATATAAAAACGAAGTGCAGCTCTTTTACTTAGAAAAACTTGTACAAAAGTCTCTTCCAAGAGTATTGGCAAAATCGTTTTGAGCTTTAAAATCGTCAGCATAGTATCTGAAAATGTAAACGCCACCAAAACATAGTATCAATGGATGTATAAGCAGACGGGCGTGCGCAATTCGCGCCATCCGCCGCCATGCTTTATCAATGGGCCGGCCATCTTGTTGACGTCATCAACATGGCCGCTTTTATGTAATGTTTGTTTTCGTATTGTCCCCGGTTTATGAGAGCGCGCACCGGCTTTCTGTGTGCAGACTGCAGATTAAATAGATTTTAGGGTTACTATTCAGGCATGGCTGTCCAGCCTTAAGGATTGTTTATTTCGATTCCAAGGAATGTTTGATTTTGTTTATACGAACAGTGTTAAACACTAAGAGGATGTTATTATTATGACTGCCTCGGTGGCGTAGCTGTAATGCGTACACGTTACGAGTACAATTAGCGCGCTGAGGTCCTGGGTTCGAATCCCGGGTCAGTCAATTACTCAGTCGCATCTCGGAGTCAGGAAGTTGGCGGTGTGATACCCCCGTGCCTCGGAAAGTACGTAGAGCCGTTGGTCCTGCGCCTGATCTCTCTACGGTCATGTCGGATTGCTGTCTCACCGGACTATGAGAGTGAAGGAATAGCGAGTGCACCTGTGTATTGCGCATACACTTGTGTACTATAATATCACCTGCGTACCTGGCTGATCTCTGTTGAGATTGGCCGCCGTGGCCGAAGTCGGCTAGGAAGGATCATCATTATTATAAATATTTACCTACAAAGAATTTTTTGAACTTTTGTAACTTGTATTGACGTAGCCCCTAACATAATAATAAACACGTATCAAAGTCCGTTCAGCCATATTTTTATGTTAATCTACAATAATATTCAATCAGCCAGTTTATTTATGAAGTGCAAGTGCCGCTGCCGCAACTCAAACGTCATATTTTTGACGATAGTATCAAAAATTTGATTGGTACTGTCAAAGAAACTTGCGTTAAATATTAAAAACGAAAGTATTTTTTTTTATCTGCCTACACTGTACACAATATTTATTATAAATTGCAGCACTTTGGATACCTAACATTTATTGTACATTCGGACTATCGTATAATCTACAAATATTTGTTCCTGGTTGGATATTGAAAAACCCTATAGCCTATAGCTGGTAACTAATTACCTAGCACAATATGTCTAGGGCCTAGGCCCTGCCTACTTTATAGTGACTTTTTTCCTGTGACACTAACTTTATAAGACAAATAAGTTATTTATTGTAGTGGCTCAGAGGCTACTACGTGTACCAATGCTCTAAGGAACGGTCCCGGAGTTATTCTGTTTGTCATATATCTTACTCATCGAAAGTTTATATCCCGATTTAGCTCCAGGATGTTATGGCACCTCTATTGTAGAGCTACCGGTTCTCTGACACAGTAGGAACTAAAGAAGCAATCATATTCAACATAACATTAAAAATCAAGAAATAACCACTTGCTAAATCCTACTATAATAATATAATATAATAATAATATTATAAACGCGAAAGTTTGTTAGTATGGATGTCTGGATGTATGGATGTTTGTTACTCTTTCACGCAAAAACTACTGAACGGATTTCGATGAAATTTGGCACACTGGTAGATTATGTCCTGGATTAACACATAAGCTACTTTTTATCCCGAAAAAATATAAAGCGGGACTTTTATCCCGGGAAAATTCATTCACGCGGGCGGAGTATACATCTAGAGTATACAGCTAGTATACACTATAGCTTGGAACTCAATTAACCCGCTCTAAAGAATACGTCCATGTGCCGGCCACGTGCGCTCATTAATTAGTTTCAATGCAGAACTTTTGTATTTCTTACGTATTGAGATTGATGCTGTTTTCTTATAAAATTAATACAAACTATTATATAAATATTTATTTTGAGCTGTCGCAGTGGCGAAGTTGTATTACGGTACGACTGAAGTGCTAAGGTCTCGGGTTCGATCCCCGAGTCGGGCAAACAGTTATTGGGTTTTTCTACTCAGTATCAGCCAGGAGTCTGGAATTTGTGCGCGATATGGGGATAGGCTCGCCGCCTATCACTTCATGGGACGGAATACACACGGCGAAAAGTGGATACACTAGTTGAGCCTCGGCCTATTCCTTCCGGCATAAAGGGCGTGAGTATGTATGTATGTATATTATTGTTTAGGTAACCGAACATAGTTATACAAGGTCGTTTTATAATCATAGTCCATAGAGATAAAATTTTACACACACTGATGCCACTACTGCTACTCTACAAGAATTCGTCGAATCGTTAAAGCGGCAACAAAACAGATACACACCCATAGACACACTCACGCACACACGTATGCTTCGCTAAACCACAGCATGATGAACTAATTTGAATACTAAAACCGGGATTTGTGGCGTAAATATTCGTTACCTAATAATAATGGATAATTTTTGGCATGAGGATAGCAAAAGTGACGACCAGTATGTAGACCAAGATAAAGATTGTTTTTTGCAGCAACAAATATCGCAAAGACAATTAAAAACATGCATGGTGGGAAATCTCCCGGTCATGACGGCCTCAGTATTGAACATCTTAAATATGCTGGAGTACAAATGCCACATGTCCTTTCAATGTTTTATAATTTGTGTTTGTGTCACTCTTACTTACCTGAGTCATTAATGCGAACAATAGTGGTACCTATTTTAAAAAATCGTACCGGTGACTCGTCCGACTTAGCCAATTATCGGCCCATCTCACTTGCCACAGTACTGGCCAAAGTACTTGACAGTTTGCTTAATGACACTGTCGCGAACAGGGTGAGCTTGCATGATGCCCAATTTGGTTTTAGACCCGGATTGTCTACCGAGAGTGCTATTCTTAGCTTGAAGCACACTGTTAAGTACTATACAAAGAAAAGGACGTCGGTATATGCGTGCTTCCTTGACTTGTCAAAAGCGTTTGATCTGGTTTGTTATGACTTGCTTTGGGATAAGTTGGATAGCGCAGGTGTACCAGCCGAATGTACCTCACTATTCAAGTATTGGTATGGTAATCAAAAAAATCAGGTGCGTTGGGCTGGGGCTTTGTCGGACGAGTACAAGTTGGAATGCGGTGTTAGGCAAGGTGGGTTAACCTCGCCGCTTTTGTTTAACTTGTATATTAATGAGTTGATTGGGAGACTCAGTCGCATGCATGTAGGTTGTTACATTGATGGCACCTCTTTCAACAACATAAGCTATGCCGACGACATGGTGCTGCTGAGTCCTTCAGTCAATGGATTAAGGGTGCTTCTATCTATTTGTGAGACGTATGCAAAGGTACATGGTTTAAAATATAACTCTAAAAAGAGTGAGCTCTTAGTTTTCAAAGCAGGTAGTTACATGCCTACCTATGTGCCTCCGGTTCGGCTTGATGGGGTTGCTCTGAGACGGGTTGAAAGTTTCAGGTACCTCGGTCACATTGTGACCAGTGACCTTCAGGATGACGAGGATATTGAAAGGGAGCGTAGGGCTCTGGCAGTACGGAGTAATATGCTCGTCCGTAGGTTTGCTCGATGTACGAACGCAGTGAAGGTGACGCTTTTTAAAGCCTATTGCCAATCCTTCTACTCGAGTAGCCTATGGGTGAGTTATACAAAACGGGCTTACAGAGCTCTGCGCACTCAATACAACAATACGTTTAGGGTGTTGTTGCGTCTGCCGTGGCGATGCAGTGCGTCTCATATGTTTGCGGAAGCGCGAACGGATGGCTTTCAAGCCATAATTCGCAAAAAATCGTCTTCCATGCTGCAGCGCCTAAGAAACAGTAGTAACGCCATGCTAAACGTGATTGCTGAGCGGTTTGACTGTCCTTTCCAAAATTATTGGATGAAAGTAGTTCTGGGAAATGTGACATAACAATTAATTAATGTAGTAGCTAATAAGTTGTTGATATCTTGTTAATTTAATTTAATTTGATTTTTAATGTATATGGATTATGTAATCTGAATTAAATATATAAAATAAAATAAATAAATAAATAAAACCCTTTATATGAGAAGTCAAGACAATTTCATGGGATTAATTACCTATTATAAAAAGTATGTCAATTAATAACTATGGAGATTTATGTTGAGGTAAAAGTGGTACAAAATATCACTATGAGCTAATATGAGCTGACTGGTAAGGTAAGACTCAAGCGACTAAGGTTAAGACGGCTATATAAATGGAGCCACTCTGTTAAAGACCTTGGGCTGCTAATTGACTCCAACCTTAGCTGGCGACCTCAGGTGAATTACGTCTGCCAAAAGGTAACCGGTACCCTGCGTGCTCTTTATCGTCTGAAGAATTTCCTTCCGGTCAAAACCAAGACAATGCTTGTGCAATCCCTTATCCTCCCTATTATCGACTATGCTGATGTGTGCTATTTTGACCTGAATGCAGATCTTCTCAACAAATTAGACCGACTTCTCAATAACTGCATTCGATTCGTCTTTAACCTTCGTAAATATGATCATGTCTCTGCTTGTCGTTCTGATCTCAAATGGTTGCCCATTCGCGAGCGCCGTAATTTGCGTGCTCTTACTACTCTCTTTTCTTTACTTATGTCTACCACTACGCCTTCCTACTTAACCGCATACTTTCAATACCTTAACTCAAACCATGTGAGAAATCTACGTTCTTCAAATAACCTTTTACTACTTTGTCCCTCTCACACCTCTGACTTCGTTCATTCTTCTTTTCCTGTCCAAAGTGTCCTACTCTGGAATGCACTCCCTCTGGGAATAAGAGCATCTACAAATCGTTATGTGTTCAAAAAGAAGGTTCGAGAACTACTATCAGCAAAATTGGCGTGATTATCATCACTTATATAGTATATATTGTATAATATTTATGTATATGTTATTTATTATCTATTTATACGTATATTTATTAGTATTTTGTTAGTTTGTTTTATTCGTATTTTTTTTTCATTTTATTCATAGGTTTATTCAGTAGTATGTACATTCTGAAGACATTTTATCCCATAATTTACGCACCTGCCTTCTTGTATCTCTGCACCACTTTAGGTTGACTGGTAGAGAATGCCTATGGCATTAAGTCCGCCTTTACTCCATGTATTAAGTGTAAATAAATAAATAAATAAATAAATAAATAAGTAGAGACGAGACGTTTTCCAAGGCCAGTCGGTATTAACGTGTTGAGACAGTCCGGCATAATTGTGGCGACTGTCGAAGGACGCACTGTCTCCCCATGGTCGGCATATTAATCTACGTTCTCCTTACCGTCAAGTCTCAGTAGTTTCTTTAGTATGTCAGGAAAAAGAAAGGTACAGTTCCGTTACGGTGAATGTTTTGGGCTTATAAAAGTTCAATACAATTAATTATACATGCACAATTTTGTCTCCTAGTATATGTCAATTGTCATGTAAATACCGGGAAGTCAAACTATATAACGGGTGGCACAAAAGTGAAAAAAGTTGGCCAAGCAGGCATAATTTTTGCATTTATCGAAGTATATTTTTGTAGTTTTTCTTAAACTGTTCTTCTTCTGTCTTTCTTCACAACCCTTATAATCCACTGTTGCCACTTTGTCCTAGGAGCATTCAAAATTGCTACATAAATGTACAATTGAATATCAATTGAATTAATCCTACATAAATACGAGACTACACGCCATCTCTATGATAGAGACAATGTCTGGACTAGTCACTGGTCTGGACGGATCAACGGCCAATAACTAGATTCGATCTAACGCTGGACTTAATGAGGCGTTCAAGAACGAGTCGTGGCCACAGACATCATATTATTTTGTATGAATAGAGAAGTTTCAAAACAATTCCATAATATTAACTAGCTGTCTCATATAAATGGAGTAAGCAGTTAAAAATAATTAAATGTACCCATGGTAAACTTAGTTTATTAATTATTTACTTGTCTATGAGGGATGGACATATAGCCCTAATGCATATTAAATGTATTTATTTACTAGTATCACTCGCGGCTCCGCCCGCGTGAAAATTTCTTTCCGGCATAAAAAAAAATCCCTGGAGAAAAAGTAGCCTATAGCAGTCAGGATTAATGTAGCTTCCTCTTAGTGAAAGAATTATCAAAATTGATTCAGTAGTTCCTAAGATTAGCGCGTTCAAACAAACAAACAAAATCTTCAGCTTTATATATTAGTATAGCTAAGGACTAATAAGGACTGCAAAAAGTCTTTATTTTTTGTTTAAAATTTGAAAATTTATCGCCAAAAATATCCAGTTCCACAATTTTGCTACTCCTAAACAACTGATGTGTAGTTTTCAAATTGAAAAGTCAAGTATTTCGCTACTCCACTTGGGCAACTCATCTTAGTTTTACAAGCCAAGTACCAACAGCACTTGAATAGACCAACGCATAGAAAACTTTTCGGCGTATTCTAAAGCTCTTTGTATTTATGTCTCAAGTCCTAAAGATAATTGGAGAATATAAAAATGATAGCGATAATTATTTATTTACTGTCATATATGTGGCACCTAACTATAAAAAATATTGTGTTCGGTAATATAATCCATAATAGTCCATTAAATATCCATACAAAGAACTGTAATGAAGTCATATCGTATTATATTGTGCGTAAATTCTAAAACATCACACTATTATCGTTTTCTACGCACAACATAAAGATTCGCACGAGAGAAAGGGACAAAATCCAACCCTCTTAAAACGCACATCCCTAAATCAAGGGTCGTATATGGTATTCGCGCGCTTGCGCGAATCAATAATCTACTTAGTACCACTATACTTCTGATCCTTGCAATCCTTTGACAACTATGAAAGTTCAATCACCATTGCTGTGTCAGTACTACTAAAAGTATGGGTTACACATAGAAAAGCAGCAGTGTTAAAGCAATATTCTACTGAGTAGATATAATTTGCGTAGTTAGTAGGAATCGTGGTAGGTGCTCGCGCCTGCGCCCTGCATCCGCGGTCCAAACATTGGACAAGTGTAACACGATCAGTGTAAAGTGCATCCAGTTTTTTGTGAAATTATATATTATACAATAAATAAAGTGAGTTTTACATAGTTAATTACGAAAAAGCCTAGTAGTTGAAAACAAGAGTCGATGTGTACTTGTGTTTTTAATAAAGCCAAGTTATGAAGAAGACTAATAATTATGGACAAATTAATATACTTACAGCGGTTTAGTGGAAAGCTTTGTGTTATGTAAATTTAAGCTTATTTTTTTTATGATTTTTGTTTCAATTGTAATGGCACTTATAAAACCTCGTCTCACTTGAAAATAATGTATAGTTTACTTATATTTTGTGGAGTTTTTATCAATATTATTATTGCCCAATGGAATAATTCGGATTTGATTGAACAAATAAAAAAATATATAAAAATTACTTTCACGTTAACATATTACGTCACATTTTTAAAAGCTAAAAGATTTTTTATGTTTTATGGAGTAATAACCCTTTTATGTGTTTTTATAAACGATTAATAATACGTATTAAAAAAGAACTAGCTTAGAAAAACAACTTAGACCCCGTGGGCCGAGAAATCTATTCTGCGTTATTAGGCTTCCTACTATATTTTCTGGGTACCCAAGACAGGCTGTTATAATTACAATTAATGTTGCAAAACGTGAACTGAACCGAGAAATACGTAAACTCTGCTTATATTTGGACTAGCATTGCGCGCGGCTCCGCCCGCGTGGAAAAGTTTTTCCGGAATAAAAAGTAGCCTATAACATTCAGAAGTAATGTAGCTTCCTATTAGTGAAAGAATTTGCAAAATCGGTCCAGTAGTTCCTGAGATTAGCGCGTTCAAACAAACAAACAAACTCTGCAGCTTTATATATTATATATTAAGTATAGATTTCACTGTACTTGTACGTCAGGTATAGGTACTGTAGTAGGTACAGTTGCTAGTACTGCTAAGTAATATAAATGAAGTGTTATACGTGTTTATTAACAAACCACTACCATACCAGCCCTGTATTACAAACTGCCCACTGCTGAGCACGGGCCTCCTCTACTACTGAGAGGGTTTAGGCCTTAGTCCACCACGCTGGCCGAGTGCGGGTTGGCAGACTTCACATACCTTCATTTTTTTTAATTCGCAGGTATGCAGGTGTCCTCACAATGTTTCCTTTCACTGTTAAAGCGAACGATAAATTATAAACAATACACAATTTATTAACAAGCAGGCCGCCATAATTCTGTCGACTGACGAGGGATTATCATCGGTCGTCAGTCGCCACTCTATCTGGACCCCTCCACTTACCATCAGTTGCAGTGGGGTCACTTTGCAGGGCCCGTATAAAAAAACACTAAAAGCTTCAATTGTCTAACTATCCACAATTTGATTTGTAAAGGAGTAGATGGATCTTTACATCTAATTCGCAAAAAGTTTTCAAACGTCGCTACGGTTTGTTTCCCGCGGGTACCTACAAAGATTTATCAGCCTTGGAGAAAAAATGCTTCGAGTAGGTATTGTAGTCTAAAGTACTTCGTTATCCTCGACATAAGACTAGTATTGATAAAGTAAGTTTTTTTGTGTGTATTTATTTGTAAAAACAACTTAATTTGTGTTGCTTATCATTATTTAGCAATAATAATTAGGATCCAACACGATACCTTTTACCCGAACCCCAACGTGACCTTATATCCCGCCAGCTATACTTCTATCGTTTAAAATACTCGTTTTGTATCCAGGATGACATGCGGGACAGAATGCCTGTCCCTGGGTCCGCCCCCGGACTCGATCCTGCATATGCCGCCGCCCCCGCTGCCCGCGTTCCTGGCCAACGCTGCCAACCTGACGCCGCCGTGTCGCGCCTCCAAGTGTCCTCCACTGGCCAACAGCGAAGACAACGCGCTCTTCCCAGGAGTAGAGTACCATGAGCTACCGAGGCATGGTAAACATAATCTACAGCTATTATACTTATTATATTGTAATTATTCGTGTAATTGGTCTAAACGTTGGGAGAATGACCTGAAAAAAGTTGCTGGTCCTCAATGGATGAGGATAGCGAAAGATAGAAAGAGATGGAAATCTTTAGAGGAGGCCTATGTCGAAGGACAAGATGTTATTGGAAATGTACCGATCGTCTATGACAAACAAGCAAATATATTATAGCTAATTGTAAACATTTTCAAATATCAATAAAGGCTTATTTATTATTTGTCTAATGGTTTGTACTTGGGCTTTTTATGACGGGCTATTTATGATAATTTTGCGAATTATTTGGTTAAAGATTTGGTCGTATCTACGTTTTTTGTTGGATGTTATGGGTTTGCTTTTATGTTATTCCATCGTTTAGCAAATGAGCAAGTGGGTCTCCTGATATATGTGATCAAGATCGCCCTTAAACACCCACAATATCAGAAGAATCATTGATTAAAAGAAAGGTGTAAAATTTAAAATCGCATTGGCGTCGATTACATTTTAATCAATTAAAAATTTCTATTACTCGTCGCCTACAGAAATTGTAACAATGCCTAGTATTTGTTCCAGAGCCGGCCAGTAATGACGACACGTGGTTCTTGGTGCTCATAACGTGCTGCATCGCCGTGCTGTGCATCGCAGCCTTGCTGGCGCTGTTCCTGCTCAAATGTAGAGAGTAAGTAATGAGGTCAAGCTTCTATATTCGTACAAAATATACTGTCAGCACGGCATCTTGACTGGACGATTGGATCCTATTTTGAACGTAAGTGATTCACTTGGTCATTACTAGAATTATTATTACTTACTTGGTTTAAGCACACTGTGGTGTAGGCAGGATATTATCATAGTTAAAAGTAATCTATGAAAATTCATAATTTAGACTTAATGAATGCTTACAATTTCTTTAAACTGAAAAACATTTCTAATATTTAAAATAGATATTCTATTATCAGGGCCCGTGGTGGTTGCAAGAGCGGTACAGGCAAGGCGGGCGGATCCAACGCGCTGTACGGGGGCGCGGCCCTCGACTCGCGCGTGCTGTGGGCGGCGCTGACCCCCCGCGGCACACGACACTTCGTCGCCGACACCTACCCCCACGACGAGACCGAGGACCACCACTACGAGTGCGTCGAACCCCCCCTATACAAGCTGGGACCCCCCGAGGACCTCGCCATCACCAGGCACTTCAATGTGGAGTACGAAGACCCGGCGCCGCTCATCGAAAGCTACACTGATAGAACTGAAGAATACTTCCGTAATGGAATGGATACTTTGAGACGGACGAGGCCCTTGGTCTCGTCTCCGACCAGGATCGAACGCCCGAACCTACCTCCCTTGAACTTGCAGCCGAGGACTCTCCGCCGCGCCCCCCACTCCCGTCGCATTAGTGATGCTAATAATCCCGAAAAATCGGCCATCTGAACCGAGACTGGCGCGGTCTTCTCCGTCGCCGACTCAACTGATATCGATTACGATTGGCAATCACTCGAGAACTCGAATGTCGATCGTCTCGTTTAAACCTTGAACTCTTGACGTCTTGAAGTTTCTAGCCGTTTTGTGTCTAACAGTGGAATTAGGAATGCTTAAAAGACGTCCATTTTATTCTTAGAACGAAGCTTCGCAAGAATCGATGTTCATGTAACGGGATTGTCTATAAATAGCTTTATGTTTCGTTAATGCTCAATAAATTAATAGAACTTTATAGATAAGGTAGTACCAACCGGAGATATCCGTGGACTACACTGGTTATGCGTAGTCTTTGACTTTTGTTCGCATCTGTACTCTGTACTGTATGTACAGTTCTGAACAGTATACTTGTTAACATCCTGTGCACATACATCTCTGATATGATACGAGTTATATGACAGTAGCGACTAGGCAGATAGTTACTTAAAGAATTTTATTTTATACCAGTATCAATCCTAAAATCTTAGCAATCCATGAATCTTTTTCGTTCCCATTTGACTAGTAATTATAGACAATCCTTGGCCTTTGTACCCCACGTAAAAATGTATGTAAATAATTTTAAAGTTCAATTATTTTGGTAGCAATGTGCAATGTAAATGCTATTAAGCATGAATCTAGTCTTTAGTCTTTAAACACTTTTCTAGTCATTCTTAGCACTAATGTGGTACGCCGTTACCTCTAGATCGATGTCTATTTTACTCAACAAAACTGCAAGAATATGCCATTTTAAAATAAATTGATTTTATACTAACAATAAAGTGAAAATGTGTTTTTTATTCCGTTGCCCTTATAAGCGTCAATATTAGCTTCTTGGTCAATATGTATAGTCATAATACGTATTACTATCTTTTGGATCTGTATAATAGATATATCTCTAAGTGCATTTAATATCTATACTAATATTATAAAAAGGTAGGTAGGAATTTGTTTGTAGGAAATAATCTCTGGAACTACTCAACTGATTTCGATGAAATTTGGTATGGAGATAGTTTCCTGGGAAAGGCATAGGCTACGTTTTATCCGAGAAAATATAAAAATAATTCACTTGCGGGAACGATATTACTAAAATGCCAATAATTTCTTTCTAAAATCAAACTTATAATTATTCATCTGCCCTCATCCCATTCCAATGACGGGTGATTGCAATTCGAAACACTTTTTTACGCTTATTGCTTAAGTTGCCTAACCTGGGAGTCGAACCCAGAGCCACCCGTACAGTTAACGTTACTACGTTGTCACTGCCTAGATCAAAGACGCAATTAAAATCAAATTCACATAAACCACCATACCAATATTAACCTAAACCACAACCTTGGTGCACACCAGGAATGGAGCCACGATCCCTCTAAGGTCTAGCTGAGCCACAGCCGAAACTCCGTATGGTGAATGCGGCCTCTGGGCATGATACCGATGCGGCGAAGCTGGCCACCCCAAAGTTAAAGTGGCAGCCCCACCCAAACTGGGTCTAAGGGTGAAATATTTGCAATAATAAAAAAGCAAACTAATCACCCGTCTCTGCGACTGCATGTACGTCCCCACTAATGCCCGCCATACACGGCAACGATTTATTGTAGCGATTTATCTTTGCAGTCCGTTTGCGCAGTTTTATCGAACGTGTGTATAATGTATCGTTGCAGATTTTTTCGTTTGTACAGTTGATCGGCGTCATATACACATTCGATAAAACTGCACAAACTGACTGCACAGATAAATCGCTACGATAAATCATTGCCGTGTGTGGCAGGCATTAGCATACAAACAACATTTTTTTTTTATGGTGATTGTGTGAACCTCAGAACAATAGGTGTGAACATTTTGCCAATTTCAAGTTAGGAACACAAACTTAAAAACCAATTACAAGAAAAAATTTGTCTGAAAATTTTTTTAAGCCACGAATTTGCATTTTTCAAGTTTTCAACGAAATTTTCTAATGTCCATCCCGCGCAGTGTTGCCAACCCTACCGTTTTAACAGTAGATCTACTGTTTTTGCTAGGTCATCCCTGTTTTCTGTTTAGAGTCGAAATTTTACTGTTCCTTGTTTTATTAATTTTTAATGAGTTGTCACGGATTTTGTGCAGAGGTAAATTACTACATACTAAAATGCTGCAGGACCTGTGTTTTTTTTTAGGTCACCCTATCCACCTTCCCTTACTTCTTAGATAGTACCAAGGAAAACATAGAGGACCTCTTTTTTTGATCCTCGCTCAAGTCAAAATCTGTTTTCTCTTATTTTGTTTATTAGTGAACTGTTGTTTTTTACTTTCTTGGGGCTGGCAACACTGATCCCGTGTCTATCATTGTCATTTTCATTTGTCTGTTCAACTGTTGTCATAATTTGTCAAATATCCAATGACAGTTGTTTGACGTGACGCCTCGCGTTGTTTGTGAGATTTATTTTTAAAAAATATGAGATAATATCCAATAAATTTATTAATAAACTTAAATAATAAGCCTAATTAATTAGAAACCAAGAAACAACAAAATGAGTGACGACGTGATAAAGCACTCGGTACACACGCTAGTGTTTCGATCCCTGAAGAGGTCGCACGACATGTTCCTGGCTAACCAGGGATTGTTGCCGCCAATTGACGAAAAAGCGTGAGTCTAACCATTCTACTACCATAGCAATACAAGTGAAACCACTGTTTTTAACAGGCCGTTCTGATAGCCCGCCGCTGCATGTCTTTGGTTACTCAACTCATTCCTTATTATTTCACAAAGAAAAGACAGTACCTTTTAGACCTTGCACTGCTTCTGCTATTCATACCAAATTACACATCTTGGATCAAAAAAATGTATAAAATAAATAACCTCTAACGATATTTAAATTGGAATAAATTGAATACATACCTATAAATTGTCCCACTTTTTATTGGCAGAATAAATTAAAATGCAAAAAAACCATATGTTGCATTGCAATAGAATAGAATCTTTTTCTTTCAGTGAGAAGGTGCTGAAGTCAGTGAAAGCCCGAGACAGTTATGGCCAAGTGTTGGACACAGTTCAGAAGGCACAAGCAGTCAAGCTGCAAGAGAGTCCCAGCCTGCCTGAAGTTCCACATGACACAGGTATATCATAATATACAATATAGATATGATAATATCATTCACTAGGTGTGTACTTTGTACAGTACAAGTTCTAGTAAGACTAGTGGTTTTCTGATATATATTACAATATACATGATCTGCTATCCGTCCTAGACCTGTAATAGGTACCTATTGTTAGATAATAATGTTATTTGAGTCTAAAAAAATAATAGTAGAGCCACAACTACAAACATTTGTATACGATTACAATAGTAATCCTTGGACGCCCACGGTGGACACCGGTGGCAATTTATATAAGGAAATTAGCTTATAGCTATATATAAGCGGGCGTTGACGGGTTAACAAGTAAATTTTTTTAAATATTTTTATCATTCAATTTGTTGTACAGCTGTTCATGATTCTGGTATAAAATGAATGTACTATTAGTTCTGTATTGATCCTCAAAAAGACATGTTCTATTGCAGCTTTCTTTGATGGACCTCCGTCTGAGACAACCCGTAAGCATATTATGCCTCTAGGGCCCTTATGCAGTTGCATTATTGTTTATTACCTTTTAGGGGTTTAGAAGAATAAGGATCTCAATATAAATAATGCCTTAGATTTGCTATTGATCCTTTGCAATACAAATAACCTACTGGTGGTAGGTCTTTTTCTACCGCCAAGCAGCAGTGTGCATGCACTGTTGTATTTCGGTTTGAAGGACATTGTAGCCAGTGTAACTACAGGACATAGTGAGACTTAACGTCTTATGTCTCAGGATGACGAGCGCAGTGGAATACCACATAGTACTTTGTACCTCAAGGTGCTATATGGTGTTGCTATTGTTTATGGGTGGTCGTATCGTATACCATCAGGCGAACGGCATGCTCGTCTCGTCATTCAAAACCATTAAAAAAAAAGTCATCTAGGATGTGGATGGGATGAAACATTAAGAGGAGACTGCACACTATTATATTTTTAGTCGCTTGAGACCCTTAATTTGCTATTTACCAAATTTACAATTGCACCAGCATACACTACATTCATAGAGTCTGCCGTAGTTAGCATGTATGTGAAGGCTTATCATTTATAGATACTTTTCTTCCACCATGATGCTTATTACCAACTTTTGAGCGTGGATTTCATAGTGTGTTATCATTGTCCACTTTCACTGTAAGAGGTTAGGAAAATTAGAGGAGCGCGTCATTGGGGATGACAATATCTATAGTTTTATATTCTACTACATCTGATAACCATTTAGTATGCACCTGACCTACATATTTATTATTGTACCTTTGCTTATGTCTTTGTTATATTGACCCAATAAACTTGTTTTAAAATTTTAACAGAAATAGCAGAATCTGCAGCACTGGGCTCGGAAGGCGCTATCGTCCCGTTCAGTGGACCCTCGCCCGCACCGATGCCAGCACCTCCCTCAGGAGCGCTTACGATTCCTCGCAAGCCCCCCTCCATGCCCAAGCCAAAGTGGCACGCTCCATGGAAGCTGTGCCGGGTTATATCTGGACATCTAGGCTGGGTGCGCTGTGTCGCTGTGGAACCTGGCAATGAATGGTTTGCTACCGGTATATGTGCAGGATTATTTTATTTTTTTTAAGTCTTAGTTCCATGATAACACTGTTAATTTAAAATTTTTTAAACATTTCCATTAACAAGGACCAAGGACCCTTTTTTGTGCTTGTCTGTATTCCTAACTCGTGTCTATTTGGTCTTCTATCCATAATTTTTTGATACATACAAAGTATGTGAAAATGACTTGATTTATGCAATATGTTTAAGGTGCTGCTGACAGAGTCATTAAGATTTGGGATTTGGCGAGCGGTAAATTAAAAGTATCTCTCACTGGACACGTGAGCACAGTTAGAGGTAACTAATTTACTTAAAACCCTCGATACATATTATCTACAGTATTATCTATCAGTATCAGCCCGGAGTCTGGAATTTGTGCCCGATATGGCGAATGTCCGAATTCACAGGTTCAAACCCTAAAGGCAAGCACCTCTGACATTTCTAAAGTTATGTGTGTATTCTTTGTGAATTATCGCTCTCTTTAACGGTGAAGGAAAAGATCGTGAGAAAACCTGCATACCTGAAAAGTTCTCTATAAGAATTTCGAAGGTATTTGAAGTCTGCCAACCCGCACTAGGCCAGCGTGGACTAAGGCCTAAACCCTCTCAGTAGTAGAGGAGGCCTGTGCTCAGCAGTGGGCAGTATAAAATACAGGGCTAGTATGGTATGGTATGGCGATAGGCTCGCCCACATCACATCATGGGACGAAATAGGCACGGCGAAAAGTGGGTGCATTTGTTGCGCCTCTGCCTACCCCTTCGGGGATAGAGGCCGTGAATGTGTATGTTGTGTGTGTAATGTGTATTATCTACACCTCAGCCTAAATATATTACTTGTCCACAGGTTTAGAAGTATCATCAAGACATCCATATCTCTTCAGTTGTGGTGAAGACAGACAAGTGAAATGTTGGGATTTAGAGTACAACAAGGTTTGCTATTTTACAATGGCATAATAATTATGAAACTTTTTCAAAATAAAGAAATATAATATCATTTTATAAGAAATATTTTTAATAGCAGTATTTTTCACTTTATAGTTTTTCTTGAAAGACTGAACGCTGATTTCAATACACAATACCATTCGCTCTTTCTCAATCAAACACAAAAATGGAAAAATATGTAGCTTACAAATGACTTATTTTGATTTTAATCACGGGATTCGATTGATGATTAAAATTAATAGTTTATTCCAACGGACTGTATTGAAATTGGCCGTAAATTACTTTTTATTCCGCAGGTGATCCGCCATTACCACGGGCATTTGTCAGCAGTGTACACCATCGCGTTACATCCCACCATCGACGTGGTGGTGACGGCGGGGCGCGACGCGACCGCACGCGTGTGGGACATGCGCACAAAGGCCAACGTGCACACGCTTACCGGACACACCGATACCATCGCCTCACTTGCCTGTCAAGCCGCTGAACCTCAGGTCACTCACTTATGTTCATTTAAGTAAGGGAGCAAATTACCCGGTTAATCCTTAGTTATATTATAAATGCGAAAGTAACTCTGTCTGTCTGTCACGCTTTCACGCCATAACTACTTAACCGATTTAAATGAAATTTGGTACACAGATAGTCTAGAGCATAAGAAAGGACATAGGCTACTTTTATCCTGGGAAAATATAAAGCGGGACTTTTATCCCCGAAAAACTTTTTCACGCGAGCAAAAGCTAGAATTAGTCTATGTATATGTAATTCAGGGCATGATCAGACATACCAAATGGGCCAAATTACATCCAAATCCTATTCACTCTTCAGTAACAAACTTTTTTACAAACATTTGTATTTATAATATTAGGCTATGATTTATGTGTATTACCATTTACTAGTGATGGCAATGAGACACAACATTTGACCATGGGCCGTATAAGACTTGGTATGTGTGTGATAATCAATATTATAGTATAGATTACCTCAAACAAGTTTATTTTGCTGTCTGCTTTTATTGCACAGCTATTATTAAAAAAAAATCTAAGTATCCTGAAAAAAAATAATTAATTTGTAAATTTATATAATACCTATTGCCACTCTATTTTTACTCAACTATCAAAGTACAAACTGAACATACATTGCAAAAAAAACATAATTGATAAATAATGTAAACCTTCCATTGCAGATTATAACAGGATCACATGACTCAACAATTCGTTTATGGGATCTCGCAGCTGGCAAGTCCATGTGCACACTAACCAACCACAAGAAGTCAGTCCGGTCTATTGTCATACATCCAACGTTATACAGCTTTGCCTCGGCCTCCCCTGATAATATCAAGCAGTGGAAGTGTCCCGAGGGGAAGTTCATACAGAATCTGTCCGGACACAATGCTATAGTGAACTGCATGGCTGTCAACCCTGAAGGTGTGTTGGTGAGCGGTGGGGACAATGGTACCATGTATCTATGGGATTGGCGGACCGGATATAACTTCCAGAGGCTACAGGTAAGTTCTTTTTTTTCTATTAACTGTAATCATTGTTGTCCACACTATAGTAATATAAAAAAATATGTATACACTGAGGGAAAGCCATCGTAAAAAAACAGTGATAAACGTTTTGTGTGATGTTTTTTATGCTTTTGCATAATATCATATCATCTGTTTGTATTAATATTATATTTTTGTATGAATTTTTTCTTAAATATTATTGTTTGTTTTCTTAAATTTTACTTTTTATAATGGCTAAAAAAAAGTTTTGAATAATTAGTTCAACATCGAGATAGAATAATCATAAAAACTGTTCTATTTTGTTCACAGGCGGCGGTACAACCTGGTTCCATGGACTCGGAGGCGGGTATCTTCGCGATGACCTTCGACCAGTCAGGTTCACGACTCATCACCACAGAGGCAGACAAAACCATCAAAATATACAAAGAGGACGACGCGGCGTCCGAGGAGACGCATCCTATCAACTGGCGCCCCGAGATATTGAAGCGAAGGAAGTTTTAGATAATAAATATTTTTTACCTAAGTTGATTATTATTTGTTACACATCTCGTTAATTTAAATGATTTCTTTGATATGAAACATTCATTTGGACAACAGTGAACACTTACCACACACATTACGCCTTTAGCCTCATGAGACACGCTTGTCTGCTCTCATCTATAAAAACTGAAATTCCTCATCGAACAATGAATGGTTTATTTTAGGCATACATTTTACTTTGTGCATCCATCTTCACAAATACAGGTGTAAATTTTGCAGAAAATTTCCAACAATTATTTAATATTTTTGCTATAGTCTGACCGCGAGTGCTGTAACGCGCCTTGGGTAGGGGCTGAAGTGAGGGGGAAAGAAAGCAAAACCACAATTTCACATGAGATTGATACTGCCAGTATAGTTCTTAAGATATTGGTTGAATTTGGTTTACAATAGTTTAATACATACAATATCTATTTAAATATTTAATTTTATAAAGTAGATTGAATTATACGTAGGTCTCTACTGGTGGTAGGTCTCTCATTATGTAAGAGGCCGTCTGGGTGGGTACCACCGCAATGTCTATTTCTACCGCCAAGCAACAGTGTGCATGCACTGTTGTGTTTCGGTTTGAAGGACATTGTAGCCAGTATAACTACTGGACATAATGAGACTTAACATCTTATGTCTCAGGGTGACGAGCGCAGTGGAATGCCACACAGTACTTTGTTAGTCAAGGTGCTGGATGGTGTTGCTACTGTTTATGGGTGGTCGTATCGCTTACCATCAGGCGAACGGCATGCTCGTCTCGTCATTAAATGCAATAAAAAAAAAAAAAAAAAAAAAAAAAAAAAAAAAAAAAAGATAGGTATATTATTGCCAATTGCCAATGATGAGGTATATTATTTTATTACATTTTTATTTTTACGAGAGACCAGGAAATGAATTACTCAAAAATAAGGAAATAAATGCTTATTAAACTAATAAAAAAATATTTTCAGAGTTAAACGTGAAATTAGGGAATGTACTTAAATAAAAAAAATATTGAAATGTCGTTTTATGTATAATTCTGTGTTGTATTCAAAGCATTCTCTATCTTCTTTCTTTTTACGAAGGTATTCGGCCACATTATAAATGACAGATTCTGCATCACGAGATCCATCGTAACATAATTTTTCCCATGTAAATAGGGCACATACTTTCCGTAGTATTATAATGCTCTTTGGCACATACTGCCCGGTACAATTGGCGTGTTGACGCCGCCAGGGTTGAAGGAAAACTTTCCGTAGTATTATAATCACGGGCGTAGCTACAGCTTTCACATGGGAGGGGGTCCTGAACCCCCCGCTTATATACTTGATGCGGCCTCCAGACTCCCGCGAGATTCACGGCGTGAAGTCGCGCCGTGAATCGTGCGCGAAATCTCGCGCGTACGACGTCGGCGACACATTCACGCTAGGTTCACAGTATAGTTCGCGCACTCGACCACGATGGACCCCGAAATTGCTGCTGCGGGACTTCTTTGCGCATTAGCGATTTATAACTACGCTTCTGTCAAGCACAAGCTAGTTAAAAAGAAGCGCAGAAGAAGAAGATGGTGGATGTTTCCCTTATTGTTATAATGTCTTCTGTATGTATGTAGCTAAGCTACACATCAACATTTCTGTCTACATTATTACTATTATTTTTCCACGCACACAGTTACCCCTTGTTATTAAATAAGTCCATTCCATGCAACGGTTGTCTGGTAGAGATCGCTGCTTAGCGATAAGACCGCTTATTGTACTTACAAATAGTTTTAAGCCTTATGATGTATACCTGTTTTTATAAGTTTTTTGTGTGCAATAAAGTATTTTCTATCTATCTACTTCATCATTTAATTTAGTATGAACTGTAACTATCGATACCTTATTCCTGTAGCTCCTGTAACTTGACATCAATGGATCTTTTTTCTTCTTTAATTCCTCCACATCCACCACCATCATTTCACTTATTCTCCTCCACGCATCGTTAGTTTTAAATTTGTTTTTATATTCTTTCAGTTTTACGTTCCAAAGGACAGGCTCTGCTTGATAATATTCTATAAACTGCAGTTCTTTTACGTTGTTCCAAACAGCCATTTTTCTCTTATAGCCTCGAAACACAACTTCACCAACACTACCGCTCTCGACACTCGACGACGCACGACTGAGCGGCCTGCGAATATGTAGCCAAGACAAGTTCGCGGCCCGCGAGCCCTTTGTCGCGGGACAAAATACCGACAATTTTCGGGGAACGAGCCGCGAAGCCGCGAAGAATATGCGAATCGGATCCACACTCATGCTTCGCGGAAGTTTCGCGCCTTCGCGCGCGATCCGCGCGCGAGTGTGGATAGGGCATGATACTTAAAGCCCATGATTATAATCCTCTTTGAGGCAAACTGACAGCGTGTAGCGGGCTAGTCCACCCCCGCCCTTCGCCTCGCAGCTACCCAAGGCGCGGCACAGATCTCGCCGTCACACTATAAATACCACAATAAATACGTAACCATACAAAACCACTTGAATATGTTTTAGGATTTATTATCGTTAAAATAAACATTATTGAATTTACAACCTCTGTGTAAAGCAGGATATGTGTACATTGAGTATTGTTACAAAATTTGGAATGTGTTATACAGACATTCAAAATAAAATAAAGTTAGAGCAGTAAATAAACGTAACAATCTACGATACACTGAGAATATACTTATAAAAATCTATTCCAATCATCCTCACATCATGACCATAATGTCACTTTAATAGTTTAAATATCTTCAAATACCTATCTTTTCTATCTTTGATATTGCATAGATATAAACTAATGGACAACTTAAAGGCATTTTCGTGAAAATTTGTTGATTTAGTGACATTATGGTCTAAATTTTTATTTAATGTTACCAATTTATTCAAAATTAAATACATATCCAATTATAGTCACATTAAATTAATTTAGTACAAATCTCCTTACTGCATGAATGTATTGGTTACATTATTTCTACTCAAATCAGTACCACAATTTTATATAAGATACACAATGTTATTAAAATATTAAAGCATTATATTGCAGCCTGCCAGCAAGCTAAATGTGCTCAACACTCGTCCAAACCTTCTTTATTAAGCCCAAACAGGTTATTCATAAATTAATATGCACCTTCTGTTGGCCAAGAAATTTGAAAAATCAATTAAAATATGTGGATACAGTAAAATACTAACTACAAGATAGATTTTGTAGATAATTTAATCTTGTTCTGTAATTTTAGCAAGTTAATTCTAGATAATGCATGAATTTCATGATTAACTTTTAAGAATTAATAAAAACAATTAATGAGACTTAAATGTGCACCGCTTTTTTATACTGCTAATTCCACACATGATTTAAAACTGCTAAACAAAATAAATACAGACAAAAGTCTTTTACAAATCATACAAATATGCTCTACAAAACCCTGTGGAAGCAACTGTAAACATATTTTTTCACCGGACAGAAGACTAAAAGCCAGAAAATGCTGCATGTATTTTATTTAAATAAAAAATTAACCACAACATTTCTGAAAACCCCAATATTATTCAGGAAGACATACTATGTACTTAGACAAAAAAATCATAACTGAAATAGCAAAGTAGTAGAATAATTAAATAATTTACCAAGACCAATTCTGCAAACATTTTCCCAGTACAAACGCATGTTAAAATGACAATATCAAAATGATGAAACAGTCAGGCACCCAATTTTTTTTGTTTTTGACTGTCTCTTGTCCAGTGAGAAAATGTCTACTGTCACTCTAAAGCGTAAGCGTTTAGGCGGTGCAGAGGGTGAGGGTGCCGGCCCGCGATCATATCTCATCATCGAGATCAAACTCCTCCTCCGGGAAGTCTCCCACAGTCACATAGACAGGCTTCACAAATCCACCATACTTGGGAGGGCATGTGAAGTAACGCTTTCCATTTACACTGAAAGAGAATACGATTTTTTAATTCAACCATAGAACCAAATAAGTAGAAAGAATTGAACAGTGGTATAAAAAGTAAATTTGCTTTATCACTCATTAAATAACTACATGTAATGACTACCACAATACATAATCATAATTAATTCAAGTCATGTTTTGAAAGTAACATAACTTAGGATAGACAAGTTTTGGAGTCCCTAATTTATCAAAGATGTTCCAAGGTCATCCAAAGTCAGTTTTAACAGTACTCACGAGCCATCGTTCTTGCCGCGCGGTTCGTCGTACTGCACACCAATCCACAGTCCTTTAGCGCCGTCCAATGGACCATTGTACCGCACAGTGGCTCGTCGCACTGGCTGTTGTGGTACACGGACCTCACACCTGGCTCCTACCAGCACCGCTTCTGCTAGCCTGGTACATGATAAAAGAAGCTCTATAATCATATCATACACCTAATTGCTTGAGTGCCATGGTGGCGCAGCTTTTTTTTATTCTGACTGCAAAGTGACCATACTGGAACAATGCCCTTCCAATACACACAGCATCACCTTATTATGAGTTAACCCCGGTTTTGACACAATCTGTGAAGCCTGACTGACCTTTGACCACGACCTTTTTCGTACGTTCTTGCCGTACGTCATCCACCTTTCATCCCCAGTTATCAATCTCTTTAAAAACGATTCGGTTTCATTATGTCTCAATAAATTATTGCAAACGAGTACACGGGTCATTGGGCTTCTTTCACTGAGCTTGTGTGACGTCCACTTTATCCGTAACTGGGCGACCAGAGCAAGGTGCATCTTTGACATCAAAATTCCCAGATTGAAAATGATTAAACCAACATTTGTGCTACTCTTACTGACACTGCATTAGGTCCATAAATGTCACATTTTTTTTTTGTAGTTTGCGGTGCATTGTTTCCTTTTTACCCAACTACGTTTTTTAATAAAAGTTTAAAATGTATCGAATTTCTTCATTAGGTTCACTCATTTTGATAGAAAGAAAAATAAATGACAACTAGCTGAAAACAACATTTTACTAATTTGTTTATTTTTTTTAATGTAACGTTTTTAATGTCCCGAAAACCAGCCTGAGACAGATACAAATAATCAAAACCAGCTAAATACAAATAGTACAGCCAAAGACATTTTATTACAAGTTTATACATACTATATGCAAAAAGACTTTTTCCCTGACCTATTAGAATACCCACATACCTAGCTTCATCCTCTAACTCTTTCTGCTGTTGCTCTTTCATTTTGCTCAGTTCCTCCTCATTGTATTTGCCGAGTTTGTTGCGTTGCAGGAATGAGCGTAGTGTATCTCCCTTCTTCTCATACTCTTCTTCTGATAAGCGGAACCTTTATAAATAGTAAAAAAGAACTGGTTATTAAATAGAGGATACCTTCTCAGGTATCAGGTAACTCAAGTTGTGGCAAGATTTTATAAAAAAAAACACATGTTTGAAATACATATCTATGAAATCTTATTTCTTTGTGAAAAAGTTGTAAAAGCACCCAAATTTCTGTGATAATATATATTTTATGTGTAACAATGGTAATCTATACCTAGCCCACAATTTTAGCTGGTGTATAGGATTGTATTATGTAAAATGATCTCAACTGCCCAGTGCCCCTTAAACACAGCCTGTGAAATATATTATGAAGTATAATATACAGGGCTATTCTAACATTGCATTAATAAATAAAACTACATCCTCTTCTGCCTCTGCTAACATTGCCATATTATAGTATGTTTTCATTAATATTGTGGTTGTTGTTGGTTATTGTGAAAATAAAAAATGTAAATTCCCATAATAAATAGTATTTTGATTGTGCATATTTGTGTATAATTTGGATCTTTTTAGTGCATATTTTGTTATTTTGATGGTGTATAATAAACCAATTTCTAGTCATGAATTACACAACATGAGAATCCTACATTCTTACCTCTCAGCACTATCCGTTGATGCGAAATCTTTGATCAGATTGAATTTGTCTATGACATGTATCCTCATCCCATCGTCAATGGGGTAGGAACCGAGGAGCGTCTCGTCGTTATCTATGTCGCAGATAAAGTTGTTCTTATTGTCGTAAACCTTTAGTTTCATAGTGGCTGCCGAACCCCCCGTCACCAGCTCCAGCTTTGACTAATATAACAAAAAATATTATTGCGACATATATATATCCGCATAGACATACATAACATGCGCATATCTAATGTCTAGGTATGCAGTAGAATAATTTTAAGCAATATGTGATATTTTATGCACTTTGAAACATGCGGCAATAAGAATATTAGGTTTAAGAACAACTTTATTTCTCATGAAGAATTGCATACATAATTCACTTACTGAGAAACAATGTTTAAAAACTAAAATTTATATCTAGAGCGCACAAAGGTAGGTACGCAGTGATATTTTAACAATATGTGCAGATACGGCACCTATACTGTAGTCGGCTCTCAAAAACTGCACATTATCCCACATATAGTTAATTTAATATTACAATAACAAACAATATCATGACACGTGAAAGTATTACGGCATATCATAATTCTCATTATTATCATATAGAAAATTTTATCGAACATTCTTTAGACTTTAACAGACTTTAACAATTCTAACAGATTCTGTTACGATACTAAGGCCGATTGTGCTAATTAGTTCAATTTTAGTGTGCCATTTGGAGACTGTTTATAACGCATTTACACCTTTTTTCAAACATCATTGTAGGTACGTAAACAGAAATAATAGCAAAAATGTGGGTAAACATATAGCAAACAGTAAGAAACTTGTTCCTAGCTGAGCAGGACATGAGTGCATGAATTGATTGTACTAGATGAGGCATTGATGGCATAGTCTCTTATCAACACTTTTTTTTTTTTTTTTTGTTATTATTTTTTCATTAGTTTGCGTTTAATTTTAGAAATTATTAATACATCCCTATTTAAATCATAAATAATAAAAGGTGTAAGTCTGGTAACCTTAAACTCCTGAATATTGATTCCCTTCTTAAATCTTCGCTCCACGGGGGCTGCATCTTCACTATCAGACTTTGTTATATGTACATTGACATAATCTTGTGTAATTACTTGTATATTTTCCATATTTTATGAAAACAATTACGCCGCTATTGACAAAGAAAATTTGATTCACAAATCACAATTATTTGTCATTTGTCAAACTGCTTATTGGAACATGATTTAGAGCATAGCTTTTTATCATAATTTTCTTTCTTCTTTTTTTTCTATAAGGGAGCGTCACAATGAAAGGATCAGGAATTATCAGATGTTTAATAATATGCTAAAAATAGTAGTTTGATACTAATGATATACTGGAACGATGTTCACATTCCATTTACGCAGAATTTTTCGGATTTTTAGCTTTAAAACTAGTAAGCATAGAGAACGTGCATGAACTATAGGGGGCAGCACAAAATCGATACAAGAGCCACAGTATGGATAAAGAAGGAACTTTTCAAAGCTATAATATATTTTTATTATGTGAAAAATTATAATGAATGTTTTATATACCATACCACCATACCAACCCTGTATTATATACTGCCTACTGCTGACCATGGGCTTCCTCTACTATTGGGAGAGTTTAGGCCTTAGTCCCCCCACGCTGGCCTAGTGCGGATTGGCAGACTTCACAAACCTTCAAAATTCTTATATAGAACTTCTCAGGTATGCAGGTTTCCTCACGATGTTTTTCCTTCACCGTGAAAGCGAGCGATTATTCACAAAGAATACACAAAACTTTTTAGAAAAGTCACAGGTGCGTGCCCTTGGGTTTTGAAAATGCGGACATTCGCCTCGGCGCGGCAGTTCGTTCCAGTCTTAACTAGGCTATCGCCGCTGTTTTTAAATATAGCTTTTATTATTTTTGACGTTTTCACATAACCGTGGAATGTATGTACTTACCTAGGTACTATTCTTGAGAACGTAATAGAATTTTATAACATTTGATTTGTTTATTTTTATGTTTTGGAGCATCCAGATACACAGCAATACATTATCAACAAATTAAATTTTATTTTTCATCCTTTTAATATATTTTACGTCAATGCCAATTGCCAAGTATCGTTAGGCTGAAAGATTCAGATTGCGCCACCAGATGGCAGAGCTTACGACGTGCACGTTCCCTATGAAGAAAAATGAGTACTTACAACTGACTTTAGATTTTATGCCTGTGGCCTGTGGGACATTAAAAAATCGTGAATTTATTATCGAAATCGAATCTTTACTCATGCAGCCGTAGCTTAGGACGCAGAGCACGGGTCCAACCGCATAGTCATTCTCCCTCCGGATTATACAATGCTGTGCACATTAATTTAGAAAACGACGTAGAAAACCTACTATGTTGACCAGCCTGGGAATTGAAGCCAGGAACTTGTCATGTCTACAGTCTACATTCCGCAGTAGCTTCCTTTCCCTAGACCAAGATAGCGATACCCAAATAATGTATTCTAAATCATTTACTTACAAATACAATAGGATACAATGAATGACGATTTAGAGTTTAAAATGAAATCCTAATAATTATTAACGCCATCTCTTGAAGGCTTTCAGAACTACTTTTGTGATTGGTCCATAGAATTACTGACTAGAATATATTATTCTATCTATAGTGATCTGTATTCTAAATGGTCGGCAGGCTGAATTTGCAGTTTTCTATAATAAGGCAAGTAATTGTCTAGCTTTAAACCCCTTAGTCTCAGTCGACAATCATGTGGACAATAATAATTTTGCATTTTTGCATCGACAGCCATTACTAGATCGCTGACCTACAGCCTATATTATTATAGCGTTACATTATTTAACATTTTCCCTTCAATTACCCCGGATATCAGTGGCGTAACTATATCATCCGACACCCGTGGCAAATTCATTGGATGGGGCCCCAGTTAAAATGGGCACGTTTACGGACGTAGCTATAGCTTTCGCATAGGACCCCCGTCCTAGGAAACCAAAATGTCACGTATAACCTCCCCCCAAAATCATAAAAATAATCATAATAATCATCGTATCATCAAAATTTTGAGCTCGCGGCCTTTCGGGTCGGGGTGGCCGGGGGCCCGTGGCATTTTGCCACCTCTACCACCCTATAGTTACGCCACTGCCGGAAATATTCTCATTAAAACGGATTTAAAGATATAAAAAATAATTTCCCACATAGTTATACCCCATGGATTGCATGTTGCTAATATGACTGGTTTTTTAGAATCTGATTTGAGTTTTTTTTTTTTTTTTTTTTATTGCTTTGAATGACGAGACGAGCATGCCGTTCGCCTGATGGTAAGCGATACGACCACCCATAAACAGTAGCAACACCATCCAGCACCTTGACTGACAAAATACTGAGTGGCATTCCACTGCGCTCGTCATCCTGAGACATAAGATGTTAAGTCTCATTATGTCCAGTAGTTATACTGGCTACAATATCCTTCAAACCGAAACACAACAGTGCATGCACACTGTTGCTTGGCGGTAGAAATAGACATTGCGGTGGTACCCACCCAGACGGCCTCTTACATAATGAGAGACCTACCACCAGTGAGTGTCATGTTAGTCCTCATAATATATTAAAGACAATGTTTTAATTATTGCCATTTCAACAAAGAATCGTCTAGCAAACAGCAATAGTAGTCAAAATAAATCCAAAATAAAAAAAATATACTGGCATTTAAAAAAATATATTCTGCACTTCAATTTTAAATCTGCGACTATTGTTGTTCGAAGACAATACTTTGTTATAGGGATAATAATTAAACCATTTCGTTTAGTATATTTTGGTTTATTATAGGCTACAAAAGCGTCATATTAACGTGATTGGCAACTTCGTTAATTGGAGTTTTGGCTACGAATATTGTAAAATCCGCTTATGTAAGGCGATAAGGTACCACCACCAGCCATGAACACAACCCGATTAATTGAGTATGCGTTGCCGAACTTTAAATATGAGGAATAGGGATAGGATGATAGGAGAGAACTTATTGGGCCTCCAAAAAATCTCAGAACGTTGTGAAAAATGAACTAAAATCGGGAGATTTACAAAAAGTATCTCATACGACAGAGGCAAGGAAAGTTAGTTTCGAAGATACTCGCGTACATTAATTAAAAAAAAAATTATGCTTTTACTTTTATCTGGTCATTTGTATGCGAATTAAAATTGATTTCATCTATTAATGACTTTCAACATTACAACTCTAATACAACCTATTATAAAATTTAAAGCAAACACTACGGGGGCGAAAATCAATAAAATGTTGGTTTTGAACTATATTTTTTGAATTAATAAACATTGCATAATTTTATTTAGCTGGACAGTAGGAATACTCGTTGGCTGGACGCGAGAGCAGTAGACTGTCCACCTATATGAGCTCGGGCGTGGCTGAAATTAAAACAAAAACACATGGCCAAACAATGTGTGCAAAATTTCTTCGCGGCGAGCTTCCATCATTGCGAATCTGCGCCTGTTGTAATCAAACATTCCTGGTACTTTATTTAAATTACTTTATTCAAGCATAAAATATGACAAACATTGAAGCATGCATTTATATCATATGTTGCTTATCTACAAATTAGACTAATTATTTATTGATTGAGTAGATATATCCCGATTATTTCGACGCCCGCTAGTTATAAAAATATGTTACAAGAAATTACGATTATATAATATGGCAGCGCGTAAAGCGCGCTGTGCCCTAGGCTTACTAACGTGAATCGTGATGATGAATGCTAAATCTATAAACCCCATATGTTTATAAAATTAATTTTATCATCTATCATATAAATTTATTCATTTCAAAATCCCTTTTCTACCTTCACCAAAGATTAAGACATGTCAATTGCAATTCAATCGTAATATTCTATAAGATTTTTAGTCAGTAAAATGTGCACAGACGAAATAGTATTATTTGCGGCGAGTGCCACACTACGAAGCAACAACTTTAATATTTAATCAATCTGGAAAATTATCACATGTATTTAGCAGCGACAAAGGAACCCAAAGGGGACGTATTGTCATCATTTAAAATAACCAATAAATACACGCAATAAAATTATAAATAGTTATGATATGTCACACAAAAACTAACTCTACAGCTTTTATATTCTGCTATTAAAATTGTTCTTTTAAACACAAAGACTTGGCAGACGCAAGAACCTTAATTTCATAATTAGTATTGCAACGAAAAAATCGATAAATCCATACAATTCGAGACATGACGTTATTAAAAAAAAAACATAAAACAAAAATGTCGTATTATATGCGACACGTGGATAATCCGCATATGGTATCAGGAGCCGATGAGTCTTGATATCCTGTTGTTGGTAGATTTCCCAGCGTATTTCCAGCGATTCGGGTGACATGGCCGCCGTCGAGGCATTTTGCACACATTGCTAGCGATATATTATGTCGAAATGGTAACGTCGGAAAATAATTAATACTATACTTTATATATTAAAAGTTGTTAAAAATATTAAATTAATTAAATGTATCCATTTCGACATTTTTAAATAAACAAAAGTGACGCCCGCCGAGTACAATCGTGCAATTTAATATCGACAAAATGTTGCAACATGGTATTCGAGAGAGATTAGAACAGATAGACAGATAAGCGTCGACAGAGACGTGAATTGAGACGCGATCATGTTGCAACGTGAACTAGTGCAATTGTTCTAGACGCGCGTTATAATGCATATCAGTTAGCAACCGTACCTGGCCCGGGTCACTCCACTTGAGTGCCGAGGCTAGTTCCTCTTCTCTGGAGCGTGCCGGCGACAAAACAAAACACCACATCGGTAACCAATAAGGCACTCGTATATTTCATTACTGTTTTGTGTATAAAATAAAATCTTTGGCGTTGTATCGGCGCGGTGGCGGCACTCCCGGAGCGGAGGGCCGGCTCGCGTCACCCGAATCATTTCCACTGGAAATACCCAACTTTCCACCTCCTCCGGTGTCAAGCTGCCCCCTCTTTTATTTCTTCTGTACTCGTGGTTTCGGTACTCTCAATTTCTGGCACTGGTTCTGTCTGATCCATCGGCTCCTGATTGAATATATCCGCGCTTTCAGGCGGATTGTCCGCTTTTGATTCTTTTTCGACAGGAGCCTGTGAGTATACTTGTTCAGCTGGCAATGGTTGTGAAAAACTAGTGTCTATTGTTTCGTGAGCGTCATACAAGTCGGGCGGAGGGTCGTTGACTGCAGGAGTTCCGGTTGGTTCGTACTCCTGGGGCGCAGGTTCGAATTCCTGGGTCGCTGGTTCGTACTCCTGCGGGGCACGACTGTCGCCCTCTGGTTGTTCTGGTTCAGCAACAAACGTTTCCTTTGTTTCGACAGGATGCGACATTTCTGCAGACTCTTTCGGCGCTTCGACAGCCTCGTTACTCTCTCGCGCGGCCGCAGTTTGTTCGTCACGACTAGCGTCGACATTGTCAACTTTTTGTTCGGTTTCCATGGCAATAGCTTTATTCTCTACACCCTGATTGTTCTCTTTTTCTGGCACGTTCTCTTGTTGGACCTGTAAAGGCTCGTCGGCGGCGCCCCACCTGGATTTTCTATCTTTATCTCTCCTCGTATTTCGTTCCTCCCTAGGGCCGGTAGACCTTCTGTCTGCGCCTGTTCTATCTCCACCCGGTCTGTCACCACCTGGTCTGTCACCACCGGGTCTTTCACCACCTGGTCTGTCACTACCTGGTCTATCACCACCTGGTCTGTCACCACCTGGTCTGTCACCAACTGGTCTGTCACCACCTGGTCTGTCACTACCTGGTCTATCACTACCTGGTCTATCACCACCTGGTCTGTCACCACCTGGTCTGTCACCACCTGGTCTGTCACCACCTGGTCTGTCATCACCTGGTCTGTCACCACCTGGTCTGTCACCAACTGGTCTGTCACCACCTGGTCTGTCACTACCTGGTCTGTCACCGCCTGGTCTGTCACCACCTGGTCTATCACCTCCTGATCTGTCACCACCTGGTCTATCGCCACCGGTTCTATCCCCGCTCGACCTATCTGCACTCGGTCTATCTCCACTTGGTCTCTCTCCAGATCTGTCATCAAAGTTTCTCCTGCGATCATTTCTGTCCCTAAACCTATCGTCGTGCTCTCTGGGTCTCCTATCTCTTCTCCTGTCGTCCCATTCGTTCCTCCTGTCCCAATCTCGGTCCCTGTCTCGGTCACCGTTCCAGCCTCTGTCGTTATACTGCTCCCTGTCCTCGAACCTCCTGTTGTTTCTATCGAAGAACTCCGGCGGGCCGTCGTACCGCGGTGGCCCATCGAATGGCCGGTCACCGTCGAATGGTGGGCCGTCGAAAGGTCGCGGCCCATCAAACGGAGCTCTCGATCCGTCGAAATGAGGTCTGGGTCCATCAAATGGCGGTCGAGGGCCATCGAATGGTGGTCTGGGTCCATCAAATGGCGGTCTTGGTCCGTCAAACGGTGGCCTCGGTCCTTCGAACGGCGGGCGATTCATTTCAAATGGCATTCTATTGAATGGCGGTCGCTCGAACCTCGGCGGTCCTTCAAACAATGGTCCGCCTTCGAATGGCGGCCTCTCAAACGGCGGTCGGTTGAAGGGCGGTCCCATACCGTTGAATCTGGGTCCAAACGGCCCTGGGCCTGGCCCAGGACCCGGTCCCGGCCCCGGTCCATCCATCCACGGTCCTGGAAACGAAGGGATTGAAACATAAAACACCATGTACGACACACAACGAGGGCAATGAGACCATTGTTGTCAATTTTGGTCGTACCTGCCATCGCTTGCCTTGGCGGCCCTCTCATTCTCAATTCTGTAAATGGAAATAGTCTGTAGTCTCAGTTCAATAAGGACTTCATTTAATTAAGACTAATTCTAAAATATTCAATCCATGTTTTTCATTTCTTTAGAATATGATTTACTATTGAATGAATAAATGAAATTAAAATAATATACATTGAAAATAAAAGTTAAAATATATAAAAACATGCAATAAAACCAACATTGATATTTTTTTTTGTTTGTGTTACTCGTTATAGTAAACCATGCATGTTAAGGAACAAACATATCTAATAATGAATTATATAGTTTACATTTAAGTACTTGGTTAGCCCTAAACCTCTAGATTTAAGATAAAAATATAAATAATATCACAAATATTATAGTCTCACGGGTCGTATAAATGATAATTAATTAATCCATACTATTATACAAGAATCAATTGCCAGGTGTAAATCTTTATCATGTAAATAGTTATTATAATACAATATTATTTTAAATTACCGATGTGTTTATTCATTTTTTTATTATGTAGACTTATTTTATTCGCATATAATGAAATCAAATTGTTTTTATATCTTTCTTATTCAGTAATATTCAACATAGTATTGACTTATTACATCTGGCAAATCCAAATCAAATAACACGCACAAAACGCATTCCTAACAATAATGCTGTTAGTTTTTTTATTTCGCATAACTGTACACTCTATGGACACATAATGCCATTTTTTTTTTTGAAAATGATGATGCTTTAGTGACGTCACGACTATTTGCAGCGATGCTGTTACGCATTTCGTAAACGCGCTTCTGTATAACTATTATCGCGTTAAAAAAGTTTGCAACGTGGGACAGCATTGCTACTGTATCGATATAAACGCGCGATAGCAGGCTACTGCATTGCTGCGAAAAGTCATCGTGGGCGATCTCCCTTGCCAGAGCAACTGTTATCACAATACCAAACAAATTCGTATTAAATGCACATCAATACTGAGTAGTGTACGTTGAGACATTGTATTGTGTGTGCACTCACCGGCTCTGAAGTGCGGAGCCATGTGTGGTGGCGGCTGCCTCGGTGGCGGCAGCTGCGTCCAGCCCGGCGTCGCTGCCCCTCCCGCCTTCTCACCCTCTGGAAACGACACGGAAACCGCTCTAGTATACCTATCATAGGGCCGTATTAATACATGCGACTCTATTTCGCTCTGAAGCGCGATATCAGCTGAGACGCTGTCAAATAAAGGTTAGTAAAGGTTAGCCTCTTAAGATAGTCGCTATTTGACGTGAATGTGACATTTAAGTTCAATTCATTGAATATGACATTTTTTTCCCCTTTTAGTCATTTTGATATTTTCAATTATAGTGACGACCGATCTATATCTATTACTATCTATGACTAAAGATATGATGTAGGTCACTTAATATTCGCTCGGCCAGAATTGGCCATGAAGTCACCTGTCAAAAACGCGGAAATAGCTTTTATTATCAACCCATAAGATTCTAATTGAAAAAAATTAAAAATGCAGTGTTGCCAGGAATCGATAGGTGACAGATTAAGTGTAAATTATATTTGTAAATGTGGGTTAATGCATCACGAACTCCAATATATTTTTATTTGTTTGCTTCCCAGTAGTATTTTATTTATATCTTAGGGCTACATCCATGCATACATTAACCCGTGTAATAATCATACTGTAAAATATATATAAAAAATAAAGAATTTGAAGAAAATCATGACAATTGATGATGAAAAAATTAAACCCGGAGTTTCTTTCTGCCTTACTTCTTCGGGTCGTCATCGCTTAGGTAGCTAGTGAAAGGCTGGTAGGTTAGCTAGGCTAGGACCTTTTATCCTCGCCGGCGAGGACCGTGGCGTTTCCTTTCCTCGTAATTTAAAGATACTCCTTCCTTTCTTTTATATCAGCTCCACTTCTCCTTCCCTAGCCCTATTCCCGTCCCCAATGTCCGTGTCCTCTGTACCTATCAGCCCATGCTGGTTGTTCATTATTTAATGTAGGTACTTTAAATTATTTAATTGGTATATGTACCTTTGTTATTAACTCTACCTTGTCATGGCTTGTCATAAGTGCTTTTTTATAAGCCTACTTGATCAATAAATTATTTTATTTATATTTATTTTATTTATTTATTTAATAATCATATAACAAAATCTCAAATGACATCTTCAGTTGCAATATATGACGGATTTTGTGAGCTATGTTTTTTTTTATGTAACAGCGCTTACTCAACTGAGAACAAGCACTTAAATGGCAGCTTAAGCTTGGTTTATTAAATAGTTCAATAAATTAATGGCCCCATTCATGAATAGTTTATAAACCTATTTTAGTTATCGAATGTTTTGTCTTCTTCGAGCGAATTTTGAATTGAACTTCAAGGAAGAAGACAAATCATTCTATAACTAAAATAGGTTTATGAACTGTTTATGAATAAGGACGTTAATGTCTGAGATTTTATTCAAATGTGAGATTGATTTAATATTAACTAGCTTTTGCCCGCGGCTCCGTCGGCGTTAAAAAGTTTTTCCGGGATAAACGTCCCGCTTTATATTTTCCCGGGATAAAAAGTGCCTATGTGTTAATCCAGGACATGATCTACCCGTGTGCCAAATTTCATCGAAATCCGTTCAGTAGTTTTTGCGTGAAAGAGTAACAAACATCCATACATCCATACTTACAAAACTTTCGCGTTTATAATATTAATAGGATATCGCCTTTATGAAGGACGCGGTTTATATTTACTAGTGATATGTCTCTCATATGTAAGAGTCCGTCTGTGTAGAAAGAAACTCATGGCATTTCCTTTCTTGATGGTCTAAGATACCTATCGAAACGTGACTTGCGACCATTGACAAAATAGGCTGCTAACTTATTACCGAAAATATAATATACTAGTTTTTGCCCGCGGCTCCACCCGCGTGAATGAGTTTTCCCGGGATAAAAGTCCCGCTTTATATTTTATAATATTAGTAGGAAATAAAAAGTTTTTCTTAAATTGCACAGTTTCGTGCTTCAAGTTAGCCCGTGTCCGAGAAACTTATGGAGAGACGCCTGAGGTGGTTTGGTCACGTTATGCGCAGAGACGATAATCACGTCGTCAAAAAAGCGATGAGCCTTCCAGAGAACAAAAGAGGGCGAGGGCGACCTCCCTCTACCTGGTGGACCAGTATGATCAAAACCCTAAGTAAAAATGAAATTCCTGAACTGACAACTCAGGACAGAACAGCTTGGCGCAGGCATATTAGGAGGGCCGTCCCACATAAAGTGGGAATGAGCAAAGAAGAAGCACAGTTTCGTGCTGATTGTAATATTTTTTTTCAAAATCTGCATAATACAAATTACTATTGTCAAAAAAGGTGGACAGTCTCCTAAGAAAGTTTTCTTATAGCTACAACGGTTAAGGAAGCTGCCCTTACTGCCCTGACCAAACAATGCACCCTGTATATAAGGCTGGAATTATTTAAATGGCTTTAACGGTGAAGGAAAATATCGTGAGGAAACCTACATACCTGAGAATTCTCCATAAGAATCTCGAGGGTATGTGAAGTCCCCCAACCCGCACTAGGCCAGCATGGTGGACTAAGGCCTAACTTCTCTCAGTAGTAGAGGAGGCCCGTGCTCAGCAGTGGGTAGTATATAATACAGGGCTGGTTGCATTTTGACATCTACGTAGCATTACGTCTATTTCCCTTTTCAGGGGTAAGCAGAGGTATAACACACCCACATTTCGCCAGCTATTTTAGGTCGCATGTAATAGGGAGCGACTTTATTGCCATTTTCCGGGCACATTTCCAAACTCTGGGCTGATACTAAGTAGAGAAACTCAATATCACGTTGCCCGGCCGGGGATCAAACCCGAGAACTCAGCGTTGCAGTCGTACCTAAACACAACTAAGCCACCGAGGCAGATTGCATTATTTAAATATCGCCACACTCACCAGCATCCATGACGGCAGGCGGAGGTCCCTCATGCCTCATCGGCATGCGATCTATCAGCGGCGGAGGTCTCTCCCGCGCGTCGTCCCTCTGCTGGTCTCTCTCCTCAGGGAACTCCTCGTGTTTCTCTCCCTGCGGGTTGGGCTTGCCGTTCGCCATCTCCCACAGTCTCTCTTGAAGAGATTTCTCGTTGTCCGCGTTGCCAGTGTTGCGTGGTGATTTGTCGCGGGATATTTCCCTGCGGGAGGAATTATATTAGTTACTATGAAATATTTAGTAATAGTTTATAAGAGAATTAGTTAATTGAAAAATAATGATCGTTTTTTCGAAATGTACACACTACAGAGTGTCCTTATTATCATAACCAAAATAGAACATTTTAAAATGAATTAATCTGACTATAATTATAATTAAAATTATTATAGGAAGTAGTGTAATTGATTTTTAAACTGAACAACACTAACCGGTTATTCTCCCTGGATCCGAATCGTTCTCTATCCCTGTCCCGGTCGCGATCTCGGTCTCTCCTCTCGCGGCCGCGGTCTCTGTCGCGATCTCTCCTATCATCTCTTTCCCTGTAGACAAAAAATAATGTCAACATTGCCTTATACATTACAAATACTTCACTTGTCTTCAGCGACCAAACAAAAATAGCTTTTGTTCCTTTCGATATACAACTTACACTCCGTCCAACCATTTATTTTACTCTCATCGGGTACTAATCAATTGCCGAATCGATTTCTTATAACAATCAATTTAATTTATGAAGAAGTTTTGATCGATTAAATATACATATTTGTAAAGAAAAAATAATTTTCATGAAGTAAGAACTTTTATTGTTCATGATAGCTTGTGAATATTTCGCACCTTTAGGATGAAAACGACATAATTAAAAAAAAACGAAAATTGAGTTATCGTCATAAAATTACTTAAAACGAAATTTTCAATACAACAAAAGACATATAGGGACCCGCGTAAAAGAACATATAGCTGATGTTAAACACCGACGCTCTACGAAGTCTGCAGTAGCTGAACACTCAGAAGAAGGCTCCAACCATTACCTTAGATTCGACAAGCCACAAATCCTTGCCAAAGAACACCGATTCCTGCCTAGGATGATCCGCGAGGCTATTGAGATCAAAAAACATCCTAATTTCAATAGAGAAGATGGTTGGAAACTTGCACAAGCCTGGGACCCGGTCATACATCTAATTAAATCGGGCCCCAAAAGACCTGCTGCCAGACCTCAAGACATTGTGAGCTCTTACTGCGTAGACCGGACCGCAAACAATGACTAACATCTTTAAATTGTATAATTGTAAATTGAAGGTAGATTTGTAACACTAACTTTTCGGACCACCAACACCTCAGTCCGCCCCGTGACCACGAAGTGCTGCAAAGCCTTCGAAACGTCGGGAGAAAAATTAAATAAAAAACCGCGATAAAATCCGTTATAATAGTTTAATTTCAAAGTCTAACATTCGCGTAAACATAAGGAATCATTATAAGGAATCATTATACAACAAAAGTTCAAACACCGCCATGTTCAAGCGGGAAAAGGACAAAACTATTATATCGGTCCCTTTTTTATTATATTTTCATAAAAAAGGGACCAGTTTTAAGTCATTTTATGACGTTAATCCAATTTTAAATTTTTTTGAATTGCGTCGTTTTCGTCCTAAAGGTGCGATTTATAGAAATTAATAGGCGTGCTTATGTCAAAAGTAGAATGGTTGGACGGAGTATAACTATCCAAATCAACTCACCTATCTCTATCCCTGCCGCGATCTCTATCCCTCCTGTCCCGATCTCTCCTATCCCGGTCTCGCCTGTCCCGGTCTCGGTCACGATCCCGCCGTTCTCGGTCGCGGTCGTTCTTTTTGTCTTCCTCCTTGTCTTCACCCTGCGCTTGCGCATTGAACGGTGGCGGTTCCGACGCGTTGAAACCGGGCGGTGGCTCGGCCGAATTGAAGTTCGGCGGAGGCTTCGATAGAAGAGCTTGGATCTATCGGAAAATTTTAATAAAGTTGAAAAATTAAAATTAATATTTGTAAAATACCATTGAAGGTCATATGTGTTTTTGCTTCAATAACGTGATAAATCAAACGAATTACATATATTTATTAAAACCGTCATGTTAGACATTATTTATAAAAAAACAGCGTATCTTTGACGCACATATATAAAAAAAAAACAAGTCGACACAATTTTAATTATTTAAGAGTGTGAAATTTGATTTTACAATCTATCACGTTATGGAAGCAAAGAGGCGATATCGAGTACACAATAATTTAGCAAAAGTTACATTGTAAAAAATAAATTGTTTCCCATATAAAAAAATGATATCTGAGGATCTCGGAAGTGACAAAACATTATTTGACAAAAAACTTTTTTTTTTTTATGGCATTGAATGACGAGACGAGCGTGCCGTTCGCCTGATGGTAAGCGATACGACCACCCATAAACAACAGCAACACCATCCACCACCTTGAGTTACAAAGTACTGTGTGGCATACCACTGTGCTCGTCATCCTGAGACATAAGATGTTAAGTCTCACTATGTCCTGTAGTTACACTGGCTACAATGTCCTTCAAACCGAAACACAACAGTGCATGCACGCTGCTACTTGGCGGTGGAAATAGACATTGCGGTGGTACCCACCCAGACGGACTCTTACATATGAGAGACCTACCACCGGTAAAGTTTTTTTATTGTTTCGTGATGTTTGTCGAGCGACAGTCCGTACTCCGTTGCTGACTGGGATCGGTAGGTGAGAGTGACAGCGTGGTTACCTGGTCGGGCAGCAGCGCGGGGGCGGGCGGTGCTGGCGCGTCGTCGGTGTCGAGCTCCATGGCGTCGTCCGCGCCGGACACCGCGCCGGACATCGCACCCGACGCACTCGTCGGCTGGCTCGTCTGCACCGACTCCACCGGGTGCTGCGGCTGTTATAAATATTACATATTATAAATAGGGTATTTGACTTAGAGCCTATTTCCCAACGTTATTATTAGCTATTACATATAAAATAATTTAAAAAAAATGAGCCGTCACGGGGCGCCTGGCAGATGTGAAACATCGAAATTATTTTGTAAAATTAATATGCATAAAAGAACAGATTACGACAGGAACTAAATATGGCATAAAGTAAAAATAAAATATTACAATTTTTTTCCAAAAAATAATGACTGATTTTTGTATTGTTGATTGTTGTTGATTTAAATAAACATTTATTTTCGTTAAATAGAAAAAAAAAACGTGTGGCACTCGGAGACTGCCGCGGTAAAGCTATTGCATAGCATTTTTTATCACAAATTTTGATTGACTAAACACAAATTCGATCTTACGCTTACCACATAAAGTAGAGTTTTAAACGCGAGCAACGCACGTTTAGTCTTAGAATAAATCAAAATTTGAAAAAAGAATGTTACGTTCAATTCTTTTGTACTCGTGCCGTGCCAACGCTGGGGAAATAGCTTCTACGCAATGTATTTAAGGTTCATATTAGATTAGTAAGAAATGGTTTTAATGACTTTAATAAATAAAATAAATAAAAATATACTAGTTTCAAGAATTATAGCTTCTACGCATTGTATTTAAGGTTCATATTAGTAAGATAAAATACCATCATATAGCTTGGCGACGCGTCGCCACGGCATGCGTCGCCACGCCAGAAATCGGTTTTACGTGCGGCTATAGATGTTTCACATCAAAACATATTTATAAAAAGCTATATCCAAGATTTTTTCTTTACTTTCAACTGCATGACAAGACGAATAAGCTGCTTGTCTAGTAGTAATTCATAAATAATAATTCCCAAATATGCAACAAAACACAAAATAATGGTGATATTAATTCCATACCGGCGCGTGGTGTGGATGCGGCAGGAGCTGCGGGTGTGTTGCGTGGAGGGGCAGCACGCTCCCCACCAACCCACCCATACCCATCAGGAAACCACCCACCATACCTGGTAAACATAACACAGAAGCATATTAACAAAATATATGTTCAATTACAATAAATATGTTACATAAATTGACTAAACTTAATGGTAGAAATTTTGGCATTTAAGTATTTATAAAAACAAAAGAATACCAATCTAAAACTACAATCAGGAAATTTAAAAAAAAAAATTTTTTTAAATTTCTATTCATTTAAAGAAAAATCACTTTTTTATAATCTTTCGAGAATAATAATATAACTGAAGATCCTATATCATCGTATTTTTAGGCAAAAGAAGAAGAGCCAGAATTTTTGTAAACGGACTCCGCATTCTAATACTTTTTCTGAAGATTTTTTTTTAACATCTATGATATTACCTGGTACGCCTGCCGGTAAGCTGGGCGGTCTGATGCCCGGAGGTAATCCTGCAGTCAGGCCTGGTGGGAGCGCCGCTGTCATCCTACACAAAATAGATCAACCATATATTTTGGACAACTTACTAAATTTATTAATAATTATTTTTTATATATTGGAGAAACAGGCGTATGAAGATAAGTGCATAAGCAATTTTGGATTCAAATCATGTTTTTTGTCGATAATAAACTAAATAAGCACTAGACTATCTGCACTAAATGTAAATTAAAATGGGACATAAAGGACTTGTCCAAAAACGGGCCTGAAATTTTAAACAAGACAGTTTATATATATTTGGATAGAACTCCTAAAAACTAGCCTTTTACAATAAATAGTTTAATTTTAAACACCTCCGATTTTAAGATTTAGGTAATTTTGTTTTACCTATAATCACACTTAAAATTAGTTGTAATTAACCTTTTCAAAATAAAAAACTTCGTACATTGGAACGCACACCCAAAAAAAGTAAAGTTGACAGTTGTCACTTGTCAATGGATCAACTGTCATGACTGCTGTCAATTGTCATGAGTAGCCGTAGCCCGCGTAGGATTGTTTTGTTCCAGAGACTTTTCGATAGTATTAAAAATGTTTTTATCATGTAAATTACTGTGATATACCTAATAGTGAATTCGCAGAATAAATCAAAGAAAACATTATGGATTATTTTTGCATCAGGGACTTTAACGTCTTGTGACTGCGCCTTCAAGGATGTTCATGTGTACAAAACTCTAGATACCATATATATCGATGCTAGATACTAAGATACGTCTCCAAATGCAATCACGGATGTTTCAGCATTTTGACGACTCCGATCCATGAAACGATCGATAAACTCTCAATACACAAATAAATCATGAAAATTGAGAGGTGTGTCGCGCGAGGTCTGCATTTGGAACCTGTAACTTCGTCTTTGCAGTCTGGTCTTTTCCAATAAGCGATCGTCGCCGCTCACTATACCCATATATATAAAACAATAAAAGAGTTTAAAATATCATAAAAGTGTTTAATTCAATACATAGCTATTCCATTGTTATGATTTTAATGGGTATGTATTGTATGTTCATCTGTTTTGCACCTGATAATTGGGAATATTTTTTGGTATATTACCTAGGTACACGTAAAACAATAAACCTACACATAAAAAATGAAATGGGGCTCAACCAATACTTTATCATGAAATTATAACCCCCAAATTATTTCAATAATAAGTGAGTTCAAAAATTAAAACCTGACTACTAATAATTATGCTTTAAAAACTATGAAACAAGCAAAATATTATCATTTAAAATTGTTATGCAAGTACAAACTATTTAATGTTTATCATCTATTAAATTAAAAAAATACAAATAATATTGTTATAATGTATTTAACACACAATATTCATATTTAGTAATGTTTAGGTAATATCTGTGGTTGTATGCCACCTACAGAAACAAAACTATACATTCTAACAGTAAGAAGAAATCAATTAAGGGCAGTGGCATATTATGACCATGGCTATCATTATGAATATATATTAAATACATTTAAAACATATTATAATACGTTAGTTATTCATTTAATAGATGATACAATTCTGAATAGTTTGTACATAACAACTCCAGATGGGAATATTTTCTTGGTTCATATGTTTCAGAGCATAATTTTTTTTAATTGAAATAAAAATCATTCTTATAGTTTATGTACAATTATCTATTCTATTTCAATGTCCTCTGGAATCATTATGCAATCTAAAACATGCGCAGGAGGAATAATATTGCTTTGATGCCGAGCCCATCCAAGATACCAAATAATGGTCATAACATGAGCGCAGCTTCACAGCAGCACAATAGTGGCTTATCAAGTCACTAGTCTACTAGTCTAATCAAGTCAAATATCGAAATATCGCCGAGGAAATGCAAGTCGAAGTCGAGATGAAAAGGCGATGCTATCGTAATTCATAGCTCGTGTTTAATATCGAAGGATCTGTTGTTTGCTAAGTCAGTTTAAACAGAAATAGGTAACAGATAAATTCAACGAGACATGAATCGAACATCGAAGCAGAATAACCGCGAATGCAAAGAGCGCGAATTTTTAGTATTATAATCTCTTTGGCGCGAATGTTTTTTTTTTTTGTAATTGTGCACAGACATCAATGAAGTTATTGTGAGTTACTCTGCCACGACATTTCTTTATTATTTTTCTAATAAATGGAGGGGTCTAAAAATATTTTTTTAATGGATTCAAGATCCATATTTTGCCCTTTTAATATCCCTAAAGTTTGAGCCTGTTTAAATTTTGAGGCCCAGCTCCCATACAAAAAGCGGACATCTCCTTTGATGTCGCATTTTCGTTCCTCTTTATATTGATTTGTATCTAATATCGACTGAACCAAAAAGGGTAAACTAGAGAAGTTAAATTTAATAATGAAGGTAATGTTATTCATAATGGTATTGAAGTGATAATGATGGTGATGGTGTGTAGTGTGTAGTGCCTCACCCTGGTGGCGGCATCCTCGGCACGGCGACGGACACGGCGGGCGCGGCGCCCAGCGCGCTGGACAGCGACAGCGCCGCGCCGCCCACCCCACCCATACCGCCCACACCGCCCACACCACCCACGCTCGTCGGCACCACGCCAGTCGGCGGCATAGCGCCCACGCCTTGGAAACAAACATGACGCACTATAATATACTACATACAGTGGGCTTAGAATAGAAGACGCAACTCGTAAAACGATGTCGTTTAATTTTGATGCTTGTGATTGATCGAGAGACCAATACGTCAGTCAAGTGTTAGTCTCTCAACCAATCCCAATAAGACGAAACGGAGACGTGACGTGTTTTTTTGTCACATTCTAAGCCCACTGGCTCGTTTTGACATTGCGTTATTAAATGAAACCACATACTTATCTCCTTGAACATAACACTTTTCATTCATTAAGTTATTTTAACGATAGATATAAAATAATAAACGTGTGAGTTTCGAACAAAATAGATATCGATAAAAAGTAACTAAGTTTACACGCCCTAATGCCACTACTACTACTCTAAGAAGATTCGTCGCAGCGGCAACATTCCACTTTCAGTCAGAAAAACATTCACGCACACCCCATATTCGCACTAGACTACAACATGAAAAGGAAAGTAAAATTGAGATTTCTAGTGAAAATATTCGTTTTTCATTGATTATTTTTGTCATAATGTTAAAAGAGGCAAGAACGAGAATGTGGTTTAATCTATTAACGCAATGTCAAAATTACCCTGTATATTATAGTACATACATATAATAAACCTTCAAACTTGACCACACTATCGCACCGTGGCGGATATTTAATAGTATAGCTACACTTAGGTACGCCCCCACCACGCGATACTGTGCTCAAGTTATTTGCCAGCTAATTGAACCGCCAAAACTATCTAAAAAAATATTGAAAAACAATGGTATCTTAACTGCAAATTTTAACAATTATAAAGTAGATAGATAGGTTAGATCTTTAATGTTCACTTTTACAACTATCAACTAACTCATATGTACACGTCTACAAATATAAATAAAATTGTATAGGATCTAAAACCAAATAATACATTTACAAATTACAATCCTCGATATAAAACATGGAAATATATTCGAAATTAAAATTCACATTTATATAAGTAGGTACATACACAAAAAAAGTGACATACCTGGAGGTAGAGTGGTCATCGTACCGGGCGGCATGGCCGGCAGAGCGCCGGGCGGCATGGCCGGCATAGCGCCGGGCGGCATAGTTGCCATAGCGCCGGGCGGCATGGCCGTCAACATGCCGGGCCCGGACACCGGCGGCATGCCCGGCATCATCGGGATCTCCATCATACTTTTCGGTAGTATCTGTGTAAAAAAAACTATTTAAGTATACGTTATACACTTAATATAAAATTAACATTTTGTAACGACATGAAACTAAGCTTCTTTATTAATTATTCTACAGTGTAATGAATCATATTGCAATGTATAAATACTTAGGAACATGCTTAAAATAAAACATATAACGGGTGCATGCTTGTTGTAATTAAGCATAATTCGACATGACCAAAATTCTTTACATGTGTGAACACATAATAAAAAAATATAATGAATGTTATCCAGCTTTTGGCCACCGCGTCGAGTATTATAGCCGATGATCTATCAACGCCCTTATTGAAAGCGACACCAAATCGCGAATGACTGCATTGTTAGTAGGACGTCGAGAGACGTCTTCATTAGATCACGTTTAAGGAAGTTATCTACAGGCTATTGACTTTTAAAAATACACGAACCGAAATATAGAATGAAACTGTAACATAGTAAAACGGGAACTTTAAGCTTTACTATTATATTTACTTTGTACATCTTATGTCTCAGGATGACGAGCGCAGTGGAATGCCAAACAGTACTTTGTAACTCAAGGTGCTGGATGGTATTCCTACTGTTTATGGGTGGTCGTATCGCTTACCATCAGGCGAGCGGCATGCTCGTCCCGTCATTCAATGAAATAAAAAATTAAATAAAATAAATAAATTTCGAACGTGAGGAGGTCCGTAGCAAAGGCAACGAATAAAATTGGTTCTTAGACCCGTATTCACAAACAATACCATGGGGACGTAAAGTGCGCCCGAAAGCATATTGTCGGCAATTTCATAGTTTTATTTACCCTTTTTGATAGTTCTATTTGCCTACATACCTGAGCATTATCTATACTAATTTCGAGGTTATGTGAAGTCTGCCAACCCGCACTAGGCCAGCGTGGAGGACCAAGGCCTAGCCCCTCTCAGTAGTGGAGGAGGCCCGTGCCTCAGCAGTGAGCAGTATATAATACAGGGCTGGTTGCATTGCATTTACCCCTTTTCACCTTTTTGAAGTTATACTTCTTTTGGCGCGTTAGGGAAAAATGATGAGAGTAAATTTTTACGATGCGCGCGCACACCGTCACGAAAAACCAACACCCTGAAGTTACCTATAGTCAACATTTTAGTTTTGAATTTTGAACGTAGAATAAGGCGAAAGATATTGAAGTTATACTTCTTTTGGCGCGTTATTTAAAAAGATTTTTATCTTGTTACGCCAAAGAAATATAACTTCTAACGCGTGTACATAAGTACACACACACTTTTTTTTTATCTGACAGCTAACTAAAGCAAAGTTGTATCTATTAGCTAAACAGAGCACCATTTGGCTACGTACTGCGAAGACTGCCATGCCGAAAGCACTGAGAAACAGATCTATTATAATCACAGCATTGAGCTGTACTTAGCTAAGTATCGTTTGTGAATCCGGGTCTTATTCTTCCAATAATATTATTTATCAATCTAAATTCTGTAACCTCGTTAGTAACTCTGATACCTATTAGAATAATATAAGCTTTAACCAAGAAATTGCTGTTCACTTCTTATATGTTTTTTAATGTTATGACAACTGAGGAACTGATGTGTCAGATGTTATTCAATCAAAGCGCGTGGTCATCGTTATTGGGACTTAATTAATGACAGTTACAAAATAAGAATTCGCTTGGCACAACTTAATCAACTTCATACATTTAAAAAAAATATTGTAATAAATGGGGATAGGAATGGGATAAAAAAATAGAAAATATTTTGCTTACTGAAGCCGCCTTGGGCCGCTTTTTTTTCTAGAAAGCAACCTAACTTGTTTTTCTAAAAAAGGGGCGTCGCGACGAATGAAAAAAAAAATGGCAATAATTTGAGCATTTATTGACGCGATTGACTATGGCATACTTTGTTTTGTAAGATATTTGGCACAAGAAACTCGACTTTAGTAAAATGGAAATCAAACATGCAAATGTATGTTATTGGAAGTGCTAGTGTGAAGTTAATGTGGGTCCCTTTTTTTAAAGAACAAATGAATTTATTTTGTCTTTTTCAAAACACAAAAAATACCTTTACTATATTTTTTGAGGAACATACGGGATATTGAACAATCAAGAAGTTGGACATGCAGGACTTTAACACAGCTACATACTTTTAGAAGCGACTACATGTAGTCAGCCACATAAGTAGCTGAACAAATTAAAAACTTCAAATCGCCTATACTCTTTTGTGTTCTTACCAAATTATTTTCCTCTTCACAAAAATAAAAATATAAGGGATTTGCTTTACTTCACACAAAGAAAGAAAAAAGTTTCAATTAAACTTAACGCATATAGGCGATTTGAAATTTTGAGTTTGTTCAGCTATTTATGTGGGTGACTGTACTTATAATGTATTAAGCTATTAGGGTTGACAACTAAATTATTTTTACCTATGCCTCTGTTGGAATAAATAAGTCTACATTACATCATTGTATTTTGGCTCATATAAATGAATAACAGTTGGCAACCCTAGCATATCTCGCCGGCCAGACAATAACAAGCAACCTATCACGAAATTGAAATGTCATTTTAAGTTTTCGCAGAGTACCTCATATGTATGTAAAGTATATTTAAAACTTTAAAATAAATTACACTCAACGAAATTAAAAGAAAAAGCGCCTACCTACATTATTCGCATGTTCAATTAAAACGTTGAACTCAAATGTATACCTCTTTTATTTTACTGAAGGCTGCGAAGCACGAAGCGTGATACCTCGCTACATAAATTCTTGCAACTAAGTAAGCCTGTATTTTATTTGAAGATATTGTTTAAGACCTGCCTTATTTGATGTCTCTGGATTGAATAGGACACGGGACACAGTCAATTTCATTTCAAAATTAGATTTTTGCTTAAACTTCTATTACATTATTCATTAGCAAATACAGAATTTTGTAAGCCGTGGTCTTAGTTTAAACATTTCATAACACGCCGCAAACATACGCACACACATACACACACAAACACTACATACACATCAGCTGTATTGTTATACAAGCGTGTTTTGACACTCTTACATAGTTATAAGTTATAACAGTAGTTATAATTAATAACAATAACACACACGCACACACTCGTCCCAAAGAAAATACAGATTTTTAAATCAATATCAATACCCAAACAAACAAGATGTGAAAATCTCAAAAATGAACAGTTTAAAAAAACAAATTGCAGCTTAAAGAAAGATAATTAAAAAGAGAAATAGATTTAAAAAAGGAAAATGTATTAAAGACTGTGAAAGGCATATAATATGACAGCGCTTATCCGCAACTAGCTTTAATTTTTAATTATACCCTTCATTCATAAACATAAGTATTAATGAGTATGTTTTGTCTCTTATATTTTACAGTATAAATAGTGTACAGTATAAGAGTGTGAAGAGACAAAACATACATTAGTAATTGTAATTATTGTTTTCCATCTCATGCAAAACAATCAAAGTGTCACAAAGACAAAATATTTATGAGACCAAATACTGATTAAAAATATTCCTTGGTAAGGACCCATAATTATAAATTAAATACTTTTTATAACCGCGTATGAATATAAGGGTATAACCTTTTGAAGCAGCGAAGCGACCAGCTCTATCTGTATTCGTAGTAATTGCAGTTCTAAATGAAATAAATAATACAAAAGGTACAATAAAACGTCCATTACTTTCACATTTATTTAACACAGTAATTATTTTACAATATTATTATCAATTAAACACATTTATGTTAAACTTATAAATAAGATTACAAATACATTTTTTTTTATTGCATTGAATGACGAGACTAGCATGCCGTTCGCCTGATGGTAAGCGATACGACCACCCATAAATAGTAGCATCACCATCCAGCACCTTGAGTTACAAAGTATTGTTTGCCATTCTACTTCGCTCGTCATCCTGAGACATAAGATGTTAAGTCTCATTATGTCCTGTAGTTACACTGGCTACAATGTCCTTCAAACCGAAACACCACAGTGCATGCACATTGCTGCTTCGCGGTAGAAATAGACATTGCGGTCTGGGTGGTACCCACCGAGACAGATTCTCACATATGAGAGACCTACAACCAGTAAACCCACCATCAGTTCTTAAAATTCATTAGAATTGTAACATATAGTCAAATTGTGTGTCTCATCGATAATTTATACTATCTATACTCTATACTTATTATATAAAGTTGAAGAGTTTGTTTGTTTGTTTGAACGCGCTAATCTCAGGAACTACTGGACCGATTTTGAAAATTCTTTCACTAATAGGAAGCTACATTACTCCTGAGTGCTATAGGCTACTTTTTATCCCGGAAAAAACTTTTCCACGCGGGCGGAGCTGCGCGCAAAAGCTAGGTTTTCATAGAAACTGGTGGCGTTGGTAAGTATTTACTGCATTTTCACCATCAGATATGATGTTTTCTCAATTGTTCAATCATGATCCGAGTTTTTCTATAGTTCTATCAAATCAAACCATATACCTATATTATAGTTAAATATAATAGCAAGCGCGAGGATATTTATAGATTGACTGTCCGTACATATCTCGTCAACACCACTCATACGGGGATATTGAAATTCGTATTAATTAATATAATCATTTTCGTTTATTTCTTTTTATATGGGGTCTTGAAGGAAAGGTATTAGAGCACTTTAAGGAGGAGAATTGAAAATTTCCTATAAATAGAATAACTAATCTAATAGTGTGTAACTTTAAAATTGGGATCTATTTTTTTGTCCTTGTTACTGCTAATTATTATTAAGATATGAACGACATTGTATAATGTTTCACAATATAATCTATATTATGATAATATGTGATATGTTATGCTGTTGGTGTACCTAAATAAATAAATAATAATAAACGACATCGTTGGACAGGTATTTCATAAAGTATTTACAACTAAAAATAGACACCGTCACATGTACAACTTTAGACAATCGACAATTATCAATTCGCCTATTAAACTATTTAATACCGTAAAAAACGATTCCCTTTGGTAGCCTATTACCATAAAAACCTTAAACTTACCCGAAATTATCTTCAGGCTGTTGCAAAAATAAGGATCGAGAATTTCTAAACTACATTCAAGAAGACGATTATCATTAGAATTTAAAAACGATAATTATACCATCATAACTTCAAAAATACTTTTTTAACATTACTAATACCTTACAACGGTTATCATTGCCAATGTAAGTTCATAAGGAATGCATGAATGAATCAATCTTCTCACTTTTTAATTAGAAAAATGATTTATCCATACTAATTTGTCAAAAAAATATTTATTATTTTGTACTCCATTTACTCAGAAACTAAGTGGTTGACGAGTTTCATGGCATATAATAGGTAATAAAATATCATTATATGTATGTATATGTAAAATATCATTATCATTCCTACTTGCGATTTAAATGAACCCCCATTTTTGCAGCACACACACACACACACACTCACGCCTATTATCCCCGAAGGGGTAGGCAGAGGCGTAACTAGTGCACCCACTTTTCGCCGTTATTCCGTCCCATGATGTGATAGGGGGCGAGCCTATCGCCATATCGAGCACAAATTCCAGACTCCGGGCTGATACTGAATAGAAAAATCCAATATCACTTTGCCCGACCCGGGGATCGAACCTGAGACCCCAGCATTGCAGTCGTACCGTAATACAACTACGCCACCGAGGCAGTCTTTTTGCATTTTTGCAGCAACCTGTATATAATTTTACGACTTACATGAATAGCCCCGTAGCACCCGTTTTGAAGTTATTTGTAAGTGAAGAGCCATTCATTGTTCGTCTCTCGGATTAATATTCCGTTTTAAACCACGAAACCTCATATCCATCATCCATGGGCATCTCATTTTCCAATTTTGTTAACCATTTATGTCTATAATATTCGCGATGGTGATCATCGTGATATGAAGACTGGCGAAGCTCACGATTGTACTGATAGCAATTGTAATATAAATGTCTCTCTGAGCGGCATGTGTTGCAAAACGAATGGGATTGACCATCAGGGTTTTGGTATTCAGAAAGATCCCTGCGATAGTATAATAGTGGTGACCTTGACCTCTCTGGCGAGAGATCACGTACCCTTGACACGCACTCTTTGGTTTCCTCCTCTTCAATACGCGGCTTAGCTTCCATCATCGTCACTGATCTTTTGAGAGGTCTTCGTTCGTAAATTGATTCCAGTGATGCACTAGCGTTTACACGCCTCTCTGGCTTCCAGGATGCTCGCCATTCCCCGTAAGTGGCTGGCTGCCATTCTTTCCCTTTGCCTGGTTCCCAGCCTCCAAAGCTAAGTGCCAACCATTCTGCATGATCGCCGGCCAGAAACTCTAAATAGGACTGCGATAGCGATCTTTCGTGGCCAATATTTTGGCTTCCTGTCTTAGTTGGTTGCCATTTAATCTCCGCTTTGGTGTCTTGAGTTGGTTGCCGTTGTATTTCTATCGTGATATTCTGATTTAGTTGAATCTCGGCGTCTGTCGAAATATTAGCAACACCACACTTACTTGTTTCCCGCGGAGTCCTAGAAGCGTTCTCGTGGATGGCGTCCCTCGGAGTGCGCTTCCTTACCTTGACGTGCTCTTCTCTCACGCACCACTGGTAAATAACACTACATGAAACACGTTTTCTGGCATGAATGTACATTTAAAAGTATTGAGTCCCCGTCGCGTTCTCCGCGGTGTTGCCGTGGCAACAAGTGTGCGGGCTTCGACAAAATATATACGTATACTCACGCCTTTTATCGCCGAAGGGGTAGGGAGAGGCCCAACTAATGCACCCACTTTTCGCTGTGCGTATTCCGTCCCATGATGTGATAGGGGGCGAGCCTATCGCCATATCGGGTACAAATTCCAGACTCCGGGCTCACATTAGAAAAAAAAACCAATATCATTCTGCCCGACCCGGGGATCGAACCCGAGACCTCAACATTGCAGTCGTACCGTAATGCAACTACGCCACCGAGGCAGTCAAAAGACAAAATATATAACCGAGAAAAATAAAAATGAGGCGTCGCGGAACGCCCTGGAGGTGTGAAACATCGACTATTGAAAAAAATAAATAAAACATAATATAGACATATAATATAAAACAAAGAACAGAACAAACAAAAATTGTAGCACTCTGTAATGATTGAACGACAAAAAGATATGATGTTTTTTTAGTACATTAAACAAACAAAACAATACTTACACGCATCACGACAGTTGTCTACGGAACCGTTCTTAACGTTGTATCTGCGCGCCAGTAGATGTTTCACATCACTTCACCCGCGAAATTAAACCAACAATTTTGAATTTTGAAAATAAAAAGTCTAGAGTAATTTCTTCATAAAAGCCAATTTTATTCCAATACGTAAAGGTTATGTGCTTAATGTAACATAATTTATAATTTTCATATAAGGTCGCATTCGCATCAGAAAATCAGAAAATGTTTTTGACGCCTAAGATAGCATGGAGCGTGCAGCAAGCGATATGCGGCGTTTCCCTTATCGAATCATATCTTAAAGTCATATTAGTGTCTGAAAAACATATTTTACTGACAAAATGTACAGTCAGTTAGAAAAGTAGCAGAACATATTCAAAACAATGCGCACCAAATAACTAGAATCAAGATGGCGGCAACTGCGCATGTGTAATCGCGCACACAAATCTTAGCGCAAAATCAAATGACGATTTTTAATCATAGTAACTATTACTACAATAATTTACTATTACCTACTACAATATTATATTTTATTTAAAGTTAGGATAACGTTTATATTTTTTACCTTTAATTAATTATTTAATTTGCTAAATATTAATGGACATGACAGAACATCTGCGATGCTCGTCTCTTTAAAACTGCATTACTCTTAAACCTCCGCGGCGCCATTTTAATTATAATATCAATTTTCGTTTGAATCGTACTCGAGGAGATCGCGCGGGCGACGGGGTTCGATGAGGCACTGCGCGGGGAGATGCGCGGCCGAGTATCTATGGCAATGCTTAGCGTCACTTTCTGCGCTCTTACCTCACCTCAATCAGACCTATAAATCGACCACTGTGCAGGTTTTAGTTATTGTGTGCGCACTGTACACGTTAAGATTAATCGAAACATTATTTTTTATTTGTCTAAAGAAAACTAAATGGCTTGTGTCTTATTTTTGTAAAGAAAAAAAAATAGATAAACACAAAAGTGTATTTGTAGTATTAAATTCGTTCAGTTTCTTGTGTGTGTGACTGTACAACGCTTAAAAGGTATCGCTTTCGTGAAGTGATGACAGATGAATAGTTTATAAGAGTATAGGGAACGTGCACGAACTATAAGGGGCAGTACAAAATCGACACAAGAGGAATTTTTCAAAGCTATAATTTATTTTTATTATGTCAAAAATATGGGTTTCGGCTGAATATTATTGATACCTAGCGTGGGCAGAATAAGCTTTTTTTAGATGAGACATTTCTAAATGCTTTTGGAACTCATTGTTACGTATGTTTTATACAGCTTTTATTATTTTTGTCGATTTTCACGTAACCATAGAATGTAAGTACTCATGTACTAATCTTGGGAACATAATAGGATTTCACACGATTTGATTTGGTTATTTGTATGTTTTGGAGCATCCATATACACAGCAATACATTATCAACAAATGAAATGTTATTTTTCATCCTTGTAATAAAGGGCTGGAAAAGATTCAGATTGCGCCACCAGATGGCAGAGCTTGCGACTGTGAGGTGGTGTGAGGTGGTGTGAGGTGGCGTGTACTCACGCGCGGCGGCAGCCAGGGCGGCAGCGTGTCCTCGTCCACGGCGCCGCCGTCCTCCAGCGCGTCGAGCGACAGCGCGCCGAGCAGCCAGCGCTGGTGCAGCGCGCCCCACGGCAGGTACGACACGCCCACCTCGCCCTCCCAGTGGTCCTTCCACTCGCGACCCTTCACGCCGCGCCCCGGCGCCCACGCCACCGTTATCTCCTGCCGAGTCCACACACACATCACCCATCTGTCCCCGACTCACCCTATATGTTATACAGGCTCACTTTCACATTGCGATACTAAATCAAACCACATACTTATCTCCTTCAAAATAACACTTTCCATTAAGCTATTTTAACCATAGAAGTAAAATAAAAACGTGTAAGTCTCGAACAAAATAAATATCAATAAAAAGTAAGTAAGTTTACTCGTCCCAATGCGACTACTATGATTCTAAGAAGATTCATCGCAGCGGAAATATAACACTTTTAGTTAGAAAAACACTCACGCAAATGCCATATTCGCACTAAACTACAAAATGGTAAAAGAATCAGAAAAGTCAAATTGAGATTTTTGGTAAAAATATTAGTTTTTCATCGATGATTTTTGGCATAATATTAGCAGAGGCAAATATGAGTATGTGGTTTCATTTATTAACGCAATGTCAAAATAACCCTGTATGTTATAAAAAAAAATATTAATTTTCAAGTAACAAGATTTTGCAAGCGGCGATAACCTACCTGGGAGGGGAAGGGACTGTCGCGACGAAGGTCCACAGGTTCAAAACACAAGGGCATACACCTTTGACATTTTAACTGCTGACTGCCTAGGTGGCGTAGTTGTATTACGATGCGACTGCAATGCTGAGGTCTCGGCTCCGATCCCCGGGGCGGGCAAAGTGATATTGGGTTTTTCTATTCAGTATTAGCCCGGTGTCTGGAATTTGTGCCCGATATGGCGATAGGCTCGCCCCCTATCACATCATGGGACGGAATATGCACGGCGATAAGTGGGTACACTAGTTATGGCATTGAATGACGAGACGAGCATGCCGTTCGCTTGATGGTAAGCAATACGACCACCCATAAACAGTAGCAACACCATCGAGCACCTTGAGTTACAAAGTACTGTGTGGCATTTCACTGCGCTCGTCATCCTGAGACATAAGATGTTAAATCTCATTATACGCATACGCATACTCACGCCTTTTATCCCCGAAGGGGTAGGCAGAGGCGCAACTAGTGCACCCACTTTTCGCCGTGCGTATTCCGTCTCATGATGTGATAAGGGGCGAGCCTATCGCCATATCGGGCACAAACTCCAGACTCCGGGCTGATATTGAATAGAAAAATCCAATATCACTTTGCCCGACCCGGTGATAGAACCCGAGACCTCAGCATTGCAGTCGTACCGTAATACAACTACGCCACCGAGGCAGTCTCATTATGTCCAGTAGTTACACTAGCTACAATGTCCTTCCAACCGAAACACAACAGTGCATGCACATTGTACACTACTGCTTGGCGGTAGATATAGACATTGCGGTGGTACCCACCCAGACGGAGTCTTACACATGAGAGACGTACCAGCAGTAAACAGATGAGTACCTTGGAGTGCAGCTTGTGTTTGTGCAGATGCCTGAGCGCCCGCGCGGCGTCGCGGCGCCGCTCCATGACGACGAAGGCGCAGCCGCGCGGCGGCACGAGGTCGATGCTGGCCACGCCGCCCACGCCGCCGAACAGGTCCGACAGCTCCTCGGCGGTGGCCAGCTTGGACAGGTGACCCACCCACAGTGTCGTGCTGCACACTACGATACGAAACCAGTTTATTATACAACAGCAAGTCATTTTACTGCCTACGTCGCTAACTTATATTATTTCGACTCACCACTTAAATTATCTTTCTTGATTGGCGGCAGTCCTTTTTTCTCCCGCTCTCTCTGTTTTTCTCTTTCCGCTTCTCGCTCTTTGTACGTTTTTTCTCTATCCTTTTCTCTGTCTTTATCTCTATCCCTAAATGAAGGAATTTACGTGTTTATTAACATTGGAATAAATTGTATAATTCAAAATTTTAATGTCACAAGCATTTCCTCTGAGAGTGTATTGAAATAATGGGGTAAGAACTTTTGGATGGTATCCTATGTGTTTTTTAGTTTGAGTGTCATGCCATAAGAATTATGAGGTAGTTAATAGTTATATTACAAAAAAGGGAATGCGTTTTTTTATTTAATACCATACAGTAAGTAATAATTATTAATCTGGTTATTGAGAAGTACCTATTATTGACGATACAACGATAGGTACTTAATATCTGTAATTTATTCAAATTAGTTTTGTCAACTATTTGAGGTATGAGGCAGCGGGGAACTGCATTACGATTGGCCTTGCTAACAACCTGAACTTTCCTTGGTTTTTCAATACCACTGTTTTGTGCAGAGCTATATAATTTTTTTAATCGCTAATGTGGAAGTATTTACGGTTTACAGTTGTGATCCCAATTGACTTGAAAATATTGAACGGTAAGCAACATTACTGACCTATTACTTAGATGTGTTTGCGAAAACCGATCGTCTGTTATGCGTCGACTAGAGGGTGTGGATGAGTAGTAGGTGACGCTATGAAGTAGTTGAAGCGTACGAGTATGAGTATGAGTATGAGTAGAGTATGAGTATGAGTAGAGTATAAGTATGAGTAGAGTATAAGTATGAGTATGAGTAGAGTATAACTATGAGTAGAGTATGAGTAGAGTATGAGTAGAGTATGAGTAGAGTATGAGTAGAGTATGAGTAGAGTATGAGTGCAGTAGAGTGTACCGGTCTCGGTCGCGGTCGCGGCGGCGGCGCGCGCTGCGGGAGCGCGAGCGGCGGCGGCGGCGCGGGGACTTGGAGCGAGATCGCGCGCGCCGGCTGCGCGGCGACGGGCTCCTGCACACACCACCACCACCACGGGGTACAGTCTACACACTCACGCTCGCATCACCAAACGATACGTAACCTGGGTGGTTTCATCCGTGCTCGGTAAACTTAAAGCTTTTATCACACTAGCGAACTGCAAATGTATTCATAGCGGGTAGTGATGTAACGAATATTTGTTTCCAAAATTCGCGAATGCGAATGCAAATATGGTATTTTTATTTGGCGCCAAAAGATTTTATCACACGTTACGTGATATATTTTTTATTGCATCGAATGACGAGACGAGCATGCCGTTCGCCTGATGGTAAGCAATACGACCACCCATAAACAGTAGCAACACCATCCAGTACCATCCAGTAGTATCCAGCACCTTGAGTTACCAAAGTACTGTGTGGCATTCCACTGCGCTCGTCATCCTGAGACATCAGATGTTAAATAAGTCTCATTATGTCCAGTAGTTACACTGGTTACAATTTCCGACAAACCGAAACACAACAGTGTATGCACACTGCTGCTTGGTGGTAGAAATAGACATTGCGGTGGTACCCACCCACACGGACTCTTACATATGAGAGACCTAATATTAGCTGGTTGTAGATTTCTCGACAAATAATTTTGAGAAGTATAATTAAAAAAATATATATGATTTGTTAAGTTACGATTATGTAGATTTCCATCGACTTTTTTAAACAGGCACGGCAAAGTGACCCCACTGCACCTGATAGTAAGCGTAGTGAAGCCCAGATACGAGTGGCCCGTTTGAAATATGTCAGCGACTTTCGTTCTCTTACGAATCTCCTCATATCCTATTGGATCACGTAGAGAAACACCGAGCATAGCCGGGCCTTTTCATAGCTCGCTGAGTGACTGTGAGCCATCTTGGGTGGCCCATAGTCAAAGGCCACTTCTCAAAGCCGTAGGTCATCACTGGTAACACACATTGATTGAAGACTTTTGTCTTCAAGCACTGAGGTATTTTGGATGAGAAGATCTTGCCTAGTTTCCCGAACGCTGCTCAACCGAGCTGGTTTTGACATCTATCTTAAAGTTGGACCTGCCTAATTGGACTACTTTGCCTAGATCGACAGATTCGTCGACAACTTCGAGAGTTGCGTTTTCAACACTAATCGGCATTGGACAAGATTTTGAAGATACTTTATCGTTTCTCATAAAATAACACCAATGTTTACATATTTTCGTATCTCTAAGAAAAGAAAAAAACACTTTATCTGCTGTACTTCTAATAGTTTTTAGGCACATTGGTACCATGCAATATCTATAAAATGGTTTTTTAGCTTCTTCCATAACTTAACAGCGATTTAAACTGAAAAACCTTCAAAAATAACTCTCTATAATGCATACAGTAAATAACACTGAACGTGCTCTGTGACGTCATCCGAAGCGCGCGAAAAATGGGGACGTTTGAACACGTCAAATTTAATCGATATTTTATATATTATTTTAAAAAATAATTAGTACACTTTCAGCAATATTTATATTTTTTACTTTATTATAACGAAGTAAAGACTGGATTAAACAAATAAAAAAAGTATGCATATTCCCTATTGTGTAAAAATTGATGTTTTGTTATAGTTGTCAGTTAAATATAGTAAACATATAATTTACGGAAAAAATTGAAACAATATACTTGTTGTATAAAAAAAACTGTCAGAAACAAAAACAATCATGATTTTTATCCACCCTGATACATTATAATACGCAAATTAAAATTCACAAAATTGTCATTCATGCGTCATATTAGCAATTTATATGGTTGATAGCATGCTAAAACATGAAAATTTGCATGCTAAATAAATTGTTTGAAATAGCATTAATTGCCATCACTAACTGCGAGATGAAGGCGCTGTACGCTCGTCCAGTGTAATAAGACCGTTAATTTTTTTTGACCACGGATAAAACCATTCAGGCTTAATAACACCGTTATTGGGGCGCGAAAACAATGAACTATCCACCATTGCGCCCCCGTAAGGAGTGTGTAAAGTGAGTTTTTTTTTCAACCCTCTAGCAAAGCCAAAGAAAACTATGAAAATGCCAACCCCTTGGTTAATTATATACCTAGATAGAGTGACGCGCTGCATCGCTATCGCAGCATCATTCTGCGTATCCTTGTGTGCGCGCATAATGATACCAGTTACTACATGGTTTCTATTAAAACGGAGACAAAATGATATCCATGAAAAACAACAAAAAATAATTCACTCGAACTCATTTAGTGGGGAACTGTTCGCCTCTATTTCTTTCGACGCGTTTAAAACGTTCAGTGTCTATCTAGGTATATAATTAATCAAAGTGCCAACCCTATGCATTTAGATGCATTGTGAATCTTCATGTTTATGAATACGGATCTTATGGTATTAGCAAACCGACAACGTGAAACGATTTATATGAACGATAGTAAGCATTACCGTTAACGTTGTAATAGATAGTACTCAATAAAAAATGTTTTGTCACAACATATGACAAATAATGGGTGATTGAATGAGGTGTTTGAATTTTCTGAGATTGGACTTCGTGTCAATATAGCAATAGGCCATCCCCTCTCAAATAAGATCACAAACCTGAGAAAATCCTAGGTGAGATCTAAATAGACCTCTGTTTAGATAATGCCGTCAATGACGCGCCCCACTAATTTCCCTAATCGCTTACAGTCCAAGTATCCGACCTTCTGCTTGTTTTAGTTCCGTAAATACACACTAAACACCTATGACTGCACACTCACATTATGAAAATAATCAAAATCCCCTTAACCCGCGAAATCTCTGCTCAAAAATTGGTAGTGTGCATCATTGTGGATGACGTTATCTATATCCCTTAGGAAATATTGAAATGTGCCTAACTCATAATTAAATGTATTTAAGATACGCACCTTGAATCATTGGCGTCGGGTATTTCTATAACTTGTGGACCGGTCTCCACAAACTCAATGTCAGATTCATTGGCAATGTCATCTTTGGCCTCTTTCTGTTGCTCCGGTTGTGATGTCTGGAAAGAGGCAAGTCATGAATAAAACAATTAAGTAATTTGCACTATGATAAGGTAAAAAAATTGAAGCTATGTATGTATGTATGCATGCATATCAAATGGACTTGTACGCACAACAGACACAAATCTCTGGGAACAGGTATTCCAATTCTGAATTATGTCTCATATAGTAAGATTCATTTTCCCTTAATACTAGACTACTTTTTACTTTAGGAATAGAATTGCAGCTCCAACAGCTTATGTGGCAGAGGGAATGTTGATTGCAACCAGTGAATCATTAACTTTGATAAGTCATATTTGCTTCCAAGATACATATATTAAAATATCAACTCACCAAAAATGGGTTTTGATTTTGCGTTTGTTGCATTTGCATGTCTGACATCATAGGCATTAGGTTCTGTAAACAATATGAAATGTTATGAGACCGTAATTTATATCTGTTTAAAAAATATAAATCGACTGGGGAAATTACAAATGTAAGGGTCATTTCTTTGTAAATGCACACTTTATACCATTGTGCTCTTTTTTTTTCCCTCCTTGATATGTAAAATGTTGTTTTTGGTTCTCTTGTAAAGTGGTTTTCCCTAATGACATTTGTTTTTTCTACCATTGAGATATTGCTAAAAAATTATTAAATATTTTAAATCATTTGTTATGGAAAATGTTAGAAGCAGTGTACCATACTCACAGGTATCTGCATACCAGTCATGAGTTGCATCTGCGCCTGCAAGCTCTGCAGTTGTCTCATGATCTCGGGGTTCGTCAGTATGCTGCAATCATTAAAAATCTTTTAATTTACCAGTTCACAGAAGCCAAGAATTACTGTTTGGACTCCCAATCTGTAGGCTTAGAATGTGACAAAAAAACAATACGACTCCGTTTCGTTTTATTTGGATTGGTTGAGAGACTAACACGTGGCTAACATATTGATCTTTTGATCAATCACAAACATCGAAATTAAACATTTTCTTAAGAGTTGTGTCTTTTGGCACATTCTAAGCCTACTGGACATTTTGTCCTCAAACAAAGAACAGCTTATTTACTTCATTTAAATGTACAAAAAAACCAAACCTGCCAAGCGCGTCCGCGGTGTTGTGTTGCGGCGGGTGCTGCGAGTGCTGCGCGTGCGCATTGTTGTGCGACGCATGTTGCGCGTGTTGGGCGTGTTGGGCGTGTTGCGCGTGTTGCGGCGGCGCCTGCGCAGAGTGGGCGGACTGCGTGGAGTGTGTGGAGTGCGTGGAGGAGTGCGCCGCAGCCTCCGCGGGCCCGTCGTCCTCGCTCTCGTACTCGAAGTCGTTCAGCAGCTTGCGATTGAACTTCACGCCTTGACCAGACGGTTGGTCCTGGAACTGTGACAATATCACACTATACTAGTACTAGTACTGCAGTTTCTAAAGCGGAAGTGTATCACACACCATGGAACCATCATGTTGTATCTATTTTTGACAAAATGTAGGTACTCATGTGTTTTCATAGCACAATATTTTGTACTTAGATAGTTTAGATAGTTACCTGATCCCCCATTGGTGAGGATGTGTGTGGAGAGTGAAGCGGCGCTGGTCCAGGCGATGACTTCCCGTCCATTGTATTATGACTTATGTTTAGACTGCTCCCTGCAAATAATCAGATAACATTTCAACATAACATTAGCCCATGGTGTACATTATGGCATATTTGCATTGCAATACATCGACAGTGCTCAGACCTTGAGTTTGATCCTCGAGTCAAGTAAAGAGTCATTTTTATGCTTGATAAATAGCATGGCATTGTGCAAGGAAGTCACTTTAGCGAGCCTTAAATCAAAAAACACATGCTTACCATTGGCAGTGTTGTTCTGCTGTTGCTGTATCTCCTGATGCAGGGGATGGTTGGGGTCAGCCATGTCCAGCAACGGCTGTATGACTTGAGAACTGAAGACATTGTTCTTTTGCCACAGGTTTAGCACTCGGATTATGTTTCTCTGTTAAGGAAAAATAAATAAATAATAATATTGTAGTGATCTGTAGGGAAAAACATTGTGGATAGTCAATAGTTATGTCACAGAGATTCAGATATATATAAAAAAATTATGGCTATTCTATCTTATGTAACATAAGAACTACAATCAGATTAATTGAATCATGTAAGCTTTTTACAATGCCTATAATAACCATTGGTTTAATATTCTTACATTGACACTGTAGCTACTGCAATGCAAAACAATATTAAAACATGTTCTTACCCGCTTTGATAGAAGGGGCTTTTAGATAAAAAAAAAAATTTAGAATTTTTCCAGAATAAAAGTCCTGCTATATATTTTCTCAGGATAAAAAGTAGCCTAACCCCTTCCCAGGGTGTCAAACTATCTCCATATAAAATTTATTGAAATCCATTGGGTAGTTTTTGAGTTTATTGTGTACAGTGGTGGTGGGCGACTTTGTTTTATACTATTTATGTAAGAATGAGGCTCTATTATGAAAATGACATACCAATCAAATTGAAGCTAAAAAATCTGCCCAATAATAAATCTTCTATCAAGAACAAAAAGTAACACAAAGCACTTAGCAAAAGTATAGCTTTCTATTAGTAAAAGACTTTTCAGAATCATTTGGATAGCTCCATAAATACCCTTTTACGTCACAATTCACAAATGTTATGTAGTGTGTACAATATTATTTATGTTACTCATTTACTCTTCATTTTACTCTGATAATATTCATATTTGTATGATTGTACTGCCTCGGTGGCGTAGTTGTATTACTGTATGACTGCAATACTGAGGTCTTGGGTTCGATTCCCAGGTCGGGCAAAGGGATATTGGGATTTAAATTCAGCATCAGCCCGGAGTCTGGGATTTGTGCCAGATATGGCGATAGGCTCGCCCCCTATCGCATCATGGGACGGAATACGCACGGCGAAAAGTGGGTGCACTAGTTACGCCTCTGCCTACCCCTTCGGGGATAAAATGCGTGAGTGTGTGTGTGTGTTGTATGTTTACCAGAGTTTCTATACAAATTTAATAAAAACAACAAAATTATAAAAAGGTCAGGTAAGTAACATTATAATTTTAGGTGAAAATATTAATATTTCATGGATGATTTTTGGCATAATGTTAGAAGACGTAATGACGAGTATGTGTTTCATTTATTAATGCAATGTCAAAATAATGTATATTTTTTTTAAGGTAGGCGATCCTGCAGTCATCACTGGGGGAAAACTGCAAATGGGATACTGAAGTCCCTGGCTTAACGACAGCAGGGGCCTGGGAGGGGGGAGTGGAGGAGGAATATGGGAGGGAAGGTGGGGGGAAGGGAGGAAGATTCCTAGGATGGGCGGAAAGAGAGGGTGCCAGGAAATGTTTGCAGGTCCTTTTAGGCCTCAACGTGTTTTCAACCAAGAGGTATACACACTGAACTGTGTGCCTCGACCCACGGCTAATGTCCCCCCGCGCATGGGCATGCTTTGGGTGTGAAGACCCAGTGCACAAGAATTGCCTCAGGAGGCGAAATAATGTATATTGTTAGACATTACTTAATCAGCACTTATTATAGTAAACTAGCTTCTGATCACGGCTTCACCCGTGTGAAAGCATTTTACTGGGATAAAAAGCAGCATGTCCTTTCCAGAGTCTCAAAGCTATCTCCATACAAACTTTCATCAAATCCGTTTGGTACTTTATGAATTTTTCACATTCAGACAGACAGATGCTGCCGGGGACATTGTTTAATAATATTTAAGGATGCTTTCGTTTAATATTTTAATGAGTCATGTCTTTAATTATATTTAGTTCCTACTAGAGAGGTATTGTAGTTATATTTTGAGAGGTGCCATATTTAATTCTTGGTTCTGACAGCATTTTAATTTATATATTCTATGAGCGGAATCAATAATGCTTCTTCTTCTTCTTTGATTACTGGCGACGAGCTTGACTAAGAAGCTATTCCGCCAACGTCACGTTGTTGAATATGATTATGTTTAGTGACTTAACGTTGGAGACTTTGGTTAGTGAGAGAAGATAAACGAAGGAGATTGATTGATTTACAATTTTTTTTTTTTTTTTCTCCAACTGACGTATTGAATTGGTGTTTTACCCAATGTTAGTTATCTACAACAACACAGTTATTATTAGTATATAATATGAACATAGCACACATGGAAATATTTTGTTAATTGACTAGACAACACAACTAATAATCTCATACTTTAAATAATAATAATAAAAAAATAAAAAAAATAAAAAAATATTCAAACAAATTTGATAACATAAACATATTTAAAGTTAGTAAGGTCTGTAAAGCTACATTATAACGTTATAATTTTATTTTATTAATTTCAATAAATTTACCTAGCTGTCTAACAAAGGAAGAATCTACCAAGGAGAGGATACACTTGAAACTAGTGGGTCGAGAGACAGTATCAGGAAGAATATTATACAAAGAATAACGCAAATTATGACAATTGAAAAATAAATGATCGGCACTACCTTCCTCCAAACCACATTCACACAGAGAGTGGTCTCTAACCCGTAATTTGGCTAAATGTACCGGAGTACAAGCATGTCCAAATCGGAGGCGGCAAATTGTAGAAATAACAGATTTGTCCAATTGACATCAATAATGCTACTAGTTTGTGTGATATGTCACTTACAAAATTATAATCCTTCTTTTTCTCAAATGTTTGAATGCTTTTATACTTTTAATGTGATTGTTGTTTGATAACATAAGTGTTGACAATAATTAGAGTAGTGTCAAATTCATAATCCACCTACAGTCGAGTAGTATGATAGTATATCTAGTACGCTTCAGCCCGGCCACTTGCTACGAAAGCGGGCCCGTTACATGGATAAGAGAGGGACAGACCATAACCTTAAAACTTTACTTTTTTACATAACTAACCTTATCTTCAGGCGGACATCTGAACAAGTTCGCGAACGTCTGCTGCATATTCTTCGCAAACCGCGGGGCGAACACATCCTTGTCTTGCCCGAACTGATGTCGCGACTGACGTACTATGGAATCTATCACATAAAGACCAGGCACTTTGTACTCTGGCTTGCACTTCTGTATAAACTTTTCCACACTGTGCACGACATGCTTGTAGACCTTTATGGCTTTTATAGCACCTCTGGTGATAGCACTCATCTTCGCCTTCGATATAGGTGGTTTGTTGTCGTACAACCCGGATAACTGCAACAAAAATAACGTTGATACGATGCCACGGAACATTTTCATACACTAGAGCACAACATCACAATAATACCTCCGCGTTGAACGCTTTTACTTCTGGCAAATCCATTTTGCTAAATCTATCTTATGCCTTTATAATATCACTGAATAACTTCCCAAATATTACTTAAACGTAAAAAGAAAATCATTTTCGCAAGCGGATCAACATGCTCAAAATTACAAAATGGCGTTTACAATATAGTCATAGATTATAGACTACTATTGTCTGTGGTTAAGTCAAAAAGACTAAGGCCGGGGCTATACATCCGGAATGGCATACTAATTTCAGAAACGGAATTCAGAACGGTCTTCCTTACAATAAATACATACATTTCATTGTCACGACGCTAACACACACATGTACATTCAAATTTATCACTATATCAAACAATTATCACCATAGCTCAAGAAGACTTGTTACCCGTCACTCCATTTGACCGTGCGAAATGGAGACGTGCCCGTTCAGTCCTGACCGACCCAGATGATGCCATCACTCTGGCCATCCAAAGAAAGCACGAGTTATTGAGACTCTCACACTCCTCAAGACCGCTGTACCGTCCTCGCCGTCGAGGACCTCGTCGCGTCCCCCGGTGTCCCGACCCAGTTAGCAGTTCCGGCCCGCGTGCCGATGAAAACAATGCTTAGATTGGTGTATTACACCGCTAAAATTCCCTAATCGCTGATGTCTCAATCATCTTCCAACGACCGCCCTGAGCCGAGGCTCATACCCCAATTAGGGGGTGCCCTTCAGCGTGGTTGCTTAAATGTAAAGGGTTGGAGTGCCTAAAGCGTTCGCCCGAAAGTCGGGTGTGGTCAGAAAAGCCGACTCACGTCAGGCTTGTGACTGTAATGTCATACCAAAAAAAAGTTACTCGTCGCACATAGGTCAATATTTATTGTTTATGCGGTCTAAAATATTTTTTTACTTATATCGTTTATATGATGTATTATATAACTGATTATAGAGTATATTTTATATTGACACATTTTTTTTTTGAAAAAAAAATTAATCAGCTACACTGCTACAGTAAACGGGAACAGTAGAGGCATGAGGGCCAATATGCAAAGGCCTTTTTGAGACATTTTGATATAAGCATATACGCAATGCATTACTGTAACTCAACAAAATATATGACATAGTATTGCTCGCGGCACCACCCGCGTGTAAAAAAAATCCGGGATAAAAATATTTTCCCGGGATAAAAGTAACCTATAGCACTCAGGAGTAATGTAGCTTCCTATTAGTGAAAGAATTTTTAAAATTGGTTCAGTAGTTCCTGAAATTAGCGCGTTCGACCAAAAAACAAACAATCCAATAAACTTTTCAGCTTTATAATATTAGTATAGATTTGTTTCAGGGCAAAATGTTTTTGAAATAGATCTTTATTGAGGCATCAGACTGCTTATTAGTGAATCCGAACTCAATAATAACCTGAGATACACATTACACTGTTCTCTCGAAAATTTCATAGCAAAGTTTTCACGATATATGCGGAAATGTTTATCCCGGGCCTCTGCTGGTACTTTTAATAGCTGACCTATTGGTCGGAAAGAATTTTCGATTATAGTTGCTCCAATGTATTAATATTTTATGCATGGTCGGAGCCATAGGATGCCATTCATACAGATCTGTGTACTACAAAGCCTCTTCCTTCATGTGGCATTTTACCCATTTTTCCTTAAATGTTGATTCAAATCAAGAAAGTCTTTGTTTAATTGTTTTAAAGTCATCTGTAGTGCCAAAATAAGTGACTTTCTTAAAAAATAAGCTTAGAAATTCAGTAAATTTAGGCTTTTATTAGGTCATAAAGGTATCTACGGGGACTACGGGTAAGAATTTTCACACCTGATGTGCTCGAAGTTCTTATAGCAAGGAAAGACAATGATTGTTTAACTAATAAAAAAGATATTTATTTTTCGACAAAAATCTACATCTTTAATACTGGCCCTATTTTTTTGAACTGCAGTCTTCTGCAGCCAATTATTGTAACTTTTATTAAGCAAAGGATGGTACTTTACAACAAAAAAAAGATTTATGATCCCATCGAACGCGGAAGTACAACAAATTAACTTTTGAAGTGTAAATTTACGTCAAAATATGTCTAAGAAAACACCCTCTGTTTGACGCGACTAAATTATATGAATTACATATTGCGGCTAAGTAAAATCTATACTAATATTTAAGAGGAAAGATTTGTATGTAAGTATGTTTGTAACGAATAAACTATATAAATAAACAAAAACTATTGAACGGATTTCGATGAAATTTGGCACACGGGTAGATCATGTCCTGGGTGTTAATCCAGGGATAAAAAGTAGTCTATGTGTTAACATATAAAATTATTAATATAAAAATATTTTTATCCCGGAAAAACTTTTTCACGCGGGCGTAGCCGCGAGCAGAAGTCTAGTATATTATAAATAAGGGAATCATACCTGAGTTATCGAAATCCATAACTTTCATGCCAAAAACTGACACAGAAAAAGAAATATTCACGTTGAAACTTTTGTTTGCAATAAGCTTTTTTTATGGACCTACCGAACTTTCGAGTGAACGCTTTAGGCGCTCGCAACCCATGATTTAAGAAATCATGCTCAGGGCAACCCACTAACGGGTTACGAACCTCGGCTCAGGACGATCTCTGGGAGAGGATGAGAATCATGAGACATCAACGATTAGTGGGGAAGGTTGGTGTTTAACCTAATCCTATCCATTTATTTCGTCGGCACGCGGGCCGGAACTGTTAGGGGGGTCGGGGGGTCGACGGGGAACGCAGCGAGGTCTTCGGCGGTGAGGACGGAACTGCGTGGAGTGCGGTTGTGTGGAGTGTAGGAGTTTTAGGAACTCGTTCTTACTGCGAATGGCCACAGTGATATAGTCCTCTGGATCGGTTAGATGCAATAAGCTCTGTTATCACGAAAACAAACGCAGTGGTTGATAGTCAAGTACCGATGACCTGTGTGCGCTCGCGGTGTATCTGTGGTAGGTGGAGGAAGTTGATTAGGATTCTCAGAAGTGTCTTCTAACCCGTTACCGTTTTACGTGTTTATGAAATCCAATTTTGACCGCATAAATAATAATTATTGACCTAGGTGCGTCGTTTGTTGCTACGATTTTGAGTAAGTTTTGTCATGGATTATTAGACTACTTTTTAATCTTCAAACATTTATTGGTATACAAGCGCCTAGAATAATAACATAATATGGTTAAGTGTAGTGTATGTTACTATTATACAGCGGCCATAGTCTAGTTGGGAGAGGAACGGACTTCCGAGACGAATGTCCGCAGGTTCAAAACCCAAGGGCACGCACCTCTGTCTTTTCTAAAAAGTTATGTGTTTTTTGTGAATTATTGCTCGCTTTAACGGTGTAGGAAAAGATCGTGATGAGACCTGTATATCTGAGAAGTTGTCCATAAGAATTTCAAAGGTATATGAAGTCTGCCAACTCACACTAGGCCAGCGTGATGGACTAAGGCCTAAACCCTCTCAGTTATAAAATAAATAAATAAAATCATTTATTAATTAAGTTGGCTTATAAAAAGCACTTATGAGTTATGACAAGTCATGGATGTAGCCCTAAGATATAAATAAAATACTATTGGGAAGCAACCAAATAAAAATATGTTGGCGTTCATGATGCATTAACCCACGTTTACAAATGTAATTTATACTAAATACCTACATGATATCTTTACTCATTGATAGTAATAGATATAGATCGGTCGTCACTATAATCGAACAATGTCAAAATGTCTAAAAGGAGTAAAAGAAAAAATAAAAAGTCATATTAAATAAATTGAACTTAAATGTCACAAAAAAAAGTAACAAAATAATATGGACATAGCCATATAAATGTCACATTATAATACATTTTTTTTTCATAGGCGTTAAATGTGAATGCTCAGTGCCTTGGTGGCTGGTGCTGTGCCGACAGGACTGATTCCATATATTCTTATCATTCAAATAGTCTGTCACTTTATAGTAACCTCTAGAAATCAATACACGTTTAACGTATGGCTTAAATTGGATTTCAGGCAGATTTATTACTTCAGAAGGAAGCTTATTATAGAATTTAATGCAGTTGCCCATAAACGAATTACTTGTTTTGCTGAGTCTAAACTTTGGAACTGCTAGTTTGTTTTTGTTCTTTGTATTTATACAATGTATGCCACTGATTTTTATAAAGCTATCTAGATTTTTGCCGCCATACATAATGTTTTGGAATATGGCTATAATAGGGCTAGGGAAGGAGAAGTGGAGCTGATATAAAGAAGGAAGAGGGAAGGAGTATCTTAACAGTTATAGAGGAAGCCCGTGCCCAGCAGTGGGCAGTATATAATACAAGGCTGATATGGTGGTGGTGGTGGTAGTGTATGTTTGTGTGTAAATGCTTCATACAGGAAAACGCCTGAAATTACTTTCCATGGTTAAGTTTTTACGTGCTATGAAAACTCGTAATGAATTTTTGTTTTTGTATGATATGTATGACCGTTTAGACTTTCAGAAGCAATTAGAGTAGGCAGAGGCGCAACTAGCGCACCCACTTTTCGCCGTGCGTATTCCGACACATCATGGGACGGAATACGCACGGCGAAAAGTGGGTGCACTAGCTGCACCTATGCCTACCTCTTCGAGGCTAACGGACGTGAGTGTGTGTGAGTATTGAATTGGTGAAAAATATATTAAAAATTAAAATAATTTGTCTCATTTTCGTACATTTTGACTTTCCATGTTGGCCTAGCTTCCTTTAAAACATTCAATGGAAAAGTGGTGACATTTCTGTTTTTTTTATAAACGTGAGGTTGGCGACTCGAACGGTTGGCGTCCGGTCCCTTCTTCAGATTCTGAATTCAGTTTCTTAATTCAGAATCTCATTCCAGATGTATGAGCCTGGCATAGTAGTTACATTATTATGGATAGCATCCACCAGGCCCACCAGCCTAGCTCAAAGCCTAGCTGGGGCCTGGGGCAGCGCGAGTCGGGTCGCAATGCAAAAAGCCGCCTACTATATTATCATATTTTGTATTGAAGTGTGTTCATTACGAAGAGAATATAACCACTAAAAAAAGTGAGTGCGTGTACTTATGTACGCGCGTGAGAAGTTATACTTCTTTGGCATCATTATAAAATAGTATTTAATTGCATTGCAAATAATTAATTACAATAAAATAAATAAAAAGACTGGAAAAGGATAGTCAACACAGTCAATAAAGTACAATTTAAATTTGAAAAATTAAATAAATTAAAAATATTAATTATTTTCTCAATTCACTTTTTAAATATAAAAATGAATAATATGCTAAACAAATAAAATAAAATAAAAACTACGTCATCTACGCATCCCATCGGGACGGGTCGGCGCACCGCGCAACAGAGCCAGTCACTGCCCCGGCGCGGCGGCCCGTGACCCGTCATAATGGACGCTAAGCTTTATTCTAACTGCTTTAGTCTAGCCTAGCTTTATTCTTACTAATGGCCGAAAAACTCAGTAGGAAATATTGATATATAAAAAACCCGAAAACTATGGATTTTATACGGAGCTTACACGCTCCTCAGTGGCAAAATATGATGGCAAATGCAATTGATTTTTTCAATAAAATGTTAATATTAAGACCCCGTCAGTTTTTTCTTTCTTGCGAGCCAGTATTTAGTATTTACTAATTATTTTTCTTTCGATAAGTCTAAACACAAATATTTAGTATAGGCTCCACCCGCGTGAATAAGTTTTTCCGGGATAAAAAGTAGCCTACAGCACTCAGAAGTAATGTAGAGAGTTTGTTATATTATAGAGAACTTCTCATATATAACAAACTCTTCAGTTTCATAATATTAATATAGATATCGATACAAAATATACACGCAATCGATAAAGCGACCATTAAATTTTCTTGGATATTGATTCTTAGACAGTCTATAACTTAAAATTTTGGACATCAAAATTTTAAGAATAATGAAGAATCATAGCTGCAATACTAGGCCACCGAGGACTACCTCGGTGGCCCGATACTAATCGGGCGTAGACCTTTAACTATAGAGTTATAAATTGTGTAGTAACTAATCCTGAGGAATCTTTTGGCAAAGTTTGATATAGTGGCGAGACTGAGAATAGGCAGCCGGAATACACGCTTTTCCCGTAAATCGGAGAAGTAGTAGAGTGTAAATCCCGTAAATCTGTCTAATCCGGGCCATCTTTAAGCAGTGTAGGTCCTCGCGTACCGAGGGTTCCTACAAACTTGTAGGTAGGTAAGGTACCTAAGTATATAAGTTCAATAGTTCGCCAAAATGAATTAATAGATTAATCATAATATACATAAAGTTTGTAATAGAAAATTCGCTTTTTTTCTTATTAAAGTACAAAATATGTTTGCGGTTTACAGATTTTTCCTTTACGTGTGCTGTAAGACCTTACTTTTTGCAAAATTTCATGATCCTAGGTCAACGGGAAGTACCCTATAGGTTTTGATTCCCTTATGAAATCGCAAAATATGCAACATAAACGGTCATAACTTTTGACCGTGTTGACTTTCAAGTTTGATTTTTTCACAGCTGAAAGAAACCGTAAACCCGAGAACTTGATATAAATTTCAACTTGATACCTCTACGCGTTCCTGAGAAAAAGGGTCTTGACAAACAGACAGACAGACGGACAACAAAGTGATCCTATAAGTGTGTAAAATTGAAGTTATACTTCTTTAGGCGCATTATGAAAAAATTATGAGAGTGAAATTTTAAGATCACTGTAACACAAAAGTAACAGGTTGAATGAACTTTATTAGGAATCGGTGAAACTAGCTAGGTTCATTAAAAACGGATTAATTTAAAATTTATAATTCATGCACTGATTATTAATTATGAAATTTAGAAAATTATAAACATTTCTATAATAAATAAACAAATTTAATAAACATTCTTTGACTAAAATAAAAAGTGAATTGAGAAAATAATTAATATTTTAAAAATGATTATTTATTTAATTTTTCAAATTTAAACTGAACTTTATTCACTATCCTTTTCCAGTCCTTTTATTATTTTATTGTAATTAATTATTTGCAATGCAATTAAAAACTATGTTTTAATGATGCCAAAAAAGTATAACTTCTCACGCACGTAAATAAGTATACGCACCCACTTTTCTTTAAATTTATATAACACAATTACTTAACTTATTCAAATATTATGATAGTTCAGTTTACACTGCTACCTGCTCCCGGGTCACCAGCCCTACGCATACGAGATAGGTAACAGTGTAGCTAGCACGAGCTTGCGTACTATCGTATCGTAATGGTTTGGACTGGTTTGGACGAAGTAAATGTTTGTATAGAATTTTGAACAGCGCCCCATTGAGCGTGTTTGGAACCAAAATAAGGCATTGCATGCGAGAAAACTGACATTAGTTACTATTCTGAGGTGAAAGCTTCGAATAGTAGTAACGTTCAACTTAAAATGTATGGAAATTGACAGTACAAATTTGTTTTTTTACTTATAGTATTGTCATACAAATATGTAAACGCTAATTTGCTCGATACGAATACCTTACGCTTACTATACGAAACGCGTAAACTCCGAAGGGCACAGAACATGGTAGGGTAATTGGTATTTTTGGTAGCTACAAGCTGGGTGCACTATGTATCAATGAACAGCGGTCAACACTCAACATGACAACAGTGACTAACAACCATTAATCATTATTATTGTTACCTTCAACCCCACCCTTTCGATGGAGTCTGCAAAAATAGAGGACCAACGCACTCCGAAAGTTCCTCTTCCCAAATCCTAAGCGATCTGCAAAAGACAGAGATTTGAGGTTTCCGAAGATTGTTAGCCCTCGTTATCAGAAGTGGGATAAGACCAGTACAAAGTTTAAAAAACCTACTTAAAACTCGAGTGAGAATCTTGATATCGCGATGGAGAAAATTTTAAAAACTATAAAGTGACATCTAGTAGACGTTTATTGAACTATAAATTACCGCAATGTCTATTACTGCCATTATAAACATTGATATATAAATACCCCATAATATTACGTTGTATTTTATTTACTATTATTTTCTTTGGGAAACAGTAAGAAAGCAGAATCATAAAAAAAATGTAATAACATTTTGTGTATGTTCCACTGCAATATTTATTCCTGTCGTCACGTCCAAGCAACATTGTGTATATAAGCAATTTTGTGCTTCTGTTTGAGGCACGTTGCAGGCTGCAGCGGAGTCTTGTCGCTATCCGATAAGCAGGTTTCTCAAACAAAAAAGAAAAGTCTAGGTATAATATTATACACAAGCTTTTACCACCCAATGAATTTGCTTCCCTTGGATAGGTTAATGGGGCACTCCATACCACCGTACCATACCAGCCCTGTATTATATACTGCCCACTACTGAGCACGGGCCTCCTCTACAACTAAGAGGGTTTAGGCCTTAGTCCACCACGCTGGCCTAGTGCGGGTTGACAGACTTCACATACCTTCGAAATTCCTATAGAGACCTTGTCAGATATGCAGGTTTCCTCACGATGTTTTCCTTCACCGTTAAAGCGAGCGATAGTTCACAAAGAATACACACATAACTTTTTTTAGAAAAGTCAGAGGTGCGTGCCCTTGGGTTTTGAACCTGCGGACATTCGTCTTGGCAGTCCATTCCACTCCCAACTATTCTATCGCCGCTTCACTTAATGGGGCACTCACAAACGATAATTATAATATACCTATTGTCATCATTTCTTTTTTACACGCTTTATATTAGCTTCATTTGTATGTTTGTATGTTTGTAACTCTCCGACTCCGACTCCTTTGGGCGCGATTTTGACCCACTTATCGACGTTTACCAAACGAATCCGCGATGCAGAGGCCGAAGCGCGCAACACTCCGCCACACGCGCAACATACGACGCGCGACATTTTATCATATGCTAATATGTTGAGCAAAATATACAAAATTTAATTGTATTTTCAAAAAATATATATTTCGTTTTTTTATTGTTATGAAAGAAAATTTGAAAATGTTATGCTGTACTAGCGCCATCTGTTGGCGTGTTTGTTAAATGGACAATAGTGAACAGAACTAAAAAATTTAAAATAAATAATAGTTTAAAAAACGCTTTTTTTTACAATAAAACATTTTTTTTTATTTACACTTCTTAATTCAAATTTATTTTCTATTTTTTAGTTGGATTTTCTATAAAGTGTGTTTTTTAGTTTTATTAAACTATTATTTTTACAAATATGCATTGGCCATTGCTTCGCATAGAACATAATTTAATACGTATAAGGCACAGAAAAAAGATAAGAGGTATAAGGTCCTGTATTCTGTGTCAATCACAGACCAAGTACCTACGCAGTAGGCTGCCATGCCATCAGTGTAAGACCCATATATTTTATAGTCAGACCAATGTTAATTGTTACATGATACTCGTGGTTGTGCATTTTTCTACTGCACTGCCTCGAAAATGTATTACCTACTTCCTACCATAGAGTAAGTAATATTGGTACCTACTGGGGATTGCGTAGATACTATAACCTATACGCGCGGCAGTACCTACGGGTAGTCGGGTATAAATATTTGTAAGATTCTTATGCTCTGTATCAGCCCGGAGTTTGGAATCGTACTTGGTTAGGGCGACCTCAATTAAATAGCGAAATGTGCAATTGATTATTTCTGCTGAGTTAGGCGTATATAGATGGGGGGCTGGGTGGTCCGTTGGTTTCTATGAAAATGATTCCAAACAACGCGACATGCAGCCTGCTGCCGACTGCATCACCAGTGGTGACGTTATGTGCAGTTGCAGTCCATCTCGGAATAGTAACGACCACGACTGCAGACAACAATGCGGCCGTGGCTCGTCTCGGACTTGTTGATTTGTAAAACACAAAGAAAATAAACAGCATAGTTAAAGACCGGTCACCGGACATCAGGCCCAAATTTTTCGTCAAAAAGTTGTTACTCGTGGGTTTCAGTAGTATTATAATTCTCTTTGCTCGTGGGTAATAAGTCGCTGTCTTATCTGACACACGCATGTTCCCAATGTATATAATACTCTTTGCACGCATTTTTTTTTTATTTATTTTATTGGATCGCCAGTGGATCTTAAACCTAAGTATAAACAAACATACACTTAAATCATGCTATCCAGTTACAGGCAACCACATCTATCGGTAGGTATTACATCAGACTTAATTCAGATACAAAGACCAAAAAGGAAATAAAAAAAAAAAATACATCAACAATTATACAACAGCAGCTAAAACAAACCAAAACAATAATACGAGAGAAGCCAACAATCATGAGTTCTTAACACTGTACAAAATAAATGGTAAACTAAGTACCATGTGTTTAATACTGTAATTTAAGTTAATCTAGAGTCATAAAGCTGACAAATTTTATTTTTAAAACACAATAGACTATCACTAAATAAATCTACGTTTGCAGATCTGGACAAATAATAAATCGAGCAGCTTAAGTCTGTCAATGAGAGATAAGAGCTTGAAATATTTAAGACGAGAGCTGTATGACTTCAAGGAATGGTGTAAATTCAAACTATATGCGAGATGACCAAGGAATCTTTTTTGTATTCGTTCGATTCTATTTCTATGCACCTCATAAAAGGGAGACCAAACTTGCGAGCAATACTCCAATATACTACGAACTAACGAGCTATATAAAAGAATTCTTGTTTTAGGACGTTTAAGTGTTATGGTGTTTCTACAAATGAAACCAAACATTTTGGATGCACTATTTAGCATTTTGTCCAAATGCGCATTGAATGTCAATTTGGAATCCATAATCACCCTCAAGTCGCGTATACATTCAACACGTTTTATACAACTACCATTCGCAGTGTACGCAGTTTGTAAGTTATTTTTTTTTCTACTAAACGTTATGAAATTGCATTTCTCTGCGTTTAGAAACATATTATTATGCTCGCACCAGCTCGCACCACTTAACTAGTCTATGGATGTGACACGCATGTGACAAGACGTCTCGGTATGCGCAAATGTACAGAAAACACGATTTTGGAAGGAAATATGCCAATTTGCGCCTTACGAACAGGCTCAAATTTTTTATTAATGTCCCCTCTATATCTTCTTAGAACTCTTTGGTAAAACATGAGTATTATACATACAAAATAATATGACAGTTGTAAAATATAGTCATGTGTCCAGTTATGTTTGGCCTCTCTGGCGTACAAATTATGGTGATTTAATTTATAGGTAAGTACCAGTAAGGACTTACTTACTTAAGTACATTTGACTCAGCAATATTGTCATCAATCGAAAAGTTTACATGGAGTTGAATGTCATCGATGATCGAATATCATTAAATGTCAAAAATCCATTTATACATACAAGGTAGTGTTGCGAACCATGGATAGTTTGACTATCGATGGTTGACCTCGAAAACTATTCAGGATATCGATTGTACTATCGATTGTATCGCCTAAGTCAATACTGTCGATACTATCGATAGCTCTCCACATGCAATACTATTGATAACAGCGATAATATCGATATTATTGATATTAATGCATTTAATAGTATCGATAGTATTGCAAATGCCATTAGTTTTTACCAAAACCTATCGATACTATCGATAGCAATAGTATCGAAAAATTACTGGCTATCGATAGACAAAAACCATCGATACTATCGATAGGTTTTGGTTAAAACTATTTTTTTTCGCAATACTATCGATACTATTGAATGCACTACTATCAATAGTATCGATATTATCGCTGTTATCAATAGTATTGCACGTGGAGAGCTATCGATAGTATCGAGAGTATTGACATGTGACAATAATATCGATAGACTATCGATGCTATTGCTTTCACCTTGACTATCGATAGATAATCGATTATCTATCGATAGCAGACTATCGATAGGCAACACTAATACAAGGCACAAGCTATAAAGCGGGGTTTACATTAGCAAGAAAACTTGCAGAAGTTATGTTGCGCAAGCTATTTTTACCGTGTAAACAGTCACGGCAAGCTGACTTCTGCAACATTTTGAAGCTTGCAGGACTTCTGGCAAGTCGCATGTGTAAACACCATTTGTGCAACTTGCGCGAGAACTTGCAGTTTATTCTGCGTGCAGATAAAAGTTTCAACTTGCTGAGCTAACGTTTTTTTTATTTGTTCCATTCTGAAGCAGCTAAGGTCTCAAAGACTATACTGCCAAGTTATAAGTTTGTAGTTTGACCGATATGTCTATTTTTGCCGCCAAACTGTAGTATACATGCACTATTGTGTTCCTGTTTTAAGGACATTGTAGTCAACGTAATTAATGGGAGTTATAAGACTTAAAATATTATGACTCAGGATGACGAGTGCAATAAAATGCCACGCAGTACTTTTTAATTCAAAACTCTGTTTCGTGTTTGTATTTTTAAGGCGATTATTTTGTTTACAATCATCGTCCAAACAGCATTATATTAGATTCATAAAAATTAGGCAAAAGGATTGCGTGCCTTGTCTTTCAGTTTTATGAAAAAAGAACATGGCAAGCAATAAATATTCCTCGAGTAATATAAACAGCTTTGCAAGAACTTGCGCAAGTTAACTTGGTGGATGACTTGAAAAAGCGTGTTGCTAAAGAAATATTGCCGCTAGTGTAAACGCTTCTGAAAGTTATTGCGCAACATATTGCTGAGAGAACTTGCTAGTCTAAACTCAGCATAATAATTTGCAATATTTACTGACATAAATTGAGATGTTTAGTGTTTTTGGATTAAGATTTTGATATAAACAGATAGATCTATATTTTATTTGCGTTACTATTTAGTTATTATGTGAAGAACAGGTTTTAATTACAACAACCATTTCATTTAGGAATAAAAAGTGAAACAATTAAGTAAAAGCGTTGGCGATTACCATTTCACTATCTCTTTGACTATTGTAAACAATAAACCATGTCTGACGAATATTCTGCGGTTAAACGTGGGAAATTAATTTTGAAAGGAGACAAGCCCAAGTAAGTAACTTTCTTTGCAACAGAAATAACGTCAACACTGCTTCTGAACTTCAACATTTAAGACATTTACTTTTCAGATCCAAGAAACGCAAACACAAAAAAGAAAAGCGCACTGAAGATTCAAAAGTGGATGAAGATTTAATACGGCACAGTGGCTGGTGGAAAGTGGAAAAGATTGAGGACATCACTGGCTCTATATCTATTGAATTCGGCAACAACTGTTACATCTCGGCATTAGACAATGGTCTGTTTACTATCGGAGCGCCCCACGGTGACGGCGAAGGCCCTGCTCCTGAAGAAATATTCACAGCATTCCCTGCTGGGGATAACAAGTTTGCATTGAAGTCTGGATATGGGAAATATTTGGGAGTGTCTAAAGACGGAGTGGTCACCGGCAGGTCTGATGCAGTTGGGCCTATGGAGCAGTGGGAGCCCGTGTGGCAGGATGGTGGGTTAATATAATTTGTAGCTGAACCATTATAAACTAGCTGTGCTCTAGACCTTGTCTGCATAGATATATCTCAGCTTGACCCTATGTGGCGAGATGGCATGGTACTATGAGATTAATAATAAGATAATTGAATATCTTGATTCTGTGTGTTGATTTTGATGAAAGAAAATATTATATTATGGTACAATTTTTTTATTTTCTTTCATCTTTCCTTCTTATGCAATTTTTTTTTCAGTTATTAGGTTTTGAATCCAGTGAGTGGCAAAAACTGTTCAAATTCCTGTATTATTATTGATTTAGTAAAAAAAATAATAAGTAAAGCATAGACCCCCTCATTTGGTGCTTATGTAATACTTGAACAGCCCCAAACCAACAGACAAACATATTAAAGAAATATATTTTCTTAAATCCATTGTTTTTAAGATGTTTTCAAAACAATCTCATATAAAAATGAAACTTTTTAAATGAAGGAAATACTAACACCTATACTTTTTCTTCATACTACTCATTTAAAAATTACAGGTAAAACGGCAATCCTCAGTTCATTAAGCAAATTCATGTCGGTGAACCCTGAAGACGACAGTGTGGTGGTCAGCATATCAACTGCTGGTGATAATGAATACTGCACAATACGGAGCAATAAGACAAAGGAGGTGAACAAATCCATACTGCCTGCTGAGGAGCAAGGGAACATGAATGAAGTGGAAATTAATTATGTGTATGTATTTTAGCTGTAGAAGTATAGAGTCTATGCTATAGACTACACTGTGGCTGGTTTGCAAAAAGACTTACTAAATATGTTAAGCGCTAAATACATTTAAAACAATGTGCTGTCACTTTTATCCATTAAGAGTTGACAACAGCATTAAAATAAAATAATATATTTAGTGTTAATCATGTTTAGTGGGTTGTTGTTCTAGCCGTCCTGAGTGATTTTGCGAAACATCCTTAAAAGGACTACCTACAATATTCCAGCTTAGTCCCAAAGACTAAGAAGACTATTTTTGAGGCCTACCTCAAATGCTTTTAAATTAATAATAGGTTGGGGAAAAAGTCTTTTCGCGTATAGTATTGTTACGTGCTGGGGTTCGGTATAAACAATTAAACGCCGGTATTGCGATAAAAGTACCAATCAAGTTTTTATTAGCAAATAATTACAATTAAACTAACCAAAACACTGCACTGGATACTACGATATTCGAATACACTAATTATAGTCACTCACTATACGTTTACACAAATCACAATTCGCTTCGAAGTCGCTCGGAGTTATCGCTCGTAGTCCGCTTGTCGCTCCGCTCGCTAAGCAAAACTGAATGCCCGGCGGCTTTTTTTTTTTTTTTTTTTTTTTTTAACGCGGACCTAACGGCCAGTAGCCTGACGAGAGTCGGCTTTTCTGGCCACACCGGACTTTAGGGTGAGCGCTTTTGGCACTCGCAACCCTTTAATTTAGGTGACCATGCTGAGGGCAACCCACTAACGGGTTACGGACCTCGGCTCAGGACGGTCACTGGGAGAGGATGAGACATCAGCGATTAATGGGGAAGATTGGTTTTTAGCCTAATCCTATCCGTTGCTTACGTCGGCACGCGGGCCGGAACTGTTAGGGGGGTCGGGGGGGCGACGGGGAACGCGGCGAGGTCCTCGACGGCGAGGACGGAACTGCGGTCTTGTGGAGTGTATGAGTTTCAAGAACTCGTTCTTACGGCGGATGGCCAGAGTGATATCGTCCTCTGGATCGGTTAAAACTGAACGCGGCCGTCTCCATTTGGCGCGGTCGAATGGAGTGTAAACGGACGCTTTGCGGATCAACGAACTAGGGTGATTTACCGCCCGATCGAAATAGCGTCTGCTGGTCGTTTGCATAAAATGCCTGATGGTCGGCATGTTGGTGTCCACGTGGAGGTTGCGATTGCGAACGTACCACGGGGCACCAAGAGCATGTCGGAGAAATTTATTTTGCAATACCTGCATACGCTTAAGACGAGCAGGCGGTATATGGGCGAACACGGGCGACGCGTACGTCATTATCGGCCTAATGCACGTGGTAAAGATCCTGATCTTGTTGCGGATGGACATCTTACTATTTTTGTTTATGAGCCAATGCAGTTGACTCATCGCGAATGCGGCTCGCGCGCGTACCGCATTTACGTGTGGGATGAAGGTCAAACTCTGATCAAGGGTCACTCCTAAATACTTGGCTTTGGCCGTCCAGGGGATAACCTGGTTGGACATGCGGACTGAATGATGAGGCACATGGACTTTCCTTTTCAAAGTGAACAGGATAGCCTGGCTCTTTGTGGGGTTGACGGTGATTCGCCATTTGCGAAACCACTCACCGAGCTTGTCGGCGGCGGCCTGCAAATCGCGCACCACATCGTCGGGATCTCTACGTGAGGCGTAGATTGCGGTGTCATCCGCGAAGAGCGCCAGATGGGCGTTCTTAGGTTGAGGGATATCGCTGGTGTACAGCGAGAAAAGGAAAGGGGAGAGAGCGGAGCCTTGCGGGACTCCGGCTGTGATGGAGTGTCGGGAAGAGAGAGTTCCCTCCACGCGATATTTGAAGCCGCGATTCGACAAAAAGTCTCGTATGATGTGCACGAGCTGAGTGGGCACGTTGAGCGTGTACAGCTTGAAAAGCAAGCCGTTGTGCCACACCCTGTCGAATGCTTTTTCAATATCGAAGAAAAGAGCACCGGTAGGCATGCCGCGTTGGAATTTGTCGTAAACGTGCTCCGTGATGCGGAGCACCTGGTTTACGCAACTGTGCCTAGAGCGAAAACCAAACTGTTCCGGAGGGATCAGATGGTTATTGTGGGCGACTATTTTGAGGCGGTCGAGGACGATCCGCTCGTAAAGTTTGCCTAGCGTACTAAGCAGGCTGATTGGCCTATAAGAGGACGGTTCTGATGCGGGTTTTCCTGGCTTGTGGATACCTATCACAACTGCCTCCTTCCAGACCTCTGGGAAGAGGCAGTTTTGAAAAGCTGCATTGAAAATCGCGGTGAGCGTTTGGACAAGATGCTCCGGAAGCATCTTAATCATACGGGTAGGGATCCCGTCGCCCCCGGGGGCTTTTCGTCTTTTGAGCGCCTTGATCAGAGCGATGACTTCTTCGATCGTCACCGGAGCAAGGGGATCGGGCGGCGGCGGGTCGACGTCCGGGTCGACGTTGACGTTTATGTTTATGTTTATCGGTCGCGAAATAGAGATAGGCGGTGGCCGGACCGCGTTCCTACTTTCGACGAATGAATTAACCGCAATAAGATCGTCTTGGTCTACAGGTATTGATGTGAGGGAACATTGAGACTCCAGGCTGTCGGCCAACAGTTCCGCCTTCTCGTCGTCGTCAAACGCCGGGCGTTGATTCGGACGATTGAGCGGAGGCATGGAGGCCACATCGTTTCTCCTGAAGGAACGACACAGCTGCCAGAAGGCCTGGTGTGTCGGGTCGAGTTCGGCTAAGCGAGTTTCCCATCTCGAATTGACGACCTCTTTTATGCGACGTTTAACCTCACGTTGGAGGAAGCGCGCAAGACGTCGTCGTTCCGGGGTGGGATTCGTCGCGCAAGCTCTGAGCGTAGCGTTACGCCTCCTCACCACCCACCGCACGTCGTCGGGAATTTGCCATTGACTGTGAACAGTCTCCGGCACCTTCTCGGAGCTTTCGCTCAGGACGTTTTGAAGGTGGTTGGTGAAGGAGCGTATCGCGCCAGTCGTTTCCTCAGGAGTCACGATGTTGGTCGGAATCGCGGAAAGATCTGTGGATGAGGTGTCCGCGAGCTTGGTGCCTAGGAGGCGCCAATTCGTTTTCACCTTCATCGGGGCGTTAGGACCTGTGTCTGTTGGACAGTTTTGGGGGACTAGATCTAGGATCACAGGTCTGTGGTCAGAGTCTAACTCTTGTAGCACTTGCATGGAACGCACGCGAAGGCTTACGTTCCTTACGAGCGCTATGTCGAGTATGTCGGGTCGGTGGTTGACAGTAGCACTGTAGTGGGTTGGTTCAGAAGGAACCAGGATACTCATTTCTACTATGTCAAGACAACTCTCCAGAGCGGCACCTCTCCCGTTGGTCGAGTTGCAGCCCCAGAGAGTGTTCTTGGCATTGAGGTCTCCCGCCAGGATGACGGAATCCCCCATTCCAAATAATGTGGTTAGCTCATTAGAGTGAAGCTCCTTTGAGGGCGAGAGATAGGCCGATATGATGGTTATCGGCGGATGTCCTGTCATAGCTAGCCTGCAAACTGATGCCTCAATGTTCCTCAAGGTTACAGGTGGGTCTAAGGGTATGCAATGCAGGGACCTTCTGAAATAAATGAGAGTGCCTCCTAAAGGGCCACTGGTGCGATCGTTACGTACCAGATTGAAGTTGGGGATGTTGGGATTGCGGTGAGCTGGTTTCAGAAACGTTTCCTGGATGAGGAAAACGTCTAGTTTATTTTCGCGGACAAAATCAGAAAGTTCGGCTCGTTGGCCGCTAATACCGTTAATGTTGAAAAACCCCACTCTGAGGGAGCGAGGTTTAGTCCGCTTAGAGGGATTTGCTATTGCTTGCGCCATTTATGATGACGGAAAAAGTGCACCTACGGTGATCTGGTACATCCTCGTCTGGATGTGGACAATTTCCGAGACGAGGTTACTATCGGGACGCCCTAGGGCGGAAACTTGGGCCACGCGGTCGGCCATTTGGGCTTGGAGATCCATCAACTCCGGCGAGTTCAGAAGGAACTCGACTTTTGCGCCGTGCGCAGAAGATGATGTAGGGCGTGAGGTCGCCGCCACCTGGGGTGAGGATTTCGGCTTGGCTGCCTTGGAAGAGGGAGCCGTGGTAGCCGAAGGGATGGGGGCAGGAGTGGGTTGGGTTGTGGTAGTAGTGGGTGAGGCCGGGGTAACGGGAGTGACTCCGCCGCGGGCCTGGAGGCGTGGGTCGGCGCGAGCCGTGGTTGGGAACCACGGGTTACGCACTGGCGCAGGTGCCAGTTTGAAAGTGGCCTGAGGGGCCGGAGCCTTTGGAGCTTTAGGAGCTCGGAAGGTCTTCTTTGGGGCCCGAGGGCATCCGCGGTAATTCGCGGGATGGCCGGATTGGCGACAATTGGTGCACGAAGGCGGCTCCGTGCACTGGGACCTATCCTTAGGGCGCGGGCACGCAGATGTGCCGTGCTCGCCGAGGCACTTGACGCACCTGGCGGGAAGGCGGCAACCGCGAGAGCTATGGCCGTATTTCTGGCAGTTGTGACACTGCCCTATCTGACCCTTCTTGTGGGGGGTTTCGACGGTGAAGCCGCCTAACCCCGAGATATCGCGGATCTCGTATAGACGTTTTACGTCCGCGGGGGTTTCGAGGATGGCAAGTACCATCTCGTATTCTAAGCCTGGTTGGGAGGCGCGGGACTGACGGTGCATGCGGTGCACCTCTAAGGCTGAAATGCCTTTGGCCTGGAGGCCCTCTTTGACCTCTTGGGTCGACATTACGGTGGGGATACCTCGGATAACGTAGCGGAAGCGACGCTCATCCGGGAGGGTGAAGGAGTAGTAATGATAGTTCCTCGAATCGAGGAACTTGGTGAGAGCCCTATGGTCCGTGATAGAACCGGGCTGAAGAGAGAGGAGTTGTTGGCTTCCGTTCCACGAGTTCGTGGGAATCGCAATTCGCTGGCGGTCCAGCTCATTGAAAATGGCCTGAATGGTCATACCGGGGGGCAGCTGCATATTGACCCGCGGTGGTTTCTTAGGCCCCTTGGGTTGCGGCTGGGATTGGGATTGGGATGGTGGCGACGAACCCGCGGGATTCGCGGGACTCGAAACACTCGAGTCGGTGGGCGCTGAAGGCGCGGGGACTGGGAGGACATCGTCCAAAACTTGGGGTACGGCCCTTTTCTTCTTCCTCCCGCGCTTCACAGTCGTGAAGCCTACGTCATCGGGTTCCGATGCCGAGGCTTCCGCCTGCGAATCGCTGGAGGAAGGAGAAACTGGACGTTTGAGAGACCCTGTCGTGGTCGTCTCCATTTCGACGATGGACTCGCCGGAGCCTTCCGAGGTCTCGGTCGCTTCAGAGGCAATCATGACCTCAGACGACTCCGAGGAGTCCGACGTCTTCACTAACCCTTTTGCAAAGGCGATGATTTCCTTTCGGATCTCATTGTCCGATCGGATCATGTCCTTTAGTATGTCTAGCATCTCCGGCTTCGAGAAGCCGACGATGCTGTAGTTGGGGTCATTAATGTCGGCGTCTGTAGCCAAGCCTATTTTTGGGGGGGTCGCGTGTGTGTTCATGACACGACCGGGTGCGTTCCGCCTGGGAAAGAACACACAAGAAACCAGGCGAAGTAACGTGCGCACTTACGTTCGATCGCGGATCGCGGAACGCGGTGGTAGAACGCGATTGACTACGTCCCCGGGTGGGTGTGCCCGGGGGTGAGTTGAGTGCGTGGCCCTCCTCGCTGGGTATAGGCGAGGGGGGATGTACTTATAATTAGGTGTGCCCTAAGCTTGTAGTCCCTTCGCCGATCTTATTGTGCGAAGGGTCCCTAACTGTCCGTGTACCGTAAACGGTATTGGTCCGAAGACCGCACGCTCAACCGATACACGGGATGGAGTTTGGGATGGGTAGGGTTATGGGAAGGCGATATGCGGCGGAAACTGTGGTGTGTCTCCACAGCTTCCTATCCCGCACCCGTCCGGCTTTGCTTTAGCCCTGAAGGGGCGCAGCGCGTGGCCGGGTCACCGCTAGCTCGGCTTGTTAGCACCGTTAGGTTTACCACCGAGCTAGCCCTGAAGGGGCAAAATAAAACTTTGACGATGAGTTTGGGCGAAACCCTGTCCTAATAAGGACGCGGTTAAGCCCGAGTAGGCTTTCAGGTCACAACAGGACAATAGCCCTATTGTTCCCTGTCGGCCTTGGCGTGCAGCGAGATCGCTGCGAACCGTCCGAGCAGGTACTCGGAGGGAGCGTGTCGGAGCTTGCGCTACGACAACAACACGTCCGTCCGAGACGACTGCTCAGAGCGGAATGGTGCGGCGGCCGCGCGCCGACTTTTATACTCGGTCAATGGCCTTGGTCACAAGGCCGCGGTCGCCGGCCGCGAGTACTATCGTAGTCTGTGGAACATTCTCGAAAGATCCGGAATAGTCGGGAACTCTCTCGCAAATATAGGTCAATAATCGCGTTTCCACGACATTCTGGAGACATCGAGATCTTTCGAGAATGTTCCATCGCCGAACTTTCCACATTCGGATAGTACCACTTTTAGCCAATAGATGGCGCTACTATCCGCGAGTATTAGCGCGCGTAACAGTATGTATAAACTTGTAATAAAATCTCTTTGGCTGTACTACTTGTATCTGGATAGTTTTGATGAAATTAAAATGGTTACATTTCAAAATAAGAAAGTATAGTATTCAGCTATTTTTCATTTGTTTTTGTGGTCAAAATGAGTGAATATAATGAAGAAATTCAATACATTTTAAAATTTCATTATAAAAAGGAAAAGATGCACAGCAAACCGCAAAAACATTTGTGATATTTATGGACCTAATGCAGTGTCATCAAGAGTAGCACAAAGAAGGTTCAAGCGTTTTCAATCCTGAAATTTGATGTCAAAGATGCACCTCGCTCTGGTCGCCCTGTTACGGATAAAATGGACGCCTTTTTTGAAAAAGTGGGGCAAGATCGACATATCAGTAGTTACAACATAGCTGAAGAACTGAGAATTGACCACAAAACAGTTTTGACCAATTTGAAAAAAGCTGGGTACACAAAAAAGCTCGATATTTGTACACACAAGCTCACTGAAAGTGACCAATGAACCGTGTACTCATTTGCGATTCTTTATTGAGACGTAATGAAACCGAATCTTTTTTGAAGACATTAATGACTGGCAATGAAAAGTTGATCTCGTACGACAAAAAAGTACGAAAAAGGTCGTGGTCAAAGGTCGGTCAGACTTCACAGACTGTGGCAAAACCTGGGTTAACTCGCAATAAGGTGATGCTGTGTGTATTGGTGGGATTGGGCATTGTTCATTATGAGCTTTTATCGTCGGGCAGAACCATCGATTCGGATCTCTACTGCCAGCAACTAATGAGATTAAAGTAAGAAGTTGAAAGAAATCGGACGGAATTGATCAATAGAAAGGGTGTGGTCTTTCATCACGATAATGTTAGACCACACATTTTAGCCAGTCAGCAAAAATTAAGAGAGTTTGGGTGGGAGGTGTTAATGCATTCACAATATAGCCCTGAAATTGCACCTTCAGATTTCCACCTGTTTCGGTCTCTTCAGAATTCTTTAGGCAGTGTCAGGGTAACATCAAGAGAGAACTGCCAAAACTACTTGTTGCGTTTTTTTGATCAGAAGTCTAAAAATTTCTACAGCAACGGGATTATGGCACTACCTACAAGATGGCACAAAATCATCGAACAAATTGACACCTATATACTGTAATTAAATGTAAATAAGGGAGATGTCTGCTGTTTGTGTGGGAGCTGGGCCTCAAAATCTAACCAGGCTCAAACTTTAAGGATATTAAAGGGACAAAATATGGATCTTGGAGCCATAAAAAAAATATTTTTAGACCCCTTCATTTATAAGAAACCTTTTTTTAAACGTTCATATTGTCATTTTTAAGCAAAATTAAAATTACATAAATCTCAAAATCGGAGGTCTTTAAAATTAAACAATTTATTGTAAAAGGCTAGTTTTTAGAAGTTCTATCCAAATATATATAAACTGTCTTGGTTAGAATTTTAGGCCCGTTTTTGGACATATACTTTGAAAAAAAAGTCTTGAGTTTTCATGTCAAATGCCAAGAAACTTTTTCCTCAACCTAATATTTTAGATCTCTTTTGGTATCCTACTGGTGCTGTTGAAAAAATTGTTCTAGTGAGTAGTGTTTTCCGATCACATGTTCTTGTAGTAAAGCAGTGTAATGGGCTTAGAATGTGGCAAAAAGACGCAAATCGTAAGAAGATGTCGTCTTTGATTAATTATATAGAGTGACGCGCTTCAATGAAACTAAAACAAACAGGCCAACTTTTCTTAAGCTAGTATGCGTGACAGCTGTCATACGCTATCGCTGCATCATTCTGCGTATCCTTGAGTGCGCGCATAATGATACCAGTTATTACATGGTTTCAATTAAAACGGAGAGATAATTATATTCATGAAAAACAACTAAAAATAATTCACTCGAACACATTTAACGGGCAACAGTTGGCCTCTATTTTTTTCGACGCGTTGAAACGTTCGGTGTCTCTATAGATATATAATTAATCAAAGGATCTCGTTTAATTATTATGCTTGTGATTGATCGAAAGACCAATACGTCAGTCGCATGTTAATCTCTCAACCAATCCCAATAAAACGAAAGTGATTTTTTGCCACATTCTAAGCCCGCTGCATAATTCTAAACACACTGGTCCTTATTCCTTGATGATCAACCCATTTTAACTGTACGGTAATTGCCATTATGTGCACTTTGCCTTACCGGGATACGAAAGCCATCTATCAAGCTGGTTAAGCTTGCAAACATTAGGTACTATATTAAAATACAATAGCTGCTATCAATTCTTATTACCATAGTTATTCATGTCAGAGTTTAGACCAATAGTTAGATACACTTTGTACCGTATCGTAAATCGTAATATTACTTAAAATTTTCCAGTAAGAAGTTCCAGAAGTTCCAAGATAAGAAACTCCGGGTAAATGACGGCAGTGTGACAGAATTGAAGCGTGCGAAGGTGGAGGGCAACCTGCACGAGACATTACTGGACAGGAGAAGCAAGATGAAAGCTGACCGATATTGTAAATAGCGTTTAGATCATGTACTGTAAAAATTATCAAAATTAAATATTAGTTGTAAGGGAAAGAATGGTGTTACTGCATAAGGCTCCTATTAGAGAAGATTCTTGAATTTCAGAATCAAGTATCTATTTTCTTGACCTAATTTATGGGTAGCTAAGTGTTGCTTGCGGCTTCGTCTGCGTGAAAAGGCTGTACCGCTTCTAGCAATACATAGCGCCGTCTACATAGAAAATCAGATAAATAATCCAAATATTTCCTACCAGAGTAAAAGTACTGAAATAAGTAGTCGCCTATATGTTAATCCAGAACACGATCCTATACATGTGCTAAATTTCATCCATATCAGTTCAGCAGTTTACTTCTAAATATTTACACAAACATTAGCATTTATATTAGCAACATAAGATTTTATGTGATACTATCGTGCCTACTGGTATTATTCTGATTAGTTCTCAGAGTTGCTAGGATTCTGGCTAAAATCTAATAATAACTTTATGGCAAAGAATAGGACAATGTGCAGATTTCAGTTCACAATGATCAATGAAGTTGTTGACCGGAAACCACTGGTTTGAGTTCATACAAGAAGATAATGTAGTTAATGGTCTCACTTCTTGGAAACTGTATACAGGGAGAACTGGAAAAAAGATGCAGGAATTGGTACCAGCCAGCATAACGGACAGGAAGGATGGGGTATACTAATCCAACAATGGTATTGCACCAATGTATTGGTGTCTTAACCTTTGATTAATTATATACCTAGATAGACACAACGTTTGAAAGGCGTCGACAAAAATAGAGTAGAACTGTTCCCCACTAAATGAGTTCGAGTGAATGAATTTTTGTTGCTTTTCATGGATATAATTTTCTCCCTGTTTTAATAGAAACCATATAATAATTAATAACTGGTATCATTATGCGCGCACACAAGGATACGCAGAATGATGCTGCGATAGCGTGTGACACAGCTGTCACGCATACTAGCTTAAGAAAAAATGCCTGTTTGTTTTAGTTTCATTGCAGCGCGTCACTATCTAGGTACATAACCAATCAGTCTTAAACTTTACTAACTACTAGGTTTTTTAGTATAGATACTAATATTATAAAGCTGAAGAGTTTGTTTGTTTGAACGCAATGATCTCAGGAACTACTGAACCAATTTTGAAAATTCTTTCACTAATAGGAAGCTACATTACTCCTGAGTGCTATAGGCTACTTTTAATCCCGGAAAAACTTTTCCATGCGGGCGGAGCCGCGAGCAAAAGTTAGTAGATTATATTAGTGAAAGAATTTTTAAAATTGGTCCAGTACTTTTTAGTTTATCCATTACAAACAAAATATCAAATATTTCCTCTTTATGCCTGCTGCCTGCCTCGGTGGCGTAGTTGTATTACGGTACGACTGCAAGGCTGAGGTCTCGGGTTCGATCCCCGGGTCGGGCAAAGTGATATTGGATTTTTCTATTCAGTATCAGCCCGGAGTCTAGAATTTGTGCCCGGTATGGCGATAGGCTCGCCCCCTATCACATCATGGGACGGAATACGCTTGGCGAAAAGTGGGTGCACTAGTTGCGCCTCTGCCTACCCCTTCGGGGATAAAAGGCGTGAGCATGCGTGCGTCCTCTTCATAATATCAATATAGATTGGGAGTTAGTACCAACATGGAATTAATTAATCTGTATAACAAACACAAGTATGATTTTAAAAAGTTTTTATTCATATTCCTCCTGTAATAACATTCGGTATAGCGGTCTAAACGTTTCGTGATTAATTTAGTATACACAGTCATTTACAGAGAAACAAGATGACCTGTGCGTACACAGTTTTAACAATTCTAAACTTATACATAGTATCATTTGATAGATATACCTACTTTACTTTCTATATTATAGGTACTCATATTGCTGTAATATACACAATTTTATCAACATTTTCATAATAGTTATTAAAAAAATTACATGTAACTAAAAAATTTAATACTCTATTAAATTTGACTACAACACAGTAATACTATGATAATTCAAAATATTTTTTACATTGAAGTGTTAAATGATTATTCTTTGCAGTTTATTAAGGAATTTATGTCAATGTCCAGCGTTATAAATCAAAAATAATTATTACTCGGGATGTTTTTGTTTAGTATTGTGCCAATATAGGTTTTAAACTTAATTGATTACTTTTTAAATGTATGACAACTCTCACAAATGTATTGCCATCTATTACACAGAAATGTACACTTCTCAGCTCTATTTGAAAAGGTCTACAATTGGTTCCTACTTGTAGCGAATATGTTTAAATCTGTTCTGCGTAGGGTTGCCAGGTGTTCGCATAAATGTCCTGACATTCGTGTAAAATTTCCGACTTTGCAGCCCGTGAGCTACAAGTCAGTCACAATTAATCGATTTGATAATTGAAGCTTAGGTAAATCTAACTGGACACACCATGCAATATAATCTTGAAGCGAGGGCATAATTACTAGGCTCTTGACAAATTCACGGTAGTAATCATCCTATGGGCTGTGTTAGTCTGTGTACGCACTAGTCCCCACTTACAATCAGAATTTAATATATCTAACTACATGTTTTATATAAAACAATATCTACACCCTAAGCCTATTGTCGACTAGACACAAACCTAGTCTATTTATTGGAACTTGATTCTGTATAATGGCGTTTGTAGTCCAGTCTAGTCAGCAGCAATCTGCTTGCGCTATATTTGGACGTTTCTATTTTTTCCATTTATTTTTAGTACAAGCAGGAACCAAAAAGGCCTAAATTATTTGGCAGATTTAAAAAATGCGAGGTCTTGAATACCTATTTTGGAAGAATGTTTCTGTTTATTGTATCATTACTATCGAACTAATATACTTTAAATTATTACAAAAGGCCCTGAAGACCCAACCAAGTATGACTTGAGTTTCTTCCACTTCCACCGTAGTTTTCAACAGGCCATATTTTGTAGGTTTACAAAATGAGTTGACTACCAACATGTAGCAAAAAATAATTGATAAATTACACTTCTTGAGTAACAAAAGGCAAGCATTCATCAAAATATTGACTGACTCCTTTGAAGTGATTCACCCTATTTACAAAATGCTAGCAATAATCCCTTTCCAACTTTCCCACAACCACCTCAAAAATAAACAATCTTTTCATATTTTATTACATTTATATTATTTTTTAACATGCAAATTGCCTATGATGTTGCAAGCTTAGGCCATGCCGCTGGCAGATCATATTGTTTTTCTTTGCAAACTGTAGCCTAAATCAGGTCTATGACAATCTTAATCCAACTCAACCACAATCCCTTAGCAAATTTCTAGATAATTATTTATTTATAACAAATAAAATACTTGTAATCAAGTTTCATTAAATCCCACATTAATATTCCAGCATTTTTAGTTTCTGCTTGACTAACAATGTAAACTGATAATTCTAATAAAACGTGAGTCCATGGAAAAATTCATAAGGAACAAATACACATGTCAATTGCAAAAAATAAAAACGTCCAGAGATAAAGTAAACTACAGAATAAAAAACTTTAGTTTGTGTCAAAAAATCAGTCGCAGTGAACATGTCTTTAAAAGCTTTTACAGGACATTGTTAACACAATCCCACCGGAGTTATTTGGTATAGAAAGAAAAATCCATAAAGGCTCAAACTAAAAACAAATTTCTTTAGTTGTACTATTTTATTGAAAAAAGAATGTCGGTGGGCAAAATTAATTAAAATATCTAATATAATAGAGCCAGCCCTGATGACGTCATTGGTATCCCATATTTTGGTCCTATTATAATCGTTGCTATAAATATTATTTTCCTTTCATGATGGATGATATATAACGCAACCTGTCACCATTGTGACATATAATCATTAGCTATATTTGGCAACAAACATGCTGTAAGCCATTACGTATGTACCGGCATATATCTTGGCGCTTATGTACAAACATAAAAGTAAATGTTCAAAACACTATGCTCGCATTACTCTTAGACGCAATGCTGTGGATTCTCTGAGTAGCAATTCTGTGCAGGCGCAATCCCACGGAACTCTTTCTCTACATCTTGAGAACTTTAGATAAGTATCGAGTACTATTACCGCCTACCTTCATGGCATGTTCATGTAAATATCATCAGAATTGGCTCACATTAACAGATTCGAAATGGATATCAGAGATTGCATAATATAATACAGTAGTAGCTAAAACAAAACTGATTTTTATAACATATTTGTATGATAGAGGAGCAGTAATAAATTCATAATATACATAAATATAAATGCTAAAAATATACAAGTTAACTTAAAACTAGTAATGAGACAAAAATATATAGGACACAATATAATGTGTGTGTATGACTGTAGCTCCTCCTGTGTGCAATAGATCATGTATATCAAACAAAATAAATTCGAAAACCGAAATATTTGGCATTCAAGAATAAACCCTTTCTGGCCATCCCCCTTGTTGGATGGGTTTGAGATACCTAGTGATAGTAGTATATCGACAGGATTGACCTTTCAAACACCACCACTGGCTTTTGCAAAACTGCCATACATTATATACCGGGTGTCCCATTCCAGCACACAGCAAGCAGGTCGCATTAAAGGGTTAAAGTGAAATAAAAATCGCGTCACTGTGTCGTTTATTTCATTTTATACAAGAGGCCAATTTACAAAAAGAAAAAAAAAACAATAAGTCCACTTAATAAATTATTCGGTACATGAAAACACTCCCCAAATACAGTGTTTGTGAAATGTACGCTATTTAATGGAGTATCTCTGGCAGTAGTATTTATATTACAAAAGCTTATTTAGTTTATTACGACAGTTTGGCCAAAGCAATTTATCAAGATATGAAATGTATTGTTTATGACGAAGAATTTTCTGTTACTTTAGGGTTATGAGTAATAATATGATTGCAAGTATTTTACTCGAACATGATTAATGAATTTAATCTAATTTAAAACTCATTTGACCAAATCAACTTACTGTGTTCAACTAAATTCGATCGGGTTAAATTAGTTTTTTTTTTAACTTTAATGACCTGAGTGACCTAGAACTCGACTCGAGGAAGTACCATTCGAGTGGCAATCAATTTTTTTCGAGTTAGTCGAGTACCTAATCGCATTATTGACTAACACATTACGTTAATTTATGGTCAGCAGAATTATTGAGTTATGACTAATGCAAAATGTGATAATTTTGAGCATGGTGTTCAGTTTTCCCAATTTATTAATTAACAATCATGAGTTTTAAATGATGAATGTGTGTACATTAAATAAAGGTTAACATTAAACTTACCAAAATAATATTAGACGCTTTTTAGTTTGTGTGTGGTTGTTTGGTTTGAATTTGATCAACATCAATTGATGTTATATTGTCAACATATAGCAGATCATGCGTATGTTTTTTGATAAGCTCTACTATAAGTCACACGCTGTTTAGGGTTGCCAATTCATACTTTAGGTATTTCGGTATTGTCCAGAATTATAAATTATGTCCCGCTAAAACGCAGTTTAGCAATCAGTATTTTTCGCAGGACTAGTATCTAAGGAGTGCTAAACCTGCAGACCTACCACAGAGGAACTGCTTTTACTAGAAAAGTCGCTACATTCTCAATCTGGCAACCCTAATTAGTCAATGGTGACATTATTGGTTATTAATTTTTAGCGGACTTTTTAGCTGCAATATGATATCATTAATTTAATACAACCAGCGTCGGTGACAGGTGTTCAAGGCGCGTTGCTATATTTGTTAATACAAAACGCGTGTTTGCCGACGTGTTTCAATACATCGCAACTTTAGGACGAAAACGACACAATTATAAAAATCTAAAATTGACTTATTGTCATAAAATTACTAAAAACAAAATTTTCAATACAACAATAGTTAACACAATACAACACCGCCATATTCAAGCGGGAAAAGGACAAAACTATTATATCGGACCCTTTTTTAATATATTTCCATAAAAAAGGGACCAGTTTTAATTCATTTTATGACGTTTCGTTTCGTTTCGTTTTCGTCCTAAAGGTGCGACATAGTCGCAATGAACGCGTATTAACAACGCGTGCCACCCGCGCGAGGCCGTGTGTTGTCAGTAATGTTTGAGATGGAAGGTGTGTGGTGGTGGAGCCCCGTGTCGCGCGGCTAGCGGGCTCAGCTGGCGGGCGGCATGGCCACGTCGGCCGCCCGCTCCGCCCGCAGCCACTCCACGAACTCGTCCAGCATCACCGGCCCTGGACACATCACAGTACATTCCATCAGTTTAACTTTGCTTTTTTTTTTATTGCATTGAATGACGAGACGAGCATGCCGTTCGCCTGATGGTAAGCGATACGACCACCCATAAACAGTAGCAACATCATCTAGCACCTTGACTTACAAAGTACTGAGTGGCATTCCACTGCACTCGTCATCCTGAGACATAAGATGTTAAGTCTCATTATGTCCGGTAGTTATACTGGCTACAATGTCCTTCAAACCGAAACATAACAGTGCATGCACACTGTTGCTTGGCGGTAGAAATAGACATTGCGGTGGTACCCACCCTGACGGCCTCTTACATAATGAGAGACCTACCACCAGTATGGTACCACCAGGTGGCAGGATATTTGTATATGCCTGGATATGGTGATACAGGAGGTGTAAAGCCCGCCATAGAGACCCGTATAAGTGTGTTGCGTTCCGTTGCCTGTATATATCTGGTTTCAAATAGGCCAGCATAATCGTGTCAACTGACGAGAGTTAATTGTCTCTTGTCACTCGACACGCTATCTAGACCCCACTGCACTTACCATCAAGTACAGTAGGGTCACTTTGCCGTACCTATATAAAAAAAGGCATTAATGATCATATGTTTTTTTTAACCGACGAAAAAAAACGGAGGAGTTTCTCAAGTAGACGTGTGTATAATTTTTTATGTATGACCACAAAAGCCCGATTTAAATGTTTTTTTTTTATTGGATAGAGTACACCTCGAATTCGGTCCCACGTAAATTTGGAAAAAAAATCTACTCTAAGGGTGGAAAAAAAAGGGTGATTTATTGTTTACTCACAGATTTTAATGCTGACTTGTGTAAGCATGTAGTTTATAGCTACAATAAAAATAAAATAAAAAAACTTTTTAACAAAAAATTAAACGCCGAAAAAACTGAAAAGCAAAAAAATATGTTTTTTTTATTTAACCTTAATAACTAAGTTCGCCAAACAAACAAATTAATTAATAATTACGTAAAGCGTGATGCGCGGCGCGACACGCCCCTTCGCCGGAAAATGCAGAGCGTTCACGAAGTTTATGTCAGCGAAACAGCAACCCGAACGGGCACACCCATGTTTGGCGTTGTATGTTTGGCGCCGACCCAAAATTACGTAGGTATACTTAATTAGTAGAACTTAGTTATTAAGGTTAAATATATTTTTTTTATTATTTTATGCTATTCAGTTTTTTCGGCGGTGAATTTTTGTTTTTTAATAGATTTTTTATTTATATTAATATTGTTAGGCAAAGGCATTCCTCAACTTATAATTATAATTAAGGGGAGATTTGAACATAGTTTCATCATATACAGGTTGTTGCAAAAAGTGGGGATATAATTTGAATCCTATAAGATAATCTGAGAGAATTGTTTGTAGCAGAGATGTCACGGATGTAGAATTATAGACAGCCGAGGATGCATTTATGAATATTCTTGGGTTCATAGTTCAAATCTGCAGATGTGGATGTTATACATATGTATTTAATAGATACTTAATTCTAGCGTGAATAAGTGAAATAAAGGGTGCACAAAGTACACAAACGACGCGCAATAGCGTGAAGTCCAAGAAATGTGGCTCTATTGCAGATCTTTATTAGCCATAAATCAATGTAGGGTAATACACCGGGGTTTTGCGTTGACGCTTACCTAGTGAAAAAATTCTTACGTCCGTGCAATATTCACCGCGACCCATTTAATTAATCTGGTCATGGGTGAAAAAGTATGAAAAATCGAGAAAACATCAAATATTTTCACTGCCTGGAGTATATGATCACAGCAAGTAACAAAATTGGTAATTTTTGCGGAGGTCATCGAGTTACATCAACGCGGTATTATGACATAAAAGATAGCTTTTTCACTATGTAAAGCCTTCAATGGTAACAATAAAAGGATAATTTTTCAAGAGGATGGTGTCACGGCTCACATGGCACGAAGTAAGGTGTATTTTTTTTGGGAAAGTGATCAGTCGGTTGGGTGAAATTCCCTGGGCCCTTTGATTATTCCTATATTTTTGTGTCGTTAATAAAGAAGAGCATTATGGTTATTGAAGAGCAATGTTACTATTTTTCAGGGTTTAGCCTGGTGTGAAAAGATAAAATATGAAAAAAATAACCACGTCGTGTGCATCTGAAAAAGTCGCGTTGATTAATGCATATGCGAAAGTGGGCATTAAAACTAATCCAGAAATATCACTGATTTGTATACAATTGGTAAAAATATAATTATTTAATGAATTACAGCAGCTTTTAATTTTATAATTCAAAGATTTTTGCAACAACCTATATTGAGTCTTTGCAGGAGGTATATTTTAGAATAAAGAAAAAGCTGTTTAAGTAAAAACTAGTTCCTGATAAGGTTCGACATGTGTAATATAGTAAGAGTATGTGTGTATGGTTGTGTGTGTGTGTGTGTGTGTCCGTGTGTGTGTGTGTGTGTACTCACAGGCGCCGTCCGCGTCGTAGGCGGTGAGGTGCGCGTCGACGGTGCGGCTGAACTCGAGGATGTTGCACCACTGGTCGCGGTTGACGACGCGGTACCGCCGCTCGCGCGCGAGGAACTCCGCGAGGTGCGCGCGCAGCCCCCAGCGCGGCAGCAGCACCGCCAGCAGCGCGCGCGCCGTGCCCGTCTCCAGCGACCGCTGCTCCTTGTCCTGCACACCACACCACCACACCACCACACCACCACACATTACTGCTGGAAGGCCTCTCATATCTAACTCTCCATCTGGGTGGGTACCACCGCAATGTGGAAACATGCATGCACTGTTGTGTTTTGGTTTGAAGGACACTGTAGCTAGTGTAACTAATGGACATAATGAGACTTAACATCTTATGTCTCAGGATGACGAGCGCAGTGGAATGCCACACAGTACTTTGTTTATGGGTGGTCGTATCGCTTACCATCAGGCAAATGGCATGCTATTGTATTTGTTCAATTATTTATTTTAGCTACTATATTAACTCCTATATTCCCTAATAGTGACCATAAATACTCTTTATATAACAGTCACTAAAATCAACAAACTTAAACTGAAGTGTATGAAATTATAATTTGCACCATACTCACTCTAGCGAAATCATAAGAATATCTGTATATAGCCTTAAATATGTAAGGATCATTGAGTAAACTGCGTAAATATTCTAATTTGTTCTGCAATTTGTGCACACTGTCACACTGTAGTTCTGTTAAACCTGAAAAAGTAAGGTTAGGTAAATTTTTATGGAATAGGTCAACTGTGGCTTGTATTGACTATAACTGAAATTAACTAGCTCAAATAAGTATCACCCGCTCAGAGAAAAGTGCATATAAATTTAGAACTATGTGAACTGCTAGTGTGATCTGTAAAATTGTCAAGGGCTGAACAAATCTCCCAAATAACAACAATGCACCAGCAATTACTGGTGTAAATGTAGTTGTTTATGAACGGTGATAATAATCATTCGGACCATTGAGTGATCCACCATACCAGCCCCGTATTATATACTGCCCACTGCTGAGCACGGGCCTCCTCTGCAACTGAGAGGGTTTAGGCCTTAGTCCACCACGCTGGCCTAGTGCGGGTTGGCAGACTTCACATACCTTCGAAATTCCTATAGAGAACTTCTCAGATATGCAGGTTTCCTCACGATGTTTTTCTTCACCGTTAAAGCGAGCGATAATTCACAAAGAATACACACACAACTTTTTAGAAAAGTCAGAGGTGCATGCCCTTGGGTTTTGGAACATGCGGACGTTCGTCTCGGCAGTCCGTTCCACTCCTAACTAGGCTATCGCCGCTGTATTGAGTGATTAATTTCATTGAATAACTTCACTTAATAAATATTAACTAATAAGATGGTATTCACTCAAGCTTTTGACATTTCTCCAGCCACAAAGCTGGTTAAACGGTTTCTGACAACTAATACTTGGCATATCGCTTTCCTGTGTTCTTATAAACTAAATGACAAGATGTAGAAGCCACATTTGATGGTGAGCATCACAACTGTGATCTGATTGACAGTTAATTATTTGGTTTATAAAAATGCATATACTTACCTTTTAACCATTCTTCCTGTGTGAAATATCCCATTTGTTTGGCGCCCATTTTGTATGCAATAACCAACATGACTACATTTTCTGGGTCTACGTTTAAGTCTGCACAAAACTTTTCCATACCCTCTGGACCTGAAAAAATTATATACAGTATTAGTCATTTTTCACTTTATAGAAAACAAACTTTATATCAAATCATCAATTATGGCTTGCATGTAGTTAGTATTGGTGTGGAAGTTATTGATATTAACAGAAAAATAATGCTTGGACTTTACGTGGTGTAACACACTTGAGGCCAATATGATTGATAATAGATGACAAGTAATTTTCTTCACAGAGAACATGATAACAATGCACGAAGAGAAAAACCACCTAACGCTTTTCACCATAATAATTTTAAGCACCACATTCTTCACCTTACGGTGTTAAGTACATTAATTCTCAGTAATAATACTTCTTCTTCTTTTTTTGTGGCTTCCACCGAAATATTGTTGAGAGAATCGCAAGGAACTATAGAATTTCAGCCCAAAGTTACCTAGCTAAATGAAGAGTAGGATTATTTCAACGAAGACTGCGGAAACATTATTTTCTGAGAGATTTGTATCTACACTACAAACAATGACAAACCTAGCAGTAATACTTGCTACTGCTGGTAAAAACTACATAGTATTTCTTGCACTTACCTAATACGTCTGGCTCTGTGACTGTTGTGTACTCTTTGAACCATGTTAAACATTTCTTCACACTGAAACTAATGTCTTCAGATTTGGAATGTCGACGTGAACTGAAAAGAAAGGTCAATATTGTTGGAGTGAAGTCTACGATTACATTAATTATTTTCATTCTGAATTACACATTGAAGAAAAAGTGTGTAACAACTACACAAAAACACTACCGTCATAAGTCTTGGGTTAAAGCTTTGTTTATTTTTGTTACTAATGATTTCTTATGTTTACGCGAATGCTAGAAATTGAAATTAAACTACTATTACATTACATTTTTATCATTCGTTATATTTGCCACTGTAGAGAATAACATTGAAAGTAAATGTGCTGGTCTTGTAAAGTACCTGCTATTTCTGGACCGTTTGTGGTGATGGTGGTCGTCTATTGAGGTGGCTCCTGGCAGAACATCGCCCCCGTTAGTGGGCGCACCGCTTCGCGTGCGTTTACTACAGCGAGGCATCGCTCCACCACCCTGACAACAAAATATAATCATATTAACAGTTTTTCGTAATGTAATAAAACAATAAGTGATCGGCTTCTGACCTGTCAGTGAGTTTACACCAATCTAATGTTACGGGATCCAATTCTGAATGTAAGGAAAAAAATCAGGAATTGTTGCCTATACAAGGAGATTTATCTAATACTAATAGCAAATAAAGTAATAGATCAAGTATAGCTCAAATGATAAACTTTTTGGCTTTCTAATTATTCTTAATAATAACATTGGTAATACCCTGATTTTCTTATAACTATTCGTTTTCCTATTATTAGGGATTCAAATTAAAACAACCCATTCCATCTAATGCGAGTAATAAGTAATTGCATCAAAAAATCTCAGAAATCATACTTTTTGATATCATAAAGACACCCATCAGTACATTTGGTGACACTGAATGCCAATGTGTCATAAATTCAACGTAGCTTGTGAGTATTATCTAGGTCAGGAGGCTGCTGAGGTGGATTTTGAGGTTGCTTATTTAGCGAAACATATAAAGTATTGAGTACCAATGGTCATGGTATTTATAATAGTATTTATTTTAAGCAGAAGTGTAAAATGTGATTGTTGATGGTTAGTGCAACACAGTCCAAGAGTAATGCTATTTAACAAAAGGAGTGGTATATCTTGATGGTCATTAGATTATATGAAATTGAATGTGATTGCTTGTTCCGTATTAAAATTCCACTGAAACATCCAATATTACTAGAAGTAGGAAACATCAAACATAAAATTATGCCTACTGTTTACTTAAGCCCAAAGTGTTGAATGACTAGATATGTTTGTCATGACTTCAAATCTTACTTAAATAAATCAAATTACAACAAAAAAAAATTGGTTATTGTACTGTTATTTCTTCTTGCAGGCTCAATAATCAATTTGTTTGCTACATTTAGGATATCTTACATCTCTGGTCACATATATTTTGTTGAAATAACATGTGTAATTTCAAATTTATTAGTATTTAATACTAGCCAATAAAGATGGCATGAATAAAACTTGCCAAGTAATCAAAATCCACCAAATTATATGCTAGTATTCAAGATTAAACATATTACACATGCACAGGTTTTATATTATTCATTTGTACGTAGCCATCTCAAGTCTGGAATCCTCAATATGATACATACATAAGGAGATTAGAAGTTGTCAAAAAAAAAAATCTTAACATATCTTGATTTCAAAGCGCATCAATCGACGCCTGGATCTTATACTCAATGTCAAATGTATCACTTTTCGCAACTAGAAATTAGACGCCACATTAATGATATTTGTTTTCTCATGAATGTTACTAATGGCCCCATTGTTTGTCCTGATTTACTTGCAAAAATATCACTTCGTACAAATCTATTAGGCTTAAGACAAAGAGGGATATAAAGAGGGATATTAGGTGTGATTTGCTAAAAGAAATTATAGAAAACATTCATGACTCGTAGTATGAAAAACTTGAACTGTCTGCCTCTGAACCTAAACATTGATTTATTCTGCACTAGCGCGACAACTGTAAAACGATGGTTAACACGGCAATTCTTTGCCGATAATGAAGTAAATACCGTTACAAAAGCATAAACACATTTGTTTAATTAGTATTTTAAAAAAACATTTTATAATTAAGTAAGACAAAGTAAGGTGCTTATTTAAGTTATTTATAGGTGGAGGCTTATTGTCAGCAATTTGTTCACAATATAATGGTTCCCTATCCATTGTATATTTAGTCTGTAAGCCTTCCTAAAACTAAATAAATAAATGCATCTTCATAGATTCAGTACATACTATAGTAAATAATATAATATTTTTTTCTCTGAATAATCATTCTCCTAGCAGGAGACTAAAATGAGAAGTGGGTACCTAAGTTATCTGATACTTGTAATACATTCTATACCAAAAAGACATTCATCCAACTTATATGAAACTTCACAGTTGCCCAAAGTCACATTAGGTTTACTTTACAGCTGTTGTTACTCTTTATTTCCTTATTAAGTGGGACTATCTATAGACCAGCAATAAAGATTAAGATTACCTGGATGTTCGCAAATTTAAATACACAATCATACAATATTACACCCTTCTGACTTTTGACGGAAAAGGAAACATTGTGAGGAAACCAAAATACCTAAGGATTCGACATAAAATTTCAAAGTTATGTGAAGTCTGCCAATCTGTACTAGGCCAGTGTGGTGTAACTAAGACCTAAACTCTATCAGTAGTATAGAAGGCACATGCCCAATAGTATATAATACAGGGCTGGTATTATTATTTTAGTATCCTGCATTCAAAATCAAATATATCTTTGTAGACTACAATGACAACATACATAAACATAAGAATAATACTGAAGGTCATGTGATAAGAAAATGTGCATGAGATTTTTGTACCATTATTAAGCACTTTTATTGAAGTGGACAAAGGTGGTTACAGTTTTTGGAAGCCTCTATAGAAAATAATTAATTATGTGTAATAATGAAGTAAACACTATAATCATATTAATATGCATTATTTTATTAAAACTAGAAAATAATAACCTTGTGATTGTTTTTACTGTAACTATGGACAGCATTTAGCCAATGCATTTTTTTTATGGCACTGAATGACGAGACAAGCATGCCGTTTGCCTGATGGTAAGCGATACAAACACTCATAAACAGTAGCAACACCATTTAGCATGTTGAGTTACAAACTACCGTGTGGCGTACAACTGCGCCCCTCATCCTGACACATAAGATGTTAAATCTCATTATGTCCAGTAGTTACACTGGCTACAATGTCCTTCAAACCAAACACAACAGTGCATGCACACTGCTGCTTGGCAGTAGAAATGGACATCATATGCATGTGTGTACATTACCTGATAGACTAAAATGTTTACCATTATTCTTAAAAACCACTATAAACCTACTATTCCCAGAAATTTGATGTTTGTCAGAACCATTAATATTATATATTAAAGAAACATTCTCTTAAAATATTTACCAATCTATTCACACATATTTAAGTAGAATTTGTTTATTTATAATTCACTTTGCATTTAAATCTGATGTTTAAAGTTCAAGAACATAAGAACCACATGATTAGGTTTAAAGAAGATATACTAGCAAAACTTTGTGCTGCAAGAATATTACAATTTGTTTTTTTTAATCCCATTATCAAAATGCAAATAAGTATTATAAAATATAAGTATAGTTGATTGTAAAATGTGATAAAGATGTAAGATAATATTATTTTACATGTCACACAACACAGATCAGCTGAACATGACATCACATAGTTGTGAAAACAATGTACTGTTGAGGTTATATACTGGTTTCTATAAAATGATACTATAAAAAAATAAAGACTTCACTTCCTACTTGCTACCTGTATATAGCTGTACCAGGCGATATTGCATAGGTAAATATTAATCTTACCAACTGTTTACCAGTACACTTCAACTTACTACACGTATAATTTGTTATTTTAATATTTAATAAGCAACTGTTCTTTATACAAGGCAAATAAACCAACAAACTTACGATTGGTGGCAGATTCGATATGAAATTTGAAAACTTAAAGGGGTTGTCGTCTCCTATTTTGCGAAATTTAATAGAAGCAGCCCCACAAAAATGTCCTCTTAACTGACAGCTAGTTAATAACCTGAAATAAAAAAATCAATGTGGGTGCAAAAGGCAAATAAGTGACATAATAACAAGTAAAAATGTCGCAGTAATCAATATTTGCAAACAATTAGTGATGTTCAATGAAAATATTGCAAGTAATATTATAAGGAAACTATAGCTCACGGAGTAGTTTTACTTTAAAACAGTTACGCAAAAATATTCTCACCTCCTCTATCTTTTATTAATAAAAATATATTGAGCGATGTTCTTTAACAGAACAATAATTCTTATTTTAAACAACTATGACGATAATTTATGATAAATTGTTAAAACCAAACAGCGGACACAGCGGCTGAGAAAAACTCAAAACGAAGTTAGCGTTTTATTTTTGCAAATTCTGTACATTGTCCACAAAGGTTTTGATCTGCATAACGTTTCCCAATTGCTATAAAATAAACTACTCATTTCCTGGGAATCTATTATATTTATTATTTACTAATATTGATATAACTTATTTACCAACCGATAAATATAATAAAATATGGAAAGTAATTGAAAATGAAGTGCATAATTTAAACGTACTTTATTTAAACTTTGAAGTTTCCGAACGAATAGATAACAAACTTGATTTATTTATATTTCCAATAACCAATTTCCAGTTTCAAAAGTTGTTTCAGAGGTAGAATATTAGAAGGTAGAATATTGTGATTTATAATAAACAAACGCGAGATTTAAGTACTTATGTATATAATACAATGCCAGGAATTTTGCAGGTGAAATTTGTTAGCTTTTTGGTCCGGTCTACTATCATCACTTTAGTTTTCGCTCTGTTTACTGCGAGACCAATGTTGGCACTTTCTGCCTCAAGTTTTTGGAACAGCTCACTCATATCATCCATGGATGTTGCTACGGTGTCGTCGGCATATCGGAGATTTGATAATCTCTTTCCACCTATAGGGAAACCCTTATTCCAATTTTCGATGGTCTTCCTGATAATATACTCTCCATATATGTTAAAAAGTGTAGGGGACAAGATGCAACCTTGTCTCACTCCTTTTTAGTTTGGAACATATTTAAACATTCATTGCCTATCCTGATGAAAGAGCGGTTTTTAGTGTACAGACTCTGGATTAAAGCAATAAGGTGTTGAGGAGCTCCCATTTCACTCAGCACATTCCACATTTGATCCCATTGCACGCAGTCAAAGGCTTTGGTGTAGTCGATGAAGCATAGGACTACTGGGGTGTTGAATTTTCTGCTTTTCTCCATAATTTGGCGGATGTTTAGAATTTGTTCACGCTTTCCCCTGCCCTTAAAAAAACCTCCTTGCTCTTCGGGTATCTGTCGGCTTAAGAAGTAGTTAAGACGTCGATTAATAACATGGAGGAGGATCTTACTTGCATGGGATATTAACGCTATTGTTCTTTAATTTCCACAATCCATTGAAGAGCCTTTCTTGTGTAAAGGTATTAACACCGATTCTGTCCAGCCTTTTGGCCATCTTTCAGTATTCCAGATGGTGTTACAGATTTTGGTGATGGTGTTTGTGCCTCGCTGACCTAGGTTTTGTAGTATTTCGGCTGTAATACCATTGTTACCCGGTGATTTCTTGCACTTAAGAGCTGGCATGCTCAATTTCTGATGGCAGGATATCTGGTTCTTCTGTGGCCCATGTAATATTAGCGTTAATGGGCTCTCCCGCGTCATATAATTCTGCGCAGTAGTTTTTCCAACGCTCTAACACTTGAGCCACATTAGTTAATAGACTGCCGTCTTTATCTTTAATGGCACAGGTTCTCAGTTTACGCGTTCCAGTCAATTCCGTTACTTTACGAAAAAGATACCTGGATTCGTTTTTTTGTGAGTGCTGTTCGAGTTCGAGACAGATTTCGTTGATGTGATTCTCGTAATCTTTCCGACAGCTTGGCAGCATAATTCTGCATACCGCTGCTGATCTTCGGTAGAGCACGTCTCTCAAGGATGATTTGGGCCGTCTCGGGTTTTATGAAATTTTTCACAGCGGTTTTTTTTTACTCGTACCTGGGCTCCCAAATCTGCAATGACGGCAGCTGTGACCCCGAGATAATAAAGCGAATCGGGATCGCGAGAGATTCTATGACTCGCCTAAACAACATCTTGAAAAAAAGAGGAATTGCTCTCAAAACCAAGATCAAATTAGTACGAGCCTTGGTATTTCCTATTTTCCTGTATGGAGTTGAATCGTGGACAATCCTGACCCGCGAAAGACGAAGGATTGATGCATACGAAATGTGGTGCTGGAGACGAATGCTTACAATCTCCTGGACCGCGAAACGCACTAATGCATCGATCTTGACCCAGCTTCAAATAAAAACTCGCTTGTTCACTATATGCCAACAACGCATACTCTCTTATTTCGGCCACACAATGCGCAGAAACGATGAAAATTTTGAAAAATTGATTGTGGTGGTAACACCGAAGGCAAGAGATCGCGCGGTCGTTCATCAACAAGATGGACTGACCAAGTGAAAGACTCATCGTCCTCTAAATTCTACACAGCCGTAAGATACGCGCTAGACAGAAACCAGTGGAGGCAGATCATCCGCTCCAGATACAACCCTGATGCCGACCACGATCCTCAGACATGAGGGACCGACCAGAGAGAGAGTATATACCTAATACAATAATTATGTGACTTGATCTTGACAAAAGTAAATCTTGCGACAAGCTTTTACCTCTACATAGTATTATAAGTAGGGACAAACTAATATGGCCGGTATGACATGACACGGTTTTGAATTTTTGGGTAGACGTTCTCACAGAGTTATCGGGAAAAAAATTGAATTGTCATACCGGTCAGCTTAGTTTGTCCGAACTATAAATAAAGTGTGATTCAATTTATGTATTTTGTATTTTTTTTTCTTTTTAGAGCATTCAAATAAAACCTTGTTTTTAAAAAAAAAATACTCGTAATTTTATTTATTAAAATATTATGGATAATGGCTTTGATAATAATGGTTTTTCTAACGAAGAAAGCAAAAACGTACCAATAATAATCTTTTAGTGATGGAAAATTTCTTTGCAATAAATCCCGATTTTTGTTTTTCCCAGTTACGGAATAAGTATTTAAATCTATGTAGGGTTTTGACTTTTGTCCTTATTCATAAATATTATCAAATGTATGCTACTTATTAAATTGTGTTAACGAAGTAAGTACTTAACAGCACAGCTTTGTTTGTTACTGAGGATCTCATCATTTCATCATAGAGGAAGGAAACATAGAGGAACACATGCCGTGGCCACATGAGACAGAGAATTTGACAAGTGAATTGAGTAAATCTATACCAAGAAGCTTATACCCAAACTATACCGCACCATTTTGTAATGAATTTAGTAAAATTATTGACACTTTTAATAGTTTTACAACACTCTGGAAACACCCGATACTAAGCACAACCACTTTAGGATGTGGAATTTCATAAGCAATACCCTTTGATAAATTATAAACCTAGATAGAGTGACGCGCTGCAATGAAATTAAAACAAACAGGCCAACTTTTCTTAAGCTAGTATGCGTGACAGCTTTGTCATACGCTATCGCTGCATCATTCTGCGTATCCTTGTGTGCGCGCATAATGATACCAGTTTTTACATGGTTTCTATTAAAATGGGGAGAAAATTATATCCATATAAAACAACAAAAAATTATTCGCTCAAACTCATTTAGTGGGCAACTGTTGGCCTCTATTTTTTTCGTCGCGTTTGAAACGTTCAGTGTCTATCTAGGTATATAATTAATCTAAGGCAATAACTTTATAGTATCATCCCTTTCTGTAGGACTGAATAGGAGCTATATAGTAGTTTATATTGTTTACTCTGTCTACGGTTTTCATCCATTTACGCGCGAAAATTTACACCGTAAAATTTAAATTCATTTTAATATCATTAATCGATTGTCGAAACGTGGTCAATTCTAGCTCGAGAAAGAGAGAGGATCGATGCGTTCGAAATGTGGTGCTGGAGGCGAATGCTGAGGATACCGTGGACCGCCAAACGCACAAACGAGTAGATACTCTCAAAGTTTAAAATGATAACACGTTTAGCCACCATAAATGTCGCCAACGCATCCTTGCATACTTCGGGCACATTGTACGGAAAGGTGACGAAAATCTGGAGCGACTTATCATCGTTGGCAACACGGAAGGCAAACGTTCTCGAGGCCGAGCACCAACCCGATCGACAGACCAGATTAAGGACTCGTCTGCCACCAAGTTCCATGAACTAGTTGAAGATGAAATGAACAGAAACCGGTGGAGACAATTAATAATCCGCTCTAAATGCGGTACATCCAATGATGACCACGATCCTGTCATGAGGGACAGACTACAGAGAGAGATCGATTGAATATATTTTTTACCCGACTGCGAAATAAGGAGGGTTATGTTTTTCGAGTGTATGTATGTATGTATATTTCTTTGGCACGCCGGCCCTAGAGCCTAAACGGCGTGTCGTATTTTTATGTGAGTGGTGTCAATAGATTCGTCGTAGTCGTGAGGGTGGCACTGTACATAGAATTTAAAAAAATCAAAATTAAGGATTTTGGCGGCAAAACATAATCCTAATTTTTTTTTTAAATGGCATTTGTGTTCACATTTTGCCAATGTCAAGTTTGGTTTGTCAATTTTATTATCTGTAGTATGTCGAAGTAAAGCAGTGGCTACCTTACCAAGACTTTATCGAGGAGTTTTGGCGGCAACAAAAAAAAAACACTTGATTAGCACAATTATTTCAATTCACTTCATTTGAGCTCTTTAATAGAACTATATTGGATAATATACCACCATAATTATGCAATATAACACTAAGTATCACCAAAATAATGAATAAAACAAGAGCACCTCATGACACTTCCAAGTTCCCGCCAAAACTCTCAAAAAAATAAAAAAATAAATGTTTTCAAAACATATCGAGTGTGGTTTAACACGCTCTCACGCATAACACGCTTACTTCTCATAATTTTGGTTGGTGATATAGGTAGAACAACAAAATCTCGGAGTGAGCAGATGCCTCCGTCTGCGTTTGTGAACACTGTCAACTAAGATTATTCAAAACCAAAACAAAATATTCAAATTAAAATCTTGTTTCTATCTTTTCAGTTCTTCAATGAATTTAATAAAGATGGCACAAAGATGGCAGATATTGACGCAGTCGGGTTTTTTGGTTATCTTAAATATTTTTTTTGTTTTATTTTTTATAAAATTTCTAGTTGTATATAACACCTTAGGGTCAAATTAAGACATTTTTCAAAAAAAGGTGTATTACCCTATTTAAGGCTTACCAACTTTTCATGGTGCAACTCATGTAACACAATTAATAATATTATAAATCCAACCTTAGAATAATAATAATTGTATTATTATTATTAGAATCCAACTATGTGCGAAGTTTAGTAAATTTGAACCTATCCGTAGTACCGTTAGGTATATTATCATCAAAATATGATTATTAATTATAATTATGCTCTTTGCTCGGATCCCTTTCCATAGTAACTGTGGTAGAATGTAAACAGCGAACAACTCGCAGTAGGCCAGTCGTTTGAAAAGGACCAATCAGTAAGTGGATTAGGTACTCACAGAGATTATCAAATTAATCAATCAAATGCCTTTATTATTCCTATGGTCATTGGTCACAAGAATTTTCTTTTGGGTAGCAGTGGGATTTGAAGGTAATAAAAGGTTTTTGGGATAATTACTAATACGTAACCTTACACACCTACTTAATTAAAAAGTTTCTAGTAAGTTTTTCTTGGACAACGTCAACTTTATTGCGCTACTCGTAATTTAGAGTGAGAAATAAAGCAACTAATCCGCTAAGGGTGAAATACGGGCAAGGGCAAGGGTATTTCACCCCTCCGTGTTCGATAAACTGAAAGCAGACACGACAGAATACCTACCTCGTCGCGACGATACAATTTGAGGATTATTTATCGATTTTATAATGTGCATTTGCATATTTTTGGCACGCGTTGTAATTTATTTTCGAGACTTGCGAATGGTTGTATATATAACTAGCTGTTGCCCGCGGCTCTGCCCGCGTGAATGAGTTTTCCCGCGATAAAATTCCCGCTTTATATTTTCCCGGGATAAAAAGTAGCCTAAGTTACTCCTTATTACATCAGGTACCTGCCAATAAAAGTCCCGTCAAAATCGGTCCAGCCATTTCAGAGATTAGCCGGAACAAACAGACAGACAGACAAAAATTGAAAAAAATGTTATTTTGGTGTATGTACCGTATATATTATATATTTACTGGTGGTAGGTCTCTCATTATGTAAGAGGCCGTCTGGGTGGGTACCACCGCAATGTCTATTTCTACCGCCAAGCAACAGTGTGCATGCACTGTTGTGTTTCGGTTTGAAGGACATTGTAGCCAGTATAACTACTGGACATAATGAGACTTAACATCTTATGTCTCAGGGTGACGAGCGCAGTGGAATGCCACACAGTACTTTGTTAGTCAAGGTGCTGGATGGTGTTGCTACTGTTTATGGGTGGTCGTATCGCTTACCATCAGGCGAACGGCATGCTCGTCTCGTCATTAAATGCAATAAAAAAAAAAAAAAAAAATATATATATTCATATACATGTAGTAAAAAACTGTTATTTCAATATTACAAACAGACACTCCAATTTTATTTATATGTATGTATAGATGTATAGATAATGGGAGGAACGCGTCGCGATCGTCACCGGTGAGGACACTACAGGCCCTAGCCTAGCTAACCTACCAGCCTTTCACTAGCTACCTAAGCGATAATATTACTAGCTTTTGCCGCGGTTTCGCCCGCGTGAAACAGTTTTTCCGGGATAAAAGTCCCGCTTCGCAGGGTCTCAAACTATCTCCATACCAAATTTCATCCAAATCTGTTCGGTAGTTTTTGAGCGACTTTGTATCAAACTAAGTTTAAGGGTGACTGTTATTAATTGTTAAAAATATTTTTTTTTATGCCTTGGGCCGGCAAATTTTGAGTCCGCCAGGGCAGCAAGAACCCACGCTACGCCACTGGCCATGATATGGGCTATTTTACCTCAGGTCCTAATAGGTATATTATGTGCAGTTGTATGGAAAGCGTTTTAATTAACAAATGGAAAATTCTGTAAAGGAAGTAAGTAGTTGCCTAATGTTTGTATACTACTTCACTTAGTTTAAATTAACAAATTCTCTATCAATTACATCACGTCACGTGAAAACAAAGCATAAAAAACACAAACCCTGCAATAATTAGGGAAACGCTCGTACTTCATAGTGCGAGGGTGCGGCGTGCGCCCGTCTTCTGACGGTAAACCGTCATGCGTCCATTCAAGTCGGTTCGAATACACCCCAGTGACACCCCGTCACCCTATTTCCACCCCAATCCACGTCGTGCAAATCGTCAGTTCGCGTCAAGCCACCGCTGAGGGAGTACGTGTCACTCTCTACCTCTGTAAAAACCTCGCGATCTTTTCCGAAGTGCAATATTCAAAACAATTCGAATTTCTCTGCCTGTGTTCCATGTTCTGTATTTAAAACGTTTGTTAGTTACGACTTACAGTGTTTTGTTTTCTCTACAGTTAATTGTTTGTTTTTTAATCTTTTTTAGTTTTAATGTTTTTTGTCACTTAGCCAGTGTAGTGCTAGTGTTGGTCGTGTTTCGTGTACTTACGTAAGTATTTGCTGCATTGCGTTATTATCTATGTTTATTATGGTTGATTTCTTCTCATCTACTATCTAGACAAACTTACAACCGAGTCTTGTAGGTATAATGTTTAATTAAGGTTATGTTTCGCCGCACTATTAAAGCTTAGGATGCCGGTGTTTTGTATATTTATAAAGAAAATCATGGACAAAATCTTCATTTTAGCAAATTTTCCACGGGCGAAGGCCGGAGCGGTTTCTATTCAATTAGGAAATGAATTGGGTCAGCTAAGAAGGGTAGTACCTAAGTAATAGACGTGGAATATGTACGTGGCCGATGGTTTATGTAACGGCAAAGGTCAGAGGCCGCATATTGTATGGCTTTAATTAATTTACGTGTGACATTGCTGAACGTGTCGACCGTTTAATAGGAATTATCATATTCGAAGTGGCCTCCATGAATCCCACAGTGAGTTATGGATGTTGTATTGAGGGTGTTACGGGCTTTTTGCACCCTCGCGCGTCGGTGGGGAAGATGGGACAACGTTACATTAGGTAATGGACAGTTTTGTGTCCAGAGATATCTTTATTTTTGTTTAGGTTAAAAATAAAGTAGTTCATAAAATGGGAGTAGAATAACCCAATTATACGTATACTATTTTCATTTCACGTAAGTACTAATTATTATCAAAAGTTCGAATAAGATTCATTAATGTTTTGCGAATTTTATTTTCATTTTCCTTTAATGCCGTTTGCTATTGTCATTTTTCTTTTTCATTGTTGTTGTTTTCAACAATAGGCAGAACTTAAATTCATCATTCAAGTTTCTGAAACAATTCAAAATACATTAAAGCTGTTTTGGTTAAGTATAGGTACACTTAGGTAGGTAGGTACGATAATACAAGTTTTAAAAACGAAATGCTCGGTAAATGGACAATTCAGATAGTAGAAAACAAATTACCATTATGTACTTACGTATGTAACTGGTTTGTCTGAAAATCTTTAGATCTAGGAATCTTTTAGGCCTATGTTTAGCAGTGGACTTCCAAAGGATGAAAAAGAAGATGTGTGGATCTCGCTGAGAGCAGCGCTAATTCCAGCTCTTGTTTTATTGTAGGCTTCCATGTTGAACTTTCCTTGATTGGTGTAAAAACTAACCTAAATCTACCTACTTCCGTGAAGTTGATACATGGCGTTGTGAGTTCCTAGACTTGGGAATTGGTATAAGTAGGTATTGACATTTGGCACTTTTTATATGGGTGTAGTTTGTTACTGCCACGGCGGTGACTTTTTGTACATAATATATGGGAACAAAGTACAAACAACAGCGACATGCAGAAATTTGAATTACAATTAACAGAGCACTCTGTGTTATCTACTGCAATCTACGCTTAACCCTAACCCGAAGTAAAGACGATAATGATAATAGTCACGAACATGAGTGTGTAAACAACTTATTCAGGTATATTCGTTACTCATAATTCATAGTCATATTTATTCGGCGAATTGCCTTCAGATATTACATTTTCACGTCTCGTAAATCGTAATGCCCAGTAATAATACTGGCCACAATGCCCTTTAAACTGGAATTCAATAGTCTGCACAATGCTGTCTGGCGGCAGAAAGAGACATTACGCTATGCAATGCTAAACTGACTATACCTAGATGCTGCCTCTTTGGTATTTCTAAAGTACACATACAATGTAGACCGACGAAGGAAGTTGCTCTTGGGGCATTCCACGTGAAGCGGGCACACAAAAACTGTTAATGTTTCCGATTTCAGTAATATTTGACTATGTTATACTTACCAAAGTATTTTAGTAAGTTTTTACAGGTTGGCTCTGTCTGGTGGCCGCCGCGCATCCGCACTGTAACCGTCTAGCTCCTAAAAGACTTCCGAGCCCATTATGAAACTTGGCAACGATTATCTACACAATAGTAGCTATTTTTAATAGAACTTGAAATATTACAGTATATTCATTTAAAAGTAATATATCTAAATATGCAGCTAAAAAGCTCATTACACAAGTGTCATAAAAAAAGCTCATTAAATGAAGTATCCATTTCACTACTTTATTTATTTTAATGTACCTTTTAAAAACTTGAAAATGGGATTCGAAGTGACGCATACCAGCAGGCCAATCAAAACTTCAAAATCTTTTAACTCGTTAACCAGATCTTATACTCGAAAAATATTTTGTACCTGGTAAAGGACACATACAGGTATAATATAGTCAAATATTACTAAAATCGGAAATATTAAAAAAAATGTGTGCCCGCTTCACGTTGAATGCCCCTCTTTCTAGTTGTCATAAATGTGCCAGCCTATTTTACTGAACGCGATTATCTGGAACAGCCAACAACCCACTATTTTATTTTTGTACCTTTATAAGTATATCATAGTACACTAATGTAAGTAATGCGTACAGAAGTACATATACATAATATAGGTACCTACTTACTATAACCTTTTTTAACCTTGTATATAGCTCGAAGCTCAGGGATGCCAGACGTACCAATTTCCTGGTATCCGTACCATTTTTCAGGGTCTTGTATCATGTACCAAGTAAAAGTTGTGTTGGTACGCAATAATACCAACTTTCAACATCAATCACTAAATTGTTTTTTTTTTGTACTTGTCTAAGAATATATCAATTCTTAATGCATGATTTCATGCTTTGAAAACGAAAATAGTAGCACGGGGACCTAAAAAAAGAAAAGGTCACCTAAGAAACTGGATAAGTAACAGGCAGTACTGCTTACACATTGTAGTTTTGGGACCTAAAAAAAAAGGACGCTAGAAAAAATTAAGACGGATTCTTTATGTTACAGTTGCAATTAATTTATATTATCGTGTGTGTACCATTTTTTTTGTCAAATACCAACTTTTAGTGACATCTGTAGTCTGTACCCGTATTAGTGAGACATCTGGCATCCCAGTCGAAGCTGCATATATTGCAGTCTGCAGCATCTTAATTTCCGCAACGCGGATGTCGCTTGTTGCTCCCGATGCGGATTGTGGAGTGAATAACATGTAACGCCAAATAGAGTTTCTTCGTGCCATGTCCTTGTACTAGCATTTACTTGCTGCATACCGATTTCGATTTAGGGCTTTCTAAACAACTTATTGTATTAAAAACTGGTAATGCAGTAATAACACTAAGTAGAAGAAACTAGATGTATTCTAAGAATACGTCTCCGTTAGTCAATATTTGCCCTTGCGTTGGCCATGTATTAGAGTATCATTAATTGAATTTGCATTTTTGTACCTTTTCCTCCTATACATTTATCAATCATTCCTCATTCAGTATGGGTCTTCATAAGCATCACTTACCATTATTACCACTTGGCCAGCTGCTTTTAAAAGCGAAAGAACGGCATATTATGAAATGTCTTCATCCGTCCTTAATTTTCTATTTCAAAGACTTTAATTTCAAGCAAGCTCAAGCCTACTTAGCGAGACGTCCCTTCCAAAAGATTATTTTAATTTATTAAAATAGAACTTACGTAAGTTGCTACAGCTGAGTGGTTGAATAGATTAGTTAAAAGCGAATAAGTAAAATCATACCTCAAATGTTTCATTTTCTTTACTCTATAGATGACTTTTACCTACTTGATGGAAACGGTCCCGTTAAGTAGTTACAATTCGAAAGATCAAGAAGTAGATATCACATTATGCAGTTTTCGAGCATGAGGGCGGTATTAATAAATCAATCTCAAGTTTGATTTACATCTCAAGTATTGATAGTTCAATACATTATGTCTACTTGAGATGTAATTCAAACTTGAGATTGATTTATTAATACCACCCTAAGATTTTGAGCTGGTTTTTTGAGCTCTTGATTCAAATACACATTGAACATTACGAGACTGTATACAAAGTTTGTAGAATCCGATTCCTTATATTTAAATTAAAAAAAATAATGATGTAGTGCATCTTAATATTCTACTGACGGATAAATTAACTTTTTCTACGATGAATTTTGAATTCAGTATAGAATTTTGAGTAAATATTAAGTGACTGCCTCGGTGGCGTAAATGTGTTACGGTACGACTGCAATGCTGAGGTTTAGGGTTCAATCCCCGGGTCGGGCAAAATTATATTGGATTTTTCTATACAGTGTTAGTCCGGAGTCTGGAATTTGCGCCCGTTATGGCGATAAGCTCGCCCCCTATCACATCATGGGACGGCATACGCACGGCAAAAAGTGGGTGCATTAGTTGCACCTCTGCCTACGCCCTTTGGGGATAAAAGGCGTGAGTGTGTGTGTATTAAGTATAAGATTTTATTGGTGAAGATTTGTAATTAGCATAGGACTATATTACTGTATATAACCACTACTGATGATGTTTGTCTGTAAATCTTCCTAAAATAAATAAATAAATAAATAAAGATTTTTAATTAAAAGTCTGAATGTGTCCTTTTCCGACATTAAAATTACCTACTAATTATATTTCTAACAAACCTCTGAACTCTTTGCAATTCCGCAAATTAGTAAGATAAGTTTCCAGATAACGTTAAAAAATATCGCATTATCGACACATGAATCTAAAGCCAATAGAAAGAAGTTAAGTAGATATATCGGGTGGCGGGTGGCAAGGCGAAGAGTAATTTAATTGGTGCATGAATCCTCCCTTTTAGTTCCAATAGCTCTCGAGGTTGCCAATAGTAATTGATTGGCTGGAGGACTAGATAAAGTATTGTACTCTTCGCCAGCGGAGTCGAAGGTCAAGGGCCTTGTTATTTGCCTTTTGTCGTGTATTGGTGTTCGCTGAACTGAAATATGGTATTGTGAGTTACGTTGTGGGATTTTACTGATATGCTGGGCTTGCGGGGATATATTTTATATTTGATTAGCAGACTGTATTGCAGATTCTAAGCAACCAGAAAGTATAGGTTTGAGTGTGGACAACTTTGGTCCATGCTGGCCTGAATAGACAAATGTCTCATACCACATGCTGGGTATAAGGTAAATCTGTTTTTGAACGACTACTGCAATTGTATTACTAGAAATGTCAAGCTTTATATTCCTTGCGTGAGAATGGGGTAACTCCTGAGGATCTGAAAGCAAACAAGGGATAGGATATTACACATTAATATTACGAAATAGTCCGTACTATGAAGATATACTAATTTTGAAACTGACTAGTTATAACATCAGCACCTTTGTTGGAACCCAATACGCGTGAGGCAAGCACTCAGCGTACCGTGTTTGTTCGCGAAGATTAATTACCTTTTAATTACAACGTTGTGTTAATAGTGGATATCGTTTTAGTGTACGTGGAAATGAGAGCACTGGCAATGTATATCTAGTTGATTTTCTTTGTCCTTCTGTGTAATGGCTTGCCATAGGAGCAATTTATTTGCTTATATAATCAGGCAGCGACTAAGTTATTCAGATTTGGTTATTGACTTAAGGATGAAGAGGGTAGTTTAGTTTCATGTAGAAATTTCTAGTCCTTTCTGTTTAGTGTACGTTGGTGCTACTCTTTAAGTGTACAGTTGTGGTGAATTATGTGAAATAATTTGCTCTTATTAGTTACTAGGTGTTGCGAGCTTTTCACGCGGCATCGCCTGTGTGAAAAGCCTTTGTCGCCAAAAAAATCTAAACAACCGTGTCGGACCATAGCGCCAACTGTGCAACGCCAGCGCCATCTAATTATACACACACACACACACTCACGCCCGCTATCCCCGAAGGGGTAGGCAGAGGTGCAACTAGTGCACCCACTTTTCGCCGTACGTATTCCGTCTCATGATGTAATAGGGGGCGAGGCTATCGCCATAGCCGGCATAAATTTCAGACTCCGGGCTGATACTGAATAGAAAAACCCAATATCACTTTGCCCGACCCGGGAATCGAACTCGAGACCTCAGCATTGCAGTCGTACCGTAATACGACTACGCCATCTTATTATAAATTGAAATATTTCCCACGGGAGCAAATTACCGCGATTAATAGCAGCCTAAATGTTAATCCAGGACATGTTTTATCCGGTATCCGTGTGCCAAATTTCATCCAATTCCGTTCAGCCGTTACTGCGTTTACATCTAACAAACATCCAAAAGAATTCACCAATATTCGCATTTACTTATAAGATTAGTAAGATTGTCATTCTGTTATACTTATTGAGGAAAACGTGGAGAGGTGACAAATTATATTAGGGTTGTTTGCAAGGATTTCTCTTACTAATTTTGTACATATTTTTTTTGATACCAGAGTTTGATTTTTGTGTCCAAACCTTCATAAAGCTATGTATACTAAGATCTGCACATATACTAAATCATACGTAAGAAACTTAGTAGTCATTGCATATAAGTAAGCTGAGTTTTCGTCTCGATCGATTCGTGTAGTTCTGCAAATCATCTAAATTAAACCGTCTGGCGGCCCTAGCAAACAGCCTGCTGTGCGGAGTTTGAACAGCCTATACAAAACAGCATTAGGCGTTGACTGAAGGCAAACACCGTTTCCCGCAGACATTTTGTAAGCCCGCGGCGAAAATAGTGCATGACAGAGGGGTGTAGTCCGAATAAAAACGCATTGCTTTGGGTTTAATTGAATTAAAGACAAAAGAGGCTAAGCGAATACCAAAGAAGACTCACGTAGACCTCCTCGAAAGACCATTTCAACTTTAGAGGAATGAAAGGAAGGTGTTCTATAAGTAAAGATATTAGCTATTGTAAAGGTTTGCAATTTGGCTGAACAGGCTCGGTTTGGTTGATGTCTGGATGCCCTTCAGCAAGTGTGCCGCTAATTCTTTACTGAGATGCAGGAGTTTGAAGTTTGACAGTTGTTGAAGTGCACTTTGCAGGTAAAAGTTGTAGCAAACTGATATCGCCAAAGGTTCATCTAGCTGATTAAATGATGTCCTTTTATGATACGTTCACCGTTGCTTCATGAATCGTGATACCCTACTCCATAATCGTTTCCATTGGATTAGTTCGGATTTCAAATCGTCTGTAAAAGTGAAAATGAACAGAATTAGGTATCAAAATAGAAATAAAGTGACTGTCTGTGTTTTTAAAACAAAGGATTTTGCGTCCTAGCCGAGTTATCCGCGTACAAAATTATTTTGAAACATTTTTTTATTATATTTTATTATTTGGGTGGCTCATAGCTAACTATAACAATACACAAAAATAAGAACTAAATACAATAAGCCAATCACGAGCCACCGCAGATAGATTTTAATAGTTAAATTACAATATCTTTAGTCTTAATTACTTTAAAAGTACTTAAATAACTTAGATTAAGTTGAATACCTGCTTTAACGTTATCCCACATATTATTCTCTTACTATATTTTAAACTGCTTAATACCTTTTAAGACCCACATATTGCTAAACTAGTTGTTTCTCGTATCCGTAGTTCATAGTTCCCACTTGACCGCTGTATTGGCGTCGGCAGCACGCGAACGAACTCTTAATTAAAAACACATTTTATACAGTAACGAGACTTGAAGGAAACTTTAATTGACAGGGGAGGGGGGAGTTAATGTTCGATTAAGGGAATCGTGATTTCTGTTCTATTTACGGATTTTACCTGAATCCGAGGTATTTGGACTTCAAAAGCAGGATAAGGAGAATAAACAGTCCTACCTGATCAGGATAGTAGCACCGCTTCATACAAAACTCACGTGAACTGTGATTTACTTGGTTGCATGTACAGTCAGCAGTATAAGTAGATGAACAAATTCAAAATTTCAAATTGCCTACATACTTTTGTAGTTTTACAATTTTTTTTTCTCTTCGCAAAAACAAAATGAAAGGTATTTACTTTAATTCAAACGAATAAAAACATATTTCTGTTTAACTTAACGCGTATATAAGCGATTTGATTTTGATTTTGTACAGATACTTATGCTGCTGACTGTACTGTTACATTTTCTGGAGTTAGAAACTATCCCACTTCTTTCTAATCCCTCTTCTCTTTTTTAAAGCCAGCAACATTGACATGATTTTTCGTGGGCAGTGATTACTTAACATCAGGTTATATTTGCTTGTTTGCTAATCAGAGGCGTACCGTAGGGCTAGGCGGTGTAACTGCTCCAGGATACCCGAGGCCAAGGATCCTTACCTGTGACCTTTTTAGGGCACCATCCAACCAATTTTCGTGCACCTAGGCTCATGGTTTCCTAGCTACTGCACTGTTACCGACCTAAATGATTTTCGTGACTTTTGCATCTATGTTACCCCTTATCACTCCCTGGTTCTGTACATAGTTAGGTGGACCAAATGGAGCGCAATCAGTACAAATTAATAATTCAATTTAGTTTCTTGTCGAGAAGAACGGATTATAACCAATTCAGAGTTTATTTGCTTATACGTATCAAAAGGGTTTTGATTTGGGATATTGAAAGTTTAGAGCATATCTGTCGCTTTTGTTGGTCATGTTTGAAAAACAGCGAATTTTAGAAATCTACGTCTTTGATAATTAACAGTCTTACTTATATTTATTTTTATTTATTGGAAAACCAACAGCTAAAATACATAATACATAACAATGAATAGACGAAACAAATGGCCATTTACAGGTTTTCACGAGTATATGACAGAATAATATATTTCAATATGTCGTCACCGGCTCAAGTCATGCTACATTTTTAAAGAAAGAAAGGCTTAGCACCGTCGCACCGTAGTAATACTTGTATTAAAAGGGTCCACGTCGAATTTTTCGCAAATTGTGTTCAAAGTTCCTGCTTGCTCGCACCATGTAAGTATTTTGTCTGTAATGAGAGGAAACTGCCCACCAGTTTCCTCTCATTACTAAGTTGATTAAAAAAGTGTAACATCCCCCCCATCTGCATATTGTTAGCCATACAAAACGTAAGTAATATAACAGCTCGGTCGCAAACTGAACCACTGAATGGTACTTCCGTTAACGTACAAGGCTCTAGCGAGGCATTATATGGGAAATTAACGCATAAATCTAATGATAACGCGCTTATGGGGCAAAAAGTACATGTATTAAGATGGAAAGAGATTACAGCAGACGTTAATGCTAAAAGGGTAAATTAAGTGTATGGAAAAATTGTGTTTAGCGACATTTAGCAAGATTACAAGAAGTTTTTCTTTAGGAATTATTTTTATTCATAAGGGGGTACTAATTATCGAATAATATATTTTATGTTGAAATACCCACTTCGTAAACCGGGTGCTCCTTAAAAGCGGCCCTCAACTGTGCCTCAACTATGGTTACCAGCTACACACTGCTTGCAGTAGACCGACAAAGTGTTGTAGATGCAGTGATGTTATCCAGAAATGTAAATATTGAAGTGTTAGTAGTATAATAAGTTAAGATCATCGTGCATTAAAGCATCGCGTTGAATATGTGATAACAGAATGATAAATGTGTTCTCTAAATGATATTCTGTATGAATCCTTAATTTTAATTACACTTAAGCGTCTCTGGAGTGTTCTTGAGGTGAAAGTGACTGCTATCCCAAATGACTAAAGAGATGAGGTAATTAGTCTGGAACTAGGTAGATATTTAGGCGTATTATTGAAGTAGTTTTTTCTTCTAGCTCTTTCCGAATGACCTTTAGGGGTATCCACAGTTAATGTTTTGTGTTTTAATACTAAATTTTGACATGTGACGTCACAAACTTTTGAACCCCACCCCGTTGCCACATAATGCCACACTTAGTTGACCCTTTCCCCTCCTCTTAACGTGTGATGTAATTTATGGATGTCCCCTTACGTAGAATAACAGTCCAACTGTGTATGTTTTTCGGGATATAAAGCCTAGTCCTAGGTTAATTAAGTATTCGATGTCTGTGCGCACCATCTTAATTAATTAAGTGGCATCTTCATTAAAACTCGAAATAATAACATTCTTTACAAAAGCTTTTATCACTAATTGCGCGCGGCTCCGCTCGCGTGGAAAAGTTTTTCCGGGATAAAAAGTAGCCTATAGCACTCAGGAGTAATGTAACTTCCTATTAGTGAAAGAATTTTCAAAATAGGTCCAGTAGTTCCTGAGATTAGCGCGTTCAAACAAACAAACAAACAAACTCTTCAGCTTTATATATTAGTATAGATTAGGTGTTGCTCGCGGTTTCACCCGCGTGAAAATTCTTTTCCGCTAGAAAAGTCTGTAAAACATAGTACAGCGCCATCTACTTAAAGAATCAGACAAAAAATATCCATTATTTCCCATGGGATCAACTTACCGGGATAAAAAGTAGCCTACGTGTTAATCCAGAACATGATCTACCCGTGTGCCAAAGTTCATCCAAATCCGTTCAGTAGTTTCTGCGCTTTCTTCTAACAAACGTACAAACATCCAAACATTTTCACAAACTTTCGCATTTATAATATTACAAAGATTTCAAAAAATGCTAATGAAATTTCTATGTAACATACTTCTTAGTTCCAGACTTTCCAATTATTTCTTTCTATCTTAGAGATGAATGCCTTGTAGTAGGACGGTTTTTACTGGTGTCCTTGGCGTCAGGCTAACTGAAAAGATGTCAAACGGGCATGACCATAGTACAGATCAGTGGGCATGACGCAGCGCCTTTCATACGCCGGCGCGGCGTATCTATAGCAGTGTTTATCAGAACGGGTTGGAAACAAATGTTAATACCTATTAAGATTTGTTTTGATTTTGACATTCTATTGTACTATGAACTTGAAACATCCTGGTCCATTCAGGATATTTTCATCTATCATAAAACGAATTTGAGGACGTGCATACAGCATACATTAGATTTATTGATTATTTCTAAGGATTGACTAGATTTCCAATCCGACGAACTATTTTCGTTTATTAATAGTTTAGGTTATTCTTATTACTTCAGGATACTTGACCTAACCTGTTTTTCTTTAATCATCATTTGGCTAGTAAAGTTTAGATACCATGTATTTTTTAAGTTGGACTGCTCCTATTTTTCATGCCATAGTCCTAGGATACCTACGCTACGCTTTTTAAACGACAAACAATACCACAATGTCATTGGTCCATTTCCAATTTTAGGCTGCATAAAAACTACAATCTGTCGTTAAACGCGCAATGCAAGTTAAAAGTGACCGTCCATCCGGCCATATTGCTCCCAACTGGAATAGTAAATGCTGGTCTGCCGATATCGAATCATCGCGGTTGAACGGGTCCATTGATGAAATTTTTTCTCATCTCGAAAGAATTCCGTCACGTTCCGTTCCAACCTTTCCATAATACGTTTCGTTTTATAATTTTTGTAAACGCCAAAAAGGTGTAATTTATTATTTTTAAGGCAAGTGTTGTCATTCCGGTTAGATGGCCGTTTCATTTCTCAAGTGGGTACGCTCCGGGGATTTTCATTTTTTTTTCAATGCCACCATTTTTATTTGTGTTTGATTAATGAAAAACTCACCTGAACAGTGAGTAAAATGAAATGTTTTTTTCGTGCGGAATCAACGTTTGCAATATCCGGTGGTACTTTTTGTAATAGTTGTCAGGTATTTCAATATCGGCGTGTATTTAGCTACGAAATATTTATTTCGATTCTCTTTGTTTTAAAAGGTTTTTTTTGTTAAGCCTACACAGGCTTGCACTCTGGAATAAGCTCTGAATGCACTTTGCTTTCAGTTTTTAAAAGATTACTTGTATCCTTGATGTTTACATGTGCTTTAAATTATCTTTTTAACCATTGTATTCCATTAGTGTGTAAAACTCTTATTTACCGACAATCAATAAAAACGAGGAAGTTCTTAATTCACGTTTGTATTTTTTATGTTTGACAATTATTTCAACTGTATTGTCTCGAATGTTAATTATTAACGTATTTAATTTATTTTCAGTTGTATTAAAAATGTAATTATACATATTGACATTATAATGTAGCATAGATTACCACTGACGGTTTATCGCAGACTTTTCTCATCAATACTATAATAGTAGTACTATAATAATAGTAGTAGTATAGTCCTTACATATGAAATGGCGTTTTGTCGTACTAGCCACTTTGACCTGAAATATCTCCCATTTGGTTAAGAATTCCAAATTAAATTTTATAAATGTATTTAACTGGTACATTTGAGTTTTGAAAACGGTCATTTATTTGTTTTTTTCTTGAGTAGTTTTTTCTTTGGCGTTTTTCATATCGCACATTGCACAATGGAAAACATGAAATATCGCTATATTGACGAGTATGAGTTCCACCGTGGCACCAGTGCTGCAGAAACAGCTCGAAGGATTAACGATGAGAATGGCGCTGGTGTCGCAAAAGAAAAGATTACTTTTTGGTTCCAACGTTTTCATTCTGGTAATTTTCAGAAACGATGTATGTATAAAGATTTATGGATACAATAAGTATTTTCATTTCCAACTCCTGGCAGGTTTATATGAAGATTTGATGCCTAGTTACTTTCAAATTTAAATACTAACACCATGTCTGTTTTCATTCTAAATATGATCCTTTTATTTGTAATAGATTTATTTTTAAATTAAGTGTTGGCACTCAAAGTCTATGAGTTGTAAATATTATATTATTAGATTTTGTGATTTATGTGACTGTTTGTTGTTCAAAATAAAATAAAATATAAAGCCGTCTTAAAAAAATTACAACATAAGATAAATGCTTAGGCGGTGGGAAAATCCGGGTACAAAATAAGCCCACAATTCCTATTCACTGCTTACAACATGCAAAATCTAAGACTCACGTCTGAATACGGAAAGTTCTAGAGAAAAAAAGGCCAAATCCCGCCTTACAGGCTTGATTGTCAGATATACACTTATGTATGAGATTTTACTCATGCTAGGTAAAAAATCTCATACGTTACAGCTGAGTTGCCTGCGAATATAATTTATGCTTGTCATGGCTATAGGTTTATGGTTAGTTGCGCGTATGGTTAACATTTTAGGAATAAGGGCGTGTTCTTTTTTATATTTATAATAGATGCAAGCATTGATGTTAAAATTTTAAATTGAAATGTTCGTACTTACGTTTGTGGTAGTTTACACTTTCGATAATTCCTTACTGACTGCCTCAGTGGCGTAGTTGTGTTACGGTACGACTGCAAAGCTGAGGTCTCTGGTTCGATCCCGGGTCGGGCGAAATGATATTGGGTTTTTCTATCAGTATCAGCCCGGAGTCTGGAATTTGTGCCCGATATGGTGATATCACATCCTGGGACGGAATGAAAGTGGGTGCACTAGTTGCGCCTCTGCCAACACCTTCGGGGATAAAGGGCGTGAGTGTGTGTGTATAATTTCTTATTCCAGTTAGTCTATATTCCTGTTCAAATTTTAATCCAGCGTCTACGCAACAAACATTTTCACGCACGCACTATTAGCTTCATTTTTACGAATGGCGGCCTGCCCCAGACAACACTGGGGGATTAAATCCCGGTAAAGTTATATTAGAAAACTTACAATGTTGTCCGACATAGAACGCAGCCAGCACTCCCCAGTCCCTATACACTGCGACTTCACCATGTAGGCGACAATACAAATATCGATAGTATTGATACATGATATGAAGTAAGTTTATTCACAATCCTCATCGCTCCTGCCATCACATAGCTTAAAAGACACACGTGCAGGCTTTCCCAAGGGTCAATCAATTTTTCCATTCATGTTACACGACTTTTGTCATAAAATATTCAGGTAACAAAATCCTGGCTTAACTAAACTTATATGAGTCGGGATTTCATTTTGCCTCAATAATGTTATTTCAAAGTATTTTCTTAACCTTTTGTAGGTTGAAAAAATGTAGTTGAGGTAATTTTTTTGTAAGTCGATGAAATATTTTCTAAAGATAAATTGTCTTTATAACCTTGTATTCACTTACTGAGCAGCTTTATTGAAATAACAAAAGCACTCAGAAATAATTAGCTTTGTTCCAGATGTTCCTAATAGCTGATTTTTTTCTGAATCGATTTAGTACCTAGTTTAGCAAAATAACTTCTAGATATATCTAAATAAAAAAGTTCAGAGTCGGTTTAGTACTTCCAGAGATTATTCAGCCTTCGTAATAAAGTAACAAAAAACGTTTGCACCGACCAATATTACCGTCAGGTGAGGTGTTTTGTTGTAAACAGCACGATCCTTCGTACCGTGAGGAACGAGAGGGTTTCCAATTAAAACTGCTGTTTCGCGCGCACTGAACAGCTGACCTGCAAGCGCCATGCTCGTCATAGACGTGAGAAATTCTCGCTAGTTGCATATTGCTATCGATAGATGGCAATTTAACGTTGCAGTTACGGACGAGGATTTTTAGAAATACCGTCGAAAATTTTGGCTATTTTAGTTGCAGCTATGAATGTTTTTTCTAATAAAAATACTTTTTATTTCCCTTTAATAAAATATGTCTTAGAAACTACATAATATTCGACTTTGAGATTCAATATAGATACTTTGTTTTTTTTAATTATTTATTCGTTGAAGGTCATAAGTTGTATCAAGTAGATAAAGCCGGTCAAGCATTAGTAAATTTATCCATTAAAATTTTGTCATAATTATACATAATTTTCTTATTTGTAAGATGTGGAAACCCCTACATTGTACTACTTGTATATGCGCCTAGTAGTAACAAGGCAGTGGTGCTTACGGTGTCTTTCTTCCAAGCTTTGCATCCTTATGAATTTTTAAATACGCAAGAGCTAAGCTAGCTGATCGACCACTTTCAATCAGGACTCATAGCCGATGTAGGGCTTGTAGTTTTTAATGAAATGCAAATTTATTACCAGATTGTGCTTGTTAGAGGATCGCTTCGGGCAATAAGCTCATATATTCCGCTAACAGCTCCATACTAAGTTTGGACTGACGCGAGCGTGCAAAATTGAAAATTCGAGTTTGAATTTATTAAGGGATGACTTTAACGAAAGATGAAATTAGATCATCTTTTACAACTGGGCTAATTTTTTTCCATTGTCCAAAATGCAAAGAAAGAACTAAGTATTAAAGAGGTATCAGAGAAAACATAAGAGATAATGTTCAAAGAGAATATCTATATATATAAAAGAAAGTCGTGTTAGTTACATGGGCTGAAAATTGGTGGGGAGGTAGCTTAGAACCAGGAGACGGACATAGGATACTTTTTATCCCGGGAAATATGCAATACCCGCTGATGTTTTGGCAAACTGAAGAGTGCAACCTATGCACCAAAATACATGAACAATAAAGAATCATTAATATACTTAATTTTTTATTTGTATTTCCTACTAAAAAATTGAACTTAATGAAATCCAAAATCTGCTTATTTTTTGCCTCTAAGGCGGAACAGAGTTCGCCGGGTCAGCTAGTTACTTATATTTTAGACTGTAAACATGTTTTGTGAGCCAAACAAACAACCCCCACGTAACACGTAGAAACGTACCAAAATTACCCAATAATCATGAGATTGAAATAAAACTCCTTAACCGATTAAGTATTTTTATTGCAATGTGGATCTTTTGCGTAAGGTAAGAAATCCTTTACTCGCTAACGCCCGCGGCGGACACCGGCGTCCGGGTATATAGGGCAACCACGTATATTATATATCTATATATAAGCGGGCATTGAAGGGTTAATCATCATGAGTTTATCCTTAGCATTCTCCACATATTTATCCTTCAGAATAAAAACAAACACCATTGAGAAATCTTGGAAGCGTTTACAAGCCATCGTTAATATTTAGGTCACAGACTACTAATAATAATCTATGAATATGTAAGACTGTTTTTAAAGGATGCAAAATAAGTTATAAGACTCGTACGGGGAGGATGGCATATTTAATTACGTCCCCCAAGGTTCTGGCATGCCATTTAGAAAATCTAGGACAACGCGCTTTAACTAGAACGTTAAGCTGTAAAACTTTGGCCGTCGTATTAAATCACTGTTCCTTTTAAACTTGTGTGGAAATTGAAAGAGTAATGGGGAGGTATTGTCTTCCACAGTCGTAATTGTTGTAATTACTGAGTTTGCTGTTAAACTGCTGTGAACTTGAATAAGGATTTAGAATGTTTATTATGTGGTTTTTATTCTGGTTTGTTTATATGCGTATCTCGTAATTTTAGTTATTTACTGTTGGCTAGTGGTCGCATTGGATTATATTTTAATACTCTTATACTCAACTAGTATTGCTCGCGGATTCGCCCGCGTGAAGAAGTTTTTCCTGGATAAAATATTTTCCCGGGATAAAAAGTAGCCTATAGCACTCAGGAGTAATATAGCTTCCTATTAGTGAAAGATTTTTCAAAATCGGTTCAGGAGTTTCTGAGATTATCGCGTTCAACCAAACAATCAAACTCTTCAGCTTTATATATTATATGGATAAGTATGGATTAACGAACATTTTATTCAATAATTTCCGGTTTAATTTCAAGTAGAAACCTAGTAGAATTGAAAATGTTACAACTTACAGGTGAAATTATAGGCATTAGGTCGGTCTGTAGTTCTGTGTCTAAGCTTAATTGAGTAACAGGGTAATGATATTCTGTGCTGTCGACTTTTAGTTACCTTTTTCATCATACGATATAATCAGTCTCGGTGATTAGATTGAATCAAATATGGTTTCGGTAGAAACTAGAAAGATTTCTGTTGTACCTTCTAGAACTATTTTATGGCAGAAAGCCAGCAATCAGCAAGTAGGTAAATTGGCGTGATCATCTTATCTATGAACACCGAAAAACAGTGAGTGTATTGTGTAGTGTCCATATTTTGAGTAAAGAGATTTGAAAAGGGGATTGCTGAATCCCCTTTTCGTCTCACTGTGTTAAAACGCAGAAAATTTGTTGATTTGCGATGATTTTCTGTGAGACAATGAGTTAGCACCTCGTTTCTGTAGACTGTAGTCAAAACTATAGTGACATTATATTGCTTGGAAGGATAACATAACTTATTTTCATCGAAATTAGACCGCAAACGATGACTATATAAAACCACGATAAAATCCGTAATAGTAGGGGAGACCTAGGAGGGTTGTGATAGAGGTGAGTTGTGACATAGTCGATATCTTGCATACTGTGGCCGTAAGCGAGCTGGCAATTTCGTAAAATTGTTGTATTTTTGATGACTTATTTGATGCGCTACGCGTCGGCGACACACGGGGATCGGTTGTACGAGTACATCATTCAAGCACAAAAAACTGCCAAAAGTAAGTTTTTTGTTGAAATTTTAATAGCTTACTAATGAATATATTTAACGTTACTGATATTGTGTTATTAGTTTTAATATACTTTGACTATTCTGCTTCAATAATATCATAACTTTTTTTTATGGTTTGCAACATATTTTGTAGTTATGGGATATTCAATGTAAGTAATGCAAAATTTTTGTACCTGGGTGAAATGTGACAAGCTGTCACAACTCTCCTCGGTTATTTTTATGTATGATATTATAGTAATATTCTGCTTTATTTGCTATGTTATGACGCATTATTGTTTCAGAACGCCAAATATATATTATGTGTGGAAGACTGAGGCATGGCAAGTAAGGAAATTTATGAACTGGCATAATTTTGAGGAGATAAAAAAAAAGTGAAGGAATACTGTGAAACTGATGAGGATGACGCAGAAAATAAATGTTTCTATTTATGTTGCCTTTACCCATTTACTAATAGCAGGTCAAAAGAGGTGTGGGTCCAGAGCAGCGAGTGTAAAGGATTGTCACTTGAGGCTTGTACTGGAGGAGAGTCACAATATATGTGTCGTAATTATTTATCGGATTAGATATTACACATATTTTGAATTTTAATCTCACTTGTTTGACACAATATTTATTAATTATTATAGAGAAATAAATATCAAGCTTGTTTACTAAGCAGTGCAGTACGTATGTATAAGGGTATATATCGACGCTTGAAAGGCAATAATATCTAAGCGACATTTAGCAAATTTTTCAGTAGAGCGTTTTAAAGTTTTGATTTTGACAAAAAAAATCATAACTAATTAACCATTTGCTGCATAAAAATAATTGTAACTGTTTTAGGAACCTCTTAATTTTTGACGTTTTTTGAGTTAAATTAACAGCCCTGAAGATTATAAATTAAAAAGTTAACGTCGCTTAGTTAAAAATTACCTAAATTTACAAACAGGTAAAATCATCTAAATGGATCATCTTATGAATACCGTAACAAGTAAATTTAATGAAATACAAATATTTGAAAATGCATAGTTGGTAAAAATCATATAAGGATATCTAAACATATTAATAAAATCAAGTAAAAATATCTATATCTAAATTATTGGGTCACACGATCATGGAGAAACATAAATACGTGCATAATATTGTAAATCTTGTTATTCCTACAAACATTGAACTATTTAATAATCAGTCAATTTTAATAATAATCAACATTTTATTGTTAGATAAACATACTTACATCCAAAATATAGCATAATGATATAGAATTTGTTAATAGCCAACACTTATTTCTTTGGAGGGAGTTTCTCGCCTCAAATATACGATGAGCGGAAGGACATACAAAATTGCCTTATCTGAACATTTACAACGGCTTGCTTAAATATCTCTGTGTAAGCATAACTCGAAAGCAATAATATTATAATTTATTCATTGTGTTGGAAACTCATAATTTTCTCTCTAAATTTATTTTTGCTGAAAGCAAATACATACGTACACACCCACGCCCTTAACCCACAGGGGTAGAAAAAGACTATTGAGCACCACATTCTACGATCTTGACATACGTCTTCCACAAAGGTTTTTCATAGTACTTCGCAAAGACAAGTAAGTGTGTATAGTGTATACCAAAATGAAAAAGAGAGTTCAGAAAATAGTTGAGCAAAAGAAAGAAAAAGGAACTAGACCACAAACCTCGTAAATCCAAAGCGAACCTTTCACTATTCTGGAAACAAATATGGTTGATCAGGGAAGAGTCGGGGACTTCAAAGATAGGAGTCATCAGAAATGAAGATGGAAGGGTGTTTAGAGATAAAAGGGAAGTATTGCTTGGAAGGCCTACTTCAAAAGACTTTTTAAATGAGGCGATGGGGATGTAGCAGTTGGTTAAGAGGCTATAGACCTGGCTTACTCTCAAAACGAGGCTAATAATGAGATTACGGAAAATGGAATAGTGAATGCGATGAAAAGTATGAGGTTAGGCAAGGCTGCTGGGTGTAACCGTTAAAATGCTGAGATACGGCAAAGGCGTAGTAGCAAAATTGTTATGGCTACTTTTTAATATCTGGTGCAAAACCATTATTATATCCATTTTCAAGAAGAAATTTTCACAGCAAGAATATAAAAGCTACCGCAGAATAAGCCTTCCCTGTGCTGCCAGTAAATTGTATGCCAAGGTCCTCATTAAGAGAGTGATTAATGAGTCTGAAAAAAAGTGTGGAATGTCCAAGCAGGTTTTAGAAGAGGAATGGGTTACACACATCAAGTCTTTTACATAAGGTGCATAGCGAAAGAACATTTGGCTAAGTCCAAAAAAGTCTTTTACACCTTCGTAAACTTGGCAAAGGCTTATGATCGTATGCTGAGGAATGAACTGTTGTTAACATTGTTATTTATTTATTTATTTAAGCACTTCATATACAAATGTATAAAGGCGGACTTAATGCCGTAGGCATTCTCTCCCAGTCAACCTTAGGGTGGTGCAGAGATTGTTAACATTGTCTTTAATATATCGGATTGAGAGTCACCTGGTGAGGACTTTGAAGTCTCTGTACGAGAACATCGACGGGAGAGCTGCAAGGCACGAAAAATTATGTGAATGATGTCTTTAAAGAGAAGGGAATGAAAATTAATGTGAGCAAGATAAAAGTGGTTGTGATAGAAAGAGGTCTGGGCACGTGGAGAGGATGGATTCAAGACAGGTCATGAAAGGTTAAATACCTTTCGTAAGCTTTCGAGCTAATGTGGATGGTACGGCTGGAAGAGGGCACCCTACGAGAGCGTGCATTTATCAAATAAATTATCTCCAAAAAGGGTAGGTCAGGATTAGCCTCAACCGGCAAAAAAGTATACGGAGAGAATAGGGAAAATTGGAATTAAATTATTATTAACATATTGTAATACACAATAATGCAACATAAATATATTTATTACAAAAATAAATGTTATTAAAATTATAAAAGTCTATTTATTTGTAAAAAACTCACCATATCTACGTAAAATTGAGGCAAAATCATAAAAACGTCGGACGGCTGTCCTCTCTTAGCGACAACCAATACGCGCTGTACAGGATCGCGCGCATATACAAATGACACTTTCAAAACACTAGGTGGTTCGCAAGCGGGTGTATTTACTTTATTATGAACAGGTAAATATCTCTTAGCAATAAGTATAACCACCTGAACATACCCGGTAAAATTATCTATGCGACATGACTGAAGTTAAAGGTTGTCAAGTAAAAATATCTAAGTATAAAAAATAGAACTTATATTATTCAGGTAAAATTATCTAACCGACTAATAATTATTTATTTTATTTTAGGTAAAATTGTATAAATGTACTATTAACAAAATATTTTATTAAGCTGAAAATATCTAAGCACATAAATATGGAGAGTATGGGTCCAGGTAAAATTATATCTATGCCAAAGTTATAATTTTTTGTGTAGGTAATAAACAACTAATTAAAGAGCGAGCAGTTTTTTATTTCAAGTAAACATATATTAATGCAAAACAGTAATATCATGATTTCATGTAAAACACACTAAGTTCAAAATCAATTTCCTTAAGCGTACCAACTACTGTAAATCCAAAAAGTCGTAAAAATTTTGGCGGTAAGTGAGAAAAAAAAAGTGAAATTTACCGGAATCATCTAGTATCTAACCGCCAAAAAAGTTGTCCTAGAGCTACGAAACCCGGATCAATCGACGCAGAAAAATCTGGCGATTCCAAATATGTATATAACTCATTTTAGGTATTTTTGTCGCTTAGATATTATTGCCTTTCAAGCGTCGATATTATATACCAAGTATGTGCACCAAAGGTAACTAAATTGTAATGATTTAATTTAATTTTAATTAAATTCATTTTATTTAACATTAGCAGTGTTTTAATTCAATTTCCCGTCATAAAATGCTCTTATAAACACTTGTCACAACTTACCTCGGTACTAGGAGAGTTGTGACAGTGGGATTCGTTTTACGTTTTGTCGGTTTATTCACGAACCATGACTTTTTTTACTTTTTCTTTTGATTTCATATGATGTAAAGAACTAGCTATCTTTGGTTATACATTTCGTAGAGCTAGGACTATTTTTAGCTGAGATATGTTACCTAAGGTAACATTTGTCACAACCCTCCTAGGTCTCTCCTAGTTTTATTTCAACGTCTAACATTTGCGTAAACGTAAGAAATCATTATAACTTATTTTCGCCTTGCCGCGTCGTTCCATATCTTAGTAGCACTATGTTCCTGCTAAGTTTCTGGGTTCTATTCCCAGATAGGAAAGATATTTATTTTTCTCTGTCTCGCTTTAGGTTCGCCATCTTACACGAAACCCAATCGCAGTTGCACTAGTTGTGCTTTTGCTTACCCCGAAATATTTGCGTGCGTATGTAATTTCTCATTAGTCCTCCCGTTGAAATAATCCGACCGACGCGACGCGACGCTCTTAAAACATAACCGGGACCATGGAAGCTCAATATAAAATTCGGACGTGTAAATCCTCAAAACGAAGCGAAATCCGGTGGTTTGTGCATTAACCCCGCACATTAAACCGCAAAACATATTCCCTAGCACGTATATTTAATCATACTTACATAAGGGATATTTTTATTTGTCCATTATTTTAATTAGGTATGGATTTCGACGCGTTTGGGTAACTGAAACGCGCGTACACTGACATGCTATTCAACGCGGGTGTGATGTATTTATTTAATATTGTTATCCATTAGAAAATAATTACTAAACTAATAAATATGTTTATTGTAATTATTTTGATATATTATTATCATCGTCAATAATTTAAAACCGTGTAGACTGTAGAAAGAAGCGGCGCAAACACTCCCTCGGTAGCACGAACTGTTATAAGAAAATTAAATATCCAATAAATAACACGAAAGTATCTCACGGAAACTTCTGGAAAGGGGACACGAATCATAACAGGACGTGTGGACCGTTGAATTTACAGATCGCTTGTAAACAATGAACAAACTTTTAAAAGTATTGGAAATAGAGAAATATGCCAGAAGTGTTTCTTGCAGGAAAACCGTGGAAATAAATCATCTAGTCTAACCGGATAACATAACCGTAAATAGTAGGTACTTGTGTCATTGAATTTGAGCTCTGTAGGTCTTTGGGACTCTTTTGTTAGTAGACCTTAAAATATTTTTTCTAAGAGTGCCCGTCCTAAATAATTGTTCTAACACAGCTTTGTTGATTTCCACTATCAGGTTGAATTGTGAACTGGATTCATATCCAAATCAAATAGTTCCTAATTTTCTTAAGTATCAAAAATATCCCCATGTATTGAAGCTATATTTCTGCTATTGCTTTTTGTCACTTACGCCCATTCCTCTCCGTTTCCGACCTCCTTAAAACTTAGAGCATTAGTTAAATCCTCAAAGCCTTAAAAGGTTGACAATGCATTTACGGCCATTTTTTCATATTTTTCGACTTGTTCGCGTAAGTCGTATTTCATATGCCATCTACGATAAAAAAATAAAGGATATATACTTATGCAGGTACTTAAATACTCATTGTTACTTCAGTCCCACTAACGAATGAGCCACCTTTCACTATACATAGACTTATCTAAAGCTATACCTATGCGTAGTCTAAATCCAATTATAATTAATTGTCGAGAGTCAAAATGATCAATTCGTCAATGTCAACAAACCACATGCATTTTGTTTATCTTGGACGTCGCCACAATTATTAATGATTAGCGAAGGGGTGTTACTAATACGTTTTCTATTTTTTTTATTTTCCCAATATGCGTCAAAATGCCAACCTGCTAAAATGAACCGTTAGTGATGTAAACAATAATACTGGCCAGAAGAATCACGTAAGATATTTTAAAAATAATTAGATACTATAAAGCACAATCCACAGTGAAATGCAATCATACCATTGCGCGAAGCAGTCTGCTGTAATTGTCGGACGCAAATCAAATACAATCAGTCCCCGAAGCGGCCATGAGTGCCCCGTCTAGCGCCGAATCAATATTTTGCCCCCATTTGCCCCCTCGGTTTTGCTAGACGCCGCTCCCGTTTCCCTAAACACGAATGCGTAATTATTATTTTTCTTATTATTTTATCTGTAGGTCCGAGGTAGGTCGTTGTTGAGATAGGTTGGTATTTATATTATTTCTTTTAAAAAAAAAACTTGTGTAATAAGGTGTTCATTTTTACTTTTTTTTCACTTTTAATTTGCCTTAAGTTTTCCTTTTACGGCTTATTGAATAAAAACTAAATAATAATGACACAAGTTTACTATGTGGAAATTGATTTAATTGGTAGAAATTAATAAAATTTAATATATTTTCGACATTTTAGCACAGAACGTACGCGTTAGAAACAAATAGACATCACAACACCCTGGCCACAACATACGACACGACAGCCTTTTATTTGTTCCCTATAGTCCTTTTAACCTGATTGTTTTGTATTGGCGTTCGGGATTGTCACAGACGCAAAAATATGAGTTCCATTGACCTCACCATGTAATATCCTCTTTGAATTTAGAGGATCAAATACCTGCGTACTTTTTATGAGAATCGATTATAGTCTGGAAAGTGACTTAAAACTTTTTTCGTGAGATTTATAAAAGCAAATGGGTTTATATTACTATCTTTGAGTTCTAGTCAACACCAAAGAAGTATAATTTTTACGTGTTTTTCGCAAATTAACGATATTGATACAGAATAAAAAAACAAAAAGAACTGTTCTTGAAATAGGACCACGTGATCTTTCATTATACATTTTTTATAGAACTAAAAGACAAACTAACATATTTACATACATAAATGTACTTAGACCATTAGTTTCATATATACCTATTTCGTCAAGACAGACTTGTGAATAAAAGTTATTCGGCAATAGAATAAACTCACCGAACCCAGACGAGGGTCCCGCACTCCGCAGGGCTGTCGCGTGACGAATGCACTTTTACTTATTGTACCATAATCGAATAGGGATGATTTTATTGCGTTTTTTGTTTATATCTGATGGCGTTTTAGTGAGGGACATGACATAAAATGTATCAAATATGAGTCAAGTATGAGCCGATTCGTACCTCTTGTTCAAAATGTCATAACTGACAAATACCTTTCTTAATGAGATCGGTTTTTAAATTATTTATTATAGTAAAGGGTATTTATTTTAAATATTGTGTTGTTTTTACTTTATTAAATAAAATTTTCTAATTTATAGTAAAAAATGTAACTTAGGAGTCTTCTGTGTTATCCATACCTAAGACAATTCCAAGGGTGTTGCTCCTGATGTGCGAATTTTATATTTATTTTATTATACCTGTATCGCAAGTGACGGACTGTGATTCAAAAGTCTGCATGGAATTACACTGCGCTCGTCATCATGAGACATTAGAGAGTAAATTTTATTATACCCAGCAATCCTACTTTCTTTCACGCCCTTAAAATACCACTTGCATACTGCTGCTTGTCGGCAGACATAGACTTATCGCAAACTGTCAACACCGCCTCTCGCGTACGAGACACCTAACATCTACAAAATATTCCGTATAAAAAAAAAAACTTGACTGCCTCGGTGGCGTAGTTGTATTGCGTACACGTTACGAGTACAATTTGCGCGCTGAGGTCCTGGGTTCGAATCCTGGGTCGGGCCAAAAACATTGTGACTGGGTTTTTCCATCTTAAAAATTACTCAGTCGCAGCTCGGAGTCAGGAAGTTGGCGGTGTGATACCCCCGTGCCTCGGAAAGCACGTAAAGCCGTTGGTCCTGCGCCTGATCTCTCTCCGGTCATGTCGGATTGCCGTCTCACCGGACTATGAGAGTAAAGGAATAGCGAGTGCACCCTGTGTATTGCGCACACACTTGTGCACTATAATATCTCCTGCGTATCTGGCTGATCTCTGTTGAGATTGGCCGCCGTGGCCGAAATCGGCTAGAAAGGGTATATATATATTCCGTATAAAGAATTATTTATTTTTTGATAAGAAGTCTCAATTCGCTCAAAGCAACAATTAATTTTGAATCGAATCCCGACCCTACACTCTGCCCTACGTCTCGCGGTGGTCGCAAGGGTTGCGTTTTCAACTTCATTATATTTCGGAGCACCCCGCCTAAGCGCCCCTGAGTACCGCTTAAAATTACTGAGAAATTGACTCACGACTCCTAAGGAGCGCTTTTCAAAGTAATTTGTTATTAATTTTGCGATCAAGTCTTCGATTTCATTGACCTATTCCTTCATCCCTTCGTTATGTTATGTGACTGTCAGTGTGATTGATTTTAATAAATTAAGTGTCGTTCTTTTCGTTAGTTGTTGGAGAGTGGAAAGCGTCCTAAAAATTAATATGGCGGGTAATATTCGCCGAAAATAATCCGTGAAAACAGCGCAGGCATAAACCTAATCTATGTATTAAATATGAAACAATACAATCCGTAACAAAACGCAATAGCGTTGCGTTGCCCCATGTCCAGTAGATAACACAATCCTAGTTAATTTTTGTATAAAAATGTATGGTGTCATAAAAGTTAATCTAAATCGGGGCGTAACGAAGCCGCGTGATGTATGACTCGGGGTAGTGCCGCTTCATTGTCCATGTATATTGTATTTATTGTCCACGAATATTGTATGTAATAGCATTTTTATTAATGGGAATGTATTCATTTGAAGTTAGGAAAACATGAGTAAAGAAGCTTGTATATTTTTGATATTATCTTTCAAACTGAAAGAGTTTTAGTATCTCTTAAGGTCACTATTTCTGGGTTAAGACGTTCCGTAATTTGGGGTGCGGAGCATAACTTTTCACCGCGCATGCGCTCCGGGAGAGATAGTCCGTAATTGTGATTTGAAAAAATTAATTTCTTTCCTAATAGCTACGGCCAACTCCACTGAACTTGCCCTATTGATCTAAAGTCAGGATGATACCAACCCAAATGCGCACAAAGCCATGTCTACATTTATCCGCAATAATTATTCATATTACACTCAAATAGGGTAACGTCTTTGTTACAGGGTTCAGAGATTTCTCGTTTATGCCTCACACAATAAAGCGATGTAGGGTCTTCACAGTTCGTGTAGTGTAACGGTTTAAGCCGATACTCGAGCTTCCTAGCAATCGCCCTTGAGCTAGACGCTCGGTAAATTAATTAGCCTTGACTGCGGTAGCCAATACAGCGCTAAAAGCTTTCTGGCGCTGAAGTTAAAAATAACAGAGTAATTTAGAATAGGCGAACAATAACCGCACCACACGGGAAATCGTTTTGATTCCTGCAAACAATCGAGATCTGTTGTTAAAAAGTCAACGAGTGTTGTATGAGTAAAACGTGCCCTTTGAAATATCCTCAATATTCGTAAAACGCCTACTCAAAAGTTAACAGCAAAAAGACATTCACGAGTCGATTATTGCTATTTATTGTCGTCAGGCGCTTTCGTGTGACGCATCAATATGTGAAATGGTAAATTATGGCACAAAAGATTTCTCAGTCGACTTCACCGGCTCTGGGTAATGTGTTAAGACGTTGGGGACATACGTTCCATTTACTTGGTTCTCTTTGAAGGCAAGTCGTTGTACAAAGCGATTTTGTGAAGGTGTAGGTACTCACATTATTCCGATCAAACAATCTTGTTTAGGCTGCCCTTGACGAGTTGGTAGCGTGAATATGGATAGTAGGCAATATTTGGAGTTATGAGTACTTACAATAAAACCGGACCAAAAATGGCTTTTCTGGGATATCAATGGCACAACGATGTCGAAATTGAGCATCCACGTCATTGAAACGTTGACAATAAAATTAAGTCGGTGAAGTCGTCTTCTAGAATGTTTCAACCTGTAATGAAAAGTTTTTTTACAGACTTTGCGACTATATCACTATTCTAGGAAGGCCAAGCTTCAATCATTATTTTTGTGCTACTTCGGCAAGTACCTTTTTTACAAGTAGTATAATTTCCATAAACTTCAGAGGTGACTAGAAACGTGACTGACTATTAAGATCAAACAATGTTAACTGAAAATGTATCATGCGTTTAATGCGCTCCGTGCCTTTAAAACATTTAAATCTTCACAAATCAGTTAAAAAAGGAACATTAACATATCCCATTCCATTTTAAATCTAGGACGGGACATAGTGTATTCTAGTGCGGCTAAATCGATGCCAATCTAGCCGACTTTCCGCCTAGCTGCCTGTAAATCTTTCGGCCGTATCTGGGAATCAGCTGTCTGTTCCACGTACGGACGCGGCGTTGTTTATTCCGAACATTTGAGTTTAAACCTTATTTGGAATACGGTTGATTTTCCCTCGAATACGTTGTTTGTAAAGTAGAATTACAACTCTATATTTCAATTTTAACTTTGAGTGAGTATTTTTTGAATATAAAAGAACGTCAAACGTTGTAGTATACTACAGTCCTGAGCCTAAGATATAAGTCAGGTATCGTTGTAATGAGGAATAAAGAGACTGCCTCGGTGGCGTATTTGTATTACGGTACGACTGCAATGCTTATGTGTCGGGTTCGATCCCCGTCTCGGGCAGTGATATTCGGTTTTTCTACTCAGTATCAGACCGAAGTCTAGAATTTGTGCCCGATATGGCAATAGGCTCGCACCCTATCACATCATGGGACGGTATACGTACGGCGAAAAGTGGGTGCACTAGTTGCGCCTCTGTCTACCCCTTCGGGGATAAAGGGCGTCAGTGTGTGTGTGTGTGTGAGTAATAAAGAATATGCACCTGATGGTTAGCAGAGTGAGGTACAAATAGAGTGTCACAACTGACGAAAGATGTTTATCCCTTGCCAGTCGACACAATTATGCCGGCCTCTTTGAACCGGATCTATACAGGCTGATCCCAGAACGCGACTCACTTACGTGGGCCACTATGGCGGGTTTTAATACCTTATGTACGGTGGTCGCTATCCGGGCGGATAAAAATATATCCTTCCAACAGCAAGGATAAACGATGAACAGTTCAAATAATAAAAAAATCCCGATAGGTATCTCCAAATCAAAATTCGAAACCGATTAAAAGTCACACGTCGGCATTGTGATCATCAATCTGATTGGTCCAAAGTCCCAATACATCTGGAGATATCGATCAAAAACTTTAATTGATATCAGCCTTTAAAATAATGCCGATGAGGTTTAAATTCCTTTATAGGTAACATTAGTGCTATCGCAAAAAGCTGTGCGACATCTATTATTATGTTTTTATGATCCGCCTTCAAAAGCTAGGCTAATGGAAGTCCAGTGTCAAAATTCATGGCTCATAAAGTCTCCAACATGACTCGGCAGTTGCTTCATAATAAGTCACATATTTTTAACAGCCAGCGGACTGAAGATAAGTATTTTAATGCCTAAATATACTATGATGCTATTTAAAGTTTTTGTCAACGCACAACACAGCAATGAATAAGATGTAAAAATACTTAATTTTAATAAAATATCACCTAATGCCGTGGTTAAATTATTGTGATATAACGTGGCTTTTTTTAATGCTGGACTGGTCGTAGCATAATACCATTTCTGCTTCCAAACAGTAGTATAGGTAAACTATGTCTCCAGTGCTATTGATTACTGTGCATTATAAAAATATTTTATGAGTGCAGTAGATACTATCGAATACTTTGTAATTCAAAGTTTTGTGTGCTAGTTTTTACTTTTTACGGATAGCGGCGCTTTGCTATAAACAAGAAACTTGCTCGCCTTTAATCCAGTTGTATAGCTCTATAAAACTAAATTAATATGCTTTTTGCAATGGTTTAATAAAAAGTCATCGCTGTTAATTGCCACTTAAAAGATGAGCGTTAGTTATTAGTTGCGGGAATCGACTATAAAACAAAAGTGGAGTTCCTTTGTGCGAGTAAGTAGGGTATTTAAACCTCATTATTATATGCAGTTACTATATTACGACTTATTCTTACTAATATTCTACATGAGAAAGGTTGTAAAATATTTGTATTTTTGTTAGAAGTAAACGCAGGAATAACTGAACGGATTTTGATCATATTTGGTACACGGGTAAACCATGTCCTGAAATAATACATAAGCTACTTTCTGCTCGGTAATCTGCTCCCATGGGAAATAATGGATTTTTTATCTGATTTTTCAAATAGATGGCGCTGGGGTCCTACAATTAGAGACTTTTGTCGTGGGAAAGGCCTTTCACGCGGGTGAAGCCGCGAGGATCATCTAGTATCTTATAATTGCCTTAAAGTCACTTACATAACTTTGAGTTTGAACAATTTAATTCTGAAGATGCGGTAGGTAGAGGCATATACAAGCAAATTGGTTATATTTCCCATTACCTAATAAAGGCATGCTTGTTATAATTGCGTGTGTGATACATTGCGTGAGCAGTGATGGTGTTCCATAACTCATGTTGCACGCATGGCTGCCACACCAGCCCTATAGGCGCCTGATTCAGTTCATTGCCTCACGGTTTATGATGGGCTTTCCCTGGATTATTATGTTGATGAAGTAATCTAGACAGATAATGCACTGGAACAGTTTTCTAATAGTAGAGAGTTTTAAAGCGGAACATTATAAAAATTCGTGGTTGATTTTCGGTGTTGGGTCGTTTAAGTAGTACCAGAAATACGTTTTTATGTTATTATGCTTATTGAATAATTCGTTTATAGTATTGGATTATGGAAGCGGCGATAGCCTAGTTGGGAGTGGAACGGACTGCCGAGACGAATGTCCGCAGGTTCAAAACCCAAGGGCATACACCTCTGACTTTTCTAAAAAGTTATTTGTGTATTCTTTGTGAATTATCGCTCGCTTTAACGGTGAAGGAAACATCGTGAGGAAACCTGCATATCTGAGAAGTTCTTTATAGGAATTTCGAAGGTATGTGAAGTCTACCAACCCGCACTAGGCCAGCGTGGTGGACTAAGGCTTAAACCCTCTCAGTTGTAGAGGAGGCCCGTGCTCAGCAGTGTGCAATATATAATACAGGGCTGGTATGGTATGGTATGGTGGTATTGGATTATTAATCTTATAAGACTGACGTATTGCACTTTAACCTAATTGTAAAGTGGGTAAACCTATAACAAAGTGGGATTGACAGTCCTGCAAATATATTACTGCATAGTACGCATACTCACGCTTTTTATCCCCGAAGGGGTACGCAAAGTGCACCCACTTTTCGCCGTGTGCATTCCGTCCCATGATGTGATAGGGGGCGGGCCTATCGCTATATCGGGCACAAATTCCAGACTAACGGGCTGATGCTGATTAGAAAAACCCAATATCACTCTGCCCGACCCGGGGACCGAACCCGAGACCTCAGTATTTTTTTTATTTTTTTTATGATATAGGGGGCAAACGAGCATAATAATAATAATAACGTAATACAACTACGCTACCGTGGCAGCCAATACTGAATAGTATTAAAATCTCATTTGACACAAAAGTCGTCATGATTTTCCAAGCGTTTAAAAAGTTACTACAGTTATCGACTCTGTTTATTTAGTCTTAGAAACCGACCAACAATAAAAGCAGATCAAAGAATTAAAATAGATCTTTAAACCTAACCGCACTGTTTTCTCCAATAATTAAACAGGACTCAAACAAATTGCAATCTTCTTTAAGACGATGTCGGGACCAGATCTAGGTGTAAAAGAAAACGAGAAAGCTCACCGATATCTATTAAAGAAAGAACGAACGAGAATTTATTTGTTTATACAAATTAATGACGTTTCTAGCAAGCCGCTTGCTTGACGTTTAGCGATACGACCACCCATAAACAGTAGACAGTAGTAACACCACTCGAAAATTGAAAAACGCTTGGTTGCGTTGCAATGTGCTGGTCACCCTGATTTTGAGTCTCATAATGCCTAGTAATTACACTGGCCACTATGTCCTCCAAATCAGAACATAACAGTGCCTTCATAATCGACGGCAGTAGGTAGGTACTTAGTACCGACACAGCCAGACAGCACACGAGAGAATAGTAATAATATCAATACCAATAGTAGTTTATTTAAGGATGATAATAGAAAACCCTTCATATATAAGCATTGAAAAGCCCACATTCACACGAAAAGTTGCCACATCACGGGGTAATAAAAAACAGATTAAAACTCCGATACACGCCAGCAAAGGCTTGAAGGTCGCGCCCAAAAAATATGTAAATACATGAAGAAACGCAAACATGATAAATGATGGCGGCCATCGCGTTGATTAATGATCCATAGGCGGCACCAAATTATGTTATAAATAGTGGGGAAGTGGTGGGAATGGACGGTGGAAAATTTAATGTCGCGCACCATCTGCGCCGGCCCGGTGCGGCACCGAGAGATACATAAAACTAATATTTCAACTTCAATTTCCTTCGCGTTTGATTAATTTTATCGGGTACATTTTCCTCTTAAAGGCTTGCGGTATCTATAGACGATAATTGATGGGCGTGCAACTGAGTGATCTTGAAATGTTTTAACGAATTGTATTCGAGTTTGGATCTTAAAAATGAAACCGTCCTTTGCTAAAGTGCGGTGTGCTCCGTGTGCATTATTTTTAAAAGCATACAGTGCAGCTTTTTAATTTAGATGGTAATTTATAAAGGCCTGTGATTTGTTTTACATTACATATTGCCAATTATGTAATATATCATTATAAATCATAATTCTAGCTACTGGCACCTTTGGAGTTTCCAATTATTGCCTGTATTCACGCTTTTCAATGATTTCTTTGAATATCTGGTAATCATCTAGTATTACAGATGTAGCATTCAGAGTAGGCTTCTGATGCGTGGGTACAATAAATTATAGGAGTGTGGTGACGTCACATGACTCGTGCTACGTTTAGCCTTTTGCTATATGTAGTGCAACATCACACTATTGCCATAGATGTATTACCATATTTCACTCCAAGCTTCACTATTGCAGGAATCTACTCAGTTCAGCCCTATGCCTATAACTCAGCTAGCCAAATTATAGTGTGTGTAAATGCTGAAATAGATTTATGGATCGTTTTATACTACTCTGAGATATATGTGATGTTTTTTTTGCATAGCATATCATTTTGCCTCCGTTGGAAAGAGGGTATCTAAAATAATGCCCACTGTAAAAAACCACCGACCTGCTTTACTGGCTATCTGACGGACTATAAGCAAGCTGACCCTGAAACTCTACTCATCAGAACGGGCCGCCATGACAAATACAGGTCACCCATCGCTTACAATTAGGCATTACACCTGCCCTCATCATCTATCGTCACTCGTTATTTCTCAGAAACGATGGCTTTATCCCTCGTGAGCTTCAAGCCGGCCATGACCGTTCGTCGTACTCAAGTATAAAATACATTTCTGAAACAATGCGAACTGTCGGTGTCAACAACCCGCCGGCACGGAAGGTCGCGGTAAGTCCCTAAGCTGGAAGCCGTAGCAAAACTTTTGAATTGCACCGTAATGCACTTAAGAAGGTTCGCACTCCGCCCGCGCCATTTCTTGTAGGCTTTCTGAGCGTTGGATTTCAATACATATCATGCTATCAAATGTAAAACCTTAAGTAGGAGATTTTGAGTGGTACTTGATCAGTTGGGATTTTATATTTCTGTAGAAATAACTAACAGCTTACGCTTACGTTTCCAAATGGTTAGGCGGAGACGTCGAAGATATTATATACGTTCCATGATGTGATTAGTGATAGGTGGTGTATGGGGACAAATTGTAATTCAGTAAAACTGATATTTTTCTAAATGGAAAAAAGCACACATATTTTGTTGCCTGATCTGGGAATCGAATTCGGAAGCTCACAGTTCATAGTTCAATTACAAAGCCATTGAATAAATAAAACAAACAATATAAATAACAAGCAATTTATTAATTAGTTTGAATATTGAAATACCTTCAGCTTCCAATTCAATTTACTGTGAAAACAAAGAATTGCATTGCAGCATATTTCCAGAGCTTGTTATTAATTAGCAGTAGATGTAAGGAAGCCATAGGACGAACATTTCGTTATTTATATAAATATTTAGGATTTTCTATAGAAGATAATAATATTTGGGAATGACAACGTAGCATTATAAACTGATGACGTCAACAGTCTATGAACAAAGGCGCTGCATGGTGATTGGTGACGCCACGGTGTGCTTTCATTACTTGAAATGGCTTAGTAGGTATCTGACGTTATGCTTCTGACCAACACTTTTGACATTGTGTTAGCTATTAAGCAAGATTTAGACTAGCTAGAAAACTTGCAGAATTCGATTTCACGAGCAATTTTTACCTTGTAGACCATCACGACAAGCTAACTTCTGCAAATTAAGCTTGCAGAACTTAAGGCATGTAAAATGTGTATAGAACTATTGAAATATAGCAGCTAGTGTGTGTTTAATGTTTATTACGCATCTGGAAGTTCTTGCACAATATATTGCTGCAATGATTTGCTAGTCTTCACTTAGCTTATGAACAAAGGCGCACTCCGTGCTGACGCGACCCTATACTTTCTTTACTTAAACTGGCTTAGTATATGTGGTTGTGGTAATAACTAACATTTGGAATTGTCAAGATCTTTCACTTACCTATTGTTTTAAATTTGTATCACTTTTCTACTTATTTAGTTGTATAAAACATCGACATATTATATTTGATTGTAGCAGTAATTCGAGCTCCAACTCTGCCCGACCAGCCTTCGATAATTTAAAACACATCACACTGCAATACGGAACAAATCCCAAGCCAGCCTGTGCACTGACCACGTAACTTGATACCGCCGCTACGCCGAGTGGTTTTATTTGCTAGAAGCCACTCCAGTCCTGAGATAGATCCTTCATATTGTTTCTTGGATTATGTTGGAAACGAGTTTTTATTTCTAGGTGGTAGAATTCTCGTTCGCGTGTGTCTATTTTTACCGCCAAGCACCATACACTGTTGTGTTCCGGTCTGACGGACATTATAGCCATTGTATTTACTGGGTATTGTAAGATTAACCATCTTTGTGTCCAGATAACGAATGCATACACCGATCCTCGTAAATCGGCGTATGACAATATTGAACCGCAAATGTTACACTAAATAGATTGTAAAGGGAATCTCATTGTTATATATCATTCACAAAATAATTCATGGCATTACCTCAGTACTAAAAAAGGAAGATTCAATTAGATTCCACTCATTCAGTTTCATTGATCCAGTAGTCTAACCGGATATGTTGTAATCTCGCTCCCTGTCACATGGGATGGATACTAGGAGAAAGGAACATTAACATTAACTCCGCCTGAAATTTCGGGTTATAGCGTTAGCTTCTGTTATGTTTTTTTAATTCACTCTGTCGGACTCTTACCCTTTGCATATAGCGTACATCAACACGGCAGTGTCGGGTGCCTCCTACTTTTGCTCATTCATTTTTCTCGGGGCTTAAGCTGTAATCCTTCACGATGGCTTACTGTGGACTTAAGGTATTTCACGGTGAGTTTGCAGGGTCTGACATTAATATAACAATAAAACGAGGGGTGTCTCGACGAAGTGTTGCGAGGATATAAGCTCATATTCCCAAAGAGGAAAGCAGAGTTGTAACTTCAACTAGTATATTCACCGTCCATCGTGCTATCTTCCAAAACTGATGTATTCATACATGGACTAAATCCATTTTTAGAAATAACTCACTTAATTCTAGACTTTATTCTAGTCTCAGGGTTGATGCAGGATTAAAAAATCCAATATAACTACCCAAACCTGGAACCCGAGATCTTATGGCGTTTGTATAATAATACTATGCCACAACAGTCAAGACAATAAACTGAGGATATACTTTCACAGGCCTCTAGGCTATCTACTCGTTTCTAGTATTGTCTTGCTCAGAGTCTGTCATTGACATGTCTGATACGTTCCCCGCTGTCCTTTGTCCGGCCTACCCTGGTTCGCCCTCACAATAATTGTTTATTCTCCCTGTTATTTATGGTGGTTGTAAAAATAACCCCGGAATTGATGGTTCAATGTTTTTGAAACAGCAATGAAACGTGTGGGGATGTTCACGCCTGTATGGGGGTAGACTGAGGCATAAGTGGTACGTATCACTTAAAGTTTGTTCGAGTAATGTGAAATATATTTATAAATAACAAGTATTTGCTTGATGCTCAATTAGTGTGGAAGGTCTTTATTTCAGGCTCAGTTTGTACTGTCCTGAGATATATTAATCCAGGACATTGGTCACCGCCCATCAGTTCCTGCGTTTGCTTCTTACAAAATAGGTATTGCCATTTTGCTTCAATAGCGTGATAATTTTCGAAGATAATGATTTTCATCTTTAAAAAAATAATACGCTGTAAAGATTTTTTATGAACTTTTAATAAAATAATAAATAGAAAACCTTTATTGCTACTAATTTACACAGTTCACAAGTGTTGAATTTTGAAACACTACTATATGCATTTTCTCTATACCCTAACATAAAAATAGTAAAAAAACAAACTTATTTTTACTTGTTATGTAGTGTCTTTTGTACTTCAGTAGTCGCCTCTGAGGCGTAGGCCACTCCTAACTCTTTCTACAAGTTCCTATCTCTTGCCGTTCTCATCCAGTCCGGTCCAAATTTTTTAATTAAGGTGTCCCTCCATCTCCTTTTTGGTCTTCCTTTTTTCGTCGTACAGTCTAGTGGGATCCATTCTGTCTCATCCATGTTCTCTTTGTCTACCTTTCATTTTTCAGTCTACAGATATGTCCTGCCCATATCCGCTTAAGTAAACTTATCATCTTTGTACTATCTACTAATTTAGTAATTATGACTTCTTATATTTACGCGAATGTTAGACATTGAAATAAAACTATTTTGCGGATTTTATCGTGGTCACGGGGCGGACACCCCCCGTGACCACGAAGTGCTGCAAAGCCTTCGAAACGTCGGGCGAAAATATTAATTAAAAAACCGCGATAAAATCCGCAAAATAGTTTTATTTCAAAATTTAGTAATTTTTCTTATAATTTCGTTTCTAACTTTGTCAGACATTTTTAAACCCAGAAAGCTTTTTACCACAACTCTTTGACATACAGCCAGATTTTCCACATCTTCTTTTTTAAATTTTACATGCTTATTAATTTCCATGTAATATATAGAGAAATAAAATCGTACACAGTGGTTTTAATTATCAAATAAATAATATGGTTTTACGGACATATAACCTTATTGAAGCAAATACGCGATATGTCCAAACGTCTTCACAAACTTACATTATTTTATTATCGAAATAACCAACCAAACTTAATCAAGATTATTTTGTAGACGTAGTACTAAACTGATTTATCAACCTTGATATATCTTTTAAATTAGTTGTAGTAGAAGAGAGAGCAATAACGAGATTCAACATATTAAATTTAAGGGTAACGAGCGTACATCGTGCGGCATTTTGTAATTAACTGTGTGGTAGTGATATTGTTTATATTGTAGACAGGTGTTTACCAGGAAGCGAGCGACCTGTATTGTTATCACTGATTTATATATAAAACTAGCTGTTGCCCGCGGCTCCGCCCGCGTGAATGAGTTTTCCCGCGATAAAAGTCCCGTTTTATATTTTCCCGGGATAAAAAGTAGCCTAAGTTACTCCTTATTACATCAGCTACCTGCCAATAAAAGTCCCGTCAAAATCGGTCCAGCCATTTCAGAGATTAGCAGGAACAAACAGACAGACAGACAAAAATTGTAAAAAATGTTATTTTGGTGTATGTATCGTATATATATTCATATATACATGTAATAAAAAACGGTTATTTCAATATTACAAACAGACACTCCAATTTTATTTATATGTATAGATAACATAATACATTTATATTATACTAGCTTCTGCTCACAGCTTCGCCCCCGTGACAGAGTTTTTCCGGGATATAAGTCCCTCTGTATATTTTCCCTAGATAAAAAGTAGCCTTTCTTCTTTCCAGGGTCTCATAATATCTCCATACCAAATTTCATCGAAAACAGTTTGGTAGTTTTTTAACAGCAGACTGAAAAAGAGTGTGTATCTGTATGTCTGTCTGTGGCATCATAGCTCTCAAGCGAACAGACCGATTTTGACGCAGTTTTTTGTTTGAAAGCTGATGTGATCGAGATGGTTCTTAGTGATAATTTATGAAGATCTGTTCAGGCGTTTGAAGATTATCAGCTCATTTTCAACTTTCACAACTCCGATTGATTTAAAAATGTACAGTGACTTCGGCAATATGTTTGAATTTACTGCGTTCAGACAGACAGATAGACGCGGTGGGGGACTTTATCTATACTAATATTGCAAAGCTGAAGAGTTTGTTTGTTTGTTTGAACGCGCTAATCTCAGGAACTAATGAACCGATTTTGAAAATTCTTTCACTAATGGGAAGCTACATTACTCCTGAGTGCTATAGGCTTTTTTTTATCCCGGAAAACTTTCTCATGTGGGTGGAGCCGCGAGCATCACCTAGTTTTATAAAATTAATATGTAAGGATTTTACGACGTAAGGAATGATCATATTAGATTTCGCTGAGAGTTTCTCCTGGGTGGAACTCTTTTTCGGGAAAAATGTGACAGTTTTTTTTGGCATTGAATGACGAGACGAGCTTGCCGTTCGCCTGATGGTAAGCGATACGACTGCCCATAAACAGTAGGAACACGATACACCACCTTGAGTTACAAAGTACTGTGTGGCATTCCACTGCGCTCGTCATTCTGAGACTTAAGATGTTAAGTCTCATTATGTCCAGTAGTTACACTGGCTACAATGTCCTTCAAACCGAAACACAACAGTGCATGCACACTGCTGCTGGCGGTAGAAATAGACATTGCGGTGGTACCCACCCAGACGGACTCTTACATATGAGAGACCTACCACCAGTACCACTACAATGTGCAGTTTTTCGGAATAAAACGTAGCCTATATGTTAATGTAAGACATCGTCTAACTATATGCGAATTTTCCCGCCCAATGTTGGAAAAGAAATGAAGTATGATGCGTGTTACTTCGTTACTGTTACGTTCTATCGATTTGGACAGACTTGATGGATAGTTAACAGATCCCGGGCCAGAAGGTACCTAGCCCGGAACGGAACAGCTCCCGAGGGATTGTAAGGTTAGGTAAGGGCAAACCGTAACAAAGTTGTATACAGCAAAAACTACAGTACTCCTGTATCTGAAGGGTCGAAACTAACCTAACGGAAAAACTGATTCGATTTACTTATTAGTTTATTGATTCTGTAATGTAAGCAAGCAGAGTCACTTCATTCGTTATTCATTATTAATTTTTTCTCTTCGCAGCTTAAATAAGTATTTTATTGGCGTAAAAATTTGCCCATAAGTTCCGTCGATAAAGTTCACAGGAACACGCTAGATGCGGGCCGCTTTTGACAGGTCCGTCTGGAAATCTTTAGCGGAGGCCTATGTTCAGCAGTGGACGTCATGTGGCTGATGATGATGAGTTTCCCATAACTTGAAGATTTTTTAGAATCGGGTGTCTCAGTGTAACCATGCTGTATAATAGGTATATGAGCCGGTCTGTTCGATCAGAGTAGTACTGCCTCACATAAAACAACGTGAGGTGACAGACGACAGTTTGATGTTGCGTTTACCAAACGCCTCCCCTTCTAGTCTCTTTGAGTATCTTTTCCTTATTCTTATTTCTTTTTTTAAAGACTAGCAACACAGAATACTGAATATTAATAAGTACTAGTAACCCGTCCATGATTTTTCTAGTAGGTACAAAAGTTTAGGAGTCTTCCCAGTTCCCACAAGCATATTATTTATAAAAAAAATTTGATCATGGCTCATGTTCATATAATTACTTTAAAACGTAAAAACTCCCAGGTTAAATAACTTGACCCGCATGACGGTTGCATGAGAGCTAACAATGGGGGAAACTGGGGTAAGACTCAGTTTAAATAATTGGTAGGGACTGAGAGCCGACGATGCGGACCCGACGGCGAGGCGCGGCGGCTCGGACGCAAGGGGCGAGTGTGCTCGGCTACACAAGTGTTTTCATTATCTTACTTTGTGAAGTGAATACACACGATAATGTATATATTAATACGCGAAGAAAAAACTTTTTCCCCCTTTTTTAGCATATAGCGCACGGTGGAGTGTGAGATTTAGCATAATTATAATTAAAGTTCAGAGAAGGACTTCTGTAAAATTAAATGTATGTATGTGTATTGACTGCCTCGGTGGCGTAGTTGTATTGCGTACGCGTTACGAGTACAATTTGCGCGCTGAGGTCCTGGGTTCGAATCCCGGGTCGGGCCAAAGGCATTGTGAATGGGTTTTTCCATCTTAAAAATTACTCAGTCGCAGCTCGGAGTCAGGAAGTTGGCGGTGTGATACCCCCGTGCCTCGGAAAGCACGTAAAGCCGTTGGTCCTGCGCCTAATCTCTCTCCGGTCATGTCGGATTGCCGTCTCACCGGACTATGAGAGTAAAGGAATAGCGAGTGCACCTGTGTATTGCGCACACACTTGTGCAATATAATATCTCCTGCGTATCTGGCTGATCTCTGTTGAGATTGGCCGCCGTGGCCGAAATCGGCTAGAAAGGGTATAATAATGTATGTGTTACAAATCTATTGAATTCGATAGTCAAATTTCGACCCTTGGATGACCACTAGTACAGTTTATTACGCTACAGAAACCGAAGCTAGAGTACATTTACCAGATCAACTTAGAATTTATTACCATAGTACCATACCATACCAGCCCTGTATTATACACTGCCCACTGCTGAGCACGGGCCTCCTCTACTACTTAGAAGTTTTAGGCCTTAGTCCACCACGCTGGCCTAATGCGGGTTGGCAGACTTCACATACCTTCGAAATTCCTATAGAGAACTTCTCAGATATGCAGGTTTCCTCACGATGTTTTCTTCACCGTTAAAGCGAGCGATTATTCACAAATAATACACATATACCTTTTTTAGAAAAGTCAGAGGTGCGTGCCCTTGGGTTTTGAACCTGCGGACATTCATCTCGGCAGTCTGTTCCACTCCGAACTAGGCTTTCGCCGCTTTTATTATTAATTTATTAATATATTCGTAATTGTCGACCTACCTATTATCACTCTTATAAATTGCGAGAAAATACACTTTTTTTATTCATCAAGTCTTTTCTACATAACAGTACACGCTTACATACAATTTACCTGTAAGTGTATGAGACTTTCATGCACTTCTGCACGGGCGCGGCAGGCGGGCGGCGGTTACAGTTGACCGCTGATCGAATTTGCACGGTGCGTCACGCACGGGGTGGGCATACGCGGTTAGCAAAGACAAGGGTTTCGCACAGATTGGCTATCGATCACCGTGAGTTGCAATTTCCGTCTTAGTTTACATGTAGGGTGACTTGTGGGATGTGCTTCCGTGCTGGTTAGGAAGCCAACCACTTATTTGATTACAATCATTAAACAGTAATTAAAATAATTTTCTTGCGCAAGACACAATGAAATGCTGTCTGAAAGGACTCGAGGAAGGTAGGTGTAGTACTGTATAGGTACTAAATATTATATTGCAGTGATCTGTCAGTTCATACAAAGTTGTTAGAAACCCATGAAACACTTCAAGAAAAAAAAAACAGATTCTATTATTTTTGACTCTTTGAGTTGCTATCGGAATTGGGCATGGTCATTTTATGTACTAAAGTGGTGAAATAAGAGTGAAATTAGTTATAGGGAAAAAGAGGCGAAATTTAAATGCGCAACAAGCCACAAGTCAGCGTAATAATAAATAAGTACCTAAATGCAATAGTCTCAACGCTAAAACATAAGGACATAGTTCCGATTCCCAATCCCACATAAGTCTTATTTGTTGATATCATTGGATTTAGAGAAATTTCGGGCCAAAAATACCCGAGACCCGAGATAAATATTTGCGAATTAGACAAACATTCGTCTCAGAGCCACCGGAACAAATATTCATACAGGCCACCGTTTACAGTGGATTACTAGTCCAGTGTGCCCGAGGGCTGTTAATGTCATCCTGCAACTACAAATATTATGAATGTGTGTTTTTTAGGCAACCACAATATGGTGGATATTGAGCATACATGTACTTCCATCTATACTCGTACTACTCCAACGTGAGGTCGATAAAAAATAATAGTTTTATTAGTCTACAAGGTATCTATGTATTCGACACAATATGACATATTTTCAATTTACAATTCACAAAGTAATTAACCGGTTCCATAACTAACAAAACGTAAATGCCTATACAATACATAGCCGTAAACATTATAAATCAAAACACTGGCTGGAAAGGTAATCCCGATGAAAAACTCTATGTTGCGGTGTTTTTGTGATATACGACACGATAATGTGTTTGGTAACGCTAAGTGAGTTTGTGCTTCACTTCGGATGTAGATCGGATGAAGTAAGGTTGAATTTTCGGATCACATATAATTTACCTGTTGTTTTGTAAACGTTTCTTTCTCAACGTATTGTTTCGCGTGATAGTGGTATGAGTCAGGACTGAACGGAGTTTAAATTTCGCACACATTTGCCGCTAATTAAATCGATCATATATCGTAGAACTACAAGAACAGATGGGGAAGAAAACCTCGTAAAGGTCCCGTTGAAATCTTTGAGGGAGGCCTATGTTCAGCAGTGGACTTCCAAAGGCTTAAAAAGAAGAAGTAGAATCGGCCATTCTCGCCTTAATCTACGGCTCGCTGGCCGATTAGAGGCCGCGCGATCGCGCCATCAGCCCGATAGCAATGAAATAAAGTAGTTGGTACATATGGTTGCAATCTCAATGGCGCGCTTGATTTTTTTTTATGTACCCGTGTACTTGGGTGTCCTAGCAACCAAAAACTCTTATGAAAAGTTTGAGCTGTTCACTACTTACAAACATTTTCATAGTTTATTTTTAATGTTCATATAATTATCAGACTGATAGTGAGACTTATTTATCGATTATCTCAATCGTACCATTAATCGTGTTTTTAAGATAATTGTTATACTTACTTAAAAATATATTATGTGCTTTATAATAATCAATTTAAGTATAACGCATCATACTTTAATTGCTGGCTGAACATTATGTTCCCAGAGCTATACATTAGAAACACGCAAACGCATTCGAATTCGTTTAAATTCATATTTGCATAATAAATATTTGATGTTTTTATAGTTAGAGGGCGAAATTTAAGGCCATAAAACAAATTTTAATATTTATGACGTTTTTAAAGACGCAGCGGGCAGACGCAGCGGAGTCCCTCGTGTGTTTTCGCAGTAAGCTCTTTAGAGACCTGTGAATATATTTGCATATGTAATGTTATATTTTATGAAATCCCCCCGAGGGGACGATGCACCTACGCCGCTTCAAAACCGCAAATTACATTATTGTTTTTAAAGCGAAAACGTTCGTCTGCAAAGGGGAAAGGTGTTTTTAGGTAGTACATATTTTGTTATAAATTATGTAAATTAAATTCCTAGAAACAATACAATACGATAAATAACAAAATTGCGTTTATTTTCGTCGCATGATGTATTTTAGGATCAATCTTTTTCTGCGGTGTATACTGTATAGGTTTCTTAAGTTCAAGAAATCACCGGGTAAGGATGGTATTACAGCCGAAATGCTACAAAACCTAGGTCAGCGAGGCACAAAGACCATCACCAAAATCTGTAACACCATCTGGAATACTGGAAGATGGCCAAAAGACTGGACAGAATCGGTGTTAATACCTTTACACAAGAAAGGCCCTTCAACGGACTGTGGAAATTACAGAACTATAGCGTTAATATCCCATGCGAGTAAGATCCTCCTCCATGTTATTAATCGACGTCTTAACTACTTCTTAAGCCGACAGATACCCGAAGAGCAAGGAGGTTTTGTTAAGGGCAGGGGAACGCGTGAACAAATTCTAAACATCCGCCAAATTATCGAGAAAAGCAGAGAATTCAACACCCCAGTAGTCCTATGCTTCATCGACTACACCAAAGCCTTTGACTGCGTGCAATGGGAGCAACTGTGGAATGTGCTGAGTGAAATGGGAGTTCCTCAACACCTTATTGCTTTAATCCAGAGTCTGTACATTAAAAACCGCTCTTTCATCAGGATAGGCAATGAATGTTCAAATATGTTTCAAACTAAAAAAGGAGTGAGACAAGGTTGCATCTTGTCCCCTACACTTTTTAATATATATGGAGAGTATATTATCAGGAAGACCATCGAAAATTGGAATAAGGGTTTCCCTATAGGTGGAAAGAGATTAACAAATCTCCGATATGCCGACGATACCGTACTTCTAGCAACATCCATGGATGATATGAGTGAGCTGTTCCAAAAACTTGAGGCAGAAAGTGCCAATATTGGTCTCGCAGTAAACAGAGCGAAAACTAAAGTGATGATAGTAGACCGGGCCAAAAAGCTAACAAATGCCACATGCAAAATTCCTGGCATTAATATTGTCGACTCCTACACGTACCTGGGCTCCCAAATCTGCAATGACGGCAGCTGTGTACCCGAGATAAAAAGGCGAATCGGGATCGCGAGAGATGCTATGACTCGCCTAAACAACATCTGGAAAAAAAGAGGAATTAGTCTCAAAACCAAGATCAGATTGGTACGAGCCTTGGTATTTCCTATCTTCCTGTATGGAGTTGAAACGTGGACAATCCTGACCCGCGAAAGACGTAGAATTGATGCATTCGAAATGTGGTGCTGGAGACGCATGCTTAGAATCTCCTGGACTGCGAAACGCACTAATGCATCAATCTTGACCCAGCTTCAAATAAAAACTCGCTTGTCCACTATATGCCAACAACGCATACTCTCATATTTCGGCCACACAATGCGCAGAAACGATGAAAATTTGAAAACCTGGTGCTATCCAATCTACCAGTATCGGATCTGACTGTATGTAACTCTCCCCTTAGTAACATAGATTCGTACCACCCACCTATAAATTTCAAATTAAAAGTTGTACCTAAAAAACTTAGCTTACATTATAGCAATGATATTCCTAAATTTAACTTTTATAAAGCTGACTATGAAAAAATTACTATTTTTTTAAGTGAAATAGACTGGTCAAAGGAACTCCCAGATTACCTGTCAGTCGAGGAGATGGTGCACAAGTTTTACAATATAATTAAGGAGTCAGTCAGAAGATTTGTACCAATTTACAAAGCCAAATCTAACAAATACCCATACTGGTTCTCTAAGGAACTTATAAAACTATTACACGAAAAGAACAAATATAGGGTACGCTATAATATATATAAAAATCCTCTTGACAGGCTTTGTTTTGAATCATTGAAAAAACGATGTTCAGTATTAAACCTTACGTGCTACAACCAATATATTTCTATTTTAGAGACAAACATTAAATATAACCCGAAGCTTTTTTGGTCCTTTTTGAAACACAAAAGAAGTAACCGCAGTACGTATCCGTCTGAAATGCACCTAGATGATGCAGTTGCAACGTCAGGTCCAGAGATTTGTGATCTGCTGTCTACTTATTTTGCATCAGTTTATGATCAAAATGTCTCACACTCGACAAATAGTGAATGTCCTTTTAAAACTATCGCGTCAAGTAACACCATTTGTTCCGTATCCTTCACTAGTAGCCAAGTGTTAAAGGCATTAAATAAACTGGACCCTCATAAGAGTGCGGGTGCTGATGGCATCCATCCTCTGTATGTTCGCCGTTGTGCTAAACAAATATGTTGCCCGTTATCCCAAATATATAACGCATCTTTAGCTACAGGCATTTTCCCTCATATTTGGAAAGAAGCATTAGTGGTACCTATTCATAAGGCTGGAAACACTACTTCTGTGACCAATTATAGACCCATCTCCATACTGTCAACTTTCGGTAAATTGTTTGAGTCGCTTATTTGCCCAATTATCTCATGGCATTCTAAACAGATAATCTCTACTTCACAGCACGGTTTTGTCGCGGGCCGGTCCACCGGCACGAATCTCCTAACATTCACCTCAGACTTAGTTGATCTTGTCGACGCCCGTAAAAGCGCGGACGTAGTATACACCGATTTTAGTAAAGCGTTCGACAGGATCAACCACGTCATATTACTCCGTAAATTATCACACTATGGTATTGATGGTAATGTTTTGAAATGGTGTGAATCATACCTTTCCAACCGCACATCAAGGGTGGTTCTAAACGGGTTCACCTCTAAACCCTACTCACCAAAGAGTGGAGTCCCTCAAGGCTCCCATTTGGGCCCTATACTTTTCAACTTATTTATTAATGATCTCCCTCTGATCTTTGAGAACTCCACAGCTTATATGTATGCAGATGACCTAAAGATTATGAGACCTATAAGTAGACCTCAGGATCCATTATTGCTACAGAGTGATCTGAATAGACTTGTGACGTGGTGCAATGATAACGGAATGACTTTAAACGTCGATAAATGTTACCATATACGTTTCTCTAGAAGTAACAATACAATACAGAGTAGTTATAAATTTTTTGACAAAACCATACAATTTGTAGAGGTTATTCGTGATCTGGGTGTACACATGGATCACAGGTTACGTTTTAATGCCCACATCGATAAAATATCTTTAAAAGGTTTCAGAAACCTTGGCTTTGTATTAAGAAATTGTAAAGAATTTAAAAATCCCTCAACAAAGATATTATTATATAATGCATTAGTTAGATCTGGATTGGAATATTGCAGTCAAGTATGGTCGCCTTATTATGAGGTTCACTCTGGTAGATTGGAACGCATTCAAAAGAGGTTTCTTTACCATTTAGCATATAGTACCCATAAGGCTGGTATCTTAACGTCTTATAAAGAACGCTTGAAATATTTCCACATGAATAGCCTAAGGGAACGTCGACATATTCTTGATATTATATTTCTATTTAAGCTAGCGAACGGCAAAATTGATTGTAACCAATTACTTAAGCAACTTATTTACAAAGTGCCATCAAGGATACCTCGTGCATCTAATTTCTCTCTTTTCGCACCCAAAATATTTAGGACCAACTTGGGAAACCAATCTCCTGTAAATTGATTCATGTCGCTTTATAACAAATTGTTCAAACATAAGAACACAATAGATTTATTCTACCAAAAACAAACCACCTTTAAAAAAGAAGTTCTGAACTCATTGTAGTAATTTAGTGCATTCACCTAGTCCCACAGACCTTTATGACTCAGCTATCTTCATTTTTTTTTTTTTTTTTTTTCTAAACACCTACCACCAAAAATATTTATAAATAGATAAATAAATTGTTATTCATAACTTCACTTAACATTAGATAAAGCAAAATTTTGTATATGTTGTTATATGTTTAGTTACTTAGTCCATAAGTTTTTGTAACAGGAATTAATACCTACTTTAATCGTCCTGCTCTCGCTTAAAATTTGCAAGCGGTGGCAGCCTGTAAGTAAGACAGCACTGTTGTAAGTGGTTATTGATTCGTGAATACTTTATTACTGTGTATGGTGTATGTCTTGTTGGCTGTCCTAATAAATAAAAAAAAAAAAAAAAAAACTGATTGTGGTGGGGAACACCGAAGGCAAGAGATCGCGCGGTCGTTCATCAACAAGATGGACTGACCAAGTAAAAGACTCATCGTCCTCTAAATTCTACACAGCCGTAAGAGACGCGCTGGACAGAAACCGGTGGAGGCAGATCATCCGCTCCAGATATAACCCTGATGCCGACCACGATCCTCAGACATGAGGGACCGACCAGAGAGAGAGAGAGATACTGTATAGGTACATAATTCTCTTAAAGAATATAAAAAGTCTCTAAGCAAAGTCCAACTCAGGGCAACTGGCATGTGTTTGTTTCATAAAACCTACATAAACTTTCATTGCTCGTATTGATTGAAAGTCATATTAAAAACTGGCTTTAGTTATTATTCTGAGGATTGAACATAACTTTCATTGATTTCAAAAGACAAGCATGACTTTGTATCAAAAATGTAATCAATAGTGTAAATGGAAATAAAATAAAACCGTAAGTAGTGGTTGCCTACTTAAGGAGCATTTGTAGATTTGTTTCTTTTGTTTTGTAGCCGTATATCTTTTATTGGCAATCCTAAAATAAAATAAATAATAATTGCACTAAACTGACTGGTGGTAGGTCTCTCATATGTAAGTGGCCGTCTGGGTGGGTACCACCGCACTGTCTATTTCTACCGCCAAGCAGCAGTCTGCATGCACGGTTGTGTTTCGGTTTGAAGGACATTGTAGCCAGTGTAACTACTGGGCATAATGAGACTTAACATCTTATGTCTCAGGATGACGAGCGCAGTGGAATGCCACACAGTACTTTGTAACTCAAGGTGCTGGATGGTGTTACTACTGTTTATGGGCGGTCGTATCGCTTACCATCAGGCGAATGGCATGGGCGTCTCGTCATTCAATGCCATAAAAAAATATTAATAAAGGAATACAACGGAGAAAATTTGGAGAGGATGGATGATAGGAGACTGAAAAAGAGGATATATAAGGCGAGTGTGGATGGAAGAGCCGGTAGGGGTTGAACGCACCGAACCTACGAATGTCGGATATCACATTCTGGGTAACAGCCAGATCAAAAGTGCCCTGAACCGCCGGAAATTCATGCATAGATTGATGAAGCGAAAGAAGTGTGCCGGAAACGAGCAATGTGGCAATCCATAGTCTCTGCCTACCCCTATAGGAAAGAGGCGTGATATTATGTATGTAACAGATAAAATACAACATCCTAGATATAATATCACATTATGAAAATACCATGGAAATCAAAAATCATTGAACATTGATGGGTCTCGATTCGATAGTCTCACAATATCAGGATTTAATCTAAGCTTTTGGTGCGGTTAATGTCGTTTCCTTACAATATCCTGGAGACGCGCGTTAATATGTTTTCCAATGCGCTGGGAAATATGCTAGACAACGTCGGGTTGAAGTTAGTTTGATGGATGAGAGCTAAACTAGAGAGGAGAGAATAACATTGATATTAGCTTATGTGAATACAATAGATAATTACTATATCGCACCTTTAAAGGCAAACTGGTACTTATAAAAAATAATATTATATAATGTATATGAAATTCATGTATTAATTCTAAACTAGATGACATTTAGGTTAATATTTGTAAAAAAAGACGTTAATTAAGTCTTCTTTAAATGTGTGAGTATTAATGAAACATTAACGCCCGAATACTGAAACGCTACTCAACCAACCAAGTTATCTGAGGCCTACTTAATTTTAATAGGCTTCTTATTTTAAATGGCATTCTCAAACGTACTTTAAAATATTTGACGGAAAAATCAGCTGAGGAGCAGTTATTTTGCTATAGATTATAAAAAGTTTGTTTTCGATTACATATTTTTAATACATTGATATTTATGTGTCGTTTCACGCAGTATAATTTGTAAAATATAAAAAAAAAAAAAACAAATAACATAATACGCACTTTAATAATGTTTTTTAATGTTATATGACTATTATATTTAATTTTCGTATGTATTTTATGTACTATGTGCAGATGCCACATAGTAAAAATGTTACGTAGAATGGTTTTTAATACCTATGGCATATCCATTATTAGAATAGTTTATTAATTATTATATTCTTAACATTGAAATGATGAACCCATTGTAATTTATTTATATTTGCCACTTGGCAGTATGGTCAGTGTTGACATTAGCCACTTTGGAAAAAAACTAAACAACTCAATAACAATAATATTCATAATTCTTATTTCGTTTTTATTATAATCAGAAGTAGGCATATTTATAAATCAGTTTTTTAGTTGTGCAAACTTAATCGCCACACTATGCACAATACGATGTACTACCGTCGCGTTAGTTGTTTCCCGTGAAAAATATCCCCGATGACCTTGGTCGGTTGCATTGTCTGATTTCTTTTTGTGACCGGCTGGATATTGTCCTGAATTAAGGACCATAAATGAAGAACTGTTTCCTTGTTGAGTCGGAATCTTCTTTTAAATACATCATTATTGTATTCTTCGAAAGCGTTTAATTTCTCTCGATTTCTTCGATTGACACTATATTCCTCCTCAGAAAATGATGATAGTGAAGAAAAAGACGTTTTATTAAATCAAAAGAGAATATAATAAGTAGTTATTACGCAATAAAATTATTAAAGATTTGACATAAAGCTTTGAGACTAGTCTGAATCACTCTCAAATTAATCTCGATTAAGGGCGCATTTACAAATTTCCATGGTTTTGAGGTACCATTTATTGAATCAGGAGTCACGCTTATGAAGAGATCTTGGTATATAAATAAAGATTAAACATTCCTCTTTGCTTATGGCATATAGAAATTGTATGCTCCCATACAACATTAACACGTAAATACGTTTATTCTGGAGCAATAATCGCTGAAAATGACGAAAAATAGGGTCTGAATCGGAACCATTATACCTAAGACTAATGAACATTTTAATATAAAACCGAAATAATATGCTGGCTAATATAGTCTTCTTGCTTTATGGCTAAATATTTTTAAGTAAATTTAAATACTTTTCCAGTTATGAGAAAAAATATAACCTGAATTGAATTTCTTCATACATTTTCGTATTTCGGGCTGTCATTCCGCGCTGAGACGCGGCCGAGGAAGCACGGGTGTACAACTTTTTTTCAAAAAATAAATACGTAATAAATTGATCGCGATGTCATTATACTACGAATAAAATAGTTGATACTATTTCAAATTATTATTTTTCAAAAAGCAAGTATGAAAATTGAATATTACAATAAGTCAATGCAAATTTGATTTAATTAATAAAAAAATCATTTATTTTATTTTATGCGAATATTTAAATTTCATAATCAAAATGGCGGATGTATTTTTATATTTACAAAATCGACAAGTTTTGCAGTGTATGGTATTTACTATTTTTCTATTTATCTATTTATGATTTTTAGTATCGGTGATTATTTATTTTTAAATTTTACTAGGTTTAGTTCGCGTTTTTGCCCGCCTACAAAGCCTTTCCCGCTAAAAAATATCTAAACACTCACTACTACAGTTCAGCCACAACTACTCACTGGCCATGACTGCTTCGGTGAGTAGCTGTTTCGTATCGTAGGTACGGAGGTGTCGGCTGTGTGTGCCATTGTGACAGTTGCCCGCTGGCTACGGCTTAATATACGTTTGAGTTTTGCCCAGCCTGGAATGAGGAGCGCAGCACTCTCAAAGCAGTTGTCGGAGGCGGCCTCTCGTTGCCGGCCGTGGTCGCTCCCATGGTCGGCAGTCAGGAGGTCTGGCGTGTGTTGGCCCACTTCTGCGAGATAGTCCTCTCGTAGAAGGAGAGTGCCGAGAGGGATCTGGAACGCGAGGATTGCTCCCACCGTCAGAGGAGACGTTGGAGGCGCCGGGTGGTCGACTGACCGGCGTCTCCCACCCTGTGGATTGAAGGTGTTTGGAGAATTCCACCACGGTATCCCCTGCCTGTCGTAAAAGGCAACTAATAGTGGCCACCCGGGGGTCGCGGGCGGGTGCCTTCTCTAGTTTTGTCTTTTTAGCACATTGTTCGGACCCCCCTGATGGACAGCAGTGTAGGCAGGTAGGCCTCACGCTGCCGTTGACGCCGAGAGCGCCGAGATGCGCGGGGGCTCCTTAGATTAAAGCGTGGTATATTCCAGGGTCAGGGTACAGGGTACAGCCTGAGACCATTGTGGTTCTGCATGGCCCTGAATCCTCTCAGTACTCTGTTGTTGGATTCAGGATTAGGATACCGTCTATGGAGAGGGAGTGAGCCTATATCTCACTTGCTTTACATGGATGATCTCAAGTTGTTTGCATCAAAACAAAATAAAAATGATTGAGTCGTTAAAAATAACTGAAAGATTTAGCAACTCAATCAATATGGAGTTTGGTGTAGATAAATGTGCGGTTATCCATGTGAAGCGAGGAGAGGTCGTGGTCTTTGGTGACATACACGTCTTAGAGAGTTAGATCCCTTTCTGAGACGGAAACTTACAAATATCTGGGTATGCCTGAGGCACCTGGTATTATGAGTGCCGACGTAAAACAATCGGTGAATGACCGTTTCTTCGGCCGCCTGATTTTTGTTGAATACTTTTGTATTTAACAGTTTTTTGTCAGGTGGAAACAAGATTTGTGGTTTCAACGGTTGGGTTATGCCTGTACTCATGTACTCTTTTGGTATACTCAGAAAGAAGGACTCAGACTGAATTGGACGCCCTGGATCGAAAGTTCCGGACCCTACTGACTGCATATCGTATGCATCACCCACGGTGGTCAGTGATGAGGTTCTACATCCCGCGGAGATGCGGGGCCGAGGCTTACTTAATGGAGTTGCATAACCGCGAGGTATGCAATCTTAGGGATTATATCCTCCACAGCGAAGTGGGCATGTATAAGATTGTAGTCATGGTGGATAAGGGATTTATCCCACTTTCCTTGGCGAATGAGAACTGGCGAAACCCTATGGCGATGGGCATTAGGGAACGCGAGGTGATATGGAAGAGCAAAGAACTATACGGTCGGTTCTATCGGGGCGTTCAGCTCGCATCCGTATCTTGGCTACGTTTTGGTAATCTTTTTGGAGAAACTGAGGGTCTTGTCTTTGCAATTATGGACAAAGTTATAAAGACGAACAATTATAGGAAATATGAACAATTATAATACATCCTGTAGGACGGTACGGTCGATATCTGTTGGGCATGCCACCGTCCCGGTGAATCAAACGGGCATGTGATTTCGGGTTGTTCGTATCTTGCTAACGGCGAGTACTTGCATAGACACAACCTAGTAGCCAAGATCTTGTGTCTCCTGAAGTGCCATATTACCAGTATGTGCCTCAACCAGTTCTCGAAAATGATCATGCAACGCTGTACTGGGATCAATCTATTATCACGGACAGGCTACTGTTGCCAATAAGATATTGTATTGTAATGGTAGATCGATTGGCGCGCCGGGCAATACTTGTTGACGTCACCATTCCGCATGACGATAACCTCGTTAAGGCCGAAAAGGACAAAATGTCTAAATGTTTAGATTTGGCACACGAGGTTACCGACATGTGAGAAGAGGACTCCACAATTATTGTTCTGATTGTCGTTTCTGCTCATGGGTTGATACCAATTAGTCGTTGGGTCAAGAGCCAGATGCAGAAAGCAGTACTTCTGGACACCGCAATGTCAATGTCTTTTTCTACCGCCAAGCAGCAGTGTGCATGCACTGTAGTGTTTCGGTTTGAAGGACATTGTAGCCAATCTAACTACTGGACATAATGAGACTTAACATCTTATGTATCAGAATGACGAGCGCAGTGAAATGCCACACAGTATTTTGTAACTCAAGGTGCTGTATGGTGTTGCTACTGTTTATGGGTGGTCGTATCGCTTACCAAACGCATTGTGAGCAGATTCCTCACTTTGAATCCCTGACTACCGGTGGCTTGGGTCTTGAGCCTCGCCATCGGAGGGTGATACACTTTTTTAAATTTTATATGTATTAATGTTTTTTTTTTTATATAAAAATATTATATAAATAAATATTTGTATCTGAAAAAAGGAACATTTAAAATAAAGAGATAAAAATGACTATTACATGATGAAATTATACTAATAATTATTAATATAATTGTAAACATTCGACAATTCCAAAAAAATAAATATGGATGAGTACAATAATAACTTCAAGTATTAAGATTAGCTCGTTCCAATGGAAAATCTAGTTTAAATCGGTTTCGATGTGTGCGCGTGTAGCAAAGCGCGTTCTTGTCATTAAAATATCTAAAATCGAAGTTGTCAAAAATGTAAATGCGTCCTTAACAGCCATATGAGGAGGCCTTACATACCTGTCAAACTTTAAGCAGCTTTTGTGAATACCGTTTGAATCAATAAGCGGACCTTAAACTGAGTCGCCTAGAATTTAAGGTTAGGAGATAAGTAACGTTTCAGTATACCAATTTCAAGCATAACGACTGCTTAAATCCGTAATGCCATCTCAACTATTTAAGAAGCGTTTGAGTATTCGGGCGTAAGTATTGTACGCTCGCGGCCCCGATCACGTGAAAGACTTATTTTGGACTAAAATTGCTTTTCCGCGGTAAGAATTGACTTATGTTTTAATCTAGATTTCTAGGCTCTGTATGTCAACCGTAATAAAAATTTCTTCAGCCGTTTCAGTGTACACTTCCAAGAGACGTCGAAACATATTCACAAATTTTCGCGCAAATTTACTGATGGTATCATTGTCTATTAACCGCAACACAACCCAGATCAAAGCCCTGGCTCCCGATCACCTTTGCCATAAGTTATTTTGACAGTTCATAAAAAGCATGTTCTTCGTCAGCATGCAGTTCATGCAGTTCTTCACCTTGGTATTTTTAAACTCCCACTATCTCCTATATTTATGTCCCACTCTCACGGGATGTCTGGAAGATATCGTTATTAGCAAAAAGACCGGCTATTGTGGCACGACTTTTTTTATGACAATTGTATTCATTTTGTATGTGGTTTACAATAAAGTATTTTTATTAACTCCTTCACTCATGTAACTCACCTCATCGCGTTAATGAATTGGTATACAGAATACCTTTTAACGCTAATTTCACAAAGTTAACGTAACACGGTCGGGTTCTGAGTTTACTGTCATGAAATACATTGGCTACAATGTGCTTCACATGGTGTACAGTTCTATTACTTATTGTAGGCAATTGTGGACCATAGGTACCTTACGGCTTGTTTGCTTGTTATGGTCCACAATTGACAGTGAAATCAATCATAGAACCTTCTCCGTTTTTAAATCGGTTATTAAAAATGGTCTACATTTTGGCTGTCCTAGACATTGTTTGTACGCAAGGGCGGATTCAGAGGGGGGTCATTGCGGTAATGACCCGCCTCCTGGGCTAGGTCTGAGTGACTACTGATAATTTTATATAATCGATTTGGTCGATTTTTATAATCGATTCTGTCCTAACTAGACCTCGACTATATGACCGCCCCCTAACTTGAAAGCTGGATCCACCCTTGTTTGTATACTTGCTACCTATAAACTTGAAACCACGGCCTTCCAAACATTCTAACAGCTCCACAATTTAATATTGTTTATTAATTATTCCCCCCCAATTCATGATTGAAGTGTACGTAAAATGATTACGTTTTGAATATATTAATTTGTATTCAAATTTAATTCAACTTGAACTTGTTCGGACAGTTTCTAATTATCGAAGTACTTTCTGAAACATTTAAATCTGTATACAGAGTGCTGTTGGACGTGACAACCGATCCAACTTCAGTTTATATTGACGTATTGACTTGTTAATGTTTTGATTTTAAACTTATCAAATTAATGGCGAAGAAAAGGAGTAAGTTTATATTCAGGACGGAGTATGCATGAGTACATTAAATGAATTATATCTTAGAATGTGATCGGGGAATAAGATTGAATTCCATTCCCGGACGAATCGCATTTCTAATAGCGATTCTAATGAAATATTACTAGGTATAAATAGCAAACCTGTATATTCATAGACATGACTTGTTTGTGCCGTAAGAATAGCGTACAATGCTAAAGTGTACAGCGAGGTAAAAATAAAAGCTAAAGAATCCCAGTTACCTTCTTTACTATGCATTAAATGCAGCTCGAGTAAGACATGAAGATAAATTGGATCGTACCTTCGACCCTCATCCCCTTAAAGTTTCCGCAATACCATAAACACGGAAGAACTGTCCAATAACCTAAATAAATAAACACATACCATAGATAACGTGGAGTCATCGAACTCGCAAGGTGCCGAAACGCATTTGCTACAAGGTACAATCGATCGATTTAAAATAAACTTTATACCAAGGACAAAAGAGCGAAACAGTGTTCGTTCGGCGACGCATCTCTAGGGCTTGCTTGGGGGGCATAAATTGAACAAACAATGTATTGCAAAATGGCGATGGAATAGGCGCATTGGGCAATATGTTGTGGCTCTCAATCTTTTTTTGTGCAGCACTCATTTTGATAAACCATATTTTTTATAAAGATTTTTTTATTTTATGTTCTTTCTCTTTTACCTTATCCCTCTACGATGCGGTTAACCCCTACCACTATTTGCAAGTATAAAAATGCAAAATTAAACTCACCTGCTGAGTCTCATTTCCCACTCCCACGGCACGCGGTGCCCTCACTAGCGCTGTTGGTTTTGTTTGTCCCAGGCAATACTTCGTTCGTCGGGGATTAAAATTTAATTACTACAGCCTTCTGTAAGCGACAAATTTCTCTTAGTTTTCATTTGCAAAAGGAGGAAATGGGCGTAAATATTAACAGAAAATAATGTAAATTAATTGATGTCGCTTTTGTTTCATATTGACGACTTCGTAGTACTCTGTTACCATTTTTATCTGTCATTAAGGTATTTAGAATAATGGCTAAAATAGCAACTGACTTTAATAGTTTCTTGTGAATATTTTAGTGTTTTATGGCGAATGCTAATGTAACCATAATTATTTGATGCGCAGTAAAGGTAGTTATGAATTTCAAAAGCATAATACAACCCCCTTTGAGTAGCAGTATCACCTGTTAGCGTGTTGAGTGTTAGAGATTGCCATATGTTTGCAAATGTATGATATGCTAAGGCTGTGGCGAAGGTCTGTGTAAATGTATATTAAGCTGGTTCTATTATGCAGAAATTACTAATAAATTGTCATTATTTTAATAAGTTTTTATATTGTTAACGATTGCTGGTAAATAATGTAGGTCATCTCTGATATTAATCCACTTCACTAAAATAGTATTGTAGTCACGCAATCTTTGTTACTAACAAGGCCACGCAAGTCTGCTTTAAAACTTCTTTTGTATGAAGCTAAACCTCTTAATTACTACCGTGTATACCCTTGAGAGTACTGAAGGTCGTGAAAGGTAAAAGATTTTAAGTGGAAAGACCTTACAAGTAGGAATAATGACGAAAAATCATTTTCAGTCTGTACTTCAGGATATATCATGAAGATGCTTCAAGCCTTGTACAATTGAGTTTTCTTATTCAATTTCTCTCTGCCGAGATACACATTAGGCTTGGATGAAATTTATTTGAGTGTAGCGAGATTTTTATTTGGACTTTCTGGATATCATGTAAATACGTCGTTGGTTGATTGTTGATGATTGAGTTAGTATTTTTCGTATTCTAATATTTTTAAAACAGTAAGATATTGTAAAACAATGTTAATATTTTTATTGCTTTGTTTGTTACCCTAATAAATGTTGTGCGGTTATGAATAAATTGGAAAACAGTGTAATTTGATAATCTCTGCGAATGAGACAGCATATTAAGCTCTGTTTCACTTCCACGTTTCGTGATCATGCCCCCAGGGATATTTTCGTACTTACTTATTATAGTTTTTAAATATTAGGTTGGGGAAAGAGTTTCTTATTTTCTCAAAGTTTATTTTTATTTAATTACAGTATATAGGTGGCTTTTTGTTCGATTGACTTTCTGCCATCTTGTAGGTAGTGCCATAATCTCGTTCCTGTAGAAATTTTGGGAATTCAGATAAAAAACACAACAAGTAGTTTTGGCAGTTCTCTCTTGATGTTAACCTGCTAAAGAATTCTGAACAGACCGATACAGGTTGAAATCTGAAGGTGCAAGGTCAGGGCTATATTGTGGATGTATGAACACCTCCCACCCAAACTGTCTTAATTGGAACGAAGTTCCTTATCGCGCGTTGTGAAAGGGGGCTAGACGGAAAAAATTCTCACGAAAAGTTGTCACGACACTTTTTGCTATTATCTTACTAATATGAACCTTAAATACAATGCGTAGAAGCTATAATTCTTGAAACGAGTATAATTTTATTTATTGGAACGAAGTTCCTTATCGCGCGTTGTGAAAGGGGGCAAGACGGAAAAAAATCTCACGAAAAGTTGTCACGACACTTTTTCCTATTATCTTACTAATATGAACCTTAAATACAATGCGTAGAAGCTATAATTCTTGAAATGAGTGTATTTTTATTTATTTTATTTATTAAAGTCATTAAAACCAACTGGTGGTAGGTCTCTCATTATGTAAGAGGCCGTCTGGGTGGGTACCACCGCAATGTCTATTTCTACCGCCAAGCAACAGTGTGCATGCACTGTTGTGTTTCGGTTTGAAGGATATTGTAGCCAGTATAACTACTGGACATAATGAGACTTAACATCTTATGTCTCAGGATGACGAGCGCAGTAGAATGCCACTCAGTATTTTGTCAGTCAAGGTGCTGGATGGTGTTGCTACTGTTTATGGGTGGTCATATCGCTTACCATCAGGCGAACGGCATGCTCGTCTCGTCATTCAAAGCAATAAAAAAAAAACCATTCCTTACTAATCTAATATGAACCTTAAAAACATTGCGTAGAAGCTATTTCCCCAGCGTTGGCACGGCACGAGTACAAAAGAATCGAACGTAACATTCTTTTTTCAAATTTTGTTGATTTATTCTACTTTGGTTACTGACATTTATCAATAACAAGACTAAACGTGCTTTGCTCGCGTTTAAAAATCTACTTTATGTGGTAAGCGTAAGATCGAATTTGTGTTTGTCAATCAAAATTTGTGATAAAAATGCTATGCAATAGCTTTACCGCGGCAGTCTCCGAGTGCCACACGTATTTATTTGTTTTTTTCTCTAGAAACTTATGTATTGGAACGGAAATAGGAAAATATTTATATATTTATATACATACACACTCTGTTATATAAATAAAATTTTATTACAATTCCTTCACTAATTAATCGAAAGGAACTTCGTTCCATCCGGGTGTCCCTTGACACCTCTCATTTTACTTTTTTTTGCTGAGTGGCTAAAGTGTGTGGTCTAACGTTATCGTGATGAAAGACCACACCCTTTCTATTGCTCAATTCCGGCCGCTTTCTCTAAGCTTCCTGTTTTAATCTCATTAGTTGTTGGGAGTACAGATCCGAATCGATGGTTCTGCTAGACGGTAAGAGCTCATAAGGAACAATGCCCTTCCAATCCCACCACATACACACAGCATCACCTTATTGCGTGTTAACCCTGGTTTTGCCACAGTCTGTAAAGCCTGACCGACCTGTGACCTCGACCTTTTCCGTACGTTCTTGTCGTACATGATGCACTTTCCATCACCAGTTACCAATCTCTTCTAAAACGGTTCGGTTTCATTACATCTCAATAAAGAATCGCAAATGAGTACACGGTTCATTAGGTTTCTTTCAGTGAGCTTGTGTGGCACCCAAATATCGAGTTTTTTGTGTACCCAGCTTTTTTTAAATGGGTCTAAACTGTTTTGTGGTCAATTTTCAGGTCTTCACCTATGCCGTAACTACTGATATGTCGATCTAGCTCCACTTTTTTTAAAAAATGGCGTCCGCTTTATCCGTAACAGGACGACCAGAGCGAGGTGCATCTTTGTCATCAAAATTTCCGGATTGAAAACGCTTGAACCCACTTTATGCTACTTTTACTGACAAGTGACACTGCATTAGGTCCATAAACGTCACATTTTTTTTCGCGGTTTGTTGTGCATTTTTCCCTTTTATTATAATAAATATTTAAAATGTGTCGAATTTCTTCATTAGATTCACGCATTTTGACCGAAAGAAAAAAAATAAAAAAAAATTGCCGATAACATTTTACTAATTTGTTTCTTTTTTTTGAAATGAAATCTTTTTAATATCATTAAAACCAGCCAGATATAAATAGTACAGCCAAAGATAATTTATTACAAGTTTAAACATACTAAATGCGAAAAGACTTTTTGCCCGACCTATTATACAAATTTATTCTTTTGTGCTAAAATAATCCTACACATAATGAAATGAAATGAAATGAAATGAAATGAAATAATTTATTCGAACCCATAAAATGTTATACATTATTTAGATTCCGTCAATATTAACTCTACCACCAGTTCGGAAAGCAGTTCTCACTAGAGAAGAACGGGCAAGAAACTCTAGTGTTGCTCTTTTCAAAATCAGTTCAAGGTATAAAATACAATGCATTATGTAGAGAAAAAAAAAATACAATTCAGTATTTGTTAAGTTTTGTTTAGAGCAGTTCATTTATATACTCGCAAAATAGGTAATAAATTTTTAAATTCCAACACTAGTGCATAACTATCTCAGGAATCATGTAATAATTTGATCTGAAATGTTCAAGATGTCGCTATTAATCTTAGTTCAAGATATACCCCTAATACTTAGATGTAGTAAGCGAAAAGGGCAGACCAGTCCACACAAGCAGCACTCGTTCACGAGTATGACGCATTTGCCAGCCATCGGCCTCCTCAACCATATTACAGGGAAGTGGCCGACCCGGCACACGACGCCGCCGCAGGCACAGACAGTTAAGGAGCATGTCATACCCAAGCCGCTCACAGATGGAAACAAAGAAACTTTATTGAAACGAAAGACATGATTCCAAAGAAAATCATATGAAAAAAATTTAATCCCAGGCTTTTTTATCCTCTATGTATTCTGAAATCCTGTAATAAGCTTTATTACATAACTTTCGCTTAATAGTTGTTTGGAATTTACCAATGTTTAAACACTTAATTTCAGTGGGAACTTTGTTATAAAAATGTATACAGTAACCCTTAAAAGATTTAATACAGATAAAACAAGTATGCACTCAAATTTCCTACAATCACAACCATTGTACGAAGAACTAGTTTTCACACTCACCTCATTATCCGCGTAGACTAGCGCTTTATTGCAATAGTTATTACGAGTTTAAAACAAGAAAGCTTACGTGTAGGGAAAATTTCGCCAACCCGCGCATAGCCTACGAATCACCCACTCTGGAAGTGGGTTGAAATGTTCCCAAATGAGATGTAGCACATTTGGCAGTGGGCCGTGTTTGGTTAGCTCGACAAAATGTTCCTCAGTTGGCGGAACTTTATTTGTCTCTGGTCATCCATGGATCGGATAATTTTTGAGGATTCATGTAAGAGTATTATACTTTACATTTGTGAGATCAGATATGTGTTTTAATAAAAATATGCGGGATGTCTGTAATGGCATCACGACAACAACACAGAGATTTTCATTACTAAACAGCTTTTAAGTATAGTGTATTCCAAATATAATGTCAATCAGAGAGAGATATTGCATCTCTCAACGGTTTCCAGAATTATAGCAGCTTATCTTAATCCTAGTCGGCCAATGTACGTTGATACAAATACAACTCAACTGAACCATCATGTATTAATCTGTCGTATTACCATTGTTTGTGCCGAGCAAGGACCTTACGTGTGTTGCAAGTTGTCCTAATCATCATCATCATCAGCCACATGACGTCCACTGCTGAACATAGGCCTCCCCCAAAGATTTGCAGACGGACCTGTCAAAAGCGGCCTGCATCCAGCGTGTTCCTGCGACCTTTATCAAGTCCTAATCATAATTTATCAAAATTAAGTTTAAGTCAAGTTATCAGTCTTAGTAAGTCGTTCTAAGCACACGGTACGAAACCGCGACTTTATACGACTGAGACTTATAGGAGGTCAAGTCATAACTACAATAATTATGATATTTAAATGTAACTCAACCGACAAACTTCGATACACCAAGTCCAGTAGTTTACAGCCAATGGTCTCACTTCTGTGGGCTCGATTAGTGGAATAAGAAAAGTTAGAGTTGGGGTCTGTTTGCAGTGAATGGATTGAGTGATGATTCGAAGTTAATTTGATCGGTAGTGTTTTGTTTTAGGAACATTTTCAGTGTATGTACTGCAAGTTAGGCGACTTAAGATTTAATGTCTCATTGTGATAAGTACACACACATACACACTCACGTCTTTTATCCCCGCAGGGGTATGCACTATGCAGTGCACTTTTCGCCGTGCGTATTCCGTGCCATAATGTGATAGGGGCGAGCCTATCACCATATCGGGCACGAATTCCAGCCTCCGGGCTGATAATATCATTTTGCCCGACCCGGGGATCGAACCCGAGATCTTAGCATTGCAGTCATATCGTAGGATGCATTGCAGGCTACTCATAATGTCCTAATGTGTATCTACTTGGTTTTCTAGCTAAATATTTCATACATAAATGTTAGCTTCTGCCATTGATTTATAAAAAAAAACTCTTATAAATCAATGGTTTCTGCGTTGTAAGTATCAATTAAAGATGATATTGTATGGAATCAAATGTGATTTAAACCGAAGTCATGCTTGTAGGTCCGTGTTTATTTTTATTAATTTATATTTATTTATTCGGGTAACCAAAGACTCATGGTGTTAGTAAAAAATATAAAAAAATGTTATATTATGTTAGTAAGTAATTAAAATATAACAAATGAATACGTGGTGCACCGCTGCCCCATTCCATGTGAAGTGGCACAGCAACGAGCCACATAACAACAATCCCGCCTACTTGGCAATCATTTGAAGAACGCTGTTGGGGCTTATACAGGGCTTAATTACATTATTTCATACATTGGCAGGGTTAGTGATCAGTAAACAAAAAAATAACTCCATTCTGTTTAAGTACCTATCCTTTAGAAAATATTAAAATAGTATCTTATACGACAGAAAAAATATCCAAAACCGACTTTCAAACCCTAAATTTTAGCGGTCATTTATAAAACCAATATCGTGTATTTTTGTGTAAAGATTGAGCACCGCTGGGCAATGACCCTCCCAATATTTCACGGAACATTGCGCGGCCCCTTAATAACTCGGCGTCTGCAACAAAATGTATGCCATGATATGCCACGGTTATTCTATACTTTTTTCCAGTATGAAGATTGGTTCTTGTTGATGTTTTTGCTTTGGATTTTCGTCAGTGAATTTTACGACGTCTGATGGAGTTCGAAATTTCGGAGCGACCGTAAGTAACGATTACTTTTTGGCATGTTTCGGTCATGTCTGGAATTTTAGTGTAAAATATTGTGGAAAATTCCAATTTCTAAATTCTTTTTTTTGTTGAATATAGAGCTGAGTATATCTTTAATTTTAGGGGTAAGGTTTATAGTTAATATGTAATCCTAATTAATAAATGTGTTAGTTTACGCTGGCCAGACATAGAAATTATGAATGTCAGTTTCTAAAATAAAAGAATATTATTTATTTGATGACCTATGATTAATAAATATCTATGATGTAAATTATCTACATTAAAAGGGTTTGAAAAAGAACCTAGCGACAAGTATAATCAAAGTCCTAATATGTACAGTCAGCCACATAAGTAGCTGAACAAATTCAAAACTTTAAAACACCCCTATAATTTTGTGTTCTTACCAATTTTAGTTTTACCCCCACAAAAATAGTATACAAGGGATTAACTTTACTTCAAGCAAAGAAGAAAATATTCAATTAAACTTAACGCGTAGAGGCGATTTGAAATTTTGAATTTGTTCAGCTACTTATGTGGCTGAATGTACATAAGAAATCATTCGTTCTGACATACCCAAAATACACTATGAAAAAAAAAACGCCCATAAACGTTATCTATGGACTGAACGCGAGGGTATACTAAAACGAACATAATTTCTTTGTGAGTTGGATATGTTATGACGGTCTACTACTACGATTTAGTGTTATTCTTTGTTTGGGTTCTTTGGGGTTGTTCTTTTATCGTTTCCGAATATATGGAATGATGATGTCGGTCGCCTGATGGTAAGTACCACGCCTACTAACAGACGGTATTTATTGCTTTCTGTAGCCAAAAATATAAATCCCGCTATTCACATCTTTCTTTTAAGTTACGGCGCATTTATTCAAGTGGAATTAGCAGTAGGAATTAGACGGTTTCTTATAAACACTTATGAATATATTTGTGTATTTGATTATTTTTAACCTGGAAATGACTAGAAAGAGAGCTATCAAACTGTATATACCCTTAGATAGTCTAGAAGAGGCGAGGATCTGTATTAGACAATATCAAGTACAGTCAGCAACATAAGTAACTGAACAACTTCAAATCGCCTATACACTTTGTGTTCTCAACAATGTTTTTTTTCTCTTTACAAAAATAAAATAAAATGGATTTATTTTACTTCACACAAAGAAATAATTGTTTCAATTAAATTTTAAGTGTATAGGAGATTTGAAATTTGAAATTTGGTCAGCTACTTATGTGGCTGACTGTACACGGTTCACAGATTCTTGTCATTAAAGTGTAGGACTTGGTCGGCCGGTCGTGAATTCGTACCCGGCGGCTCACGGATGCCCGGATTCGATTTAATTGGAATTGTAACAATATGCGTATTCCATTTTGATTTTAGAACATATTCGGGTTTCCATTGAGCTGTAGAGAAAGCTGTGAAGGAGTGTAATACTGAAGCCACATACTAATCTCAATTATCGAATCAAATAACGAGTGCCTAATGCTAAAAACATACTGTTGAATATCTTTGGCTAAAAATAATTCTGTAGGTAAAATATAGTGATGAGTCGTGGCTGCAGTTCTACGCTTGGTCTCGATTGTAGCGATAATTGGTGGCATTGGCCCATATTGATGTTGCATGATTTACCCATCCATATTAATCAGGCTTATTCTTTCACAGGTTTGAGTGTTTTGTGAAGTTCCTGTTCCTGCAGTTATAAGGTGAGTACTAGTATACCTTTACATGCACTTTGTTCCAATGTGGGGTCAACGCAATACACTTTGAAGCATGCTGCAGAAAGGATTTCGGACACAAGACAAATTGGCAGCTCGTTGCCACTCTGTGTCGTGTGTCTTGCGCAACAAGTTGACACTTTCCACGCAGCGTTTATCGAGCTATGTAATAACAATTCTAAAATTATTTAATAACGCGTTTTCATTTAAGGACTAACAAAAGTGGAATAAAATAATAAAAAATTCGGCACCAAATTGAAGCGCGGTTCCAATTAAATAGTTCAGTGCGCTTTGGTCAGACCCGACGTTTGTAATTATTCTACTGTTACTGCGTGTTTAAAACTACCCACAAAAGCAAAATTATATTTTTGACTGTTTTTGTCGTTTACTAAATGGAAATCTGTATTTTATATAAAATTTGAAACTCAACTATTTTGAATTTGAAACTGAACGCTGGGATGTAATGGATATATTTTCTGCCTGACTGAATAACGACCAACTATACATTTATGGTATGGATTGGTATGGTATGGTATAGATTTAGAATCTCGAAATCTCTAGTGTAGTTCTATGTTCTGCAGTGGACTTCAGCTGGTGATGATGATGATAGATTTAGAATGGTCTGTGCACATAAAATCCAGTAGGTATAGATAGTGTCTGTGTATGTTCTAAATCGCAATCGATATTTTATTTGACGGTGTTCGCGACAGTAACCTGCCTGCACGCTTACATCTGTAAGCCTATATCATGTATCAAAGTTAAAGTAATTCGTCATTAAACACTACCGGGATTCATGACCGGTATTATATTCCGTATCCTGGATAATTGAAGCGCAACAAACACCTATAGAGCGATATTAGATTCCACCTGTATTAGGCCCCGGCATCCCTACTCGTTTACAATGTACACAGTGTAAATTCGCAACCGATAAGGGTGGAGACAGAAGTGGCGGGTCGCGGGGTTAATAATAGAGAAACGATGAGATGAAATTTCCGCGGCCTATTTTTCTTTATATTTTAGTGCCACTATACATAAACACTAGTACTACTACTATACTATACATAAACAAAAAAAGCGGCGATAGCCTAGTTGGGAGTGGAACGGACTGCCGAGACGAATGTCCCGCAGGTTTAAACCCAGGAGCACACACTTCTGACTTTTCTAAAAAGTTATGTGTGTATTCTTTGTGAATTATATCGCTCGCTTTAACAGTGAAGGAAGACATTGTGAGGAAACCTGCACACCTGAGAAGTTCTCTGAATTTCGAAGGTATGTGAAGTCCGCCAACCCGCACTAGGCCAGCGTGGTGGACTAAAGCCTTAACCCTCTCAGTAGTAGAGGGGGCCCGTGCTCAGCAGTGGGCAGTATATAATATAGGGCTCGTATTATTGTTATATTATTATAGATGGAGGAAAAGTCCGTTACATTCTGGGGAACTGAATAGGAATTATACATAAGTCCATCCTATTTCTGTCTACGATAGGTATAGATACCATCGGCTCTGTTGATCTATAGAAAGAGCCAGGTATTTGCTGAACAGTATTTTTTTATTTCTACATAGCCCAGAATTAATGTTTTTTGTGATATTGCAATTTTTTTTTTAACTATACGTATCATCAATATTTTGTACGTCTATTACGACCTACCTGTATAATATGGTTTCCTAAAATGTTTGATCCGTAAGAAAAGTTAAGTATAGTAAAGTGCCGGGCGATGTCTTCGCTACGTCTGTCGGCAGCCTGACGCGACCCTCGTTATGAGAAGCTTTCATGTGCGGAGACATCTCCGTATCCGCTATATTAATGTTTGAGAGTACACTTAAGTATCACAACGATGGGAATATTAGATGTTCAACGCTAAGGTTATGGTCGGATTTAAATTGTTTAGAATCTGTTGCTTGATTGTAATTTTCTTTGATAATATCATTAAAACTTCTCGAGACATATCACATTATTAGATAACTAAACGGTTTCACTCACGTATTCTTTAATATTCAAAACAAATTGGTACTGTTTGGCGGCTTTATGTGTGAACCAGGTAATCAATGAAGAATATATTCAGCTACTTTTATATACAAAGTATCAACGAGAGCATGTTGCTCGCCTGATGTTAAGTAATACCCATAATCAGAAGACTGCCTCGGTGGCGTAGTTGTATTACGGTACGACTGCAAGGCTGAGGTCTCGGGTCGGTCAAAGTGATATTGGATTTTTCTATTCAGTATCAGCCCGGAGTCTGGAATTTGTGCCCGATATGGCGATAGGCTCGTCCCCTATCACATCATGGGACGGAATACACTTGGCGATAAGTGGGTGCACTAGTTGCGCCTCTGCCTATCCCTTCGGGGACAAAAGGCGTGAGCATGCGTATGCGCATGCATAATCAGAGGCCGTTGGTGGTCACTTGGGGAGGGCTACGTTCAGCAGTGGACGGCGATAGGGGGTACCACAAGTTTAACGACCGGTCTCAATAACTTACTAACATTTAACTGGAGTTAGCAATCTAAATCAACAGTAAAAGAAGCGCTTACTGTTACTGCTGTTTCAATATCAAAACTTTGAAGTTACTCTTGTTAGTGCACCTGCTGAAGCGTTTAATTTTTCCACTAATTAGTAGTACTGTTATGTTTTAAAAAAAATTATCGAGTCATTTAGATGTTTTCAACTATAATTCTTTTGCATTTTATCTTTATCTTTCCATATTTTATCTTTCTGCCTACACATTAAAGAGACTCAGCTCTGATATATGATAGTTAGGATATAAGGAAGTATGGTATGAGTTCAAGTTCATATAATTTTATTTTATTAAACCTAAATCATAGTTAAAGTTAAGGAGTCCATTGCGGTAGGTATTGTTTGAACTCTTCTTCCCACAAATCTATTTCTTCCTTATCAGGGTTAACTCCTTCCACCAACTGGTTCCCAATATCAAGATAGTCTTGTTTTTCGATAGTGTAAGGAGACCATTTTACGCCCAGAGTGTCATCTGGTGTTGGGTTTCTGTAAACAAATAATGAAATTTTATGATATTTTCTCAACGCTGAATCTTCTTTGTAAGGAAAACGGGTAAGGCCTTCTCTTATTTTTTATTTTATTTTAATAGGTTCACAAACAGTTGCTACACCAAATTTTAATACAAAAAACATACAGTACATAATTAAAAACTAAGTGCACGACATAAAAAAGTGAACACTTCATACAACATATAAAGAGCATATAGTGTCTAGAAAGAGTAAAGTAGTTAATAACTTATAAAAATATGGACAACGTCAAAACACTGACAATAAAGCATTGTGTAAGAATACAGATTCTCTTTTACTCGGTAATCTTATTCGGGTTGGTAAATTTGATACACTTACGATATTTTAAGGAGATACTGTGGTATTTTACTGGTGGTAGGTCTCTCATATGTGAGAGTCCGTCTGGGTGGGTACCACCGCAATATATATTTCTACCGCCAAGCAAACTGTTGCATGCACTGTTGTGTTTCGGTTTGAAGGACATTGTAGCCAGTGTAACTACTGGACATAATGAGACTTAACATCTTATGTCTCAGGATGACGAGCGCAGTGGAATGCCACATAGTACATTGTAAGTCAAAGTTCTGGTTGGAGTTGTTACTGTATATGGGTGGTCGTATCGCTTACCATCAGGCGAACGGCATGCACGTCTCGTCATTCAATGCCATTAAAAAAACTCACGATGTTACCATTTATTGTGAAAACGAGCGATCTATATCAATGGATACATGCGTAACTTTGAGTCATATGTGTGTAATTAGTTGATGACTTACCCATATTTAGCAAAGTTAGTCCATAACGTCGTAACTCTCTTAATTATCTCGTGGACTGGAGAATCTTTGTCTAACTTGGATGGTATGGCTTTACAGGGAAATAGATAGGGAAGGTCGTCGGCGTGACATGTCACCGGCTTGTCTCCAACGAGATGACCAAGACCTAGCATGTGGACTAAGAAATTCCTCTCAGTCTTGCAAGTGAATTTGTACAAGTAAATTTTCTTTTTGTTCTTCGCGCAGATCTTCGCCTGCAAGACTATTCCTTGTACGAACATGTCTAGCCCCATCCATTTAAAAATCGTATCACAATCTTTCTCAGTAATTATTGCGTTTTTTACGTAGAATTTCTTCAGCTTGCGCGCTACTTCAAACTGATCTTTTAAATTACAATAGACAGAGATTGGCTTAGGCACGAACGTATCGAGGTATTTGTTCGCATTTGTCAATAAATTCTCCACAGTTTTTCCAGGTTTCGCCATTGCCATTAGCCCTTCGTCTTCGTTGTAACCAATTATGAGTTCCACATCATGCATCTTGTTTTTCAAAGCGTCTACAGCATCTCCGTAGAAAAACCTCTCATTATCGCCGAATTGCGTCTCGTCAACCACGCCGAAGGAGAGCTCGTAATCCTTATCAATCTTCGAAACTGGTGCTTGTATATTGACAAGATTTCTCAATGGTTGTTTTTTTAAAAACTCATATAAATCTTTGTCATCATCTGACTGACAGCCGAGTTGTCTCGCTAGTATCAAAGCTCGTTCTCTTGGGTCGAATGGATGAGACCACCAATTTGTTACTGCGCCACTTTGCATTATAGCTCTTTTGAACAGCCCCTTAGTCATAGGCGACACTAAATGATAGCTGACGCTCGCCCCTCCCGCGCTTTCTCCAAATATGGTTATATTCTCGGGGTCGCCACCAAAACTGCTTATGTTCTTTTTGACCCACCTCAGAGCTGCTACTTGGTCCTTCATGCCAGCATTTCCAGGGATATCTTCAGTGCCAAGACTAAGATATCCTAGGATCTCAAGTCTGTAGTTGAAGGTGACAAGGATAACATCATGCCTGATCAGATACTCTGGGCCGTATATATCATCATTCCCGCTGCCCCAAATGAAGCCTCCGCCGTGGATCCAGAACATGACCGGCAAGGGTTTTGCGGGCTTGATGTTTGGAGTGTAGACATTGAGGTAAAGACAGTCTTCGCTTCCAAACGGCTCTGGCCCAATTGTGAAGTTGATTTGGTAGCATACATTTCCAAACTGCTTGGCGTTAAGAACCCCTTCCCATGGTTTTTTGGGCTGTGGCGCCTGGAATAAACAAGATACAACATGAAACTTTCTAATTTGTTATCTGGATGTTATCCATTCAACATGATTTTATAGCATTTTTGGAAATATAGGAAGATTGACGGTGCCAATGTAAAATGTTTTTAATCTCATTTATATTAAAACACTAACGGTGAAGGAAAACATAGTGAGGAAACCTGCATACCTGAGAAGTTCTCTATAAGAATTTCGAAGATATTAAGTGAAGTCTGTCAACCCGCACTAGGCCAGCGTGGTGGACTAAGGCCTAACCCCTCTCAGTAGTCGAGGAGGCCCGTGCTCAGCCGTGAGCAGTATATAATACAGGGCTGGTATGGTGGTGGTGGTGGTATTATATACTGCCCACTGCAGGGCACGGGCCTCCTCTACTACTGAGGGTTTAGGGACAGTATATAATACAGGTCTGATATTAATATAGAGGGTGTCCCATAAGTAATGGTCTAAACTCTAAAGGAAAGTCAGTGATTGCTGGGTTATTACCTACCAGAAACACTACATTTGATTGCTCTAGGCCTAGAGATTCTAAAGGTATGACATTTTTTATTTTTTATTTAAAATTAACGATTTTTGTACACAAAATTGATTTTTTCACTATAATGGCTTCCGTATTTAGTAGTTTCTTTTATTGAAATTTGTTAATAATGTTATTCATGCTTAGTTACCACAAAAATAATTCCAAATAAAACACGGCGAAATTCCAAATTATAAAACTTGCATGGGTGATTTTTGAAGAACGCTGGTAAAAAAAAAGTATGGTGGTCTTGTGGAACTTTATTCTGTGTCCAGTGCAATAAGACCGTTAGCTTTACTTGCCAACGGATGAAACAACACGGACCAAGACGCGCAGTGAACGCAATGCAGTGTGCAAAAGCGGTCTTATTTAATGCGGGGCACTGGGTGGCAGATCTTTACGAGGCTTTTACCCGATTGCCGAAGGAGTGTATTGTTTTAGTGCCCGTTGAAGTGCGAGGAGCTGGGTGGGCGCCTCTTTTGGACCCCCTGAGGCCAGCACTGGCAGTCGGGAACTCTGTACTTTTACATACAAATTTAAGTTAACTAAAACTCGTAGACATCGCGTGTATTGAAAGCGCACGTTTTCATTAGATCCCTTCCCTTTCCCTTCCCTTCCATTCCCTTAGTCACTTTTATAAATATTATGTGCAATATATTTTGAACCGGCTCGCCTTATCATAATTGTGTAACACGACAGTATTATAATTTTTCGACGACGCACTTGACAACACGCCGGCATCTTCTACGAAAACCCTCTTCGCTTACAATCAGGTGTAGTGGAGTCCCTTCGCCGTAACCGTTTAAAAATAAACATCACATACAGTTTTAAAAGTCTTTAGTTGCTTTTATAGATGGTAGGTAAAGGACCTGGTGGGTTATTAAATAACCAAGTTGGTAGGTAAGCCAAATTCGACCTATTATAATTGTCTAAATTGCTTGAAATAGTTCTAACACTAATAATCATATTATATGATACCATCTTAGTTTGACAAGCGTACTGTAAATCTACGCAATGATTTGTAATTCAAAGTTTAGATGGATTACTACTTAATGATTTGTTATGCATTTGTATACTTAGCAGTAGGTAAACTGGCCCTTGGTGTGCTATCTCTCAACCCCCCGTAATTTTATTTATATTCTAAATTACTTATTATTGGAAACTTATAATGGCTCTTATTGCGTAAATACATTATAACTGTAACAATTTATTTTTAATCTAGCTGTTAGTTTCAATATGAGAATATCACAAAAATATATACTTTAATCTAAAAAAAAATGATACTGATCTCTCAGATATTAAAGATTAGTAACATTCTCGAAGCTTGGCCTATACATAATATTATATAACTCAATCCATGTTATCATGCAGTAATCTGGTTATCATTTGATGATAAATATTACAGATAATTATGACGCAGATCAAATAAAATTGTTTGTTTCGATTTTAGAATATCTATTTAACAATATAACTCTTTATTGACAGCTAGCTATGTGATATATTAGGTTCGTCACTCACGCCAAACAATTACAATTCGTGTGATTTTTTTGTTTCAAAGGCGATTTGAAGTTATGAATCAGCTACTTATGTGCCTGACTGTACATGATATTAGGGACCCGACCTTTTTTTTATGGGGGAAATCCTTCTAGATCCCCATCATGCTTATGCAAGGTGGACGGGATATGTCGAATTTTAAACCTCATGTTCGTCTCCGCTAGCTCTTTAGAATGACTCCGGGACCTCAAACCGAACACGGCGAAGCCATTTCAGTGCTAGCATTTTAAGTACGACTCGGAGGGACTCTCAATCAGCGTTGAGTCGTAAGATCGGAGGAAACAACACAACCGGTCCCCAAGCTATTAGACATTAACCCTAATCCATTATCCCAATAAAAACGACAGTACCTTGAATCTCAAGTCTCCAACAGGCGGCTCTGCATACGGTATTCCTTTGAAGCTGCAGTAACTCCCTCCATACTCACTCTCCACGACCTCTCCCTCCAGTACGCCTTCCCTCACTATCACTTGCACCATATTGACAAGAATGGACTTCAGATGTTGCCCTCAGTAATATAGTCGTCTTTATCAATGCTTATCTGTTGATGAAATATTGATTTAGTAATATAAATAGGTTAATGATGTATGTTTATTCAAGTTTCAAAATTAATACAGTAACGACACGCTATGATGACCGTTTTGACAGATTACAATACCATACCAGCCCTGTATTATAAACTGCGCACTACTGAGCACGGGCATCTTCTACAACTTTAGGCCTTAGTCCACCACGCTGGTCTAGTGCGGGTTGGCAGACTTCACATACCTTTGAAATTCTTATTGGGAACTTCTCAGGTATACTGGTTTCCTCACCACGTTTTCCTTCATCGTTAAAGCGAGCGATAATTCACAAATAATACACACAACATTTTAGAAAAGTCAAAGGTGCATGCCCTTGGGTTTTTGAACCTACGGATATTCGTCTCGGCAGTCAGTTCGACTCCCAACTATTTGCACACAAGAAACAAATTTATAGAAAAAGAGACAGAAAAAAGGTGCTATAAAGGCCATGTTTAATCAGATTCGTCTATACTGTTATTTTCACTGTCGTTTCGTAAAATTAAATTCAATACAGTGTACTGCACGTCACTATTGACAATAATGTACAGCAAATAGCTCCTTCAACGTAGCTATGAATTAATACGAAACTTGAGCGGACAAACGTCAAAACGGCCATCATAGCGTGCCGGTACTATAATTGGTATTAGTTTAAATATATTATCATTTCTCGTAATATATATATGTATATTATCATTTCTTGTAATCCCGGGAAGGACATGGCTACTTTTATCCCGGGAAAATATAAAAAACTTTTTCCCTGTTGAAACCGTTAGCAATTGGTTATGGATATAGCTTTAGGCCCTGGGAAGGACTAAGGGTACTTTTTATCCCGGAATAACATACCGGGATTTTTTTTTCGGAAAATAGTTTTATGCGAGTGGAACCTCGAACACATATGTATGGAGATAGTTTGAGACCCAGAGACGGACATAAGCTACTTATCATCTCGGAAAAATATGAACATAGACTTTTATTCGGGAAAATTGTTTTCGGCTATTGGAACCACGAGAAAATAAGTATGGAGACAGGTTGAGACCCAGGAAAGGACATAGGCTATTTTTTATCCCGGGATAATATAAACCCGGACATTTATTCCGGAAAATCGTTTACTGAGATTGGAACCGAGAGAAAATAAGTATGAAGACAGTTTGAGACCCAGGGAAGGACATAGGCTACCTTTATCCCGGAATTACATACCGGGATATTTTCCCGGAAAATCGTTTTTGCGAACGGAACCTCGAGGAAATAAGTCTGCAGATAGTTTGAGACCCAGGAAATGGCATAGGCTACTACTTATCCCGGAAAAATATGAACCAGGACTTTTATCCCGGCAAATTGATTTCTGCGATTGATTGATTGATTGATTCAGAAAAAAATGATAGCATATTATGTTCTGCTACCGAAGCGAAGCTGGGACGGGTCGCTAGTCTAAACTATAAAGATAAAAGATTGGATTTTTTGTATCTTTGTAATGAATAAAATTCTTACACTAATAGGAAGCTACATTAATTAGCCCTGAATGCTAAAGGCTACTTTTTATCCCGGGAAATGGCCTTAACACGGGCAGAGCCACGAGCAAAAGCGAGTATAATAAATATATTTGTTTTATCAGTAAGTCGGTGTGAATGAGTTCTTGTTGTAGTTGTTAAGTGATATGTGATATTAATAGTTTACAAAACCACGGTTTTACTCACGTATTCTTGGTCAGAATCGCCGACCAGTTTCGACCTATTAAGTAGGTCATCTTCATAGGCGAGTGCTGAGAGGACGTCGCGTCGCGGAGGCCTCTCAATCACTGTCAGCCGCCCGCGCCCGCGCCGCCGCCCGCCTAGCGGAACGTAAAGCACGGCTCGAAGGGTGGAGTGGGGGTGGTTCGGTGGGTTTCAAAGATGTCGCAGCTGCTAGATCATCATCGTCAGACACTACCGGTGCATGCAGAACACTTGTGTGAACTGAACTGACTGTGTCGACTCCTCGTATAGGGCTGTTCATGGACTTATGTACGGTTTGAAGAATCGGTTTCCAAGTAGTCGGCAACGTCCAGCCTACGTCGCGGTTGAAATTCGGGCGTTTATTTATCTCAATGGCTTCCCGTATTTTACGCGGGCCGAAAGACTTTTCACGGGCCAATACTTTGGTCTTATCGAAGCGGATATAATGGGAAACGTCCGAATCCAACGCGTGCTCAGCCACCGCAGAGCCATTCCTGTCCAATTTCTTCAAACACCTAATGTGTTCAGTCAGCCTAGTAGCCACGTTGCGTCCCGTCTCACCTATGTAGCTTTTGCCGCAGTCGCAAGGCACCATATATACGCCAGGCACATTCAGTGGGTCACTGTCCTTAGGAGAGCGCATTAAATTCCTAATCTTTGTTAAGGGCCGGAAAATGGTCTTAATGTTGTACTGCCGGCGTAGCAAATGACCTATTTTGTCTGTGACACCTTTGACAAAGGGTAGAAACGCTAACGCTCTATCCACAGACGTGCGGCGCTCCACTGTTTTCTCACTAGCTCGCAGACTATGTTTCCAACTGTAGCCATTTGACTCCAACACTTGCTTGACGTGCATTAACTCCTCATTTATGTATTGGGGATCACATAAACGCAGGGCTCTATTAATCAAAGTCCGTGGAATAGAAGCCAAATGAGCTGGATGGTGGTGCGAGTCAGCCCTTAGGTATCGGTCTGTGTGTGTGGGTTTACGATAAACCGTATGCGTGAGATTCCCGTCGGGTTTCCGCATAACCAATACGTCAAGGAAAGCTAGAGCGCCATCCTTCTCTTGCTCGATGGTAAAAGAGATTTTTGGGTGTATCTTATTCAAGTGACCAAGGAAGGACATCACACTGTTTTTGTGCAAAATGGCAAACACATCATCCACATATCGCCACCAGAATCTGGGTCTGTCTTCTGCCGTACTGAGCGCTCTTTCTTCAAACCATTCCATGAAAATGTTTGCCACCACTGGAGCTATGGGAGAACCCATCGCTACTCCATCCAACTGCACGTAGTACTCGCCCCGCCAAACGAAGAAACCGCTCTTCAGACAGTACTCTATGATACTCATATACACGGTAGGTAAGCCTGCATTCTCAATCAAGCCTTCTATTATATGAAAAGTGTCCTCCACCGGTACATTTGTAAACAACGAAGTAACGTCGAAACTCACCATTAGTTCTTCATCGGCTAGCCGTACATTTTCTAGCTGTTGGATAAAGTGCGTCGAATCCTTTATGTAACTCGCTGTTTTTCCCGTCAGAGGTTGAAGTATATCAGACATATACCTGGAAGTCTTGTAAGTAGGCGAGTCTATCTGGCTGACTATAGGTCTCAGGGGCCAGTTTGGTTTGTGGATTTTGGGTAAACCATAGATTTTTGGAGCGGTGGGATTTTGCGGACGTAGACATTTTCTTAATGTGTCATCCGAAAATGAACGTAATACTCTGTCTAAACCAGAAGTCACACGAGCGGTGGGGTTGTAATTAACCTTTTTATAGATGGAATCATCACTGACCAACCGTGTGAGCTTCTCTTCGTATGCCGCTGTGTCCACTATGACAGTAGCGTTGCCCTTGTCCGCAGGTAACACCAACAGAGATGAGTCACTACGTAGGTCTTTGAGCGCTATAATCTCTTGTTTCGACATGTTGGGTTTCGGTAATTTGGACTTACGCATGACTGACGACACATCTTGTCTCAAACACTCGGCATCTCGATCTGGAATTTTGTTGTGCGCGATCGTGTCTTCTATACCAGTGATTATTGCCTCCACCGGTGTCTTCCGTGGAGTTGGTGCAAAATTCAGACCTTTAGCGAGCGCCGCCTGCATGGTTGGTGTTATTGGCCGTGATGATAGGTTCACGACAAACTTTCCAGTATCTTGAGGAAATGTTCCTTGTTTCAAACATTGCTCCTCACTTTCTGTTAGGCGTTTGAATTTCCCCAGTTGTTTGTGTACCATCTCTCTTTTTTGTGTTTGAGACCTGTTGAAAGTCATTGAGTCCAAAGTATTCCACAAGTCAGTACGCAGGAAACCCGATAGTTGCAGATGAAGGGTATACAGCTCCCTGTTTATGTTAGCGAGTTTTCGGCGATGATCACGCAGTACCCGCACAATTAATTTCTTGTGTACCGCATCAAAGAATTTCTCGTAATCCCGAATGCATTTTATCGGCTTCACGCGCATGAATTTCGGCACTACACCACTATCACGGCACTTCTGCACATATTGGGTACTACACTCGAGTCTATCACGTTTCATTCTTAGCCGCACAAAACGTTTCACTTCACTTTGCCATACCTCACCGTAAAGGTTAGCAATAATATTATTAAAACTTACGCGAGCCATATCACATTAATAGTTTACAAAACCACGGTTTTACTCACGTATTCTTGGTCAGAATCGCCGACCAGTTTCGACCTATTAAGTAGGTCATCTTCATAGGCGAGTGCTGAGAGGACGTCGCGTCGCGGAGGCCTCTCAATCACTGTCAGCCGCCCGCGCCCGCGCCGCCGCCCGCCTAGCGGAACGTAAAGCACGGCTCGAAGGGTGGAGTGGGGGTGGTTCGGTGGGTTTCAAAGATGTCGCAGCTGCTAGATCATCATCGTCAGACACTACCGGTGCATGCAGAACACTTGTGTGAACTGAACTGACTGTGTCGACTCCTCGTATAGGGCTGTTCATGGACTTATGTACGGTTTGAAGAATCGGTTTCCAAGTAGTCGGCAACGTCCAGCCTACGTCGCGGTTGAAATTCGGGCGTTTATTTATCTCAATGGCTTCCCGTATTTTGTTATGTGATATTTGATATGTGATATTTTGACAGGTCCGTCTGGAAATCTTTAGGGGAGGCCTATGTTCAGCAGTGGACGTCGTGTGGCTGATAATGATGATGATCATGAAGTGATATGCACCGCCTATAAACACCCACACTGCCAAATAATGGATGCGTTTCTGGTATTGAGTAAAAGGAAAAGGGTTTAAGGATTAGAGGGGTATTACCAAAAGAGTTATGCGTTACCAGCCTCAAAAGGAATAAGGTTAGGAAAGCTAGTGGGTTGTTCGGACCACAGGAAATCTCACTCGGAATACGAAATGCAACAGCGAGACTTCGTTTGACTTTGGTTTTCTGTGAAGCATTGGTACTGTAGACTAATAAAATTATTTAACAAAGTGATTACTATTTTACGAAGCTTTATTGAACCCAAAACAAAAATAATCAAAATCCTGTTTGATTTTGAGGAGTTTTCCTCTGCATCTTCGAAGGGCTTGGTCCTATACCAATTAAAATGGGACCATTCCGAAGCTATATGGAATCCAACGCAAAAGTAATCATTTAAATTGAAACACGGGGTAAATATTACCGCTGAACAAACATTTTTTACGGCGAATAGACAATCTCTCCTTTGGAGTCGGTTAAAAATACATTAAAGTGTCATGAGTTAAAAATATTCTGAGCTAACTTGTTCGCTGACGCGACGCGTTGAGAATTTATCTTTTATTTCAACTATATTTATGTAAGAAATATTAGTTTTGATTACTTTAATTAATTAATTTTTGATTGTAATATACAGTTTATTAATAATTTCTGATTGCCTGGTAACTCGTTACTTTAAAGTTACAGCGCAACTACCCAGCCCACAAATCAACATGAACATTTTATATTTTCAAATGAATGAAGTTTATATTATGTCGAGCATTATTTGTTATGTGACTGCCTCGGTGGCGTATTTGTATTACGGTATGACTGCAGTACTGAGGTCTCGGGTTCGATCCCCGGGTCGGGCAAAGTGATATTGGGTTTTACTACTCAGTATCAGCCCAGAGTCTGGAATTTGTGCCCGATATGGCGATAGGCTCGCCCCCTATCACATCATGGGACGAATACGCACGGCGAAAAGTGGGTGCACTAGTTGCGCTTCTGCCTACCTCTTCGGGGATGAAAGGCCTGAGTGTGTGTGTGCGTGTGTGTATCTGTTGTGTCATAATTGTTATTACCCATGCATTATAAATGTTTTAATAAGTGATTATTTTGTACTTACCTTTTGTAATTTTTCATTAAAGCTAAGAAAAAGAAAATTGTTTCATTGAGTAAAACAAGATTACGAATTATCTCTCTTCCCAAAGAACTTTAATCACTAGTTAAGTAAACACTGATTTGTGTTTTTTTTTTATAAACAGAGTCTAAGCCTAATTTTAGGTAATAAAGGCAAGGGCGTAGGCCAACCAGCAAAACAAAACCAGAGTAAATTAATGGCTTAAATTATTTTTTTTGAAAGGTTGACCTTCCTCACGGTTCAATTTCGAAAACGACATTATTATTTTGGAAGTGTCTACAAAAACTCGCTTTTCAAAAAAGAGCCGTAAAACATTATTATCTTTTAACCAATTAGACTGTCCTAGTTAATTTTACAGTAGAAATATGTCAACCTTTTAAAATCACTGGTTTTCTGGGCTCGTTCGTATACACTGAAAACCAAAGTAGAAATGAATCTCAATGTATACTTAAAACACATAACCCGACGATTAAACTATACCCGCGACTCGGCTTTGTTCGTTATTTTAATTCAAACGTTTTTTTTGTATATGATGAGAATGTAGAGGTTTGTGCAACCATACCATACCATACCATACCATACCATACCATACCATACCATACCAGCCCTGTATTATATACTGCCTACTGCTGTGCACGGGCCTCCTCTACAACTGAGAGGGTTAAGGCCTTAGTCCACCACGCTGGCCTAGTGCGGGTTGGCAGACTTCACATACTTTCGAAATTCAGAGAACTTCTCAAGGTTTGTGCAACATTTGGATAATATTTTATGGTCGACAAACAAACGGCTTTTTCTCTTTGGCTCTATTGTGTTCTAACTTCTAGTTTTTTTAATTATGTAAATGATGTTATTACTAGACACTTTAAGACTTTAATATAAAGACTGCGCCATTGCTATGCATATTTTGCATATTCTTTTTAGAGTTTTTTTTTTTCATTTATAACTTTATTGTACATCACAATATAACATTTCAACATAATAAAAGCAGAGAGGTGGTACAATTGGCGGTCTTATCGCACAAGGCAATCTCTTACAGACAACCATGATTATTTTAGTAGATACTCACTGGTGGTATTCGATCGGGCGGAAAAACATACAAATACGCTCATCCGCAAAGCGTCAATTTATACTCCATTTGACGGCGCCAAATGGAGACGGCCGCGTTCAGTTCTGACAGATCCAGAGGACGAAATCACTCTGGCAATTCGTGAGAAAAACGAGTTTTTAAAACTCTTACACTCCACAAGACCGCAGTTCCGTCCTCGCCGTCGAGGACCTCGCCGCGTTCCCCGTCGCCCTCCCGACCCCCATGACAGTTCCGGCCCGGGTGCCGATGTAAACAACCCGAACTGATAGGATTAGGAAAAAATCCTTCCCCCCCACTAATCGTTGAATGTCTCATTCTCCCCTCAGCGACCGTCCTGAGCCGAGGTTCGTAACCCGTTAGTGGGTTGCCCTCAGCATGGTTGCTTAAATTCAGGGTTGCGAGCGCGCCAGCGTTCACCCTAAAGTCCGGTGTGGCCAGAAAAGCCGACCCTCGTCAGGCTACTGGCAGAATAGTCAGGGACAAAAAAAAAAAAAAAAAAAGGTGGTAGGCCACTCATATGTAAGAGTCCGTCTGGGTGAGTACCACCGCAATGTCTATTTCTACCACCAAGCAGCAGTGTGCATGCTCTGTTGTGTTTTGGTTTGAAGGACATTGTAGCCAGTGTAACTACTGGACATAATGAGACTTAACATCTTATGTCTCAGGATGACGAGCGCAATGGAATGCCACACAGTACTTTGTAACTCAAGGTGCTGGTTGGTGTTGCTACTGTTTATGAGCGGTCGCATCGCTAACCATCAGGCGAACGGCATGCTCGTCTCGACATTCAACTGTAACATAAGAAGAAAAATCAAACTGATATTTCACTTTTCCCGGCTAAACGCTACCTATAATTCTAAATTTAAAGTTTGTAAGCCTGCTAGAAGTACCTTAGAATTTTGCTGATCGGTGAGTGTGTCAGTGATGAAATTAAAGAACTTTGACTAGTGATAATTCGTGAACTTTAAGGTATAATTATAAGGTATATTGGCAATATAGCCAGTTGTAAGATGTCCTCTTGATCTCTAAAAATTCAAACCTCTGGCTTTAAACAGAACGAAGGTACAGGGAGGTCAAAAGTGCCGTGAGTCGCTTCGAGGAAAGGATGGTACGGGGATGTGCTCGATTTGGCGGGGCACTGCCGTGCCCCCAGATTTTTTAGTTTATTTTTGACTCCATACGCATACTCACGCGTTTTCTCCCCGAAGGGGTAGGCAGAGGCGCAACTACTGCACCCACGTTTCGCCGTGCGTATTCCGTCCAATGATGTGAAAGGGGGCGAGCCTATCGCCATATCGGGCACAAATTCCAGACTCCGGGCTGATACTGAATAGAAAAATCCAATATCACTTTGCTCGACCCGGGGATCGAACCTGAGACCTCAGCATTGCAGTTGTACCGTAATACAACTACGCCACCGAGGTAGTTGGTTATTTTGATACCATGTACTTTTTTTCCGCCTTTAAATAACCAATGCACTTTATTTGCATAAAAAAAGGTGGTAACCCTACTTACAAAGCGTAATTAGCGTAATTACTTGACATAATACAATGCGACCTTCAAATTTAAGTATAGGTTACTATTGTGTCGCAGTGTAATTTTCAGATGACGTTCATTAAATCATTATATAGTAGGAGTTGCATGTAGTTTGTTTACATTTATCTTTACGTACTCACAAACATAATGTTTACTTCTGTCGCTAAGCAGCATTGTGTAGGCACTGCTGGGTTCTGGTTTGGTGGGGGTTGTAGCCAGTGTAATTACTGGTCATTATGAGACTTAAGATCAAGGCGATGTCCGCAGTTCCCCGAAATGCTTTCTATTTCAAATTTTATTCTTGTGCTGCCACCGTGTATGGGCAGTCGTGACTAGGTTGTCTCATTCATCCTACTGAATCTAATGCCTTTTATTATTACCCGACAGCGCGTAATTCTCTTACTATTGAGGTATTTGGCTGTAGCGACCACTATACGTTAGGTGGACTACTAGTTTCTGCCGGGTTATGCTTTCAAAACTTATCATACTTACTTGACTTAACATATAACGGCACCTTAGTGTGGGCTTACCTATGTGAGTGTAGTTACATGCGCCTGTGTAAAAACAACGAGCAACAATTTTACGTAACGAAGACATAACAAGACCTCAACCTTGTGTTGCGTCCTTTGAAGATGAATCAAATTTCATTGCTTGAAAATCTTAAGCTCGCGTCTGACGTATCTGAGTACGTAGCGCTATTCAGTATTCTGTGATTATATCACAACTCCATGCGCGTGAAAGTCTTTCTTGTTTTAAATAACCGACGGCGTAGCTAAGAAAGTAGCCTTAGATTATGGTAACGTAGGATTTCGTCTATCAGCCAAATTTCATCCAAATCTATTTAGCGTTTTATGGTTTACTTCTAACACACACCTAAACAGCTTCACCAACTTTCATATTAATCATAATAGAAGAATATAAGTTTCATAGTCAAATAGGGAAATACTTTTCCTGAATGTAATAATAAGTACCATTTTGAGATTTCTACCATGCATAATCTTAATACCAGAGATATTGTAAGTACTTTGCAATTGCCGATCATTATGCAAATGCCCTGGTAGTGTTGATTTAAGAAAAATGTGTAGTACATAAGCGATGCATATAAACAACTTAGTTTCATATTTTAAAACAGCTGCAGAGCTCTCAATATCTCAAATACTTTTTTCCTAAGGATCTTTTTAGTTAGTTTTTTTTTATTGTTATTTTGTTGAGTAATTTGCTTTGAGTATTTGGTTAAATACTCAAAGGTGATTTGAGATATTTTGAGCTTCTAAATTGACGCTCGAAGCGAAAATAAGAAAACCTCTGTTCAGTAATCATTATAGAATTCACAATTACTCTATAAATCTAAAATTTTCTAATCTTATGAATTTAGAAGACAACATTTTCTAAAATGATTACTGATTAATATGTTTTTAAAATAATGTTTCGATGGATATTAACTGATTCGATTCTGCGTATACTAAACATCCAAACATTTTCACAAAATATCGAATATATGTAAGAAATAAGATGAGACGAGTCCCCTATACCTTCACACTCCACTTGAGATAATAAAATCTTCCATGATTAAGTCGTGATAATCGTATAAATTGCCTAAAAATAAACCTGTCGCTTCATCTTCAGTTTGCGTTCGCATTTACAATTCATGTAATTGTTAAGTTTGAATATATACAGTTATATAATGATTTGCAAGCATTGTGTAGAACTAACAAAACTTAATTGCACAGCAATGTCGGCCTTGTATAGACCCGACTGTAAAACGAGACGATAAGTCTGCCTCAACTTATTATCCGCGACGCGACTCAATAAAATTCTCCGAATCTACCCCATTTACCCTCAAATGGCGTATTGTGATGACACTTCCAGTTCTTTGTATGCTAAGGGTCGCTTCCAATCGTTTGTTTTACCCAGACTTGGAATATTTGCGGATAACTCGCAGCTGGCTTCAAACTGGGCCTTTTCAAATATTGATATTGTATTTGTAAATCAATGTTGACGTAGCTCTGAGCTGGGTGAGTTAGAGACGGATTAACTCAATTATTATATTTAGATAGATTTTCTGTGCGTATTGACCTTGGATCGTCTTTAGACCAAGAGGTTGATAAAAGCTTAGTTTATGCCGTAGTCTTAGGCCATCTAGAAAGGACGCGCCATGTGCTTAATGCCGTTAGGTGACCACTCTTTTTAAAGTCTCGTTTAAAGGACAGGTCATAGCGCTCGGGAATCACCGATGCACGGAGTTCTTTCCAAAATTTTAACATGCAGGATAAAAATTACATGGTGAGACTCCTACCATGCATAATTGTTACAGAGATATTGTAAGTACGATATCGATCTTTATGCAAATGCCCTGTTGGTGCAGTGTATACCTACTGCATGTAACCTAGTTTCATATTTATTAACAGCTGAATAAACCTATCGCAAATATTGCACAATGCTTAGAAGGTAGGTTCATGTAATATAGAGCATAATTTGAATGATTGATAAACAGTAGTATTAGCTTAGTAATACTAATAATAACTTCATAGTGTAACACCTTCATTTGTGGATAGCTGGCATGCTTAAAAAATTATTAATGCTAAAGATATGTTGACCTTAAAATATAATCAATAAGGTATTCTTACACTGTCAACAATTTCTTCCAAAGCAGAACACAACAATCTTTGCACAAAGATGCAGAAAAAAAGCTAAACCTGTTTATTGACACGGAAGCACAATTAAAAAAATGATACGTTTAGGCATTATAATTAATTAACAATGGCATTAGTTTATTGTTCTTAATTTTAAGCAGAATTGTAAAGATTAAAAGTAGTAACAGTAGTAAAGTTTTTATTAAAAAAAAATGAAAAATTAAATAAAAAGGAGCTTCACTAAAATATCCATGTATATCATAATACAGCAGAACCCGGTGTGTCTGTTCAATGTACATTGAAAGATACTTATTAAAAAAGAAAGGGGTGACTAAAGAAAAGTAATAGAACACATATCAGCGTATATTAAAATGTTCTTTTGTTTGTTACTGTACATATCCGAAACTACTGAACAGATTTTCAGTATAGTTTAGTATAGTTTTCTTAGGTGGACGGAGTATAATTGCGAGTAGAATATAGTACAAAATATTTTCTACATCGTATTTCCTGCGTAGATTGGAAAGTAACTGTCAGTAAAAGCATAGATTCTGTGTATAATAGTGTTTTACGAAAAAAAGACAGCATCTGCGTGATACCTTAGATTCAATCAGTCCAAGACTGCGCGCCGCTTATAATTATCACTTCTAAACAATAGAAATAGAAATATAAATAAATTTATTTTCCAAAAATTACACATCTTATAGAATTAACAACGATGTCCACACTAGGCTATGCCTGTATCGTGGACATCAAAAACACAGTTTAAAAGGACAAACCATATACCATCTAAATTATAATAGTAGTACATAAATTTGAATAAAATGAAAAAGGAAAACAAAAACAATAAAATTCTAACACAATTGAGTAATCATACAGAAATATTAAACCAAAAAACACAGATGAAAAATTTATAGTGAATGACGTGTGTAAGTGTGAGTGTAATCACTGTTTGATACCAGCGTATTCATAAATACTATCCCAGAATGTCAAAGCGTCCCCAGTTTCGTGAACAACAGTGAGGGTGTCGGCTATGTTGACGTAGTTTTTCATGCTTGGGTCGTACTCCGGCCATCTGATGCCAAGGGACGTGTCCGGGGTTGGAGTACTAGAATTGAAGAGGAGGAAATTAATAATACGCCTAACTTATCTGGCGTACAAAAATGCAGAAGTCTATGCAATCCGAATTGCCTTAATTTCATATGAGAGAGAAATGCAAAAAATTAAAATTTTCCAGCTAGAAAGTCAGTTAATATTTGTTAAATAATAATAATTATTTGTGGGCATTATGAGATTTAGCAACTAATGTCTCATAATGACGAGCACAGTTTACGAGAAGCATACGACTTTCGACCTAGTTACATGTACGCCTTTATGTCGTAATCTATACAAATATTATAAAGCTGAAGAGTTTGTATGTTTGTTTGGTTCAACGCGCTAATCTCAGAAACTACTGAACCGATTTTGAAAGTTTTTTCACTAATAGGAAGCTACATTACTCCTGAGTGCTATAGGCTACTTCTATCCCGGGAAAATGATTTTATCCCAGAAAAACGTTTTCACGTGGACGGAGCCGCGAGCATCACCTAGTATAATATAATATTGTGCTACTTGTCCATTTCAATATTATAATATTATAGTATACCACAAGGTGCCCAGTAGAGGTGTAGGTACAGCATTTTTCTTATAAAGAAGTGTCAGAGGACGACTAAGGATTTAAAATTTCGGATTAAGTGTCGTTGCATTTGTCTTTATGCATAATAAATTTAATCAACTTACCCATACTTAGCAAAATTGGTGAATACAGTGCAAGCTAGGTTGATTAGCTTGTCTTCCGGGCTCCCTTTTTCAAATTTTAAGCCGTGTATCTTAGCGTCGAATAAGTACATAAGATCGTCTAGATGAGAGGCGCCGACGATTCCATACTTTATTCCGAATTGACCATACGCATTTCTTTTAGATACTGTGGAAAATTTGTACATGAATCTCTTTGTGTTTCCAGTTTTGGGAAGCAGTTTCAGAAATCTGTAAATTGGGTATACGAATGCTAGCTCATTATTATATGTTACGAATTCGCGCATTGAGTCGTTATCCACAAGTTTATTGCCGAAGTAGTAGTTTTTAATCTTATCGCCGAGATGAAGAATAGTGTCTGCCGGCGATGATATCAGTATTTCTCTAGGTACAAACATCTCTACATATCTGTTGTATTTCTTAGTAAGCTCGTTTAATAGAGGCACTGCAGCAGCGAGTTCTTCGTTGGTGTGACCAATAAGAAGATCCACGTTGTTAACTTTACCCTTCTTAAGAACATCTTTCGGGTCTTCGGTCATAAAATTTTCTTGGCCAAAATCCCTCTCGACTACTGGAGTGAAGTGATACATTTTTATTATGGTCTGTGTTAATTCCTCAGATGCTGTGATACACGGATCGGTGTTGACAAGTTTTTCTGAGGGAACACTTTGAAGGAACTCCAGAAGTTCATTGGGATCTTTGGTGTCGATCCCTAAAAGTTTTCCCAAGATGAAAGCGCGTCTTCGTGGTTGGTGCGCAAGCGACCAATCACATAGTGGTACTCCGCTCATAGATATAGCTCGTTTGAAGAGTCCTGTTGACATTGGTGACAGTACATGGAAGATAATAGACGCTCCACCAGCGCTTTCCCCAAAAATGGTTACCTCGTTGGGATCACCTCCAAATTGTGCGATATTTTCCTTTACCCATTTCAAAGCCATAACTTGGTCTTTCATACCAGCATTGCCTGGCACGTCGGGCGTGTCTAAGCAGAGAAATCCCAGTGCATCTAGTCTGTAATTGAAGGTGACTACCACAACGTCATGTCGGATGAGAAAATCTGGCCCGTAATGATCTACATTTCCTGAGCCGCTTTTGTAACCACCTCCATGGATGAAGACCATAACTGAAAGCGGTTTTTGAGGTTTTATTTCTGGAGTATACACGTTGAGGTAGAGACAGTCCTCGCTTCCTGTTACCAACTGGTTGGTGAATATGTCGACGTTGGGACACACGTTGCCGTGCTCCTTCGCGGGTCTGACTCCGTCCCATGGCAGTGGTGGTTGAGGGCCCTGTAAATTCATTATCATTATCAGTATTACCTACGTATTATTTGTCTTAAAATTTGCTATATTAACGTTTATTACTTATTAAATTATATTGTATTAAAACTATTGTTACGCAGTCGTTTCACAGTTGTACTTGAAAGTTATAAAATGAAATGATATATGTATTTTATATACAACAATTAAACAGCAGACCCGCATAATACGTGCTACATTAAGGTTGCTTTGCCACGTTATTTTTAAGGCAAAAGCCATGACGACTTAAAAAAAACCAAAGATACTTAAAGAATCATCATGTTAATTAAACTTGGAAGCCGGCATTCTTGAACTGCTGTTAATAGTGATAATGATTGTCTCCCCTTGAACCGTAGCTTGCCGACTGGTGGTTCAGCGTACGGGATGCCTTTGAAACTGTAGTAGGAGTCCCCGGTGATTGACTCCAACTGCTCACCTTCCAACCACCCTTGCGCTACTTGTACCTTCATGCCACTGTTTTGAGGTACTGCACCTAAACTGGAAATGGAATTGCATTATTATAAGAGAGAGAAATGTTTGGTCCGATTTTTATTTATTTATTTATTTATACTTCATACAAAACATGTAAAGGCGGACTTAATGCCGAAGGCATTTTCTACCAGTCTACCTTGTTTCGGGTTTATGTGTCTAAACTCGTATTAACCAGTCTATTAGGACCTTTCGATTTAATTTTAGTTCTGTTAGTAAATTGGTTACAATACGTCGTCAAACTTTTAAATGTTTTTTTTTTAATTAATGATGTGTATTTACACCGACGAAGGCTGTATTGTTGATGTTGTATTTACGTAATTATCATTGGGTGCGCTATGATTAGGGCTGCCACCTTTTTTGCGCAAAGTACATTGGTTATTTAAAGATAGAAAAAAGTACATGGTGTCAAAATAAAGTACTTCTTACTTTATTATTTTGCTAATAAACGTATTTTTCATTACAAATTAAATGATCTCCGCTAAACACAACGTCTTTAAAGTCAATATTTAAGCAAAAGTAAATAAATCATTCATTCATAAAAGATTCATAGATTCTAATTTCATTCGTGTCACTATTTGCTAAAAACTGTGAATGCTGACGTGGCGGGGATCGGGATATTTATTTTATTTTATTTTAAATTAGGCAAAACGAGATGTCCGCTTTTTGTATGGATGCTGGGCCTCAAAATTTTACCTGGCTCAAACTTTATGGATATTAAAGGGACGGGTCTTGGAACCATTCAAAAATATTTTTAGACCCCTTCATTTATACCTAACTTTTTTTAAAACATTTATATGAGATGTAGTTTTTAAGCAAAATATAATTACATAAATCTCAACATCGAAGGACTTTAAAATTATACGATTTATTGCAAACGCCTAGTTTTTGGTAGTATTATCCAAATATATATAAAGTATCCTGGTTAGACTTTAGGCCCGTTTTTGGACATGTCCTTTCTTAAGACCAACATTTCATTGTATGTCATATGTAAGACGTAAATACCAGAGAAATCAAATCGAGCTATATAAAGTATTTTCGCGTACTTTATTGTTTTCATAAAGTATAGAGTACAATTGCCCGAAATAACGGACAATACTATATTATCAAGTACGGGTGGCAACCCTAGCTATGATTGGCAACCGGTTTTTCCGCCATATTTTTTTCATACAGAGTATTTTTTGCAAGTCATTTTGTTTTACTAACACTTTAATGCTAACTATATTATAAATTCCACTTATCCTTCTACATTAATTTGACTTAGTCATTTATCTATTGAATACATAAAACGGTAGAGACTATAATTTTGTCAAGCATCGCATAAATCTATGAACAAATTTCGATGCAGTTTATAATTGTATTAAGAAAGTTCAAAAATTTGTTATAGGACAAAAAAAATTATCCGCCCGGATAGCGACCACCGTGCAATAGGTATACCGTGAAAGACCAGGTACCTGACAGTGACCCACGTAAGTTTGTCGCGTTCCAGGAGCAGCCTGTCTATATACGGTTCCAAACAGGGATAATTATGTTCACTGGTGAGGGTTAATCAACTCTCCTCAGTAGGCACTCTATCTGGATCCTGGATCCCACTCCACCTCCAATCAGATGCAGTGGGGTCACTTTGTCGTGTCCGATTTTAAAAACATTAAACTTAATGTGGAAGTTGGTGTCGCGAGCACAATTAGCAATTATAATATTACCGATGTTGGTAAATCATGTAAATAAAATATAATCAGTATCGTATCACGGGCCACGGCCTCAGATAAGTAGATATATAAAATATATTGTTGATAACGTAGTTATGTCATCAAATACCAATAAATTTGTTTTTTCTTAAGAACCTAACTTATACTACTATAAATATAAGGTGAAATAGAATCAGTTCAACAATAAGTTTAGATATTCTGTTAGCAATCACATCGCAGGCTCTCTTTTTCGGGCCCTTACAAAAAAAGGCTGGAGTAGTAGTTCAAAGTCGGATTTTTGAGATTCAATACCAGGTTTTGCATTCGTTTTAGAAGTAAGTTACAATGGCTTCTACACTGGCTACTGCTAACATTGGATCCTTCCCCATCTGGGGAAGCCACGGCACCTACCAGTCATATTTATATTTACATTGAGATTGAACAGCAAATAAACGCACTCTTTTTCCTGTCGGAAAAATAAGATGTAAAATATCAATGAAGGTATGCGCAGATAGAAAACAGGATCTTCAAACTTGAAGATAAGGCTCTGCAAAAAATTCGTGCGCTAGAATATAATCCTCACATACATATTATAAAACAAAGTCTCCCGTCGCGTCTGTCTGTCTGTCAGAAGGCGATATGCTCAGAAGCTATCGAATGGATGTCGATGAATTTTGGTATTGTGGTAGTTTAAAACCCCGGGAAGGACACTTTCTATACCGGGAAAACTCTTTCACGCGTGCAAAGCCGCGAGCAAAATATAGTTTTTTTATAAAATTACTATAATTTTATGACCTTCAACGTTGTCTCTGTATAGAATTTATTTTTAAAGCGACATTCACCGTTTGTATTATCAATATTTTCGTATATTATGTAAGTTAACATGTTTACTTTGGCTCTTTGAATGAATGCGGTCGCAAAGAGTATATTATAATGCCATGTTACTTGTGCGCCACAGACTCGGTCGCACAAAAAGTGTGTGTGCTGCACCATTAATGTTCCAATGTTTGGCAAAAGCATCCCCAATATCCTTCCATGAATCGTGGTCTTGCGCTAGATTGAACTAATAACTTTTAAATGAGTCCAGTGCATCCCGCCATCTCTTCTTTGGTCTACCTCGACGCCTACGAGAGGTGTCAAGGATCCACAAAGTGGGAATCCTGGCCCAAAGTTTGTCATGCATACGACTGACGTTGTAGTGTAGTGTGTGTGCCTAGTATATAAGCAGTTGTAAGCAGTATAATAAGGTATCTAAATCCATTCACACGTCTACAATCAATCCTATTACAACGTAATCCGCCCCATTCGATTTAAGTTTAGCGGCTTTCTGAGCTACATCTTCCAGACTCCAGTAGTATTTAAGTTTCTTTAGATAGTTTTATTTTCTTTTTAGGGGTTTGTTTTATTAATGTATACGCAATTTATTATACATTTTTTTATAATATTGTTACACTGTTGTTGAACATCATCAATTCCCATATCTAATATACTGAATCTATTTTCTTTTCTGACTCTATACAATCTTCCTCTTTATCTATACTAATATTATAAAGAGGAAAGATTTGATTGTTTGTTTGTTTGCATTGAATAGGCTCCGAATTTTCTGGACCGATTTGAAAAATTCTTTCACCAATATAAAGCTACATTATCAGCGAGTAACATAGGCTACTTTTTATCCTGTTGTGTGTGTGTTCCTTTATATTTTTATCTAATTTTGCTCATTGTTTTATTGCCATAGATTTTTGTATGAGTTTTAAATAAATAATAAATAAATAAAATCTTTATTTGAACCACTTTTTTAAAAATATACATAAAGAAAAGTGAACGATAATAGCTGTTATAGTTAAAAACTGTGTTACAGCTATTAACGCCCTTCCTTCGGAAATATTTACGTTGCACAAAAATAAAACTTAAATAATATACAAATAATGATTTTAAATTAAACTTATAAAACAAGGTCCAATATACAGTTATGTGCGAGTGTATGTGTGTGTGTGTGCGCGCGCGTGCATGTGTGTGTGAAATATGTTAAGTTAAGGTTTTAGAAAATGTTTTGTACATAGTTTTGCGCATAGTATGGCGGGTCTTAATTAAATTGATTTTATTTATTGCTCATACATTTTTTACTATGGACTTATCGGAAGCTAAAATATAATCAGTTTGTTTTTTTTTGTGTAGCCGTAAGGTGAGATCCACGTCCATCTACTTCTGTTTTTTTTATAGAACAAACTATTGGCGATATAGTTTTTGTGAGAATGCAAATTGAAGGAAACGAGGACCTCTGATGTTGCGAGAGCCTAATTCATAAGGTCCTAAAATATTAGTAGCATCTGTATTCTGTTGCAGGACCATTTTCGCATCAAAGTCGCCCAAGATTATACATGCGAATGTTTGACAATCTCAAAAGGCAATTGCGTATTTGTTTAAAAAAATAGTTTTATTGTAATTACATTGTAGGTGTTTTTTATTGCAATTGGATAACAAGACGATCGCAAGACGTAAGTTATCAAAATCATACAGAACTATGAATTACAATGTACAGCGTGTCACTTCACTGCTCTCGTTACCCTGGGATATAAGATATTAATGCGCAGTAATAGGGCAATGGCAAAAAATTATCCGGCTTGGTGGCGCTGCTATAGATGGAAACGTGTCAAACACTTTACGTCTAGATTTCTAGATTTATAATATTAAAAAAATGGTTGAAATATATGGTGGCTGGACTGTGGGAGTTAAACATTGAGCTTATGAATAGAAATGCAAAATGCGTAGGCAAGAAGGAAGCTTTAATGAAGAGGTAATTATATGCTTGGAATATAATGTAATTCTTACATTGCAAATGAAAAACAGAAGAGCACTGCGGTACAATACACAATGAAGGCATCCTTTTTCGGAACTTAAGATGCGAATTTGCATATTATATAAGATGCGCTTCCAACTTGTTTAAATTCCAATACAAAACAAAGATGACTGTGAGTGACAGGTCTCCATTTACAGCAGCGCTTACTGGTGCCAATTTTGTGAACTACTCAAATTATTGAGCCATTACGCTGGCTACAATGTCCTTCAAACCAAAACAGAACAATGCATGCACACTGCTTCTACTGTGGTACCCAAACGGCCCCACGCATACGAGAGACCTACCACAACCAGTAAATATTATCATAAACAAAAAATATAAGTTAAATACAAAATCCAAATCATTTTAAATTATTATACCTTATCGATACTTGTACCTTCAGTAATCGACAACCAGATAGCTAAAGTGATCGGTAATAAAATTATTTATCGATAATCTTCAGATATTGGCTATACGCACCGTCTCCCGAAAAGTTAATGTAATACATTTGATAATTGTTATTTTATGTTTATTACGAATCTCATGTTATTATCCATATCAAAGTATTCTTTCCTGGGTTATTTACTGGGATCGGCAGTGAATAAAAATGTACTTTTAGCGAGTATTTATTTATTGCAACAGTGTCAGTATGAACTAATAATAAATTGTAGCGAAAGTGATGCCAATAAAGCGTAATAGGTATATTGTTTATGTACCATAATCTATACTTCTTCTTGCAGAGCTTCTCAAACTAGTAATGGTTGGCAGTCAGCTCAGCATAATATCTTCATTTGTCCTTTGCAAAGCGAAATATTTCTACAGCGCTTGCAACCCCCGTCCACATAGGCTATTCAATGCTAAACTGAAGAATATCTATAAATCTAATTATTTTAATACTATCACCTCCATATTCAGTCTTCAGAAAAAAATATTATTACTTTTTTATTTTACGTTTGAGTCTTTTAATCTAGATTTAATTTTTATTATCTTCAATAAATGGTACCTTTAATTTTGGTGTTGTTAATTACTATTTTTCGAAGTCTCAAGGTAAATTAAAAACTATGTCCGTTAACATAGCTGGCAATTGTTCAGCGAAAATATCTTCTTCCCTCGCAAATACATTTTGAAGATCAATCTGATACGAAACAGGAATAATACTTTGTTCTTTTACCAATGAAGTTGAATGACCAGTGCTTGTAATATTCAATGGATAAGTTTCATCTATCGATTTATTTACTGTATTAGTATCGTACTCGACATCTGTAGCCCAACTGAGGTCTCTATTTAATGTGGCATGCGGTCTAGTTAAAATGTCTTCCTCGTCTGTCGATGAATCGACTAAAAACTGTGATTTACATTGGACAGAGATATCTTTAGGTACTACTTCTGATGACGTTGAAGGATTTATATCGGATGTCTTTGAATGGTAGAGTCCTTTTTCAAATTTATTTTTGGCCCAAATTATATATAAAGCCACGTCTTCGTTAGGTAGAGTATTTTCAAGCGTTTTTCCATTCTCGAAGTAAATTTGATTAAAATGTTGTAACTTCTGTTCTGAAAACACCTTCACGATTTCACTTTCTAAATACTTTACAAATTCTACCTGCGCTGGATGAGTTTTCTTCGTTAGTTTCTTTGTACCATTTTTATGCTTCATTTTCGTTATTTCAATGTAATCAGGCCCGAATGGAAAAAGTCCTCGGAATCCATTTTTAATGCAATCTCTCGATAAGTTTGAAAGGGCGTTTTGTAGTACTTGTGCAAAATTCTCTTTACTAAGATTTTGTCCACGATTTTCCATTTTCCATTGGGTGACAGCTTCTTTCCATTGAACTTCAAGTGGTCTATATATTGACAAATCCACAGGTATATGGATTTGCGTAGTATTTGGATATAAAGCTATCACCTCGATTCCATTTTGTGAGCAAAACATTGATAATTGTAATGTGAAGTATGATTTTTGGCAATCCGCAAAGAATAAAATTGGTTTTTTAATGTTATTTTGTTCTAACCAGGGGTTGAAGACATTAGCCAGATATTCATAGCAAATGTCGCTGCACATCCATCCGTTTGGCGATGTACCTATGGCCCAATTAGATGGTACATTCGCTGTAATGGACGAAGGGATTAATTCATTATTGAAAATAATCATCGGAGGGGCAAGTTCTCCGGCTGCATTACAGCTCAATATGACTGTAAGATTATCTTTCTCATCGGCATTGTTGTTCAGATGTTTATCTCCTTTTTTGGCAAGAACACGACCAGCTTTAGGTGAGAAGAAAAACGCACTCTCGTCTCCATTAAATACCCTACGTTCGTCTTTTAGAATGTCTTTTAAATTATGCTTATCTAAATATTTTTCGATTTCATCAAACCACTTACACACAGTCACATCATCTCGAGGTTTTGACAAGGTTTCTATTCTTTGTTTCAAATTTGGATGTCTCTTCAGAAAGGACTGAAACCACTTCTTGCTGGGTCTATTATTTGTAAAAGGATTTGTTCTATTCTGCTCTATTATAATTTTTTGCACACTATCCAAAATATTATCTTTAGTCAATGGAAAAGGTTTATCGGCGATTAACCAGTTTTCCAAAAGGTCTTCTTCATCCTTTGTTAATACGGTACTTGGCCCCATGGTGCAATGTATTGGCGATTTTCCTGTAAGTTTGTCACGAAGAGTGATTCTTGGTACACCGAACCGTCGAGCTGCAACTGAGACCTTTTCGCCATTTCTTACAGCCTCAATGGCTCTTTCCATATGCCTCGTGGTATAATTTTTTCTCGGAGCCATCTGTAATAAACAATTCTAGACATATTTAATGCTTTCTTAGATTTGCTAAAAAGGGGGGTGCTAAGGTTATTGTATTAAATTTAAGACTGCCTCGGTGGCGTAGTTATATTACGGTACGACTGCAGTGCTGAGGTCTCGGGTTCGATCCCCGGGTTGGGCAAAGTGATATTGGGTTTTAGTAAGCTACTCATTATCAGTCCGGAGTCTGGATATGTTCCCGGAAAATGGCAATAGGCCCGCCCCCTTTTTTTTTTTTTTTTTTTTTTTATCCGGGCACGGCAAAGTGACTGCACCTCGCCTGATGGTAAGCGCGATGCCGTCCAGAAAGAGTATCGAATGGCAGTAGATGGTTATCTAATGCCACTCGACACAATCATGCCGGCCTACTAAGCTGCTTCTTCACGTTACGGCGGAAGGACCCAGGATTATAGGAAGGAGGGAACACGTGCGCCGGCAAACTATTCCAAAGCCTGATGGTGCGGCAAAGAAAAGATTTAGCGAACCTATTGGTTCGGGCCGAGATGGTTTTCACCATCAAGCTGTGGCTTCGCATGCCAGCACGTGTGGTTCTGCTGAGGAAAGGAGAGGAAGGGATCAGATTAAACAATTCCTCAGAGCATTCACCATGATACAGACGGTAGAACACGCTTAGAGAAGCGACATCTCTCCGCAACTGTAGCGACTCCAAGTTGCTCGTCACGTCTGCATCATTCACAATGCGGATGGCCCGCCGCTGTAATCCATCCAAGGCATCGAGCAAGTATTGGGCGGAACCGTCCCAGAGGTGCGAACAGTATTCCATACCCGGCCGTACCTGTGCTTTATACAAGCGGTAGATTTGACCGGGCGTGAAGAACCGACGCACCTTGTTCAGGATTCCAACCCTGCGTGATGTGGCAGATATTACGCCTTCGATGTGATTCCTTGGATTCAGATCACAGCGGATATCCATACCAAGGATACTCAGGTCATTCCGCAATGAGAGTGGAACACCCTGAAGATTGGGGAGAGGAGAAAACGGGGATCTTTTGCACGTGAACGCACACACCTGCGTTTTCTTGGCATTGAACTCAACCAGGTTCATGGAACCCCATGTAGAAATAAGGTCCAGAGTCCGGTTGAGCCCAATGACAAGATCATTGCGCCTCCTCACAGTGTCCACCCGCAAACCAGGGGGCTCATAGCAGTATCGCCCATGAACCGTGCTGTCGTCTGCATAACAATGAATGTTGCCAAGCGATAACATGTCATTGATATGCAGAAGAAACAAGGTGGGCGACAGCACCGAGCCCTGTGGAACACCGGCATTTACTGTCATGAGCTTCGAAGCGTGCCCATCAACGACGACACGCATTCTACGCCCATGCAGAAAGCCAGAAATCCACGCACACAAGTTGTCGGGCAAACCGTATGCCTGAAGCTTGGAAAGGAGACCACGGTGCCAGACCCTATCAAAAGCCTTAGCTATGTCGAGGCTCACAGCTAGAGCCTCGCCATGCCTGTCAATCGCCTCCCCCCAGCGATGCATGACGTACGCTAGAAGGTCACCCGTTGATCGGTTCCGACGAAATCCGTATTGTCTGTCACCGATCAACGAGTGATCCTCCAGGTAGCGGGTCAATTGCGTGTTTATTACCCGCTCCATGACTTTGCATATCACTGAGGTTATAGCGATTGGGCGGTAATTGGTAGGGTCTGACCGATCACCTTTTTTGGGGATCGGTTGCACATTGGCCTCCCTCCAAGATTCCGGCACAATACCTGAGAGGTAGGACGCACGGTAGAGGCGTGTCAGTGCAGGAGACAACTCCGCTGCACAACCTCTCAATATCACCGCCGGTATACCGTCAGGACCACTGGCTTTCCGAACATCGAGAGACCGCAGCTCCCGCCGCACGTCACACTGCCTGATGCGAATATCAGGCATTGTGAATCCGCAATCAGGCAGCGCCGGCAGCGGCTGAGAACCACAGTCTTCGAGCTGGGAGTTAGCCGCAAAGAGATTAGCCAGTAGAGTGGCTTTCTCCTGCGGCTTGTGGGCCAGCGATCCATCTGGACACCTCAGCGGTGGCAGTGATGGGCGGCAGAAGTTAGACTGGACGGCCTTGGCCAGACTCCAATAAGCACGGCTGCTCGTCGGATGGCTGGCCAATGCACGCCCAATCCCACATATGCGCTGGGCATCCGATCTAACGTAGGCCTTCTTGCAGGCCTTGGCGGCACGGTTATAAGCTGCTTTGAGGGAATCTATATTGGGATCCTTCATTGCGCGACCCCTGATCCAAGCGCGATACGCCGCCTGTTTTTCACCAACAGCATCGGCGCATGCGCGATTAAACCAGGAGCGTCCACGGCCTTTACTAGCGACCTCAGAGGAAGGAATGTAATATTCCATTCCTAACCTGATCTCGCCAGCAATAGCGTCGGCACTCGCCGAAGGATCATTTCCCTCGAAGCAGCGCTGCCGCCAAGGGATGGATGCGAAATATTCCCGCATACCATCCCAATCTGCCGACGAGTAATGCCAGACCCTTCGCCTAACCTGCACAGGACGTGGAGGTGAAGCGAACGGTACTGACGTCCCAACCAGGCAGTGATCAGAGGTGCCCAGAGGGGCACTAACGGTCACTCGGTACCCGGTCGGGTGACTCATCAGCAGAAGGTCCAGCAGTGAAGGCGCATGACTCGCCACATCCGGGATCCTGGTAGGCTGGCTCACCAGTTGTGTCAAGTCATGTGTCAGAGCGAATGCATGGGCAGCTCTGCCAGCATGGTCAGTCTTGGAGGATCCCAGCCACAACTCATGGTGCGCATTGAAATCCCCCAAAACCACCATCTCCGCTGACGGAAACTGCACCTGCGCGTCATCCGCCGCCAGGCTGAGGTACCTGAACAGCCGAGTCGTCTCATCGTCCCCGTCGTGTGACCTGTAAAGGCACACGTAGATGCGGCTCAAGGAGCCAAGATCCACATGTACCCACAGAGTGGAGAAGGAAGGGTCCTCCATGCAGCGCAGACGGCGACAGCAGACGTCCGATCGCACATACAAACATACCCCGGCCTTAGGCCTGAAGTTTTCTTCAAGCGAATAGCCGGGGTACAGCAAGTATGAATTATCGTCCGGACGACGAATCTGAGTCTCCGTCAAGAAGAGCAAAGCAGGCCGGGCCGTCTCAAGGTGGTGGTGAACGGCACTGAGGTTAGCATGGAGTCCGCGGATGTTGGCGAATTCCATAGTGAAAGCGGTGGTGGGGTTGTGCACCGCTGTAGGACCTGCTCTCTTTGTAGGCACTGTCATGAAGGGGGATGGGTTGCGTGAAGAAGCCTCGGGAAGCCCGTAAATGGGCACTCAGTGGGCCGAATGGGCACCAGAACACGAGAGCCGGGAATAGGAGAACTGATCCGCCGGACGGAAGGGCCCCCGTACCCTCCCGGGATGGGCCGCCGGGACCCCACATCCGGTCACCAACCGGCACGACGGACCCACCCAAGATTATGCGCGGCATGGTGAGGCAGCCTCTCGAGGTGGTTAAGCACGATTGGGCCCCTGTACTATACCGCGGGCGGCCAGCGGGTCAACCGTTTCTACAGGTCTCCCTGGCCGGCGGATCAATACGCCTCCCCCGACTGTGAACCGGAATTACCCACACAGAACAACCTCATACCCAAATACAGGCTTCCCGAGAAAAATCCGGGAGAGTACAGGCTGATCCCGGAACGCGGCCCCCCTGCGGGGGTCACTATGGCGGTCTTTTCGCCTGAAGCACGGTGGTCGCTACCCGGGCGGATGCAGGCATCCTACCACCACGGAATGTGTCACTCATTTGGCACTACCCAGGGGTCACGTGTAGGGAAACTAGAGTATGAGCCTACGGACGCGAGTGACATTAACCCCCAATTGCCTGGCCCGCCCCCTATTACATGAGAACCATCATAGATGGCGAAATGTAGGCGAGATACCTCTAAAAAGGGAAGAAAGGTGTGATGTTATGTATCTATTAAATTCAATTTCAAATAACTAATTTTATCATAATCGGTTTAGGTTTTTGTTTCTCCCCGATTTACCCCCCATTGGGGTTGATTGAACGAACGATTATGCCATACAAAAATTTAGGGCCCAATATGTTATCCCTTAATTAATTTCGTCAAAATCGGAAATGGAATTATTTTCCCCTTTTAACCTCCCACAGAGATGATTTAAAATTTGACGCTATGTACAGTCAACCACATTTTTTCCCCCTATTTATTAAAATACATGTTTCGTTTTTACACATACCAAGATGTAACCAAAATATTGTCGATTACTGGTAGCTATACATGGTTTAATGCACTTTAAACATTCCCTGAATACCACACTTATAAGAAAATAACTTTATGTAAAAGGAGCTGTCCGCATTTTGTATGGGTGCTGGGCCTCAAAATCTAACCAGGCTCTAACTTTGTGGATAAAGGGACAAAAATATGGATCTTGGACCCATTAAAAATGTTTTTAAGCACATCCATTTAAAACTATTTTTTAAAAACGTTCATGCTTATTGTAGTTTTTAAGCAAAATAAAATTACATAAATCTCAAAATGGGGGGACTTTAAAATTATACGATTTATTGCAAAGGCCGAATTTTTGGGAGTACTATCCAAATATACAGGGTTATTTTGGCATTGCGTTAATAAATGAAACCACATACTCGTCTTTCCCTCTGCTAACATTAGGTATGCTAAAAATCATTAATGATAATTTTTTAATTAAAATTAAAATAAGCCATGACACAAAAAGTCTCTAAAAAGTTTAAAAAATAAGTCTTTGTTTGTCGTTTAAGTACCTAGTAGGTAATATTTTGGCCCAAGCGTCGTCGCATCGGGTAAAGTTGGGTATCCAGCAGACAACTTGCTACTGCATCATCAGCTCAAGGTTAACATGCCTTTAAAACATTGCCGAAGTCACAGTACACCAACTTTTAAATCAATCGGAGTTGTGAAAGTTACAAATGAGTTGATAATCTTCAAAGGCCTGAACAGATCTTCCTAATTTAGGTATAGCTAAAAACCATGTCGATCACATCAGCTTTCAAACAAAAAAAACCTGCGTCACAATTGGTCCATTCGTTTGAGAGCTACGATGCCACAGACAGACATACAGATACACACCCTAAACTTATAACACCCCTCTTTTTTGTCAGGGGGTTTTTTTTTTTTTTGGGTAGGCGATCCTGCAGTCAACACCGGGGGAAACCTGCGAATGGGATACTGGAGTCCCCCGGCTTGACGACTGCAGGGGCCTGGGAAGGAAGCGGAAAAGGATGATGGAAGGAAAGGTGGGGAGTGGAGAAAGGTTCTCAGGATAGGCGGAAAGGAAAAGGGTGCCAGGAAATGTTCGCGGGCCCTTTTAGGCCTCAATGTGTTATGCAACCAAGAGGTATACACACTGACTGTGTGCCTCGGCCCGCGACTAATGTTCCCCCGCGCATGGGCGTGCATTGGGTGTGAAGACCCAAAGCACAAGAATTGCCTCGGGGGGCTTTGTCAGGGGGTTGAAAAATGAATATTTTCACAAAATATCTCAATTTTACTCTCCTGATTTTTTAAACATTTTGTAGTTTAGTGCGAATGTGGCGTATGCGTGAGTGTTTTTCTGATTGAAAGTGTAATATTGCCGCTGGAACGAATCCTCTTAGAGAAGTAGCTGTGGCATTAGGGTGTGTAATTTTTTTTTTGTTTATGGCATTGAATGACGAGATGAGCATACCGTTCGCCTGATGGTAAGCGATACAATCACCCATAAACAGTGGCGACACCATCCATCACCTTGAGTTACAAAGTACTGTGTGGCATTGCACTGCGCTCGTCATCCTGAGACATAAGATGTTAAGTCTCACTATGTCCTGTAGTTACACTGACTACAATGTCCTTCAAACCGAAACACAACAGTGCATGCACATTGCTGCTTGGCGGTAGAAATAGACATTGCGGTGGTACCCACCCAGATGGACTCTTACATATGAGAGACCTACCACCAGTAAAATATATATTTGCTTTTTATAGATATTTATTTTGATCGAAGCTTACACTTTTATATTTTACATCTGCTGTTAAAATAACTGTTATTTTCAAGGAGATAATTATGTGGTTTCATTTAGTAACGCAATGTAAAAATGATCCTGTATATAAATTATCTTGGTTAGAATTTTAAGCCCATTTTTGGACATCCTTTTAAAAAAATGTTTAAATTATTAGAGAAAGTCGGTTTGCGACAACCAGTAATCGACATTTGTATTGGTGGCAAAAAAAACTTAATATTTCAAATTAATAAAAACAATAAAAAATATTTTGGCAAGCAATGCAACAGTATGTATGTATGTTAACCTTTTTATATTCGTATTTCTGGCAACACTGCACCAACATTTTTTGTCTATACCTTAATGGTAGGTAATAAAATCAATTTTCGCGTTTTGACAGATGACGTCATGGTCGATTTCGACCGAACACATATTAAAGGAGAGATTTTGTAATAAACATATAGAATCAGAAATGGTACTCACTCTTTTAAAAAATATTTAATAAATATACTAATTACACAATTTCTTTTATACCGTCGCTTTGTTTTTTAAATAGCATCACGTTCTCACTGATTACCAGTAAGAATTATATTATCTATGGTCAAATGTAGCCACATCTAAACACTTGTTCATTAACGTAATTTCTTTGAATAAAAAAGAAATGTCGATCACTGGTGCTTGTCAAACAATAATGCCACTAGGTTTTTAAGCAATGTATAACACAAAATATTCAATACTTTACGAAAATTATCCAGATTAAAACAAATAATTAATAATTACATACTGTTTGAAACGACCAACTCAAAACAAGTGCGGTTTATGTGGGTAAGACAACCGGTTTGGTATGCTGGCGCGAAGCGCTTACGCTTGTGCGGCGCACGCGCAACTATAACACTGCTGACTGTTAATAACGGCCTGGCCACGGCCACGCGCGATGCGAATTGCGACGCAAAAGGCGACGCGACGGGCGACGCGATGAGCGATGGTATGCCACAGCTCGATTAGCTGCGACCGCGGCGGCGTAAGCGGCGGACGTATTAAGAATTTAAATAAAAAAGGCCGCTACCAAAAGTGGCAAAGTATTGCCTTGAAACACGTGCCCTTTGTTCAAAATATAATTGAGTCAAGATTAGGTGTACATCTAGTCAACCAAAAAACGTGAGACTTCTACCAGGAAATACTTGTTTTATTTCGTCCCATATATTTTTTATAACGTTCCTGAATTTAATTTGCGTATGTTTATTAGCTCTGGTAAGTATTCCACTAATAAAATGTTTAATAGCCATTATGAATTCACCGCGGTCGCGCGACTAAAACAAAATATTTTGTTTTGGTTGCGCGATGCCGAGTACGTCCAAGGTCGCCGCCGCGCGCGCCACTCTGAGCTGTGGCCACCCCACTATCCGTGCCACTACTCACTTACAATAGTGTTGCCGTTTAAGCGCTTTTCGCGCTAGATCTAGTGCTTTTTAAGGGTCGTTAGCGCTTTTTATGTGATAACTACGCGCTAAAAAAAATCTAGTGGAAACTGGTGCTTTTTTCGACGGGCGGACAGTTGGAGAGGGGGGGGGGGGGGTGGTCTATACGTGTTTTTTTTTAATATGGGTCTAGTGCTTTTTTTGTGCAACCCTGACTTACATTTGTTGCATTCGCTCGCCGCGTCGCCCGTCGCAGGCGCGATTCGCTCGAGTCTCGCCGCGTCGCAAGTCGCGCCGCAATTCGCGTCGCCGGTAGCTGTGGCCAACTTCATACAATTTCCTACATTTGTTTTCGCCGCTCGTCGCTCGTTGCGCCGCAATTCTCGTCGCAATTCGCATCGCGCGAGACTGTGGCCAGGTGGTTATTACAACTGCCGCAAAATATAATAAACGCAGATAAGATACAGTTGTTTTACACATAAACTAACAAAAACCCGCGGTGGCCTTCTTCGTCGAATACTAGGCGGCCCCGAGGTGTCTTGTTGCACTAAGATAGCTACGCGGGGCCAAACCTGCATAGGGTGGTTTAGCCTGTTTATCGGCCACCCCTGGTTTTCCGCCAGTAAGTAGTTAATCCTAATAGTTCATTGTTGAAATATAAAATTTTCTTAGGCTCGTGCATTTGTCAGAGGACGCAATTTTATTTTTTAGATGTCAAGGGGGTTTCATGTAAAGTTAAATCCTAGTTTGTGTGGTCGCAACCCTTGTCCTTCGGCCGCCATTTCGGGGTGCAGATGGTTTTTATGGTTTATCTGGCCAACTATTCGTATTATTGCTTTCGTAAAATATTATATTTTTATATAAACGAGTTGTAGGTAATTATCAAAACTACATTATATTTATATTATATGTCGCATCCAGAAATAATTCAGTTACAGATCTGCGTCTAAGCATTCTTCGAAAAAAAACTCTCGAAGTAGCGAATGCGCTTAAATGGCCGAAAACGGGCTAAATCACCCTATCCGAGAATTTTTAAGGTAGGACTCGGACCCGTGCTCAGTAGTGGGGCAGAATATAATACTAGGCTGGTATTTTTTTTTATTTGTATCTTTCCTGTGGGAAATCAAGGCACGAAGGATTATTATTAAAAATAATACGTCCAGAATCCGTTGTAATGATTTAAAATTGTTTCTGTTGATATCAGGTTCTGCAAACTGCTAAGTCATGCTTACAATTCTTTGTAATCTAAAGGTTATTATATTTATAGGTGTTATCTGTGTTTTGGTACTTCCTATATCAGAAAATCGTTTACTTAAACCGACACATGCACAATACACCAAAACAATTTTTATACAGCATGAATAAATATATTATATTATTAAAAATATTTCAAGGTAAAGTTTTGCCAGCACCTTAAAAATCACCACCATACCATACCCGCCCTGTATTATATACTGCCCACTGCTGAGCACGGGCCTCCTCTACAACTGAGAGGGTTTAGGCCTTAGTCCACCACGCTGGCATAGTGCGGGTTGGCAGAATTCACATACCTTCGAAATTCACAGAACTTCTCAGGTATGCAGGTTTCCTCGCGATGTTTTCCTTCACCGTTAAAGCAAGCGATAATTCACAAAGAATACACACATAACTTTTTTAGAAAAGTCAGAGGTGTGTGCCCTTGGGTTTTGAACCTGCGGACATTCGTCTCGGCAGTCCGTTCCACTCCCAACTAGGCTATCACCGCTTCAAATTAAAAATTAATCAAAAATCACAAGTGAATAAAATTACTGAATAAGTAGACTGAAATCAACGATTTAACTGATAAAACTGGCTTTCGTAAGACAATGTTGCAGATTTGTTGTTATACATAAAACATTTAGTGAAGAACATTATACACTATTAATATTATTATTAATTTCATGAGATTGTGTTCTTAATTGGCAATATAAAGAAGCCTTGACTTAAAAACACCACCCTATATTTTTTACTGCGTCACCTTGACGGCGGATAGACACCACACACGCGCAAGTCGCCAATGTGTACGCGCTAGCCTTAGATAATTAAGCGACCTAAAATTATCCAAATATTAAGTATACTCAAGGTAAAGTTATCTACATGTGTATTATGGTATAATATAATAGCATTGCGAAGTATATATTGTTAAATAATGACAAACATTTGTGTGGGGTATTCGCGTTCAAGTCCGCTTGAGTAGATATAAGGTACTACCATAGAGTACGTTTATTTACTCATGTGGCACTACTGCCACATGGAATAAAGTCCATCTCTACTGCCAAGCAATAGAGTGCAAGCTTAAGTACCTTATAGACGTTCCATCTTGACGTACAGCCACAGTACAGACTTGGTACAGCCAACCAAGATCAAGCACGATGCGAACGACTGTGAATAGTCTCGACGTACATTAATAACACACACACACACACACACACACTCACGCCTTTTATCCCCGAAGGGGTAGACAGAGGTGCAACTATACTCCATCGGTTTAGGCATTTAATTAGATGTAAACAAATCATAAAAAAGGTATTTCTGCATCACCCTAAGGTTGCCTGGTAGATAATGCCATTCGGCTTTAAGTCCGCCTTTATACATTATTGTATAAAAGTAATAAACAAATAAATAAATATTTCAGATGCACATTTCTCTTTACAAACTACGTCAATACAAAGTAAACGTCCTCATAACCTACACAACACATAGCACTCTTATTCCCGTTTGTTAAACTTATTTGGTTACTAGATTTTTCCCGCGGCTCCGCCCGCGTGAATATGTTTTCCCGAGATAAAAGTCCCGCTTTATATTTTCCCGGGATATAAAGTAGCCTATGTGCTAATCCAGAACATAATCTATCCGTGTGCCAAATTTCATCGAAATCCGTTCAGTACTTTTTGCGTGAAAGAGTAACAAACATACATACATCCATAAATACATTCTTACAAACTTTCGCGTTTATAATATTAGTAGGATTATATAGTAATAATATTCAATACAAACAAATCTGTAAGTAAGGGAACATAACCTCCTAATTTTGCTTCTATTACATCAAAATACCTAGCTCCCATCTAAAAAAAATATAATATTCTGGCCACGCTAGTTATCAATAATATTCAGCCGGAAACCACATTTTATCAATTTTTGATATAATAAAATTACTAAACACAAATTCGATCTTACGCTTACCACATAAAGTAGATTTTTAAACGCGAGCAACGCACGTTTAGTCTTGTTATTGATAAATGTCAGAAATGCAATGGTCATCACAACCAAAGTAGAATAAATCAAAATTTGAAAAAAGAATGTTACGTTCGATTCTTTTGTACTCGTGCCGTGCCAACGCTGGGGAAATAGCTTCTACGCAATATATTTAAGGTTCATATTAGATTAGTAAGAAATGGTTTTAATGACTTTAATAAATAAAATAAATAAAAATATACTCGTTTCAAGAATTATAGCTTCTACGCATTGTATTTAAGGTTCATATTAGTAAGATAAAAAAGATGTCAGGTTATTTTCGTTACGGAATTTCTGGATTCGGTCTCCACGCTCAAGGCCCGCGATAGAAGCTATAAATTATAGCTTTGACAACTTCCTTTTTATCCACATGTGGCTCTTGTGTCGATTTTGTGCTGCCCCTATAGTTCTTGCACGTTCCCTATAGACATGCGACCCGTTTATTAACGTACAACAATTTGAATTGAATTACGTACAGTTTATAAAACCATAGAGTGCAGCAGTAGACAATTAATACCATCATAACATAGACAACAAGTGTATTTATTTTTATTTGTTTATATATCAGGAGGTAATTTTCAATAGTAGTCGAATCCAAATTCATGGACTATAAATATAAAGTAAGTACATGACATTTTTCTTTACCGAATTCTTTATTGCCTTATAACGTTCAAAACTAGACAAATCTAGCCTATAGCTCTTAAAAATAATACTATCCAAACCGTCGCAATAGTGTTATCCATGACGGCATGAACACGCTGGATGCGGGCCGCTTTTGACAAATCCGTCTGGAAATCTTTAGGGGAGGCCTATGTTCAGCAGTGGACGTTGTGTGGCTGATGATGATGATGATGGTGATGACGGCATAGAAAAGTTCTCTTTTCTCAATTTGTCATAAAATGTATATGTAGTGTATCCATTTTTTTAATAAGCACCTACCGCCGTCTCTCTACACGGCCCTAAGGTGGACTGGGAGAGAACGCTCTTGGCATTAAGTCCGCCGAAATACCTTATATACAAAGTGTATTTTAAACATACTACACTGATGGTAGGTCTCATATGTAAGAGTCCGTCTGGGTGGGTACCACCGCAATGTCTATTTCTACCGCCAAGCAGCAGTGTGCATGCACTGTTGTGTTTCGGTTTGAAGGACATTGTAGCCAGTGTAACTACTGGACATAATGAGACTTAACATCTTATGTCTCAGGATGACCAGCGCAGTGGGGTGCCACACAGTACTTTGTAACTCAACGTGCTGAATGGTGTTACATCTGGTTATGGGCTGTCGTATCGCTTACCATCAGGCGAACGGCATGCTCGCTTCGTCATTCAATGCAATAAAAAAAATAATAAAAATAAAACATGCATACATAACATTATGCCATAATCAATCATTTTAATACTAAATCATGTTTAATCTTCTTTGAACAGATAAGCATATTGCGTATTATATTTCAGAGCGTATATTTAGTTATATTTTATATAACTTTTATTTACTGGTGTTTCCGCCAAATTGCAAAATTTGGAATATTAGAAAAAGAGTCAGTTAACAGATTAATAACGAATTGAATATATTTCCACAATTATTATATGGGTTTCATGTCACTTTATGTCTACAAGAATTATTTTAAATTGTTTAATAAATATTAAATAACAAAAAAATGGTAAGGACACAGAAAATACGGTAAGGACATAGTCAATAAATATTATTAGTATTAAGTAACATACATTATCTCATGTAAAAGATAACCATGTCTATCGATTTTTTATCCTGCAGCTATCGTAGATAAGAAAATGTCCAAGGAACGTTAAAGACAACTAAAATGCGGTAATAACAGCTTAATAGTAATAAGTTTTGCCCGCGGCATCGCCCGCACGAAAGATTTTTTCCTGGATTTAAAAAGTCCCGCTTTACATTTTCCCGGGATAAAAAGTAGCCTTAAACCTTCCCAGGGTCTCGAACTATGTCCATACCAAGTTTCATCGAAACTCGTTCGGTAGTTTTTGAGTTTATCACGTACTATACGATACAAACTTTGCCACCTCTTTTTACCCCCTTAGGGGTTGAATTTCGCAAAATTCCGTCTTGAGACTCCTAACACTTGTGGTTTCTGAGATTTCGTGATGAGTGAGTGAGTGACCTTTCGCTTTTATGTATTTATATATTATAGATATAACTTTCTACCTCCTTTTTAACCCCGTTAGGGAATGAATTTCAATAAAATACGAAACATGTCTTCCATCAATTCTGTTAAAAAAGGTTTATGCAAAATTTAAAGTAGATTGAACCAACGAATCACATTGTTCCATACGAACTTTGCCCCTCCTTTTTCACCCCTTTAGGGGCAGAATTTCGGATAATCCTTTCTTATCGGATACCTACGTTATACAAAGAATGCACCCTCTAAGTTTCAGGTCTCTACGATCAGCAGTTTAGGCTGTGCCTTGATCCGTCAGTCAGTCATTCAGGACATAGCATTTTATAGGTATATACATGCATGAATTATGTACTGAATCTCGATGGGATAATTATTATAGGGATTATGATTAAAAACAGAAAACAGTTTAAAATCAACCTTTTTTTTAATCGTATTAATATAATCTTCTATAGTTTATACTAATATTATAAAGGGGAAATATTTAATTGTTTGTTTGCATTGAATAGGCTCCGAAACTACGGGACCGATTTGAAAAATTCTTTCACCAATATAAAGCTACATTATCAGCGAGTAACATAGGCTACTCGTTATCCCGGGGAAATATAAAGCGGGACTTTTATCCCGGAAAAACTAAATTCACGCGGGCGGAGCCACGAGCAGAATTCTAGTATATTATAAAGTTTTGAGCAACATAAAAATTATGAATACTTAGTCATTATTTAAATCAGTCTCATATAATTCGATAATAATACAGAATATTCAGTTAATAATGTGGTTAATAACAACAACAAAGTCAGTCCTGTAAACCAGTAATACTGAAATTCACAAAATGTATTATGAAAATCGATGGTAGTGATATACAAATAACAAGATATAGTATTAGCAATACTTAATGTATCATAATAGTTTCAACATGTAGCATCCTATAATGTATATCGTAGATCGTTAATAATAACAGAAAATATATAAGAACTTTTAAAAATAAATATGTTAAATATTTTCAAAGTGAAAATCAAGTCTGCCTCGGTGGCGTAGTTGTATTACGGTACGACTGCAATGCTGAGGTCTCCGGTTCGATTCCGAGTCGGGCAAAATGATATTGATTTTTTCTATTAATTATCAGCCCGGAGTTTGGAATTTGTGGCTGATATGGCGATAGGCTCGCCCCCTATCACATCATGGGACGGAATGACGGCGAAAAGTGGGTGCACTAGTTGCGCCTCTGCCTATCTCTTCGGGGATAAAAGGCGTGAGTGTGTGTGTATATTTTGGGAACAGATGAGCATAGGCGGAGCTGTTAGCAAAAACTATTAGTATAAAACAAGTTCTTAAAAATATGATATTTTTTAATCATTATCCATAGTAATATAATCTTTGTGTTTGTGATAAGCAAAAATAGTGGTAGAACCCCGTTGGAGCCGGTCTAACCAATTATGTCTACAGCGTGACTGACACTTTTATTCTACAGCACTCTCGACACAGCGAAAGTGGCGCTGATAAGGAAAACAGAGCCATGAGACGAAAATAAAATATACAACGTCACTGGCACTTTTTACTGGTTCCATTTAATGATTTATGTTTGGGGAAATTAGTGGGAGGTCCTCGCATCTTCCGCTAAAGAGTACGTAGAGGTCCGAATGATCGTCATAACGATTGCAGTTCAGGGCGCACTTGCTAGGGTAGGTGCGGAAGTCGCTGCCGCACACCGGATCGTAGGTTTGGGGGCAGTTGCACAGACGACGGGTTGCTGCCACCAAAACCGTCAGGGCCAGGAGAGAACCTGTAAGAGTTCCATAAGCTAAGTTTTTACTAGTAGGAGATGTGATAAAGGACATGTCCAAAAATGGGCTTAAAATTCTAACCAAGAGACTTTATATACAAGAAGACTATACAATGTAGCTGTAGTAAATGCAGTTAATTCGAAATTCGCTAGTGTCAAATTTATCAATAGATCTGCTCGATTATATAATACGCATACGCATGCTCACGCCTTTTATCCCCGAAGGGGTAGGCAGAGGCGCAACTAGTGCACCCACTTTTCGCCAAGCGTATTCCATTATATAATATAATATATTATAATATATTATTATATTCGATTATATAATACCCTTAATAATAGTCTAAATACACACACATACACACACACACACACACACACAAATACATACACTTTTGATATTACATTATTTTATGTTATACTAGCGTTTGCCCGCGGCTCCGCCCGCTTTAAGAAGTTTTTCCGGGATAAAAGTCCCGATTTATATTTTCCCGGGATAAAAAGTAGTCTCAGGACATGATCTACCGGTGTGCCAAATATCATCGAAATGCGTTCTGTAGTTTTTGCGTGAAAGAGTAACAAACATACATACATTCTTACAAACTTTCTCGTTTATAATAATAGTAGGATAATAACGTTTAATTCACTATTTTGGTTATGCCTGCACCAAATACATATAAGATATTGATAAACTAAATTCAAATTAAACTAATAATTCAGTACCCATACAAAAAGCGGATATCTTTCGTACCCGAATGAATTGTGATATTATACAAATTAGTAAAATACATGGTGAAATTCGGACATAGCCGCTCGTTCTGACGACTTGAGTTTCAAGGTCAGCTGGTGTACATCTAGTGTAGAGCCGCTATCGATCCCGGTATACCGAGACTAGTATGATTTAAATCGGTCGCCCTGGTTATAATTAGTAGTTTTATAGCCAGTTTATAGGATACGTCGCGCACATAATACACGGAGTCAGTTACGTGTTTGAGATGTCCATAAAAAGCGGATGTTTTGCGTGGATTTATACCTTAGTCATAATAGCAAGTTTAAAAAATGGGAAATTCAATGTACCGGTTTGGCTTCAGGAAATCATGGCTACGCTGATCTGGTAAGGGAAGATGATATCTTTCTGGTGATCTACTGGATATAACGTCTTTGGAATATGCATTTTGTCATAATCGACGCCTACGTTGCATAGATGATTAAAGTTCGATAGGGTAAAACGATTTATGCCGTTATCGTTTTTGTCGTGACTGCGCTCATCCTCAGTTTGGACTAGAGGTTTAACTTTTATCTGTTTCACTAAGTATTTATTTTCGGAGCTATTGAATAACTTTAACGCCTATTCCCGAACCGGCATAAAAATTATACAAATTCTGAAATTATTGAAAAACTTGGATACAAATCACCATGGTGCTGCGAGTTTCAATCTTTTATTTATGAATTTGTATAATATATATAAACAAAAAAAATATTATCCTCGAATTGCTATAATTCAAAAGCCATGAGATAATGGTCACCCCTACGATTAGATGACAAAAACAACTATTATAATAAGTGTTAATATAAAATTTTAATAAAATAAATATCAAAAATTAAAATAAATGAAAATTAAATTTAATATAAAAACTTGTTAATTATTACTGTTGGGTCGGCGCCAAACAGTAATAATTTGTTACGACTTCTACAAGTGATAATGAAGATGTTTGGCCAATGTTTGTTTGTGTGATCCATGAGTATAGTCGAGTCGTAGTTCCTGATACTCGTATAATGTGATCCTAGGCAAGTCTGTTTATAGATTTTTCAGAGTGTGTGTGTTATATTGGACATCGCTTTCTTGTACAGTTTTTTTAATACACTTTAAATACTTTGATTTCTGTGTTTGTGATAATCAAATACATGAATAATAGTTCTAATACCTTGGTCAAGCCAACGGCGCGACGGGGCCGCGATATTAACTGAACTGTGATAAAAAGCAGGGAGACAACAATAAAATATCCGATAAAATTGGCACACTTTACTAGTTTAATGAAGGTAGCTGGAGGTCCGTGCAACTTCCATTATACATGACGTAGAGGTCCGAGTGCTCCTGGTAGCGTTTGCAGTTCAGGACGCACTTGGTAGCGTATGTGTGGAAGTCGCTGCCGCACACCGGGAACCATTCGCGCGTGCAGGCGCACGGATTTGTGGCTTTTGCTTGTATCATCACCAACAGGGCGAGGAGACTGCCTGTAGTATGTTCCATTTTGTCTAAGTTTTCGTAAGTAGTTCATGGTCATACGGTGTAGTCAGTGACAAAAATAGCTAAACTTTTTTTTTGAGTTAAATGACGTGACAAGCATTCCTTTCGCCTGATGGTAAGCGATACGGCCGCCCATAAACAGTAGCAACGCCGCACATAACTTTGAATTACAAAGTATTGCTTGGTATTCCACTGCGCTCGTCAGCCTGCGACATAAGATGTTAATTCTCATAATGCCCAGTAATTACGCTGGCTACAATGTCCTTCAAACCGGAACACAACAGTATATGCACATTGCTGCTTGGCGGTAGAAGTAGACATTGCGGTGGTACCTACCCAAGTGGTTTCTCGCATAGTAGAGACCTACCACCAGTAGACTATCCAGACAGTATAATAAGGTAGTTGTCATTTTTTTTAGTATATTCAATGTCTAACGGAAAAAGAATTTTAAAAATTGGCTGATAAATAAGTAAATTATAAAGCTTTGAAATTTGGTAGAAGAGGTTATTGTCAAATAACAGTAATGTCAGACTGTGACGTCACCGAGTGTCAGCGGCCTTAACACTGCGTGCGCGCGAAAGAGATAGTGCGATATCCCCACCACGCCCCCAATTTTGCTCACGACAATATTGAAAATATGAATAACTGCTTTATTTTTCCACCAATTTTAATGCTGATTTCTCCGAAGAGTTTATTTTTTGTCTTATTTTTTGTTACATATAAATTAATGTAGAACATAGATCATAGGAAACTACCCTATTATACTGTGCCAACAATCGTTTCTTTACTAAAATAAATTTTACGTTTACTTTCTTTGAGATAAAGAGAACATGATTCAATTAAACTAGACGTGTATAGATTAACAGTTTTGAATTTGGTCATCTCTTTTTGTTGTTCACTGCTCATGCAATAAAAAAAGCGATGATTGAGGAACATAACGTCTGATGTGGCAATCCTGTTCATAATCGACCGCTACGTTGCATAGAAATGAGAAAATCGATTTATGCCGTTGTGGATTCCGCTGGATATGCTGATACTCTAAGTTTGAAGGTGCTACTTGGTCGTGTAAATACTCCCGTAAACCAGGAATACAAAAATCGCGGTCCTATTGAAACATTAATAAATAAATAAATTAGCCAGAATAAAACATAAACACGTCTGTGAGTATTTCAAAAAGCGTTCATTTGAATAATTTGTACAAAAAAATACTTCCGTGTTTGAAATGTCATTCATATTCAAGATGTAAAAACAGGTATGGTAATATAAATATAATAACAAAAACTTACATAACAAAACAATTAACTTCATTTTAGTACTGTTTGTGAACAATATTTTTGATGCCAGCGGCTATTTATGTAAGTATATATACTTATTAACCCTGATATCGACAATTGAAGTATACATTTTGTAATTATTATTATTTATTAGGTTGGAATATTTTTCGGTTTGACGATAGACCTGCCCCGTTACATGGAACGAATCTAAAGTTGGTGAAGCGTTGGTAAAGAACACTAGTATTAGTTTGCCTCCATTTAACATTGGTGTACGTATCTCTATGTAAATGTGAACAATAAACAAAATAAATATTTGCGGATGACACAATTCCGTCTCGCGCTCGCTGTGTAAACAATTTACATCACACAAATATTTATTTCTCGTACTGTGGCTGGTATGGCCTGTTACATTACCTGTTATATAATATCTAAAAATATTTTGGTTCACGTGTACCTATCATGAGTATAGCTTGAACATTGCAATATGTTTGATATCTTTATTTATTCGCAGACCTTAGAGATCCTATTCCAGTTGTTACTATTCCCCACTATTTCGTGCACGTGGTAAAGAATAAGAGAGAGAGAGAGAACGAATAAGAGAAGAAGAGTGTTATATGCCATGGGGCGGCAAATTGTAGGTCCGCCCCGGGCGGCAAGAACCCACGCCACGCCACTGGTTATATGAAGTTCTTCAAGAATTTTGAGCCAGATTTCATGTCTTTGTATATTCTTTTGTTGATGTTGTACAGGCCAGGAGTACTTGAACAATACATTCTGCATACGTTGGGGTTTCTTACTGGATAGTATGGATTAGGTTTTGGGTAACCCACGGATCTCCTTATTCCTGGTATTAATGCTGCACTAATGGTGAGGAAGCAACCTGAAAACACCAAAACGTGTGAGTCTTATTGAAAAGACTTGGTTTCTTGAGATTTGAGAAATTGTTTCCTTCCTATAAGATTTCATGGAGTTAGAATTGCCTTTCCACGGTAACTTTGAATATGGTCAAACAGTCCTTCCTTGAGTTAGTTTTAGGAGGTAGTCTAATATGTGCGTGTTCGGTTGGTTAACAATACAATGCTTGTGATTCAAATTTTAGATGAAATTGCAATAGTTTATAGGCAGGCGTTTAAAAACTTATTTGTATTTTTATTTACTTGGCATATAAAAAGCACTACAAAGAACACTTAAAAGAAAGAAATAAATTGTAATTGATCTTGGGTCGTTGCTATTGGTTATTAGCAGGCGCTTACCAATCGTCCTTTTCGACTCTCATCATTCACTTATTGCAATTAATACTTACATAAAACCGTTGTTCTCTTCATGACGAATTCTGTAATAAAACATTTAAATGCTAGTGATTTTCATTTTACTTCGTAAGTATAACCCTACTCTTTACTATGGTTTATCGCTAATTAGTGTATCTACCAATTAGCAAAGCTACACTGCATCCAATAAGTTCAATCCAATCGAATGTCTTCCGACGATGGAGGTTTATGCCCTCGACGTGTTGCCAAAATTAGAGTGCTTATCTACTAGAGACGTGTATGCGAACTAAACGGCATACGAGAAAAAAACAGTTAATACCTATTGTTTCTCAATTATACACTAGCCTTGCTCAGCGCAACTTGGCGGAAAATAGTTAACGGATAATATCACGCTGTTTGACAGCCTCGCTATGCATCCTTGTATATCTTTAGTGGAAACGTACCATACTATTTTCAATTTATTTTTTTGACTGACCTTGGTAGTCAATGCGATGTCATAGTTCACGCTTAAGGCTGAGTGCTCATGCTTAAATTTTTTGTGCATGTGGGCTACTTTTGTGAATTTCTGCAGGTTGCAAACAAATATATCTACATTCCCGGAAATAATATTGAGGAATCGTATGACCCGCGTCAAGGGCGCAAACTTAAGCACATTTGCCCGTAGTTTTTGGAAGTGGAACAGCGGCGGGAGACGCAGAATGGTGACGCGGCTGCTGGGCACGCACAGCTGTAGCGCGAACAGCATCTCCGGCTGGTGCACCCATCCGCGCCACACTCTGAACACCAATTTGACGAGCTGCTGTTGCGTTGTTCCGCTGCTGGGTATTAGCCTTCTCTACTTCTGAGTACTGACACGATTTAGGTATTAATCCAAAATAGGATGACCTACATATTCTAAAAGGATTCAATTAAATATTACATTTATTACCTGCGTAGTAAAGGGTTGAGTTTTGAACGCAATCACAAGCGTGTCTCATTGCATCAGTGATTGTTTTAATTATATCACTTTATGGAACAAACCATAGCAAAATGATTTTATCGCCTAGAGTTTAGCAATATTTAGATTTTATTAACACAGTGTAGTAACGCAATAAAGTTAAGTTTCGCTTCTGTAGGCGGTAAACTCTAAAACTACCAAACGGATTCCGATGAAATTTAGTATAGACTTCGAGACCCAGAGAAGGTTTTAGGCTACTTTTTATGACGGGAAATCTCTTTCATGCTGGCGAAGTCGCGAGCTAAAGCTAGTTAAAACATAAAGTAACACGTGTGTGTTTCAAATTCATATTAATTTTATATAATACGAGCTTTTGCCCGCGGCTTCGCCTGCGTGATAGGGTTTTTTGCGGGATAAAAAGTAGCCTAAAACCTTAAGTTAAGTAGCCTATGTTAACACATAGGCTACCAGCACATGATCTACCCGTGTGCCAAATTTCATCGAAATGAGTTCAGTTATTTAGGAGATGTGCATTAACAAACAAACAGACAGAAAAGAATTACAAAAATCGCCGATTTGTGTTCTATTACTTTTCTTTAGTCGCCCCCTTTCTTTTTTATCACATTTCTTTAAATGTACAGTCAGCAGCATAAGTAGATGAACAAATTCAAAATTTCAAATTGCCTACATACTTTTGTCTTCTTACTAATCTTTTCTTTCTCTTCACAAAAATAAAATAAAAGAGATTTACTTTAGTTCAAACGAAGAAAAAAATGTTTCAGTTTAAGTTAACGCGTATATAGGCGATTAGAAATTTTGATTTTGTACAGATATTTATGCTGCTGACTGTACATACACACCGTTTCTATTGCTTTATTATATGTATAGATATTATTGATAAACTTGGCTGGTAAGTGGTTTACTAATTGCTGGAGCGATTCCATAAGGCGCATAAATGTTATCGACTTGTTGCATAAAAAGAAAATGTTTCTCGTTTAAACCAGCTCAATGTATAAGAGTGACTAACCTTCAGTTTCATATTATCGTTATTTACCTTTACTGACATAAAAAATATTATGGTGTCTAATTTAATACAAAATTTACAATTAACTTAATATTTTATAGACAGAAGTAATACAATATGTAAGTTATATATGCAAAACAGAATCATAGAGCTCCCTCCAAAATCTTGCACCTTCGGCATGAGGATCCTGACGGACTGTGAGTTCTTCGTTGATGTCCACGTACATCTTGTCCTTGTTGTACTCCGGCCATGTCAGTCCTGATATAGGGCTTGGTGTGGGGTTCCTGTACACAGACAAGTATAAATCTTTAGATCTAGAAGTGGGTTATACTCGTTAAGCTTTGCATTCCGTTTGTTAGGTGCTCTGCTGTATTAAGTGCTGAAATGTATAGATAAGAAAATCGGTAGGTATAATTTTTTCACAAAATTAAAGTTAATACATTGTTTTAATTTAGGGCAAAACTACTTTTTGTCATACAAGCCTTGTTGTTTATAAGTCTAGCAAGTTTAACTTACCCGTATTTGATAAAGTTGCCGAATATAGTCGTAGTCTTCTTTATCAACTCATATTCTCTGCTCGTCTTATCAATCGTCATATTTAGTTTTTTAGCGTCAATTATATACAAGAGATCTTCCAGGTGAGTGGCTCCGTGCAGACCGTACTTCGCTACGCCCTTTGAGTAATAATTTCTACCGGAAACGCAAGAGAACGTGTAGAAATATCTTCGACGATTGTGAGGGTTCTGCAATTTGTCCACAAACCTTCGTATATCAGACATAAAGTTAGCTTCGTTGGCATAGGCGGCAAATTCCTTTATGACGTCCATATTGATAGGTCTTCCTTTAAAGTACTGCCTCTGAATTATTTCAATTAGATCTAAAACAGTATCTGGCTTCGCAGCGAGGAAGAGTTTCTTCAGAACAAAAAGTTCGGGGTTATCGTCGTATAGCTTTAAAAAATCTTTATTTAACAAGAAAATGCTCTCTTGATCAGTATGTCCAATAAAAATATCAGCGTCATTGACTACTCCTGTATCGACTGCTTTTATATACGTATTTAAATTGTTGGTACTTCTTAAAAAACTATTGTTGCCGATGGTTTCCAAAACTGGAGTAGACACGTGGACCTTGTAGATATCTTTTTGCCAAAGTTTTTCCATGTTGATAACCGCAGGATATGTGTCTATAAATCGTTCTTCGGGGACACTTTGCAGGAACCTGAGTAATTCATGTGGATCTTTGGTTACAAAGCCAAGTTTCTTCGCTAGCTGGAAAGCCCGTCTTCTAGGCTGGTACGGTGTTCCGAAATCCACATGGGCACCCCACTCATCACAATAGCCCTTTGGTAAAGACCTCGAGACATGGGCGACATAAGATGTAAACCAACAGACGCTCCGCCAGCACTCTGGCCCATGATCGTCACTTTATTTGGATCACCACCGAAGTATCGAATATTTTCTTGAACCCATCTAAAAGTTTCGACTTGGTCTTTCATTCCAGCATTTCCTGGAACATCGTCTGTATCTATAGAAAGGAATCCGAGCAATCCCACTCTGTAATTAATTGTCACGACAATGATTTGCTCACATACGAGGAAATCAGGACCGAGGTCCTCTACATTTCCTGACCCACTGCTGAAGCCTCCACCGTGGATGAATATGACCACTGGCAGGGGATCCTTGGGGTTCGTGTCAGGTGAGTAGACGTTCAGGAACAGACAGTCTTCGCTGCCAACCTGTCTTTCTTCTCCCTCTATTGCCAGGAAGTTATATTGAGTGCACACAGAACCATGCTTTGTGGCATCTCTTGTGCCACTCCATGGTAGCGCAGGTTCGGGCGCCTGGAAATATGAATGAAAAATAATTCATAATATTTATAAAAAGGTTGGTCAGAGAAGATACAGGAATTTCAGGATGTGTTTTACAACATACACTTACTAGTATACGATACTTCGTATGGTGGCATGCGATAATCGTAGTTATATATTGAGAAGTTATTATGAAGTATAATTGCTCCATTATATATTTCGTAAGTAACTAGTATTTTCTCGTGGCTTTGCCCGCGTCAGAGTTTTTCCGGGATAAAAGTCCCGTCATATATTTTCCCGGGATAAAAAGTAGCTTATAACCTTCCCAGAGTCTCAAACTATCTCCATACCAAATTTCATTGAAATCTATTCGGTAGGGTAAAGTTTTTGAGTTTATCGCGCACAGACAGCGGCGGGGACTTAGGTGTGGATATGTTTATACTATGTGAGGATAATTGGCAATGCTTAGTTATGTTCCTAAAACACATAAATTAGATAATGACAGTGGGGTACTGTGCAGTACTTGTTATGCGAAGTTCTAGGTAATATTGCTATTGTTTATTGTAATACCTAGAAAAATAATAATTCCATACCTTAAATCTCAAGTTTCCTACAGGAGGTCTCGCGTACGGTACTCCCTTGAAGCTGTGGTATCGACAATTTCCAGTAACGGCTTCCAATATCTCGCCCCTTAACAACCCTTGTTTGCCCCGTATTGTGGAACAACAGGCCGTGGTCACCAGACTGGAAATAAATTTGTTTTTGTAAGTCTTGTAGTACTTTTGTCTATAAAATTTATCGAGTCAACCAAGATGGTGAATCACAAATCACGTGCCTTTGGTGTTTTATACGGTCCGTCGTATCACGCGGCAGCGTGTCAAACCAAGGCAAAAAAACGAGACGCAGCAGTCTAGTGTAATTTCAGAACCATTTGAAGCGACTATTGATGCCTCAATAACTCAAAATCTATTAAACATAAACATATGAAATTTACTGCCTCGGTGGTGACAGACAGTTGACAGCAGGATCGCCTACCCAAAAAAAAAACCTACCTAACCTACTACAATCATAAACATCCCCTCATTATAGTAATATAAATTTAGGGAAGACGACCGACCGATCATTTTGTTGCGCTTGCCTTTATAAGTTTAATTTTATGAACCCAAAACGATGGAAAGTAGGAAAAGCAAAACAACAAAAATAACGTTCTAAATGTAGGCGAATGCACGTTGTACACCGTTATTTTATTATTTTTTTGTGTTATGTCCAGTTTTTCGTATTTGTACATGCCTGCCATGCCGTGCCTCAGGTATTCCGTAAAAATCCCTTCATTTGGATTTTATCTCATTTCAACGGTGATGTGCGTGCATTAGCTTATATAACTAATCTGACTTTGTATACAGCACAAAAGTATTGAAAAAAAAGAGAAAAGAAAGAAACAATGAACAATAGAAGACAAAAAAGTAAGCCCGGAGTTTCTTTCTGTCTTTCTCCTTCGGGTCGTCATCGCTTAGGTAGCTAGTGAAAGGCTGGTAGGTTAGCTAGGCTAGGGCCTGTAGTGTCCTCACCGGTGAGGATCGCGACGCGTTCCTCCCATTGTTTTTTAATAAAATGATCTCTTTTTTATATCCCTTTTCCTGCCAGCCCGAGCTGGCTTTTTTGTTTTTCTTTATTTCTCATCATTGATTTTACTCCCAATAAAAATGTCGGTAGTTATATAAGTGACCATTGGTATTAATAATAATTATGAATATAATCAATTTAATGTATCTTGACTTATCATAAGTGCAACTATGTTCGCCTACGTGATGAATAAAGTATTTTATTATTTTATAAAAGCAAAACAAAAACTTTTAAGACTAATTTAACCGCCATCAAAAATCACTAAAAGCTGAAAAATAATTTAAAATTAATTAGTCACCAACTAAAAAATTGCTAATCAGTATATGCCTATTACAATTAAGGTAATGTTGAATTATGTTTTGGTTCTAAGGGTTTTTTTTTGTAATTAAATAAGAATTACAGTGCCTAATGACAAAAGTTCAATATACATGTTACCAGTGATGACATACGGCTCTGAGACGTTCTCTGACTATGGGCCGCGCAAGATGGCTCACTGTCACTCAGCGAGCTATGGAGAGGGCAATGCTCGGTGTTTCTCAGGATATGTCCTTACATCACTACATATTATAAAACAAAATCCTCCGATCGCATCTGTTTGTCTGTCTGAGCGCGATAAACACAAAAACTACCAAACGGATTTTCATACGTTTTTCACCAATGGACGGAGTAATTCAAAAGGAAGGTTTTTGTGTATAGTTCATAAATATTTTGTACGACAGAAAAATAAATGTAGGCATATATAATATTATGGCTTTGCTACCTGTGCAGAGCCGCTAGTTCATTATAAAAATAATTTATATAGGTACTCACCATAAAATTACTACTCCCCTAACGTCCATAGCTAAGCACGCACTGATGCATACGTAAACAACAATAACTCGAAGTCCAAATATAATATTGTATCTTATCGCTCTATTTATTAACAGACTCCAAAAGGAGAGGTTATCTATTCGTAAAGGTTTTTTATGTTTGTTCAGTAATATTGTTGGTTACCCTGTTGTTACGGACGACGAGCGAACATAAGTGTTCACCTCGGCGGACTGGCTCAAAATGATTTTAAATTCCTCTAGTTGTTAGGCGCCCATTAGACAGTACGTTTTGCTGTCAGTTTTACCACAGTCACGTCTGTGAGTGACTGACAACTCAGGGATTGTTTTAAAACTTAAATAAAATAAACTCTTTCTCCGACTGTAGCATAATGTTAGTCCGGAGAAGGTGATTGGCCGCGCGGGTGCGCGGGCGCCTCTCCGATGCAATACATGTCCGACTCCACCGCTATCCGCGCGCTGACTGACGTTTGCCGGACAAAATGCCATTAGACGATCACGCAAAAGTCATGATTGATGGTTGCGTGACGCGCAAATAAAAAAAACAGATTTTCGTCAATGACCGCCATTCAACCATCAATCACCATATTAGACGATAGGTTATTCGTCACTCACAGACGTGACTGTGGTAAAACTGACAGCAAAACGTACTGTCTAATGGGCACCTAATGAATATTTTTTTATTACTTGTTTGCTTAGAGCATTTAGCATTTAACCTTGTTTGTGCACATCTGCGCAAAAATATGTTAATTGTAATGTCTTTATGGCCCGATGCTCCATTGTACTAAAGGGACAGTATACAGTATATATATACAGTAGAATATCATCATACAAACGGTCGGAACGCGAGTGGTGCCTACGCGTCTCGATTTTGGTACACATTAAGTACACAAACAGTCGCGAGTGCACCGCATTGACGAACGAACGGTGTGATGGTTTTGTTAGCAGAAAGCGTGCATTTTGTGAATATTTGAATTAAATAAGTACAAGTACTTATTTAATATGGCAAAAAGCAATTATAGACTATATTGTGCTGTTTTTGGTTGCTTGAATTCTTGTCCATGTTTCCCAAAAGTATATTTAATTAAACTTTTTATCCGAATGAGGATTGTTTAGACTATTAATTTTAACAATAAAGCTTTTCGTACGTCTCAGTCGAGGCGCAAATATTTTTCAGTCTCAAATTTATAAAGCTCGTAAGGAACGGAAGCCTTCGCGTGCGTTCCATACAAGTGCTACAAGAGTTAGACTCTGACCACAGACCTGTGATCCTAGATCTAGTCCCCCAAAACTGTCCAACAGACACAGGTCCTAACGTCCTGATGAAGGTGAAGACGAATTGGCGCCTCCTAGGCACCAAGCTCGCGAACACCTCATCCCAGATCTTTCCGCGATTCCGACCAACATCGTGACTCCTGAGGAAACGACTGGGGCGATACGCTCCGAGAAGGTGCCGGAGACTGTTCACAGTCAATGGCAAATTCCCGACGACGTGCGGTGGGTGGTGAGGAGGCGTAACGCTCCGCTCAAGGCTGCGCGACGAGTCCCACCCCAGAACGACGACGTCTTGCGCGCTTCCTCCAACGTGAGATTAGACGTCGCATAAAAGAGGTCGTCGATTCAAGATGGGAAACTCGCTTAGCCGAACTCGACCCGACACACCAGGCCTTCTGGCAGCTGTGTCGTTCCTTCAAGAGAAACGATGTGACCTCCATGCCTCCGCTCAATCGCCCGAATCAACGCCCGGCGTTTGATGACGACGAGAAAGCGGAACTGCTGGCCGACAGTCTGGAGTCTCAATGTTCCCTCACAACCATACCCGTAGACGACGACCATCTTGTTGCGGTTAATTCGTTAGTCGAAAGTAGGAACGCGGTCCGCCCTCCGCCGACCCAACCTCGCGACCTATTACCGTCAACGTCGACTCGGACGTCGACCCGCCGCCGCTCGACCCCCTTGCACCGGTGACGATCGAAGAAGTCATTGCTCTGATCAAGGCGCTCAAAAGACGAAACGCCCCCGGGGGCAACGGGATCCCTACCCGTATGATTAAGATACTTCCGGAGCATCTTGTCCAAACGCTCACCGCGATTTTCAATGCAGCTTTTCAAAACTGCCTCTTCCCAGAGATTTGGAAGGAGGCAGTTGTGGTAAACCGTCCTCATAAAGACCAATCAGCCTGCTCAGTACGCTGGGCAAACTTTACGAGCGGATCGTCCTCGACCGCCTCAAAATAGTCGCCCACAACAACAATCTGATCCCTCCGGAACAGTTTGGTTTTCGTGCCAGGCACAGTTGCGTAAATCAGGTGCTCCGCATCATGGAGCACGTTTACGACAAATTTCAACGCGGCATGCATACCGGTGCTCTTTTCTTCGATATTGAAAAAGCATTCGATTGGGTGTGGCCCAAGGGCTTGCTTTCCAAGCTGTACACGCTCAACGTGCCCACTTAGCTCGTTCACATCATACGAGACTTTTTGTCGAATCGCGGCTTCAAATATCGCGTGGAGGGAACTCTCTCTTCCCGACACTCCATCACGGCCGGAGTCCCGCAAGGCTCCGCTCTCTCCCCTTTTCCTTTCGCGCAACACACCAGCGATATCCCTGAACCAAAGAACGCCCATCTGGCGCTCTTCGCGGATGACACCGCAATCTACGCCTCACGTAGAGACCCAGACGATGTGGTGCGCGATTTGCAGGCCGCCGCCGACAAGGTCGGTGAGTGGTTTCGCAATTGGCGAATCACCGTCAACCCCACAAAGAGCCAGGCTATCCTGTTCACTTTGAAAAGGAAAGTCCATGTGCCTCATTATTCAGTCCGCATGTCCAACCAGATTATCCCCTGGAAGGACAAAGCCAAATATTTAGGAGTGACCCTTGATCAGAGGTTGCCCTTCATCCCACATGTAAATGCGGTTCTGTAAGAGGCTGTTGGAGTCAACGAATACAGTTTTAATATCATCATCATCAGCCATAAGATTTTCGAAGATTTGTAGACCAACTTTTTATAATTTTATCCAAATTTTATCAAGTTTTAATATAAATTACCTTTTTTGTTAAAACATTGAGTAACACATTGATCTGAACAATTTAAAGAATCCTTCCTTTATTAAACCCGGATATTTATTTTGGTTTAACCATATTCACACGAGCGGAGCCATGATCAAAACAAGTATCAAATCTAGCAATTACCTTTTGTGACCTTTTCCATCAAATACCACCCTCCTTACAAGACGGTCTTAATAGGAATGTTTTGTGTTGTCAGGTATACGCATTATCTCGTAACGCAGGGCCTTAGAAGGATCTCGATTTTCCTGTTTTTCCTTTGTGATTTCGTCTATGTAAAATTGACCATTAATGACGTGTTATAAGGCGCTCTTTCAAATGCTTATAAAGATTAAGGGCTCGTTAAACAAAAACATACACACACACTTACGCCTTTTATCCCCGAAGTGGTAGGCAGAGGCGCAACTAATGCACCCACTTTTCGCCGTGCGTATACCGTTTCATGATGTGATAGGGGCCGAGCCTATCGCCATATCGGGAAAAAATTCCAGACTCCGGGCTGATACTGAATAGAAAAATCCAATAACACTTTGCCCGACCCGGGATCGAACCCAAGACCTCGGCATTGCAGTCATACCGTTGTACAACTACGCCACCGAGGCAGTCGTTAAACAAGTTTGAAATAAATTTTATTTGAAAGTTATCGTATAAAACAGCTAATGTCGATAGTATCTACTTATTTTATTACTCTTCATTTCGGAGCATAGATTAGACTATAACTTTTGTATTTGGTCGGCTTATACATTTATGTGTCGAGTAGGTAACTACTACGGCCGGACACTAAGGCCGGCTCCATAACTTCTGAGTAATCAGAAGTTATGGAGCCGGCCTTAGTGTTCGATTTTTTAATTGACTTTTTGGTTACCTTACGTTACGACCTATTTCTTTACAGGAATATTGATAATGTAATTATTAATTATTGTCTATATTCCTGTTACAAAATATTAATCATTAAATGAAGCGAGCAAGCAGTGTGTGCGCAAAATTGTTTCGGTTTGAAAGATATTGTAGCTAGCGTAATTACCAGGCCTTATGAGATTTAACATCTTATGTCTCATTGTGACTAGCGCAGTGGAGTGCCACGCAGTACTTTGTAATTCATAATTCTGTACTGTGTTACCATTTTTATAGGTGGTGGTATCGTTTACCATCAGTCGAGCCGCATGCTTGTCTCGTCATTTAACTATAATAAAAAAAGATGTCTCAATTGTATGTTTACCAGCCTTTTATTACAAGAAAGATATTCCCTTTTATATTCACTATACGTTTTCGAGAGCCTAGATTTCATTAAAATTCGACCCAATTTAGTACAAAATGGAATTACTCTATTACATTATCACTAACTGTGCCACAGACTGTCCGCGTTGAATTAGATTTAAATTAATTATCCCATATCACGTTCATTGGATTTTATATACTGGATTTTTGCTTGAAATAATAGAACACATACACACATGTAAATCACACCTTTATTCCCGAAGGTGTAGGTAGAGTTGGTTTTTTTTATGGCATTGAATGACGAGTCGAGCATGCCGTTCGCCTGATGGTAAGCCATACGACCACCCATAAACATTAGCAACACCATCCAGCACATTGAGTTACAAAGTACTGTGTGACATTCCACTGCGCTCGTCATCCGGAGACATAAGATGTTAAGTCTCATTATGTCCAGTAGTTACATTGGCTACAATGTCCTTCAAACCGAAACACAACAGTGCATGCACCCTTCTGCTTGGCGGTAGAAATAGACATTGCGGTGGTACCCATCCAGATGGACTCTTACATATGAGAGACCTACCACCAGTAAATAGAACTAACTCTAACTAACTCTAGAATTAACATTCGGCAATGCATTTTTCGACAGTATCAACTCTATATTAATCTGGGACGGTCTGTCTTTGTCCTTTATCTAAACCAATTTAGCGACTCTTGGTGATTAACAAATATACAGAAATCTTCACAAAGCTTCACATTTACAATATGGACAGGATTATGTCGCACCTGGGTTCAATGGGCATTTGACATTAAGTTACAATAAAAATTAACGCGGCGAGCAAAGTTTGTGATAATCCACAATCTCCTCAACCGGTCCATTAAAACGGTTTCTAATTGCTTAGAGCGTCCATGCTGGATTTTAATCCGGTGTGGTGTAGAGTACGAACTTCTTGCGGGAACGTTGTGAACAGTAATAAAAGTATGAGTTTGGGAAGGATTACTGAAGCCCGATTTGCACTTAACAACTAATACTAACCCTGTATTATGTACTGCTTACGGGCCTCCTCTACCACTGAGAGGGTGCTGGCCTTAGTCCACCACGCCGCGCTGGTCTAACATACTTTAACAATATTATTTTGTAGTTATTATACGACATACAATAATGTAAGCCCGACATGACTTTATGGCCTTTTCTACGAGAGTCCAATTTTCTTTCATTTTAATTATTTCGAATCACAAAACTGATACAATTTTAGAACAAAATAAACATGAAAGATATCCTTAAGATTAATTTATCAATTATTGACATCTACTTGATGTGAATAGAGCCAGCGCATAATACAGTGCTATATTATTTTACGGTACTTAATTCAAAGTCATAGTGATTTATAGAAGATAACAATAAATTTAAGTATAATAATAAGAAAACAAAAAAAAAAATTTGGCACTTTTTTTTGTTTTTTTCCTAATAAAGGCCATCGAATCAATAAAAATGTCGAGATCATTGCGTATACAATTTGCTAAATTAAGGATTCTGCATATTGGCGAGTTTGAACCTAAATTTGTTCGGCAACTTCGAGAGTTGATTTCTACTATGCTATTTTTCCGTCAAACAGTCGTGTAACACTGCTTTGATCTGAAAATACATTGTAGACAGAGAAATTAATTAATTACACCATCTAAGATCGCAGTATGAAGAGTGCAAGCTGTACGTATGTTACATTGTAATGCAGTTACATGTATTGATACTGCATGGACAGCCGTTTCATCATCAGAACTTCATCATTTTCTTATCTTGTATAAGTGCATTCATAAATCATAACTCCTGTATCACCGAGATTGATTCGTTTTTTTACAAGCCCGCTCTCCGCGTAATCCTTGCACCAGCGACTGACCGTCACCGGTTTTAGCATAGTAATAGGAATATCCTGTGTAACGCTAGATATAACGAGCTTTTGGCCGGATCGTCGCGGCACTACTTAATGTACTCGTCAGGGGTCAGTGGACCCCATCTCTTTTTATTGTTCCATATCTGTCGTTGGGTTTAACTGCTGGTCATTTTATTTTAAGATAGTATTAAGGACTAAGCTTGGTGTGTGTCAATTTCTATTGGCCTAGTTGGCGTAAGGTGGTTTGTACTACGCAGAGGTCAAGTGATAGTGGATATCCCATAAACTAGCTTTTTGTTATTAAAGTACATACATATTTGAAGTTTTTAGATTTTTTCACTTATATGTACTGTAAGGCCTTACTTCTTGCCAAATTTCAAGATTCTAGGTCAACGGGATGTACCCTATAGGTTTTGATTCCCTTGCGAAATCGCAAAATATGCGACATATACGGTCATTTTTTTTGATCGCGTTGACTTATAAGGTAGAGACCATAGACCCGAGTATTTGATATAAATTTTAACTTGATATCTACGCGTTTCTGAGATAAAGGGCAACAAAGTGATCCTATAAGGGTACTTTTTTCCTTTTGCGGTCCGGAACCCTAAAAATTGGGAAATATATACCCATCGCACAATAAATACTCATTTACTAGCTTACAAACACGGTTTTACTCACGCATTCTTGATCAGAATCGCAGTAAGTTAGTAATGTGATATGTCTCGCGTAAGTTTTCATACTATTGAATAATCATTTGTCAAAAAAGTTTCAATAGAAGCGACGCGACTCTAGGCACATAAAATCGATACATACATTCATACATAAGATGTTAAAATCATTACCCTGCCTTGCTTCACCGTAGTCGGGTAAGGCATAAACTCATAGATTTATAGATAAGTGAACGTATTGACGTGATATAAAGACAACTCAGCCATGATAAGTCCACGTCTATTTATAGCTGGACTTGAAGCGTGCGTTTTCAGGTCAGTAATCAATTTAATTAAATTCTCTTCATACAGTGATCAAAGATATTTCTTATCTGAATATTGAGGGTCCGTTTACCTTCCTTTAATTCCAGTCTTTAGACTGTTTTAAATGCATTTTTGAAAGATTTATTTATTTTTTCAAATATTTATTTCCGAAACGAGATATAAAAAAACTTTTTAACAAAAAATAGCACCGACTTCAAAACCCACTATACGGAAAAAAATTACTTGTGCTTTGCTTATGGGTTATAAGGAAATTTTAATAATACCAATATTATATACACTGCCATTTGTGTGATTATATTAATGTACAATTAATAAATCTTTGGAGTCGGTGCCTGATTTTTTGTAATGTTTGGCACTCGACTAGTATTTTTTATTTCATAGGTGACATGATCTGGGATTTATATCTATATAAAAACAAATTAGTAGGTAAGTATTATTTTACATGATTCGGACTCTATATCTGCTATGGAAATCTCAGTTCTTATATTGTAGGTAGTGTGCGTGCAAATGTGTGTGTGTGTGTGTGTGCGCGTGTGTGTGTGCGTGTGTGTGTGTGTGTGTGCGTGTGTGTGTGTGTGGTGTGTGTTGTGGTATTTTTAAATATCAAGTATAGGAGAAGAAGTTTTCTATTTTATCATACGTTTGTTCCATGAGCCATGTCTGTACTATGTTTTTAGTTATGTGTTTGTTAAGTTTATGTATTGAGAGAATTTGATTAATTGTATTGTATAGTTTAGAACTAAGATAGTAGAACTGGTGTTTCATAAAGTTGGTATGATGTATAATAGGAGGGAATACAATGTCAGCTCGACGCTGAACGTAAACCTATAGGATCGTCGGTGTAGTGTCACTGCAGGACAATCGTCGGGGTAGTATCACGCTAGGACAACAGCTCAGGTCTATATTATAATATAAATAAAAGACTCCCATCACTTGATTAGAGCAGCCTGATGGTCAGTGTTGAGCGGTTAATCTGATTTCTAGAAAATCATTACACAGTTCCATTAGATTTTGGTTTGGGGTATACATTCCCCGAGTCTGTAATTGATCCTGAAATTAGGTGGAAATTTGAATGCTCCCTTATGTGGCAATGATTAATGATTTATTAAATCAGGAATTAAACATCCTTTCCTTTAGTAGAATCACAAACTTGCATGGACGTTTTGCGTCACATACATATTACGGTAATATACGTACCTATTAAAAGCATCCTGCTCGTCATCCTAATATATTCGTTCTCAAGACTAAACCGCTCATATTTATCATACTGTCAGGTCCATTAGAAGCCTATATTTAGATATTATAGCTAGATACTAACCACATTTTATCGATTTTGTCAAAAAGCGCCTACTCATTTTATGATAGCAATATGACAAATTTACGTTTTTTGCTATTTATTTCTTTTTTTATCAATAAATGGTTTCATATACCTATTTATCCCTTACCATCTAGTGGGAGTCCCTGTTATTCGTATAACGGGTCACCATACATATGTATTATCTTTTTTTGTGCTTTTATTCAATAAAAAATAGCTCAAATTTATGCGTTGCTAATAGAATTTCGTAAGGGCACTTTTAAGTCGTCGAATGAAATTACTCATATGATTCAGGTCTATTCAGTCTGTTCCATTAAATGATGAATCCTTTACCAAGATATTATATTGAAATGGGACCACTTCGCGACCCTTATTTACTAAATAAAGAAGGAATCAAGGAAATACGCTCCCAATTTTCAGAGAAATCAGTGTACATAAATAAAAAAGAAAACACACGAATTGATAACCTCCTCCTTTTGGAAGTCGGTTAAAAATGGGTGTGAGGTTAAAATATGCGTTGTGTTACGGGTGTATAAAAATTGTCAAAACTTAAAATCGTTCAAATCCGAATTATTTAGTTTTCCTCTACGCCGACGATATTATGTATTGATAAAAGGACGCTGTAGTCAGTGTACCGATTTTTTAATGGGTACTATTTTTACAAGTAAATGACACGACTATGATCTTACTTTCCAGTATATATATACAGGGTCAATTTGGCATTGCGTTAATAAATGAAATCACATACTTATCTCGTCGAAACTAACGCTTTCCATTAAGTTATTTTAACCATAGATGTAGAATAAAAAAGTGTAAGTTTCGAACAAAATAAATATTAATAAAAGCTAACTTTAAGTTTACACGACCTTATGCCATTACTACTGCTCTAAGATAATTCGTCGCAGCGGCAACATTATACTTCCATCATTCAGAAATACACTTTCGCATAAACCATATTCGCACTAAACTACGAAATGTTCAAAAAATTTGAAAACTAATCCCGGGATTTTTGGCAATAATATTCGTTATTCATGGATGATTTTTGGCAAGATGTTAGAAGAGGTAAAGACGAATATGTGATTTCATTTAGTAATGCAATGTAAAAATGACCCTGTATAATAATATATATTGTATACCGACCCGAACTTTCTCAAATATTATATAATCTGAAGACTCAAAATTATCCAAATTGGTAAGATTGCTGACGTAAATGACAAATACTACCTGTTTTATGAAGTGAAAACTTCTTTAGCGGCGTTGAGCACTTTTGGGATGGGTATAAAATGTTAAACTCGCGTCAGGATCACGTGACCCCGATCGAATGCGTAGGAGGTTTTACCTTCCCTTACGAATATGAACCTTAAATACAATGCGTAGAAACTATAATTCTTAAACGTGTATATTTTTATTTATTTCCTTCATTAAAACCATCCCTTACTAATATGAACCTCAAATACAATGCGTAGAAGCTATAATTCTTAAACGACTACATTTTTATTTATTTCCCCGGCGTTGGTACGGCACGCGTACAAAAGAGCGTAACATTTTTTTCAAATTTTGATTTATAAAGAAATAGTGAAATTGTCATTTTTGTCTACGATAGCGCAATAAATAAATATTGTATTTAACCACATAAATGCTAGTACTTTTATACTGATAAATAAAGCAATTCGTGCGAAATTATTCCCTAACCATTACAAAATATTCAGAAATGCACAACGTTAATGTTCAAGGTTTCACTTCTGCCGGCACTCCCGGAGTGCAACCCGTTCTTTTTTTTTTAATTCTTACCGTAACGCGTCTGTAATAATACGTAATCTCTTTATTTGTTACGTCAAAAATGTGTATGTATGAGTACAAAACATTTATTTCATTTGATTTGTTAGGGTATGGCACATCTATACTATTTGATTACTCATTGCTTTCCATACTTCCAATAGACCGCAGCGAGTGCAACCGATGCTTTTCATTGCGCTTTCCCTCTTGAGTCCTGACTCATAAAGCCTAGTAATTAAAATAAAAAAATAAAAAAAATTAAACCGAATACAGTTAATAATACCAACCCTTTATTATACTGTCTACTGTTGAGCACGGGCCTCCTCTACTACTGAGAGGGTTTAGGCCTTAGTCCACCACGCTGGCCCAGTGCGGGTTGGTAGATTTCACATAATATCTTGTAAATTCTTATGCGGAATTATACGGTATGTAGGTTTCAAAACTGTGACTGTGGTAGAGTGCGGAATACTATGGTGATGGATATGTGTGGAGTGACAGAGGATGTAGTGACCCAGTGGCGGTCCTTTCATAGAAGCCGAAAAGCCTGGCTTGCCCTAAACTTATTTACCTAAGTACTCAAAATCGAATATGAAACAATGACCAACATTTTACGGTAACAAAACGCTTCGAAATAATTTTCTTTAAAATTTTAAAATTCCCGCGCTAAGGTTCGCTGAACCGGTTCGCCTCGAGCGCACCTAAAGACACACCACTACACCTACACACACACAACCACATCCGCGCCGTACACTCATTTCATATTTAATACAAAACAGCTAGATGCGCACAAAATATACTCATCACTCTCTCTCTCGTTGGGTTTTACCTGGCTTTTCGCCGACATATTTTTCTCATTCGCACTAATGGATAAACTGATACCACATACGTATAGCTATAGTAAGTTTCTATAGCAATCAGTACTAGAAAATAATCCAGGCTTAATGCATCCATAGATACTGTATAAAATACAGGGTTGCCAATTAAAAGAATTACCTCTAATATGGTTGCATTATTTTGCTTATTTTAATGTGTATTTTTTATTTATCATGAATATGTAAAGATTTTAGTGATAATATAATTAAAATTACACATCTGATTATAATTATTTCAGGTATTGTACTATAATTTTATTTATCAATATGTTTTTCTCACAATTTTAGCATTCATTTTGTGGAGTAATTTTGATTCCAACTAGGCAACATCAGTTATTTGTTTTGATTGAGCCGGCGATCTACATTGTGAAGTATTTGTGTTTATTAAGTGGTTTTTGAGTTATTTTAAACTTTTAAGCACATTAAAGATGAGTGAATATATTTCTTGTAATAGTTTAAAGTGTGTGAAAGTTTTTATCGGCGAGAATAAGTTAAATTTGTTAGGTTATGATGGAAAAAACAACTTTTAACGAGCTGGCGAATGGCGCGAAATGTGTCTGAAGAATCATAAAAGGTATTTAGATCAGTATACAACAAAACTTATTGTCTTATTGGATGCTCTAAGACGTTATACGACTACGTATTAAGTTGTATTGTTGGTGTTTCATATTATTCTCGGACAAAACAAGTGTTTGGAATAGGTAGGTACATACATCTGGCTAGTAAAATGATAAAAGTAATTCCAATTCACAAAAACATATGTTAAATGCATTCATTTCATTTCATAATTTCGGTAAACAGCGAATTGTAACCTGATTATTTCGTCCAATTAAACAGTAGCTGTGACGAAATTTGAAAATTTCTAAACAAAACTTGTGCGTCAACAGTAATAATGATGAGAGTAGTGTTTTTACTTTTTTAAAATTACTTGATACAGGTAAAATCTATGTAAATAGTTTATCTTTACAAGAACTTCGTTTAGAAGTCGCGATGGGTCAAAATTATTTTTAAATAAAGGTACCTAATTTCAAAGTGTTGTTGTATTGCGTACACGGTTCGAACATTGTTTTGAGGCCCTGGTTCGAATCCCGGTACGGGTAGTCATTTTTATTTTTAGATTTTGCTTTTCTTTCTTATAGTTGCACATTTTATATGTATCGGAGGTGCGAATTTTTTTTAGGTCTGCTTTGGCTTGCCCTCATCCAAAACACTAGGCACGCCACTGTAGTGACCAACATTGAAATGGGTATGCTAAGGTGGTTTGGGCATTTGTAGAGGATGGATTATAGGAGACTGACAAATCTAATCTGTATATAAAACAAAAAACTATCGCAGAGTTTCCGAATATTATCAAGTAATATAACTTCATTCAAGTGGAACTAATTCTTTGATTTTTATTCTTTTCAGACAAAGGCCTACAGACTGGTGAGTGAAAATTCCTGAAATAAAGTTATTTATGTAAATTAGGTGCTTAGGATCGAACTTTTTTAATTTAACCCTCTTTTGGCTTTCACTTGGAGATTAGCCGTCGATAATGAGGCCGGAATCGAAAGCACAACCTTTTTACACGACGGTTCTTACTTATACGAAATTAGAACCTTTTCGTGTAAAAACCGGCCAGTGGAATGTGGGACTTCTGATAGATTATCAATGAAACCTAGCGACAATATTGATGGAATTGAATATGAGAACAAAGCTGCAGTTTTAGGCTGATTTTTAGAGACGACGATGCATATTGGATTTCGACATATTACAGAGAGAATTGGCTGCAGGTTGGTCTTAAAAACATCGAAATTGTCTTACAAAACAAGAAATCGAAACATATTTGGCGCATGAAATATGTTGAATATAGAGGCACAATTTAAAATTCGTATCCGATAAAAAATTCGAATTATTGATAGCGCATAATAGCTAGTCAGTCTTCGTCGCTTTTTAAGCAAGAACGTTAGTACATATTACTTGCATAAGGTGACGTGAGTACAGACACAATGAAGTGACCGAAATTTATGTGCGGACTATACTAACTTAAATATTTTTCGTTCCTTCTTCTTCCTAATCTGAACTACAAAAACGCAAAAATGATTTCTCTTTTATGCTCCAATATAATAATTTGTTATACAAAAGCAAGAGTATGTACAATAAGTAACGTTGACAGACAAAACAAGTGGATCTAGGCGCTCATCTAGACTTGTGAATTGTCTTTTTATGGCGCGATCCACTTAGAAAAGATTGTCTGAGAGTTTTTACGTCAAAGGGAATCGACGCCCCGATCGATCTACGCGAAGAAATAAATCACACGTTTGTTTCGTCGTTGTGCCGTAAATAACGGTAAATGTGGCTGAGTGTTTTGATTCCTATGCCTTTTTAAGGGCATAGTTGGTATTTGAATTAAATCAATGGATCAAGATGGAATTTTTTCATTGTTATTATTTATTTAGAAGTATTTTTGATAAACATTTCCTAATTATTTGTATAATTGAAACAAAATTTTCTATTAAGTTAAATAGGTTTCAATAGTACAAATTTAGCACGCGCAATTAATCAAAATAAATGATATTAATTGTAACTTTACAGACCCGTGTAATCAACGTTGTTGACAGATTGATAAATTAATTATTTATTCCCAGAAACTTAATTTGTTTTTCAATAGCGGCGTTTAAAAACCCCGGGACCTTACGTAATTAATTAATTAGGAGCACGTACCCTAATCAGACGGCAATGGACGCGCCACCAAGGTTCGGTGACGCGCGGTCAATGGCGGCCACCAGCTACGTGACCAGCATTAACCACCTCGCTTCCATTTATGATAAAACAAAGACTCATAAAGCAACAATGTTTCTATAAATTGAACGGGTTGCATCCAACCAGCATCATTCAGTGAACAATCATCAAAGATGAAATTCGTGGTTATTTGTGTCGTGATCGCAGTGGCTTCAGCTGAGCTGCCTCGCTTCAGACCGGCGAGGTTCAGGTCCCAGCGTCAAGAGTTAGCACCGACCACCACGGATTCTCCCACGGAAGCAACAACGACAACGGACGCAGCACCTTATCCACCTTCGGGATGGAAGCCAGCAGGCGCGCCTTTCACTCTTCCGAATGAAATTCCAGACCAGACGTATGGACCACCAGAAGAAACTCAGAGTGGGCCTTACCCGCCTTCTGGTTGGAAGCCAGATGGTCCGGCGTTCGACCTGCCCCAGAAGCAGTCCCCGCCAGCGACCAGCTATGGTGTTCCTGACAATACTTACGGTGTCCCGACCACCGACGCTCCTACGACTGAAAACCCTCAGGCTGAGAAGTTAGAGGGGCCGATAGAGATCGCGAAGAGCGTGGGGACTTACTACGTGTTGCTGCCGAACGGCCAACTGCAGAAAGTAGAGTTCTCGACGGAGAATGACATCCAGAATATGAGGTATACCGCCAGGCTGCAGTACAGGGAGAGGGCACCGCTTCTCTTGTTCAGACCCTGAATGTTATAATATATTTCAAGTGCTTAACCAAAGAATATATTGATTTAAATAAATTATATTTTACTCATTGAAAAGTTATTGTAAATTTTTGTCTAGTGAGATTTATAGCAGTCTAAAGTTTTATAGACAGATCTATATAATAAAGAGTGAATAAAACATCATTCGGAGTTTGGAATTGTCTATTTAACGCGGTTATTTTTATCGAGAACTCGTCAGTCATCGACGTCTAGACGCTGCTGGCTTATGACTTATTAAAGATTATGGCTACTTTTAGATCCACATCAAATTTAATGTCTCCTCTTTGTTATGACTACATGCATTTACCTACATTACATAAAGTATTCAGCATAGATAAATAGCATTAAGGTCTTAGCATTCTTAGATGTGTCTAAATCTGCGGCAAAGATAATATGTGTAAGCACTTTTGTGTTTCAATTTGAAAAACATTGCAGCCAGTTGGAAAGGAAAGAAATATCTAGATATAAAAAATAAACTTAAAACCTGTATATAGAACGCAGGCCTAATAATTATCAACACATTCTAACAATAACTTACGTTGTTGAAATTCTTTCACGAAAAGTTTCAGCCAATTTCGAAAATATTCCAATCGTTAAAAACGATTTTCTTGATAGGTCTATTGTTTTTTTTTATTGACATGTCGGTTATTGAAATAGTTACCTTCTTGAATAGCATTGTAGATATTTGTTAACAATTTAGTCTGACTAGCCTTAGATTCCGTAATGCGTCCAAGAAGTCATTACGTAATTTCAGTTACTATATCAGCAAAACAAAATTTACATGAATGCAAAATGGCGGTCACAGTCGCATGCATATTATTGGCGACATTTTGGGTCGTATAATCGATGAGCATCACAGAAACAGCCTAGCCCCAGGAAGCTGGACTATTGATGATCTCATTAACCACAAAAAGTGACCTATTTGCTGACAATGTTAACATCTTCCACAGGCAATTAGCTTAAATAAAAACAAGAACCAAGAGGTCATTCTGCCTGGCATACTATTCCGTCCATCTAGTAAAAGCGGACTTTAGGAATAAATCAAGCATCATTAGTGAACGTCAGAATGTATTGCATTTATTATGGAGGCCGCGTTTAATTGCTTCCTTTCCATTCATCCGGTGGAGGTTTTGTGTTACACTTTCAGAATAGTGTCGCTCTTTTGATCCGGTGAAAAGGTGAATGTTTTAAACTTTTCGCGTAAATGCTGGTTTAGTTAGGTTAAATATAATATGTTGGCTATGTAAGAGGTTTAGCCAGTTTCACATGTTTCAAATATATATTTATTGACCTACTCATTTTATTACCATTTGTTTGGGAGCATAGATTATTATTGACTTTTATATTTGGTCGGCTTATACATTTATGTGACCAGTAGCATTTATTAGCAAGCGGAGAATCTTAAATCAGTTTATGCAGTCGGTGTCGTGGGCTAAAACTTATTGTAAATAACTATACGAGCATCGACGATCAAATGAATTAGTTATTTTTTAGTTTTCCAGTGAAAGAACATAAAACATTTTTCAATAAAAAATTAAAGCGTATTATTTAAAAGCTTTGGAACTAACAATACCATAATATTCTTCAATGTTTAATACTTTAAGATACAATGGTATACACATGTAGTCGTTTTAAAAATAGGTCTTTAGTAATGGATTGCTAACAGAAGGTCTCGAGTTCAATTTTCTATCATCAAAATAACGTTTGCTGCAATATCAGTAGACAAATTGTGAAGATTATTTGCGTGTTGACCGCAGACAATGTGCAAGCTTTGTTGTATTCTGGTTTAAAGAACATTGCATCTTAAGTAAATAATTAGCATTATGAGACTTGCTTTTATTCCGGGCAAAGATTTTTACATGGGCAAAACCGCAAGTATAATTGAATGCAAAATAGTTCGAATTGGTTCATAAAAAGGAGATCTAACCCGAACTTCATTCGCATAGTATAATATAAACATTGCTGTATTTAATAAAGATGTTATATTTGTTCAAATATATTTATTGAAGTTGATAGCGTGGATATGATTTATTTTATTGCTGGCAATTCAAAGAGCAGTCAAATGGAAAGTCAAATCGCCGAATGTTCAAATAATACCAACGACAGTAGAAGAGAATTAGCTTTAGTAATATTAGAATTAAAACTTCTGAGATATAAACGTTCTATTTATTTAAACAGACAGACGTGTGAAGTGCGAACTCCTTGATGTCAGCTTATCTTTTGAATTTTGAGTTTGGAGGCGACCTGGAAAGACAATATTAAGTACGTGGCTTCACGCTTTTTCGAACGGATAGGTAGAGTAGCTAGTGCTAGTATTGATACGATTTGAAGATGTAACATCACTTACATCTTTAAATCGTATTCCTCGTTCCGTATACCTCTATTCTTTAAATAAAGTAGCTAAGATCTAAGCCGTAACACGATTCCGAAATAATGCTATCCTGGACAAACCACAGTAAGAAAATTAATCACTTGAAGCACTGTCATATCTAAAAATATGAAACGTAAGGGATCTTTAAAACTTGTTACATCTATAGCGGGAATTCTTCTGGTTTTAAACATTACCTCTAGACCTAGTGACTATTATAACTCACGATAAAAAGCCAGTCCTTCATAATAATTGTCCTTGACAATCCAGAAGTTGACCAGCCACGGCACTATGCCTCTCACGCTGATGTAAGCGATCACCACCGGGATCCAGGAGGTGTCTTCATCATCACCATGGACGGGGAGAGGAGAGATCTTCGTGATGGAATGGATGTAGTGCTTGGGGGTGTTGATGTATCTGAGGATGGAGGCTGTCGACATAGTGTTTTAAGTATATTTATTCGAAGGCCTCTGAAAGAAAGCACCATTCCTTTACCTAATCCCTGTTGTTTCCTTCAATTTATGTGAGTTTAAGATAAAAAAAGAATTTCTTCGGAGTTAAGATAATCCTGATTTGGGGATTGGCCTTACCACATTGGACGGATATAACTATAAATTATATGAAATGAAATGAAATAATTTATTCGAACCCATAAAATGTTATACATTATTTAGATTCCGTCAATGTTAACTCTACCACCAGTTCGGAAAGCAGTTCTCACTAGAGAAGAACGGGCAAGAAACTCTAGTGTTGCTCTTTTCAAATTCAGTTCAAGGTATAAAATACAATGCATTATGTAGAGAAAAAAATATATACAATTCAGTATTTGTTTACTTATGTTTAGAGCAGTTCATTTATATACTCGCAAAATAGGTAATAAAAATTTTAATTCCAACACGAGTGCATAACTATCTCAGGAATCATGTAATAATTTGATCTGAAATCTTCAAGATGTCGATGATGATGTATAATATTCTAGCTGCCTCTTTGCCTACTCTGACGGGGAATAAACTGTGAGCTTCTATTATGTGTTTTGTTATTATTTGTATGGTATATTTAAATGCTATGTATAAGAAAAGTTACGGCAACATTCAATTATATTTTAGCTATTCTAAACAATTAACTTTTCCTAAAAACTGTTCCAATTCCACATGTATTGACGTTATGACGTAAAAATTGCGTGGAATCTAAAAGTTCAAACCATTCAACACAAAACATGTTCAACTTCATTCATTATCTACGTGAAGCCTGCTAAATGAGACCTAGATACCTAGATTCCTTAGTATTAAACTGTACGCGTTTTAAAACGATCTGTTTCCTGAGGCATCCATTACCGCGGTTGGTTTGAAATTCTTTAAAAGCTGCAAACAGCATAATGCTGCGTGTTTCCTCGCTGAATGAACGATGCCGTGTTGGTATTTGTGATTTCGACTTTAGGAATTTCTCTACAGTTCGCTTTTCGTTTATGAAGACGTACGGATTGCAGTCATCGTTAAAATTTATGTGCTCATTGTAGTTATGCGACTATGTCTTTCAAAATATGCGAGCGATAACCTTGGTACGTGCCAAATCCTACAAATATTATAAACGCGAAAGTTTGTAAGTATGGATGTCTGGATGTATGGATGTTTGTTACTCTTTCACGCAAAAACTACTGAAGGGATTTCTATGAAATTTGGCACACGGGTAGATTATGTCCTGGATTAACACATATGCTACTTTTATCCCAGGAAAATATAAAGCGGGACTTTAATCCCGGGAAAACTCATTCACGCGGGCGGAGCCGCGGGCAAAAACTTGTATTGTATATTTTTGTCTCAGTGTAAATACTGCTGTGTTTCGGTTTGAAGGAAATTGTTGCTTGTGTCATTATTCAGAATTATTAGAATTAATATCTATTGTGGCAGAAAACTTCAGTTCAGTGTCTGTATAACTTGGTATTTCAATAGCTTGGATGCTGATGCTTGTATTTGGTTTCTCACACGAATGGCCATAGGCGACTAGATCGACGCGACGAGTAGATGTAATTACAATTATGTAAAGTGTTTGTTTTGGTTTCATTATCCGCAATCATTGTGTATACCAGGAACTTCACATCTCATTTGCAACGTCGGTGAATGCGTACGCACGGTCTCGCATCGCAATACATCGGAATCCGTTTTGTTTTCAAAGCCCTTTAAATGCATTATTATTACAATGTGTAGTAAGGAAAGGGGGTGAGGTGTCTGAGTATATTTGTACGGGTAGTCATTAAAACAGATTATAAAAAGGCTTTCTGATTTTTTTTATTCCATTTAATGACGAGACGAGCATGCCGTTCGCCTGATGGTAAGCGATACGACCACCCATAAACAGTACCAACACCATCCAGCATGCTTGAGTTACAAAGTACTGTGTGGCATTCCACTGCGCTCGTCATCCTGAGACATAAGATGTTAAGCCTCATTATGTCCAGTAGTTACACTGGCTACAATGTCTTTCAAATTGAAACACAACAGTGCATGCACACTGCTGCTTGGCGGTAGAAATAGACATTGCGGTGGTAGGTACCCACCCAGACGGACTCTTACATATGAGAGACCTACCACCAGTAATTTAATGGATATCTGATCACATTTTACATTTTACTTAGAAAAAACTCAGGTATAATCCGCGTGCGATCAGAATGGGATGCGACCCTTTGGAACTGACACCGTCCGGTAGAGTCAGCATACTCACGCTGATGCTCGAGATATACAAATTAAATAAATATGAGAGATTTTGTAATTTTTTATATAATTATAATAATGTAATACAAGTATCCGTATTTTTTACAAATGTAGTACATAGTATAAGAGCAGAAAATCTGGTAAAACCGCCACTTATTTTGGTTTTACAAAACAATAATAATGAAAAAGAATAAGAAATTTTAGTTCATGAATTTAAATTCTGAATTTAACGAAAGCTTCTTCGCTTGGGAATTGTCATTTTTGATTTACTTCGACAAAGTTCCATCCCATTTCATAGCGCGCGGATTATAAAAGCTGGTTAGACAGAATCATGTGAACTTGAAAGAGTTAAATGGTATAACTATTCATAAGAATAAAGATTTTCTATAAATCAAAATCGTTGAGTAAATATTGATAAGATGAAAAATATCTCAGTAATAACCCGACGTCGGAACTCAGAATGAAATGTCTTAAGTAGGAATCCAATTAAGATGCATTGAAGACGCTCTGGTTACTACAGTTTCGATGTAAGGACACTTAAAAAATTCTAAAGGAAAAGCGTCGAAAAGTGACGAGAGGTGAAGTAATAGTACGTTATGGGCTGATATTAAACTATTATATTAGTAAAAAGCGGCGATAGAGGGGAAGCTTAGCTTAGGGGAGTAGAATTAATGTGTGCATTCAATATTGATTGACGCATACTTCAGCGTTGAAGAAAAAAAACACACACTCAAGCCTTTTATCCCCGAAGGGGTAGGCAGAAGCGCAACTAGTGCACCCACTTTTTGCCGTGCGTATTCCGTCCCATGATGTGATAGGGGCGAGCCTATCGCCATATCGGGAAAAAATTCCAGACTCCGGGCTGTAGTGAGTAGAAAAACCCAATATCACTTTGCCCGACCCGGGGATCGAACCCGAGCCCTCAGCATTGCAGTCGTACCGTAATACAACTACGCCACCGAGGCGTTGAAGAAACTTGAAAGAAAAATAGATGTGATTTATTTACCTTCGCTGATAGTATATCTAGCGTCCATCAGAAACAGAACAGCATACACGATGTCAATAATCAACAGAGCCAGACCTGTCAATGTGAAGGGAAGAAGTGCCGCGTAGAAGCCACAAGGGCGGGATCCTTGGCTCATGTTTACCACTCCTAGTATAGTCCAGATTAGGTGGAATGCGAGCCATATGCGGATTTTACTGTAAGACACTTAATAAAATCGTTATTTTATAGGAAAGTATACGATGTTATTATAATCCACGTTTGTTTACACAGCATTCAATGGTGGAGAGATGATTTATTTTTTAGTAATGAACTATTATCATCGGTCATGAACACCCGCATTGCTAAATCAATTGTGGATGCATTACCATCCTTTATGGAGGAGAACCGGAGTTTAGGAAGTGATGTAAAGTAATAACACTATGGGTATTTTTTTATCTTCGGCGCATTAGTGACGGCTGCGGGCTTCCTCTGACTTTAGTGTCTAAGTTGTCGTCCACAATCGCCCCTGCGCAGCGTCGTTTAATGCAGCCCATCTCATGTTGTGGGGGGGCACACATATTATCTTGCGGCGGACAACCCCGTGCCGACCGCCCCCCCGGCACTTATTAGTCGCCTCCTACGACAGGCAGGGGATACCGTGGTGGAATTCTCCAAACGCCCCCAAACCACAGGGCGGACACTATGGGTATGCATCATTTCTAAGTTGCCTCTTTGCTACAATTTTCAGCCTGTCTACTTTATCACTCTGTTCAAACCACTTGAGGGTTGACAAATTACTCTACGTACCTTCTAAAACTAGAAGCTACCTCATTCCTCACAGGCCAGATGACGTTGGTGTTCATTTTATTGTCAATGTTAAAGGTGTAGTTGTAGAAGTGGAGTCTACCACAGGCCTCAGGGTCATAGAGATATAACAGTTTCATTAGCGTCACCTCGTGCAGTTCGTTAGGAGTTGGAGACAGTTTGCAGTCGAGAACCAACCAGCTGATGGTGATGCAGAAGATGGCTAATAAACAGGGCAGGTTTGGTTTAGGGATTAAACATTTATGTCACACAGTTGTAAAATATCAACCAATGTCGTTATACAACATACTGACGACATAAATAAGCAGTTGGTCTGATCCTCAAAGCTAGATCATGTCGTAAAGACCAGCAATACCTGCACTGCATTCTTTCGTCCGAGACGTTAGTTTATTAAGTGACATAATCCCAGTACCTACTGGGATTAGGTGCACCAAATACAAAATCCTACAAATCGCAACACTACGGTACTTGAACCTTTCATTTGAGTATCATAGACGTAGCGAATTCCTACTAACATGTTCTGAGGTCCCTACTCAGACCAATACTCGTAAATTAAAGGCTTCAAAACATACATTTCCGTATACACTTACTTTGAAGAAGGATTGCTAAAACACTCCAAAGACCTAATGAGCTCATTTTATCCGAAATAAATTACGTCGAATAAATTGACTTGGCATTACCGTAGTAAACTGCCAAAGATCGAGAATCGAGTGGGCCGTGAACCAATTTGACGTTCGGGGTTGACCCGCCGCCGTTCTGATTACGGTCCAAGTCCCAAATTAATGACCAGTCTTCGGAACGAGGTGTTAATGAAAAATTTAATGGCGCTCTCCGTAAAGTGAGTGAAATTGAATTTCTCAAAGGCCGTTTAGTAATAAATATTTCGATAAATTATAATTTATGGTCGTGTTCTTCAGGGAATAAAATTGAGTAGCTTAAAATTCACTGAACTGGTACGAGAGTATAAATAAATTGGACATTATTGGAGAAACTGATACGTGACACAATTTATTTTGGCCTCAAAACCGGAGATTGAAAATTTAGCCCTTTAAAGTCGAGACAATATTTCTTGCTGTTTATCAGATAGAAATACTACAAGCGATCGAGAGAGGTAAACATTAAAATTGTTATTAATATTTATTCTACTAGCAAAAATTGAAATTCACAAACTTAATAAAATATTCTATGGACAAAATCCTTTCTAACATCCTTTTTAATATAAGGTGTGCTTTCTCCAGAGCGAAAATATAGAACATTTTCATCATCGGGAGGATAGCTCTGCGGTTCTGGTATAGGCTGGTTGTTGTCAAACTTGGTCCTCTTTCCGACTTCCTTCTTCTTAATCTTCTTCCGTATAAAGTAGATGATTTTACAGATGTAAATGTTCAAAGCCAAGAGGAATATTCCCCTCATCCAGCAAATGCTGGCGCCGATAGGAAGCCATCCAGCGAAGTCATCGTAGGCTGCAAGGTGGAGCTCCACGCTCCAACCGCTGTACCTCAAGACCATGCCCTTGGTGAGACTCTGCTTGATATGGGAGACGTAGACGATAGCCATAGATAGGTCAAAGATGATGACGAAGACAGACGCGTAGAAGAACACCGCAAGGCTTATTTTGGTGAAGCGTATTTTAGTTGAGTTGTTAGTGAAGAAATGAAAAATGAAGGTTATCAGCATCCATATGATGTGGAGGGACAGGCTTATTTCTATATAGCTGTGGACAGAAAATATCTGTATGAAACAAAGATCACATATTAATTTATTAAGGAAACGTAAAATAACTTCACGGGGTTAGATCTGATAGTAAGTACGATATATTCCAAATACAATAATGACTAAGTAAAATTACCCATGGTAATATCATGTAAAATTTAATAACGAAAAATACCAACATCCTCGTCTTCGCTGATAGCCTAGTAGAAACTGTGACCAAAGCTGGCTTCCACTGAATAGGTAGCACGTTCAATCCTTTGGTATCATTGCTGAACTTGAGGTTGCCAACAGACTTCGCGACCTGAAGCTTATACCCACAGGCTTGAGAGTCGTATAGATACATGATGCGGGCCAGCTTGTCGAAATCCAGGGTTGCGTAGTCCGGAGACCACGTGCAGTTTAGGATTGAAGCCGATCCTATGTATACTAGTATACCTGGAAATAGATTTTAAGCTTGGTGAGCTGTATAGGAGTTTTATGAAGACATTTTGGTAATAATTTTAGAATTTATTCTTTAGGGAATTTTGGGACCCTGAAATAAAAGGTAAGAGACAGGTTTTGCATGTGACACCATCCTTATCACCATGTATTTGGTATATTTTTGGAATAAAATAAAAATCATTACATACATTGTACATAAACGGCTTTTGCGATCCATCCGCATTTCTTTTTATCTTTAGTGACCCATGTAATCGCAGTTCTATTTATTATAGTTTTTCTAATCATTTTGACATATAAATCCTGTCAATAAGCTTTCAGAAGTTTCAGTTCATTGTTGGATTTTACCACAGACACTACGAAAATACAGTTGAATTTTGAGTTTGTTCATTACATTGATAAAAACATACAGTATGTATATGTTTTTATCAATGTAATGAAAAAACTCAAAATTCAAATTGATCCCAAACTATGGCGCGTCTGGTGACTTGAGTATCAGGAACTACGGGGAGGCTTACTACTGTTTATGAATAGTTCTGCCATGCAGTATCAAGCGAGTGGCTTGATCTCTTCATTAAGAAGTTTAATTAAGCTTTCTATCCCGTAACACCTCAGACTTTTAAAACTAATTTGTACGTAACAAACAATTGTCTAGGTGTGAGGGACCTGAGACTTCTTGTTCCTGGTAAGATTCATCGCCCTGTTATCAATCTGAGAATTTCCTAAATAAGCTAACTTAAATTGACTGGAGCAAAAGCACTAGAAAATTGCAAATAACGAGGAGCTGGTCACGGTTTCGCCCACTTGAGCTGATAATCTTTAAACGCTTTAACAGATCTTCTTAAATTATAGCTAAGAACCATCTCGATCACATCAGCTTTAAAACAACAAAAAAACGCTTCAAAATTGGTCCTTTCATGTAAGAGCTACGATGCCACAGACAGACATACAGATACACAAATACACACCCTAAACTTATAACTGCCCTCTTTTTCTGTCGGGGGTTAAAAATATTTTTCATCATTACAAAAATCATAAAGGCTAACTCTTTCAAACTTACAAACGTTACCGCTGCACAGCATTGATGAAGGTTACCCAAAAATACTTTTACACGCGCAATAAAATCACATAGTGTCGCGGCCGGTGCGTTTATGCGTCAAGTAGACCTTAATATGGCATTGCTCCTTGGAGACATGCCTCATGTCTGCCCCGCTATGTCATGATGGCCCGCTGGATCTGCATAACCCGTAATTTACAGCATTACGTCTTCCCGACTAGAAATCATTTCATTAATTGTTAATCGTGTTATATCTCACTATGTAACGCTATAATGTTGTAGTTAGCTATAGCCTGAAAATTTAACGAGTTATAATTAGCAGAGTAACATTTTTCAGGAAAACAGTACCTTATGTCATTATCATAAATTCAAAATTTCTAATCGTTTTGCTCTGATGCTGTTTATAAGTAAAATAATCCATTACACACTTCTTAAGTTTTTATATCGAGACGTACCATGCGGCAAATCTGTCGTATACGAGACTTCGTTTAGATATTGCCTAAACCTGAAGCCTCAGGCAAGAGGTAGTCTATATTAATATTTAAAAAGATAATGGTACCAAAAGCGGTTTTCCAGAACGACTTATCAGTGTGCTTAGAATGTATCCAACAAACGCAGCTCGTAAGACGATGTCGTTTAATTTTGATGTTTGTGATTGATCGAGAGACCAATAGGTCAGTCTCTCAACCAATCCCAATAAAACGAAACGGAGTCGTGTCGTGTTTTTGCCACATTCTAAGCACACTAATGTTTTTTTCACTCATACGGAGCTATATTAACTACTAGCTTTTGCGCGCGGCTCCGCCCGCGTGGAAAAGTTTTCCGGGATATAAAGTAGCCTATAGCACTCAGGAGTAATGTAGCTTCCTGTTAGTGAAAGAATTTTCAAAATCGGTTCAGTAGTTCCTGAGATTAGCGCGTTCCAACAAACAAACAAACTCTTCAGCTTTATAATATTAGTATAGATGTGTGATAAATAATATTCATGCTATTTTATGGGAGAAGCAAATCCGAGAGGTACTTATTATATTGAGAGTAGTAAGGGGATGATAAATTATCTTAGCGCCGTTCCCATATTTAATTAAGTATGTTTGAACACTATTAATTAAATCTTATGGACTGTGAATAATAAATATATTCATAATGAACTACCATGTTCCAGTAACAACAAAAGTATTGATTCTTGTTTCGAAAGTTTGTTTGAATTCGATTTTAGATTAGTTTGATGTTTCCAAATGATTTTAGAATCTGAGTTATGAAGTTCGGGATTTATGTCGAAAGCAATTTGGTACACTAACTGGCTTTGGCTCGATTCTATTCAGGTGGAAGTTTTATACGCGTTCAAGAATTACGGTTAATTCAGTATTGTTTTAAGTTATCCTACTCAGGATAACTTGACTTGTACTAAGAGGTTGGGCGTCGCGTCCACCTCGCTGACTTAATATGGGTTTGTAGAGTTTACGCTCTTTGCCTTTCGAAAATCTTTGAGACTTTGTGTTCCTTATGATGTTCTTCTTTACTGTGTGAATTATCATTAGCTTTAAAAGTGAGAAAAAGCATAATGAAGAAATTTAAATTATAACAGTTCCGACGTTACTTCGTGAAATCTATGGAGCGTGGTCTACGAGTGAACTGTCTGTCTGGAAAATCCATTCTCTTTCACTAATCTATAGCTGCTTCGATGTTTGAAATAGAATTATCATATTAACTTGAAACTATAAAGTTTTCCATATATACAATAAAAATATTGATAAAATCACTAGTCATCACTAAATGTATAAAAAATTACAGATATTTTCTGTTGTTTATTAGATGCAAAAAAGATATATTGTGCTCTCTATGGACAGTACTGTTACCTAAGAGTTTTAAGATTATGATATACTGTACGCCCGCTTATATATAGCTATAAGCTAATTTCCTTATATAAATGGACACCGGTGTCCACAGCGGGCGTCTAAGGACTACTGTCTTTGATTTTTACGAAAAGGTATTCCGATTTAATAATTTATTTGATAACGTAACGAGGTACGTTCAGAGAAAATTAGGTCTAATTTACACCACGAATAAACATAAGCAGTACCTATCCAGGATTTTGGATTATCGTTGAGCGATATTGCATTCACTGGTTGTTGACAGGAATATGCTGGCCGGTTCTATTGCTTATACACGGTCTGACTCTTGAACTTATTAAGGCGAGCTATGATGACGTGTTTTAGTCATACTTACGGCCTTAATTTTGTCGTAATTAAGTACAAAATGTATGAAAATGTGGTGGGTACTAGTAACCACTGCCTTGTCATTGCACTATACGGTCCCTTTCCAGCTCATACTCCGCACGGCTGTATGGGCTAAGCTTAAGGCTCCATGTCAACTATGCCTAAACCAATTAGAGACAAGAAACAAAGGGAGGCTTAAGCCGTTCCGATCCCATAAGCCAAATTCCCGCTATTGGAAGAGTATCATGTCTCCTGAGTCGTAAAAAAGTAAATTTAGTTTTAAACATCATTATATAAAATATTTATTACAAACTCAAAATCAATAGCTTTTAAGAAAAGTACCTATACACTTCATACCTTCTAGTTTTAGATCACATAGTGTTATGGAATTTGAAGATTCATTCACGGTGCAATAGCGGCATATACATGATTTATATTGTTTTAAATGCATCCCGATTATCCATAATTATTATAATTATAACCACTGAATCACACTTAATATACATATCACATATAATCATTGTATTCTTATTTGTATATTTATTTTATTCTCTTCATAGTAGCAAAGTTTATCATCAATTTACTGTTAACTTATAATATAATCTGTTCTTCTAAATTGCGGCGTAAGATGCACTCAGCTCGCAAGGGCTCGCTTACAGCCGCGAGCGGCGAGTGTTCTCAGTTCTCCTGCCCCGGTCGCTCGGGCTTTGTTGCTTGTTGTTGTGCAAAGCGGGGGTGCGAGCGACATGTATTGAATATGTATCTCGCTCGCAATATTCTTATTATGAGATTTTTTTAACATGCGCATTTTTCCATTTGATTGATTGTTATCTCATAGCATGTATATTTTATTTATTCGGCACACTGACTTAATGTCCGTTATGTCACCTTGGGTCCCCCATTGAAAATCAGCGCAGCGGTATTGCTTAGACTATACTGCAGCAATAAGCTGAATGAGGGTTCCCGTTGTTGGCTTCAAAACTTGAATTTTGTAACTTTTATATATATTTTCTTTATTAATTGTGTAAGTTGTTCCAACAATAAATCATCTTTCTTTCTTTCTTTCTCTTTCTTTCTAAAACTTGGATGCAATTTCCTGTGTTGTACGGATTGAGTCGGTTGTGAAACAAGGACGTAGGTTCAATTCCGGCATCGTGAATAATATATGTGTGATTTTCTAATATTTATATCAGTCTGGGTGTGGTGAAATCGGTAGTTCTTTGTCGTTCCAGATAACCAAGACTCGGAACTTGTATCCTAAAGTGGAGTCAGGTGTGTGTGGTGTGGTTACATTACTATTTGTGACTGTCTTTAAAAAATCGAACCCGTATGTATGTATGTCCTTAATTTTCCCAAAAACTACTGATCCGATTTAAATGGGGTTTTCGTTATATCTATATGTATAAAAATTTCGTGTCACAGTGTTTGTTACCATACTCCTCCGAAACGGCTGAACCGATTTTGATGAAATTTTATATTAACACTTGGTAGGTCTGAGAATAGGTTGTTATCTATTTTTCATCCCCCTAAGTGATAAACCCTTATCCAACCCAACCCAAAAAAAAAATCCTACAGATTTTTTTTATTTTTATATTTTATGTTGTGGCATTAAAAATATATACAACCCAAACTTTTCTACCGTTTTCCATCATCCCCTATTTTTTAATGGCGATATTAGTAATTTAATAACTTTTAACCACGGTCGGTAACTGATCATTCATTTTTTTTCTACTAAAATCTCTAAAATGAATTTATATGGCAAAACAACGTTTGCCGGGTCAGCTAGTAAATGTATATTTTTTAGTCTATCTTGGCTTTGTTATTTGAATCTGCAAAGCATCAGCAATACTCCGAAAATCCTACCGATTCGTTATGGGTAATGCAGAAGTTTATAATTGTGTGACTACATACATACTTACATACACTGTATGTTTTACTGGTGGTAGGTCTCTCATTATGTAAGAGGCTCTGGGTGGGTAACACCGCAATGTCTATTTCTACCGCCACTCAGAGCAACAGTGTGCATGCACTGTTGTGTTTCGGTTTGAAGGACATTGTAGCCAGTATAACTACTGGACATAATGAGACTTAACATCTTATGTCTCAGGATGACGAGCGCAGTGGAATGCCACACAGTACTTTGTAAGTCAAGGTGCTGGATGGTGTTGCTACTATTTATGGGTGGTCGTATTGCTTCCCATCAGGCGAACGGCATGCTTGTCATTAAATGCTTTAAAAAAAAAACACACTCACGCCTTTTATACCCGAAGGGGTAGGCAGTGGCGCATCTAGTGCACCCACTTTTCGCTGTGCGTATTCCGTCCCATGATATGATCGAGGGCGAGCCTATCGCCATATCGGGCACAAATTCCAGACTCCGGGCTGTTACTGAATAGAAATATCCAATATCACTTTGCCCGACTCGGGGTTCGAACCTGAGACCTCAGCATTGCAGTTGTACTGTAATACAACTACGCCACCGAGGCAGTCAATTGTGTGACTAGGTAATGATAAACTGGAATTAGCTGTTAATTGTACGTTAATAAAATAAAATAGTTTATTCATCACGTAGGCGAACATAGTTGCACTTATGATAAGTCAAGATACATTAAATTAATAATAATAATTATTACAAAAAGTCAATTATATAACTACAGACATTTTTATAGGGAGTAAAATCAGTGAAAAATAAATAAAGAAGCCAAGCTCGGGCTGGCAGGAAAGAGAAGATAAAAATAAAATAAAAAAATAACTGAACCATTTTTATAATAATAAAATAATGGAAGGAACGCGTCGCGATCCTCACCAGTGAGGACACTACAGGCCCTAACCTAGCTAATCTACCAGCCTTTCACTATAATACACAACACCGAAACTAATAAATATACAACACCGAATAAAAAAGCAGATGGTTGAGCCGGCAAATGGATACCGTAAAAGTTGTTTTATTAGTATTAAACCTCGTAATTGTAGAACGTGTTCTACGGAAGTCATAAAACTGTTCATTAATTACCGTCCCTGACTCCTGAACCTAAATGCCTATACATTATTGTGACTGAAATCGTGGCTCAAATAAAGTGTTTTCTACTAAACCAGTTCTAAAAATGGAAACAAATATCGACATTTAAATATTTCATATGATCTGTTTGTACTCTTTATCTGATACAACCTTTGAACTATACAAATTATAATAAACATCGCTGTAATAAAATACACAGATAGACACGTTTTAATATATCTGTATATTATAGTATTTTTTACGTATTTGATGTGGTTCTGCTTTCATGAATAAATAGATATCTATACTAATATTATAAAGCTGAAGAGTTTGTTTGATTGTTTGGTTGAACGCGCTTAAGTCAGGTAACTACTACTACTACTTTCACTAATAGGAATCTACATCACTCCTGAGTGCTATAAGCCTTTTATCCCGGGAAAAAAAAATTATCCCGGAAAAACTTTTTCACGCGGGTGGAGCCGCGAGCATTACCTAGTTATTAATAAGTTGATAGGTGTTTATTTATTTTTCAAAGGTAGTACTATACATTTATACAAGGTCATTGTGCCATTGCGTTAAATGAAATCACATACTCGTCTTTACCTCTGCCAACACTGTGCCAAAAATCATCCATAAATAACGAATATGTTCACCAAAAATCCTGGTTTTACTTTTCTGATGTTTTTCCATTTTATTTATTTATTTGGGATTGCCAACGAAATTTACAATATAACATACAATTATTACGAAGAAAACATAAGAATATTAAACTAATTGCAATTTGGATTACAGACAACCACAGCATGCTTTATGGTAAATAAAAACTAAAGATTCAAATACAAACATAAATAAAAAAAAACTTTTTAACAAAAAATAGCACCGACTTCAAAACCCACTATAAGGAAAAAAATTACTTGTGCTTTGCTTATGGGTTATAAGGAAAATTTAATAATACCAATATTATATACACTGCCATTCGTGTGATTATATTAATGTACAATTAATAATTATTTGCAGTCGGTGCCGGTAATAAAAAATCAATACACCTAAAACTAATTCTATAAAAAAGTAAAAAAAAAACCTTATTTTTATTATCAGAATGTTATAAATTATCGATATTTTTTAAAATAGTTTGTTTGAACGATGATAGAGATTCATGGTAAATGTCTAGACTATTAATTTTGGTGGAAAGCTGGTTATATAGCGCTGATAGACGAGGGATGGGAGAGTGCTTTCCCACATTGGTGCGACAACGACGGACTAGTAGAATGGGACGCGGCCGACGTGACGGGGAGGGCGTGAAGGTACACTTAAAGAAAATTTTATATAATTTTATAGATTAATGCGAATATGGCTTGTGCATGGGTGTATTTCTGACTGAAAGTGTGATGTTGCCGCTACGACGAATTCTCTTATAGTAGTAGTGGCATTGGGGCGTGTACAATTCAAAATACTCTTTATTGATATTTATTTTGTTCCAAACTTACACGTTTTTACACCTTGGGTTCGATTAGTTAACTTTACGTTCAAGAAGATAAGTATGTGGTTTCATTTAATAACGCAATGTCAAAATGACCCTGTCGTCCCTGGTACCCTAAAGTCCACCTAGAGAGATACTAGTTTCGTTGTATTTGTTGTGTTCATGTTTGTAGAATGTGGACGGTTTAATTACTAGGTATTCTACACACACACTCACGCCTTTTATCCCCGAAGGGGTAGGCAGAGGCGCAATAAGGAAGGAAACCGTCAAAGATTCCGGTTTCGATTGACGGGTCGGGCACTGATATTGGGTTTTTCTGCTCCGTATCAGGCTGGCGTCTGAAATTAACACCCGATATGGCGATAGGCTTGCCCGCTATCACGGGAAAAACTCATACGGTGAAAAGTGGGTGCACAAGTTGCCCCTGCCTACCATTTCGGAGATTAAAAGGCACTTATGCCTTTAGGTTACATAGGTTAACATAGGTTTTTTTGAGGCCTGATTCGGAATAGTCGATCCTTTATACCGAGAACTTCTAGATATAATGTCTAGTACGTGAAAATCAAACTTCAAGAAAATAAAGGTTCTATTGTTTTATATAGAAAAAGAGTCAGTTTGTAGGATTCGTCATAGAGTAAATAAAATTATTGTATCTTACAAATGCTATGTAGATTCTTATTGTCACAATACGTGTAAACTAAAGGAATTGAAGACTTAAAGCTGGAATGCTGTCCACATCACGTGTTACGGCTGTTCTTAATTAAACTTCCTTGGGATTTAGACAAGTCTAAGCACGTCTGTACTTTATTTAGGTTACATCCGTGAAGATATTTCAAAATGTCTTGTAATTAAAGAGGGGCTTTAAAAATTGCTTTGGTTATCCCTCGGGCGTTGTTTTTAGCAAATTTTCGGCTTGGGATAATGTGGATCCTCTCCAGACGGTCGTTTGGACCTTAACTTAAAATGTTTTATGGCATTGTCATGATGCTTAATAAATTATGGGATGGGTTTCTTGTTTAGAGAAGGCTTGGTCAAATTCGCCAAAGCGGCTTACCCAAAAATATAACTTTCCAATCTATATCACAGTGGCTCTAAGTAGATTTTGACGAAGTTTAGTACAAAGTAAGCTTCAAACTCAAAAAAGGAAATGCGTTACGCTTTTTTTATAATAACACTAGCTTTTTCCCGCGGCTCCGCCCGCTTGAATAAGTTTTCCCGGGATAAAAGTCCCGCTTTATATTTTCCCGGCATAAAAAGTAGCCTATGTGTTAATCCAGGATATAATGTACCCGTGTGCCAAATTTCATCGAAAACCATTCAGTAGTTTTTGCGTGAAAAAGTAACTAACATACATACATCCATACTTACAAACTTTCGCGTTTATAATATTAGTAGAATACATATTCACGTATTTACACTGTTCTTAATTTATATTCATTATTTTTTTTGACACTCTTCTTAATTCATATTTATCATCTATTCTTTAGCTGGATTTTCTATAAAAGCGTTCTTTAGTTTTTTTAAACTATTATTTATTTTTATCAAAAACCTAATTCGAAAGGTCGGGAGAAAAAGTTACTACTTAATCTATATTTTATTTTGATTGCTTTTATTCCGAGAAGAGACTAAACGAGCAAAAGCGAGATACCTTAGTTAAGCAAATAACTAAACACGGCTACTGTCTAGTGTAGATATTCAGAATTCCCACTTGATACTGTAAGGGTCCGCTGTTTGCTCTACTGTTCAAACGCTCTGCAAACTCATTAAAATGTTACATATATTGTTCATTAGATAGTAGATATATACACATACTATGTTGCATATGTTCGTCTTATTGTCTAGTAATAGAAATGGTACGTGGAGCTAGCGATCTTAGCTTCGAAAAAAATGCAATGAAATATCCATACTTATAAATGCGAAAGTAACTCTGTCTGTCCGTCTGTCTATAGAGCATTAAATTTGGTATGGCGATAGTTTGAGAACTTGGAGAGGCTAATTTTTATCCCGGGAAAATATATTAAGAGTAATTTTATCCTGGAAAAACATATTCACGCGGGCGGAGGCACGCGTAAGTGTTAGTTTTCGATAAATATCAGTATTTTTTGGTTTCAATCGGTGTCAGGCAAAATTATTTAGCTGCCGAACCCTAAAATTGAAATTCTATGTATATATTTATTACCCTATATTTCTCCCCGTGTATCATATAGGTCGTATTCCGCGCACGTTTACGGCAATGTAAACGACATTAATTTAGATTGATTATATTTCATTTCGCTATTGGAATTTTGTAATCAATGTTTCATTTTGCTAGGTAGGATTCTTGTGTGCGTGAGTCTGGGTAGATTACTGTTTATCAGGTTAGAAAATTATTGACAAATGTGCCGGGAATCTAACGTAAGAACTTTCTGTCCAAAACTTAGGTGAGCTGCCACTAAAGCAAGGCGGTGATGCATATGAACATGTACAAAAAATGGCCAACGAAATTGTGCCAAATTCCCGGCATAATTGTGTCAACTGGCGAGGGATTATTATCTCTTGTCGTTCGAAACTCAATCTAGTCCCTACTCACCTAACCATCAGGTGTAGTGGGGTCTCATTGCCAGCGTAAAAAACAAAACTATCTCCGAGAATAGAATCGAAACCTATCGTTTCATAATCTGAGCTAATCGACCTTGAAGAAAAACCGATATCTAAAACCAAGATTAAAAAGATATCTGATATTAACTTACGGGCTTTTGGGCGCTTTATGGACGCGTACATTACGTTATCTAATCAAATGTGATGGATTTTATGAGGTCACAACGATTTGTATAACCTGTTGACCTCTATCTGGGTCAATTACGGTTAATCCAGGGAAATTATTGGTACATTTGAAGGTTTATACTGTTAGAAAGGTCATAGGGTTTTTGTTGAGACGACGTGTCTGAAGTAAGGCAGTAATCAAGCATTATAATCAGCTGTAGTTCTGGTAAGTAGTACTGACTTTTTGTATGAGATTAGCAAGTTACTCGTCTGGTTAGGGCAACGACTGCTCATAAAATGTTGCATCCAAAACAAATGGTTGTGAACCTCGTGACCACTGTTTGATTCCCCGAATGGAGAGGTAACTTTTTCGATACGAAAAAAACATCAAAATTATCTGAGATTGGGATACAAAAAGGGTATACCCACTGTCCCATTATAACTTAAAAGCGATGCTTATATACCTGCATAAGTAAATAGAGAATAATAAAGTTTTCAAAATCCGATTAACTAAAACATAATAAAACTCCATTAGCAAAATCGAGATTGATTTGTCCATTCGAACATTACATCCATTTGGCTTCGTAACACAAACAAATTGTGTAAACATTACTTACAGGCCCCTTTAACCGAAACAGGGTCGAATAGAAAGCGAAATTAGTCCACCATTGTTAAGAAAATTTGCTTTAAAATGTTAACCATTCGTTTCGCTTTGTAAAGGCTGAGTGTGACACATATTTTTTAAAATATTTGTATGAATTGTACTTTTTGCAACTGCGTGGCTTTGCACTTTGTGGCTTTTATCATCGCATCATGTTGCGCAACGTTTCGTTTGTCAGTCAGTAAACAAGGACGTCACACGGGTATATCCTTTCGATGTTTGTTAATTAAAAACACACAGAAAACGTTGAACAGATTCGGATGAAATTTTGTACACGGATACTGTTATGTACGCAAGGACAAGTGAAACAGCTCGCAGTTGATTACGCACTGACGTTTAATACGTAGGCACAGTGGGCGCAGCCACTAAGTTATTGTCTATGCATACCTACAGCTATACACAACAGATACCTAGACTATGTATTCGATTGCCATACAGTCTACCTTTATCTCAGAATAGTAGATTGTGAAACTTTTGTTCCGGCAAAGGGCTTCCGCGCGGATGGAGCAGAGAGAATTCTCGTTCATAATAATTTAGATTTTAGCTCTGTATTGAATAGAGGAAATCCGTATCTATCTAAAATAATATAAATTCAAGTAACCCAATAACTTCTAAAGCAAAACCTTTGAAATATTGAATAGGATAGTACTAAATAATGATTATTAACGCATAATAAAATATGTTTGTGTAGAGATGAAAAGAGTGGTCTTTTAATGAGTAAAAAGATTTGAAATTAGGTTAAGATATTATTATACTGATTACGGTTTTAACTATAATTTTAGGCCTGGTTTATTATAAGACTGTATAAAAGGATATTTTTTAACTAGTCTAGTCTATCACGTTTTTGGACAGATGTAAACTCGACGAAAGTAGGTTGCGACTCTGTCCACTCATTCGGTGCTGAGGCGTGATCATGTCATAACATCTACCATTTTACTTCGCTTAGCATAAAATGATTCAAATCACGAAATAATACAAGAAATAAAGTTGAAGCGCAGGATTTACTGTCGGAATAAATTACATAAATATATTTGGCGTTACTGGAGCCCGGGATTGCGTGACAAGGCGCCGAATTTGTGAAACACGAATCCCTTTAACACATTCATCCCGATTTAAATTGCATTTCGTACACTATCCGTTTTAAAATAGCTGAACGTAAGCGGCGGACGGCTGGTACTGGGGCACGGCTGTGTACGCGTAGATTGGGGCACGATCTTCGTCTTTGTACTCGAGGCGGGCGGTGTAAGCCATGTTCCTCACGTCATTCTCAGTCTGAAATTGGACTCGCTGAAGCTGCGAGCCGGGCAAGAGAATGTAGTATGAGCCCTGGGCGCTCACCACTTCGGCATCTTTCTTTGGCTCCTCTTGCAGCTTCTCCTTGATGCCTTCTACTTTGAGGTCTTCTTCATCATCCTTGGGGTCCTCTTCTTTCTCTGGCACTCCGTATTCAGCCTCAGGCGCTTTCTCGGGAAGACCGTATTCGTTCTGCGGAGCTAAGTAAGTTTCAGCCGGGGCACCGTAGCTGTTGTCTGGGATGCCGTAGGAGGTGGACGGAGGTGAGACTTCCTGTCGAGATGGTAGGTTGAACTCCTTAGCAGGTCTGAAACCAGCTGCAGGGTAAGGCGCCGCTCCATTATCAGGGGCAACTTCTTGTCTCTGGAATTTGTAGTTCTGCCTGTACCGAGGAGGCTCGGCGACCACGACCGCGGCGATCAAGAGTACTAGAGCGAACTGCATGTTGATGCTTCGACTGTTTGGAGACGAATGATGCTGTTAGAAAAAAATCATACGTTTATATATCAAAGGAATGCATCAGTTTCCGCGCTTTTCTCCTCAATAATCTATATTCCGAGTGGAAGTCGACATTGGCCGCGGGCGGGTCGCGTTGCGTAACAACGATTAGCTTCTGCATTGTTATAGGAACAAGACCTGCATACTAATGCGGGCTTACGAAAACGAAAATTTCAATATTCATGAATTCGAGTGTACTCCTGCCACTAATTAGTGAAAGGCTTAATTGCTCGATTAGGGATGTGGATTGGCATCTGGCAACAGGTGTAATCAGTGGTACCAGTGATGGCGCTATGCATAATGTGTTGCGGCCTTGGTCTATCATAGCATGGTTGGGCCAGCGGTGGCACGCGCGGCTCTTGACCGAATTTGACAGTGATTCATTTGTTTTGCGAGGAGTATAATAAAATCATAAAAATTCAAAGTTCGTTTTAGAGATCTTCATTTCTTAGAGTAGTCTACATAACGCTGCATAAAACGGCTCGTAGAACATAAAAAACAGCTAATATAGAAAAAATATCTGATTATAATAAAATCTGCTATTTAGAGTCAGGAATAAATATTTTAATTGGAATCCATTGGTGTCCATCAGCGTCCGTGGCGGCCATTAAATCGAAATTCAACGTTCGCGCAACGCTTAGCATTAGGGTAATGTGTTGCGGGCCTTCTTTAATTACGCGACCCTCGCACGGTAATGATCTTGTATTCCTTACACGTTTGAAAACTGGTATTTTTAGCTGGAATATTTATAGATACATTGTGGCTCGCTTGGATACAGCCCTCGTTTCTTCGTAGCAGAAAACGTTTGATTGACCACACCTCCTTCAAATTTAGGTCAGGACTTTTCTCTACCTTCTCTCATATCTAGAAAATTCTTGAAAAGAAGATTCTGTTTTTCTCAAACCTCTTTATTCCTAAACCGAAAGATAATTAACAATGTAGACTTGTTTGAAAACTCAGTGGTTCTATTCCCTTCCTATACCAGCAAAAGTGGTAGGTAAAAATCCATCAATCCATCATTTTGTCTCATTCCAACATTGATGTATTAAAAAACCCTACATCAATGCATTCCAAACAATCAAATATTGTATTCTCTTCTCTTTCTTTTTCAAAATGCTTAGCTTGGGTTCAACGATTGAATGATTAACGTTCACCTGTTTTAAGCAAAATTTCACCCGTCTCAAAATATGTAATTTTTTAACACTTCCCTCTTGGTAAAGATAATAAGTTTTGCCACGTGTCGATACTTGTTTTATAGATAATAGTGTTGAAAGAGTGGTAACGTGCCATCGTAGCTGTCGATAGTTTAATAATTATAGTTAAAGATAATTGATTGCCCAAATTGCCTGTCAGTCTATGCTATGCTAATACAATCTATGTGAGGTATGGGATACGTTTTTTATAGTAATTATTGAAGTTTTACTCTTTGTAATGTTTTGTTAGACATTGAAACATTCTACAAACAATGATATTTCAAAGAATATCTAAACATAGACGTTTCATTAGTAAAGTTGTTAGTTTCAACCTTTGTTGTTGTTTGTTTACTGTTAGAATGGTTTTATATTTGGAAAAATCCGTCTATCAATCACTCATGTCCGATTTCTGAATCTCCCAGTTAAACTTTCAACAACTATTGATCCATTAAAGTTAAACTTAAGATAAACGTCGGTTGACTTTCACTGTGTTTCTGAACATAATATAATGAAGCATTCGATAACTATGAATCCGACAACCAGTTCCTTATTTTGCTACTAGATGGCTCTTTTTTAGCAGTTGACTTTAAAATGGATTTTATTACAAAAAATCGTAACTAATAATTATTTTATATACAATAATAACTTATTTTAACATAGATCAACGCCTAAACATTATTTTAATTTTATTTTGTGGTAATTTGTTATTTGTCTCTGGCTGATGCATGACATCATTGCCGAATTAAAAAAAAAAGTCAAACAATTCAACAAAATGTCTTATGTCATGTTAGCATTAGTTTGCTAATTTGTGTTTTATGTCGTTTTATTTAGAATTTGAGAATTTATAACACTACTGAAACCGTTGGGATTGGCCGTATCAATTATGTTCCTCTATATTGTAAATAATATCTAACAAGTTGCCGTCGTTTGTGACAAAATGACACGTCAAATAGTTATGGAACAGATAAACGGCAAAAATTGGCCAGTTAAGACAAAGTAAGTTTAAGCTGAGTTTATCTTGCAGTGCGTGGTTCAGAAACGCAATTTCATGGGTTATCGAACCAATAGCGCTAACGGATAGATAAACTGCCGTCAATAGTACTTCAGAAACCGGCCATCAGAGCGAGGTCCCGGTAGGTAAACTTATCTTGGGTACTAAGATTGTTGTATGTATAGAGGAATCATCTGTACTACTGGGCTAATTACGCAGTATTAATATCAAAAAGAGTGTGCGCAACATCACGTCACTCAAGTACAATTTAAATGCTTTTATTCGTCGGAATTTCGCATTATTTTAAAAATCTTAATTAAATGTTATTTAACATTAGATAAATGGATGAAAAAATTCAAACTTTTCTAAGTACTAACATTTTGTTCATAAATATTGAAATACAAAAACGATTACGAATAAAAAATAAACATATATCATATAAACATAAATCCGCCAATCATAAAAAAGTAAAAGTATTTTTTTAAATTCCACGTTTGCGAGTCATTCATGTGTGTTCGGATCACACAAAATGGCTGCTTGACGTTTAATTACGCTGGCAAATGGCGTCTGGCGGGAAAATTGAGCGTCGCCTGTCCACGCGGCACGTTGGCGCAAAAATGGATATTAATATTAATTACAGTAGTCTCATGGCGTTTATCTGTTATTTGGTAGTTTGCGTGTTTATATTATGAACGTAATTAATATGATTTGTATGGCGTACGTGTAAGTATGTGTTGTGTCGATTTGAGGTTACTTCTATTGAGTAATTGTCGCTTGCAATCCAGGATTTGTTGGATCGAACTCAAACAATGAAGATTTGTCGCATACTCATACTCACGCCTTTTATCCCCGAAGGGGTAGGCAGAGGCGCAACTAGTGCACCCACTTTTCGCCAAGCGTATTCCGTCCCATGATGTGATAGGGGGCGAGCCTATCGCCATACCGGGCACAAATTCCAGACTCCGGGCTGATACTGAATAGAAAAATCCAATATCACTTTGCCCGACCCGGGGATCGAACCCGAGACCTCAGCCTTGCAGTCGTACCGTAATACAACTACGCCACCGAGGCAGTCCATTAAGATTTGTATCTACTATAATTGGCATTGATTAATCTAACTGCTTATTATGTTACTAAGTTTATCTCACTTCTCACTAGAAATGTAAAATGCGTAACTTTGTAAGACTTTTATTGTAGGAAAGGCCGTTTAGGCGGAGCTGTGAAAAAAACCATGTCAATATAATTTCTATATCGTTGTGATTTTCGCTTCTGTATAATATGCCGTCCAATGTTCACCATTCATTCCCTACAAAGTACAACGTCGTTTCCAACTCAAAAGTTGATCACGATTAGTATAAAACATTTACTGAGAGGGTTTAGGCCTTAGTCCACCACGCTGGCCTAGTGCGGGTTGGCAGACTTCACATACCCTCGAAATTCTTATAGATAATTCTCAGGTATGTAGGTTTCCTCACGATGTTTTACTTCACCGTTAAAGCAAACGATAATTGATAAACAATATACACGTAACTTTGAAAAGTTAGGACATTGTCTCGGCCGACCGTTCCATTCCCAACTAGGCTATCGTCCACTTACTAGCCTATCGTTCAAAAGATTTGATCTGTTTACCGACTTTCTGTTACACATAATGAAATTACAGGAAAATATAGCGCCGACCGTTTCGTAAAAAAAATCGTACGAATCGTGAAACTCTTTATTTGTGCGAAATTTGTTTTTCGTTATTGAGTTTCATATTTTGTTTGTACTCTGGGAATAATTAAATCTATACATCTATACATATAAATAAAATTGGAGTGTCTGTTTGTAATATTGAAATAATCGTTTTTTACTACATGTATATGAATATATATACGGTACATACACCAAAATAACATTTTTTACAATTTTTGTCTGTCTGTCGGTCTGTCTGTCTGTCTGTTAGTTCCGGCTAATCTCTGAAATGGCTGGACCGATTTTGACGGGACTTTTATTGGCAGGTAGCTGATGTAATAAGGAGTAACTTAGGCTACTTTTTATCCCGGGAAAATATAAAGCGGGACTTTTATCCCGGGAAAACTATTTCCAAGGGCGGAGCCGCGGGCAATAGCTAGTGTTAAATATAATTCTGGACGCATTAATTGTTTACCGTATTTATTTTGGTGTTTATTTATTTGTTGTTTACACTGACCACTACCGGGCACCGGGTTCTTTGTTTGGAGGGGATTGAGAGATTTTGGTCCAGAAATAATATTAGCTTGATAAAATGATTACAACAAAGTAAGTGGAAAGGGTGCTTGAAAGTATTGAATAATAAGGATTTTAATTAAATCACGATATAAAGAAGCTGAAATTATGTTGTTTTAAACCGTTGTTATTAATGAAAAATAACTGTTTCGTAGAATATCGCGCTATCTACGGTATTTTTTTTTAAAGATCGGTGAATTACTTGTACTATTATAATTACACCAGGGCAAACATTGTTCAAGATGGGCAAATAAAGGTTTTTACGGGCTCTACATAAGTTAGATAGGTGTCTTATTGACCGGCAACTATAATATTGGCTACAGTGTCAAATACAATAATGGTAGATAAATGTACAAATAGGAAAATAGATGTGAATTGGGAACTCCCTAGTCAGATTCTCGCACGAGAAACTTTTGGGAACATCTTCAGAGCGAAAAAAGAAGGGTTTTATAAGTTTAGGGTGTGTATCTATGTATCTGCGTGTCTGTGTATCTGTATGTCAGTCTGGGGCATCGTCGCACTCAAACGAATGGACCGTTTTTATTTAAAGCTGATGTGATCGAGATGTTTCTTGGCTAATATAATCAATGAAGATCTGTTCAGGCGTTTGAATATTATCAGCTCCTTTCCAACTTTCACAACTCCGATTGATTGTAATTTTGGTGTATTGCGACTTCGGCAATATTTTTAAGACATGTTAACCTTGAGCTGATGCTGGGTAAAACATCGAGTAGTCTGCGGGATAACCAACTCTTTAGCAACTTATAGCAGATATAGCTTGTGTGGCCTCATAAGAATGGTATCAATGAGTAGGTTTTGATGATTGTTTGATTATTGTTTAATGATTGTTTGATTATTGTTTGATGATTGTTTGTTTGATTATCAAAGTGTTGATTAAAAAATGATTTAAAAAATTAAATAGCCCCCGACACAAACTTACTGGTGGTAGGTCACTCATATGTGAGAGTCCGTCTGGGTGGGTACCACCGCAATGTCTATTTCTACCGCCAAGCAGCAGTGTGCATGCACTGTTGTGTTTCGGCTTGAAGGACATTGTAGCCAGTTTAACAACTGGACATAATGAGACTTAACATCTTATGTCTCAGGATGACGAGCGCAGTGGAATTCCACACAGTACTTTGTAAGTCAAGGTGGTAGATGGTGTTGCTACTGTTTATGGGTGGTCGTATCGCTTACCATCAGGCGAACGGCATGCTCGTCTCGTCATTCTATGCAATAAAAAAAAAAACAAAAACCCTCTAAAAAGTAAAAAATAAAAGTGACTATGTTTGCCGTTTAAGTACCTAGTAATATTTTGACCCAAGCATCCCATCGCGTCGGGGGACCACTAAAGAAGTATTTTCATCTCCCTGGTCCGGAATTCGGTATTTATAAATATAGGTATATATCCTTTCTAATGTAAAAGGTAGTATTTTCAAATAGTTTCTCCATTATACACCAGACAGAACAAAACTAATCGTTCATAACCTGTCACCTTCTAGAACATCCGATTTTCCATGTTCGTTCATTGTGAGTCGAGGCACGCAGAGGTTGCGTCGAAGGCGCGTTTAGTTGCTTCCTTTAAAATTCGCGCGTGATAAGGTCGGTTTGTAGTACTGCATTATAATATTTTGAAGCCGTGACGTTCAGTGTCCGGGCAGTGACAGTGACGTGGTGTGGAATGAAATTCGTTTATTAATCGTGTTTGCAAAAACGTCAATAATAGAAAAAACAAATTAATCATGATAATTAGTATAAATATATTTATTGCGTTGAAACAGGCCGGCATAAATCTGGCGATGTAACGTAAATGTAAATGTTACCAGTTTGTTGATAATATCATATTTGTAATTAGTGTATATAAATACCGTAAAGTCGTGTTAGAAAAAATGTGAGTCACTCATTAACCAGAGGTTTGTGAAGGACGTGTGTGTTCACATTCATTAAGTATGTTTGTGACGTCATAAAAAACAATGCGTCATATCAGACTACGAAATAAGATTCTTGAGAGCGAGGCAGATTGGGTAGTTTTTCACCACTGTCTATTTCAGCAGTAGGTATTGATGTTTCTTGGTTTCATGTCCATGTGACCTAGATGTTATGTATTAATATTATGTCGATTCAATTTATGAATATCTTTCGTCCCGTATGAAAAAATCTTGGTTAAATTAATTCTGAGATTAAAATTAAATCCAGTATGTCAAATATTATTGTAATATAGTATTAGTGCGTCCCGGTTTAAATTTTGTATCTTCATTGAATATACTCTGAGACTTAAATCTAATATGTCAACTTGATGAGAGTATTGCAGTGCCGCGTAGTAACTTTATAGTTCTTTTATTGACAGCCGCAAGTCCCTGCACGGACCCTGAACGTGTTTCTGTGACCGAATCATTCACCGAATTAGCTGTGATGTCCTCGCTTCGGCATTCGATGAAATAAGTGAATGTTAATTAATTGCATTGCTGGACGTGGACCTTTAAAATCCTTTGAGTCCAATTTTTGACTCAACTCGTCTGCAACTTTACGTGTTAGTTCATACAAATTGCAGGTCCAATTACTGCAGTCTGCACCAAGGTGTGCCGAAATGTTGTACAGTCAGCCACATAAGTAACTGAACAAATTCAAAACTTCAAATCGCCTCCTATATTTCAAGGAACATGTACTTCTCATTTCATACATACGTACATACACAGTAACGACCTTATTCCATAGAAGTAGGCAGAGACTACTGAGCTACACATGCTGCGATCTTGACACACCTCTTTCACATTTATAGTTCTTCTCATACATTTTCGACGGTTCATACACTGCTGACCTGCGTTTTTCGGAGGAGTTCATTCCATTTCCTCAGGCGCCAACTTCCAGCCGTATCATCCACATTTGCACGATAAATACCGTTCGTAACTCGTCTTTCATTCATCCTCTCCACGTCACCCAACAATTTCACCATACTTTCAATCTAGCCACCACATCATCCTTCAACTACTCATTATTACCATGTTTATAGTAAATTTAACATAGGTCAACAAGCTTATATAAACATTGTTAGTTATTCCACTGTCGTGGCTAGCCCATTGTGAACCATTCGGTTTGATTCAACACACGTCAATAAATAGTTAATTTTAAAACACATTTCGCGCGAAATTAAAGTAATTGGTTACAAATTGGAATTTCATTTAATCTGCTCTAAATTAATTCATTTGTTGTAGTTTATTTGTTTGCATTTGGAAACTTAATAACAATAAGGCTTACGTGCAGTAATAGAAATTGAAATTTAGTTTTATTTTGTTTTTGAATACTAAACAAGACTTTGAATAAATGTGACTTAATATGACTTGATATGCCCGTCTAAGTCGATAATGTTCACCAGAGGCTGACTATACTTGTAAATCGTTTATTTGGGTAGGCATAAATGCTTTGTCAATTTATTCTATCTTGTAGAATATTGTTACCAGTAGGCAGTATTATTTATGAGAATTCATTTGAATAATCAATGTGGAATTGCCTGTTTTCGGATCGATTAAAGTAATTGGTTCTGGTTGGTATCTTGGCTCGGGATTTGTAGAGATGCACTTGAAATTGCATCTTCTATGAAAAATTATATTAAAATATTTCTGCGCAGCCAAACATGCAACACACATGTGTGTGTTGCATGTTTGGCTGCGCAGGCGTATGTACGCGCAGGCGTATGTACGCTTACGCCTTTATCTCTGAAGGGGTAAGCAGAGGCGCAACAAGTGCACCCTCTTTGACCGTGCGTATTCCATCCCAAGACGTGTAAAAGAGCGAGATTATCGCCCTTAAAATCGAACTACCCAGTCCTGAGATCGTACCATCACTGTAATACTATTGCAGTTTTACTGTAATACAACTACGCCACCGAGACAGTCTTGACGAACTAATGCTTAAGTCCATAAATAATATCAGGTAATTAATAAATCCTTTTCAATGCTAAGCGACACCAATTTACAGCGGTAGTAAATAATGCATTTAAATGACTGAATATTTGAATTGAGGTCCATTCGTTCATTTTCTCATCTGTCCGTTCGCGCGTGCTGTCGTCCGTTCATTAATATTTATGCTCATTCGATCGTTCGTTCATTAGCCTCTCTGGATCTAGGTAAATAAGACAATGTTATAGCAACGCTGTACTTTTAATCTTAACTTGTGACTTTCTTCTTTTTTGAAAGGCAGTGGTTTCTTTAGAATAAAGAATATGAAATGTTTTGTCTATTTAGTGAGATATAATAAAGTTGTAAAATTCATACTGTATATTGTAATCAACTGGATTTAGATGCTGTCTGTGCTGATGAAACCATTATGAATTGATGTTGCTAAATTAAAACTTTGTTGCTTAACCTTTACAAGTAAAACAGTAATATCCTTTACTTTTATTTACATGTGAGTGAAAAGACTTACAGCAAGCTACCCGCCTGATGGTAAACGTCCCTTATTCTCAAAACGATTCAAAACCACACGAACTTTGAGCCATATAAACAGCGAGGCATGAACCCTGAACCAATAGATGTTGAGTATCATAATGCTCAAAAAGTACTATAACAGCGATAAAAACATCACACTCTTGAACTACTTCGGTGGTCGGTGTACGTGACTGCCTCGGTGGCGTAGTTGTAAAGCGCGCGCGGTGTGACACGGCTCTAAGGTCTCGGGTTCGAATCCCGTGTCGGGCAAAGTCGTATTGGGTTTTTCTGCTCATCAGTTCGGAGTTTGTGGCCGATATTATAGCGATAGGCTCGCACCTATCAGATCTTGGGCCTAAACATGGTAAAAAGTGAGTAACCTGGTTTTACCTCAGCCTATCCCTTCGCGGATAAAGTGCGTGATATCTGTGTGTGTACTATTTCGAAACTAATTAAATCAGCCCGCAACAAACATTTCAATTCAAAATGATTTCAGCATCGTTACGACCGCAGAGCATGTACGATACACATTCACAATACATTACATATCCCTTTGCTCTCCCGCTAAGCCCATTTAGGTTACTTAACTCCCATCAAGCCTTTATTCGGCAAATAGGCAATAATTTACGCAACCCACCGGCAGAATTTACGGTCTAATTTCCGAAAGCAAGAAATCAAATTAAATTACCTCTAATACAAGAGTTGGAATCCAAAATATCAGCCGTAATGGAAGTGGATTGGATTGAAAAGATAACTCGAAAGGATTTGATATTTTTTTTAATAGAATTTATTCTATTTATGTTTTACTAGGTAATGCTCGTGGGTTCGCCTGCGTGAGAGCTCTTTCTCGAAATAAATTCATAATTTATTTCATATATTATATTTTACTTTGAGTTATAAAGTCGTGCGGTATTATTCTTGTCACTCTTTATCGTTAAATGTTGAGTAGAAAGAATATCTTGTTGTTATGTTGAGTAAAGTGGACGATAGCCTGGTCGGAAATGAAACGGTATGCGGAGACAATGTTCGCAGGTTCACCCAAGGCACACACCTCTGACTTTTCCAAATTAAGAGTGTATTGTTTATCAATTATCGTTTTTAACGATGAAGGGAAACATCGTGAGGAAACCTACATACCTGAGAATTCTCCATAAGAATTACGAAGGTATGTGAAGTCTGCCAACCCGCACTAGGCTAGCGTTGTGGACTAAGGACTAACCCCTCTCAATAGTATAGGAGGCCCGTGCTCAGCAGTGGGCAGTATATAATACAGGGCTGGTATGATGATGATGATCTCATGATCTCTGATATAAAAATATTGCTAGCAATAATTGAATAAGATTATTGTAAACAACAATTTCTTTATCTAAATGAGGTTTAACTTGAAGCAACAACTAACTGCGGTATATCGTATAGTGATCGAGACACCCAAACATCCCCCTTTCTAACCTACTAACAGTCTACCCATTTTAAAACAAGGCTAAATATTACATGTAAAAAAGGAGGTGGCCTAATATTCCGGTTAGTGACCCCGGAATGACGTCATACTGCACACATCTAAGTGATCGCCGAGTGTACGCCGGATATGGGTGTCGAGCTAAGACACTGTCGACCCGGATAGGAAATTAGAACGGACCTATACAATATAATCGCGTGGGTGGCAACGTGATATTTAGCTGAAGAATATATTGTCGGAGTGACGGAGAAACGTAAAAGGACATTTAGAGAAGGCTAGTTTGTATGAGAAGGTTTAGTTTGTATAAGACCGATTTCAAGAAATCCATCTCTAACTGCAGATCAATGCCAAGAATAAATATCACACAACCTTTATTGCCTCGGCGCCTATTGACTACCTCGGTGGCGTAGTTGTATTACGGTACGACTGTAATGCTGAGGTCTCGGGTTCGATCCCCGGGCCGGGCAAAGTGATATTGGATTTTTCTATTCAGTATCAGCCCGGAGTCTGGAATTTGTGCCCGATATGGCGATAGGCTCGCCCCCTATCACATCATGGGACGGAATATGCACGGCAAAAAGTGGGTGTACTAGTTGCGCCTCTGCCTACCCCTTCGGGGATAAAAGGCGTCAGTATGCGTACAAACTTTATTCTGATTGTCCATGCTATTAATTCGAAGGCAGTGATTGAGGTCGTTTATTGAATTTAGTTGATACTCGATACAATTTTGTAATTTAACCCAAAAATCCTTTCAGCAAAAACAATAACAAGGAACAGATTTTAATATTATTCAAATTAGTCCAAAAGGCATAAAGATGAATGTTTCTACCGACCCGATACAATTCATTTAAAAGTCAAAAAAGGTCGGAAATATTTTCGTAGAGGCCAATATATTTGCAAACGACGTGAATGCGCTGTGTAAACGCCCCTTAACTAGACATTTGCTTGTAAATGTATCGAATGTACGATTTTATTGGAGTTAGAGGAGATCGCGTGTTTAGCTTTTCGTGTTCTCAAATATGGGGATTTGGAGCTCTTGTTGACGTTTTATTAACGATATTATTATTTTATAGCTTGGTAGACAAGTTCTATAGTTTGGTAGGTTAAGTAGGTAGGTACCTGACGTGAAGCCACCATAAACATCGACAATGCCAAAGGAATTATGGATGCGTTGCTGGCCATAAAAGGAACGGGGACTATGAAGGAAAGGTGGGTGCTCGTTGCGGAATATTATTCACTATATGAAACACCGTAAGTTGTTTCTCCACAACAATTCTTTATGAGATATTAGATGCAATGCAATGCAATCAGCCCTGTATTATATACTGCCCACTGCTGAGTACGAGCCTCTTGTACTACTGAGAGGGGTTAGGACTTAGTCCACCACGCTGGCCTAGTGCGGGTTGGCAGACTTAACACACACTCAAAATTCTTATGCGTCATTCAAAGCAATAAAAAAAAAAAAAAAAACACGTTACTTCGAAAAGTCAAAGGTGTGTGCCTTGGGTTTTGAACCTCCGAACATTGCCCCGGCAGACCGTTGCATTCCCAACTAGGCTATCGTCCACTTGATGAGATATTAGATACTAGGAAAATCTTTCCCGCAGCAAAAGTCGTTAAGTAACCGTAGAGTTTCGTAGCGCCACCCGTACGACGCCACCCGTAGGACGCCAGGCGATTTAAGAATTCAAATATTTCCCAGGGGGCGAATTATCAGGATAAAAAGTAGCCTATGTTGATCCAGGACTGGGTCTAGCCGTGTGCTAAATTTCATCCAAATCGTTCAAACAATCGTATTTATAATGTCGATAAGATAAGGTACTCATTTATTCTGTAGACATACATGTCTACATGGACATAAATCTATACGAAATTTTCACCTATGATTGCATTGATGTGTATTCTACCGAGAGACACGAGTCGATGAAAACAATTTGTTCAAAATACTGGAGTTAGAACTAAAGTTCGCTGCAGCGCTAAAACAATATTTATGTCGTCTAACCAAACTTAAAACATACAGCGCTAAATTGCTTTAATCAATGTTGAAGCCACACTAAAGTCAGGTGTATGGATTGCAGTACAGTTCAGTTGAACAGAGTGAATGTTCGGATAGTGTTATCTAGTGCGTACTACATATAATATATCGATGTATGATTGCGACTATCACAAAATAATAATAATAAAGAACCAAAGTACGGAATCCTTAGAGCTCAAGTCAGACTCAGATGCCCAGCTTTTTATAAATTAAAACTTGCTAAAAACCATTACTACATTACACTGAATTCAGAGCGGGTTTAGAGTTTAAACTTTAAAGTAACATTTAACTTCTTAATAAATTAAGTAATAAGTAGTGTCCATAAGATGAAACTGGTTTTACTGCGCCGACGCCGGTTATGCAAATAGTTTTTCTATTTTCATTAAAAAGTTTTTTTTGCGAAAATAGCGTAGCTTTAAATTTTTATAGTAAAGTTTGTCGTTTAGTTGGAAGTTTCTCTGAAAAGTTTTGATATAAAAATATATTGTATTAATACTTATTTCAGTTTTTGTTTGTATTAACTCTTTAATCTGTGAAAGTACTGGTAGGAATCTGAAGATTATTTTACCAATGGCTACGTTATTCCTCAGTGTTATAGGTTTTTAATTCTGGATACTCATGAAGGCGGAATGGCTGAAGCTAGTTTGTTTAAATTTTATAAATTGAATATCAAATCACTAGACATGCTAAGCCAACGGCGTCGTAAGTAAAAGTATAAATGAATGAAAAGTCCAAGTAAAGGGCTAAAGAGAAAGTCAATTAATACCTGACTGCATAATGAAAGGGTAAAGATGTTTTTGCGATTCCTGTAACTATTATAGTAGTAAACAAAGACATTCAACAATATAGTTAGGTAGTAATATTATTATTATAAAGCAGATTTCAACAGAATTAGGTGTAAGATTCGTCTTCATTTAGTCAGTTTATAAAAACGAAATTCGAATATAAGTCCTTAGTTGACACACACATGCCCTTTATCTCCGAAAGTGTTGGCTAAGGCGCAACTAGTACCTACACACATTTCGGCGTGTGCGTGTCCTCCCATTAGGAGAGCGTATCTCCAAATTGGACACAAATTCCAAACAGAAAAACCCACTTTAACTTTGCTTAACCCGGTCCTCCCATGATGTGATGGGGAAAGCGTATCTCCAAATTGGACACAAATTCCAAACAGAAAAACCCACTTTAACTTTGCTTAACCCGGTCCTCCCATGATGTGACGGTGAAAGCGTATCTCCATATTGGACACAAATTCCAGACAGAAAAACCCAATATCACTTTCCTCAACCCTGGATTACCACAGTTGATTTTATATTTAAACCTAAATAGCTTTTAAATAACCCTCCTTCTTTCGCAATCGGGTAAAAATAGAGCAAAAACTAGGTCCTAAATCAGTCTCACATTCTAAATACACCCAAATTAGACTCCAAACCCAACGTTATTGCCATTAATTGAATCAGAAAGAGCGTTTGATTCCAATTTATTGCTGTACAGAATTCCCGTCCTTTGAGTTCGCTGATTGGATCTTTTAATTCGTCACGAGCGGGACGCGTCCGGCCTGTCCGGTGTTGTCCGGTTTGTCCGGCCCGTAACTAATGGAGTGTCCTGATACAGGCTGAATTCACAGTTTTGTGTTCTAGTCCATGTAAATAAATGGAAAATTGTTCGGATGGTTGCATTTCATTTGTTGAGAAGGGTGTTATAGTTTTGATCTTATTGTTATTTGTATATTTTAAAGCTTTGTAGCGGCCATTTTTATATGTGATTTTCATAATTGGAATTTCCAAAAAAAGGTAATGTCTTATCATCGAGTAGCGGATGGATTCCGTTATTATTTAAATCATTAATTTAGGGACTTTGTTGACCACATTTTATTTATTGTATGAAACAGATTATGTGGATAGTGCTCCTTTTAATACAATTTCTTTGAGGACAACGATTAGAGTAAGACTTCTGTATTTGGTCGGCTTATACATTTATGTGACGAGTAGCATTCAGAAGTTGTGAAATAGGCTCTAATTGTATCTTATTTCTAGATTCATATATACGATTACACGACCTAGTTGCCCGTCTTTAAAGAGTACAATAGTTATTACACTTTTTGGGATCTTTGAGTGTAGGTGTGTTCAATGAAAGTCTCCGATTATATTAAATTAAACCAGCAAATATACTATAACATTTATTACTACAAGACTCTACATTGTGCCGGACGTAACTACACTAACTTAACAGCGCTAAACAAACATGCATATAAAAATGCAACTATGCAATGATCAATATGTGTGTCGCTACACACTGTTAATATTCCCGCAAGTTCGGCACAAACCGACGTGTGTACGTTGGATAGACAGCGTTTGTTTCGCTTAAGACGCCACGTAAGGATGCATGGGAAACGCTCAGCCATCTACGAGCTGTCTGTACGGTCGGCAAAAAAAGTGCAAATTCACAAATTAACGTGGAGCGAGTCAGTACAATTTATGATTACTAGTGGTCATCTAGTGAAAGTGGCGTCAGTACACCCGTGAAGCCTCTGGCAATGTCATAGAAGCCTTTCGGTAGTGCAAAATCCGACGACCTGTTTTTATTTTTTAGATTGTTCCACAACTGTCCTATTCCTTTCGGATCAGGAGATCTCCTCAATTCCGAGGCCGGTATGGACTCCAGAAGTCCAGAAATCCAGACAGGGATTGATATTATGTAAAGAAGGAAACAAAAAAAAACAATTTTTAGTTTTCTAACTTTTTTATTGCGATGCTATTGCCGTCCTGAGATAGAAAGAAAGAAAGAAAGAAAGAAAATATTTATTATTAGCACAATGGGTACAACATGTATCTTTCATAAAAAAAGTGAGAAAATACTAAATAAAAACAAATATAAAACAATTACATGCATTGTGCCAACAATGGGAACCCCCATTCAGCTTCTTGCTGCAGCATCAGCCTGGCCGATACTGCAGCGCTGATCTCGTGTTGGATTACCGTGTAAGGTAATAGTGTCAAAGGGATTTTTCTGTCTAGTATCAGCTTGGAGTTTGAAACTATGCCTGGTAAATGGCAATAACTTCGCCTTTGTTACGTAGAACCTAACATTAATGGCGAGATGTATGTAGTTGACACCTCTATTTCTGAAAAGGGAAAAGTATGATGCTATGTGCTTTTTATGAGACATAGCATAGCGCCATTTGTACGATATACTTGCCATCTATTTGGAAAATAAGATAATAAATCCAATTTCCGAAGGGAGGAAATGACCGGATAAAAAGTACCTTATATGTTAATCCAGGACAAGGTCTATCCGTATATCAACTGTCATCCTAATCCGTTCAGTGGTTTTTGCGTTGACTTTTAACAACCATCAAAAATTAAAAATATTAACATCCATTCGCTTTTATCTATACCGGCGGTCGGCAAATTTACTTCATTTTGCTACTATGTGCCCTTCCGTGCCAATAGGTTGCCGATCGCTGATCTATACGAATATTATTAAGAGGAAAGATTTGTACTTTGGTAAGTTCGTAACGAATAAACTCAAAAACTAATAGACCGATTTAAAAAAATCTTTTACCATTAGAATACTACATTATCCTTGGCAACATAAGTTACTTTTTATCCTGGTAAAATATACTTTTTATGGATTGTTATCCGGAAAATCTTCAACGCGGGCGGTGCCGCGAGCAAAATTTAGTAATATTATAAAGTAAACAGTAAGATATATATTATTCTTTCTTATTTCTTCTTATAAGAGAACAAGTGAAATAAGATGTTTTTGCTGTCCATACGCATGTTCATTTTAAAAGACGGTTAATGTGGCAGGCACTTTTTGTCTGGCTGAATCGTGTCACACTCTTCACTCAGCCTGCTCCAGGCATATTTGAGCAAGTTTTTTAAAATTCTCGCCCTGAAATTTTAAGATTTTGAAGTGCTAAACGGTTTTAAGCAACATATTTTTATCTTTATGTGTCTTTATTACGACGTGTTATTTGCACAGGCCGGCATAATTGTTTCGACTGACGAGGGGGAATCATCTCTCGTAATCGACACTCTATCTGAACTCTACTACACTTACAATCAGGTGCAGTGGAGTCTTTGTCGTGCCCGTGTCAGAAAAACTTGTATAGTAATTATAATAAAAATAGGTCTTATTTGGCTTTGCAAAGGTAAGCCGGTAGTAATTGTGTTGCATGGATCTTTCACTGCTAGTTGATAGACCTATCTTCATGCAAAGTCTTATCTATGTACGTATAAACTGCGAAATGTATAATAATATGCGTATATTATTGTATATTTTGCAGTTGGCAAGCAATTTTCACTGCCTAAATGTAACTGAATACACACACACACACACACTCACGCCTTTTATCCCCGAAGGGGTAGGCAGAGGCGCAACTAGTGCACCCACTTTTTCCCGTGCGTATTCCGTCACATGATGTGCTAGGGGGCGAGCCTATCGCCATATCGGGCACAAATTCCAAACTCCGGGCTGACACTGAGTAGAAAAACCTAATATCACTTTGCCCGACCCGGGGATCGAACCCGAGACCTCAGCGTTGCAGTCCTACCGTAATACAACTACGCCAACGAGGCAATCTGTATGTAACTGAACTAGTATATTATATCATCATTCAAAGTTCGTATCTACATTCTATGGAATAAAAATACTCTGTTTCATAAGGCTCGCTTGATGGTAAATGGTTACCAGTTCCCGTACACTTGCAACACCAGGGAAACCGTCCGCGGTGTTCCGAACAAAAAACTTTAGAAATAGAAAGAAAATCTAGAACGAACAGTAAGTGAACCGGTTTAGCCAGTAATTTGTGTTTAAAAATACTTGGAGTCCAATTAAGTAGATCTAGTTCAGGAAAGTTTAATACTTCGTTAAGGTAGTTTTCTTTTAAAGTGTCTCTTGGGCAGTGACATTTTAATTATTGTTTTAGGGTTCCGTACACAAAGGATACTAATGTTACTAATTAGTGATTACTAGATTTATATTTGCAAAAGGTTTTATAGATTTTTTTCTATATTCTGAATTTGTTAGTAGTAAGCACTGGACGTGGACGATAGCCTAGTTGGGAATGGAACGGTCAGCCGAGCCAATGTCCGCAGGTTCAAAACCCAAGGCACACACCTCTGACTTTTCAAAGTTACGTGTGTATTATTTATCAATTATCGTTAGCTTTAACAGTGAAGGAAAACATCGTGAGGAAACCTCAAACTTGAGAATTCTCCATAAGAATTTCAAGGGTATGTGAAGTCTGCCAACCCGCACTAGGCCAGCGTGGTGGACTAAGGCCTAATCCCTCTCAGTAGTATAGGAGGCCCGTGCTCAGCATTGGGCAGTATATTATAATACAGGGCTGATTGAATTGCATTGCATTACAAGCACTGAAACCGTTTGAGTAGGATAAAATTTGGTACATCGAGGGAATTTTATACCGTCTATCAAGCGGGTGAAGCCGCGAGAAACACTTACGGTCATTTTTCATAAACAGTTTGTACACCTATTTTAGTTATCGAATGTTTGGTCTTCTTCGAACGAACTTCGAATAGAGTTTGAAGGAAGAAGACAAAACACTCACACACACACAACACAACTAAAATCGTTTTATAAACTTTATGAATAAGGTCCCTAGTTTTTAATAAAAGTGATAAAATATGACTTAAATAACCCATTCTTATGACGCTCACACTTACACATCATTGGATAGAACATACGGGTGAAAAGTGGATGGGCTGGTTGCACCTCTGTCTACCCTTTCGAAAATAAAGGCGTGATATGTGTGTGTTTGTACCTGGGAATCGAATCTGAGTAGTATAGCAGTCGTAACGTACGAGGTAGTAGTTCAATAAACATTAAGAATTTATAGTTTTTCAGGGCACTGCACTATTCGTCTCGCTAACACATCAAATGTCAAGAGCCCACTATTTACTCAGGCTGCAATGTCCTTCAAAGTTACATAATATGCACTCTGCTTGACAAATACTTGAGCAATGCACAGCATAATACTCGTAAATTACGTCCTCACAGTGTAATCAAATGCTTACATGCAATTTAATTACATCAGGATATTTGGTCTTCACTGTAATCTCATTAATTCGCTGTGTCATGTAAATTATGCAAGCAATGTTACCTCCTTAACCTGCTTTGTATTAATTATTATGCACCGTGTTTTCAATATTAGACATTGGGAAAATAGTTGATGTCGGTGATAAGAGATAGGCCACAAGTTCGATTTCCACGCATAGTTAATTATATTTATTAGCCATCAATATTTGTGTCGGCTTTGAGTTATATTATTGATCAATGATCCAACTTTATGCTTTGAACTTTAAACAAATAGGTACTGCTTTGTCAGGACTAACTAGGTCAAATTAAATAATTTAAAATTTAAAGAGGCAAAGGCTTTATGATAATTCCTGGTTAAAAATATTTACTGGTAAGACCCTTAATCTTTTTCTTTCGCATTTATAATATTCTAGATAAAAATTGGAATAATAAAGGCTTTCCATTACAATTTCACCTCATTTCGATTCACAAATTACAGGTTACAATTGAATGAAATGTCGAAACACGGTTGGACGGCATTGTCAAATTAATTCATATCTCGGATCGACCGGTACACGTCCGATCGCATCCCTCGGTCGTGTTTGGCTCTTGAAACATTTCCACTGTTAGTGTTGGGGTGAGGTTGCAGTGGCAGCGGTAGGATGAGCTTTTAGCCTGGCACAAGGTATAATGTATGATGATAATTATAAAATAATGAATGAATGAAATGAATGGTAAGATGTGACGATGAGCGATATCAGCGTTATCCTATCCTACTAAGTCTATAAATTCGAGAGTTTTTGAAGGTGTTCGAATGTTGATTAGAAGTAAATTCAGAAAACAACTGAGCTTTGATTTTTTTTAATACATTTAGCAAAAACGTATGCCATCCAAAATCCAGCGGAAAAAGATTTTTCAAAATTAGCGCAAAAATAAGTAAGTTATTAAGCTTTGAAATTTGGTAGAAGGGGTACTTGTCAAATAACAGTAATATCAGACTGTGACGTCACCGAGTGTCAACGGGCCAGATAGGGAAAAAAAAAAAAAAAGAGTGTCAACGGCTATAGCGCTGCGTGCGTGCAAAGAGATATCGTGATATCCCCACCACGCTCCCACTTTTGCTCACAACAATATTTCAAATATGAATAACTGTTTTATTTTAACCAGTTTTGATACTGATTTCACAGAACAATTTCTTTTTCGCATTATTTTCTGTTACATACAAAGTAATGCACAAAATAGAACATAGGAAACTACCCTATTATGTCTTAAACTCTAAGGCTTAGAGTAATATTTTTATCCTGGAACAGCGGTCAGCACGACTTTGATTCCAGCATCTGATTTTTATGCGAGTATCGGATCCGATAGCACCCTACAATTGCTTATTCTCTATAAATATCTTCATTGTAAAGTCAAATTCAATGAAGTTATTCATTTCTTATGTCATCTTTAGTCACAACATTGTCATTATTGAATTACTCGCTGAAACTGGCACCGTTCAATCCGTCTATACCATCTGCGTCGCAACACGATCTCTCGTTAGCGATAGCCGACCGATTACCAGCGCTTATAAATCATCCATTGTCTTACCTTGATTCCATTCAGTGTCCGGATTGATTTATTTGTTCTTCGGTTGATAGGGTTCTCCGTTTGGAAATTTAAAGGTGATTAATCTTTTGAAGAACTTTGAGTTTTATTAATGTTGATTTAAGTTTGGATTTGTTTGTAGTAAGCTGGATTTCGTTTTGGATAACAATAACGCCTGAATGAATTTTGATGCTGTTTTCACTATTAAGTATAACATCACTAAAGGTAATAACTAGGCGATATGAGATACCATCTAATGTTTCAGGGTGACGAGTGCGGTGCAAAGCCGAAATGCTCTGTACTTCAGTAATGGTGGCGTTGTTACGGTTAGTCGTATCGCTCACCAGCAGACGAGACATTTGCTCGTCTCGTACTTCACATAAAAAGTAAACGTAGGCTATAAAATTTAAGGAGTATTAACAGACACCGTCAAAAGCTTAGCTAGAGGTAGGAATGTGGAAGCACTAGTTCAGCTTATGCCTAAAACCTTTTGAATAATTTCAAGAGCATACGTATTTTATAAACATTTAATATAGAATATGTGACTTCAACGATAGTTCATTAAGGTAATGTTTTGAGATAACAATGTACGAGGACCATATACATAGTAAATTCGACGTACGGCCGCCATTACTCAACGCGGCTTTGTGTTGGAGCCAGTGTTATGTTCTCTCCATGAGCCAGGAGTTTAGTATGTTAAAAAATCTAAGGTGTACTAGTATTTTTTTTAGCAGAAGCTAGAACTTTTGTAACTTAGGAGTTTGACGTGTTATGGAGTCTTAGGTATACTAGAGTATTTTTATATCGGAAGGCCGACAGAGCAGATGAGCTTATATGCTGGTATAATTTATATGAGAGATAGCGACTGCCTTTGTAGCATACGTTGCATAACTCATCTATGGCCTGGCTAACATGGTGATATTCATAAAAAATAATGGGGATTGGAGGTGAAGGAAGTTTTGGACCATTCATAGAAATGCAACTATTATATTCAAACAAAATATTGACATATCTCACCACAGTTTTTGTCAATCGAGAATCAAGCAATAAAATACTAAATTACTTGCTTATTCCTGAGAATAAGGGCAGTATTATCCGCTTTGTCACCTATACCCAGTCGTCTAGCTATACCCAGTTACCAACTTTGATAAACATAAAGATTTACCATGTATTCACACTATGCATAAATAAACACTAATGAATTACGCAAAGAGCACTCCAGCTCCGCGCCAACGTCATGTTAATACGCTTTCATTTGGCACACGCCTTCTGAGTTCAATGGGAAAGAGGAAACCTCATTTTAATCTTGAAGATGAGGCAAAGCATTTAATCCGCAGAGTGTTCGTGCATCTCTGTTGCACTGTTATTTCTAGAAGTTTCGAAACGTTTTGAATATAAGAGTGCTTGATCGATCGTTCTTCGTTTCGTTTTGTTTGATCTGGTGGAATTACATTATTATTATATTGTTAGTTTTATAAGCTGCGTTATTAAATCCGTAAATTTTATTAGTACAGTTTATTTTCGAAGTGGTAGGAAAAAGTGTAACTTGCCACACATTGCTAAAATATTCATATCATATTTATTAGACTATAGCCATGTAACGTATTGCAATCGCGGCAAGCTCAGATTTTTCGAATTGAAACAAATTTTAGATCTGAGAATCTAATTCAAAACATCATGGATCACAGCTCAAGTACTACAAGACTCTTTAGTCTTGTTTCACTTATTCGAGAATACCTTTGCATTCTCGAAGCCCAACCGAGATGACCTTCACAACGATAACTCAGAAATTAATGAGAATATTCTCGAAGTAAAAGAAATACCTCCATTATTCCCGCCGTCGGTGTTAATTAATGGATGCCGGAGCAAATAGTGCCGTAAATCCACGCGGCTCAGATCGAACGTTTGGGTATTCAGGTCCTGTGGATTAATGGGATCAAGTGTTAATGAACTGCTAAAATTATTATGAGTAGGCTCATATAATATGGTTTTTTATGGAGTTAGTTTTGAATAGACTCCACTGTCTACAACAGTTCCTACAACACTATTACACCTGGTTGATGTTCCACCGGTACGCACGTAGCGATATGGTTGCACATTTATCACCAATGTGCGCACCATTAAAGAATGGAACTCTTTGCCAGAGTCTGTTTCTCCTGATAATTATAACCTGGACATCTTCAAGTCACCAGCGAATAGGTATCTTCTAGGCAAGCGTGCTCCGCCGTAGACCACATCATCACTTACCATCAGGTGAGACAATGTTAAAACGCGTCTAAATGTTATAAAAAAAATTGAGCCCACTTGCTTGTTTGTCGGTCTATGCTATCAAATAAAATATTTACATATTATGTTTATCACCTCTATTTACAGACACATATTCAGATAAAACTAAATGATAGATCATGTTTAGACTCAGAAAAAAGCCCACCAGTGCCCATAAACCGTAGCGACATCACTCAGGACTTTCCATTACAAAGCACTGCGTGGCACTGCAATGGCCTTATAAAATGATCTAGCCATAACACTGGCTAAATGTCTTTCGAACAGGAATACTGTAATACTTATTATATTGCTTCCAGGCGGCAGAAATAGATATTGTTGGGAAACTCAAGAGACTGACCTAATATATAAAATTCATTGATAGTTTAAGGTTTCCCCCAAGTCCCAACCTCGCCCATTTACACCACGCTAGGTTATTAAAATAACAAAAGTCTATTGGTTATATAAAGTAGCTCCGCGAGGTATTTTACAGGCTTCTCAATATTCGTCATAATATATTCAGGAATGCGAAGGCGCGATATCCCAAACATCCGCGGCTCGTGTTCGCGAGATCTTTGGCTCGTCCGTTATTAAATGCCGTAGCGTGGTATTCACGCGGTTTTATCAGGATAAACGTTTTATAGAATCTGTGTTCTGTTAAGGCGCTATATATTCCAAATTACTTTATAGAATCTGTGTTGTGTTAAGGCGCTATAGATTCCAAATTACCTTATAGAATCTGTGTTGTGTTAAGGCGCTATAGATTCCAAATTACCTTATAGAATCTGTGTTGTGTTAAGGCGCTATAGATTCCAAATTACCTTATAGAATCTGTGTTGTGTTAAGGCGCTATAGATTCCAAATTACCTTATAGAATCTGTGTTGTGTTAAGGCGCTATAGATTCCAAATTACCTTATAGAATCTGTGTTGTGTTAAGGCGCTATAGATTCCAAATTACCGCCTACATTAACTTAAATTTTATGAGACATTTACTAAATAGCTGAATGGTCAAAGTGTATTAAAACTGGTCAATTTGTGTTACTTAAATATCTTCTTTACATTTTCGAGCCTTAAATAACAGAATACTATGAGAACAGTGTCAAGTTTTTTTTATTTTAATGGTGTAAGTTGGCAAACGTTACAAATTTAATTATATGATAATTGTCAAATGCTTTATAACTATAATGTCTGTTATATTGTTTTTTTATTATTCAGATTATAAACGTTGTTTTTTTTTTATTCTAGACTTTGTCACGATTATTAATTTTCTTTCACTTTTGACACTTTACTAACATATGATTGTATAACTCATGTTGTGTCCATTTGTTATTAGAGATACAACGATAATGTAACTATAATAGGATATAAATGAATTTAATGTTTTCATTGTAATCTCTGTTGATGGTCCTAAATAAATAAAATAAATCCCGACTGCACAGGAGTATAGACAATCATAGCTATCATAGGACGGCAGTTACAAAAACTTACAACAAAAAACACGCACCATTGCTTTTGCCATGTTTGTGCCGTCCTATGATGTGATAGGGGGCGAGCCTATCGCCATATCGGGCTCAAATTCTAGACTCCGGGCTGATACTGAGCAGAAAAACCCAATATTATTTTGCGCGACCCGGGATTGGAACGCGAGACCTAAGAGCGATGTCATACTGCACACGCAATACAACTACACCATGGCAGTTATGAGAAATTTTATTTATATATTTTTTTATTTCAAACAGCGAAATACTCCAACGCTGCCATTTTAGCGAGTCGATTTAACTCATACGCAATTCATTCCATTCACTTTGAGAAATGTTATATTTATTTATAATCGCTGACCTGTGAATGCTTTATTACCATTCCTTTCTCATTCCCCGAGGAACGGATTTATTCATTGTATACATTTCCTGGGATAAATTATAATTTTATCGTCAAGGATTTTAAAGCTGTTCTCTTAGGATTGTGGACTTGACAATTTCGTTAATGTTGTTGGTGAAATTATTATCACGTTGTTTTTATTTTGCATTTACGAAAAAAATGATTTAATTTTTTTTATTAAGTCTATAACCATCTCACAAAAAATAGGAATTGATAGACACTTCTATTGTCAAAATCGGCTCACTAGGAGCGACGCTAGAGCTGATCGTAAAATTGATACATACATACATACATAGGATGTTAAAATAATACCCTTCCTCCCTTCGCTTTAGTCGTGTAAACAGGGGATGAGGTAATGTCAAAGTCTGCCCTATACCTGTTAAAGTAAGCACTAACTCTATCTTTTTCTGCTGAAGTCAGTAATATTTTGTGGTAGTCTTTGTATGTAAATATCCCTCTGGAATAATATGTACTTAGTGCAGTCTTTTTAGTTAATTTTGTAGGACATTCAGTCATTTTCAGTGAGATTCCAACTTAACGTGGACGACTTGGCATAACATTTGCAGGGTAGCGTAGTGTTTATTAAGATTATTAAGTGGGTTATTATGTGTGTGGTGTGTTTTTACGCACACACGTGAAATTTATCTTCATCTATGTAACTGGCCCTTCTCGTCATTATGTGAAAGAGAAAAACGAGTCCCAGGAACAATCAGTGTTCATCCAATAAATAACAAGGCATTTTTCGGATGTTCTTAAGTCGACTTCATATGTCTTCTGAATAACACGATCATTACAGTCAAGTATTGCAAAAAAGTCTTACCTAATAATTTGGTATCGTTATATGGGGTTACTTAGCAAGCCTTCGGAGGCGCATTACGTTTACAAGTACCCGGGATAGACTAATGGATGCGGTTCTTACGATTAAGTAACGACCGGTATGTGGTGTTTGATGTGGGGTAGTTATTGCTTCAGTAAACAAAGTAGCTTATAATCTAGTAGTATGTAAGGATAGGGAAGGTCCAGGGTTCAAAACCCTAGCTGTTCAGCAGAATGTGAGGTTTCCTAAGACGATTTACCCGAGACTGGAATGAAATTGCAGCCCAGGTGAATGACAAAATAAAATGTGGCTCAATTTAGAATTTGAATCCATAGCCTCACGGTTAGTACGGAAGTACTGCTATTAGACGAAGGATGCATTAAAGTTGTATAAGAGCATAATGTGGCATACATTTATGTGAGCCGACTAATGAAGGCTCTGGCGGGACCGACGCGACGCTTACTGGCATAAGATGTAAGTGGCCGCTCCTACTAATGAATTCGGTGGTTATGCTCATTCCGACTTCGTAAATATCGAACTTATTTACATAGAATTAAGGTCTAACAATGTTATTTGTACATTAGCTTTGTATAAAAAAGGGCTTTAGGCTGGCTGCATACTAGTTATAAAGTAACTATACCTATTAGAAAACTATGATTAATAATTAATATCCAAATATTTTTTTTTGCGTTAGGGTGATAAATTTCATTCATAATATCATTCCGATAAAAAAATACTGTTTGTTGCTCAGTACATATTTTTAATATGCAGAAATGTAAAAAGTTTTTTCATTACCCTGGCTTATTCTCCAGACAATCTAACGATATAAAGCCAACTCTTCACTTTACCCTGTCTACACAGAAGTGTTGAAGCCCGTCCCGTTAAATAAAGTGCTGCTCAAGAATGCCTCCGTCGGTCCGGGACATTCGTCAAATTCATTACGGGCCCATTACAAAACCCTTGGTGAAAACCCTCGAGAAACACACGGGGGGTAATTGTGGGAGGGAACGCGGGGAACAGCGTGAATTAATAATTAAGTTAAAGGTATTATAAAACTTCGTGAATTTATATTTAAAAAAAAAACTAATTCTCTGCATTAATGTTGTTCATTTTAAACCTAGTATATTCGGCAGTGGACTTCCGAAAACTGAAGTAGAAGATATATAATTATGACCTATATTCGTTTACTTCAAAGTTCCTCTGTCTTAAGACAGTTACACTAAATCTTGAAATAAATTATTATACTTAAAAAATACACACACACTCGCACACACACTTTTGCTTTGATGCCCAAAAGAGTAGACAGAGATCAAGCAGAAATTCTAGAACCCGGAATATCATTAACCGACCTGGAGATAGAACCTAATACCTCAACGCAGTAGTCGTGCTGCTATAAAACTACGCCACCAAAGCATTTAAATTCATTAAGTGATATTAATGTACAAAGTGATTTGTGACTAAGTAAGTAACATTACGTCATGTGGCTGATGATGATGATGATGAAGTAACATTACTGTACAAAGAAGCGCCGCGAATTTCCGCAGTGACCTCCCGTGTGTTTTCACTTAATTTGTCACAAGAAATGTACCGTGAATTATTCCTCCTTTATAACACTTGAAATTACAGAGCAAACCTTTTATTTAACACGCCCGTGGTTTTTTATTTATTTTTTTAACTTCTCCCTTTTGACCTCGTAAATTACGCGAGACAAAGGAATGCTGTACATTATAAAGAATTCGATTATGACGAGTTTCGTTGGGGATGATTGATGTTAATAACCTTATTTTCCATCGCTTCAATTGCATAGACCTTGATTTGAATCCGCAAGCGTGCCTAGTGGAACATTGATTATATTCAATATACCGCGGCTCCGCCCGCGTGAAAAAGTTTTTCCGCTATAAAATGTAGCCTATATCACTCAGGAGTAATGTAGCTTCCTATTAGTGAAAGAATTTTCAAAATCGGTCCAGTAGTTTTTGAGTTTATCCATTACAAACAAAAAAACAAACAATCAAATCTTTCCTCTTTATAAATATTAGTTTCAATAACCAATGTTCCTTACTGTCGGAGTTTTTTGTTTAAGTAACTTTTAATTTGAAGCTGGAACTTCACCCTGAATGACTACTCATCGCTTATCACATAAGATGAAAATATCGTTGAAAAATAGTGAGAGCGTTTTTGATAGTACATAATAATTCTATTGTATTTGCACTTTTATTTAACTATTTTTTTCAAAGACCTGACAATATTATGTTATAAAACAAGCCCATAACAATAAACCTTTATACCCCTAGTTAATGATTTTAATCAAATTATTTTTCAATTTCAGGAACTTTATCACCACCGCAACTGGAAAATTGGGTGAGTACAGTAACTGGCATGTCCGGTGGAGCCAGTTTTGTCAATTACCAAGTATTTTAACGACTTCCAGTTAATTAACCGACAATGGCCGCAGTTTCTGCCTAACAATGTTTATCGTATAATTTATACGGGAATATTATGGTTGTGAGTGAATTTTTGGATTGTGGTCGTTAAACTAGTTGTTTGAGAGTAAATGCTCTTAAATAATCAAATTATTGTAGAAAAACAGTTATATTAGAGCGGAGTATTCGAGGCACCAAATTATGCTAATTCACCATGCCATAATAACCAGGGCACTCTTTACCATACCATACCAGCCCTGTATTAAATACTGCCTACTGCTGAGCACGGGCCTCCTCTACTACTGAGAGAGGCCTTAGTCCACCACGCTGGGCTAGTGCGGGTTGGTAGACTTCACATACCCTCTTCTTGTGGAGAATTCTTAGGTATGTAGGTTTCCTCACGATGTTTTCCTTCACCGTTAAAGCGAACGATAATTGATAAACAATACACACGTAACTTCGAAAACTCAGAGGTGTGTGCCTTGGGTTTTGAACCTCCGGACATTGTCTCGGCAGACCGTTTCATTCCCAACTAGGCTATCGTCCACTCTTTGCAAAACACTTATTGCAAATATTATTCGTGAGGCATCCATTTTTCAAACCCATTCTAAATTCAAAGCAAACACCAAAGTAGAGAGGTTGCGATTTAACACAAAAGAACTCCATAATCACAATACTTCATGATCCTTCTCTTTATCCCATCCTCGACTATATTTCATCCTTGATGCATGAGGGGCAACACCCAATATCTTATCATAGCTTAGGCGTTATACATAATGACTTCTCGAGTCTCGACCCCGCTCAGGGCCTAGCTCGTGCTCTCACACAAAATAATAAAAACATAACACGGACCTCTCGGGCACGGCTTGATGCCACAGTCATCTACTTTTATTTTCCAACATATATTCCATATATTGTAACACACTGCACACATACAGTATGAACTAACATACATCAAAGATAAAACACAAGAGTAAATTGAGCCTTGTTGACAACATCAGAAAAACAAAGACGAAATCGAATTCACAAAAGTTAATAACTGAAACGGAAAATCTTGGCATATTTTCAAATTATGTCAAAGCCCCTTTGTGCCGTGTGAGCCCTACAAAGCACCACTTGTGAGGGAAACGACCGACAAATAAGGAATGCTCCCTTTAAAACGGCACTCATTTTTGTCTAATCAAATTAGGCCCTTTGTTACGCGCTTCAAAATTTGGGTATGTAATTCGATTTTTATTATGTAGCAGACCGCTCGAAATTCTGGGTTTTGCGCAATTATTTGGGGGCGTAATTATAGTGTAAGGTGTACTGCCGACGCTGTCTGCACACGTCACAAATGGCGACAACGGGTTGGTAATATTTAGTTTTCATAATGGAATTATTATGTACTATGAGATGGCGATAGGCTCGCTTCCTCATTTCATGGCACGGAATACACACGGTAAAAAGTCCACTAGTTGCGCCTCTACCTACCGCTTCAAGAATAAAAGGCGAGATTGTGTGTGTGAGATCACTACAAATCAGAGCCAGCTACCAGCTTGCGCTCAAAAATATTTCCGAACAGTGCAGAAGCAATTACGCAGGCTAACATAATTTTACCGATCATCAAGCGATACATCACTTGCTGGACGGAATTTCTCTTGGGCTTTCCTAAAATCAGGTGCAGCAGCACTATGCTATGCTAAATTAAAAGCAGCAGTCTTTTATCTACTGGAGTGATCAGTTTCAGTATCTATTTCATATAAACCGCAGTAGCACTTACACAGCTGTGCCCTTGTACCCACCCCACAATCCACTCCTGGCATATGTCCAAACTGTTGGCCATTATTCGCCAATATTGTCACACGGAAGCTGTTTAAAAATTAAAACAAGTTTTAAATATTTAATGGGTGTCATTTTGAGTTAGTGTAAATTTATTTACGAAATGTACTTTATAGAAATTAGTAGTAGTATTAGCACTAGTTAATTATGTGACTTGGCTGCTATGTTGTTGGCATGGAAATCTCTGTCGTTTGGGTTTAACGACATACACCATTTTGAATTATCTTTATTCGACGTAACATGTAATGTCTCGGATGAGTGCTTTCAACTGCATTTACTACAATGCTTAAATTATTCAAAGTTAATGTGTAATTTTTTATTATTACGCACTTACCTGACGAGTGACCGAGTGACGAGTGTCTTTCTTATCTCGTCATTCAGTTATTTTAAAAAAGACAGCGTAGTTGTATTACGGTATGGCTGCAATGCTGAAGTCTCTGGTTCGATTCCCGGGTCGGGCAAAGTGATAGTGAGTTTTAAATTCAGTATCAACCCGGAGTCTGGAATTTGTGCCTGATATGGCGCTAGGCTCGCCCCCTATCACATCATGGTACGGAATACGCACAGTGAAAAGTGGGTGCACTAGTTGCGCCTCTGCCTACCTGATAAAAGGCGTGAGTGAGTGAAAAAATATTCTTTTGGAATTATGGATGTTTTTAAGCAGGTGATTACTCAGTTAAACTATTTTATTGTTTGCTTGCTCTTATAACAAAAGACAACGAAATTAATTTTCCATTAGTATTTTTTTATTACTAAGTAATTTCCTGGAAACATCCTTATTTCACGATCGAAAGCCGTGCGCTAGATCAATAAGGCTATATCCGACCTATTAATAGCCACGAAAATAACTTCAAGCAATAACCTGAAAAAATATTTCAAAGAATGAAACCTTTATGAAAACACTTAACCCTCCCAAAGGAATAATACCGAGGTTCGACGACCTTTGAGCCATAAATCCCTTCGTAGCAATAATACTCATAATGTAAGTGCGTTTCGGTGTTCATGAAATGAGTGTAATGAATGTCGGTTCATACAATTGTATGTTGTGAATAAATAACATGTTCGTCTGGTTATCACTTGAACAAATTTTTAAACAGTGTACCATACCATACCAGCCCTGTATTATATACCTACTGCCCACTGCTGAGCACGGGCCTCCTCTACAAATGAGAGGGTTAAGGCCTTAGTCCACCACGCTGGCCTAGTGCTGGTTGGCGGACTTCACATACCTTTGAAATTCAGATAACTTCTCAGGTATGCAGGTTTCCTCACGATGTTTTCCTTCACCGTTAAAGCGAGCGATAATTCACAAAGAATACACACTTAACTTTTTAGAAAAGTTAGAGGTGTGTGCCCTTAGGTTTTGAACCTGCGGACATTCGTCTCGGCAGTCAGTTCCACTTCCAACTAGGCTATCGCCTATAAACAGGGTAATTAGATTGAATTTGTAATATTAGGACGAGTAGAGTGCATCGCCGTGAGGTGCTTTACAATTATAAGTTATGCAGAAAGAAGAACTGTATCGAAATTCGCATTAATTTTAAAAGATATATTTGTCATTAGTATGTTATATAACTCTTCCTTTCAAAAAGAGTATAAGATGCCTCTAAATTCACATTGCCACACAAGAGACATGAAAACACATGCATCAAGAAATTCCTTTTTTTCGGTTGAAAATATGCAATTTCCCTTAAACCAAGACTAGCATAGCAGAAGCCGCAAGCAAAAGCTAGTACACTATACATCCAATGGAAGATATACCGGAATATAATGAGGAAAACTGATATGAGCATACATTTTGTTTATGGAGTATTTGCAGTTCCCAGCTCTGCGCGTTTCGCGGTTATTATGCAAATTCTAACAATAAAGTATGAGAGAATCGGTTATATTCTGTTTTAACGATTTTTCCTATTATAAAATGTAAGTTTCTGGAATATAGATAGGATTTTTAGTCAAAGTATTTGAATGAGCGTCGTAGTTAGTTTTTCTGTTCGTTTCTATGTAACGTTTTGTGGGTGATTTATTTCGTACTAACTCGTTCCGTTCCTTTTTTAAAATACAGGAATATTTTTTAGATGTAAATACTGTGGCATGTGGGCCACATTGTATTAATAACAGAGCGGCGCCAGAAGTAGTGAACAAATGGATACTTCAAACTTTTAAGTGTGTGACCATTTTTGTTTTGAATAATGAAATCATAGATAACAATATAAGTCTATAGTCGACTTATTTACTCCATCTGAAAGGCTTAAAACGATTTTTCAGCATTGCTATGGTCCTTTTTAATCCATCGTTAATTTATTTAATAAAGATTAACGACATTGTTTGTTACCAAAAAATAACTGACAATTCCAAAATAAATCCATATCAAAGTGATATTAACAAAACCCAGACAGTTAATTAACTTCACGATAAATGAATTTCGATTTAATAAAAATACAGGTTGATCATGAAAAAGGTAACGTATTTCAACGGCGGAGATGTTAAATTGCATTATTGAGATGATCTTAGTGTATTTTGCCCACTAGATAGCTCTTTCCAACGATTCCCGTTCTGAGGTCAGTCGGTATGCAGCTAGAAACAGAAGTATTCCGTCGTAGGTCGAAACTTCTTCATTGCTTGGTATTTGCACTAAATTTTCACATCTCTTGATTTAATCTCTGCAGTCTGCATCACACAAAGGTTGAGAGATACAGTTGTCTATTTCTGTATACATCATGTAGATACAGGTGTATTGAGGATAGCAAATAACTTTGTACAACACCGCTTTAGTAGATCTGTAATGGTTTGGTATATATGTATAAATAAATAAAAATAAATATAAAGTATAATAAGTAAATGCGCGGTACGAAACTGCTCTGAGGTCCCGGGTCCCAATCCCGGGCCGACCAAAGTAATATTGGGATATTTTGCTCAGTATCTGCGAGGAGTCTGGAGTTTGTGCTCGATATGGCGATTGCCTTCATAGATCGGAACACACTTGGCGAAAAGTGGGGGCTCTGATTGCATTTCTGACTACTTCTTCCGGGATAAAGGCGTAATGTGTGTGTATGTGTGTGTGTGTGTGTGTGTGTGTGTATGTCTATACATATATAAATACATTGCATTTACCATCAAGTGCAATGTCTTCAATTTACCGTGCCAGTCAAATACTTCCTCACAATCGTAAACATTTCATAAGCGATTATCTAAATGTCATTAAATTCTCCAAACACAATAAATATTGTTACCATGTTTGTTGAAATGAACAAAGGAAAAGAAAATAAGATTCACTTTGATACGGTAGTTTTAGATAAAGGTGCTCGTCCCGGGAAAACGCGGAAAACATTTTCAAAATAAAACCATTTTGTCACAATATTTCCCGAAACAATCTCATATAATTTGTTTCCCAAAGTTTTTCCTTTATCTCATACTTTTCCCGTTTGCAGAAAAAAACTTTTTGAACTTTGATCATATTATTTTGCTTCGCGTTGTTTCGATTCCTTTTCGCCATCTTGCGATGTATAATTTTGGAATAATGTATCGTCCCGTTTACACTATGGCAGCAGCAAAATTGTAATTTCATTAAAATGAACCGACAATAATAATAAAAGACTAGACTTAGATTTTCGGTGCTTCTATTAAGGTAATAGAGCAATATCCTAGGCCAATCACTTACTTATATTCTGCGTAACATAATGTGACGGGCAGAGTAGTATTAGTATACTTTCTGTGGGGCTACGGGTTTCAAATAAACTATGCTTGAGTAAAAGTTTTTTATTTTATCAGTGGAGCAAAAGGCGTATTCCTTTTGATACATTGTAATTCACAGAGAGAACCGAATCAGACTACTGCCAGAGTCAAGAACACTATTTTCTGTTTTTAAATGTAAATGAACATGTAGTAGCCAGTATAAATATCAAATCCTCTGTTGACCAAAAGTTAATCAAAATTTACTTTTTAACACTTTCAACGTATAGTCCGGCGGAAAATTTACAAGTAACAGGAGCTAAAAGTAAAGATTAAACGCATTAATCAGTTTTCTTTTAGTCTGCTGATATCATTGATGTATTAAAAAACTCAGATCAATGGTTGATATTTATAAATATTTTACACAGTACCACATTGGCGGTAATTTCCGACAGACACAAAATTACGTCATTTACTTATATTCTGAGTGTTGTAAATCTATAATAACTCGTACTACTTTATACACCACATTTCGTTACTCAAAAATAATTAAAGTCTGGCCGGCCTGGAATCTTGAGCTATAAGTAAGCTTTAATAGGTACCGTTAGTCGGTTAAATTTTATGTTAAATGCATTTCTGTATGCAGTCTTTTATTCCAGGAAAATATTCTAATTCCGGTGAAACTGCGAACAAACTATACCTGTTTTATTTTATTCCCTAATGAGTATTATCTCCCGGAAACAGCCAGTAACAAATCGAATAGACAAGAAATGAAAACAGTATTTTTTTTATTCCGCATTCAACTTCTTTCATTATTCCCTAACTCGGTAACTAATGTTCAATTCTCGCCTCATAATGGTGGATTTCGTTCCTTCATCTTCGTTTACGAACAAATTAGTTTTGTTACTGTTAAACGAAATCATATTATACTGCTGGTGGTAGAATATACCTTGTATCCGTCCGGATAGCGACCACCGTACATAAAGTGTTAAAACCCACTATAGTGGCCCACGTAAGTGTGCCGCGTTCCGAGAGTACATTCGGTTCCAACAGGCCGATATAATTTTATATTCACACTTGGTAAGTCTCAGAATAGGTTGTTATCTATTTTTCATCCTCCTAAGTGGTAAGGGTGGCCCACTCCAAATTTTTAAAAAAAAAATTGGATAGATTTTTTTTATGATGTGGCGTTAAAATATACATACAACCCAACATTTGTTATCTTCTTCCATCATCCCCTATTTTTTAATAGCGATATTAGTAAAGTGAAGTTCTCACGTATATGGCAAAACATCGTTTGCCGGGTCAGCTAGTATTACTATAAAATATTAATAAAAACTAAGCTTACTATTTCTTATCTTATCTTTCATATTTTTTTTGGGCTCTTTAGAAATTCTTACTTTATATCCGAAATATGTCTATAAAATTCACGCATACTGCGTTTAATTACCATACATATTTTAAAAATAAAGAGTAGACTGTGGGGTACGGAACACTCTACCCGGGTCCAAATCGCACTTGACCCCTTCGTAGCGATATCTTTTTTCGGCTTTTATGAACTTACATAAAGTATCACAATGATTATACGACACGTCTGACGTCACACGATTCATCAGAATTTATTTGAGTGAGACATTTGGATACTACGAATTTACTTCTTCTTACTATACTGCCTCGGTGGCGTAGTTGTATTACATTATGACTGCAATGCTGAGGTCTCGGGTTCGATCCCCGGGTCGGGCAAAGTGATATTGGATTTTATGGTGATAGGCTCGCCCCTATCACGTCATGGGACGGAATACGCGCGGCGAAAAGTGAGTACACTACTTGCGCCTCTGCCTACCCCTTCGGGGATAAAAAGGTGTAAGTGTGTGTGTGTGTGTGTGGAGCCGCGAGCAATACTTAGTTCTTAAAAAAAATCATTGTACCCAATAAAAACATGTTCATTACGAGTTCTTAACATGTCATTTCTCAGAAGACCGTAGTGCAGTGAATTGCTATTATTATATGGCACTTACCCTAAAGAGACCAAAGCAATTGTCTCATTCAGGCCTTTAAAATTAGAAATAGAAGAGTAGGTACTTGAAAGGGAAGAAGACAGATCTATCATGAATCTTGATTGTTACATCCCTCTTCTCGATATAACGCAAGGTCTTATAGAATTATTGCTGCCATTCACTGTGGACGTCTATTTATCTTTATATTTGCAAGAGTTCAAATACAAAGGTTCACACACAAACAGCCTACATAGAAAATTGAAATAGAATAGTAAAAATATATTCAAACGACTCTCACAAACAAAATAAAATATTACAAAGTTTCCGTTCAAACAAAAGGCACTCCGCTAACATGTTATTTAACGGTTAGCCTTTGGTGCTACAGTTAAAGTTAACCGTGGAGCGTGCAGACTGCATCGATCGCTTCCTTAACTATTCATGCCGGGAGTTGCCACTGACTCATTTGTGTGGTGCCCATGGGTTATGAAATTACGTAATTTCTATACTTGATAAGAAAATTTTGCTACTTAATTGCTCGTTTTTTAATAGGTTATAAATGCCTTATTAACATACGTTTCTTTATTCCTGGTGTAATAACCGACTGTGATTTACACAAGTTCCTGTATTTCTTTACTGCACGGTTCTTTGAACTTTTTCCGTGTTTTCGTTTATAGGGGTCAGTGTTATCGAGTATTTCCCAACTAGTATTTACTTAATGTTGTTAGTTACTTTTGCTTTGGTTATTTGGTATTCTACAATTTTAAATCACTGTGCCTAGTATCACTGTGCCATTTTATTTGTGTATAGCATAAATGCGTCGTTTCGATCCTGATCTGACTGCCTTGGTGGCGTAGTTGTATTGCGTACGCGTTACGAGTACGATTTGCGCGCTGAGGTCCTGGGTTTGAATCCCAGGTCGGGCCAAAAACATTGTGACTGGGTTTTTCCATCTTAAAAATTACTCAGTCGCAGGTCGGAGTCAGGAAATTGGCGGTGTGATACCCCCGTGCCTCGGAAAGCACGTAAAGTTCTTGGACCTGCGCCTGATCTCTCTCCGGTCATGTCGGATTGCCGTCTCACCGGACTATGAGAGTGAGGGAATAGCGAGTACAACTGTGTATTGCGCACACACTTGTGCATTATAATATCTCCTGCGTACCTGGCTGATCTCCGTTGAGATTGGCCGCCGTGGCCGAAATCGGATAGGAAGGGATTATTACTGTTTCGGTGCGTGACATCTTGCTGCTGCGTTTCGTATTGTGAGACTCTAGTGGTATCATGGGTCGTCCTGGGATTTGGTTCTGGGGTTGGTTGGATTCTTACGTTGGGGCTTACTACTTTGTGGACTTTTCTAAAAAAATTTGCTCAAGATTAGATAAAACCCTTCAGACGTTAGATTGAAAGTAAACCAAATCGTTTCTGCAAAAGGCTTCTAAACGTGTTGCGCCAACCTCATGTTATTGATGTCGGACAAGTCTAGATGGAAGTAGATTGTTCACATACACTTACCCCCACTTATTCCTTAGCCTTTTTTTATCAAAATCATTTAATAAAATACGCGAAGATACCCTCCATAAAGACTAAGTGGATTACGCGTCCGTTTTTAACCAAACACTGTTATACCTTTCATTTAGTTGAATGCGGGCGTGTCTGTTGTTTTAGGTGCCAGGTTTATCTTTACAAAGTTTGTTCGTTTGCAAATTATCCCGCGTTATGTCTACTTACGGTGCGATTACGTTTCTATGCTCGTTTGCGTTGGCAAGAACATTTTTTGTGAAACCTTCTGTTACCTGGAAATCTGGCGTTTTTTACGTAATGTAGGCGCGTTGTCGATTCGACCGCGCCAAATGGAGACGGCTGCGTTCAGTTTTAACCGATCCAGAGGACGATATCACTCTGGCTATTCGTAATAAGAACGAGTTCTTAAAACTCATACACTCAACAAGATCGTAGTTCCGTCCTCGCCGCGCTCCCCGTCGCCCCCCCGACCGCCCTAACAGTTCAGGCCCGCGTGCCGATGAAATAAATGGATAGGATTAGGTTAAACACCAATCTTTCCCATTAATCGCTGATGTAAGTTGATTATTGACTTTCATGCTGGTCGGTTAGTTCCTGATTTCCTTGTGAAAGTATTTCTGTTAAATATATTTCTATAAAATCAGTGATAGGTCGTTTTTTTTATGGCATTGAATGACGAGACCAGCATGCCGTTCGCCTGATGGTAAGCGATACGACCACCCATTACTTAAAAATCGCTTCTCTTTCTAACAGTATAATTATTTGTCGGCATCCAATAGGCTCGGGAGGAAAACATTGTCAAAAGTGGATATATCGGGAAGAGGTTGATTTTGAATTTAAAGTTCTTGGTATTTTTGGTTCTTTTTATTGGCTGTGAGGTTTCCCACCAGATAAGCTGCTTGATTATTTCGTCTAGTTTGGATCACCAAGGGTCTTACTTATCTATACTAATATTATAAAGAGGAAATATTTGTATGTAAGTATGTTTGTAACGAATAAACTCAAAAACTACTGAACAGATTTCGATGAAATTTGGCACACGGGTAGATCATGTCCTGAATTAACACATAGGTAACACATTACTTTTTATCTCGGGAAAATATTTTTATCCTGGAAAAACTTTTTCACGCGGGCGAAGCCGCGAGCTGAAGTCTAGTCAATCTATAAATTATCAAAACAGCTTCGGGTGACATACCCTTTCTGCAAGGATTTCGGATAATCTAGAGTCTAGACGATGAAGGCATCTAGGGCGACCAAATAAAAATCCAGAATGTTCGATAAAATCCAACGTTTACATTACTCACGGGCACCGTATAATCCGAGGCGCGATCCGATAATGTCTTAGAATAACAAATCGAAACAAAACGCCTGTATTGTCTTTTTGGAAGTGTCGTATCGTTAGCCCCATTTTAACCGACTGCACGGGATGGTGATTTTATTGTACGTAACAGCTATTTGGTTTGGGTAGCACGCGATGGTGGTTACAAGGATTAATGTCTAATGTTACATTTTTAACTGATAGGTTTTGCTAGCGACTTTGCACGCATTAAATCTGGCTGCCTTTTCCGATATAAAATAAATATTTTTTTGTTAAAAAGTTTTTATTTATAGTATTTTTGTTAGTTAATTATGGAATGGTGTAAACAATACATATTTTTTATTTATTTTATTTTTTATTTATTTATTTATTTACTTATTTTTAGGAAGGCTTACAGACTAATAACATAAAATAGGTCACATAAGTGTATAATCACATTGCTAATAACAAGCAAATCACAATACATCATAGATATACGATTGCTGCATACGCGGGTCATCTGCTGTTAGTTATTGAAGAGTTCCATTGTCTATCTCCGAAGATTTTCATTAGATCCTAATAAATTGTATACTAAAACCTTTCTGAAAAATATACATTTGAATAACGAAAACCCCATCCAAATCGGATCAGTAGTTTTTGAGTAAATCGCGGCCATACAACCTTACATACATACATACATACATACATACATACATACTAACACACATTGTACGGTCTATGTTCAGCACCACACACCTTATAGTTTATTTGATGATAATATGATAAAGAACAACACTTGATATAAATGTTCGACAGTTTATTAATATAACTTAGCACTATTAATGTTAATGATTTAATGATGACTGATTGCTGATTGATAATTATTGATTGATGAGCACGCGTGGCTTGTTGCTCAGCGGTACGCGAACTGAATATAACTGAATATTTGCGGTAATAGAATAAAATGCTGAGGGCGCAAATTTGTACGGTTGCACCATACATGCTCCCGGGGGAAAAGATGAAGAATGAGTTGTTAGTATGATTGAATGATACAAGGTGATATACAATTTTGATTAAATCTAAATGTTAGTATATGATAACAAGTGAAACCCGACATTTATGTAGAATCGAATTCCTTAAAACTAACACTTTTGCTCACTATTGGCGATGTAGCTTTATCGACACTTGCACTTATTGCGTTATCACTCACGACACTCACTACACTATCACTATCACGGCGACGACCCGACCAGGACATGCCCGGCTGGGCAGCTGGTCTCGCCGAGATGTCTTTCTGCTGGCACTTCTGGATTTGTCTCCATGCGGCTGCTAAACCCACTAGTACCAATATCGCCATAATGATATATATAGCAGCATAATGATGGATATCATGACTTGATACATCATTTATAATTGGGACTTCCTGTTTCATATTCTGAACTTGCTTCTCAATAGCTGACAACCTCCTATGGTGGTCTGCTATATCAGAGGCATTTAGAGCAATCTTTTCTATATCAGGCAAAGAGATATTGATTATGTTGTTAATCTGATTAATATTCGGCGTTAATACTTTAGGTTCTAGGACTATTTTTGTTTGACCTTGCTTATGTGTAAATACAGTGAATTCTTTAGATTTTATGAGACAACCATGACCTACAGTCAACAACCCGGCGTTAGAAAATTGTAACCCGGTAATTTGATCTTCGCATATCAGTTTCATGCGGCACTCGCTACAACAAAAATACAAATACGATTCCGATGTATGTAGCTGTGTCATTTGATCAGTACACATGTTCTTGATAATTGTACATTCAGACGGTCTCCTTTCTGTCTTGCAAATTAATGAATCATCGGTCATTCTATACTCGGGAGTCTTGATGTGACATAACAATTGTTCAATTCCTAACTCTAAGCACGACGATATATCCTTCTCAGTCATTGAAAAAAATGTGTCCTTTTTTAAACTAATTGCTGTATATTCCGATATAGGTGAAATCTTGATCATCTGGTCATCTATTTTGCGGGGTATGGGTATCATTTTAAATATTTCGTAATTGTCCCGACTGATAAGCGGTATTTTGATTTCCAATAAGATGTATTTCTTAGTGATTCTTGCTCGTATCTTCATGAGGTTATATATTTGTGTAAAATCTGCATTTTCAACTGGTAACGCGTAATCCTTAGGTAATTGTCCAGATATTATATTTAATTCATGCCACAATTGGTCTGGTGACAGAAGATGAAAATTCACTTTTCCGTTAAAAATATTAGTGACAGTATCCAACAAATTATCTTGAATGCGCTTCAAATTATTTAAAATGTCTTTTGCTATGAATGCTGTCATAACAAAATCATTAATTAATAAATTATCTTGTACTTTTGATTTTAACACATCGACAAAATTTTCTATCCCGAGCAATTTCTGATGAATTTGCTTATGGTGTTTCTCCATAACGCTTTCCATTCTTCTGAGTAAATTAAATTGTGCTTCAATTACAGACGTCTGATTCTTCCATAATAATGCTAAATGATTTTCATTGTCTTTGATATATTTAATATCTTGTTCATATTTTTCAGCGAAACGCTCGTCCAATACCCCGAAGAGGCTGTTAGCGACGTATCCTATTCCATTGATAAGACCGCGGCGCGAGCGCGCGCGCGGTGTGAACTGCTGACTTAACAACATTTCATTGTAATGTTGTAGTTCCATATGATCGTGACGTAAAAATGATATGACGTCGATGCAATGTGAGCTTCCTTTTATAGCAGAACATAATTTGTCTAAGTATGTCATGTATTTATTAAATGTTTCAAATCCATTCCAATAAGGATCCATTTCGTAGTAAACTATTAAATTCCAGTCGTCTCTAATAAGGTGCATGTCCCTTATTTTATCAAAATATATAGAGTGATTTGAATTTAATTCTGTTATGTTATAAGCTCCATGGACATCTGATATTAACGTCATAACAAGTAAAAATAAGTACATAAATGTAGCGAAGCTAAATCCTTTAACATTCGGTGTTTTTGTCTGCTCATCCTCGACTTTCGCTGATGACGATTGCTCTTTTGACTGATGTACAATCTCACCTTTCGTAGGCAAGAGCGATAACTTGACGACAGGCCTTTTTATGACACCATTCTTGGTTTTAACTGACACAACCCTGACGTAACCATCCTTGCCGGGGTGACGTTCCACTACTCGTCCTAACGCCCATTTACCCGGCGGTAGGTTAGCGTCGTGAATGATGACGACATCGTTTATATTCATATTATTTTGTGGTTGTTGCCACTTGCTTCTTGATGACAACTGAGTCAGGTATTCCATGCGCCATCTCTTCCATGTGTCTTGGAAGATCTTCTCAGTTAATTGCCACCGTGTTCTCTCGTCATTTTCTGACTTGATGATAGTCAATTGGGGTCCACTTGCTAAGAAATGAGATGGTGTTAAATAGTCGATGTCATTCGGGTCTTCAGTTATAGCACAGAGGGGTCGTGAATTTAAGCACCCTTCTAATTGTGATAAAATGGTAGAAAATTCTTCATAAGTGAGTTTTTGATCACCCACTACTCGTTTTAAATGATGCTTTAGGCTTTTTACTGCTGCTTCCCAAAGCCCTCCTGCACTCGGCCATGATGGAGCATTGAAATGCCACTCTATTTGCATTTCACTAACTTCGGTGTAGAATTCCTTTGATAATATTGATGCAATATTAAATTCCTTTGTTAGTATTTTGTTAGCGCCAACGAAGTTGGTTCCATTGTCACTGTAAATATGACGCGGAGAACCTCTTCTTGCGGCTAATCTTCTAAGGGCTGCTATGAAAGAAGAAGATGATAGGTCGGACACTAGTTCAAGATGAATGGCCTTCGTTGCCATGCATACGAACACCGCCACGTAGCCTTTGGTGCACTTTATGCCACGGCCTTTGCTTGATTTTACATCTACAAACCCGGTGTAGTCTACGCCGGTATGATGAAATGGTCGTGTGGGATTTGTCCTGGCTTCAGGTAGATCTCCCATCAACTGGATGATTTTACTAGGATTATGTCTCGCGCATAAGACGCATTGACGTATGCGTTGCTTGACAGCTCGATTACCACCAATTATCCAGTACTGCTGCCTGAGCCATGATAATGTGAGACGAGCACCGCCATGGAAGGTTGACTTGTGGGCTTGATCAATTAATAATTCCGTCAGATGGCTGCTGTGCGGAATTATCATCGGATGCTTCATGTTCTCACTAAGGTTGCTATTTCTAAGTCTGCCGCCAACCCGTAACAAACCTTTGCTATCCAAGAAGGGATTCAAATTTATCAATTTGCTATTTGATTTTAGTTTTCCGTTATTTTGAAGGTCATTGATGTCTTCCGTAAACTCAGTTAATTGTACTTCTTTGATGATTTTTTGTTTTGCTGTTTCCAGCTCCTGTACAGTTAGATATACCGGCTTGATTTTGGTTTTAGTTATAATACGTAATATCCACGCCAACACTCGCGTAACTCGAGTAAAACTGCTGTGCTTACTAATAATTTCTGTAATACAACTCGAGTGTGTGTTAATCGTTGCCGCGTTTGTTTGTTTACATTGTTTTATTTCTAAATCAGTATGATAAGCCTTTTGTTCTGTTTGATTCAAATTATTAGATGATGACAACCAACTCGGGCCATGCCACCATAAAGAGTGTTCCTGTAACTGCTTTACAGTAAGACCGCGGCTGGCGCAATCAGCTGGATTGTCTACGGACTTAATGTAGCGCCAACATGACGGAATCATAGTTTCAGTAATCTTTTTCACTCTGTTAGCTACGAAGGGCTTCCACCGATTAGGTTCTCCTTGTAACCAACCCAATACTGCTGTCGAATCGCACCAACCATGGACTTCTATTTTGTGTGACTCAAGGCTTTGCACGACCTTAAGCATTAACTGTGAGAGTAAATGAGCTCCACATAACTCCAATCTTGGTAATGACGTGCTATTCGATTTTTCCTTTGATAATTTGCTGACTGGAACTAATTTTGTTTTTGCTGCTAACAGAGTCACGATTCCTTTGTCTTGCTGCTGTATCCTTGCATAAACAACACAAGCATACGCCTTCATAGAAGCATCACAAAATCCGTGTAGTTGAATGCAGGTTTGCTCTCCAGTTCCTATCCATCTCGGAATGATAACTTGATTGATGTTATTCATGTCTGATCTTAATCTCATCCATTCACTATGTAAATTATCCGAAATTTTATCGTCCCACTTAAGATCTGCTAACCACACATTTTGGAAGAGCATTTTCAATTGTAAAATAACTGGAGCAAGCCAGCCCAACGGGTCAAAGATTTTTGAAATTTCGGCTAACAACATTCTTTTTGTTAGTCGTGAAGATGTTTGCGCGGACATTTTACATTGAAATGTGAATGTATCAAGTTTCGCATTCCATGCTATTCCCAGTGCCTTGGTGGATTCTTGGTGCTTAAATTCGAATGAATCTTGAGTGATTGATGATGTACTTACGTTTTCTAACAGCTGTATGTTATTAGAAGACCATTTGCGTAGGTTGAACCCACCAGCTTTGAGCAAAGAAATTAAGTCCGTTTGAAGTTTTTTCGCGGACCTAATGCTGAAGTCACCGCTAAGAAGATCGTCCATGTAGAATTGTTCTTTTAAGATTTCAGTTGCTTTGGGAAAACGTTGACGTTCGTCGCTTGCTAATTTCTTGAGAGTCATCATTGCGAGAAAAGGTGCTGATTTCGTACCGTATGTAACGGTTGCTAATTGATAATCTCGCAAAGTCTGCTCAGATGACTCACGCCACACGATTTGTTGATAATGTTGGTCGTGAGGATGTATCAAGATCTGTCGAAACATCTTCTCTATGTCCGCTGTAAATGCGTAGGGATAGAGTCTCCATTTCAATATTAATGAGAATAAATCTTGCTGGAGATTTGGACCGCGATACATAACGTCGTTTAAACTGATACCCGTCGACGTTTTCTGCGAGGCGTTGAAAACTACGCGCAATGACGTTGTTGTTGAGTCAGCACGCTGTACGCAGTGGTGCGGTAAATAATAATTGCACGGATTATGTCCACGTGCCTTATGCATGTGACCTAAATTTATATATTCGCTGATGAACGCCTTGTACTCTTTCGAAATATTTTCTTGTTTTTCAAATTTTCGCTCCAATTGATGGAATTGCGCAACAGCTTTTGGTCTTGATAACCCTAACTTCTCATGTGCATCGGGATGCAAGGGTAGACGCACGGTATATCTTCCGTCTGATTGGCGAGTTGTTGTTGACTCGTAGAGTTGCACACATTGGTCATCTTCTGCTGATATGTTGATGTCCTCTGACACACCTTCCATGGACCAGAATTTATGAACATCCTCCAAATTGATTTTTATCACGTTGCATTGATAGGATTTTACACTGCCAAACAATATCCATCCGAATCGCGTTTGTTGTGCGACCGTCATAGATTCAGTGTCTTTTATAACACCTGCTTGTATTATACATGAGTATACATCTACGCCCAATAAGACATCAATAGGGCGACTAACGTTAAAATCGGGATCTGCTAATTGTAGATTTTCAATATATGACCACGACGGTTTTGCAAATGATTTGTTAGGCAAATTGTTCACTAGATTATTCATGATAAATGCGTCCGTGTATAATGTATACTCGTTGTTATATAATGATGACAGTTTGATATTGATGATACCCTTGCAATTATTTTCCTGAGCTCCGACACCGAAAATTATGCCTTTACAATATTTTCGAGGTAACTTTAACCTCTGAGCTGCATTTTCGGAAATAAGGGAGGTCTGAGACCCTTGATCAATTAAGGCGCGCATAGTAAGGTAAGTACCATCCGCTGCTTGGATTTTAACTTCTGCTGTTGCTAACAAAATTTCGCCAGAATTTTCCATTAAAACATTTGCGCTGTTTTTGTGTTGTTTCGGCAAATTTGCATCGACATGCGTCAATGCGCTGTTACTTGACGATTGCTTAACCATTGTACCTAAGTTGTCATGTAATAGCGTGTTATGATTGCCCTGACATTTTCGACATGTTTTATTGGAAAAACATTCCTTACCATTATGATTATGTAGGCAATTCTTGCATAGAGACAATTTATTTACTGCTTTTTGTTTCATATCCGCCGTGTATTCTAGAAATGTTTTGCAGTGGAAAATTCCGTGGTCTAAATTGCAAACTGGGCATTTGTTTAAATGTGGTATTTTGTGTGCGTTATTAGATTGATTTTTATTAACATTGAATGATTTGTAAAAATTCGGCTTTTTCATAGTATTTGACGTCGATGATTCTGATTGATATGATGTTTTCACACCTGGATGGCGTTTAGATGATTCCAACGACGTAAACTTGCTCTCAAGAAATTCTAAGAAATAACTCAATGATGGTAGTTCCCTGGAGGTCTTTAGCGATTCTACATAATCGTTGTGAGTAGTAACGTCTAGCTTTTGACATAGGAGATAAACAATCATAGGGTCCCAACTGCTGATGTCAACACCTAGGCTCTTGATGGCATTAAGGCACTCTTTGGATGTATCATGGATAGTCTTAATAGCCCTTGCAGATTTTTGCTGAATTGTAGAAAGACCGAAAAGAATATCCATATGCGAATTGAAAATTAGTTTTTGGTTGTCGAAACGATGGTTTAGTATCTCCCAACTTATGTCATAATTTTCGGTACTAATGCGCAAATGCTTGATTAATTTCTCAGCCTCACCCCTCAACTTGCTCTTCAAAAATTGCATTTTTTGCGCTTTAGATATCGAATTATTATTATGGATGGTTTCGACGAATAAATCCTTGAATGTCACCCAAGAATGATAGTTGCCATGAAAAGTTGGAATGTCTATGACAGGTGTTGATTTTTCTTTATAATTTTGTGACCACATCTTGCTATTGATATCTTTTTTGAGATCATAATAGATCCGCTCGTAGTTGCTATACACATTTTCATACTCCTGGTTAGTTTCTTCTAACTCACTGTCGATTTCCCAGTGAAGAGTATCGATGACTGACCAACGCGACTCAATTGTCTTGAGAATGTCTTCGAACTCCCATTTCTCAGTTGCGGACTCCACGTCTACCAGGGAAATAACACGCTGAAAAGCTTTGAAATTACTTTTTTGCTTGCGTAATAGCTCTTGAGTTTTGGAATTTGTTCCACGTGTCTGAGGTATAGGGGGTTGAAAAGATGTTCCTGGAACTGACATGGGTGTTGCTGGTTTTAAGACCGGAGTTGTCGGTCTCGTATCACCGTGATAATTTTCTATAACTGATTTGATTGTCTCATACCTATCTTTTCCAAGGTCATATTGATTATTAGTAAAATAAGGATGTCCCTTTACACCTAAATTACATAGTTGCAAGTGATTAGCTTGGAACTCCTTCCAATAATTTTCTAAAGTCTCTAATCTACGCCTGATATAATCTTTAGTTTTTCTATCTGCACCATCCTTTTTAAAGTTAGTGTAGAGTTGCTCAATGCCTACTAATAATTGCTGCTGATTTTCTATTAGAGACTCCATTATGCTGATACTTTGATGAGATATTTTAAACCAGGAAGATCTTACTTGAATATATGATGCTCGTTCTGTGTCTTCGGCAATGAAGACTGATGAATCCTGCTGCTGATGATCTGCAATCCGGCTCGAAGGACCAAAAAGATGTACGGTCTATGTTCAGCACCACACACCTTATAGTTTATTTGATGATAATATGATAAAGAACAACACTTGATATAAATGTTCGACAGTTTATTAATATAACTTAGCACTATTAATGTTAATGATTTAATGATGACTGATTGCTGATTGATAATTATTGATTGATGAGCACGCGTGGCTTGTTGCTCAGCGGTACGCGAACTGAAGCTAAGTATTACCGATATTTGCGGTAATAGAATAAAATGCTGAGGGCGCAAATTTGTACGGTTGCACCATACACACATACTTACACATATACGGGTCGAATACAGAACCCTTTTTGAGGTCGGTTAAAAAATAAAACCTTTTGAGACATATTTCGTATGTCAATGCATTTACATTATGAAGTCACGGTTATCACAAACTTTACCATTTCAAAAGCCACTCGTCCACCAAATGTCGCGAAATTTACAAACAGCAATTCATAAAAATCCAGCTCTTCCACACCGGAAAATCTTGTCCAAACAGAATTAATATAATCGCATAACACAATTGGAAACCGGTGCGCCTGGAATTTCCGGCCGTTCCACGTGTGAACGCGATTCCCGGTTCCCGTATGAAAAATGAACCTTATAATTTCGGATGGCCGCCATGATGGATGGCACGCGACGCGGGGGTGATAGGGGGTGCGGGGGGATACAAAATAATTGATAAGGTCGATGCACCTTTGTCGTGGTTTTACCTGGATTTACACGGCATAGACAATTTTGTGTATTGTTACGCGAAGAGCGATGTAATTTAGATGTTTTTTTTAAGTAAAAACAATTATAGGATTGATGTCAGGGTTTTTCTTTTTTTTTACTACTATATCAGGCAATTATTTTTGCACTATCTGATGCATTGTTTTTGGGAGCAGCGATTTCTCCCCGGTCGAACCGTTCCTTCCATATTTCAGACAAACTGTGTACAGCGTCCACGGCACTATCCAATAATATATCGTACTTGCCACTGCCTCGTACTCAATGATAAGGTACTAAGAAGTAGTCTAGGTCTTGTCACTCATTCCCATCACATATCTTAATATTGTAGCGTAGGTTCATAGGCACATAGTTTTAATTAATTTAACTCGGAAATGATTGTATCAGATAACAGGTGGGTTCCATGGACTTTTCAATTATACACAAATAATGCCAAATTATTTGAAATCATGTTCACTGGCGATAGGATATATATTGTATCTGCCCGGATAGCGACCACAGTACACTAGGTGTTAAAAGTTATAACCGGTCATAGTGGCCCACGTACGTGTTTTTTTTTTTTGCTCCTTGGCAGTATTTAAATAGACATTGCGGTGGTACCCACCCAGACGGACTCTTACCTATGAGAGACCTACCACCAGTAAAACATGTACATTTACTGGTGGTAGGTCTCTCATATGTAAGAGTCCGTCTGGGTGGGTACCACCGCAATGTCTATTTCTGCCGTCAAGCAGCAGTGTGCATGCACTGTTGTGTTTCGGTTTGAAGGTAATTGTAGCCAGTGTAACCACTGGACATAATGAGACTTAACATCTTATGTCTTAGGATGACGAGCGCAGTGGAATACCACACAGTACTTTGTAACTCAAGGTGCTGTGTGGTGTTATTACTGTTTATGGGCGGTCGTATCGCTTACCATCAGGCGAACGCCAGGCTCGTCTCGTCATTCAATACTTTAAAAAAAAGAAGTGTGTCGCGTTCCGGGATCAGCCTGTATATATCCGGTTCAAACAGGCATAATTGTGTCGACTGACGAGGGATTATCATCGGTCGTCAGTCGCCACTCTATCTTGACCCCTCTCCGCTTACCATCAGGTGCTGAGAGATTGAAGCGCCGTAATCGTATAAAAGAAATATAACAAATCTTTATCCGACCCACTGCGCTTCTAAATAGGTAAAATATTCACATAAACTCATTGATGTATTAAAAAACCATAAACTAAACGAAATAAATTCCCCAGAAGTCATTTGATGACTCTTTTTGCCGCGAACTATGGGAAAACAGTGTGTCACCCGCAGTTTTTGTTGTCTACAGTGACTTTCGCCCGATCAACTTGTAATACCAGGAAAAAGTGGATTAATGGCCTTTTTATTTCGGAAGTTTCGTGATAGTTATTTAGACGTTATGGGGCTTATATGTGTACTTTCATCCAGTGGGTAGGCAGAAATTATAGTGTGTCACAATCGGATCACTATCATGACCCATGTCTTTGTTTCTTCACTGTCAGGCAACAACAGTAAAAGTAAATAGTAATAATATAATTACAAAGCTTTCGCTAAACAGTAATGTTGTGCATATTACTGACTTATATTTAATCATATTTATTATTTAATTTTGTTACAATTGGTATTTGACCTAGGTCGACCGATAAAATTACATCGCGTGATCTAAATTTCGAACTATATATACTAATATTATAAAGCTGAAGAGTTTGTTTGTTTGGTTGAACGCGCTAATCTCAGGAACTGAACCGATTTTGAAAATTCTTTCACTAATAGGAAGCTACATTACAACAGGAAAATATTTAAATTACGGGAAAACATTTTATTTAAAACTTATTCACGCGGGAGGAGCCGCGAGCATCACCGAGTATTTCATAAAATCATTTATTTTTAATTTTCGGTCACTAGATCGTTTGGTCCTGCGTTATGTTTAAAGAAGATGGATGCCCTTTTCTATAGCCAGTGAATAGAAACAACATTGAATCGTGCGCCTCCCCTAGGCCATCGCGACATGATATTTCGCGTCTCATTGAGTTTTCTCGTAATTTATTTTCCACTTCACACGGCGCGGCGCGTCCCTCACGTTTGTCTATTTGACGTTTCTTTTTGTAACACTTGAAATATTACCCGTGTATTACGCGCATGTATTTAGATTTTTCTTAAATTTTTTAGGGTTTTTTATGTGAATGAATAATGTGAGGAGCACATAACTACTCTGATGGTAAGCGTCACCTAACACAGCGAAGTAATTACACATAATCTTCATTGCACTGAATATAATTTCCTTTAAACCGGCTCACCCAATTCTCGCATTGCTCGGCGGCCAAAATAGAGAACCGATGACATCTACCTCAATTCATATGAGGTAAGCATAGAATCATAAAACTTTCTGCTAAAATCCAGGCCATTCAGATATCTCAAGAGAAAACCGTCCTCAACTTAGGAACAAAGGAGAATTTCAAAAATTGCTCCTTTATATTCTGAACTGGGCCGTGGTTCTCGGTATTATTTACATAAAATATTCAATGTACGGACATGATTTTCAAATAGTTTTCTCTGTGGATAAAATGAACATGACGAAGGATTTATAAAATGGTGAATATTAAATTGTACTGTGATTTTTTAGAGTGGTTCTTCAAATCAATGCCTCTACTGTTTGAGCATACTGCGACATATGCAATGCTATATACCTCTCTGGCTACACTGCGCAAGGAATGATGAGTCGACTGCAAAACGAGAAATACATTTAAACACTCCACGAAGCTTTATATTATGCTTATACGAAAAAAAGTTATAAGATCAAAGTGCCATCACATGGCGCTGAGAAGCACATAAAAATAATAGGTTGAGGTCAGGATTCTGTATATCATTATCGTTCTTTTATCATCATGATCAGTTACAACTTACATGACGTCCACTGCGAAACATAGAACTCTTCGAAAGCTATATAGATCGACCTGTTATTTCCGCTAATGAATTTCTTTTATTATACTCTCTATAACGTTCTTTTAACAGAAATAAAGAAGCTTGCAAGGTGCTTGGGCTTAAGCACGCTGTTTTACTATAAAAAGACAAACTTACTCAGATACTGGTGGTAGGTCTCTCATATGTAAGAGTCCGTCTGGGTGTTGTGTTTCGGTTTGAAGGACATTGTAGGCAGTGTAACTACTGATCATAATGAGACTTAACATCTTAGGCTCAGGATAACGAGCGCAGTGGAATGCCACACAATACTTTATAGCTCAAGGTGCTGAATGGTGTTGTTCCTGTTTATGGGTGGTCGTTTCGCTTACCGTCAGGTGAACGGCATGCTCATCTCGTCATTCAACACAATAAAAAAAAAAAAAAAAAAAAAAGATAAACAATTTCATCTCCTTTTTATAAAGCATGTAACAAAAAGGACAAATGACGTTCTCTGCGAAGCTTAAGAGCATTTTGTATAGACAAAACGTAGTCTATCCTTTATAATTGTAAGGCAATTTAATAATATTTCTTCTTGTACAGGCAAAGAAAATGCATTCGACTAGTTTATCATAGACACGACTCGTGCACAAAAGTGTTTATTGCTTCAGTGATTTCTATAAGAGCCATGCAGGATAGAAAGTAGAACAGCTAAGGTAAAGATAGATAAAAATAATTTACTGGTATGGAAAATATTTGTTATTGTTTAGTTTAACTGAATTTGCTGATGTAAAATAAACTGATGTCTGTATTACTGAAGATAAAGGTAGACTTGTAATCAATATTTCAAACTAAAAATTAAATGAATATTACAAATTCTACAAATCGAAGTCAGAATTCAGGACCATACCGCGCTGCTATTACCACCAACAGTATTTATAACAAATTTATTTAACACTAAGATACATGGTTTTGGTCGTGGTTATCGACTTTGTGTTTGCTCCCACACCACTTACCGTATTTACAAACAATACTATGACTTATGAGGACGCAAAGTGCGCCCGAACGCATAGTGTCAGCAATTTCATTCTTTTCTTTAGGTTTGTTCGGCTTTGCTTGCACCTCTTAACTCTTGTTAGCTGTTTTGTCGAAAAACATATTTTTATGTGAGCGGGAATCAAACACTCGCCTTTTGGTGTACCTGTAGCTACTCAATCAAGACTGTCATTGACAATATTCTTTTTGGATAAATCTAGACCTTGCTAGTAATGTAAAATGCGAAACACCCCACGCGCCCGTTTAATTTCCGTTTTAAAATCGATTGGGGCTTTGGTGCCTGATTGAATTGCGGGACTAAAACCTATTTCTCGTCCAGACTTTTCGGTAGATATTTTATTTCATAGATCATATTATTATAAAAATAACTTATTTCTATTTGACTTAGCGACGTTATATCCAGTCTGGTTAGATAGGTACCATCGATATGTACAGAGGTATTTTTGCAACTAAGTTTGTTTCTTCGAAATTTTATCGCTTTAAATAACGATGAAAGAAAACATCGTGAGGACCAGCATATCAAAGATGTTTTCTATAATAATTTAGAAGGTATTTGAAGTCTCCTAACAGTACTGGGGCAGTGATGAACGGAGGCGCATATCCTCTCAGTAGTAGAGAAAGCCCGTGCTCAAATGTACAGGGCGTGTATTGTTAGTAAGCAATGTGCAAGCAGTGTTAAATTGGATGATAAATGCAGCGTTACGTATTACTATGTACTGAATGTTCTAGACTAATTGTGTATCATCGTACCGCTGCCTCGTCATTCGCATAAAACGCTATGTTACTTATAGGGTAAAAGCATCATCAATGTTTTAATTGGAGCAGTTTGACCCCATTCCCAGGGGATTGGGTGCCATCGATTTTTTTAATGGTATCCATTTGGCCGAGGCTTTTCAGTTTGAAATAAGGAGATTATGTTGTGAGTATTGCGGTAATCTGTACCAATGTTGCAATTAAGTTCTCTGTACATGTATTCACTCCTTTATTTGTGGGTAGAGAGAGAAGCAAGAGGGGGCATCCTTAGTCGAGCTCAAATTGAACGCGGCTAAGTAAAAGATAAGAAAAATAAAATAGTCCCTTAAAATAATACAGTTATTAAATTTTGTTAATTACATATTATACAAGAGAGATAATTAAAGTGGTAAGAAAATTGTTTTATTTAGAATTTCCCTTGCTATCACAGATAAATAAAATCAAGTTTAAACGTTCAACTGTTAAGTCGTAACTGCTTTGAATTCCAATTGCAATACAAACAATTGCATTAACAAATACAACGAACAAATATCCAAAATTAGTGAACGAATTGCGACTGCATTTGCTAACTACCCCATTCGTGCCCGAGTCGCGCCCCAGTCCAATTCCCTTTGTGTAAGTGACAAAAATAACAGTAAAACAAATGGAACTGGCGAAGGTGCGGGGTAGACTGCAATTTACACGACCAGACGTGTCAGAAGTCGGGAGTTTATCGGTTTGGGTGGAGGGAACAAATAGGTACCGTAGACAAGGAGAACAGTGGAGCATTATGGATATTATTCAGTTTCGAATGTTGCGTAAAAAAGTAACCAAGGTAGAAGGTAGATATGATAAGTTTTATCACACCTTTAGGACGAAAACGACACAATTCAAAAAAATCTAAAATTGAGTTATCGTCATAAAATTAGGGGAGTATTATTAATAATTTAAAACCTTTGATGTTTCAATAATAAAGATTGGTCGCAGTCGCTCTCGTCATGCCAGATTTAAAAAAAATATATGTTCTTGATTGCTTCTATCAAATCCTGGCATTGCAAAATGACGAGACACAGATGGCAAGTAGAGTCGTGTAAATAAAATGTTGACTTATTCTTATAAGCGGTGTACCTATATTTCGAATTTCCGCCAATATTCATGGCTTATAAATGTAGCCTAGTGAAACGAGTTACCATGGCTAGTTTTTCACTTAAAACTAAGTCGAGAAAAAAAAATCGATACTTTTTCACCAGTTTAAGTTATAAACGACAAATCGGAATTCGCAATGTGTTGTTAAAAATATAATAACTTAGTATAATATTATGTAGGATCTAGAGTTATATTACATTCATTAGTCAAATGAATTCGGTAAATCGATATCAATGCGCAATTTTAAGCAATCTTCTGCCAATAATCTGACCCAGCATCAGTCATTAAGTCAAATCAGAAGCTGCATGGGGTCTCTAATAGGCAGAACACAATGTTTGATTTGCCCCAATAGAATTTGTAAGTTACCCCAATGTTTTTCCATCGACTAATCACTATAATCCACGGGGGTGTCTTCATGGGGCGACACTTACTCAAATTAATGTACAGGTGTTTATGATAAAAATAATGGGTTTCAAAATAATGGAATTTTAATGAATTGGCTGTAGGCTGCAGTGGGTTGTGTAGGCTTGAAATAAGACTTTATTAGTAAATGAAAAAGTAATAATATAATGTAATAAATTTGGGAGTCATGAAATATTCATACAAAATGAAACGCAAATAATACTGACTGCAATCATAGAAGAAACCATAATATTTTCTTTTTATTCTTTTCCAGTAACTTTTAGGTTTTTTCAGTCACGTACTAATGTTTACTTATTTTTAAGACTTATGTATTTTCCAGGTGTAATATTTCCATTTTAAAATTGTTTAATTAATTTATTGAGATTTCACATTGTACCCATCAATGATTGTACCATATGAATTTCAATATAAAACGTAGTATTATAGGACGCATTGAGTTACAAATTAATTTACCTTGATAGTAGATAGTAATTATGAGTGGCAGCAGTTCACGTTCACTATGTTCAGCAGTGGACGTCATGTGGCTGATGATGATGATGAATTAAGAGTAAAATAAACATAATATAACACCTACATATAACTTACACCTGGAAAACTCTGCTAAAATCATAACGGCCCTTAAAAAAAAACTGCTACAGAAATAGAGTAGCCCGCTTTGGAACTGGAAACCTTTGGTCGACGCCCGCATCAGCGCAAAAGTTCGTGTGGTCCGCAAATAACTGTTTCGGATTTCAGTATTTTGGGACCGAGTATTTGTCGTACCGCTTTTTTATGATTATGGGCAGTTGGTACAATTATGCCGGCCTTTTTAAAGGTTTACATTGAGTTAGTATCTACTCAGATTTACTCTCGCAATCGCAAAACTTAACAATTAGTAACAAAGATTTTCAAAAGCGATGTAAGGTTAGAAACAGAATTTATATTATGAATGAAAACAATAATGCGCTTGAGGCATTGTATTTTTCATAAAATATATAAGAAATAAGTCGCCTACAATTTCACATACATTTAATGTCATAAGAGACAAGTTCAATAATAAATATATATTGAGCGGAAGTATTATGATATAAATAATATGATACGTTCATGTATTGTGGCGTGCTTTAATGATGAGCAAACCAAACAATAAAAGGTTGGCTTGAGATAAACCTGGTTTCGTGGAATAAAAGTCCTCTCATTTACTTAATTTTTCGGTATATAACCTTATTATTTGGTAGCCTACTTACAAACTTCATTCAAATACGTTCAGCGTTTTCTCATTTAATTCTAGCAAACACTCAAAATTCATATATCCAAACACCTTTACAAACCTTCGGATTTATAATAAGAGAAAGATACCAAAAGGTAAGTACAGATGACTACATGACCAGACTAATGAAAAATCATTAACCTCTTTGTGCAGTTGGGTATGTTTTCAATGAGTCACGTTGGGTTTTTTGTCAATCAATCGCCACACAATTACGTTATAATAGATAAGTAAAACCCACAATTTCGGTATCTTGGACATACCCAATACCGGGTACATGTACCCGAAACTATTCATAGTTAATTTATGAGAGAATAATTAATCGACTTTTAATCGGTTGGTAAATTAATTTAAATAATTGCCGTCGCTTGGTATAAATACGGTATAATGTGGTGTTAAAGTTATAGTGTCCACTGGATTACGGGCTAAGGTAAGATGATTGTTATTAAGGCTTATTTTGCTATAAAATTTTTATGCAATATGAGCAATTTTTGTTTTGTTCTTGCACGGAAAATTCACTTCAAATTGGGGATAATTGTTAGGTGTAATGATTGCGTCGGCTGTAAGATTATCGCGCTGAGGTCATGGGTACGAATCCCGGGCAAAGTGATGTTGGGTTTTCTCGTCTATATCAGCACAGTCTGAAAATGTGTTAGTTAAAAGGCAATTGGTGAAATGTGGATGTGTTATTTGCCTACCCCTTAGAAGGGAAAAGGCGTGATGCTATGTATGTATGTTATTATGATCTCGACTACTAATCGAATGTCGCCAGAATTTTGGCTGTTCAAGGGCGATGATGATAATCCTGAGCCTTTACCCTCCTTGGTCCTTGGACTAAGAACACCTTATTTTTTGATAATAATATACCACCAACTTATAACAACATTTCATAAAAAGTATGAAATACTTTTTATATTTAACATTTCCATTTCTGAAAACAGAACATTTCTTTAAGTAACAAATGTTAAGAAACGTGACCGCATTAATAATTAGTTTGATTCTAAAGGTCATGCTTCAGTTACAGGCCATGCTAAAATGGTGCATAAAATGGATAACCTATTAAAAATGTTGTATTCTGTTCTAGAAAAGTTCGTATACATCCAGTATTAGCTATTAAAGCATACTTTGTCGTGGCGTAGCAGTTATGTTGGAACATTTTTCTTGTACAGCCACTCCAACTATTGAAGTTTATTTTTAACCGACTTCCAAAAAAGGAGGAGGTTCTCAATTAGTGCGTTTGTTTTTTTATTTTTGTTTTTATTTAAAAGAAATCCAACGTTCCTGTCCACTTTCGGGTGTTTCATAACCAAAATTTGCGGTTCCGACAAACTCGCCATAAGACTTCTTCATCAATACATTGAATCTTGCGATAAATAAATATCTAAATGAAAACAGTGCCAAGATCAGCAGACATTTAAAAAAATATGGGATGGGACTCAAGTGCTGAGCATAATGAAGCATGTTTAAATTTTAAGATAACCATTCTACAAGTGAGGTCGCCCAAGACCTTTCCTCTAATTAGCGCCGCACTCCCGAGAGGCACGAGTACTCCTCCAGATTTGATATGCTCACCCTTGTTTATTTTTAATTTTGACGTATAAAAAGTTGACACATTTTGTAACGCTATATGCCGACTTTATGTAGGTACATAGCTGAAATAATTAAACAGACTGCTAAAATGTGATAATTCATACGTCTATATCAAATATTTAAACAATAATATATTATATTATCCATGTTCCTAGATTTCAAAAGACATAGTTTTTATATTACCTAAAATTTTTGGAATGTTCTAAAATATGTTTTTATTCTTCTGTTAAAATTGTAGTGGGCCAGCTGTGTTTCTTAAAAAAAACTTTTATGGGAAATACTTACGTAACTTCACCATTCCGCGTGGATTACCCTGATTGCTAGATTTTTGTGCAGAAGGTTGAAAGATTTTCCCTTACATTGCCAAGTATTATAGGACTCAAAACAGACCATTGGCTAAAATCCTTTTTTTTGCAGATGAAGCTCTTTTTGTTGATCTTGGGGGTGACCCTCGCCGTCTGCGATCACAGCAGCAGCGATAACAATGTTCACTGGGAGCAGAGTTCCAGCAGCCAATATGCCTTCGTTAACGGTAAACCCGTGAACCTTCAGATCGACCCGGTCAAGATTGTAAAGGATCCAAAAGCCGAAGCATCAAGTGAGCCAGCCAAGCCTGATGATCAGAATGTCGATAAACATAAGGATGCGAGCGATCCGGCAAAACTCCGGTACCGGAACTATTATCCTGGAAATTACCCGTACCCCGATCTATACCCATACCCCCGCCCGTACCCGGAACTCGACCCTGGATTCGGTCGTCCGGACCTCTGGAATCCCAGACCAGTTATTCCCTACGACCGCAGAAATGAAGATCAAGATTTCCGCCTACGGGAAGAGTAAAGTTTTAATGTACAAACATGATAGGGGAATTTACGAATGAATAAATGTTGATGCATAGAAAAACGCTTTTTGATGTTTAAGTTGTAAGCCCTATTTATGTATAATATTCTATTAGGCAACTTCACTTCTACAGTGAGGGGATTAGCCATTTTGTCTTCTATGCCGGTCTAAAAGGGTTGGTAGACTTCCTATAAGATTTCAATTCGAGCCAAAGAAGTCTCATATATGGAAGTTTCCTTACGATGTTTACTTAGCATTACTGCAAACTAATTACAAAAAATACACATGTTATCAAAGTTACCATGACAGTCTGTACCCCTCCACTCAAAGTTATTAGTACTATCTATTAATTACACCTTTTTATGACGATTTACATATACACAAATGTACGTATCAATTAAGTAGACCACAATATTAATATTATCAACTACAACTAATATAGAGTAATTTAATCGATTAGGGCATCCATGATAACATTTGGAAAAATCCAAATCAGTGTAAATACTATGTATATATAACGGTATTTGTGAAAAAAAACAATCAGTTTCTGGTCGTCTCTAGAACATAATACTCAACAGAGGTAAGAAATATATTTGATTTATTTAAACAATAAAAAGAAAAACATTAGAGTATTCAAAAAAGCAAACAAATAATAGTTCCAACTAAAATAGATTATTTCAGGTGGTGTATAGATATATAGATTCTGTTTAAATTAAAAATAACGCCAAATACAGTACTCAAATATATCCCTTATTTTCAGATGAAGTTCCAAATTGTTCTCGTCTTAGCTATAGTAGCTTGTGCATTCGCTGACGAAGTTCCCAAAGATCCGGAATTGGACGCTGTTGATGAAGTTAAAGTTGAAGCTGAGGCTGAGGATGATGATAAAGTACAAGTTGAAAAAGATTCTGCCGAAAAATCTGAAGTCGAAACTATCAAGGAAAAGTCAGAAAGCGAAGAAAATGTTTCCGATGACGATCAAAAAGACGAGTTGGAAGGTATAAAAGGTCCTATAATTTTTGAATGGTCTTCAGTCTACCGTACGCATGATATAGATGCTGCTGTGCCTGTCGAGATCAACTGGCCGAGCAATTTGATGGACTTCATTAACGCTCTCCACTCCGATGGACTTCAAATAGTTCCCCAGAATCCCGATTTCGGGCCTATTAACCTTGCGTTCCCCCCTCAATTTAATCTTCGCAAATAAAATATTGACTAAGAATAAATGAATTTATTTGAAAACGTTGTTTCATGTTATTAATGCTACGTGGAAATACACTGTGATAAATCATGCTCTATCAATGGCTCTAGCCTTCAAAACACAAAACACTGCACATTTACATACATTTACATCGAATTTTCTTACTAGCTGAATAGCCTTAGCCTGTGGTTCTTAAAGTTAACTCTACCCACTTAACAAAAATGTACAAATTAAGGAATTTAATGGAGAAAAAATGGGCATAACTTCACGAATGACGGACTGTTCAAATAAAAACAGAAGTTTTGTTGCAATGAGAAGGATTTATCTGTTTCCTCTTTTTATACCTTTAGCATCAACTTTACAGATAATGTTAAAGTCCGTCATTGGCCGTCCGGCTATTGGCCCGGTCGGTCCATGTATCGTCCTCTTTGACAGAGCCCACGGAACATTTGCTCGCGAACCACCAGAGTGTTGCGACCCATAGGTTGGAAAATGCTGGCTTAAGAAAAAATATTAAGGCAGTAGTTTTCTAAAATCTGTGTAACCAAAATTACTTTATTTATAGTTTGTAGTTAAAGGTACCAGTTAAAGTGACCAGTCATTTTGGAAATCTTTAGGGGAGGCCTATGTACAGTAGTGGACTGCACGTGGTTGATGATGATGATGATGATAATAGTGAAGGTTATATTGCACCAAGAATACCATAATCTCATAAGTTCAATAGTTCAGCGTGCATGCACAATTCCGGTCCGGGTATGAAAAAGATATATAGCATAACGCCTCTTGGCCTTTTCGGAGATAGGCACAAGTGTTATCACAGGCACATATGTTAGGTCCCATGAAATAGGGGGCGAGAAAGACCTACTAATATCTGGTGTAATTACTAGCAATATGAGATATAACATGTAATATATTGAGATGATGAGCGTCATTCATAAGCAGAGCTACATAATCCTAAGTTCTAGATAGTATTGGCATCGTTGATTCTCAGTCGCGCCGCATTTTGTCAGAGTAACAACTTGTACATCTCATCATTCGATTGTTAAAAAAATACGTGAGCAGTACGAAAATAGAACCTGTGCATAACATAGCAAACCAACCACGTGATATTACAGGGTGAAATAAATCGTTGATGCACTAATTCCACCCTTTACCCTTCAGAGGCCCATACGTGAACATAAAATTGATAATAAAGTTAATGATTACCTTACTTTGAGTATTAAAATGTATAACTTAGCAATATGAATATTAATTTTTCATTGAAATTCTGTTAGAGTTTACAAAATCCTTCAATGGTTTAAATGCTTTCCTACCTAAAAGTTTGTTATATTGGAATTTAGTTCCAAGGGTCTTTGTGGTCATTCAGCTTAGGAATGTAGAACATACAAGTTCCCCCGACATGTATTTTCTATCAAAACTTTATTATAGTAATCTGAGGAGATATTTTTTTGTTTGTGTGTTTGAGTGCTATTTCTGGAAATACTGCTTCGATTGTGATAATTCTTTCACTAACAACAGCTACATTACAGATACAAGAAAACGCCCACGAAGCTGCGGGCTAAGACTAGTTACACATATACGTGATATATTAATTTACACAACTGAATGACCGCACCACATTGTAAAACTTAAGAGCTAATTGTATGCTCTTCATGTAGGATGAAATTTAACCAGTGCCATGGTACATTCATTTAATTCAAAGCTTTGCATGTCACTTCTGTTTATTGTCATACGTAGTTATTATTAATCTTAAAATGTTCGTAATGTCTTGGTCATTCAATGAATCTCATCATATGAAGTTTATTTAATTATTTTATCGATTAAATAATATTTGAAAAGGATATTGAATATCATTGCCTCCTTGGCTGCCTGGTAGTATATTATATAGAATATGGACCAGTAGGTTGAACAGCTGTTTATGTGGGTACTAGCGTTTGCTCGCGGCTCCGCCCGCGTGAAAAAGTTTTTCCGAGATTAAAGTCCCCCTATATTTCTGGGGATAGAAAGTAGCCTATATGCTATGCAAGACTATAACCAATGTATGTGCCAAAAGGCATCTAGATTCGTTCAGCCGTACTGGCGTGATTGGGTAGGTAACAAACGTCCATCCAAATTCTCGCATTATAATAGCAGTAAGATTACAGCAAGATTTTTAGGGTACAACAAAGAGTTTCGATGACAGGTTCCTTTTGAGGACGCTGAAGTCAGGTAGATGGCCAGTCATAAAAGCCAAACTCAATACGCACTAGTTCTGGAAATATTAATTGTTCCGTCGACCCCATAGTGGAATGGGATAAGAAGAGGTTAAAGATCTATTATGTCAGTCATTCTCACTGGAAGACTGCAAGCAAATTATTATTATTTATTGTTTATTGTTTAAGGACAATCAGTGGTAATTACATTAAATTAATTAAAAGTTACAAATCACTAACAATATTTAAAATGCATTACCTTCAGTTGCCACAGCATGCATTAAAATTATGCAATGCAATCAGCCCTGTATTACATACTGCCCACTGCTGAGCACGGGCCTCCTGTACTACTGAGAGGGGTTAGGCCTTAGTCCACCACGCTGGCCTAGTGCGGGTTGGCAGACTTCACATATCTTAGAAATTCTTATAGAGAACTTCTCAGGTATGCAGGTTTCCTCACGATGTTTTCCTTCACCGTTAAAGCGAACGATAATTGATAAACAATACACACTTCAATTCGAAAAGTCAGAGGTGTGTGCCTTGGATTTTGAACCTCCGGACATTGGCTCGGCAGACCGTTCCATTCCGAACTAGGCTATTGTCCACTTCCGCATTAAAATTAAGGAAAACACAATTAAAATGTGTAACAATATTAACATTCTTAAAACTATTATATTTTTGGAAACAATTTTAACTGTACTTAATATTAAATGGTTATATTAAAAAGGAACATTTTGGGCTTTACCTTATATTATGTAAATTATAAATAATTATTAAATATTAGCATCCAAAGCCTTCAAGAGCTCAGTTTCAAACCGAAAATGAAAGGATGTCGTATATTATAAAGGCATATGAAAGATTATGAAAGAAGCTGTATTTAATTTGCGATAACCACAAACTGCCTATGGTATACTAATGACCTTTCAACACGTGACATTAATATCTGTATTGGCCGGTATCGGTATACGTGTAATGGCTCTAACAGTAAATTGATTTATATAAATAGTGGGTGAATGACATTCCGTCATGATTGAAGAGAAATTCAACAAGGTATTATCATGTTATAAATTTCAAATGTAGTTAAATTATAATAAAATGTATTAAATTTATCTATTCATGATGTGTTTGTCCTAGAGTTATTGAGGTTTTGTGTCTCATGTCAAAGATATAAAAGTAGTTGAGATGCAGGTCATAAACAAAAAAAAATAAAAAACACATTGAATATTGAACTCGGTAGTTTAAACTTGCTCGCAGTAGAATCTACGTCTGGCATTTAATCAGTTTATATAGTAAAATCTTATGCTAAGTTTTTCTCTGAGCTAAATAATCTCATCAAGAACGAAGAAATCGCTTAACAACGTATAATTAGTTAGGGAATAGGAGCACTAAAATAATACACTTTATACACTTAGGTGATAGATAGCTATGCTAATTTGAAACATAGCACCCACATCAATATTTTTAATAATTTTGCTAATTCCAGATGTCCAAATTAATTTTCGCGCTGTTGTTCATCGCCCTGGTGGTATCGACGTCAGCCTACGTGCTGAAGAGGGTTGTGTACCAGCCCCACTATCTACAACCTCAGTACTACGTCCCTGGAGATCTGTTCAGCAATCCAGCTTACATCAGATGGAATCCTATGTATTTAAAGTGAAGAGTTGAATAAAGGATGTACTAATGTGATCTGGTTTATTTTAATTCGTTTGTAGTTTTAATAGGCTTTGCTTCTTCTTCTTCTTTGTCGGTATAACTCTTGACAGAGTGGTCGTGGTCATCAGTTCAGGTGTTGGTGGCAAGCTTCACAGCACGCCGCCACTCTTCTCTGATGGCCGCCTTCCTTGTACATTCATGTAGTGATGATGAGCCATTTACTGCTGCTTTTATCTGGTCAGTCCACCTCATAGGCGCTCTTCCTCGTGGCCTGGTACCCTCAACCTTTCCCTGGTCCACAAGTCGCTCAATAGCACCTCCCCTCGGCGGCATACGTGACCAAAAAAGGTGAGGATACGAGATTGTACCAAAGATGAAACGTTGCTTGATGCCGAGTTCTCGAAGTATACACTCGTTGGTACGGAATTCAGTCCACGATACTCCGAGTATTCTCCTCCAGCACCACATCTCTAGGGCGTCTATTCTTCTTCTCTACTTCCTGCAGGGTCCACGTTTCTGCGGCGTACAAAATATGGGAATACAAGAGTCTGAACTAGCCGGATTTTTGTTGCGATTCCTCCATATTTTCCTCAACTTTGGCTAAGGCTTTGCTTACAGATCTACAGATTTGTTAATATTATTTTATTTTATGGTTGGACAGAGCTTTGCTTGCGGCACTGACCAGGTAGTAAGTTTGTGGGTTAAAATGTGGCCTATAATAACAAAGGATACTGTAGCCCTTCACTTATTTTATGTCAGTGATTGTCGTTTTGGTGTTCGCTGGATTGAATTTAATACAATATTTATGGTAACAGTCGTATAGTCCTGCCCTACACAAATATTCAAGTGATGTAAGCATCCATTATAAGAGAATTTTGGTTGCTGTCAGGCGACAAGTGGACGATAGCCTAGTTGGGAATGGAACGGTCTGCCGAGACAAAGTTCGCAGGTTCAAAACCCAAGGCACACACCTCTGACTTTTCGAAGTTATGTGTGTATTGTTTATCAATTATCGTTCGCTTTAACGGTGAAGAAAAACATCGTGAGGAAACCTACATACCTGAGAATTCTTCATCAGAATTTCGAGGGTATGTGAAGGCTGCCAACCCGCACTAGGCCAACGTGGTGGACTAAGGCCTAACCCCTCTCAGTAGTAGAGGAGGCCCGTGCTCAGCAGTGGGCAGTATATAATACAGGGCTGATTGCATTGCATTGCATGTGACAAGCTAATATTTACGTACCACATAACGTATAGATACTTTCGAGGCTAAGGTTCTGTTAATTCACAAGCCAGTTTATGCCATGGAAGCTGTCAAATTAAAGAACATTCATTTATTCGGTCAAAAGCCTACTAGTTATACCACTAATTGGTCGTCTATCATAATTAAAAGGCGATGAAATGGGAATACCAATAAGTCTTAGGACATGGACTTACCAAAGTTGAAAGTACCAGTTAAAGCGATAATTACCAACAATACAAACATCGCGATTTTGGCAAAAGTAACATTAAAACTCATTGTTACTCTAAATACAAAAACTGGCCGTAAGATAACGAAATGTATATATCACTTTTACACTACCCTTTGGCCCTTTGAAGTCCTCTGAAGAAATAGTGAAATTTTATGAGATGTGAAGTTGACGTAATTAAATAATGCATGGATTTTGTTGATAATACGTAGCTACTGCTGCTAAGTTGGTCGATTAACGCGCATCTAATACATTTTTGTGACATTCATATGAATATGTTTATAACGGGTATAATATTGCTACTTTTAGATGCTAATCATCCATCATAAATGTATTACGTATTTCAGCTCTTGTAATTTTTCCTAAGTTTCATTTTTTTTTTAGTTTATTTATGACACACACAGAATACAATCAAAAACATATAATAATGACTATACCTAGGTTTAGTACTTAATCTAGATTGCACTCCAAAATTTGTGCCCAAATCATGACTACTACATAATGTTTATATTTAATTACTAGCTGTTGCCCGCGGCTCCGCCCGCGTGAATGAGTTTTCCTGGGATAAAAGTCCCGCTTTATATTTTTCCGGGATAAAAAGTAGCCTAAGTTACTCCTTATTACATCAGCTACCTGCTAATAAAAGTCCCGTCAAAATCGGTCCAGCCATTTCAGAGATTAGCCGGAACAAACAGACAGACAGAAAGACAGACATACAAAAATTGAAAAAAATGTTATTTTGGTGTATGTACCGTATATATATTCATATACATGCAGTAAAAAACGGTTATTTCAATATTACAAACAGACACTCCAATTTTATTTATATGTATAGATGATCACTGTAAATATTAAACGAAACCGCCTACTTAAGTATTTTTAATGCAATATTAACGTCTTAATAACCTATCTATACATATAAATAAAATTTGTGTGTCTGTTTGTAATATTGAAATAACCGTTTTTTTACTACATGTATATGAATATATATACGGTACATACACCAAAATAACATTTTTTACAATTTTTGTCTGTCTGTCTGTCTGTTTGTTCCGGCTAATCTCTGAAATGGCTGGACCGATTTTGACGGGACTTTTATTGGCAGGTAGCTGATGTAATAAGGAGTAACTTAGGCTACTTTTTATCCCGGGAAAATATAAAGCGGGACTTTTATCCCGGGAAAACTCATTCACGCGGGCGGAGCTGCGGGCAACAGCTAGTATGTAATATATGTAATTAACTTTTTTTTTAATATTTTTATACCTCATACCAAGATGGTCTTCATAGCCTATTTGCCTACTTTTATAAATATTAACTTGAAGAGGTATTAGATCAACAGAGCCTATCTGGTGAAATGTGTGTTACAAAATAAAAAATATTTTTCCTTAAATATCATATATTTTCATCTACTCATTTCTTATAATACATGGAGCTGTAGGGGTAAAGCGGGTTGTAGGAGTAGTACGGGTAGTACCGGTGTCCGGAGTATCTGGGGTAGACGTAGCGGTACCGATATGTTAAGGGCTCCACAAGTACTTTGGACCGCTTCTCCACTTTGACGTTAGGCTTGGCGAAGGCAATCGCCACGATCGCCAGGAAAAGGAAGATTACTGCCTTGTTCATCTAAAAAAAAGGAGATTTTAACTTATTTTTATATTTGACGGATGACATATCATGCAACAGAGTCCCTCCATTGTTCGTTGTTTACAAAGGGTCGGCTTTACCGAGATGGTACTACAATGAGATTGTCGGCGGTTCACTTGGCGGGTCCTTTTCCTTAATTACCAACGCAACCACAATTCCTTGAGTCTCTTCTTTAACCTTTATCCTACTCCATTACTATGATGGACCATTGCACTTTAAAACATGTCACAGAATGGATATATGTTGCAGATAATGTTCCAGAATCGTATAGAAACAATCTGGTTCTAGTTCATTTTTAGTTGCTCAACCTGGGATTTAAGGTTGACGATGTACGATTTGCGCTAGCTTCCTAAAGGAGTTGACATCAGATGGTAAAAACTAAGCCAAATCTTTTTGCACAACCACATACGCATACGCTCACGCTTATTATGTATTCCCGAAGGGCAATGTAGAGACTCAACCACTGCATTCCCTTATCGTTATGTGCGAATGCAGAAGATGGTATCGTTTTATGAGGTGATAGGAGGCGAACCTATCTCCATATCAGCCACAAATTTCAAACTGTAGACTGATATTGAGCAGAAAAATTCAATATAGCTTTGATTCTTATTGCAATATGCTTGAAAAAGGATGATGCGCCATCCCTTCGTTAAAGTACGATAAATGCAGACTGAAGCAGGAAAGGCATATAAGAAGTTCATATAACCCTAATAATATTATAAATAATTTAAAATCTCACCTTGTACGAATTCAAATGATTCACTGTGATGGATAAATGGAAACAGACATTTATATCTGTTGATAATTGCAAAACAAATTAACGATAATTACAACCAGTTGAAATCAGACGCCACAGCCAAATTGTATACATTAAAAAGTAGTTGAAACCTGTTTTACCATCCGCTACCATGGTTTAGCGAGTTAATGAACGAGATATCATGGGTTCGTATCTGAATACATGTGTATGTCGTTTTGGATTAACGAGCAATTGGGCAAGGGAAACAAACAATTTATTAATAGATTCGTGGATGCTCGTTGTTTAAGCATTAAGGCTGTTTGAGTCTCCAGAAACCTAATTTATCACACAAAACCGTGTAATTTTTACTTTTTTTGGGTCTCTATCTATCTCTTGACATGCCAAAGTAAACTGTAGTAAATAAGTGTTTTATCCTGGTATCACAATATACACTGCATGTAAAAGCCCTGTATAATCTAAATATGATACTGATCATCGAATTACGTGCAACAGGGTTGCCAGAACGCCATTTTTACGAATGACCCACTTTAGGTCATCGTTGACAATGATACCATAACAGAAGAAACCGTCCCAAAGCCAGATGTTCGCAATGATTTATATTGAAGCATTTTCATTGAGCGGTTCGCGGCGGCAAACTTCCCAGACTGACAGTTTGAGTTGGGAATTCACGAAATGTAATAATAGGTAATGACTTCTTTCTGCGCCAGGTGGGAAAAATGTTTTGTGGCAATTTTTACTGGTAGGTCTCCCAAGAGTCGGTCTGGGTAGTTAACGCGTCTGAATACTTGTCTCGTCATTTGTATATAAATATACTGTCTTACAAATGATATTTGTTCCATTTTAATGTATTTAATAAAAAAAACATCAACTAAAATCTAGCACAGAAAGTATTAACAAAATCCGCTCAAAAAATTGTAAATGGAAGTATGGGAAAAACAGATGGTAGTGGTAATCAAGGAAGCTATATGCTCGTTTAAAAAAAAACATTCTCCACTAACCTATAACTCAAACACTTATTAATCACAATTACTAATTCCATGAGTTCTATACTCATGTATATTCAATGTAGAAAGGATTCTATTGTTATCAAAGACTCATCAAGAGTACGCCCTGCGTACTCGGCGTTGAGTATTTTCCAATAAGTTTAAACTAAATACTAATATCGCAGTACTTAGCTCAGTTAACATAAATCCTGAAGACGATTATTGCTGTCTCCACTCTGTGATGATTAATATTCATCCCGCTATGAAGATTTCCTGGGATCACGAATGCTTGGGAATGATTATACAAGGAGATGATACGAATATATCACTCGTCGGTTTATAGACAGCAATATAATCCAGAATTTTATGTAACAAAATGTATGGTACCGCTGCGCTCGTCACACTGAGACAGAGGTGAGGTCACGATACTTAATAATTTACTAGCATCTTTCGAACAGATCGTTGCCTACTGCTACGGGGCACCTAAAACGGTGTGCCCAAAAAAATATACAAAGTTTTCCAATATCTAGTTTACTGACTTCGATATACTTCAAATTGGAACCCAACAATGCTAGAAATATACGCGTCAACTGCCCAGATAATACTCTCATCCAAGAATACTTCTTAGTTTCGACTATTGACTACTTATTATATTCGTTGTAAACTCAATTAGAAACCCTCCTACCGTCCCGCGGGATCACACCAAAAAGGCTAATTTGTAAAGCCGTTCCTATTTTGTCTGGAGTAACCGCAGGAGCTTAATTGGTACATTACACAATGCCTTTATGTAAATAGGTCCTAAGGGTCTAAACGCCAAGAAATCCTTATTCCTTCTGCTTTGCAAGATCTTAACCCTTGCTGGGATGGGTCTCACAGGTCTCGCTGAAGTGGTTGGAACATGGAAGTAGTACCAGTGTAAATTCCATATTCACTGAGAATTTAGACTATTTGAGAGTGAGTGAAGGTTAGTGTAAAGTATAAATATAAAAATTGCTGGACTGGTTGGTCCTATTTGTTAAATTGTATCATTAATAATAACATACACACAACACATCTTAATATATATAAATCTCGTGTCACAATGTTTGTCCTCAATGGACTCCTAAACCACTTAACCGATTATAATAAAATTCGCACACCATGTGCAGTTCGATCCAACTTGAGAGATAGGATAGTTTAAATCTCAAATTATAGTCGCAATTTTAATTTATTGCTAATTATTTGTCTGTTATTATTTGACAGTCACAATTATCTTAACTCCAAATGATTCTAACAGATGTCGATACCTTTCGACTGGGTTGAGTAAGTAATCAATAGATGGCGCTGCTATGAATGATTCTAACAGATGTCGATACCTTTCGACTGGGTTGAGTAAGTAATCAATAGATGGCGCTGCTATGGTAAATCTACGAACGTGTCATATAAGCTACATTTTAATAGCATAATTACCACGTGTTGTTGACGCTATAAAATTAATTAAATTTATTTTGTAGTGAACGAAATACCGTATAATTCAATTATTTCCACTTTTTAAATTTTTGGTGTTAGCATAGCCGGCCACGTGTTACTTAGACTGAAGTGTAAATTGCATTCATATTATACCGGGAAAATATAAAGCGGGACTTTTATACCGGGAAAACTCATTCACGCGGGCGGAGCCGCGGGCAAAAGCTAGTCTTTATATATAACTCAAACTCAAAATTTTCTTTATTCAAATAGTCTTTCTCAAAGTCTTTTTAATCGTCATGAATCTAATACCGCAACACGATCTGTCAAAATGTTATATATTTTTTCCAACAATTTCATAGTACCTTATTTTTTTAAAGTACCCTGGTTCAAAAAGTGAATGATTTGTTTTAGTAAGTATATTTTTGTGTTTTTGGATTCCACGAACCACACATTTAGTTTTTGCCATAATAATAAAAAAATCAGAACATTAACAACATCTCTCTTATCAATATTTCTATTATTTGCAAAAGGAGTAGCGTGCAACCGCTCGTATTATCACAGGAGCGTTTCCTAATATATTGGGGAATGTGTGATTTGAAATTCCATACAATAATAATATGGCTTTCAGGTGCTTAATGGCTTTAGGTTTCAAAGGAAAGTCTCCTTGGATAATGTATCTGATACCGGGCTTCGAATTGATTTACATAGACCGCGTACGTTCCCGAGGGTTTTAGAGGATCCTGTATGTAGATACGATCTCGTAGGGTCGTAGTACATACTATCTAATCCTAGGTAAGCAGTTTGGCTTTATTTTTCTTTTACTGATTGCCTGGCTGGCGTGGACGACTGAAGTGTTGTGATCTCGGCTTCGATCTACGGGTCGGATATGATTTTGGATTTTAATGTTCAGTATCAGTCCTAAGTCTGGATTGTATCCTTTATTTTACAGGAAGACGAAACAAAGCATTGTCTTAAGAAACTGAATTTACTGTTTTCGAAATAATTAATTTAAATGTTCAATTTATAGTAAATTTTACTTTATTCTCAGTATCATCCTGCAATGTTGTTCGAAATGGAAGCAGAATATTTTCCTCATTTACAGTCGAGATATTCGGAGACATGTGACTACTAGTTCTTCTGCCTACACCTTTGGGGTTAGTATCAGCTACTATGTACAACAGTAAACATAATATCTTTCGCCCACAAGAAGTTTGATAGACTGCGAGAGTAATAAATGAGCTCGTTCAACAAAACTTCGACCATAAGCTTTGGTCAATCTCAGAGTTTAGATCATGGGAGGAGAGAAGTGCGACTGTTTATGTTGTCAGATTTGAAGTTATTCTAGAAATGTGGGATAATCGAATTTTATGTGAAGATTAGCTTCTCCTGCGCTTCCACCCGCGCACAATTAGAAAACTAACTAATACTAATAATTCCTTAAAAAGTAGTCAGTGTGATGTGCCCCTATTTCAATGATAATGAATTTTGAATTTTTACTCCCGACGTTTTGAAGACTTTGTAGACTTCATGGTCACAGGGCGGACTACAGGTCCGTCCAGTGTCAAATTTAAGGCGAAAAATAAGTTTTATTTCAATGTTAAACATTCACGTAAACATAAGAAATAACTAAGAGCCAAAAAAATTGTATGTCGTGGCGCATATGGTCACCGGAGCGATCTGTGTCTCTTGTCATCAATTTGAATAGGTCATCTCGTTACCCAGAAGAGAATCGTAATTATTTTAAATATCTCGCTTCCATCCCATGTCTTGTACCTACTAAAGCGTCCATGAGATATAGCAGTCACAAATCAGCGGGCCTGTTCAGTGTAGACGCACCGCAGAACCGCAGCTGCCTTCTAATGAAAACTTGTTATTTACACTAAGAACTCGGGAAAAAGAGAAGGATAGTAAAATAGCTACGGAGTAAAAAGGAGAATAGTTTAAAACTATGACACTAGAGGTCCCAAAATCAACTCCAAGTTTAAAAAGGAAGCACTGCAAGGAATTGGACATATTCAACCAGAGTAAAGGCCTCTTTAAGGCAAATATAATGAATCTAAAATTGTTCTAGATCTCCATCGCATCTCTATAATTTTAAATTGATAAAAATCAAGTAGTTCACATTAGTAGTCTATTCGAATGTTGTGCGCGGGTTTTATCGGTGTACAAATTTGAATTTGTTAGTCTAAATATTGTAAATTAGAGAATCGTGTAATTTGTACATTGTTTCTGTGCCAAATAAATAAAAATAAAAATAAAATAAAATAAAATAAAAGCCATACTTACTGGCTATATTTAACCAAATCTCTCCAGATCACAAATTACTCGCCTTAGTTCACAGCACTATAATACCGTCCATGTACAGTAATTTGCCGGGAACAAAAAACAAAATTAAAAAAATACATGTTTCATTTTCTTACAAAGTAACTGATGTTGGAGTTAACTTACAAAGACTATCTTTACACAAAGTTCTTTAAAGAATATTGATAATAAAACCCGACCCAAAAGGTGCCCTACGTGAAAGGGATACAATAAACAGTCGAGTGGCAAGTTTATGTGGATTATCGTATCCGAGGCGTTATGAATGTTCTGGCCCTTCGCAACACTCATAAGGATTATTGTTAGGTTGTAGGGATAAACAATATTGAGGCAAGGAATGCTGGTATTTACGGCAATATCTGAGATGAGAGTCTCCGGCAGAGCATAAGAGCGCGTGGAGGGTAGAGTTGAGACGATGAGAGTAGACAAATCATGAGCATAGATGATTGTAATTACGAGTCTTGACATGAGGGCCGTTCATATAAACAAGGCACATTAATAATAAAAACATTAATATAAAAAGGGTAAAGATAATGATTTTTTAGGTGTCGCTGGCGTAGTTGTTATACTGTACGACTGCAGTTCTGAGGTCTCGGGTTCGTTTCCCGAGTCGGGTAAAGTGATATCGGGTTTTTCTATTTAGTATCAGCCTGGAGTATGAAATTTGTGTATGGCGAACAGTGGGTGCCTTTGTTGTACGTCTGCCTACCCCTTCAGGGGAAAAGGCGTTATGTGTGTTTGTTTATATTGTTTGTTCGTATTTAAACTAGCACTATAGCACAATATAAACTTTTCCAACAAAAAACCTTATCAACTTTATTCCTACTTACAAAGACTATTCTAATTTGATTCGACTACTTTCATTCTAGAAAACAGTGGCAAGTACATTCGTTATTCTTATTCGTAAAAAAATATTTACAAAATAGTTTTGATTGCTAAATCGCTATCGTAGCGGCCAAACCAATACCTTCCAATACATTCCGTCTAAACTCCCAGCGTGGTCCGGCAAATTGTTTCCCCGACCGCTTTGTCCGCACATATTCGTCACTCCGTCACGCTGTCACGTCGCGTCACGTTCGAACCGAGACACGCCGTCGCGGTCACGCTTGACTTATTTCAATGAATCATCCGAGCTGACACGCTGATATATTTATCTCAAGATGTTGGGAAAGGAATTTTGATTTGTATTATAGGTCGCTTTTGTCTTCAGCGTCATCGACACATAATATTCGTTCATTCATTTCATTCATTCGAGATGGAATTTCGTAATACCCTATCAAAATTGATGCCTTCACCCAATATCCTTTCAGATCAAGGTTATAATTTTTGACCTCTTGTTGTCTGGACCTATTATTAAATAAGGTTTAGTCTCAATATATTATGAAGATTATTATTATGGAGATCAGCAAAGTCACTGTGACCTTGTGTTAATTAAAGGGTAGTCCAAAAACCTCGACGGTAGCTACAATTGTGTAACGAGGCCATGGCCAGGCCTTTAATGTTGCTTTGAAAAACTATAGCGTGACGCAAACAAGTCTCGATTATTTTCTCACTTAAACTTGGACTTAGCTCAAGGTCTAGATTCCAGACTAACGAAAAAAGATAACTAAAAAGACTAATAAAAATAATTTACACATTCATAATAATGGTTATTATTCGCGAAACGTAATTTATCCCCGCATTTATTAAAACTACAGCCGTCCATAAATTTCAGCTGCGAAATCTTCAGGAGCTCATTTTGAGTTCATGAAATTCCTACGGAATAAACGTGCGCGATTGCTTTCGTGCGAGCATTCGAGCATATATTTTAGTTATGTATTGTATTATGTAAACAATGAGCTCTTTGATAAACATTTTTATTAAATGGTTAATCTAAACAATGTCATGTCTCTTAATAATAGCAAACTGCACTGCTGTATATTTACTTGCTGTAACTTCTTACTTGAAATGCCTGTAAACAAAGATAGATATTTGAGCCTTTTGTATGCTTATGAGTTGTTTTATAAAATAAAAACTATTTACCTTCATTTTCCTGCCCCTGTCACAATCAATGTGAAATCTTTACGCGTATTTTTCCCTCACTGGAGTAGATTGTGATTGTGGCCTAGATAAGCTAAACACCATTCGTCTTCAATCCATCAGCAGCACATTTGTAGTACACACTCGTTTACATCCGGTTAGCGCGAGATGCTCTGCCGTATACTCGTAAACGCGCATCGTGACGTTTCTACGCGGCTAGAAACTAGGATTCCCAAACCCAAAAATAAAGTACAAGGCTTGTAAGTACGAAATACCAGGACAATACAGTTTACAAATAGGACGCAGTAATAGAGCAATAGTCAATATGTGTAGTGATGAAATGAAATTTTAAAATACATGAACTTATCAAGGCGCTTCAAAAACCCAGGGCGCTTAGTAATGGTTTCGAGAAATAGCAGACGGGACGGGATAGTGCCGCGACGCTGGCATTCGATTATATTATGAAAGTCGAGCGCTGAGGGTGACGGCTCTATATGTCATGTATATCGAGTGTTGCGTCGCCGTCCCGCCACTTCCGCTGTTTGTCGAAACCAAACTATCCAGGACATCCCAGGACGCTATACAAACCAGGACATGTCCTGGGCAAAACAGGAAGGATGGCAACCCTATTACAAACGTTAGTGCAAACGTTATCTTGTGTAGTTCGGGCGCGTGCAAGTCACCTGAGGAGCGCGGGGGAGGGAAAGTAGTAGAATTGAGAATTTCTTATCTAGTGCAGGTCATTGAACATCAAAAATTAGAAATTCTTGATGCGCATCGGTATAGGTATAGACTTACCTAATTGAAAAGAGTTACATATTTGGAATACGTGTATTTTTCTAATAATGACTGCCTCGGTGGCCTAGTTGTATTGCATACGCGTTGCGAGTACGTTTTGCGCCAGGTCCTGGGTTCAAATCCCGGGTCGAGCCAAAAACATTGTGAGTGGGTTTTTCCATCTTAAAAATTACTCTGTTGCCGCTCGGAGTCAGGAAGTTGGCGGTGTGATACCCCCGTGCCTCGGAAAGCACGTAAAGCCGTTGGTCCTGCGCCTGATCTCTCTCCGGTCATGTCGGATTGCTGTCTCACCGGACTATGAGAGTGAAGGAATAGCGAGTGCACCTGTGTATTGCGCACACACTTGTGCACTATAATATCTCCTGCGTACCTGGCTGATCTCCGATGAGATTGGCCGCCGTGGCCGAAACTGGCTAGAAGGATTTTTCTAATTTTTATGTCAGGTAACATGATTTTGTTATTTCACAACTAAAATCCATTTGTTAAAGAGTCTTCCTCAATATCCCTAGTCTCCCCTATTTCTCGTGACCAGCAGCAGACTATATTTTTACATTTATATTTTTCTTAATCTAGACTTACTGAGCGTATGCTGTGTGTTTATGCGGGGAAAGACAGATAACTCTGATATAAGATGTGTACGTTGTTCCGAAATAATGGGGACAAAAGTTACTTATTCGAAACTGTTTCTCCTGGGATTGTAAAATATTTTACGGAATAGTTTGTACTTTTCCTCATATAATATTGGGTTTTAAGCAGTGTGGAGATGCAATAAGACACACACACACACACACGCCTATTATCCCAGAGGGGATAGGCAGAGGCGCAACCAGTGCACCTTTCGCCGTGCGTATTCCGACCCATGATGTGATAGGGGGCGAGCCATATCGGGCATAAATTCCAGACTCCGGGCTGATACTGAATAGAAAAACCCAATATCACTTTGCCCGACCCGGGAATTGAACCCCAGACCTCAGCTTTGCAGTCGTACCGTATGCAATAAGACACCACGTAAAAAGAAAAAAAGACAAGATTTTTGGTACTCTATACTTAACGTAGACTTTGTTATAAAGGAATAACAAAAAACCCGCCATTTTGGGAGTCGATATGTATACAGAAAGAATGAAATAGCTTTGGACTTCAAAGCAAGCACTGTTTTTCGTTAATTGACAGCAATAGGGTAGTTGACTACTTTTTTTTAAATACAATTATGAAAAATGTATGCTATCCAAAATCCAATAGAAAAAGAATTTTCAAAATTGGCGCAATTGTAAGTAAGTTATAAAGCTTTGAAATTTGGTGGAAGGGGTAGCTGTCAAATAACAGCATTACTAGGCTGTGACGCCACCAAGCGCCATCGGCCATGACGCTGCCTGCGTGCGAAAGAGATAGCGCGACATCCCCGGCACGCCCCCACTTATGCTCAGAATAATATTTTAAATTTGAATAACTGCTGTATTTTTCAATCGATTTTAATGCTGATTTCACAGAACAATTTTTTTTGTTTTATTTTCTGTTATATCTAAAATAATGTACAAAATCAATCATAAGAAACTACCCTCTATAGGTGAGATTTGAACACCAAGGAAATTTCAAGGCAACAATATTTTAGAGTAGATTTGACTGTAAAAAATGAAATCCGAATACGATTTCCAAAGCAATAATCTAAAAGCAGTTTTTTTTACGTCCCCTGGCAACATTAAGTTGCCTAGCCGCTGAAATACAGCACCTAAACAAATTTAGCTCAGACAGCAGACACATAAACATGTCAACTGAATTTTCAGCTATACTACGACATTCTATTCCTACCATAAGTGACTAACTAGCAGGAGATAGTGATGCAGATAAAACTAGTCCTTAAAGATGCATTAAATTAGGGGGGATAAATCAACGCCCCTTTGAATCTGTAGAAAGCGCTAAGTTGGTTGGATATTTGGCTTTTGTCCAGTAAAGTCGGCCTCATTTAGCTCTAGAAGTAAGAGAAAGACTGATTTTGTGTCGAGGCTACTATTCGTTTCATATAATTATGTCGAGAGAATTTTAGTAAAGTGGCTCAAAAGAGACTCCGTAACGAATAAAGGTTAATCTATTTTAACTAATCTTTTTGGTTGCTTTTCTCCATCGTCAAATATTTAAGTGTTAGTTGGACAAATTAATGATTTTAATCAGATATCTCGCTTTAGTCGTCAGATATAACGACGTCATAATGTACTGGTTATAAAACCGATTCTTTGGTGCCTAATTTGTGATCTGAATGATCTAGGTTCTATTTTTAGGTTAGGAAACGTTTTGTGTAGCTTTTCCAATGTTAAGAAAAAAAGAAAAGAAAAGATCCTTTATAGGGGTTAGCATCAAATCGAAGGCGTGAAAACTAAAACAAATCATGTCTTCAAGATACGTGTAAAAGTGCGTCACACCGTCTCCACGTTGCAATTGAATTCTATACTATCGTTGATTTAAATAAAACAATTTAAATTTATATCCTCAGAAATGAACACGGTAATGAAACCCATATTTTCTGAGTATAATGTTATTTCCATTTTTCCTTAACATTAAAAGAAGTAAAACGGTGCTTTATTTTTTCAATATTTTATTTTTGCTTATTAAATTAACGGCCTTTGCAAACGGACGAAAGGTAATTTAGGTTTATAATGCGATATATAACATGGACATTAATGAGACGGGACATGCACCGGACATCAAAGGGAAAAATATGACACCGAGCAGTGAAGCTTGATGTCATATTTTTGAAACTGCCTATTTTTTAGGGTTCCGGACCTCAAAAGGAAAATAGGAACTCTTATAGGATCACTTCGTTGTCCGTCTGTCTGTCTGACTGACTGTCAAGACCCTTTTTCTCACGAATGCGTACAGATATCAGGTTGAATTTATCCAACTCGCACTCGTCCGTTTTTTTTAATCAACGGTACGGCAAATTGGTCATACACCTGATGGTAAGTGAAGAGAAGCTGAATAACATGTCAATCGGCAAAATATAAACATCCCCGGACGTTCGGCAGTTATGCCGGCCTGAATAATTGCTTCTTCACGCCCCGCTTGAAGGACCCCAACTTCTGATTCTCTTAACCAAAACATTCAAAAGCAAAATACAAATAATCCTGATTATCTATAAACTTCATCGTCCAATTACGAATCGTCTGAATATTTTAAATCTTTATGCCTTTGTTTGTAAGAAAATCAATCCACAAAGAAATCAACTCCACGACGGAATTAAGTTATGTTCATTACTCCGTGAGCTATGAATAGACCTTTATTGCTTTGAAAATAAATGGCTTTATTTTAAACCAAGGATTAGAAAACTCAAGATTTTTTTATGTAATTTGTCAGTTAATCCAGTATTGCCTATTAAAGAGCTCCAGAAAAAATCTTTAAGAAAAGGGAGACCATTAGTAGGGAGAAAACTATTAACTCTAGGTAGTGACAACCAATAAGAGACGCCTTTCGACCACTTTTGATGAACTTCATAAATGGGAAAGTGACTATTGTTTTAATACAGTTATTAAAATGTATGTCATCCTAAATCTAGAGGAAAAGAATTTTCAAAATGCACTCAATAATAAATAAGTGCCTTCAAACTTGATGGAAGTGTTAGCTGTCAAATGAAAAAATAGTTAACCGTGACGTCACAGAGCCTCACTGGCCATAAAGGTGCATGCGTAAGAAAGAAACAGCGTGATAACCCCACCAAGCTCCCACTTATTTTTTTTTTCTTTATGGCATTGAATGACGAGACGAGCATGCCGTTCGCCTAATGGTAAGCGATACGACCGCCCATAAACAGTAGTAACACCATACAGCACCTTGAGTTACAAAGTACTGTGTGGCATTCTATTGCGCTCGTCATCCTGAGACATAAGATGTTAAGTCTCATTATGTCCAGTAGTTACATTGACTACAATGTCCTTCAAACCGAAACACAACAGTGCATGCACACTGCTGCTTGGCGGTGGAAATAGACATTGCGGTGGTACCCACCCAGACGGACTCTTACATAAATGAGACCTACCACCAGCAAATTCAGTTCAAAATCATATTTCCAATATGAATTTCTGCTTTATTTTTCAATCAATTTTGATCCTCATTTCACGGAAGTATTTCTTTTTCGTATTATTTTGTGCTACATATAAAGTAACGTATAAAATCAAACATAGGACAGTACCCTATTATGCCGGCCTGTCATTCATCTTCGTGGCTTACAAACGGCACATTTAAATCAATCAGAGCTTGTATATCTCTTTTATTTGCAGAATTCTGATTGTCCTCGTCGTATATTCTTTTATTTATTCTGAAGTCGGTCCTACAAAGAGTGCCATTGATTTCCTATCTAATGCACAAAAGGCGAAAATCTTTGTGTTGTAAACATGAAAGATGGGAGTTGATTCTCTTTTGTTGAAGTTTCGAGCATCGTTCATCATAATTAAGGGTCGGTGTCGCGTGAAATATGAATCCGAATGGAATTTATTGTAATTTAGATACTTTTTGCTTAATATATTTGTGATTTTTGAGAAATTAAGAGTTTAATTTTGGAATAATGTCCATAGCCATTAGAAATTAAAGATTTAAAGACAGAAGCGAGTCACGCGCGATTAGAATTTGGGTTAAGGATCACATGACGCTACTTAGCTTATCTTAGCAAGTTGTAGATACTCTAGTTTCTACCCTTCTACGCAAGTATTACAATAATACTTATAAATATGCGAATCCGTATACATTAAAAATACCTTGAAACATTCAAAGCTTACGTCGTAACATCAATGCAAAGGAATTTCGCTCGTATATACTTAAAGCAAAAGACAGACGCAATTCCGCTGCACGGCGGCAAAACACTTCACTCCGGAAAAGTTATTTGACTTGTCAAAGAGCAACGACCGCTTTTCCATCATAATCCCATGCATGAGTTTTGTTGTTTTTACGCAATCTTCAAGCAGTCTTTACAAACAAGATTGGATATTGTTTCCAGGAATCAGTGTTTCCACTTAGGATTTTGATTTTACTTACCTAAAGTACAGAAGAATAACTAGACCCTTTTCTATAGGAATATATGAACGTTTTATATCGTGTGGTGTATGAAATGGAAAAGATAACATTTACTATTAATGGATTCAATTGCCTTCAAAACATTGGATCCTAGAATGAATTAATAAATTGAGAGGTATAGAAAAACAAAGAGAAATAAAAATAGTTTAAACTTACTTGATTTTACCCCAAATTCTCCTAAATCCTTTTGATAAAAAATCACTTAGACTTACAAAATTAGGAAATTTTGTCCCAAAAAAGGATAAATCCTCAAAGTAAAAACATTGCCAGAAATAATAGAATTGTCTTTGGCGATTTTTATTACGTTAGTATTTCACACGCCTACATCCATCTGGAAGACGTACTCCAGAATAAGTATCCAACTCTGCGCTTTTTCTGCTTCTGCTGGATTAATGCTGGATACATTTTCCGGAATATTATGTATGTCCGCAAAAACCTTAGTACTTTTATTAAAAACAGTGACTTGCACTGTCTGAACACTAGAAATAAGAATAAACTAGTTGTTCCAAATTTTAGGCTCTGTAAAACGAGTAAATCATACTTAGCGAATAGCATTAAATTTTACAATAAACTTCCCTCCGAAGTAGCCGATTTGCCCGGACACCAGTTCAAGTGTTATGTTAGGCGCGAGTTAATGTCTAGAGCGTATTATAATGTAGCGGATTACCTCGATGATAAGACGGTTTGGAGAAGTGGTCCTGCACACCATGGCCAACCCTGTTAACACTTACTAGTGATTGACTGCATAAAGTGTCTCATCTGTATCTATCTTTAATATTGACATTACAATAATTTTAACTTTTAAATCTACTGTGACTATTAGGTATATAACCTAATTACTACAATTATAAATATTCCCTCATTCATATAATTTAAATTTAGGGAAGACGACCGACCGATCATTTTGTTGCGCTTGCCTTTATAAGTTTCATTTTATTAAGAAAGTAGGAAGAGCAATACAACAAAAATAATTTTGTAAATGTAGGCGAATGCACATTGTACACCGTTATTTTATTATTTTTTTTGTGTTATGTCCAGTTTTACGTATTTGTACATGCCTGTCCAGGTATTCCCTAAATCCCTTCATTTGGATTTTATCTTATTTCAACGGTGATGTGCGTGCATTAGCTTATATAACTAATCTGACTTTGTACACAGCACAAAAGAATTGAAAAAAAAAGAGAAAGAAACAATGAACAATTGATGACAAAAAAAGTAAGCCCGGAGTTTCTTTCTGCCTTTCTTCCTCGGGTCGTCATCGCTTAGGTAGCTAGTGAAAGGCTGGTAGGTTAGCTAGGCTAGGGCCTGTAGTGTCCTCACCGGTGAGGATCGCGACGCGTTCCTCCCATTATTTTAATAAAATGATGTCCTTTTTATATCCCCTTTCCTGCCAGCCCGAGCTGTTTTTTTTTTGTTTTTGTTTATTTCTTATCATAGATTTACTCCCAATAAAAATGTCGGTAGTTATATAAGTGACCATTGGTATTTATAATAATTATTAATATAATCAATTTAATGTATCTTGACTTATCATAAGTGCAACTATGTTCGCCTACGTGATGAATAAAGTATTTTATTTTATTTTATTTTATCTGGTCTACTTGCGTGCCAGATTTCACCCAAATCCATTAAACGATTTCTGCGTTTTAGAAACAACAAAATATCTTTATAAACTCTCCCTGTGTGAATGAACTATGAAGGCAGTTTAGTCGGAAATGGCACTACCATGATAATGCCACAGTTGAAATCATATACATATCGAGCTATTTTCACAGAAAGTGAGGTGAAGCAAGTTTTGGCTTTTTCATGGTTTCTTTTTCAATCAACAGGTAATAAGGTCAAGATTCCCCTAGCATTATAAATGGTCCTGAATTTGACGACCATTTACCGCCAGGTGATCTAGTAGCGCATCACCCTGCCTACAGCTATAAAAATATAAATATTATATTCTAATATTACATACAAAAAATGATTGTATATTTTTATATACATTTTACGTGGAAAATATTCCCACGATAATAAAAACGCCATTGTACACTTTATGAAAATTCCTTAACTGCGTTCATATTCAGATAGCGCATTCAAAACTCAACTTTGCATCTCATGAAATGGGGTCTATAGTTGAATATCTAGTCTAGATAGCCAGGGTTAGGTCGCAGCAGGCTATCAAACTACTTTGTTGGGTTTATGGCGTTTAAAATGGGTAACTGTTATATTGTTGCTTTCTTATTACGTTCTTCATAAGTGGTCGTTGAATAAAAAATAAATGCTGATAGCGTTAGTACTTAGTATCAATACAAACTATCGTTTAGGGTACAATGATCTCTACTGCATAATGGACTAGGTAGCCACTGCAATCCAGTGCTGTGTTGATTCTCATAACACAGCTTACGCTGAGATGTCACCTAGTTGTCGCCGTTTGGACATGGAATATGTAGTAAGAATTTTCTTTACTTATAAAAAAATGATTCTATTTTCTCGCCATTATATCTTGACTATTATTAAGTTACTTTTATTGCAGTACTAGATTTTGATTGGTGAAAGTTCTCTCCCGGAATAAAAATCACAATGTACATTTCTGGGATGAAAATTGGACTGATTCGTTAATATCCAGGACTTGGTCTGTCCACGCGATTGATGTCGTACAGAAAAATACCTCAACGAGATATAGGAATCACTGTTTTATGGCATCATCATCAGCCATGTGAAGTCCACTTCCAGTGGTGCCAGATTAGGCGACTTCGCCATTTAGGCTATCTCGGAGGGTGTCGGGGCGACCAAAAATTGTAAATGGCGACTGGTCGCCGTTTAGGCTATGCGAATGGCACTCAGTCGCCAATTTAGGCTACCTTGGAAAATTGTGTTACAAACCTTTTTTTGTCGGATTTGAGGATATTTTTAGCTTTGAGAGTACAAAACATGACAGAAATTGGAAAATTGGGGAGCTTTTTTTTTTTTAAGCTCTTCGCGTCTGGGGCTGGGAGGTTTTTTTTTTGCTCCTTCGTCACTCCATTTACGATGCGGCGACTTGAGGCTACTTCATAATGATTATTCGGCGACTTCAACCGTCATTCATCTGGAAACACTGTCCACTTCTGAACATAGGCATCCTCTTAAGATTTCCAGACGTACCTGTCAAATACGTCCTGCAATGTTTAACGACACGCTATTTGATTGAACATAATATTATGTCATTCGATATTAACTTTTACTTAAAAATTACCATGTGACCTCGAATAAATAGATCATCTGTTTTTAAACACGGGCGTAGATTTATTCCATGTTAGTTTTCTAGAACTTTACATGTTATCTATGTTGTTTGTGTTGCAGTCAAAGACTTAAGTTACACTATGCTTAGTACCTATTTTATTTATGTTGTTGTTCATATTACTTACATTGACTGCCTCAGTGGCGTAGTTGTATTACGGTACGACTGCAGTGCTGAGGTCTCGGGTTTGATTCCTGTGTCGAGCAAAGAAGTGATATTTCGTTTTTCTACTCAGTATTAGCCCGGAGATTGGATGCCTGATAAATGGCAAATAGGTCCGCCCTTTATTACATGGGACCTAACATAGCTGGCGAAATGTGGCTGTGATACACCGTATGTATGTATGTTTTATTAATGATGTTTCTGTTGTTGCAGTCAGTCGGGCTGGTGGCGGGCCGGCGGCGCGGTAGTTTGATGGCGCGGTGACACAGCATGCGCCGCACGCCGCTCGCAGCGTTGCTGCGCCTACTCATCATAGCTGGTGAGCTTTACTACGGCACCTTTAGTTGTAGTAAAATACTTAGTCCTTACTAATAAACGTTGTATACGTCTGTCATAGTTATATAATGTTTTGTCTCGCTTCCTCTGACGGTAAATGTCAATATACAAAGCAAGACAAAACGATGCGTAACTAAAACATACCTATAGAACGTTTATTAAAGGCAGTTATTAACCTGATGATTCAGTAATTTTACTAACCATCAATGTTTTGTCAAAAGCACGGCAAAATGATTACTGCACTTCATGTTTAGTGAAGTGAAACCCCAAAAAAATGGTAGGTTAGCCAGGCTAGGGCCTGTAGTGTCTTCTCCGGTGAGGTTCGCGACGCGTTCCTTCCATTATTTTTTAATAAAAATGATCTCTTTTTTATATCCCCTTTCTTGCCCGAGCTGGCTCTTTTTGTTTATTTTTCATCATTGATTTTACTCCCAATAAAAATGTCTAGTTATATAAGTGATTTTTTATATTAATGATTATTATTGTAAACAATTTAATGTATCTTGACCATATCATAAGTGCAAGTAAATTCGCCTACGTGATGAATAAAGTATTTTATTTCATTTTATTTAATGTTGACTGGCAAGATATATGTGTATACACGGACGGTCGGTACAGTTACACTGCCCTGCCTACTTGCTTCATCACCCCGAGTTATTTTGGCGTTATGAGACGAGAACCATACTAAAGCTAGCAGAGATTTAATTACATCTACATATTACATCTATTTACGGCCAGTCGTCACTTACTAGGTATCTTCTTGAACCATAATCTGAATAAATAAAGAAGCATGATTTTTTACTTAATTAATACAAAACTACAACATGTTAACAAAACAAAAGCTTCGGTAGTACGGACCGACATTTTACTACCTGCGACAGTTTATAGGCACAATTAATGAGTCTGGGTCTACCACCGTCTAGGGTTTTATAGGCACGGCCTTATACGCTAGGTACACGCTATACTGCCTTTAGACTTAATTGTCTAGGTTGAGACATGTTTAAGCCTTAAAACGAAGGTTGTAATTTGAGGCTTTCTTATTAACTGGTGGTGGTGGTGTTTACTGGTGGTAGGTCTCTCATTATGTAAGAGACCGTCTGGGTGGGTACCACCGCAATGGCTATTTCTACCGCCAAGCAACAGTGTGCATGCACTGTTGTGTTTCGGTTTGAAGGACATTGTAGCCAGTATAACTACTAGACATAATGAGACTTAACATCTTATGTCTCAGGATGTCGAGCGCAGTGGAATGCCACTCAGTACTTTGTCAGTCAAGGTTGTGGATGGTGTTGCTACTGTTTATGGGTGGTCGTATCGCTTACCATCAGGCGAACGGAATGCTCGTCTCGTCATTCAATGCAATAAAAAAAAATAAAAGAACAAAAAAATTTAAACTTACTTGTTCTGTATACTTTGACACTTTTATAACCTAGCTTCAAGAGAGTTGAGCATTAGCAACAGAGACTAAGACCTGTGCTAAGATGTTCGTCAAATTCGAGTTATTAAAATAAGCTTGTTTCAGCGCTTTTTTTTTCGAAAACATTTATATAATCAATTTTCGCATAGGTGCAGCGTCAGACATAACAATATTACCTATGCTAAACGATTTCTTTTTACCAGGAATGTAGACGAACTTGAAATATAAACATTACATTAGAAAATTAACGAAAGGTAGGAAAATTAAATGGTCTGCAACCTGAAACAAAATTATTTAAAATCTGTATCAGATAATACTACATTTGTAATTATGTATAAATTCTAAATTTTCTCAGTCCATAACATTTCTTAGAAAATTAATTACAATAAACAGAAGTAAGAATCTTCAATCTTCTAAAAATCTAAATGGAATTTTTTAAGTCTGTGCATTCACGACCAAACTCTCAGTACATGTTTAATGAAAATTATAATAATTTTTCAACGTTTCCACATTATCCTCTTAGCTTTTTATCACTAAGCCTTATAATTTATGTAAGCATTACTCACGAACGTCCAGTATAAAGAGACCTCGCAGTTTCCTCATTACACCAACAATGTGAATGAAGTAACAGCCCTTGCGGGGGTGGAGTTGGGGTGGTTGCAGCTCGCCCTAGACACATCAATTATACGTTGGTTTTGTATGGGCGATGAGAACGTTTTCTTCCTTTAAATATTTTATTCAATTTCTCTTTAATATTTAGTAAGAAATATGTTCGAAAATACTCCTAAGATGGTTTGCAGCATGCACGGCCCGTAGCACTATGTGTGTTGACCTACGGTCAGTCAGTAATAAACTTTATATTCATTTGATTTAGAGAGTTTTAAAACATGATAAATCATAACTTAAAAACTGGAATTAACTTCTAATTATAACACAAAGTTTCAATATATTATTATGAACTGTACATGAACGTTATTTCAATAAAACTTAAATAGATTAACGTATTATGATTACGTATATGTAATATATATATACGACTTGATAAAGGTCGCAAGAACTCGCTGGATGCGGGCCGCTTTTGACAGGTCCGTCTGGAAATCTTTAGGGGAGGCCTATGTTCAGCAGTGGACGTCGTGTGGCTGATGATGATGATGATGATGACATGCTTAGTGTAAATTTTAACTCTATATAATTAGAATATGAGGATGTTCTATTTATTGACTTAATGATAAAAAGCCAATGGTCCTAAATAAATACAATATCATATCCTGTAACTGGCGTAAGAGTCGTTCCTGAACAAAATAGGATATCTTTTCTAACAAGTCTAGAATGTAGCAAACTCTTCCATATCGAAATTAAGGAACATAAACACACCCAAGAGGAAAAAACCCGTACCTCTGGGAAATACAGCGTACATCGCAAGATTGCGTTGTTTCCACTTAATTCAACGTCGGTGTAAATGAGAGGTTTATGTATGAGCTTGGGATCGACGCTATCTGCAAATGCATCGCCGGGTTTGTTTGATCAATCGAGTGTTCAGTTGAAGGGAAACTGTAATGTATTGTGAATAGTTTCTTGTATCGTTTTATGTTTTGAGTGAGGTTAATGTTTTGTTTTAAACGCGACATTGATATAAACGGCATGTTTTGTACATTCACATCTTGAAATAGTGATTTAGAAGTAAGGTAGGTACTTTAGGAGTCACTACAGTACACAATTTTGTGCATACAACGTCACTACCATTATTCAGATTTATATGAGTAAATGTCAATACACCATATTCTAGGGTACCCTGTGTGTTTACCCAGCATATGATCTACCCGTGTGCCAAAGTTAATCGAAATCCGTTCAGTAGATTCAGAGATGTGGAGTAACAAACAAACAGACAAACAGAAAAGAATTATAAAAATCAGTGATTTGTTTTCCATTACTCTTCTTTAGTCGCCCCTTTCCTTTTTATCACATTTCTTTAAATGTACAGACACACCGGTTCTACTGCTTTACTAAATGTATAGATTAAAAAACCGACTGCCTCGGTGGCGTAGTTGTATTACGGTACGACTGCAATGCTGAGGTCTCGGATTCGATACCCGGGTCGGGCAAAGTGATATTGGATTTTTCTATTCAGTATCAGCCCGGAGTCTGGAATTTGTGCCTGATATGGCGATAGGCTCGCCCCCTATCACATCATGGGACGGAATACGATCGGCGAAAAGTGGGTGCACTAGTTGCGCCTCTGCCTAGCCCTTCGGGGATGAAAGGCGTGAGTATGCGTTAGATTAAAAAATAATAATTCTGGAATTCGAATTTCAATACGAGGCTGACCCTTCCATTACGCATGAAAAGGAAAAAAAATCGGTAAATAATGCACAAGTAGTTAACGTTCTACCAATACATTATCAGCATTTTTTTAATGCGTTTGAAGGCAAACTGCCCGTCGACTGGTAGTCACTGTCACCCATGGAGATATGTAATGACACCGCCGAGCTGTTGTCTCGTTTATAGCAATTGAATGACAGGACGAGCATGCCGCACGCCGAATGGTTAACGATCCGACCGCCCATAAACAGTAGCATGAACTTTGAAATACAAAGTGCTGCGTGACAGTCCTCTGCGCACCCAGAAATAACATAGTCGAACCATGCCTCATATTTACCACTTTAACAGAACATAATTAAAATTATAAAATATTATGTCAGTATGTATCAAATATATAGATAAGCGGCGACAGCCTAGTTGGGAGTGGAACGGACTGCCGAGACGAATATCGGATTTGCAGGTTCAAAACCCAAGGGCACGCACCTTTGTGAATTATCGCTCGGTTTAACGGTGAAGGAAAACATCGTGAGGAAACCTGCACACCTGAGAAGTTCTCTATAAGAATTTCGAAGGTATGTGAAGTCTGCCAACCCGCACTAGGCCAGCGTGGTGGACTAAGGCCTAAAACCCTCTCAGTTGTAGGGGAGGCCCGTGCTCAGCAATGGGCAGTATATAATACAGGGCTGGTATGGTATGTATCAAAACGTTGCCTTTGGATTGCCTCTCATTTCGAGCAGACTAATCACTCACTGCGCCATACACAGTTAATTTGTCGTAGTGGCCTGTTTTCCCGAGTCGCGTTTCAATTAGCCCGTGTTAAGCAATTTCGGAGGTCATTTTGGGGTTATAAAAGATTGATAAGAGCCTTTTGTTGATTAATTATATGTTTCGGGCATTAGGTACCTAAATAAACATTATGCTTATATTACTTTGTATACGCAAAGGGGTAGGCAGAGATGCAAATCTCCATATTAACATTGAGCAGAAAATCCCAATATCACTTTGCTCGACCTGAAGATCGAGGTCGAGACCTCAGTGCGGTAATCGTACCAACGCTACTGAAACAGGTGCAGTTATTACAATATATTTTTTTTTTATTTTTTTTTTATTGCCTTAGTAGGCAAACGAGCGAGCGGTCCGCCTGATGGTAAGCAGCATCCGCCGCCCATGGACTAAAGCAATGCCAGAGGCACAGCCAAGCCGTTGCCTACCGGGAGGTGAGCACTCTTTTTAAACCTCGTTTGAAGAAGGACAAGTCATAGCGCTCGGGAAACACCGATGCAGGGAGTTCATTCCAAAGCTTGCACGTGCGCGGCAGGAAAGACCGTTGAAAACGCACCGTGCTTCTACGGATGGATTCAACGTAGTATGGATGAACTCCACTGCGATGGCGAGTGGTTCGATGGTAAAAAGGCGAGGCGGGCACCATATTAAACAGTTCCTCAGAGCACTCCCCATGGAAGAGGCGGTAAAATACACAGAGAGAACCAATGTCCCTCCGCATACTCAGCGCCTCAACTCTGTCCGTGAGGTTGGGATCATCGACGATGCGAAGTGCCCGTCGTTGTAAGGAGTCAAGTGGGTTAAGCATGTGTTTGGGTGCCCCTGCCCAGAGGTGTGAGCAGTACTCCACGTGCGGCCGGACTTGCGCTTTATAAAGCGCCAGTCTGTGGCCGCACGTGAAGTATCGCTTGGCTCTGTTCAGGATCCCCAACTTTTTGCTAGCCAGTTTGGCTTTGTCCTCCAAATGACTCCTAAACTGGACGTCACTCGCAGTTTCGACGCCGAGGATCCCAATGCTATTCGACATATGGAGAGTAACTCCTTGGAACTGTGTATAAAGTAAAGCAAAGTATAGAATTGCAATATTCCCATACTGCACGGAAATAACATTGACGAGGTTGTAAGAACAGTAATCCAGTGTTGATATTTAGCAACCTCATCTCCAACAAGCGAACTAATAGCTAAAGCACGCCGTGTAACTGACATTTAATCATTTTAGGTAACAGCAAGCGCGGGCCGACTACTGGGTCTTAGTTTACAAACAATCTGCCCAAACACAAATTGAGATTTAGTTCGCCGCCATAGTTGGACAAGCTTATAAATAGAAATTATGTTTTGTCGGCATAATTATAGCGGTCGTCCAGGAATGCAGTAACTGTTATTGGTCAATATGCTTTTGGACTGCATTGCGCCTTATATTAAGTGTAGTAGGTTTGCAGTGACAAGATAAACTAAGGTATGTTTGTGAACTTTAGAGAAACTTTTCGCAGTATTGACCGTCATTCCCACAAGACTATATAACTGCACAAATAGTGCCTCACAATTTGATGAACTCATAACCGTTCCATGATGTGATAGATTGTGAGTCATATCGAGCAAAAATCTCAATCTCTATAATGAGAACTCTATATCGTCTAGTCGAATATTTATTAAGTCACTGATTTCAGTTTTAAAAAATCCTTCCAACACGGAATATAATTTTAGCGTTGAATTCGCTTAGTGAACTCCAAACTTGAGTACGTGTAATACTTGATATTGTAATTTAAGCGCCTCATTACACCGTATGCAGCACACAAAAGACAGTAATTGGGACTCTGGCACGAGTCACTAAATCGCGCCTCAAAGTTACTCTCAGCTCTAATGTATGCAAAACGTATCGTGTTAAATATACTTTTACAATTTGAATAGGGGCTCATTTTGAGATGCTTTTAGACATGTTTTTGATGGCAGAAATTATTTGATGGTATACCGCGAAGACTAGCATAGCGGGAAAAATTGTTGCGACGCCGACCTTTGAAAAGCAGGAACACTTAAATGTTGTATGCTTTTATGGGCGGGGACAGCTGATGCCGGTCTTAGACACACATTTAGTAGTCTTGGTACATTAAAGAGAAAGAAAGAACTATTTATTTGTCACAGTCGTAACACAAACAAATACAATTGACATAAAATAACAATTAATAATAGCAATTGCTAGTCGTGGATTGAAAGGTAGGTGATCACTTAGCATAATGTTGTAAATAATCATTAAAAAAAGTGTCCTATTACTCCGCTTAACTTTATGCTACGGCAAGGTATGATCGGCGTAAGTCCTGTTGTCCGATTTCAGATTTGAACCCAAAGGCCAAAGCACCACTAGACCAAGGGGCTCCGTGAATTGTGAAACTTCTAATGCGGGTACAAATTAAAAGGAAATCTCCCTATTAACTTGAAATTTTCTTCAACAGCCTTTTTCTACTAAAACCAATTGTAATTTGTCCTTAAAGTAAGCATAAAACTTAAATAACCCGAGACTATGATTTTTTTTTATTAAATATTTACGAAAAGAGGTTGGGACTTGGGAGTCGTGAACTTATTTTTGCAAAAACATTTCAATTCCAAGTAACCGTTTCTACAACGGCAAACAAATTGATTTCACTGGTACATTCACCATGATTGCTTTCTTGCTGTGAATTTCTCATTCCATCTTTTCGTGAAATCTTTCTAATGCTACGTGCAAAAACACAATATGGACATATTATATATTATGTCCAAGGTAAATGTTGACGCTCTTTGAAGCTTTGCGAGAGAACCACCTGCAACATGAAATAGTTTATTTATATATTTACCCTATCTATAGCATGCATATAATATAAATATTCTATAGCGATTTCAAACCTAGGCTATGTCTGTATCTATAATATATTCCTTTACCAATAGTTGTGAAATCACTGTGTCAACTAATGACTATTGTAACTATTAAACTTCTACATCTTTATTTGGTATCATGAGCGTTTAGGGATGGTAGAGATCATAGTGGTTTATGGCAAAGAAAACGAAATACTGACAGGTCAATCACTGATTCTAAACGTTTGTTAATACAGCTTTTAAAGTGTATTAGATTTGGACTTGATCGAAATTGGCTTTACAGATTTCAGCGTTATACCCGTAGAGTCTCTCGAGACTAGATAAAGATAGCAAGTTCTATATTGTGCCTTTTTGGACGTACAAGACGAATCTAGAAGCGATTTGAATAAATCTCAGTGGAAACTCAATTTATGAAGGCGAAGATTGGCGGACCACTCGATCTTCGTACAAATACCTCTTTACAAAGTAAACTATTGAAATGAGGGTTGGCGAATTGCGAGCTCCTATTTATATTGACAAGCGTTTAGAAGTGTTATAGATTTATCTGCTTTGAATCTAAAACGTTTACAAAATTCGATTGGTTTAGATTTATTCGTAAATACTTATGCAGATGGCGTACTTGTTTTACTGTAAATAATTTTTGATTTCGGCAAAATAATTTTGAATTATAAAAATAAGAATTAATTCAATAAATTCAAATTCAAAATTCAAAATTCTTTATTCGGATTATTAACAATATTGATCTTTGTTGACAAGGTTAACGAAAGCATCTACATTAGTGTACACTGTGTCGTAAATGCAAGCGCCCCCCTCCGTACGCAACTGGGCGCTCCAAATAAAGTCTTAGAAGTATATTAAAATAAGTACAAATTAAAAATAAAATAACCAATATAAAAGTTTGTGTGTGTGTGTGTATGTATGTATGTGTGTGTGTGTGTGTGTGTGTGCGTGTGTGTGTTTATGGTAAGATGTGTGTATGAGCATTTCCAATTAGCACCAAAGCTTAAGAAGATTTTCAGTTTCTGTATAATTAAGACCAAGCAACCATTGAGTAACCGATAACTTACATGCACGATATGTGCAGGGATATATAGTGAGAATTTTATTGATTTTGTTATATAAGCGAGGAGCTAGAAAAAGGAACTGTTGAGAAGTAAGAACTGTTCTACATGGTAAAGTTTCACAGACAATATCAGTTCTTCTTTTTGCAGAAGTAGTTATGTACGGTAGTTGGGAGTGGATACGAAGAACTGAGTGTAAAATAAAAATTTGTCTAACTGTTAAAACTTTAGTAAGAGCATATAATACGTCAGTGGGAAAAAGCATAGGCTTTGATGTCATAACCTTTAGAACACCTCTTTGTGCTCTCTCAAGTGTCAACATTTTTGAAATACCCGTACCTCCCCAAGCTGTAATGCAGTAAGATATAACGGATTTTACTAATGCATAGTAAACAGTTTTTAAAGTTGTTAGGTCTAGTACAGATCTAAGATTTCTAAAGACATACATCAGTTTTCTGAGCCTGTTCGCAGTAACTTTAATATGATCATGCCAAGACATGACATTGTCAATCCAAACACCAAGGTACCTTATTTTTGATGTAGCCACTATAAATTCACAAGAACAGTTAGATACGGAGTGACAGTCTGACTTATGAGCTTTAAGCGTAAATAATGAGGAGGGGAGTAAAGGAGATTTAATAGCAAACGGGATGAATTTTGTTTTTTCTGTATTTAACGTTAATAAATTACAACATAACCACTTTTTTACCGTGCATAAGGCAGATTCTGCTAGAGTTTTAGTATCTGCCCAACTGTCACCATGTATAAGTAAAGCTGTATCATCTGCGTATGTAATTATTTGGCAGTTAGGTAAAGACAATTGGCATAGATCATTGATATAAATGTTAAAGAGAGTGGGGCCCAGAACGCTGCCTTGCGGCACCCCGAAATTGAGGGATTCGTCACTGCTTATCACATTATCGATTTTGACATACTGAGAACGGTCACTAAGGTAACTTTTAAACATATCAAGGGCAATACCTCTGATTCCTATGTGCTCAAGTTTTAAAATAAGTGTGGGAATACAAACAGTATCAAAAGCTTTTGATAAATCAAGGAAGATGCCAACTGTTTTGCGTTTATCATCCATATTTTTAGTAATTGTTTCAGTCAGTTTTAAAACAGCATCTTCCGTACATTTACCACTTCTGAAGCCATATTGATTGTTTGAAATTATATCATTCTTATCCAGAAAACTAAGAAGCCTATTATTCAACATCTTTTCTAGTATTTTAGATAATGTAGGCAGCACCGAAATGGGCCTGTAATTACTAACGTTATCATGTTCACCACTTTTGTGTATTGGATGAACAAGGCCCTTCTTAAACACCTTCGGGAATATACCACTAGTGAGGCATAGATTAAAAACATGAACAAGTACTGGTATCAGTGTATGTTTAGCAGCTTTAACTAGAGATGTAGGTATACCATCCCATCCACTAGCTGAAGTGTTTTTAAGATTATCTATAAGATATTCAACTTCTGTATTATCTGTAGTCAAGAGGGTCATTGAATTTATATTTGAAGGAGGTAGAAATTGTTTTATAATTACGTTACTCATTAAACTTTCATTACTTCCAGAAATTTTTGAGGCTAAGTTCTTTCCTATATTAGCAAAATAATTATTTATTGCATTTATTTCGCTAATAGGATCACTAGACTTATTTATCAGTTCAGAAGAGCTGTTATAAGTTTTACTAAGGTTGCTTACTTTTTTAATCAGGTCCCAAGTAGCTTTAGGATTTTTATTTACTTTTTTAAATTCTAAACGTTCATATTCCCTTTTGACTGTTTTAAGAAGATTGTTGCAGAAATTTCTGTAGCGGTAGTATATCGTTTTTGCTGTACTATTTTGAGGTTCTTTTTTAGTATTCCGAAAGAGTTTATCCCTGTGTCGTATACATCTTAGTAAACCGGGTGTCATCCACGGTTTAAGTAATTTTGTTTTACTGGGTATGGATACAGAATAAGTGCGACTTACTATAACGTCTGATAATGTTTTATACAGTAATGCGGCAGCTTGTATGGGATTATAACACGACAAGATACAAGAGTAATCAACCTTTTTAAGATCATCAACACAAGCTATTACATCAATACGTTTCGAGACGCAATTCATTTTCCGTGACTGAATTTTAGTATTTAGTATAAAGAGTACGGGTGCGTGATCAGTTATATAAGAATCAATAACCATCGTAGTAGCAAGATTTAGATAAGGAAAGATATTTTCCACTACTTGGTTTCCAATAACCATGATTCTAATGCGTCATCAATAATTACCTATATTTTTATTGTTAACAGGCGGCGTAACTTTCGTCAATCCTTACGCGGGTGACCGGACTGACCTCAACCAAGTATGGGTGGAGATACCTTCATCCCTGGTCGCGCTGGGCGGCGACGTCCACGTCACAGTCCACGGCGTTCTCGGCACCGGGCTCCGAGTCCGGCTCGCTCGCGAAGACGACGAAGGTCGGACATTACTGGCCACCATGCCTCTAGCACTTGACTCTGAAAGCCGCTTGACCATACCCTGCGGATACTTCTCTAGAGGAGGAATTTACTACTTGGAACTCGTAGCCGATAAAGAGAACTTCATAAGCGAAGACTACAACTCTGAAAATCTCACTAACAACGTGTTAGATGATGTTGATTATACCAAACGTCAAGTCAATGACTTTGAGAAGAGAAATGTAAATAATGTAGAGATAAGTGATACAACTTCAGTTGTAAGTATGCAAGTTAAGGATGTAAAAGAAAGTTTTACCAAAAGAAGTATTAATACAATAGTTACTGATTTAGATAATGAATCAGTAAAACATAATGTTGATAGTAAAATAATTGAAAATATTACTCATAGTGAAGATGGCATTCGTCTAAAACCTATGGTTACTGGGACTAAGGTTAAAAGACAAGTTGACAATGAAGGTAGCTTGATGGAAACAGGGGATAGCGTTATCAAATCTTGGAAATTTGACGTGCTGTGGCCGTCAGCAAACTTGGATGTGACTCCAGAACACATACAGACGTATCCAGAGAGACAGGTGATGGCTATTATAGAATTCCCGAGGGTTGTATGCACACCAATAGAATCGAGTGCAGATTTCTTCTTGGAATTACTATACTGCGGCCATTCTAGTGGAGGGGCAGTTCTCTGCGATGGAAAGAATAGTAGCTCGCACACCCACGCGCTGTATTCCGAAGAGGTGATATTTTTTTTATATGATAAATTAGGAGACGCTAAAGAAAATGGACAGTGAGGTCCTGGGTTCGATTTCCAGATCGAGAAACATTGTGATAGATTTTATTATACAATTTTCCCGGGATTGAAACGTTCAGAGGGGGGTGGATTGGTGATACTATAGTAAATCGTCATGAAAGTAATTAATCACGCTTAAAAATGACCAAAGCAATGTCTAAAATTCTGGCATAAGCTACATAATATGTTAGGTATATCTAAGCTAACAAAGATAAATTTTAAACCAAACAACTTTTGATCCTCAGTTGAATTGTTTTTTGTGTTCATTTTGTTTGGGAAATGATTTGGTTGCAAAGTTTTTACCTTGAAATGTCGGCCTAGCAAATGTTCGTGAAAGTTCGTCGGATTTTTGTTGTTTGGGTTTTTAATTTGTTATTCGAATATATCACTTTCCAAAGTTCAATATCATTTATGAATGCTTCGAAGTTATCTGCGCCGATCAAATACTTAATCTCATTTGCATGTATAGTACACACTAGAATATAATTTTGGAAGATGGTAGAATTCACATGTAAATAATATTAATAATGTTTGTTTTTTATACGGGCTCGGTAAAGTGACCCCACTGCTCCTGATGGTAAGCCGAGAGAGGTCCAGATAGAGTGTCGACTGACGAGAGATGTTTATCTCTTGCCAGTCGACACAATTATGTCGGCCTGTTTGAACTTTGAACCCGATGTTGATCGCGGAACGCGACTCACTTACGTGGGCCGCTATGGCGGGTTTTAAGGCCTTATGTACGGTGGTCCCTAACCGGGCGGATGCAAAATATATCCTATCTCCAGCTAATAATAAATTACATATTTTTATATATAATTTAACAATAACTAATAATTTTTCACAGATCTAACAATTTCTATACTTACAGATGCATGGTTTCCCGGGTCGTAGAACTATGACCCTGAGATGTGAGTTCTTTGGACAAGCTGGGGACTATGCGCTGACTCTTCGACCAGCCGCTGCGGCAGGACCTCAGGACTCCGCCACGGCCTTCATCAGGGTAGGTGTTCTATTGAAGTCTCAATAAAAGTGTATTGTTGATGTCATTATTATGTAAGAGTACCTATTAGTTTATTGACACCTTTTGGTTTTTATATCTTTAACAATGCCTTGGAAAACTACTTGCATAGTTTGTTTAGCTACGAATTTCAATTAAATTACCTATTATATCCCATATTTTGTCTGCCTTTTCTGTTTCTCATTTTCCAAATCCAGTAAACTAGTTTATCAATTTCTTATTTTGTTTTAATTGAGTAAGATGTTTTGTTTTTTCACTATCACAAATTTGGTCCTATCTGTTGTACAGGCTGACTGGTCGGATCAATTTGTGCTGAATGTGCACGGAGGGTCGGTGTTCCCGTGCGGGGAGGGTGTTCGAGTCCTGTTCCAGTACCCGGAGTGCGCGATAGAAGGCGTAGACCGAGTGAGGGTGTTCGGCCGTGATACCGACAAACTGAGATATATTGTTGAGAGGCGTGTGCGCAGGTGAGATAACGATTTGAGAATTTTAGTAAATCCGTAGTACTATAGGCTGACCAGGAAACAAACCTGTTTTGAGGGCGCTTTATCATTTTAAAGTTAACGTTGTCACACCAAGAATTTAGTGCGATATTTTACCATAAAATATCAAACTAAATTCTTGGTTTTTATTTTCCTGGTATCTACAAGATTCACTAAAGCATCACGCAGGCGCTGTAAACTGGTCAAAAAACAATACACTACTATGAAACTCACAGTTGCCGGAGTTGTTGAAGGAATTATCACTTTCATAATTAAGTGTTTTTCAGAATCATTAATCAAAGACATGTTGAGGATCATCATTCTAAAATTGTGGAATACTTAAAAATAATAATATTTCGAAATGAAGATCCTAGTGCAATGCCAAACCTATGTTATTTTAAGTTCTGTGTGGTATTGCTACTATTCATGGTGTTTACCAATAGATCTATCTATTCATGTAATATATTTCAATGAAATGGTAAAGTAACAACTAGTCCTATTAAGCGTAATTTACATGATTTTGTGACCCGCAAATGTTAACCGTGGACCGCGCGGTCGTGAGCCGCGCTAATTAAAACCGGCTCAGTTGAGATTTTTTTCCTTAATACGCTTGTGGTTTTTGGTCTATTGTGGTCTCGCGGTCAGATCTTTGTTGATAATAACGGTTTTAATAGACTTGCCTAATTAATTGCTCTGTTTGTTTACTATTATGCCCCATTGGTAAAGCAGTAGCGCAATTAGTGATAAAAAAAACTGGTTCGATTCCGATCTAACCGTCGAAATTAGATTAGTTTGCTATTTGGTCATCAATAGACGTATGTTATCCGGGAAGACTTTTTTTTCATTTACCTACGAAACGGGCATGCCCCTCGCCTGGTAAGCGATACGACTGCCCATAAACAGTAGCAACACCATACAGAACATTTAATTACAAAGTACTTCGTGGCATTTAACTGCGCTAGTCGCCTTGAGACATTAGATGTTAAGTCTTATAATGCCCAGTAATTATGCCGGCTACAGTGTCCTTTAAACCGGAACACAACAGTGCATACACACTGCTACTTGGCGGTAGGAATATACATTGCGGTGGTACCTATCCCGTGGGCTACTTGCAAACGAGACAACTACCACCAGCAGCACCCTAAAAAATAATGGGTTTATTAAGTAAATGCAACTAGAATTACTTCTAGTGAGCTTATCTCCGTCTGACCTATTGAAATTAGTGCTTGCAATTACATTTTTTTTGTTGTTGTTCGACCTGGAACCAGAAACCTTATAGTTCCCCAGCCCAAGTACGCTGCCATTAAACCAATAATATATTGTTTATTATCTAATACTTGTGCCCAGGGGTCAGCACACTGCTTCGTTCGACTGCCGTTTGTTCAGCGAGCGGTACCCGGAGTACTGCTTCGTGTACGTCTCCCAGGCGGTCACCGGCGCAGTCGCGGATGTCAGGATGGACTGCCTTCCCACTCTACCATTATCAGGTACTTACTTACACGGTTCACTAGACATCGCAAGTGATTTTATTATGTTTATTTTATTTCATAGGTTACGCTGGCGTGGTATTCGGATAATTATTTTTTAAATACGCATACTCATACTCACGCCTTTTATCCCCGGAGGGGTAGGCAGAGGCGCAACTAGTGCACCCACTTTTCGCCGTGCGTATCCGTCCCATGATTTGATAGGGGACAGCCTATCGCCATATCGGGCACAAATTTCAGACTCCGAGCTGATACTGATTAGAAAAATCCAATATCACTTTGCCCGACCCGGGGATCGAACTCGAGACCTCAGCATTGCAGTCGTATCATAATACAACTACGCCACCAAGGCAGTTATTTTTTAAAGTTGTGTATATTACCCTATCAAACTTTCATATTCATAATACTGGTTTTATGATATATAAATTGTGCATTTAGTTTCCGTTTGCACCATTTTAGCGCTACAGTTTATTGACGCACAGGTGATTTATTATATTACTTAATAGCTTTTGCCCGCGACTCCACCCGCGTGCATTTTTTTTTCGGGATAAATGTAGCCTATAGCTTTTTACTTCCTATTAGTGAAAATAAAATTCAAAATCGGTTCATTAGTTCCAGAGATTAGCACCTACAATTTTTTTTTTTTTTTTATGGTATAGGGGGCAAACGAGCATACGGTTCACCTGATGGTAAGTGATCACCGCCGCCCATGAACATCTGCAATACCAGGGGGCACAGAGATGCGTTGCCGGCCTTTAAAAACTCACAAACTTTTCCTCTTCATAATATATATATTCTTCATAATATACTAGGTATAGATTGGATAACAACCCTATCGCATCTGATGTGTATATGAGAAAGATATAGCATAGCCCTAGATGGCCCCTTAAAACCAACTTATGGATCAATTTCAAGGGACGAAAAGTTTAGAAACTTCGAATTTCATTGTCATAACTCGGAAATATTTAGGGCTTAATTATATCAAATCTCTTAAGAAAATACTGTTTGTCCTAGACGGCGGTGCTGGTGGGTGGGGGGAGTGGTCTCCGTGGTCAGCGTGCCCGGCGCCCGCGCACTGCTCCACGCGCACGCGCAGTCGGCACAGATTCTGCGACTCACCGCCCCCTGCTTACGGCGCCAAGTACTGTGAGGTAAGAGGTTGCAATTCTGAATTGTTATAATACAATGGGCAAGACATGAAATTAATGTAATAAGTATTTATACTATAGCGAACGCTTCAAAAAATTCCTTAATAGTAATTCCTTCCTTCGAGTTGCGCTATTAGTCTAGTCTTTACCTATACATCCAAACGATGCATACTCTCGCATTGGCATCATCAGATGATATTGTATTTGGTAGTCTTCAGTGTGTTACAAATAGCCAAGTTTATAAAATCATCATATAAAAAATAAGTATAAAATCTTAAGTGTATGTCGGCGAGGTGCCAGGGTTTTCGTGTTCGGAATCCATCGTAATGAAAATACAAACTGAATATTGCTTAGTTTTCTTCCCAGTTGACTTTTGGGACAGAAGTCAATCGAATCTTGAACCGACTGGATTCTTTTTTTAATCCAATAGACATTCAAAGTGAATATAAATGTTATAATAACTGCAACCTCCTTTGAAATTACTGTACAATAAATCTTGGGTTATAGCTGAATATTCAAAATTGATATTATAATGATTTTTTCATAACTCCAGTTGATAATATTTTAAATAAATAACATTTAAGTAAGCAAACCGTTATTTTACATAACTTGCCAGCAGATGGAGCTATTAACAAATTGTGAATATTTTACTTATAGATTAAAATAACGACAAAGGAATCAATTAGAATTATTAACAATTCTAATTGATTTTATTTTAGACGTTTAAATCATTAAATAATGAATTAAATAAATATCCAACGTTTTCCAAACACTCAAATAGTCAATACAGTTTCTAACTTATACTGAAATTTGATAAATAACAGCATTGTGGTTGTAAATAACTATTTAAATATCAAATTTAAATATTCTAGACATTTTCATAATAATATAATCACTAAATATTAATTTGCGCCCACATGTACGTTAACCGGAGGTAGTAATTTAAAGTTTGATATCATTTTACGCGCTGTTGGAACATTTGTTTGAACACCGCGTTTTATCAAAGTACAAAATACAGTTTGACTCACAAAGGAGATGTCCGTTTTTTGTATGGGTGCTGGGCCTCAAAATCTAACCAGGCTCAAACTTTATGGACATTAAAGACCAAAATATGAATCTTGGATCCATTAATAAATATTTATAGACCTCTCCATTTATATATTTTTTTAAACTTTCATATTGAGTGTAGTTTCTAAGCAAATAAAAAAAAAAAAAAAAATAATTACATAATGTCAAGAGCTTTGAATAATTATATTATACCTAGACACTGAAAGTTTCAAACGCGTCGAAAAAAATTGAGGCGAACAATTCCCCACTAAATGAGTTCGACTGAATTAATTTTTGTTGTTTTTCATGGATATATTTTTCTACCCGTTTTAATAGAAATTATGAAATAACTGGTATCATTATGCGCGCACACAAGGATACGCAGAATGATGCCGCAATAGCGTATAACACAGCTGTCACGCATACCAGCTTAAGAAAAGTTGGCCTGTTTGTTTTAGTTTCATTGCAGTGCGTCACTCTATCTAGCTATAATTAATCAAAGGTCAAGAGTAAGAATTTTGTTCCGCCAAAGGAATATACGTATCATAGCAACGGACCTGTAGCGCAGGGGCACATAAATGAAGAACTATATAATTGACGAACTTTCTGATAGAACATGAATTATGTGAAGTATTTGTTATAAATATAATACCTATTTACTTGAATGTGTAAATAATCGAAACAAACATTTGAAGGCATTTTACTAATTTTAACAGATTTCCTAGAAATCCATATTATGTGATAAAAATGTGTTTGAAATGCTGTAATAAAACGGATATGTGAAAAATAACAACAGCCAATGTTATTTATTCAGAGGCCAGAGCATTTCACACCGGAAAATTTTCAAACCTTTCCAAAAGTGAAAAATGATTGTATTTTGAGCTATTTCGAAGTTTTTTTCGAGTTTATATTACAAACCTTATATAATACTGAAAGAAAGAAAAGAAAGAAAGAAAGAAAATGTTTTATTGTTGGGACAAAAACTTACATGTTTGTAAAATAAAATGTAACAAAAAAATAAAAAAAAATATTAAATATTCTGCCAACAATGGGAACCCTCATTCAGCTACTGGTGGTAGTTCTCTCATATGTAAAAGTCCGTCTGGGTGGGTACCACCGCAATGTCTATTTCTACCGCCAAGTAGCATTGTGTATGCAGTATGCACTGTTGTGTTTCTGTTTGAAGGACATTTTAGCCAGTGTAACTACTGGACATAATGAGACTTAACATCTTATGTCTCAGGATGACGAGCGCAGTGGAATGGCACACAGTATTTTGTAACTCAAGGTGCTGGGTGGTGTTGCTACTGTTTATGGGTGGTCGTATTGCTTACCATCAGGCGAACGGCATGCTCGTCTCGTCATACAATGCAATAAAAAAAATGCATTTTCGATTCAAAATAAGAATAATGCCATCAGAAAACGTGATTGAGCGAAGAATTGATGACACCTACCAAAACAACTCAAAACTTGCCTTTATTTTACAATATTAAAATGTGAAGACTACGACAAAAAAATATTAGTACCTACCTACCTGCTTTAGAGCATTTTTTAAAAGAAATGGATAAAAATTATTAATAGGCAAAGGAGAACACGTATTGGAATAACAAACGACTGACGCTAGTAAATTATCTCCAGAGCCAAGTTCTTTCGTGTTTTTGAAATCCCTCAATCTGATCTCCTAAATAATCATCATGTTCTAACACACTCGTAGTCTAATTGACGTCATAATAAGTTAAATTTTGTTCTAATTGAGTAAACCAGCGGATTATATCACGTCCTGAATTAACATAGTTGATATGGGCTTGCTTTATCTCAGAAAAGTACAGTATCTAATCTAATCTAGCCCTAATTCATCATCAGCCACATGACGTCCACTGCTGAACATAGGCCTCCCCCAAAGATTTCCAGACGGACCTGTCAAAAGCGGCCCGCATCCAGCGTGCTCCTGCTACCCTTATCAAGTCGTCTGCCCACCTTGCAGGTGGACGGCCGACGCTGCGCTTGCCAGTACGTGGTCTCCACTCGAGAACCTTTTTGCCCCATCTGCCGTCAGTTCTTCGAACTATGTGCCCTGCCCACTGCCACTTCAGCTTGCTAATCCGCTGGGCTATGTCAGTGACTTTCGTTCTTCTGCGGATCTCCTCATTTCTGATTCGATCGCGTAGAGAAACACCTAGCATAGCCCTCTCCATAGCTCGCTGAGTGACCGTGAGCCCTAATTACTCATAGGGAATTTATAATAAATAATTTAGAAAGGATTCTATTTACATTACTAGGTGGGTAGGTATTTCGTCGGCGAGAATCTGGCTTAGTAAATAGTCGGGCAGCGGCTATTTCTGCAGTTAAGCGATATTGTACAGAAGTAAATCTAAATAGCCTATCGATGGGTGCAAATATTATAGAGTGATTTTACAGATATGAATCATTCATAATAACTATAGTTCAGATAACTAGTAAGGAGGATTCAACACAAATGGTCATCACTAGAACTTTTGTTTTAGTGTAGGTACGTCTAAAGAGTGTGTAGTTACGCTAAAAGACATGTCCAAAAACGGGCCTAAAATTCAAACCATGTCAGTTTATTTGGGTAGAGCAAAAACTAGCCTTTTGCAATAAATCATTTAATTTTAAAGACCTCCGGTTTTGAGATTTATGTAATTTTATTTTCCTACAAAACTGTACTTATTATGAAAGTTTTTAAAAAAGTTACTTATAAATGCGGGATCTTAAAATATTTTTGAAGTGAAAACTTCTTTAGCGGCGTTGATCACTTTTTGGGATGGGTATAAAATTTTAAACTCGCGTTAGGATCACGTGACCCTGATCGAAAATGCGTAGGAGGTTTTACCATTCCTTACTAATATGAGCCTTAATTACAATGCGTAGAAGCTATAATTCTTAAACGTTTACATTTTTATTTATTTACTTCATTAAAACCATCCCTTACTAATATGAACCTTAAATACTATGCGTAGAAGCTATAATTCTTAAACGAATACATTTTTATTTATTTCCCCAGCGTTGGCACGGCACGAGTAGGTACAAAAGAGCGTAACATTCTTTTTTCAAATTTTGATTTATAAAGAAATAGTGAAATTGTAATTTTTTTGTACGATAGCGCAATAAATAAATATTGTATTTAACCACATAAATGCTAGTACTTTCAAACTGATAAATAAAGCAATTCGTGCGAAATTATTCCCTAACTATTCCAAAATATTCAAAGATGCACAACGTTAATGTTCAAGTTTTCACTTCTGCCGGCACTCCCGGAGTGCAACCCGTTCTTTTTTTAATGGATCCAAGTTCCATATTTTGCCCCTTTAATATCCCTAAAGTTTGAGCCCGGTTAGATTTTGAGGCCCAGCACCCATACAAAAAGCAGACATCTCGTTTAATAGATGATGCGTGTTATGAGTGGGTGTTGCAAAGGAATGTCACAGTGTGCGTTCTTTTGCACCTTATTCAGCCTTGCACGTGTGGATATTTTTTGTTACATGTATAATATCCGTGTTTACCTGGCCCCCGTCAGGATTTACAGAAAAAATTGTTTGCAAATTATTACCATAACGTCTCCATTGCTAAATGCTCTAAGGTTTTTGGACATGACCTTTATATAGAGCGATTAACCTCATTGGTAACTACTACCTGTTTGCCAATTAGATATCAAATTGTATCAATCAAACAAAAAAGCGTTGCCTAGCGACCGTTTCAATGTTTTGTCAGTATTCGCGCAGACTGTCACATTACACACTTTTTTATTATACGTTTTCTTTTATATTATATACCATGGCACCGAAAAAAGATAAGGGAAAGGAAGAAACCCCAAAAGGAGGGGGAGGAGGTGGTGGAGCATTTACAGAAGTCGAAAAAACATTCCTTGAACTTCAAGTGACGGAGTGTAACAGAAAGATTGCGAGACTGAGATCGGCAGTCGACGAATACGAGCTTAGAAATGAAGAACTACAGAAAGCGTACGACAAACTTGACGAAGACAGGGCAGATATTATTGCGTACCTCAAAAAGACGCTCAATTTAAAGAATGAAGAGAACAATGAGTTAAAAGACAAAGTCAAAGGCCTCGAAGAAACAAGGGAGATCGAAACCGCTCAGTTTAAGGAAACAGTTAACGAATTAGAACGAAACTTTACTATCATGAAGGATCAGCTTACATCAGAAAATAAGTTGTTAGCAGGAAAACTTAACACCTTGGAAGAATTTAGAGCTATAAGAGATGATTTGATGCGCAAATTTGAGAAACAGGAACAAGCTTTTAAAGATCAAGAAATGAAGTACAAGAGAGTAATTTACGACGCCGAAAAGAAATTTGTTATTGGAAAAGATAAGCTGAAGAAGGAAATGGAAGCAAGGTTATTACAATTAGCTCAAGATTTTCAAGATGCTACTGAGTTAAGGATCGCAGCATCCACGCACAGGGTTATTAGAGAAAACATTGCTATCAATAATGAACTCGATAACATTCTATTTACGCAAGCGAAATTGGCTGAACAAAACGAAAAAAATAAAGAAAGCGAGAAAGCAGCTCGTATAGCTATGGATTTGGCAGAAGAAGAAAGGGACAAAGCTATCAATAAAAATGTTGTCCAATTAAAAGTTATTGACCAGCTTACAACAGCTTTCCAAGAAATAAAAAAAGAGAAAGCTCTATTTGAAAAGAGAAACTTTGATTTTGAATCATTGCAGGCTAAAATACAAAAACTAACTAAAGAAAATGAAAATTTATGTTTGCAAGTACGTATACTAGAGCAAAATCTGCATGCTAAGATGAGCGAACAGAATAAATCAGCTGTCGAAATATCGAAAGCGGCTAAAGAAGGAGGCAAATTAAAGAAGATATTAAAAGAAGCTGCCTTTGCTATACAAGCCGCTTTAAAACTAGATCAGTGGGCAACAACAGACCCTACAAGAGAGATCATGGATCGTCAAATATTACTTTCTCGTTTGTTGGACATTATCACGCAGTACCGAGACATAGAGAAGGCGGAGTCTATGGAAACTCTCGCTTCCATGAGCAAAGTCTACGAAGAAGGCGACCTTGGATTCATCCCAAAACCTGTTGCTAAGAAGTCTGCAGTATCTGCTGCCTTATCTATGTTTTCAAGAGAATCTACTAAGGTTGATAGACATAGCATAAGCATTGCGACTGTTTCGTCATCTACTCTTGGTAGTGTTAAGACTATCCCCAGTATGAAATTAGTACCACCTTCTTCTGAGCCCCAGCTAGCCCCGAAAGAAAGTGTTCAATCATTTGTTACCTCAACGAAATCATCTGAGAGTGAGAGCGGTGAAGAAACAGATGAGATGGAAGGCATGACCGATATAGAAAAGCAGTTAGCTGCAAGTAAACTGGAAATCCAAAGGTCTATAATGAAAGACCTAGCATACTCTCAGATGGCTTTACAGTCTCGAAATAAATTTGGTGAGGAACAGAAGAAGAGAAGTTCGAAATCTGTAGTAATACTAGAAACTGTAGAAGGCGAGGGCGGTGAAGAAGGAAAGGAGGATGACTCAAAAGAAAAGCCTGAAGGGGAGAAAGTGGATGGAGAAGCATCTGCAGTTGAAGATGAAGAGAAAAAAGTTGAAGGTGAAGCGAAATCAATAAGCGAAGGTAAACCAGAAGAAACAGAAGATAAGGCTGCAACAAAAGAGACTAAAGCCGAATAGGTATTTTATATGATCAGGTTAATATCATTTGTAATATGGTTTGTATTTTGGGATTAATGTATAATGTAATTTATAATATTTTTAGTTATTAAACCATTTACGTGCTATATTGTTTTTTAATAATCGCCTTATTAATTTTAGCTTATAAAAATTTGCTCGCTTGTCAGTTTGTTACGCAAAACTTCCTTTCATCATAGGGCCAGGCAGTAGAACTGGCCGCTTGCGAGTGCAGCGCTCGACCCTGGGCTGGAGACTCGTCCGTGGTGGTGGCTGAAGTGGGAGCCAGGTGTAGATGCGGCTGCGTACTGCATCTCGCACCGGCTGCTCGACTGCTAGCCGGCTCTGCGAGGGCCTGCCCTTCAAGATCATTCTGGCTTCTGCAGGTAAGATTACCAGTACAGTCAATCATATGATTTAAGTGGGTGTATTAGATGTATTTAAATCCTTGGCGACCACACAAGGAATTATACTATGATTGTTTACAAGTACTTTGAAGGTTGATGTAAGAATTAATATAGTCTTATCCCGATTGTCGTGGTATTGAGCCCGCAATAAGCTACACGTACAGGTATGTATTTGGTTACAATACAAGGGAATTTTGTCGCTACGACACCCAGATAGCCCTGATGGCTCTCTATCTTTGCTCTTCAAAAAACGATAGCGTAGACATGCTATTTTGGCGTAGGTTTTTATAGACAATAGTGACCACCTACCATCAGTAACTTGGTCGGATGCTAACTCCATAGAAATCATCGCAGCTCAAATCCTACTAATATTATAAACGCGAAAGTTTGTAAGTATGGATGTATGGATGTTTGTTACTCTTTCACGCAAAAACTACTGAACGGGTTTCGATGAAATTTGGCACACGGGTAGATTATGTCCTGGATTAACACATAGGCTACTTTTTATCCCGGGATAACTCATTCACGCGGGCTGAGCCGCGGGCAAAAGCTAGTATAATATATTGCAGCGTGGCCCTAACCGTCGCATCTATTAAATCTATAATGAATATTGTTTCATCATGAAGTGGTGGTCAGGCACGTCAGCCGGCATTCATGCTGTTAGTTGTTGACGATAATGGGCGGTAACTAAGTTATACAAGTTGTGACGTCATTTATGAGGCATTTGCAGTTACAAACGTGAACTAGAAGTTAGTATGTGTTTGAACGCGTGTAGTGGTAATGAAATTTAGCACGCAGCTTCCGAAATCTCTTCCCGGATAATAGTAATGATAATATCAACGTAAAATATAATCCAATTACTCTAAGAGACTGTTAGCTTTTGCTTAGTGAAAGAATTTTAAAATCAGTTTAATATTTATATAGAAATTCTCGTACAAACTAACTGAGAATTTATGGATATCACTTGCTACACTTAGGCGAATCTATCTCACCATTAAGGTGGATTGTCATAATCCAACAAATCCAATCGCTGGTTCAACACAAAGTTGATAGGCGCCATATCCTCTTTCAGAAACAGCGTAGCACATGCTAATGAGTAGTTAGACCTAGGAATCGATCTCAACAATCCCAATTCACAGATCATAAACACTGCCACTAGAACAAAGTGGCGATTCACTTAAAAATCCATTATATTAAACAATCTCCTGAAATCTGTAACTAAAATAATAGTAGCTATGTCACGGAAACTTTCGCTAACTTCCTCTGTAAACAGAGCACCGTTTGTATTGCGATCAAGTCATTAAAACTTGTCCATTTCGAAGGGCGCAGTTATTTACTCATAGTTGTCCCTATAACTATCCTTACAACTAATACTATTTGCGATACAAAATACTTACTTGCTTGCGATACTTACGATACAAAATACCAGTTAACTTTCCAAATTCTATTATAAGTTGGGTTTGTTAGTTTAGAGTAACTTATAACATTTATTGTTCCATTCAATTTTCTTCGGTGTTACTATGGCTACAGATTTTAGGAAGTTTATTAAATAAGTTTAGTAATAATCAAGTGGTAATAAGAACTATAGGTGGAAAGGTCCAGAGTTCGATTCCCATGCTTGGACTTTTTGAAATAAGATTCATGTCAGACGGACAAGTGCCAAGATGTAATTATTTTTATAGCGACATAACTATAATTTAGATTTCTGGTACTATTCCAAAAGACATATAGAGCATAATATCTCTTCACTTCTTGTAAGGAATGGATAAAGATAAAGCCGAAGTTTGTTTTAGTAAAATCTATATCAACAGTCGATAAGTAAGTTAGTGCTTCTCCCCTGACCCAGTTAACTTGATCTTATCCATTCGAGCTGTATGCAGATAACTCTAAAGTTATTAATACTTTTGATTCAGAATAATCTGATCAAATACGTCTTGAATCGAAAACTGGAATTCCCTTATCATACAAGTCTTAAGTCTTCATACAATTGAGTAACTTGAAGTACTTTATATTTAAAGATTTAAACTAATCCAACAGACATGATGCCATCAAATAACACTGTCGCTTTCTATGACTTGATATCACACGTGATAAGGTAATACTTATCAATAATCTAGCCTTCATAATATATCTTCATTAACCTTATACGTCATTCTCAAATATTTGCACAACACAACTGTTTTTGTCGAAATACGAGCCAGAATATGCTTTAATCAAAACTTCGCGTTTCCACTCAGATATGAGCTTGGATTAATTTTAGTGTGTACGATATAAAGATAAATATGTTCCGGAAATTGGGAAATGGTTGACAGAGAAGACAGCACTGCTAGACCATGTCCTGGATTAACACATGAGCTACTTTTTATCCCGGTAATGTGCTATCATGGGAAATAATGGCATTTTAGTTTGATATTTAAATAGATGGCACTTGCGTCACTCAGTTTTTTAGGGGCTTTTAACGCGGGCGAAGTCGCGAGCAACACCTAGTATTTAATAAGTTCTTGCTAGTATCGATGCCGTTTATGGGCAGTCGGAACGCTTGCATCAGGCGAGTAACTTGCTCGTCTTGTCATTCATGTCTGTGCTCAACTACAACAGTATAATGTTTAAAAGGATAAAAGTCCCGCTTTATACTTTCCAGGGATAAAAAGTAGCCCATGTGTTAATCCAGGACATGATCCACTCGTGTGCCAAACTTCATCGAAATTCGTTCAGTAGTTTTTGCGTGAAAGAGTAACAAAAATACATACATCCATACATTATTATAAACTTTCGCGTTTATAATATTAGAAGGATTTAAACGGCACTGATAAGAGTACTCGTTATCTTCTTGATTGCAAAAGACATTTAATTGCAGGCTGAGGAAGGCCTAGCGGTGAGACTGCGCATGGAGGCTGTGAAATTGCCTTGCGTTGGACAAGCACTAAGAGCTCGTGATGGGGACTCGTTGGGATCCCCGCTATTGGCCTCTTGGGATGGACCAGACAGCTCTGCTATGGTAAGAATTTCTATTTATTTCTAGCAGAAACATTGTTATACATTTCAAGTTTTTACCTATCAAGGTTTAATGGTGTGAGTCGTGGATTTCTTTGAGTGGTGTGCTTATATTTATTTATTTATTTTCCTCTCTTACACCTACTCTTCGTCTGCTATTACAGGATAATGTAATACAGTATTAACGTTTATTTATGAATTTAAAGTTCCTAAAGGAAGACTTGATATTTCTTATACTAGTTTGACTATAAACAAGAAAAAAATAACTAGAAAGTTACTTTAATAGCCATTCAACATTCATTTACATTCCTATTTATGGTCTTGTTTAAGTTTTGGCGCCGAGATCAACTAAACACCAATTTGTCAGTTGGGCAGATTGTTTGTAAACTAATTGACCCAGTAGTTGGGCCCGCGCTAGCTGTTACCTAAAATGATTAAATATCAGTTACACAGCGTGCTTTAACTATTAGTTCACTTGTTGGACATGAGGTTGCTTAATTTCAACACTAGATTACAGTTCTTGGGATTTGCGTTTGTTACTTGAACATAACATGGGGGAGGCAAGTTTCTTGTTTAGGAAAGTGAGTATAATTGAGGTTAGCATTGTTTGCTGGATACATATTATTATTGGGTTTTAGATGATTTTTTTTTGTATTGTATTCTTATTGTTATTTTGATTTTCTTTTTTTATTTATTAACATGTTTAAGGAGTTTTGGCGGGAACTCGGAAGTGTCATGAGGTGCTCTTGTTTTAATTCATTATTTCGGTGATATTTAGTGTTATAGGTGCATAATTACGGTGGTATATTATCCAATATAGTTCTATTAAAGAGCTCAAATGAAGTGAATTGAAATAATTGTGCTAATCAAGTGTTTTTTTTGTTGCTGCCAATACTCCTCGATAAAGTCTTGGTAAGGTAGCCACTGCTTTACTTCGACATACTACAGATAATAAAATAGACAAACCAAACTTGACATTGGCAAAATGTGAACACAAATGTCATTATAAAAAAAAACATGTTTAAGTTATTATTATATTGGTACGTAATTAATTAATTTTTATAGTTGTATTGATTAGTGTAAATGGTTTATTATTGCGCGTTGTGAAAGGGGGCTGGACGGAAAAGTTGTCACGACACTTTTTGCTATTATCTTACTATTATGAACCTTAAATACAATGCGTAGAAGCTATAATTCTTGAAACGAGTATATTTTTATTTATTTTATTTATTAAAGTCATTAAAACCATTTCTTACTAATCTAATATGAACCTTAAATACATTGCGTAGAAGCTATTTCCCCAGCGTTGGCACGGCACGAGTACAAGAGAATCGAACGTAACATTCTTTTTTCAAATTTTGTTGATTTATTCTACTTTGGTTACTGACATTTATCAATAACAAGACTAAACGTGCTTTGCTCGCGTTTAAAAATCTGCTTTATTTGGTAAGCGTAAGATCGAATTTGTGTTTAGTCAATCAAAATTTGTGATAAAAATGCTATGCAATAGCTTTACCGCGGCTGTCTCCGAGTGCCACACGTATTTATTTGTTTTTTTTTCTCTAGAAACTTATGTATTGGAATGGAAATAGGAAAATATTTATATATTTATATATATACACACTCTGTTATATACATAAAATTTTATTACAATTCCTTCACTAATTAATTATAATCGTTCTAATCGAACAAATAAATAAATAAATAGGTACTATTATGCTCTAAGTCTGACATTAGTAGCCGGAGTAATTTGTGGGTTTGAGATTTAACATCCGATGTGTCAGGGTGATGAGCGCCATCCAGCGCCTTGTTCGCCTAGTTCTTTCTGGATAGTGATATCTACTTCTGTTTATTGACAATCGTGGCACTTATCATAAGGCATCTCGATCATCACTTATTTATGAATTAACAGGTTATAGAGATTCATAAAGCTTTATTAAGATGGCACTTATATTGTTTGGAAGGTTGGAGATGTGGAAACCACGACAGACAGCAGTGGAGTGATGGAGATAGCTGGCGGGCGGCATATCCTCGTGGAACTCCGCTCCGGAGACACCAGCGAGCGATGTGCGGGAGGGTTTCTAGCACACGCCACGCAAATAGGTACGCTATTTACTTGCTACTGTTTAGAATTGTTAATTCTGCAATTTCTTCGGATATTTTTATTAAACAAAAATTTGTGTTCGAAAGTCTAGCCTTATTGCATCATTTGCCTGAAATACATTGATGATATGATGGTGGTAGGTCTCTCATTATGTAAGAGGCCGTCTGGGTGGGTACCACCGCAATGTCCATTTCTACCGCCAAGCAACAGTGTGCACGCACTGTTGTGTTTCGGTTTGAAGGATATTGTAGCCAGTATAACTACTGGACATAATGAGACTTAACATCTTATGTCTCAGGATGACGAGCGCAGTAGAATGCCACTCAGTATTTTGTCAGTCAAGGTGCTGGATGGTGTTGCCACTGTTTATGGGTGGTCGTATCGCTTACCATCAGGCGAACGGCATGCTCGTCTCGTCATTCAAAGCAATAAAAAAAAAAAAAAGATATCGGAAAAATGAAACAGAAATTATATTTTGTCTTTAGAACCTATTTGCAATATTGTACAAGTTTCCAACATCCCAATTCTAGACAACACATCCATCAAACACAGATCTAGATATATTTTATTAGAAACGCTGTAAAATATTGCTTAGTTTAATTAAGTAAAAGAAATAGTTTTAGTTATCTGTTAAAATTTTATTGTTATTATTGTTATTAGATTATTATACATAAATTATATTGTTAGATGTAAGTGTTTTGGCCAAGTGCTGTAAACTTTAATTAAATAAATAAATAAATAAATCCAAATGGATATTTCCCTGTCAGAGCCCATCCGCAACGCGTCAGCGGCGCGGGCGTCGATGAGCGGCGGGTGGTGGTGGCGCGGGGGCGGCGGGGGCGGCGGGGGCGGCGGGGGCGGCGGCGGCGGCGGGGCGCGCGGCGCGGCGGTGTCGCTGGCGGCGGCGGCGGCGCTGGCGGCGCTGTGCCTGGCGCTGCACTCCGCGCACCGCACCAGGGCCTACCAGCGCGCAGCCGATAAGGAGTCCCTCACTGATAGCGATGGTAATCTTTTTTCTTATTATCATGGTTCAATACAATTAAAATACAAAAGGTCAGAGGAACACGCTGGATGCAGGCCACTTTTGACAAGTCCGTCTAGAAATCATTAGGCGAGGCATATGTTCAGCAGTGGACGTTGTGTCGCTGATGATGATGAATACAATTGTCTATTAGTTTCTAAATTATTAATACCCAGGCTGGATGAAATTCCGATTTATTTGTGATCTTGTGATTAATGAGACAAGGGTATCTAAACTATTTCAATAAATATTCCTTTCATTACTGTAATAGATTCTGGGTAGCCTATATAAGTTCCTAGGGGCTTATGTAAAAGTTAGACTTAACGCGGGCACATATGGGAGCTAAACTTAATTCTTGTAATAAAGTTCCTTGGCAACATAGTTATGACTGTACTTATTGTTTGAACAAGCTGCGTGAAATGTAAAACCTTTAAAGTCATATAAATTAGGAAATATTATATTTTGAAAAATTTTATTATCAATATTTCTAATTTTCTTAACTGTTCAAAATAAAGCTATTTTAAATAAAACTTCAAATGCTATAAATAAGAGCACTCTTCTGTTTTTCCACCAGCATGCTCAGCATCTCTGGAGTTAGGAATAGCCACTGCCGGGTCACGCAGCACATTACTATCGGAAGTGGTGGGGGGTACTGTTTCTCTGCGTCGGCTGCTACCTTCAGGCAGGACCAAGCACACCAGGCTAAGGGACTGTGAGAGGACTTCGGAGACTGTGGAGAACCGGTACGTATTACATAATATTGTAGGAGCTAACTGTGACCTGATAGTTGCTGACTATGTCAAATGATGTAGGGTACCTACTGTCCTCTGAAATCGCTTCAAGTCTTTAAATAGAATCCATAACATTAGGAATTTCTTGAAAACCTATTTGTAAGTGTTTATGCTTTGTGGTTTATTTTCTACTAGGTGTTGTTCGCGGATTCACGTTAGACGCTAGAGAGTGGATCATTGACGTTATTAAATTTCGCTGTGTACTATTCCAGAATTATCTTTATTTATGAATTAAAGGAATGAATTAGTAGTTGTTCATCTGTACACGTAATCTCTGTCCATTGTTCTGATTCTAAGTAAATTTTATTTGACTATAATTATCGGATTAGGAAGCTATTGTTGACAGTACCTACTCATTTAATGGGAGAATAGATTAGAGTGTGTCATTTGTATTTGGTCGGCTTACACATTTATGTGACGAGTAGCATTTATCAGCAAGCGGTGAAATTAGCTCTTAACATTTCGCTAACAGGAAGCTACATAACGACCACTTTATAGATGTTTTACCCCCAAAAAAGAAAATTACATTATAGCCCGAAGCAAAAGCTAACAATACATTTCAAGAACATATCGCTAACGGCGCAAAACAAATGAAAGCCAAGTCTCATTAACTTCAATGGGCTCAAGACTAAGTGCACTACTTACAAGTAAGGAAGTACTAGTTAGTTAGTAACAAGCACTACAATTGTAAACTGGGGTAGTGAGAGATTTAATGGTATTGTGTGAGCACGTATCGGCTGCGATCTGGGGGAAATGCTTTGTGCTGTTGCACTTATGTTCTTCGAACTCATTTGGGTCTTGGGTTTTATCGATGAACATTGATTCCTGTTTTGTTTATTATTAGGCAAGTAACAAAATAAGGTGATTAGTTTTCTCGTATTAAATGCTTTGGATTTGATTAAGATGTGAACACACGCATTTAAATTACTCTGCTTCCAAGAGTAGAACTTCTAGTCCAAATACAATGGCTCTCAACTGGTTACTACCGTTTGCTGGCTTAAATCTGAACAAGCCAACTGGTTGCTATGTAGTTCGATACAAAACATCGGCTAATATCTCACCACAATATTTTAAGACATATTTTTTTTTCGAAAAATGAAACCGGACCTTCATTACGATCTCTCACAGAGACGAAGAGGATCAAGCATCAGACGCCGAGAACGAAGCAGAAGACAACGAGAGCGTGGCCAGTGCCGACAGTGGGGCCAGTCAAGCTACTGTTACTCCTGAAACAGTCTCCGCTAGTAGCGCGCCCGCTGGGACGAAGACTGTGACTCTGTCTCCACTCAGGCGATGTCATACCATGTCAGCTACTAATGTGTCTGCGGCGCAAGTAAGTAGAGTTTAAAGCAAGATAGGACGAGTTAGTGCCAATTGGTGATTCACAGAATAGTTAGCCTACATTTATTTATATCTATAAAAATTTCGTGTCAGTGTTTGTTACCATACCCCTCCGAAACGGCTGAACCAATTTTTATGAAATTTTATATTCACACTTGGTAGGTCTGAGAATAGGTTGTAATCTATTTTTCATCCCCCTAAGTGATAAGGGTGGCCCACCACAAAAAAAGAATTCCGGACAGCTTTACATTTTTTTATGATGTAGTGTTAAAAAATACATAAAAGCCTAAATTTTCTACCTTCTTCCATCATCCCCTATTTTTTAATAGCGATATTAGTAATATAATAACTTTAAACGCCGGTCGGTAACTGATCAATTGATCTTATTTTTTTTTCTACTAAAATAATCTTTAAAAACAATTTATATGGCAAAATTAATACGTTTTGAATTGATTAATACGTTATGGAATTTATACGCTGGCCGGGTAAGCTAGTTTTGCTATAAAATATAAACTAGAAGAAAATCGAGTTCTACCTCAATAACATGATATTTTTTTTAGAAATATCTGCGGTCCTGGTTTTGAAGTTTAAGTACCTAAATCTAATCTTCATTTGATTTGGAATAATAGTTGACGAAGTGACTGTGATATTTGGTCGTTTTACATTATACTCGACGATTAGCATTTACTCAGACGTTGTGAACCTGGCATTTAGTAGATTATTAACCGCGCCTCGTCAAGAAAAATTGCTACCTTAGATCGAATATTGAATAACATCTGCCACCAGGTTTTACTGGATAAACCGACATCCCAAGTGACGTCACCACCCCAGACGTCCAACTGCGAGACGGCTATAGTAGAGCTTAGCACCAGCGCCAGCAGTGTGAGCGAGAGAGACGACACTTGCAGCGAGAAAGACAGAGACAGCCTGTGGGAGAAAGACAGGACTGAGAGCAGGGCGTCTTCTACCTCCGCTGCGACTTTGACCAATGTGAGTCGTGTAAACAATGTACTAGAATATAATTTAGAGTTTACTAGGAAGTAGGTCTCTTGCATGCGAGAGATAGGCTGGGTAGGTACCCATAATAAAAAACAAGGTTTTTAAGTAAATACATTGTTCTTCATCAGTAGTATATTACTTTTCATTATCTAAAAACATCACTATTATCTTTTTAAAACGTTGAACTTTATACTTAATATAAATCAAGAGCAATTACACCGAGAGTTCATTCATCCATAGCATTACCCACTTTAAATTTAATGACATGAATCAAAACTTGGCTTAGTGAGCAACTTAATTCTAGGGTTGGTATTCCCCTGCTCTAAGTGGAGTGTCATCAGCAAAGATCCGCGACAATCCGAAGCACACGAAAGAGACCTGCAACCGACGTCTCCTGAAATCCGATCTGAGCCTCACCTCCCACCCTGAGATGGAGATAGACTATTACGACTACGAGGTTAACAACGCTGGTGAGAGATGGTTTTGCGCACTTATAATTTCTTTCACGTATCCTTCTCCCACTTCAAAGCGGTCGAATCGATACATTTCTCAAGCTTGCAGGCAGGATTTGGCTAAGTTTTTTCGATCGATCTACCTGCAGATTTTGTTAGAAAAACCTAAATATTGCCCAACCTAGGAATCAAACTCAGGACTTTCTTTTCCACATACGTTGTATAGATCAAGGACATTTCAGTGTCTTTCACATGTCCGTAGAATTTTAGGCTGTCTAGTCTTATATTTGAATAGTATATAGTGAAAAATACTCGTCAAAGTTTACTGCGCGAAATTGTTTTTTGATCCTTCGAGCCAGACTTACCTCCCAGTACATTTTCTTAAGACTCGGTTTATGTTTTTGTTTTTACTATTGATACTTGTATAAAATGAAAAAAGATACATTTGTTACCTATAAACGTTTTTGCTGTAAATATAGATCTACACATTGTTGCAGGTTCGGTCCCAGGTTCGTATTTGGGCATGGATCCGGCATTTTTGGTCTGGATACCGCCACTCGAGGAAGGCGATATTTTAAAGGAGATTGACGATAATAGAAAACCCATTTATGAGGTGACCTACTTTCCATTTGTAGATACGGCTCTGCTTACTCGTTCTATTATGAATGCTTGTTAAAACTTTGGGAACTATATTTACGGTCACAGAATTTATGATACTTAGATACCATATAAAAATATCACATATAAATTGGGGTCTAAACTTCAGGTTGACATGTTAGATATTTGCAATGTCTGTTTTTAGGAGAAAAATATTTTACTAACATAAATTATTTCACAGGAAATCCTGCCTCTAGAACTCCGCCCGAATCCTGGCAGTAACACAGAATCCCCCGAGGAGCGGCCCACGTCCAGCACTTTAAAAAGAAACGACAACAGAACAAACAGATCAACAGAATCTATCAAATCTATAAGAAAAGTCATGGAAAAGGGAAATATTATACACCCTTTGAATTTCAGCATAAGTGATTTGCAAAATTCACCCAAATTACCTAGACGGAACAGGAAGAAGAAGGTCGAAAGTCCTGTGGGGATACAAATGAACGAACTGTCGATGACCAAATCACCGGTTCGAGTCCACAGGAGGGATTCTGATGCAAATAATTCGACGTTAAAACGAGTAAATGACAATGCCAGGGAAACTAACGCTGACACACTTAAAAGGTCAGATTTTGCTGATATTAAATTCGCCGATGAAAATTCTGACTCGTCAAATGATATAAAATTCGCTGATGATTCGCCAGATAGTAATAGGACGATTGATAAATATAACGTCAAAGTATAGATGACTTGTAATACAATTATACAATATGTAAACTGACTATAAACCTCTAAAATATATAAATTATTCAAAATTTTAAAACAAATCTATTACGTAACTAGTTTCATGTTATTTTAGTTGTTCTTTTATCACATTGGTAGATAATATCCTTCATAATTATATCATAAAGCAGTTTACGTACTGTATATAAATTTCATATAATATTATTCGTAAAGTTCTTTTAAAATGCGAATTTATTTGTTACTGAAGAATATTACTAATTTATATTATCATAGAGAATATAATAGACAAATTTCGTTTGTAGACCCTAACAGACATAATGTAAAACAATTGTAATTGAATGGCAATATCTTATTTTAAGTCTGCAGTCACTTCTCGTTGTTTTTTTGTAATAAATTTGTAATACCTCGAGCCGGTTATTCAGGCTGTAAAAAAGGTACACGTGTGTACTATTTTTTAAGTTTTTAATTAACAAATAAATTAGTATTTTATGATATGTAGTAGTTACCCTTTCACCATTTGTAAATAAGGACCAATATGTGAATAAATCGTATATCTCATATCATGAAATCATTGTCGTGTATTTTGATTACATAAATCACAAACATATAATGTAGACATATAATAGATTTTTATAATCAGTTTCATTAAACGGTCTTTTAGTAAAATGTGTCAATATGGAATAAGTGAGAAATATCTATGAAAATTTTCTGTTTTAAAACTATTTTATCTTTACGTATATTATGTATTAAAAACGCATTAAAATCGGTCCATTAGTTTGGGAGCTATGATGCCACAGATACATAGAAATTAGACACAAATACACACCTTAAGCTTTTAACGACCCTTTTTCGTCGGGGTTTTAAAAAGGTGTCTATCAAAAAAACAGATTTAATTTGAAAGAAAGTTCAATTTTTCGTAATTCGCCTGTTCTTAGCTCACTCCAATCTGGGGCGGCCCAATACCCTTTTTCAAGCAAGTTTCGCTTTTTCTACAGTCATGGTGAGTCAAATGAAAAGTAAAGCCATGTATTGTAAATTTTATTGGGCAACATTTTGTGCAAATTTGTGTCGATAAAAACCGCAGTTTTACGTGGGTTATTTAACATCGCTGTCACTTGTTCTTTATTGAAATATAGCGTAATATTTTATATTCGCTTTTTACTACGCGTAAAATAACACTGAGCTATTTGGAAATAAGTACCCAATATCACTATAAATTCCAGTGTATCAGGATTCAGGATAGAAAATAAATTCTATTAGTCGAATTAGGAGCAAAGTGGCAATAGTCTCTGTCTAGCCCTATGAAATAGAGGCATGATACTGTGTATGTACGAATTACGAGCCATTGCGACATTTTAGTTTTACCTAATTATTCACATCCTAATAAATCTTTACTAACTTGTATGTCCCTCATTCGCCATAACCGACTTACCATCGTATTACTACCGGGTTGTCATTCTAAAATATTTATGGAAAAATATTCTTAGTTAATTCGAATTTCGAACTCCATTGGCCTAGATCTACGAAAAGGTATTTTAAAACACTGTTTACAATTTTACTAAAAGACTATAAATTAGGCTCAAACACGTAGATACCTTCCTGCCACGTCTACATTGTATGATACAACGTAGTATTTCGTACTTAATTACAGATATTGAATTATAATTACGAATGTGTAATTTATTTAAATGCGAATTAATGTTAGTAAATATAAATCTTAATCGAATTCCATTTTTTTTTCAGTAATGTAATCAATGGATTCCTGTTATAAAATGCTTTTTAGATTAGTTTATTTATTTTAATTAAGAACATTTTTTGGATATTGTATTTAAGTCCCATTTATTGTATTTTTGCTTATTTATATTTTAGAAGACTGAAAATTTTCGGGCGGTGCAATATATCTAGGTCATATTATGTAACCTGAAACTAATGTATTAATTTTCTTTAGGATTCAAACTATTTGGGAGTTTAGGCAAAAATGTAACAATAGACGACTGCTTTGTGATTGTAATTACAGTCCTCGGCAGTAAATATTACACATCGTGAGACGTACCATAGAAATAATACTCGCCAGTAAATATCACGTATTCGCTGTAGAAATAGATAGTCGGTAAGCTTCGGCTCCGTAGAGCGTCGTCTCTATCACTTAAACTATGAGACTTTTTTTCGCTGACTTGCTGAATATCATTCTATAGGTAGCTCGATGTGAAATATATTTAAAATGTATGTTCTAATTTAACGCAATATTAGTTTGTTGTTGCTCTTAAATAAAAATGATTTTATGTCTCATTGAAGATATCTGAAATCTTTAAAAGGACTTATTACATTTAATAATGCCTAAACTCCATCAACATTCTAGTCATTTATTAAATTATATACGTATAAACTACCTTTATTTATTCAGTCGGTGTCACAAACTAAAGATTTTGAGCGTTTAAGCCCCATTTAGACTGATAAGTTTTTGCTAGCAATAAATTTGAGCAAATACGTATTGCTTAAAGAAGTTACGGCATCTGAACGTGCGCAACAGTGGGACAATTCTCGCCCGAGTTGACGCATAATATGAGACATTCGAAAAATGAATGTTGCTAGCAATCATTTCTTGATCATTATTGCCAGCAATAGTTGCTCCGTCTAAATGAGGTTTTATGGTGTGGAGTCGGAATGATGGAAAATACATTCGAATAAACTTTTCGAACGTAGTGTTCCATATTTTTGTAAATGTAATTCATAAAATCTAAAATTGCTATCAACAAATATTCATACAAAAAGCTAGGATTTTTATAGCATTATTATATTGGAACGTCAATATTAATATCATGACGATAGACTGGCTCCCTATGACATTAAGGTTTAAAGTGATTTCGAATCATAATACATTAGATGCTTCTCACCCAAGAGATTAAGGTGTGTGCTAATATTATTGTTGTTTCTCGTTGTCTAGAGAGAGATCAGTCCACTACGATTGAAAAGTTATTCAATGAATGTTGATTGGAAGGAAAGAAATGTGATTAAAATAGTCATTTTATATTTCTAGTCATACAAAATGCATTTTATGAAAGAACATAGGTATAAATGTTTACCTAATAATTGTAACGATGAAGGATACAATTGTTATCTCGCTCTTTCTTATTGAAAATCATATTCCCCCTTGAGACCTAAATCTGGCTGTGACCAATTTAGAATTGCAATCCAAATACATTATGCTGTCTCGTTCGTTCCGATAGGAAAGACAGAGACAGCATCGGTTTCAAATTTATATTCAATTCGCTAACCTAGAGGCTAAACCTAAGTCCTTCAAGACAAGAGAGCGTACTTTGCACCACTTGGCGGTCTTTACAAGAACAAAAGGAGCTCCGAATGGTTATGTAAACATTTATACTGAATAAATTATTGCATTTATAACATAAAATTAGGCTTAAGGACTAGCGTATTGTTTTGAATGTAAAGGATCTCTGATGCTATAGTTAAGCGAGAATGTTTTTTTGTTTCATTGCTCCAATAAAACGTTTTTATTTTGTATTTGATATCGATGTTTTATTTATATCCCATTAAAATGTAGGAAAATTATTTTGGTATTATTTGTGTAATTAGGTGAATGTTAGTCAGAAGTAAATTGGATGCTATGGATTTGGATGTAATTTGGCACACAGATATACCAAATCGTCGATTATTAATTACCTAATTAAAGGCTAATTTTATCTCGCATTTAATCTATTTGGATTTGGAAATCAAATAGATCAAATTCTGGATACGAAATCATATGCTTTTATTCCACGCAAAGCCTTTCATACGTGCAAACGTTCTATAATGTATCTAGTTCTCTTTAGAATACACTTTAATACAAAATTAATGTTTGCACTTCGTCGAGCGTATTTCTCATATCTGTCCTAATTTACACGTTTCGGGGAAACCGTCAGAACGCGTCATGTGTTACTGTAACCTTATTAAATACCTCACTTAAGCGTTAGTTTAGCTGAGGTGTGAAAGCAAAGGCAAGAATGATATTCCAGAAACATAGATATGACATTAGCAATCGAAATCTAAAGACACGAAAGTAACCCAATTGGGATAGTTTTATACACTAGTCACTACACTTAAAGGACAAATACTAGCTGTCTTGATTGTTCATACTGGTTTAAATACGTCCACCTCTTCCACAGACGTAATGTCAAAAATGTGCGTGCGGAACACTTTGTTCAATTCATTTGTTCGGGTATGGAGTATCTGGGTATGGATTGCCTCGGTGGCGTAGTTGTATTACGGTACGACTGCAATGCTGAGGTCTCGGGTTCAATCCCCGGGTTGGGCAAAGTTATATTGAGTTTTTCTATTCAATATCAGCCCGGAGTCTGGAATTTGTGCCCGATATGGCGATAGGCTCGCCCCCTCTCACATCATGGGACGGAATAACGGTGAAAAGTGGGTCCACTAGTTGCGCCTCTGCCTACCCCTTCGGGGATAAAAGGCGTGAGTGTGTGTGTGTGTGTGTATGGAGTATCTAAGCTTTTTTGAAAATCAATACAAGAACCGTACAAGGAATGAGACGACGTATTCATTTACCGTTGATTTCAATAAAAATCTGGAATCTTTTTTTTCTGTCGATCGTGAAACGCAATTGTCTTGGTGGCGTAGTTGTATGGTACGACTGCAGTGCTGTGGTCTTGGGTTCGATTCCCGGATCGGGCAAAGTGATATTGGGTTTACTACTTAGTATCAGCCCGTAGTCTTAAATTTGTGCCCGATAGACTCGCCCGATATCTCATCATGGGTCGGAAAGTGGCGAAAAGTGGGTACACTAGTTGGTCCTCTGCCTACGCCTTCTGGTATAAAAGGCGTGAATGTGTGTGTGGCAAAATTTAGATCGATACGTTGCAATCTGGGTTCGATTACTAGGTCTTTATGGAAAATGACTATGGAAGTTGTGCTCAAGTCGGTAATACGATTGTTTTTACCACAAGACGCAGCGGACTGTGAACACTTTTGCCTATTTAGCTCTTCCGTTACTTATATAAAATACAATTAAAAATTTAATTACTCTAGCTCATTCCCCAAGCGAGAAGCATCTGCATCCCGGTTACAACCCAGGAACTCAGCATTCTGCATATAAATGCGCTATGGTGGAAATACCCTGGTAGAGTCCCCTTCCTTATTATCCTTCGCATATGGTAACAGGAAAGTGAATAGCCTAAGAATATTTTTGTAAGTATTGTGGAAATGACTTAAAAAACCGGATAAGCGCGAGTTGGACTCGCTTACTGAGGATTCCGTACAAACTTGTAGGTAAGGTATTTAGTATACTTACAAGTTCAATGGTTCGCCAAAATTCATTATAAATTAATAAAAAAAAAGTATGTAACAGTAAATTTCCTTTTTTTTTAAATAAATTACATATTTATGGTTTTCAGATATAATTTTTTTACATGTGCAGTAAGAACTCATTTCTTGCCTAATTTCATAGTTCTATGTCAACGGGATGTACCCTATAGTTTTTGATCCCCTCATTAAATGGCAAAATATGCGACATAAACGATCATATTTTTGATCGTGTTTGTTTTTTACAAGCTTTTATTTAACTTGCAATGTATGTATGTAACTATGTTCGAGTGGAATCTTGCAAGTCAATTCTGAAGCAGTTACCCTCAACCGTTTGTGTTGAAATTTTGCACTTCTATCTACCCCTTCGGGGATAACGGGCGTAAGTGTGTGTAAAAAAAATGAGAAAATGGTCCTCAACTCAGTTTTACTTCAAATCACATAGAGTGAAAAGAAATCTATATTTACAAAACTTCAATTTCCTCGAAACCAGCGTTCCTTAACATACCGCTTTTACACTTAGCACGGCAGTATAGTTCGTTCACGTTTCCTCTATTATAGCATATATTTTTTGTAGAGTGATTTGAAACTTTATTTCGCTCTCCTTAAAACACTATTTATGACATGTCCGTATATTATAATTAGGCATTATCGCAATACTATCGAATATATATCGAATAAATATAGTGACAAAAGAGTTCAAAGTACAGGTCACGCTAAAAAAAATTATAATGCTGGAAAAGAAGTGAACAATATTTTTTCGCCTAAGCAAAGTCGAATTCGCAAATAAAAGAATAATCACAAGTAATAATAACAATCAAATTATATTTTCATCGATTCATCCTGAATTAATATTTAATTAAAATGAAAAATTAAATATTATGCCGCATCTAAAATGCTTAGGTTCAAGCCGTGAAACCGCTATAGTCGCCGAATATTGTCCTAATTGTCACTAGATGGCGGTTAAAATTAACGTAACAATAGATGTGGAGATATGAGGAGAGTGATGTTACGACTAGTCCAGAGGGGTAAGGCAGAGGCAAACGCAGAGACAAATAAACTAGAGGCAAACGCGCTAGGTCATTCGCGTTATGGAGCATTTTATTCCCCTTAAATTTAACGAACAGACATTACTTAATTTACCTAACTTTTCAACATCGGTGAAGTTTGTGTGAACATTAGTAAAATAGTGGAGTGAGTGAGTGTGTGAGTGATGTGTAGTAGGTACAGGTTTTCTATAGTGTCTCGGCTTTAGAACAAGCGTATGCAAGAGGGTTTACAGGTCCCGTCCCTCATCAAAGATTCTATAAGCCGGAATAGGTTACCTAGGTTTTTTTGTAGTTGGGTTTTTAAACCAAAAATTGTATGGGTATAAGTTTACTTGCTGATCACGTTACTTGAATTTTGAGATAAACTAAATGGCGGAATGATTGTAAGTATTTCGTTATATTTTTTTTAATACTAATTATTTTGACAAATTTGGCTGTATGATATTTCTGACCTTTGCCACTACATATTATGGTAAACTCGCGAGGAGCAATAAATTACCAAACAGTTAATTATGCTAATCTAGTGTTTTTTTTGTTGCCGCCAAAACTCCTCGATAAAGTCTTTCTAAGGTAGCCACTGCGTTACGTCGACATACTACAGATAATAAAATAGACAAACCAAACTTGACATTGGCAAAATGTGAACACAAATGCCATTATATAAAAAAAAAAAACTTAAATGTGTAGGGAGGGGTGATGTCGCTTGCTGCCTACTCCTCTGGGTCTGTGACTGGACTAGTAATAGTGGAAAAGTGTATGCTTGTCTGCGGGGCTGAGTGAGGAAGAGCTTCAGGTTGGTGAACTTTATTTAAAGAAACAATATTTAACTAGCTTTTGCTCGCGGCTCGACCCGATTTAATGTTCTGAAATGAACTAGCACGTAAGTTCTTAGGAATAACATGACTTCGTATAAGTAATAGAGTTTTTAGCATTAAATTCGCATTATAAATTAATTAATAGCAAATTTTAGAGATTTCGCATACTAGGTGTTGCTGGCGGCTTTGCCCGCGTGAACAGCCTTTCCCGCTACAAAGTCCAAAACACTGTAACGATTCATAGCGACATCTATAAACCGCCAGTGCCATTTATTTAGAAATCGGATTAAAATTAGATTATTTCCCACGGGAGATCATTACCGAGAGAAAAGGTAGCCTATGTGTCATCCAGGACATGATCTATCTGTGTGCCAAATTCATCCAAATCCGTTCAACGGTTTCTGTGTTTAGTTTTAAGAAACATCCAAATATTTCGAAATTTCGTATTTAATATTAATTAGTAAGATAATATTATGTTGATTCAAAATGTCGGCTTAATAACCTCTAGTGCAACTACTCAGCTCATTTGCGTCATCGTGAGTGCTAACTTCCCCCGGGAACACATGATCCCAGTAACAGTTAATAGATAACTGTTTGACTATCAAAGTTCGAAGCGTTCGGCAACTATGAGTTGACGTATTAGTGTATACTAGGTTTTATTTGCGACATTGCTCGTTTAAAAATCCCAGTGTACTATTATACGAAACTAGGACTTGGTCCATGTGTGCAAAACAGTCTTAAAAGCTATTGAGCGCGTTGTCTTTTAACAATTAGAAACATATTCATTAATTTTATGGGCAATATTTACTAAAATATATTTATGTCATTATTTATTATTAGGTACACAAAACAGAATACAGCCAAAATTATATATCAAACAAGTTTATACAATTACTGAATAGGGCTAGGTTGTATCCCTAACTATGTATACACAGCATGTTAATACTGTGTTTACTTATTGTTAAGAAGCAAAAAAAAGCAATGCGAAGTACATTAGTATGAGCATCTACAAAGTGCTGCATTACAATTCAAAAGAAAAAAATATTAATCGGCAGCAAACATGGTAATATTATGTTACAGACATTATTTTTGAGATTAAGGCGACATTGAAGTAATAGTAGGTACCTACATTATTTAACAAAGACATTAATAAAGGGATGATATATTTCAATATTACATAAAATAACATTCACTTTGGATTTTTTTAATCTGTCTTCTAAAAGCACTAGGGTTGGCGTTAAACACATCGATTTCTATATCATAATCTAAGTTAAGTATATTACAATAGAATACTGGATGAATAGCGAGAGATCCCAGATTCTCCGGAACGTACTATATTATGTCTTGTTTTGAATTGAATGTAGGTAAACAGCCCCTTAGAATGTGGTAAAAACGACTCATGATTCCGTGTCGCTTCATTGTGATTGGCGGAAAGACTAACACGTAACTCACGCTTAAGTCTCTTAAGCAATCACGATCATTGTGTTGTATTTGTTTTGCCAGATTCTGGAAGGGTTGGCCCTGCATTTTATTCCGGAAAATGCACTTTCTAACGAACTTAGGAAATTGCGTAATTTAATTAGAATTAGATATATCTCCATATGTGCTAAGTAAACTCCATTCCCGAACTGGGGACAAGACACGAACATTCCACAATAAATAAACGAGTCCAGGTGCTTGGGGACGCAAGCCAATTAAACCCTGGCATTGGCTCACTCGGAGTTTGAATAATTTCAATGATTTGTATTCCGTTTGTTATCTATACGGGAATTATTCCAAATACGATCGATGGTTTACCTCCTTGCAGTGACGAAGCTTACATTATAAAATGTGTGTCAAAATTTGTCAGGGCAGGGCAGCGTTGCCAACTTTCGGTGCTTGCTTAAAATTAGCATGAGGGCACGCTAAAAGTAGTTCTTTTTAAATTAAAATGTATTTATTACGAGAGGCTAAATTTACAGTGGTTATATCCTATGGTCTTCACACTAGGCAAGCCTGTATCGTGAAAACCCAAGTATAATCTGAGCCTAGTTGCCTACAGGTATATGTTTCCAATTGACACACTCATCACAAAATTAATTTTATACTTACATGTCTAGTTTGGGGACTGAAAAGGTTACACTTTTAAATGGTTAACCTGGAGATTTTGCGAGTTAGGTTTAGAACCATACCAACCATGCGATATGTGTTCACCGGCTTACAATCGGGTTTTTACATGTAACGGTGGATTTTTCGTCAAAAAGTTCAATGTGAGATCTTAACACGGGTAGCCTTTTCACCCGAGTGATGGCCTATACTATAACTTTGCAAGCCCACGCAACCCAAGCCTAACGCCTTCAACAACTATATATATCAAAGTTCTGGGTAGTGATATTGCTATTAATTATGAGCAGGCGTTATGCAGTTTTACTTGCATTAAGTACCGCGTGCTATTGCTCATGTATTGTACTAAACAATTGTGGTATTTATCATCAACGGGCTATAAGTATAATAAATTAGAGCTTTTTGTAAAAAAGTTACGCTTGCAGGACTCGAAGCAAGTTATTTTGTATAGGTACCTAAAGTATTAATTTAGATATTTCTGCTATTATAAAGGCATCTGGAAATTCTTGCGCTATATGTTGCTGCACATACTTGTTACCCAAAAACTGCTTTAAACTCACTATAACTCAAATTACACTTAATTTGAGCTACTGATGACAAATTGTGTAGAAAACGCATAATACGTGCGTCAATTTTTTCCACTATAATGACGCCGTTCTCGTTGTAAAGAAACAAAGGTTCCTCATTATAGCATAAACTATATTATAGATAGTCGTGCAACTAAAATAGTTGCAGCATAGGTACATACACAACTACGCGTAATGTAATTGACAGTGTAAGTTTTTGAAATTAGGAACACGTACCACGTTAATCCATTATTCGGATTACACGGAGTCGTCAAAGCATTCGTCGGCAAAATCCTTATTCGACGTAACACATTAACCCTATTTTGTATTTGGAACATTGGGCGTTACGTAACTGAGATGCTCTTTCATCGGCTGCTTTTCCACAGAAATTGGAAGCAGTGGCATAGCTAGTTAAGCAAGGGCTCTGATGCAAAATAAAAATACGTTACGATACGTTCCTATGGAAGGAGAAGATTTCTAGTCAGGCAGATGTTGCGCCTGACCGGTATATATATCGACGGTAAAAAGCGATTTTGTCGTATCTCGAAATATCCAACTTTACACCAGAGCCAAAAAACGATTTAAAAAATTCATAACTCGTAAATTTATGAAGATGGAAAGTTGAGATTTGGAACATATTTCCAAAAATCTAAACCTTACTTTTCACGGTTAACCGAAATATCCTAAAGTTACTACTTCATTGATTTTGTACTAGTTACAGCAGTCGATGTTTTAATGTCGAGCAGCAGAAATGTTTTATCTGTGAGGTGAAATGTATGACCAACTAAGATACATAAAGATTTCGATGCGACGGATCTGCTGTATCTCAAATAAAAACCATGCGAATCATGTTTATTTTGCTGTATATGATTTAATCGAACTAGATTATGAAAAAAACACGTCTTACATACAAGCAGTATCATAAAAGTTATAAAAATAAAATGCTGTATCTTTTACTAAACGCTTTTATTTTCTTTTTAAGAATGTAAGGCCAAAAAAAACAAATGAATAAACTAAATAAACAGTAATTTTTCTATTCAACTCGAACTATATTCGTCTCCTGTTGTTGGGGGGGGGGGGGGGAGGGCTCAGAACCCCCCAAGCATCGACCTTCACACCCGCAGCTGCAACTCTTGTAAGCCAGGATCAGCAGTGGCACGCATTTTATTATACCGAGCGGTGAAGTTCGGCGAATCTCAGGGTACACTAATCTGTCTTTAACCCGCAATGAAATCAATCAAATAGAAACATAGGGAGGAGTTGGAAAAAATAGGCGTCAAGGGCAGCGTGAGGCCTACTTTCCACGCTATCTTCCATCACTGAAATCGCAACATTGTACTAAAAGATAATACAAAATTAAAGACGAACTACCCTGCTTGAAGCGGCGATAGCCTAGTTGGGAGTTGAACGGATTGTCGAGACAAATGTCCGCAGGTTCCAAACGCAAGGGCGCACACCTCTGACTTTTCTAAAAAAGTTATGTGTGTTTTCGTTGTAAATTATCGCTCGCTTTAACGGTGAAGGAAAACATCGTGAGGAAACCTGCATACCTGAGAAGTTCTCCGAATTTCGAAGGTATGTGAAGTCCGCCAACCCCCATTAGGTCAGCGTGGTGGACTAAGGCCTAAACCCTCTCAGTTGTAGAGGAGGCCCGTGCTCAGCAGCGGGCAGTATATAATACAGGGCTGATATGGTATGGTATAGTACCCCCTGCCGCCCGCCCGCCACCCCTGGTGGCCCCTATTAGTCGTCTTTTACGACAGACACCGTACCGTACCGTGGGGGACTTCTCCAAACGCCCCCAATCCATACGGTGGGAGACGCTGGTCAGTCCTCCACCTAGCGTCTTCTAAGTCTCCTCTGGTGGCGGGAGGTATCTTCGCGCTCCTGATCCCTCTCGGCACTCTCCTTCTGCTAGAGGACCACCTCGCAGAAGTGGGCCATCGCACGCCATGACCTCTGGCTGCCGACCATGAAACCGGCCACGGCCGGCAGTGACAGGTCTCCTCCGACGACTGCTCTGAGAGCGCTGCGCTCCTCGTCCCAGGCTGACCAAAACTCCAATGTGTGCTGATCCGTGTCCAGCGGGCAGTTGTCACAATGATGACAAACAGCCGAAACCTCTGCGCCTACTATTCGACACAGTTACTCACCGAAGCAGCTATGGCCGGTAAGTATCTGTATCAAGTGAAACGTAGCCGGGCCATGGCGCTTGTCCAGCCACGCAGCAAAACCGGGCGCACTACCGCGAGAACCCTGAACCCCGCTGTCGGGGCCTCCCGCTTGATACGCCACTCCTCCACGTCAGCTCGAGGTAGGGAAGCCTTCATGTCCGGATGCCTCCTCCCACCAATGAAAAGCATCGAAGAGGGCGACCAGATCCCATAGTAAGAAACCGGTCACCAAGCAAGCCCCCTCGAAAGAAACTGTGCGGTACGCCCTGATCACCCGCTACGCCAAAACTATGGGTTTAACAAGAGAGCGATGCAGCGGTCGCTCAAGGAGTGCTTTGGAAGTCGAGAAGCTGGTTCGGAATGGCGTAGGTAAGGCACACGCTGGGGTAGGAGCGAAGTGATGGGAGCGGGTCTGGCTAGAGTGACGTATTGACAAAGTATTAATCACTGAAAAAAAAAAACAATACTCTGTTCCTATGACGTAAGTGTGATTTTCACTATCCGATTCAATGTTTGAAATGTAGTAACTATTCAATAATTATACGCACATCTCTGGCAACGTAAAATTTTGGGCCGACAGAAATGCTGTATCTCCGAAAATCAATCTCCATAATTGAAAAATAATGTTGTAACAATTATTTACACTGGGCGTATTGTTGTATCTCTTTTATTTTCAAAAGTAACGTTTTTTTCTCTATTTACAGCAAATTTTTGTATAAACTGTACAAAAACTAGAAAAAAATTGATGGCGTATCTTAATTTTTTTTCGTCGTAAGAAGACGAGACCTAGACCATTCGACGCGGCTTTTTTTTCTGATCAATAATATAGTAATAAGTCATTTTGGCCATTTTCCGAGATACGACACTTCCGCTTTCTACCGTCGATATAGCGCTTCGCGCAAATGTTGTTATCTTAATCCAGGAACATGTGACGCTACCTAGTGGTATTATTGGGTGTAATTTCCTGATTATCAATACCCCTGTATCAGATGAGTGCTTGGTCTTCCAGTTGTCAACTTCATCTCGTAGTTCAGGTAAGGTTTGACGAGATGGCGCTGTATGACAATTTGGTGCCGCCACATCTTTATATATAAATAATTCTTCTGTGCGTGTGTATCTCACTGAACTCCTCCTAAACGGCTGGACCCACCATTGTAATGAAGTTTTTGTGTGTCTTCAGGTGGATTCGAGAATGTTTTAGATTAACAATTAGATCCGGTAGGTGGCGCTATACTCGGGTTCTAGGATTTTATTTACTTTTTAGGGCAGGACAACGTCTGTCGGGGCCGCTAGTCTTTATATACCTGTATAATTCTTCTGTGTATGTGTATGCCACTGAACTCATCCTAAACGGCTGGACCGATTTTAATGTTTTTTTTTTGTGTGTCACCAGGTGGATTCGAGAATGGTTTAGATTTACCATTCGGTCCGGGAAAATTTAAAGCGGGACTTTTATCCTGGAAAAACTCATTCACGCGGGCGGAGCGGCGAGCAGAAGTCTAGTTACTAATGTTATTAACAAACATCTAAAAATAAAAACATCCAAACATTTTCTCAAACGTCCATGTATAATTGTGCGAAGCAAGATTATAACTTCCTATAAAAGTATAAATATTATAAAATAAATTTTAAAGGAACGTCATGTTCCCGCATTCAGTGTATTTGAGAGACACAAATTGCTTCCTGCAGGATGCAAGGCGTCTCAGGAAACGTTTAGCGTCGGGGTGGGGAGAAGGGGCTAATTGCGTCCTTCATGTCCGTAATTACAGGGAAAGAGAGGATTACGTCACGCAATCCTGGAGAGCTGTGTTTTGACGGCACAATGCTATATACGCTTCTGCCAATCCCTTAAGGGCCGAAACAGTGAGTTCCGACGATAGTGTCTATCACAATATGATTTCTGAAAATTATTTCCACTTTTCGAAGTTACGTGTGTATTGTTATCAATTAGCGTTCGCTTTAACGGTGAAGGAAAACATCGTGAGGAAACCTACATACTTGAGAATTCGACATAAGAATCTCGAAGGTATGTGAAGTCTGCCAACCCGCACTAGGCCAGCGTGGTGGATTAAGGCCTAAACTCTCTCAGTAGTAGAGGAGGCCCGTGCTCAACAGTGGGCAGTATATAATACAGGGCTAATTGCATTACATTGCATTCAACGACCTAATTGAACCAGCTGTATGTATAAAAATTGCAGTATTTGGCAAAATCAATGTGGCTTTGTGCAGTTTGTACACAGAGTTGATATTAAATGCCGTACAGGACATACGTGTATTCGGTTGTATAGGCTAAATGTACTGCTGGAATAATAATCACTTGAGAATCGAACCCAGAACCTGCAAACAGGGTAATCTCTAACACACCCCGATCACCGAACAGAAATCAGGCTCAGTAGAAATTGATGAAGTTCTCGAAATTAAAATAGGGTACTGCTGATAAATAAGTCGTTTTGTCCCTTTCCGAGCCGTTTAACCGTAGTGTGCACATTACCAGGGTCCTAGTTGCCCGGGGCAATTTCATCGCAGCAATGGAGTGTTAAGTATAAAGTGGACGAATTAGGAAATTCGCAATTTAGCGAATGATTTTATGTTATGATTACTTCCTTGGTCTAGTAGTTTTATTATCATTACCCAGTATTTTTGATTCGGTTCAACATAATAAATAAGGGATAAAAAAGTGATTACTTACTGATTAACCTTTATTGGTTAGAGTGTAATGGCATCTTGATTATTTCCAGATTTAAAATACCGGAGATAACACCTTCCTTGAAAAATATACTTTTAAATAACGAAAACCCCACCCAAATCGGGCCAATAGTTTTTGCGAAAAAAATCATATTCTGGCTACGCTGGGTATCAATAATATTCGGTCGGAACCCATATTTAATCATTTGTTCTAAAAAGTTTCCTTTTTTGTTCACATGTGGCTCTTGTGTAGATTTTGTTCTGCTACCTATAGTTCGCACACGGTTCCTATAATATTGTTTTAAGGCTGTTGTGTCAACCATGGTTTTACTTATTCTTATTTCTTGGAGGCACAGTCGCAATAATGTACTATGCTATATTCCGTAGTTCAAAGGTGGGTACAACAGGCAATAAGGTCTACCGTTGAGGCTGCGCGACCACGGCTCCATCTGGCCCAGAGTTTATCTAACGGGCAGACTCAGTACAATCCAGCCTTTAGTTCAAAGAGCGGGGTGAAAACCTCATTGACCCAATTTTGACTATCGGGAATCTGAGGTCGTTTCGAAGCCCAGGTAACATCTATACTAATATTATACAGCTGAAGAGTTTGATTGTTTGAACGCGCTAACCTCAGGAATTACTGGACCGATTTTGAAAATTCTTTCACTAATAGGAAGCTACATTACTCCTGAGTACTTTTTATCCCGGAAAAACTTTTCCACGCGGACGGAGCCGCGCGCAATGCTAGTAGTAGATAAAGGAAAACCTTACATAGCTGTAATGTTGATACTAATTTGACTAAGTGCCACTAGATGTCACTGTGCAATCTACATTTCTACATTCTACATTTTATCTACATCGCGATATCAAGATTTATGCGCGTTTGGTGTGGGATCTAGAATTCATAATACTGTTAAGCAACGACAAATCAAAATAGCATTTAGATGAAATCAATTTCTTTGAATTCGTATTTCCTATTCTTTGCCTTTGTTAAAGAATTGGAGATCGATATCTCAAAAATATTGATTTCAAATTTTTTTAAGACTCCCTTAGGGAGTTAATTTTTAACCGGCTACAGAAGGGGGAAGGCTTACAATTGGATTTTTAGAAATAATATCACCGCCAGTTATGTACCCATATCGAAAATTCTTTTACTATACAATTTTGACATAGGCGTACCCAGCGGTGTAGGAGGAAGTGTAGCAACCCCCCGGATTCAACCCAAGTACATATTTTTGTATGTTCTTTGCTATATTATTGGCCGTACAGCTTACTAGCGTTCCGTTGGACTCATCGGTTATTAAAATTAAATTAAAATAACCCCCGACACAAAAATCTCTAAAAAGCCAAATAATAAAATGGCTGCTGTTTAAGTACCTAGTAATATTTTGACCCAAGCGTCGTCTCGTCGGGGGACCGCTAAAGAAGCATTTTCGTCTCCCTGGTCTGGAATTCGGTCCCCCGACGTGAGGACGCTTGGCTCAAAATATTACTAGGTACTTAAACGACAAAGACACTTTTATTAATTTACTTTTTAGAGATTATTGTGTCGGGGGTTATTTTAATTTAATTTTTATTTCAAACTTTTTAAATTACTTTACTCTCCATCATGGAGCCTTGATAATCAACTATCTAATACCTACTCGATGAAATCATCCTTATGAGCCCAAACACGCTATATCTGCTATAAGTTGCTAAGGAGTTGGGTATCCCGCAGACTACTTCATGCTGCAGCATCAGCTCATGTTTAAAAATATTGCCGAAGTCACAGTACACCAAATTTAAATTAAATCGGGCTTTTTAAATTGGAAATGAGCTGATAATCTTCAAACGCCAGAACAGATCTTCGTAAATTATAGCTAAAAACCATCGCGATCATTTCAGATTTCAAAAAAAAAAAACCGCGTCTAGATTGGTCCATTCGTTTGAGAGCTACGATGCCACAGACAGACATACAGATACACAGATACACACCCTAAACTTATAACACGGGCTTCTTTGTCGGGGGTTAAAAAGAAGTACAATCACCGAATTTGGTGCTAGTACACTTCCTCTAGATAAAACGCCTATTTTTCATATTTTACCAAGCAGGTGCCATCATTTCGAAGATGTACAACGGAAACAGTAGATAACTCTTATTAACCGACTTCCAAAAGGAGGATGTTGTCAATTCGTGTGTTTGTATTTTTTTTTATGTATGTACACTGATTTCTCTGAAAATTGGGAGCGTATTTCCTTGCTTCCTTCTTTGTTTAGTAAATAAGGGTCTCGAAGTGGTCCCATTTCAATATATCTTGGTTTAGGGTTCATCATTATTTTGTCTACTTTAGTTGTAAGTTGTATGTTGGTGACAGACGACGAGCAAGCGATTTATTTAGAACATTATGGTGGTCAAGTCTTTTCTGACTGTACCTAACCGTTCGCAGCGACAATCCCTGCACAGTGTGGGGGTAGGGGGCATCTTGTATAAAAAGTATCATCACCCATAAAGGTTAAAGTCGTTTAACAATGAATAAGGTGTACTAGCGAGACAGGGTAGGTAATTAATATAATTAATAAATCGATTGTGCACACCCTTCTAACTTTATGAACGCTTTTGGCAGTTTTTTACAGAGCCGTACCTTAAGGCACTTATAGGGAGGTCAATTCAAAGTAGCCTTTGACATAATAGGAAAAACTGAATATATACAAAAAAAATATATTTTAAAATTAATACCTTTTAAGCTTTAGCATCTATTACAAAGTAGATTTCCAATAACAAGTACTTTTGTTAAAGATCTATAATTAACAACAATAACACATATTATTACAATCATCATTGTACACACAATACCGACAATATTTCAGAACGAATTCCATTCAGTGCCACGTAAGTTTGTAATTCTATTCGCGTGGTTGTGCTTCTATGTAATGGTCTATCGTGGCACTTACTTTTTTCACTTCAGGGGCATAAATATTATTGAGAATTTGCAATTAGTTTCTTGAATCTCTCCTTGTCCATGGCTTAAGTAACAGTTCCTAGAATGTTTTTTTTTATCCAAACCACTCGCGTTCCACAAACGCGACTTCCGTTTTCCAGCACCTTCTTGTTATTTTCCTCATGATGGTGGTTTTCAGTAAATAGTATCTATGTGTCAGGATGACTTAGGAACAAAACTGAACTCTGCTTGATGGTCTTAACGAACATTTAGCACGAGCGAGCGATTGCTCATCTTTAAATCTGATATTAACAATCTGAGATGAATCTGCCTAGATGATATAAACCGTAGTTGCTGCAACTGAGAAGGTGTATTGAGGTTCAAATGTGCCGGGGTCTCAGGTTGAAGATCCCTTGACGCGTAATGAGGTAGTGGGTTTTTCTACTTAGTATTGCAATACCCGATGTCCGCGCGGCTTTTGCAAGACTCCTCCTTGTTTTTCAGAGCTAACAAGGTATGCATAGTCTGCAATATTAAAACTTTAACACAAAAATCAGCTAAACTTAAAATAAAATGACGGTTATCAAGTTTAAAATATCACGAATTAGATCATTAGAAAATTTAGTCTCAAATACTATTTATTAAATATATATATATTCTACCTTTCCCCCTCCTCCCACTCTCTCTCACACACACACACACAAACACTGACGCTACCGCGCTACATCTCGATGGCAAACTTATTGTAATTTTATACTTGCTTCTATTACTTACTAACGAATATTTTGATTTTATTTCAACTTAAAGTATACATGATGTTAGTTAACAACCTACCCTTATAACAGTTATACATATGGATAGAAATCAAAATTATTCAAATGTAACCACTCACTGATCTTTGCGATAGGGTCATTCGGGGCAACAGCACGCAGTGGGTAAAAGTTCGCATGGTCAATATCTCGGAACCTATTGAGGGGGCTCAGACACTTTTTCGGCTTAATCAGGGGCGCGTCAGGGACGATGTCAGAGCCACAAGCTATTTTACCAAGCCTCACTTGTTTAGCGAAAAACGGTGATCAACGTGATTTTGTTGATTAGTTACCAACATTTTGTGCTGGGAAAAGAGTGTATGGCTGGACGGTGCATCAGTTTACAAAATTCCGTTAATTATGTTAAGTTTACATGATTATTACAGTATTTATTTTAGTTATTATTCTGTCCTAGAAAATTAATGCGTCTCAAACTAACGTGTGATTGTTTAAAATATTCCCTGTTTAGGTAAAAGTACGAGGTTAATAGTACGCGCCCTGTTATAACTTCATTACAATGACCGCACGGTTTTTCCTTCTTTAAGCTGCAATTAAGTCGAATATTACTTGTAAAGATTTTTAGACATTATACAAAAAAAAAAATATAATCATTAAACACTCTGCGTAGTTTTACCCACAAAACGGGTCAATAGTACGAATTTCTCCCGATGCACTTAAACATGTATTGCAGAAATAACAATGAAGCAATGTACAAAAACTCATTAAATAATGAAAGTAGAATAAATTTACTTTACATAGAGTGTTAAAACGTTTTTCAAGATACTATATTTTTGACTGTGTAGACTATAGAAAACAAAGTGCGTACTTTTAGGCCGAATGACCCTACAGGTCTGCGAGCCTAGTGCAAAAATCACCACTAATTTAAGATTATGATTGTATCCTAATGAAATGGTAAATAAATAAATAAAAAAAAAGTATTACCCCGAAGTTTAGAGCCGTTATATTTTGTAGTGTTGCCGTTAGTTTGTAGCCGTTATTGTACGATAGACGCGTCCCCCTATCATGGCAAGGAAAGCATGACGAAAAGTTGTGTGCTTGTTGCGCCGATGTCTACCAATTCGGGTTTAAAGTTTTAAATGTATTTATGTGTATATATGTATGTAATAACAATCTATTGTGTGGGTCCTGACCCCCAGCACTCCTTACTCCGTCTCTCATATGCACGCCACGGTTCCAAAGCTGCCGTAACAAAGCGCAACTCAGCAAAAGCGAACTCGCATCGCGACTTCGTTTTAACTTTCCAAAACCGGCTTAATTAATGGGAAATGTGACGGAATAGGTCGCAACTTTAACAATGTATGGACTAGAGAGTCACCTGATGTTAAGTGGATTGTGTAGAATCCATTGTTAGTGTTGTGTTCTAATAACTATGAGAACTACTGTGTACTATAAAACTGCTTCAGCGGCATAATTGTATTGCGTACGATGGACGAAACCGCCCTGACGTCCGGGTTTCGAATCCCGTCAGGTCGGGTTGGTGGTCGGGCAAAACGATATTGGGTTTTTCTGCTTGGAAGCAGTACAAAATCTGGAATATGATCTCGATATGGGGATATGCTAGCGCCCTATCATATCATGGGACGGAATACATAGGCGAAAAGCAGGTGCACTAGACGTGCTTCTGCCTACCCCTTCGGGGATAAAGGCGTGACTTTGTGTGTGTGTTTATAACTAATATACCTACTAGAAACTGCTGTCTACCCCTGAAAAGGGAAAAAGGAGTGATGTTACGTATGAACTGTATATTCGAAGCAATAGTAAATAGGGGTCGAATGGCATTTGATCCTGAAATGTGACAATGTCCCGCGGGAACTGCCCGGCTGCGGCAAGTTTCCGCAGATTGAGCGATCCCTATTCTGTAATGAAACGTTTAGTTTATCCTTTATTGGGGGTCAAACTGTCTATAGAAGTAAATGGGGTGAAGAAAATGTAGTTATCCAAGTTTGAGCTCGATAGGATTAAATGGGGTGTGCAAATTTAAAATTGGAACGACTAGAAACTTTGTATCGAATAATACAGAGGTAAAGTTTCTGTAACTATTAAGGTGGTTTAAAATTCTAGTGATAGAAAGGTAATGGGGATGGCAAAGACTGTATTATGGAGATCTTTGTTCCATTCCAACTCTGAGACTATTTGGATTTTGTTGTAACATCAGCTACGTGATTTTTTAAGTAATCTTCTGGACACAATATCTTGCTCTATCTAATTTAAACAGAGTTGATTTATCGTCAATGTGATTTCAAAACGCATTTAACTAATTCTTAACCAAGATACCAACGAGTAAATAGTAACATATCGGATGAGTGAAACACTAGATAATGAACTCTTGGTAAATCATTATACGTGTTAAAGCGTCAATCAACAGCCGCCTTCACTCACAAACAAGGTTTGAGACCAAAGTCGGATCGATGTGACATAACTGCAAACGTGTGTCCACTGCGAGTTATTCGGTATTATGCTTCAAAATCCTTCAGTGATGGCAATCTAGATTCTAGACGATAGTTGATATGCTCAAACAGGCCGGTATAATGGTTTCTGTTGAGGGATAATCTTTCGACAGTCGACACTTTATCTGCACCCCACTCCATTTACCACCAGGTGGAGTCGGGTTACTTGCCGTGCCCGTATAAAGAAAAAAATATTTGTTTTATATAAATCCGACCTATTTTCTCAAATAGAATCTTGATCAACCGAGATATTCACGATTTTGATAGCCGTGATGACGGCATCTGGATGACAGACACGCGGTGGACATTGCTAAGATAGTTTATGCATACGATTACGCAACTAATGTATATTATGTCTCGTTAGACTATGATGTCTCGTCGGAGGCGGCGCCAGTAGACAATCGCTGTCGGGTTAGGTGTTTACAAACCACTACGGTAATTTCCATCCTTAATGAAGCCGGGAACATCATTTCGCTGTAAATACCTATCTATTTACCTCCGGGATATTTCTATATGTCTAAGAAGACAGATTGGCACCGATGCCCGTAATTATCTGTATTACCTACTAGATTCCAAGCGATGCGCTGCGTTTTTCTTAAGAATATGCTCAAACTCTTCGTGAGTGTTCCTAACTGGTAATAATTTGGTAATACCGCTGGCAAAAATATTATTTTGGTCGATACTATGGATACAGCATTCCTCGCTAACCGACAATTTTCTTGAACTTCAATGGACTTAATAAAAAATAAAGTCACAAAATCTTTACCAGATAAGTATAAAATTGAATTTCGGTCCTGCTACCCTAATTAATCATAGACTGAAGGTAACTGATAATCCTGGCCATCCTAAATAAGGGGCAATGCAATGAGAATCTCCGTTCGATAGCTGAATTTGTACTATGTAATAGGATTTGGGCGTAGCCGCTGCGGATTGATCGTGGTTAGTTCAATCTAACTGCGGAATTACAACGTCCAGAGCGTTGATAACTAGGAATAAGCTGATAATCTTATGAAATAACAATCATTTGTTTACTACTGCTGCTTGTAGATACCTACAGTGCGGTGTCTCATTTTATACAAAGCTCTTTCGCGATTACGTGATTCACATATCAAGCATCAAAAAGATATAATTTAGTAGGATAATAAAAAGATTATGTGTCAATTTACATGTCATAAATTATTTCATTTTATTTTTAACAACGCATTATATTATTCATTTTAACACTTTGTAGAAAGGTTTAGTACAGGCAGACTTAATGCCTAAGGGCATTTTCTTCCAGTCGACCTTAAGGTGGTGCAGAGAGGCAGAGACAGTTGTATAATATATGTATGTGTTGATGTAGAGATTGGAGACCACGTACTGGCAAGCGCAGCGTGGGACGTCCTCATATAAGCTGGACGAACGACCTTGTTAAGGTCGCAAAAATCCGCTGGCTGCAGGCCGCTGCTAACAGGTTGTTCTGGAAATCTTTGAGAGAGGCCTATGTTCAGCACTGGACTTCTAAAGGCTGAAGAAGAAGAATACCTATGTAGAGAACATGTAGAACATGGTTGCAAAAGTGTTTTTTTTTATTTGATCGGCTTAAATTTTACGAGTAGCATTAATTATTAAATTAGGAATGAGTGTTTAGGGACCTAGCTTCCTTCTGCCGACCTTCATCTCGGCTAGTCCGCCTCACCCTCCACTAATCTGTCGCATCTGTACAAAAAAGGATAAAAAAGGAATTCTATTAACCCCATTCAGTCAAAACACATGTCCCGTCTCCAAATCCTCTGAAGACGTCTGAGATCAGTTTGTTCGTTTGTATTTGCTAGGGATCGCTTGAATGTATACTTAATACTCGTGTAAGAGGTTGGAGGGCCGGAGGGACCGACGGGTCAACGGCAAGGTTAAATAAGGTGCAGATAAAATTGTGTTGAATTATTTACAGTGGCCCATGCAAAGGGCTTTTGGAAATTACGTTTGAGTAAACTTAAATGTTTTGGTGACCCAGTATATAAGTCATGTGGTAATATTTGATGTGCTCTTGTGAAGTCGTAAGGATCTTTTATTTTCTCTTTGATAATGACCAACATAAGTGTACGCGTTCCGGGATCATCCTGTGTATATCCGGTTTCAAATAGCCTGGTATAATTAGGTCTACTGATAATCTTCCGTCAGTCTACACTCTATTTGTATCCACTTATCATCAGGTGCAGTGGGGTCAAGTCGCTATGCCGTGTAAGTATAAACACAAAATAATGAAAGACCTCGTTCACCTATTTAATATTTTTCTTTGACTTTTATATTATTGAATAACGAATGTAAGGTAGAAATAAAAATCTTTTAACAAAACTTTAAACCGCCATAAAACTGAAAAGAAAAAATAATAAAAAAATATATTTAACCTTAATAACTAATATATACGTATATTTGGAGTTAATGCTTATTAATGTTAAATAAAAAATGTTTATTATTTTTTTTTGATTTTCAGTTTTTTCGGCTGTTTTATTTTTTTGTTAAAAAGTTTTTGTTTCATAATTTTTTGTGGCTGTAAACTACATGCTTAATTTTTAATACACAACTCAGCCTTAAAAAATCTGTGAGTAAACAATATATCACCCCTTTTTTCCCACCCTTAGGGTAGTTTTTTTTTTCAAAATTTACACGGGACCAATTTCAAGATATATATACCCTATCCAATAAAAAAAGAATTATTAAAATCTGGCTACTCTGTAAAAAGTTATGCGTGGTCGTACATAAAAAAAATATACACGTCGACTTGAGAACCTTCCTCCGTTTTTTTTTCGTCGGTTAAAAACAGGAACACTGTATTTATATATTTTAGTAAATAGACGTTAGGTCTTACAACCTTACTTATTACTTTAAGTATTGCCTTTTTCAATTAATTAAAGTAGGCATCCAAGTTCCACTAGGACTTTTAGGTCTACTGTTTATTCCCAAATATTCTTTACTGGGAAAATATGGGTACTGTTATGTTTAGAGCGATTTTAAGTAAATTCTAACTACTTTTCAAGCATGTCAGCCCATACGTCCATCAACCTGTGTCAATCCACTTGACAGACCGCTTCTTCCTCATTTAGCCTAACGCAATAACCAATCTTCGATCCAATAGACCTGACGCCGGTCTACTCTACGCAGCAGTCAAAAACAATTGTTTAGTTTCAAAGGAACCGATATCCACCTAGCTCTTATTATCCTAGTTTATTTTTTTTGGCATTGAATTACGAGACGAGCATGCCGTTCGCCTGATGGTACTGATACGACCGCCCATAAACAGTAGCGACACCATACAGCACCTTGAGCTACAAAGAACTGTGTGGCATTCCACTGCGCTCGTCATACTGAAACATAAGATGTTAAGTCTCATTGTGTCCAGTAGTTACCCAGGCTACAATGTACTTCAAACCGAAACACAACAGTGCATGCACACTGCTGCTTGGCGGTAGAAATAGACATTGCGGTGGTACCCACCCAGACGGACTCTTACATATGAGAGACCTACCACCAGTCAAACCTAGTATCACAACTCGGCGAAGCTCTCGTTCCTGTTACACCCTGGTAGTTGGTACAAACCGAATTCGTTATTCACGAACTAATTAGGTAACGTTAAAATTTCGAGAAATGCCTGAACAGTTAAAACGGTTTCCACTTCGCTCTTACTTGCCCTCTGTTTGACCTCCACTAAGACCCAACCTATGACCAGAAAGAATATCTGTTTAATTCAGAGCGCTCACTTCTCCCCCTCATTACGAGATAACCTTTTTAGGGCCTAACCTCTAATTATTCATACTTTAATTAAAGAAATTTGAATTCTTTGTTTATGTAGTGGAAACATTTTCATTTCTTTGTGAAGATTTTAAGCTTATTTAAATAGCGCAACAATGTATGAATCTGTGAAAATGTTGTAGAATTACTTCAGTTTTTCTAATTTTAAGTGTAAATATTATGTTAAAAATGTAGACTTCTTATACGCAATTCCATTTAGTTTTAATTTGATACACATTCCTAGTCCTGGTTTTAAATGTAGTATAAATTTATTATAGAAAAGATCACAGCGAAACATTTATTCCGATTTATTTTCATATACCATACCACTAAGAAAAGGGGACTGCTCGCCTGTTGTACTCGACGGAACTGTGCTGACGCAACATACGACAGTTAAATACTTAGGTATGTACCTGGATAGAAGACTCACCTGGCGAGATCATATAAAGGCCAAAAAGGAACAAGCAAATAAAAAGCTTGGGGAGATATACTGGCTACTAGGCAGGCAATCAACACTAAGTCTGGAAAATAAACTTCTCATATACAAATGTATCATAAAGCCAATCTGGACATATGGCATACAACTCTGGGGTTCAGCGAGTCACTCAAATGTAGAAATCCTCCAGCGCTACCAGAATAAAATACTGAAGATCTTGAGCAATGCGCCATGGTACATACGGAACGCGGAAGTGCATGAGTATTTGAAAATCCCGACAGTCAAGGAAGAGATAGAAAGGTCTACTGAGGCCTATAAACAGAGACTAGGAAGACACATAAATCACCTAGCTACAAACCTCACGAATACAAAGGACAGCATATTTCGGCTAAAAAGAATGCGACTTGCCTGTATTATATACTGCTCACTGCTGAGCACCGGCCTCCTCTACAACTGAGAGGGTTAATACCTTAGTCCACCACGCTGGCCTAGTGCCGATTGGCAGACTTCACATACCTTCGAAACTCAGAGAACTTCTCAGGTATGCAGGTTTCCTCACGATGTTTACCTTCACCGTTAAAGCGAGCGATAATTCTCAAAGAATATTATTTTCACATCCCAATAATAATTATCTCAGTCTGTAACTCAAACCCGCAGCCTCTTCTCTTTGCAGACTAATCGGCAAACTATAAACGTCCTTTATGTCTTTTAAATATCAAATCAGAGAACCTTTCAACTCTATGTCTACACCCGCCATATTTGATAGACATCCGAAAATATAAAAAAAGCAGTTTGCGATCATAAAAATAGGATGCCAGGGACGTGTTTTAATTATTTTGCGAAGGGGGAAAAATTGCTACTGTCGATCTGACGTTCACGTTTTTCTATTCTTCTGTATCGCCGATTCTGCAAAAAATATTCAGTATTTTCTGGTTGGCGCAGTGTTTGTTGATTTCAAAACTTGTTAAATCTTTTCGATTTCAAAGCGATATGACCGTCATTTGTATTACAAAGTACTATGTGCAATCCCACTGCGTTTCTCACCCTGAAACGTCTCATAATGCCCAGTAATTATGCTGCCTACAACGTCCTTCAAACCGGAACAGAACAGTGCATGTATAATGTTGCTTAGCGTTAGTAATAGACATAGCGGTGGTACCTATCCAGACAGCCCCTCGCATACGAGAGACCTACCACCAGTAAAAAGATGATATGGTGTACACGAAATTTGGATAAATTTACCCTTATTTTTAAGGGGTTCGCCATTGACTTTGTTTTAGGTTTATTTCTTATATTTACACTTCATAAAAACAAAAAACTATTCTGTATTGTGGTATTTCCTATTTACTAATAAATAGGTATTTACCTAGTTTTCTAGCCAGTGTGTGCTGAGTCTTGTAACAACTTTTTGATTGAGTTCATCTAATAGGTTTTGACTAACACGTTACAATCAAATGATTTTTTTAATGGCTTTGCAGTAATGCAATGCCATTGGATTTTCATCCAATAAAATAAAGAAGAAAAGTCAATGTTAGAAAAATGTTTGTTGTTTAATATTCTGCGAATTCAGACAGGAAATGAAATGCCTTAATAAAATGAAAATCCTTTATAGGATTTAATGTTAAAGGGAAATTGAATTTATGCGCACAAAGAAAATAGTATTGAATGGAATTTGTAAATTATGTTCTCGAATGGAAATAGAGTGCTGTATTAAGAGTTATTGTGTCAATTGAAGATGATCGTGAAGATTAGCCATCCGATCTCTAAATCGACATTTTAAAATGTTATAAAAATCTTGGTCACGTGTTTCATATTTGCGTTGTTAACTGGCTTCTTTCTATAAAAAAACCTTTGGAAAATATCACAATGCCGTTTCACACTAATATCCGAAATTCTTCGGCATCCAGTCTCATCAAAACATGTTTCAAATTCGGTTTACCATTTACATATCGTCTCTGAATTAATATTAGCGTAGACGTTCTAAAACTAACCACGTGTTGATTTCTGTTTGAATGTTCACCGCATTCGTAATTATTACTGATTCACGTATATTCTAATTAGATTCTGCCTCTATTATTAATGTGTATTAACTAGCCTCAGCTCTTGGTTTCGCTCAAATATGACTTAGGATTCCGGACCTCAAAAGGAAAAAAGGAACCCTTATAGGATCACTTTGTTGTCCGTCTGTCTGTCTGTCTGTCAAGGCGCTTTTTCTCAGGAATGCGTAGAGATAACAAGTTGAAATTTATATCAAATACTCGGGTCTACGGTCTCTTTCAATCAAACTTGTCAGTCAACACAATCAAAAGATATGACCGTTTAGGTCGCATATTTTCGCATATTTTGCGATTCGCAAGAGAATCAAAACTTATAGGGTAGGTACTTCCCGTTGACCTAGAATCATTAAATGTGGCAAGAAGCAAGGTCTTACAGCGCATGTAAAGGAAAAATCTGAAAACCGTAAATATGTACTTCTTGAACAAAAAGCAAATATACAAATTTTTATATCTGATTAATGTATTCATTAATTTTGGCGAACTATTGAACTTATATACTTAGATACCTTACCTACAAGTTTATCGGAACCCTTTGTACGCGAGTCGAACTCGCACTGGTCCGGCTTTTTTTTCAGGATAAAATGCAGCCTAGATTACTTTCAGACGAGTTCTATACCATCGACATAATAGTATAACTTAAATTACTTTTCGAAAAAGTGTGTACCTGTCAGTTAAAGTTACATTAACATTGGTTCAGCGTTCCATAGTTTAGAACTAAGAGACTCAAAAATGGTATTTACCTGGTCGATCCCGTCCCTACACACATACAGCATGTCTCTACCATTATTACCCATTAAAACCTCATTATCTTTATCGGGGGCACAGACATTATTAATAGCTAACGTAGACGTTTATGAGACATTGTATACAATTTAATACTTGGTATAACCAAGAAACCGATATTATTCAAGTCTTAACATGAAAAATTCTAAAAATGTTAATTTATGAAAACAATGTTCCATTAATAAGCGCTATAATGTTGTATTATCTGTGCCCGAGCAGTGAGGGCAGCGGAAATTGCATTCCTGAATCTAGCGTAATATTCAGATCATTTACGCAGTGCGAGCTGCTTGACAGTGCGTCATATTCGTGAACGGGTGCTGCTTGCGTGGACTGGTCTGCTCTGTTTGATGGTTGACTCTATTGTTTACTTAATAAACATGTAGCTGGTTATTTGACTTAGGTACTCTCCGTTAATTTTCGCATTTCATATCCATCTTTGAAATTGAATATTTATTGTTACTAGCAATTTGTAAAATACATATATAAAAAAAAATATGAACATTAAAAGACCTACGCTGAGTTTCTTGGTGCTTCTTCTCAGGTCAGTGGGCTTTTCCGAAGCACTGGTAGAATCTTTTAGATGATAAAAACATTGTAAAAAATGACGTGTAAAAGTGCCCTTAGGGGCCTAATTACTTAATAAATGATTTGATTTGATTGATTGAGTGAACAGCTACTGACATATAGCTGATGGTAGAGAATCGAATCTTACTTCTTACTAAATTATAAATGCTAAAGTTTGTGAAAATGTTTGGATCTTTGTATGTTTGTAACAAGTAAACGCAAAACAACTAAACGAATTTGGATGAAATTTGGTACACCGATAGATCACGTCCTGAATTAACACTTTTAATCCCGGTAATTTCCTCGCATGGGGAATATTGGATATTTTAAATCTGATTCTTTAAGTAGATGGCGCTGGCGTTGTACTGCGTTTTATGAACTTTTGTAGCGGGAAAGGTTTTTTACGCGGGCGAAACCGCGAGAATCACATTTTGTGTTTATAATTGGCTCGATAGGGACCATGGTCTATATTATGGATTAAAAATCACAGCTGCTCGTTACGGCCAACTGCGTTTATGTGACAGTTCTTCGTGTCTTAAACCGTAACTTTGTGAGAAGATTAGTTTATGCTCGAGGCTCTACTCTCTCACTCCATAATTTATAGGGATCAAAAGCAGCCAATATTTTAATCAAGGATTTGATTTATCTGCGTACCTAACATCCAAAGCTCTTTATGGAGTACCTTTACTTCAAACAACACGCTTCCATATAATTTAGTAGTTATAATATTGGTAGGAGTAGGATTTTACAAATAATATACAATGTAACTCGCAATTCTTTCATACGAATCGTTACCATGACAGTAACTATACAAACCAACTGGCACGCTAACTGGCTCTGTGTAAACTACCTATTATAAACTCTATAAAATCAGCTATCTCAAATATTTTTTTTATGTATGAAGAATATGACAGTAATTTGCGCTATAGCCTTCTTTAGGGGCCGGTCGATTGAGTTTTATATTAGCTCTAGCATAAGTGGGTCACTGGATAGTGTTGATTACATTGGATAATATTAAGTCTTTTAGTGCCTCAGTGGCGTAGTTGTATGACGGTACGGCTGTAATGCTGGAGGTTTCTTCAGAAGTAGTGGTGATGCCACGGCAGGCGGATGGCAAGTATGTCAAATAGAATTGACATAGATAATTATCTAAGGACAATAGTAATTATTTATGTCCTTGGTATATTTTTAAATTTGGTGCCAGCGCCCGTTCCATATCCAAACTTGGCACTTCAAGCTTGAGTGAATAAGGTTAGGAATAGGAGTTGTGATGTTTAGCATAATACAGACAATGCACAATGCATAAGGCCAATATATTATAACACTACCAACCAGGGTTCGATTCCCGGGTCGGGCAAAGTAATATTGTTTTTTTTCGATTCAGTTTCAGCCCGAAATCTGGAATTTGTTCCCGATATGGCGATAGGCTCGCCCTCTATAACATCATGGGACGGAATACGCACGGCGAAAACAGGCTGCACTAGTTGCGCCAATACCTACCCCCTCAGGGATAGAAGGCGTGAGTGTGTGTGCGTTAATTAGAGAATGAAGTAATATGGTATGCAATAAGGGTCTAGTAAGGCAATTGCCAATTAGTATATTTGACATCATATTTGTGCGGTGATAGGATAAAAATTGACACTATAATTTACAAATGAGAGAAGGGGGTCGGTTTCGCAACTCTGAGTACATGCTACTCGTTACATAAATGTATAAGCTGATCGAATACAAAATTACACTCTAACGCTTTTGTGACGAGCAAATTTAATTTAGGTAAGTGTTTATTGTAATTATTTTGTCAACCTTGCTTGTTACAAATAAATATTTTCTTTCTGTCTTCTTTCTTTCTTTCTACTTTATGCTCCTAATAAAATGCGTACTACTATCTGTGTTAATTGATTAATAAAAATTAAAAGATGTCTAATAGCTGTCAAAAAAAATACTTGAAATTTGTGAAGAAGGCATAGTGTTAACGGTCGACAGAATTATACGGGGATTTGTTACTAGATGTAAACTAGCTATGACCCCCCGGGCCCTGGGGAGACATGGAATGAGCCATTATGGCGGGATTTTACCATTTATATATTGGTATTTAGTTGGTATTTAGTCTTATACATATGATTATATCTGGTACTCTTAGGGATCAATTACCAGGTATTTATTCAATTAAGCCAAAATAACTCGCAGGTAGACGTTGTCTTGACGCGACAGCCACAGACGTAACGCCACATTTTAAAAATTCGTAATTTAACAGAAGAAAATGTTAAATTTGAAAAGATATTTTGACCCGTAACACAGCGGTGTTACGGGTCAAAATATCTTTTCGGCTATATATATTAATATCTAACTGGCTTTTCTACAAGCGTTAACGCCAATAGACGATAAGATAATATGTCATTCCCATACTTCTTTTTGTTTTTTATTGTCGTTGACGATTGTAGAAAGGCGTCTTGGCTACGGCTATAGCTGATTTTATGACCTGCTCGGTGGTGTAGTGGTATTGCGTGCGGCGTACGACAGCGCTTTGAGATTCCGGGTTCGAATCCCGGGTCAAGCAAAGTGATATTGGCTGTGTCTGCTCAATATCAGCCCGGATTCTGGAATTGTGCCCGATATGGCGATAGGCTCGCCCCCTACCACGTCATAGGACGGACACATAAAGAAAAGTGAAAATTTTATTAAGCTATTGCATAGCTTCTATCGCGGGCCTTGAGCGTGGAGACCGAATCCAGAAATTCCGTAACGAAAATAACCTGACATCTTTTAACCTATTGCATAGCTTCTATCGCGGGCCTTGAGCGTGGAGACCGAATCCAGAAATTCCGTAACGAAAATAACCTGACATCTTTTTTATCTTACTAATATGAACCTTAAATACAATGCGTAGAAGCTATAATTCTTGAAACGAGTATATTTTTATTTATTTTATTTATTAAAGTCATTAAAACCATTTCTTACTAATCTAACATGAACCTTAAATACATTGCGTAGAAGCTATTTCCCCAGCGTTGGCACGGCACGAGTACAAAAGAATCGGACGTAACATTATTTTTTCAAATTTTGATTTATTCTACTTTGGTTGTGATGACCATTGCATTTCTGACATTTATCAATAACAAGACTAAACGTGCGTTGCTCGCGTTTAAAAATCTACTTTACGTGGTAAGCGTAAGATCGAATTTGTGTTTAGTCAATCAAAATTTGTGATAAAAAATGCTATGCAATAGCTTTACCGCGGCAGTCTCCGAGTGCCACACGTATCTTTTAATAATCATTCATTATTGTCTGTAGGTAATTATTTTCCTTAGTTTATGCTGCTCCAACGATAAGTTGGTGAATGATGTGTGTACCTTTAATTTGGCATACCTACATACTAGACCTTAGTTTAAATATTGCTAAATCTGTAATGTTTTATATGTGTGCTGTTGGTATTCCTTTTTAATAAATAAATAAATAAAAGTGGGTACCCTGGGTGCACCTCAGTCTACCCTGTTGGGGAAAAAGACGTGATGTGTGTGCAATAATTTTAAATGCTTATATTACATTACTACATCGAAAAATCTGTGCATCTAATAATCTTTAAAATCTATTGTATAGAACTGTATGTATATTTAAGAATGAGGGATCAGGGAACCAAAGGTATAAGAGAAGATAAAATAGAGCAATGGTAAAGTAAAGAGAACCTTGTTAAGGTAGAGATTTTGGGATAATTTTCTTACAAAGTTAATCTTAATCCGCTAAGGAAATACTTGGGCGTAATTAATTACTTTTTTAATTAAACTTTATTAAGCTAAGAATTTTTTAACTTTAATACATTTATCTTTATAGCGAAGGCTTGACGTCCAGTATACATGTGTTTAACGGGGGATATGCTTAACAAAATAAATAAGATAGTTTATGAAAACAGAGATTTCTTAAGCTTTGGTTAACCAAACACGCAAATACGTATGTTTTTTAACGTATTTGTTCCTTAGTCTAGGTTTACGTCCAAATCAGCTGCACTGTGTTTAATTGGATCGAGAATTTTACAAAAAGATATTTATGCTAGTTTTTGTCGCGGCTGCGCCCGCGTAGAAGGATCCCATTTCCGTCCCAAGGTCTCCAACCATCTTCATAACTACTATCATAGAAGTCGGTTCAGTAGTTCAGCGGTGAAAGCGTAACCGTCAGACAGAGTTACTTTAGCATTTACAATATAAAAGTATGGGTGTTGCCCCAAAAGAAGGACTTTAGGCAAGCATAATAATAAGAAACTGTAGATAAAGGCAAAGATACTGATTTTTTTAAGAGATATCTAGAAGCCAACTAGCTTCCTTAAAATCTATATATAATTCTTCTGTGCGTGTGTATGTCACTGAACTCCTCCTAAACGGCCGGTCCGATTTTAATGAAATTTTTTGTGTGTCTTCAGGTGGATTTGAGAATGGTTTAGATTTACAATTCGGTCCGGGAAAATGTATAGCGGGACTTTGGTCCAGGAAAAACTCTTTCGTGTGGGCGAAGCTGCGGGCAAAAGCTAGTATAATATAATTCATCGGAATATTTTTTTTGTATGAAATAAACAAAATCTATCCTCTTTCCAGACATCTTGATTTGTTAAAAAGTAAACAGCCATAAACTTTTAGACGAGTCGGTGTTAAAATTAACGAAACCCCACTCTCTAACATTGAACAGACCTCTCAAATGGATTACACCGCACGGGACGCACTCTGGTTCGGGCAGGCGCTTATTATTCTGAAAAGAGACGTTTTTTTACGAGTTTGTCATTTGATTACGAGTCTAACGGAAATAAGTTTTTATTAATGCTTTGTCTCAACTGAAAAAATAGTAATTAGGTAGTTAAAAAAAAGTCATGCTATCGTCCACAGGGAGTAGGCAAAAGCACATCTATATTATACTCACATTTATCGAGCTTATAATATGTAACTTCATTTTTTTTTTTTTGAGAACTAGGGACGAGCATGTCGCTCTTGCGAACCAAAACTAAGACTTCTAGGAAATAAATTAGAAATCGTATCCAGAAGCATATTATTACCTACAGTTTAAAACTTAAAATCATTACATTACCACTAGATCGATGTGTTAGAGAAATGCTGATTAATTTTTGAAACCCATTTATCCGGCTCTCTAAGGGGACGCGCCCCCCACTTTGAAAAGCAATGATCTAAGACACTATCTAAATACTCCCCTGCCATAGCGATATAAAACAACCGTATAGCATCGCAATCAAACATTTTAAAACGCTGTGATGCCACTTCGTGATCGCTGTATCGTCAAAGGGTTTAGTACCGACGCGTTTCGGAGCGTGTCGCTACCACTTCGGAGCGTGTCGTCGTGCTCTTTAGCAAATGAAAAAGCTAAAATGGTGAGGTTCATTGCTCGCGTTTGTTTTTCAATGGTTTGACGTGACTTTTAAAATATCTATTTTTGATTTTTGAGTAGTCATATCTCTGAATATTTCAATATTTCGTTCAACCAACTTTGCTTTTATACCCGAATGCCTTTTGGAAGAAGGTAGCTAACAATAGGTTTGTCAGCCTCCCACGATGTGATAAAAAGAAATATTTTTTTTCTATAGAAAACGAGATTATCGTTACCGTCCAGTCTGTGGAAATGCGGACGGTTATGTTGGGCTCATCGGTCTTACGCCGCAGCGTTAGGTTGTAAGGGGATGATGATATCCGATCGACCATCACGCTGGAAATTAAATTAAATAATTTAATTCAAACCCATTAAATCTTATTAAGTGAATGATAGCCTAGTTGGGAATGCAACGGTCTGACGAGACTGATGTCCGCAGGTTCAAAACTGGTAACTGGCTGGTATGGTATGGATGGTAAATGTTATGTTATGTTATACATAGTTTAGATTCCGTCAATATTAACTCTACCACCAATTCGAAAAGAAGTTCTCACCAGAGAAGAACGGCAAGAAACTCTAGAACAAGTCCCTGTATACATCCTACCAAAACCTTGCGGTAGCTCTTTTCAGGGCATTAGGGCACCTTCGGTGAAGAGGAAATTACCTGTCAGAATATCTCATGCAAGTTTTAGTTCCCCATAACAATCGAATATAGACCCTCATCGGCAGCAAATTTCCTTACACGAGTAATGTGATTAAAAAACAATTAATAACAACAAACAACTAAAAAAAAAATTTTACATCAGACATCTCTTCAGTTTTTTAAAGACAATTTGAAAGTCATTGCACCACATTAACTACCTTTCTATAAATATTTCCTTGTGAAAAACATCGCAATTTTTAACCAGATACTATCGCTACGATCTCTAAAATTACCGCAATTAAAATAGAGTTTTGCAAAATGCACTCTACTCCTATACCTTCAGGGTCCAAACTGATTCAGTTGGGTTGCATTTAATACACACCTGCTGTACCCTGGACCGTGTCTAGACATGCTAACTCATTAATAAAACCTAGTTAAATACTATATTTGAAGCAGGCTTGCGGGATGCTTGGAGACGTCTCATAATTTAGTATCGGTCTTTTAAGCTCTAAGACCCTTATCATATTAGGCTGTTTGGAATTTTAATACTGAAGGATATGGAGTGGCGATGGGCTAATTTTTTTTATTAATAATTTTATTGATAATGATGATACCTTACGTTTACGTGAATGTTAGACATTGAACTTAAACTATTAGAACGGATTTTATCGCGGTTTTTTATTTTATTCGGGAGAAAATAAAATTAATTTCAATGTTTATTGATAATGTTTCTTTATTATGCTAAAGACTGTCGGGTAGCACAGCTTTGTTTATGTTGCCTCCGAGCGCGATAATAGCACGTCTAGTGTCCCGATTTTAAGGACATTATAGGTAATCTTATTACATTCCGAAACACCCTTCCCAGTTTGTGTCATAGTATGGTCAATGGTTTTTGTACATCCGATAAGACTAGCATACCTACATTACATTTTAATTACTTGACATAAAATACTAAAATACACATCTCGAGCTATAAAAAGAGAATCAGCGATAATACTTTACATAATATGTAGTTTGTAAGTGTGAGTGATAGAGAGACAACGCTCAACGAAAACTAACATAATGGCCGATGTGTAATATTTAATGCCGAGTACTCCACTTTAATAAACTTAAGTGTAGTCACTTATACCACACGAAGTAATAACACACACACACTTACGGCCTTTTTTATCCCTGAAGGGGTAGGCAGAGGAGTAACTAGTGCACCCACTTTTCGCCGTGCGTATTCCGTCCCATGATGTGATAGGGGCGAGCCTATCACCATATCGAGCACAAATTCCAGACTTCGTGCTGATACTGATTAGAAAACCCAATATCACTTTGCACGACCCGGAGATCGAATCCGAGACCTCAGCATTGCAGTCGTACCGTAATACAACGACGCCGCCTAGGCAGGCAATAAGTAATAAGCCAGTTTAAAATATTTTAGAATGCTTCTCCACAGTTCCCTTGTCCTAGGTATGGTCACGTAAAACACTCCACTTCGGCGATGTATCTAATATGTACCCAGTATTAGGCTATCTGCCAAAACTTCTCGCTTGTTAAATTTTCAAAAGTTTATAAAACCCCCCATTAAGTGGACAGATAAGGGGGTATTCACACGTGTGTTTGGTGATAAAGAGTTTTGCGAAGTGACGTCAGCAGTTTACGGCGAATAGGTGCTTTTAAATTAGGATATTCTTAATAAAGGATTGCTGTAGAAGAATAATTAATTGAAGACATTTTGTTGTTAATACATTTAGATTTTTTATGCGGTCGTTGGTTGCCTACGTTGGAAACGCTTTTTTACGTGCCGACGCATACGTTCGCAATTTTAATGACGTCATAATCAAAAAATGGCGTTCGTGTCAACCATTGAAAGACGGAAGAAGAACCATTGTTCGTTTTTCAGTTCTATAAACAAATAATTTAAAAAATGCATCAACATCTCCTTACCTAGACCCTCCTCTAACATCTAAGATCAATTAACACCAAAACTTTATATTACAACAACAAAAACTTTTACATTACTCCTATTCGAGTTTCTTTATGTATAGTCAGCAGCATAAATATCTGTACAAAATCAAAATTTCAAATCACCTATATACGCGTTAAGTTAAACTGAAACATTTTTTTTCTCGGTTGAAGTAAAGTAAATCTCTTGTATTTTATTTTTGTGAAGAGAAAAAAAAGATTAGTAAGAAAACAAAAGTGGGTAGGCAATTTGAAGTTTTGAATTTGTTCATCTACTTATGCTGCTGACTGTACAGAGTTACACAAAGGGTACCAGACGTGCTGTTTTATGGCTTCAGTGGCGGAATTAGTGAGGGTCTTGATAGACAATCCTTATTTACTAGCAAACTACTATTACTAGACTAGGGGCCCGTTTATAGTGTCCAAGAAAATGTTATTCATTAATTTCTTATTAGGTAGACTATAATGTGGATATGGCTGGTCGTAGATTTTGTGTATCCACCTGGAAAGCGACAAGCGTACATAAATGTGTAAAAACAAGCCATAGCGGCCCACGTAAGTGTGTCGCCTTCCGAGATTAGCCTGTGTATACCCCATTCAAAAAGGCCGGCATAATAGGTTAGTTGACAACTTTTTTTTATGCATTTATCAAAAATGCATGCCTTCCTAAATTTAACAGAAAAATAAATTTTCAAAATTGGGGCAATAATTAATAAGTTATAAAGCTTTGAAATTTTGTGGAAGGGGTAGTTGTCAAATAACAGTAATATTACACTGTGACGTCACCGAGAGTCGCCGGCCATAACGCTGCGTGCGTGCGAAACAGATAGCGCGATATCCCCACCACGTCCCCACTTTTGCTCATAACAACATTTCAAATATGAATAACTGCTTTATTAATCAACCAATTTTGATGCTGATTTTACAGAAGAATTTCTTTTTCGTATTACTTTCTATTATATATAAAATTATTTACAAAATCTAACATGGAAAACGACCCTATTATGTCGACTCTTGAGGATTAATCATTTGTCGTCAACTTAGCAACAGTAGGTTAAAAAAATCTATTGGCAAATCCCTTGTAAGGTCCAATAGAAACATTGCTCAAGAGGTCGTTAACAGAAAGCAATACAAGTGCCTCTAAAGAATCGAACTAAGGTCGTTACGGCAGCAAAAGCTCTTAAACGATTACGCGATACTGATCTCAAATCTTTTGTACAATATTTGGTGGATATTGTTGAGAATTTTATTACTTTCCTGTTCTTTTGATTGTAGCTTAAAGAGTTAAGGGAATAAATCAAAGCACGGAGCGTGAGTGAAAATTGATAATATCAAAGAAAACCCATTGTTATACGATATTTGATGTTTTGAATTTATTAAGCTTTTATTTCGAAGAATACCTATTACCTAGTTCTCAACATACCTAATCTGAATAACTTAATTAGATTCCAAATCTCAAATTAACATTCTTTACTAAAAACTGTGACAAAGCGTGCAAACAAGGAAATATAAAAATTATAAAGCCCCTAGTTGATTTAAGCCTTTTAAGTAATACTTGTAAATTATTCATGAGCCGAAAACCACCGTGCGTCTCGTTTTACCGGGATCGCGCGAGTGTTTTACGCCGGGTTAAGGGTGCGTTCATACAAACAGCACGTTTTTTGATAAAATACAATGCTTTAGGATAAATAATCAATTTTTATTTGACACGTAGGTAGGTACTATCGCTGGGTCTAGAGTTCATCTCTGGGTATCGATTTGTGTATGCGTGTCGCTAAGCAGCGAGAAAGTTTGAAGGACATTGTACTAATTTGTTTCCTGCTCTCACCTCAATCGGACTATCGGCAGTCAGACGGACAATCGCCAAAATGCCAGCCAGTTCGAAATCTGATCACAAATTCCGATTCTAGTTAATCTTTTTGAGTGGAAAAATTTGCAAAAATATTTCTTCATTAACATATTCCGACCCGCGTGATGCCTGACTATTGGTTTTCCAATACACATTGGCTTAACAAAAAACATGTGCCGTATCGTTTATTTCCGCCAGAATCCAGACCTCTGCGAAATAAACTCGAATTTGTTTCCGATACAAACGGACCTAGTTACTTTTAATTGACCTTTTTTAATTAAACCTTTTTATCTTTTAAATTCTTTCATATGTTTCCTTGGCAAGGGATAAGGTTAGATTAAGAAGATTTAAATACGTAGCTTCTTATCTATACATATTATAGATTATTATAATCGTCGACTTTCTGTGTCTATATTTTTGCAAAAAGTAATTTTATTGTAGGTATATATATTTGTGTTTGAACCCGTTGCTCTCTGGCTTTTCATCCACTGCGCTATGGAGGTTCTCACAATTTATAAAGAAAATTCACTTATTCATAGTTAACAACGAAAATCCAAGGGTATTCCTATCCAATTCCCGTTCGTAGGATGGGAGGCAATGCAAACATTTGCTCATTCCTCCGGCGCTAAGGAAATAGTTTTCCATCCTAGTAAAAATAGCTAGAACCGTTTGATTGCATTTTTGTATCGTTGCCTTTACCTTGGTGTAGAATCTTAATTGACTGAAATTTATCTTTTATAACTAAAAAAAAAGTGTTTTCTAATAATTACAAGTCTTAATGGCAGGGTAAAAATTTTGTGAAAAATCCATAAGAATTTCGAGGGTATGTGAGGTCTGCCAACCCGCACTACGCCACTGTGGTGGACTACAGCTTAAACCCCTCAGTAGTAGAGCAGGCCTGTGCAGCGCCAGCAGCCAGCAGTGGGCAGTATTAAATACATGGCTAGTTTTCTTATGATTTATATTAAACACAATTTTAAAAGTCCTAATTGCCTACACCCTTAAAGACTTAGTCCATCAGAATACACTCATCCATTCGCAGTCTCAATGAGTCTGGGGCCCTAATTATCCGTCTAAAGTGTATCTAATCTGCATGAATGGCGTAAAGCCTGCCTGCTATGAGCAGACGTGCTCAGACATAAAGGGCGTGATGCTCAGTTGGTGTGATGCGATCCGCTTTACACCCCGCGTGTCTGAATGGGCGCTATTTGTTCTTAAACACCGTACTAGATAGGTTTTTAGTGTATGAATTTGGAGTTTTGTTTTAAACATTTTAATGCGAAAAACTTGTTAGGTCCTTTTGATTAAAAAAAAGAGGGTACAAGTTCTCAATTCGTGTGTTTGTGTGGTTTTATTTTTGACATGTTTGCAGTGGGCGATTTTTTTTTGCTTTGTATGACGGAGACCAGCATGCCGTTCGCCTGATGGTAAGCGATACGACCACCCATAAACAGTAGCAACACCATCCAGCACCTTGAGTTACAAAGTACTGTGTGGCATTCCACTACGCTCGTTATCCTGAGACATAAGATGTTAAGTCTCATTATGTCCAGTAGTTACACTGGCTACAATGTCGTTCAAACCGAAACACAACAGTGCATGCCCACTGCAGCTTGGCGGTAGAAATAGACATTGCGGTGGTACCCACCCCGACGGACTCTTACATGAGAGACCTACCACCAGTAAATGTAGCTATACCTTTAAGCTTTTGCCGATACCTTCGCGAATACAAAGATCATAAGCCTAATGACACCTCATTTGCATCTCGGAGACCCTACAAACTCAGTTTCAACGACACAAAATGTGGTCTAAAATGAAACAATACCAAAGTTATGAAATACAAAAGTAGGCAAAAGTTTTGGGTACAATTAGTGTGTAATAAAATGTTTCTTTTCTTTGAAATAACAAAGAAAGAAAACTTATAATTTGTTCAACATGTTCTAAACGAGCGAGATTTTAAGGGATAACTGTTTCTTTTACTCGGGAAAAGTGATATTTGTTGGAACTCGTTGCGTAATAAGTAGTACTTTTATGAGTCACTAGCTTTTGCGCGTAGCTCCGCCCGCGTGGAAAAGTTTTCCGCGATAAAAGTAGCCTATATCACTCAGGAGTAATGTAGCTTCCTATTAGTGAAAGAATTTTCAAAATCAGTCCAGTAGTTCCTGAGATTAGCGCGTTCAAACAAACAAACAAACAAACTCTTCAGCTTTATATATTAGTATAGATAGTATAGATTTAGATTGCTGGGTGGTGGGTGCCATATTTGTACCCGATTTGATAGCGATGCCCTTATGATATAAATGGTGAAAATGCCACAATCATTGTTTAATGGAGATGCGTTCTGAGAGAAACCAGTGTAAGTACTTACCTCCAACATACAGATTGGCATGATACTGGCGAGTGTCAAGGGACATTACGTCTCTTTTTCATCGAAAGAAGCAATGGCGTCGCCAAGGGAGGGCAGGGAGGGGCAGCTGCCCCCCCTAGAGATTCTAAAAAAGTTGCCAAAATGCCCATTATTTATAAGTTTTATTTATTGTACAGTCAAGAACTTGTGAAGCTTTACACGTTGGACTCTGTACCGTTATTATTACAATCGCTGTAGGGTAAGGCTCGTACTACAAGTGAAAAGCTTCATGTGCTTTCGACTTTACCTACAATTCATACTTTTCTCATTCTCCATATCAACTTGCCCCCCCTGGGCCATCGGCTGGCGACGCCCTTGGAAAGAAGTCTTACTTTTTTACAAGCTTTTATTTAACTTATTTTATTTAACTATGTTTGTTCGGGTGGAATCTTGCAAGTCAATTTTGAAGCAGTTACTCTCAATCGATTGTGTTGAATTTTGCATAGGTACACGTTTTTTGGTTCAGGTTGGCTTTGAAAAAAAAACATTTTCACCACTTATCATTTTCAATGGGTCCCCCATTGAAAATTAGCGCAGCGGTATTGCTTAGACTGTACTGCAGCAATAAGCTGAATGAGGGTTTCCATTGTTGGCTACAATATTTAAATTTTGTAACTTTTTTATATTTTCATTATTAATTGTGTAAGTTGTTCCAACAATAAATCATCTTTTCTTTCTTTCTTTCACTCGTTATTTTTCCGACTTCCGGGACACAATAGTGTTTGCACACGATTTGGCTACAAAAATAGACTGGTGCGACGCTTGTAAATAACCAGACGAATTATCGTATTATGTCATACTCGCTACGGTCTACCAGAGAGGTTACCTGTGCAGGCATGCCTGCGCAGGTCAACCGCACGTCTGTAGCGTGTATGGGGACTTTCCGTGGTAGGTACCGGAGCGGTCTTCAGTTCTTTTCGCAATGGCATCGATTGAGGACGATGAGGCGTTGGCATTGTAAGGCCATGCTATAATTTTGAAAAAATAAGATACAAAAGAAAGAAAGACGGGCGCGTAATGTCAATATACATTTCGGTTTGAAGGACACTGTAGCCAGTGTGACTACTGGACATAATGAGACTTAGAATCTTATTTCGCAGGATGGCGAGCGCAGTGGAATGCCACACAGTACTTTGTAACTCTAGGTGCTGGATGGTGTTGCTACAGTTTATGGGTGGCCATATCGCTTACGATCAGGCAAACGGCATGCTCGTCTCGTCATTCGATACAATAAATAAAAAGACAATAAAAAACACCTGCACAGGTAGACCTCTCCGTGAGACCGTAGCGTATATGACAAGGATTAGGCAGCGTGACTATCAAATACCACCAAAACGAATGTATCCAAAAAATGTGGAACGCTTCACGATTTTGCGTGTCATCCTTGCGCAGGGGCCATGCTAATCTTCTCTGTATCGTTCCAATTTTAGTATATGTACTGCCGAAGCAAGTACAGACAAATATCACTAATTAATGTACTCATACTTAAACTAAGAAAAATGCTACTAGCGCGATGTAGAACTTTTGTTTATAATTAATAATTTAAAATGTTTGTTAATTTATTGATTTGAGAGCGTGTAAATAAAATGAATGAAGTTTATTTAAATAAGATGTAATTTCAAGAAAATGTATAAAAAATAAGAAAATTAACTTATTTGTACATTCATATAGTAACATTACATAACAGCGCCATCTATACGTATTTCAATGAAACATTTGAAACGTAGTTTTGTACAAAGTTCACGCGATGATTAAATAGTTCTTTAGGTTTTCAACAGAGGGCAGTATTGCAATTTAAATTTTCTATTACTTTACTGTTTCACGTCTTAATAATAATATTATGACATAATTAATTGTACTGGTTAATATGCCCTATAAAAATAATTTTACGATTAGCGTAGAAAGTATATTATTATGCTGTGCGAAGTAACCAGAAGTTAGTTTCCTAACGATGTTATTATTCACCGTAGAATACACTAGATGGCGCTATTTTAAAATGTAGGCATTTGTGCAAAAATGCATTTCACGTACTGTAATTATAGTTTGATATCATTATACATAACTAAAAATAACTCAATTATTTACTGAATTTCTTGTTTTTTTAACCCAAATTATAACATTTTAAATTATTGAGCTTCTAAGCACTATCATAGAAAACTAAACAAAAATTGTGGAAATCAATCCTCCCACCTGAAACACGTCGGCTGTACCATTTCAAAACCTAGCAAGGGACACTTTTACAAAAATCGTTTTATTGCAAAATCTTGCTACCCTGGTAAGTCCCTACCAAATACAAAAACTCTAGCGTTGAAAACTCACAAATAACCAGAAATATTTAATCATCGACACCTAGTAAGTGCACCATTCACTGCCCCGTGACCATTTAAGAACCTAGTAAATCACTTTTACCATTCAAAACCTAGTAATTTTTATTATTGTTTAACATAAATACTTTTCAAAGGCTGACGTATTTTACTTTTTTGCGCTCTCCTGTAAAATTTAGTTTTAGCCCCTTAGTAGGTTTTGAAATGGGAGAGCCGACGTGTGTATTGTCATTCCTGTGGACTCTAATAGAGGTCGAGAAATTAGTATACTATCTAGGCATGCCTATCTCATATTATACAGTTTTAATACCCTTCCCAAAATGTCATGCAATATAAATTCATATAAAAATTACTTCCCTCACTTTGAAAATATCCAAAATAAATAAGTCAAGAAGAAGCCCTCTAATAGAACATGTCAATAGTTAATTAAATGTATACAAACATACCTAACGATTGTTTGTTATAATAACGTATCACGGCACGTGTGCGTCCCGGAGGAGACGGGGGCGTATTGTACTGTCTACCCCTCTAATTACGAAGGAAGGGTAATAGCTGTTGTTAAATATAAATATGGACAGCGCATATTTCTATTAGTGTAAATATTAAAATCGGTTCGATAGTTCCAAAAGATATGAACTAACTCACAAACTTGTCTATTTGAATTATTGTGTTTTTAATATTTCGGAGTATTTTTGGGATTCCAGTTTTATACAGGTGAATAGTGAGATGAGTTATTCCCCTTGTTGGTGGTCAGCGATACGGCCATGAGCAGTAGTAACACCTTTTTTTTTTTTTTTCGCGGGGAAAATATGCGTTATCGCTACCACCACCGGGGGGTCAGTGGAATGGTTATGTTGGTTTCACCGGTCTTACGGCCCAATGTCGACACTCGGGAGTATAGCATCATCCGAGCGAGCATTAGACCGAGTCCCTAACCCTATATACAACCTACACCGGCATACCAACCAAAACCCGCGGTGGCCTTCTTCCGTCCACCTACCATAGCTCAAAAACAATGCTTGCTACCGCACTCCGCTCATTCTGATTCCTGATAGTATAGTAACAAAACTCACAATGCCAAAACAATATAACTATAGTTTTCAGTATAATAGATAACCTAGGCATTTAGAGACATTACCTTATGCACCTGTGGGAACCATGCAAATAGGAACTACACATTTCAAATTCCTATCGGAAAGGCCATCGATGGGTTTAATTACTTAATTTAAAACTCCATTAGTCACTGCCCACCTGTCTGTGCGGTCAGCGTGAAATTACGCTGTTTGCGGCTCGTATTAAATGTTTTTTAGGGGTTGGATTTGGAAAAAATACAGTTTTTTGTTGATACGGCAATTTGACTAATATTAGTGACAGGTTCCTCTGGATATCATGGGACGGATACGGCATGTTCGCGGTACGACTGTTGTAATATTTTTTTTTGTATTTGAATAGTTTTAATCAATCTCACGTTAGCAGGAACCCATACCCGCGAATGTGTATACCAAAGAAGTTCAGAGTTGCAAATTCTAAGATAGAAGAATAGATTAACAACCAGGAAACTGAAGTTCCTCCACACAATTCAGAATAAATATTAATACTGTAGGAATTGTGAACATCAAAGTTTTCCCCGCAGTTGTATGTAGGAAGTTTTTTTTTTTTTTTAGGTAGGCGATCCTGCAGTCAACACCGGGGGAAACCTGCGAATGGGATACTGGAGTCCCCCGGCTTGACGACTGCAGGGGCCTGGGAAGGAAGCGGGAAAGGATGATGGATGGAAAGGTGGGGAGTGGAGAAAGGTTCTCAGGATGGGCGGAAAGGAAAAGGGTGCCAGGAAATGTTCGCGGGCCCTTTTAGGCCTCAATGTGTTATGCAACCAAGAGGTATACACACTGACTGTGTGCCTCGGCCCGCGACTAATGTTCCCCCGCGCATGGGCGTGCAGTATGTAGGAAGTTTAGTGGAGCTCGCCGTGTTGTTTTCGCGCCTCTCGAGAACTTTTTACGTAAAGGAATATTCACTTTGAAACAACATATGGGACTAGATAGTATTATATCCAGATATTCTTATGGTAATGCCTGATACTAGTTACAGTTTGGTGTTTGCATCAAACAGTATGCAAGCATTGTTTTGTTCGAATGACATTGAAGTACTGGGCATATTGAAACTCATCTGATGTCTCAGAGTGATGACCGCGGTTGCTGAGATATATATGCCTTCCAATCATACGTATTTAAGTATCTAATTAATATTTAATGTCTCTGCCCTCTATTAGCTATGTAATGACTGACTGGATGGCGTAGTTGCATTGCGTGTGCGGCACGACTTCCGCTCTGAGATGTGGGTTCGAATCCCGAGTCGAGCAAACTGATATTAAGGTTTATTTATCAGTATCAGCAATCCGGAATTTGTGCCCGATATCGCAATAGGCTCGCCCCTATCACATCATAGGAAGAAATACACACTGCGAAAAGTGGGTTCGCTAGTTGCGCCTTGGCCTGCCACTTTTGGGGCTAAAAGCGTGTGTGTGTGTGTGTGTTATTATGTAATGTAGCGCCGAGCAAAGCACTAGACTCTCGTCTCAGAAAAATGTAGACATGAGTACTGGACTTAAATATAAAAAAAAAACTTTACTAATTGTGGTTCTAATTAGGTCTTAGTATTTTTATCTACGTGACCTGCATACTAACGAGGCTCACAAGTATGTGATCTTAGTGGACTTGAAAACTGACCTGAAGTATTGTTTAGTTAAAATAAACTTTTTCAATGAGAGCTTGAGCACCTTATATTGAAGAAGTTTATGAACCCAGACAAGTAGTAAAGGGCATTGGAATATATTAAAAACTATAATACTAGGTGTTATTCTTGGCTGAGCCTTTTTTAATTTATCTCGGAAAATTTATTTGCTGTCGGCATATTCCGTTATAAAGGTAAACCACTACTTGATAAAGGTCGCAGGAACACGCTGTGTACTGGCCGCTTTTCACAGGTCCGTCTGGATTTTTTAGGGGTGGCCTATATACATATGCCTTTGGCCTTACCAAAGCGGGCACGACCTTCAGTCATGAAGGAAACGACGAAGAAGAATATACATATGTTCAGCAGTGGACGTCAAGTGGCTGATGATGATGATAATGATATTTCGGGATAAAACTAGTCTTACTTGATCAATTCAATACTTTTTACTTATGCTGTAGATTGTGTTAGGAAACTCCTCGCAAAGGTTTGAATAAACTGAGAATCCAACCTAGCGCTTTTCAGTATCCACATACATTGTGTCAATCTATCTACCATTAGGGTCAAGACGAAGTAGATATAGCCCACTTTAAAATGCCAATGTACATAAATAATTTAAGGATGCAAAGAAACATCTGTAAAATACTCCATGCTTGTCCCCGATTCCTGCGTTGTGTCAGGACGGAAAATGTATTCCACGGTAAAAATTCGCAGGAAGTGCGGAGATTTATGTACAGTGGAGAATAAAATATGCCAAGTATTTTTTACAGAATTTCAGGGCTTCTGCACGCTATACACGGTCGTAGAGAATAGCGAGCAATAAATGTTGGTAGGCCTTAATAGAAAACATGATTAGTTTTGTAATGAAATAAAAAAGAAAATAGTTTTATTTTATAACTAAACGACGAGACGAGGAAGCCGCTTGTCACAAACACAACAACAATACCCTTTATATTACTAAGCACTGCGCTCGTTGCCCGAGACTCCTGTCTAGTCTCATAATTCTCAGTAAACCTTGACAACATCCTTCAAACCGGAACACAATGATGCTTGCACATTACTACTGGAGGCAGAAATATTGCAAAACTACATACCCATATAGACTCTCGCAAGTATACTTAAAAAAATTGCCAAAATAAAGGTACTCGTATCACAAGTCCTGATTAATCCCTCAGCAGGTATTTGGCAGTAAGTATTCGGCAAGTGGGTCGAAATCTCTCAACACAACTTGTAATCGCTTTTTCCCAAGTTAATGGGATTAAATAATTTGACTCGGGACGAGCATCACCTGCGCCTGGTAAGCGTAATAAAGATTTTTATGCTGCGTTCTAAATTAGTTTGAGTATTTCACAAGTATTTTTCCGGTAAAAAATCCCGGCTCTCCGTAACTGTAATTTTCTTTTGCTTTGAAGTTGGACAGGTCTTTGCAAACAGTTGTCTAGCTATAAGTTATGTTACTGATTCAAGAATTAAATTTGAAAACAATATCTTAATCAATATAAAATATTTTTTTCATATTACAATTCATTTTCACTGCCTCGGTGGCGTAGTTGTATTACGGTACGACTGCAATGCTGAGGGCTCTCGGGTTCGATACCCGTGTCGGGCAGTGATATTGGATTTTTCCATTTGGAATTTGTGTCCGATATGGCGATAGGCTCGCCCCCTATCACATCATGGGGCGGAATACGCACGGCGAAAAGTGAGTGCATTAATTGCGCTTCTGGGATACTACACCTTCGGGGATAAAAGGCGTGAGTTTGTGTGTGTGTACAATTCATTTTATAATCAAAAATATTCGGTTGTACCCAATACCTATTTCAGTTTTCGTTCTTTTTTAATTAAGTTTCTTTGTTATTCAAATTAGGTGCATGCGAATCGATTAATTCAAAACTATGTTTAAAAATCGAATGGATGTTCGATCCAATCGATTTGATATTTAAATTTATTGTAATTTTTGCCAATGGCGGTTGAATGAAACAGCATTTTAAATCAGATTCAAGTATTTTAAATTTCGTATTCCACATATTCATCAATTTGATTGAGATGTTAATATACTGTGCAGTTTGAATTAACAAATATTTTTGAAAAACCCACATATTTTTAGAACCATAATAATACTGTTTGTAGTTTTGTGCGGCAAATTAGAAGCGTAGGTAATGTGTCTCTCTTGTTTTGTATTTCATATTCTGGTGTTAATTCGAATTATATTTTATTAATGTTATGACATTTTATTCGTAAAGTTCTTTCTACTTAAATTAAGTGAATAAAAATAATCGTGTGTTTTCATATTGCAAAGAAAATATCCACATCTATTGCTTTGATAACATATTTTAAGCATTGCTTTGTTAAACTTATGATTTTGACAGGTAGGTATGGCTACTGGTGGTAGGTCTCTCACATGTAAGACTCCGTCTGGGTGGGTACCACCGCAATATCTATTTCTACCGCCAAGCAGCAGTGTGCATGCACTGTTGTGTTTCGGTTTGAAAGACACTGTAGCCAGTGTATCAACTGGATATAATGAGACTTAACATCTTATGTCTCAAGACGACGAGCGCAGTAGAATGCCACACAGTACTTTGTAAGTCAAGGTGCTGGATGGTGTTGCTACTGTTTATGGGTGATCGTATCGCTTACCAACAGGCGAACGGCATTCTCGTCTCGTCTTTCAATGTAATAAAAAAATATTTAGGGAAACTTATGTTCAATAGTTATACAGTATATGATGATGATGAACATGGACCAGAGTTGTCGCTGTATGTTATAGGGTACTGTTTATCCGGATGAACAGTACCCTATATATTATTTGCCGTGGAATACACAACATGGGCGATTTCGTGACAAAAGTAATAAACAAAAGTCCGCACAAAATTAACAATAAAATATTACAAAACTTATTTAAACGAAATAAAAATTCCCGATTTTGTAAATTAAATTCTAACTGAAAACAAGTTCAGACAATAAGAAACAGCAAATGGGACGCAGCGGGGAATTCACTGAAATGGCGTGGAATCGCGCGTTAAGATCATTTTTTATTCATAAACATGTAGCTCGGAAGAAATGTGTATGAAATTGAAGTGTTTTCTGTCCGACTGTCCGCGTTTCTAGGCTTATCTTTTAGGCTTTGGCTTGTGTAGTTTAGGTAGAAATAGTTTTATAGAAATGACTGTCTGATTGTTGTACAGTCAGCAGCATAAGTAGCTGAACAAATTAAAAATTTCAAATTGCCTACATTATTTTTGTGTTCCTACTAATCTTTTTTTTCTCTCCAAATTAAATAAAAGAAATCTACTTTACGTCAAACGAAGGAAAAAAGTTTTAGTTTAACTTAACGCGTATATAGGCGATTTGAAATTTTGATTTTGTTCATATACTTGCTGCTGACTGTACATGTGCGGCGAGTTGCGCCAGGTGTCCTGAGGTCTCTGGTTTGATCCCTGGGTAAATTGAAGGTGCTATTGAAGTGAATCTGGCATACCCGGTACATGTCAATAGACTTGTTCCTTAAAATCATGTGATGAAAAACGAGGCGAACAGTTTACTACCAAATCTCTGCCTACACCTTTCGGATATAAGCGTGAGCTGTCATGTTTGATATAGACAATTGTTAATTACATAAAAAGTAACATAATAATAATACTATTACTCGTTTAAAATTTGGAAAATACGCTAAACTTCATACGAATGTAACAATAAGAAATTATGAATTTCACACTTCGATGCGTTTATTGTAGCGTTAAAGGGTTTGGCATATGACCCTAATAATAAGGTTAAATTGTATCCCTCGTCGATAGTGATATGATATGACTAGACGGGTTAATTGTAACCGATTATAATATGTCGGTATAATCTAGTGGTGGCGTATTTAGCCTCTGAATCGATGTTCTGGATTCAATTACAACGGGCTCCTATTTGTATTTCGATTCGAAATTCGAACTCGAAATTATATGTACAGTCTGCACGATATAGCGATAGGCTTAAACCTTAACCTCTTCTTATCCTATGACACGGTGGAATATGGGTGCAGTATTGCGCTTCTGTCTACCCTTTCAAGAATAAAGATGAGTGTTGTGTTACTTTACATTTAATTGTAGGATGAAATCTAAAGCTGATCTTATATCGCCAGCTTTTTTGTAGGTATGTAAACGCCATATTACATTCAAAGATCGACCCCAGCAACTAATCCATAACCCAAGTACACCACAAGTATCGGAATTTTATCCACACCCAAATCATCGCTCAAAAATAAGTAGCGCTTAAATAATTCACAATACCCAAAGTACTCGATGGTTACAATGCCATCAGACAATGCGATCCATGTCGGATCGTCGATAACTATGGGTTATTTATGTCACACCGTGACCGATGGCTGCGAGAGGCATGCACTGTTATAAATATAATTTTACACGTATTTAATATATTGATGCGTTGTTTGCCATTGATTTTTGAGTTGGGGCTTGAGACTGCGCGTTATGATAGACAATTTAGAGTTTGTTTCAAGTCATGTATAGGAATTTACTAGTTTCGCTGGGTAGGATCTCAATGTCTGTGTCGTTAAGCAAAATTCTGCTATCACCCAGTAGTTTGATAATTATGAATGACATTGTAGCCAGTATAAATATTAATTACTGGGCATAATGAGACTTAAAAATATATTCTAATGCCTCAAGGTGAGAAGCGTAGTGCAGGTGTGGATTTTTTGGTACTGCTTGTGAGCAGTCGAGTTGCTTACTCTCAGGGATACCGTGTACGTTTTGTCATTGTAAAGCTATGTAATTCGAAGTTCTGAGTACCGGTTCTTGGGTAGCCATAGCTCTTATAAATAACATCTTCATTAAGTTCTATATAACAAATAGATATTCGGAATTGGTCACCCCGTATACGAAGTGTTCAGTAGTCCCAACTTTATGTGATATTAAGTTATTGCCTCAGTGGCCAGGTGCCAGGTGGCAGTCTCAATTGATCGACCAATGTCCCGGAAAATAACCACATACCATCGATGGATTTTGATTAAAAATGTATACCCAACTGCATGTAATGGGTTAATATAAAATGCATACTTTGACCCGTTTAAGTAATTCAAACGTGACGAAAAAATACTCGAATGTACGAAAAAATCGCGAAGATTATGGATGTAGAAGTATGGGGGTTTAATGAGTCGTATCAATAAATAATTAGTAGTTATTTTAGTCGAAGTTTTGTGTCTTAGAACATTAAATATTATGTAGCGTAAGCGACTGAACGCATGCATTATGCTTGCTAGCGGATTAAATGTTAATTCTAATGACTTTCTTTAATTTTATCAAAATCGATGTAGAGATTTTTGGATCAAAATAATAGATTGTGATTGCCAAATTTAGAAGATCAGGACGGATTTGTAAACTATTTATAGACGTATTCATAGATATAATGAACCAGAGACAAACGTTAACTTGGATTTAAGCGCTTCGCATAAAATACGTCTGACGTACAAAGGCTAAGCCTTTGTGACGTCATTAAAAAAATCATAAACGCCTATACACGTCGTCTGCCTAAATGTCTTCAAACGAAAACAATTCTTAGGTACTACGAACACCAATGTGCGTAAGATATATTTTTCCGTGAACGTATACAGGAGTAAAACCACTTTAATCGAATTTTACTTACTTTGTACAAATGAAATTGTTTATAGGTACTGCTCGATATAAATTTTACGAGCTTTGAATTTAATATGGTATTTATTTTCGGAGACGAGGGAGGGATACACCCGGATATATCTTAGTTTTATGTACAGTCAGCCACATAAGTAGTTGAACAAATTCAAAAAATCAAATTGTCGCTACAATTTTGTGCTTTTGCAAATTTTTGCTTTCTCTTCACAAAAATAAAAGGGATTTACTTTACATCACACAAAGAAAAAAAATAAGTTAAACTTAACGCGTAGAGAAATTTTGAACTTGTTCAGCTATTTATGTGGTTGACTGTACATTGGCTAAATATGTTTACAATATTTTTTTGGAAAAATAACTTTTATAAGTAATGTGTTTTTTTTTAATAATTTAGGTAAGAATTAAGAGAATGATGGATTATGTTGAATGAGCTTACCTGCCGAGTGGGATTTTACCTCCTTGGAAGATACATTTTAGAAATAATTTCTTTGTGCTCGCTTACGTAGTAAAAAGAAACTTGTGACCACAATTTCATAAGCCTAGGTTCACTTGCATTGCGCAATCGCATTGTCTGTCAATGTAAAAAATATTATGTAGAATTTTTCAAATACCTACTTAAGGGCGTATACACTATCTGTGTGCTGTATGGCTCAAAAACAGTACTTTTCGAACCAGTTAATATCGATCAAACATTATTTAAAAACATATTGATTATAATCAAAAGCGGCGATAGCCTAGTTGGGAGTGGAACGGACTGCCGAGACGAATGTCCGCAGGTTCAAAACCCAAGGGCACATACCTCTGACTTTTCTGAAAAGTTATGTGTGTATTCTTTGTGAATTATCGCACGCTTTAACGGTGAAGGAAAACATAGTGAGGAAACCTACTTACCTGAGAAGTTCTCTGAATTTGGAAGGTATGTGAAGTCTGCCAACCCGCACTAGGCCAGCGTGGTGGACTAAGGCCTTAACCCTCTTAGTTGTAGAGGAGGCCCGTGCTCAGCAGTGGGCAGTCCGCAGTATATAATACAGGGCTGGTATGGTTTTGTATTGATTATAATCATTTTAGAAAATGTTGTCGTCTAAATACTTCCTGCCCGTTTCACAACTTTTGAGTAAATTACCAAATATCAAATCGTACACTACTCCACCTACTATCTACATAAACTGTTTAATACGATGCAATGCAATGCAATCAGCTGCTGAGCACGGACCTCCTCTACTACTGAGAGGGGTTAGGCCTTAGTCCACCACGCTGGCCTAGTGCGGGTTGGCAGACTTCACATACCCTCGAAATTCTTATGAAGAATTCTCAAGTATGTAGGTTTCCTCACGATGTTTTCCTTCACCGTTAAAGCGAACGATAATTGATAAACAATACACACGTAACTTCGAAAAGTCAGAGGTGTGTGTCTTGGGTTTTGAACCTGCGGACATTGTCTCGGCAGACCGTTCCATTCCCAACTAGGCTATCGTCCATTTCTTTAATACGATAACTATTAAATATTTTGTTCTTGAAGCTTGAGAGATAGACCCTTATTTTATAATGACACGATATACAAATTTCCTACAAAATAATACTTTGAATTTTGAACTACGATAAAATCAAATAAGAATTACAAAAGGATTCAACACTATATTTATCTTTAAAAGCGTATCAAAATTTTCAAATACTGTTTCGCCAACATGCCTAGTAATTTTATTAAACCATTTATCAAACATCAAACCGGTAGAATTAGCAACGGCAGCAAATGATATACCATTGTACAATGATTTTAATCTTCGTGATGCAAGCCAAAATGCAGATAAAACTGAAATAAAATGAAGAGGAAAACCAACTATAAATGAATTAGCAGAAAGTCTAACTTCCAATGAATTCGATCTCAGGGGTGACAATAATGCAAAACGAAATGTTGTAAGCGACAATTTGAATGACAGAGCAATATGTGATTATAGCACAGGATTAGACGGTTCAAAAGACAATGAACGCAATAATAATATACACGACTGCTTTAAATGCGCACCCTATAACCTACGACACAGCATACGGTTGTCACTGATTCGGAATTTATTGGATAATTTTGTTTTATAAATTTGAACTTTATTATTCTGGCACAAAGGGAGTTTCGCTTTGTTCAGGAAGCCATAACAGCAATTTGTTTCGATGCAGAAGAATGAAATAATTAGGAGCGTGAAGAGACGTCCGGACTGATAATGAATCCTCTGGCTTCTGTGTGTTTTAAGCGTTTGTTAATTGATAGCCCTCTCGTGTTACTAAAGGGAGTTTCAAATGCAAAGGTAATCTTTTGTGTACTAGTTTTATTGCTTCTTTTGTTTATTGTGATATTGATCAATTGATATAAATAGGACTAAAATAGGATCGTAAAAATGAAACTCAATTCTGTATCGTTCTGAGTTTGAGTGGTTGTTAAATTGTTTACTTCAAGATGCTGATCTCAGAAACTACTATTGCGAATTCAAAAATCCATTCGCTAATAGACAGCTACTTACATTATTTTATTTTATTTCATTTATTTAGGAAAGTAAACAGTACAAAATTATAACATATGAATTAAGTACAATAACAAAGCACATACAGACACATACAGCATCAAAGTCAGATACAACTCCCATGTCGTTTGTCTTACATTAGTCAATATAGTTTCTTATTATTATTATTTTTCTTCTTCTAAGTGCTTAGCTGTTTAGATCTAAATAGTAAGTAATAATGATGTGTCAACATGGTTGGGATTGCAATCTGGAATAGTACCTTATGCTCATGTTACATCTTACAATGTATTTGAATGTTGTCTGTTTTGTTGTCCAAATAAATAAAATAAATAAAATAACGTGTACACTAGCCAAACAGTTTTCACGAATAATTTTTCCAAAGTGAAGACAGTTTCAGGTTTAGCAAGATTAATTTAAATAAAATGACACAATAGGTATTACCAGTAAAATTACACAATTTTTTCTTATAGGTACAGAAGAAAATATAATTATTCCAGACTACAGTTACTATAGGCATAGATAATATTACCGTGCTATAGGCTATCTTTATGCGGAGTACAGATTCTTACATGAGCGCAACCGCGAACGAAATCTAGTAATATACAGTCATCCCCATACGTAGCTAAAGAAATTTAAAGTTTCAAATCGCCTATACACTTTTGTTTTAATAATAAAATACACATATAAAATAAAAAGGGACTTACTTAACTTAAAGAAAAAAAAGCAATTAAACTTATGCGTACAGGCCCGGAGTCTGGGATTTGTGCCCGATATGGTGATAGCCTCGCCCCCTATCACATCATGGGACGGAATACGCACGGCGAAAAGTAGGTGCACTAGTTGCGCCTCTGTCTACCCCTTCGGGCATAAAAGCCGTGAGTGTCTGTGTGTGTTCAGCTACTTAAGTGGCTGATTGTACAACTTACTCAGAACAATGTTTTTATAACAACCGCCTTTGTTATGTCTAGCCAAATTAAATACAAATCTAAAGGTAGATTTCATTATTGGAAACGAAGGCAAGTCTAACTTTATTAAATTTTGAAGAAGTAATATTAACTTCATCCGACATCCAGTGAGTTTCTGTAAGCCAGTAATCTTTTGAAACAAATAATTGATTATTATCGCGCAAACTTTCTTAACTTACAGAGGCTCTGAGGTTGATAATTATGAGTCATTTAAGGTTTTCAGGGAGAGTGCTGGCATAATATGTTTTATACTGGACTGGATAAACACCGTTTATAAGTCTTAGTATATCAACTTCATCGGCTTGTATTGTAATTATTAATTGTATTAAAAATATATTACTGGGACGCTAAAGCTACATTCTACTTAGTTCTCATTTAGACCAGGTTGTTTTATCCGTCAGGTAAACTAAGGGTCTTATCATGCTGGCGAATTACAAGCGAATTCAAAGCGAGACGAAGACGCTGCGCGCTCGTCCAGTGTAACAAGACCGTTAACTTTACTTGACCACGGATGAAACAACAAGAGCTTAGTATTTTCAAGTAACACTAGAAGTTAAAATAAGGCAGATATCAAATGCCTTACTGGTGGTAGACCTACCACCAGTTGGCAGACCTCTCAAATGTAAAAGTCCGTCTAGGTGGGTACCACCGCAATGTCTATTTCTACCGCCAAGCAGCAGTGTGCATGCACCGGTGTGTTTCGTTTTGAAGGAAATTGTAGCCAGTGTAACTACTGGATATAATGAGACTTAAGATCTTATGTCTCAGGATGACGAGCGCAGTGGAATGCCACACAGTACTTTGTAACTCAAGGTGCTGGATGGTGTTGCTACTGTTTATGGGTGGTCGTATCGCTTACCATCAGACGAACGGCATGCTCGTCTCGTCATTCAATGACATAAAAATAAATCAATAATTTACGTGCTAAAACAGTCTTTAGCATCTAAAATCACCAAACAAAATCTAACCGAATCAAATGATACACAAATTAATAAACATCGACATCTCACCCTCGTCGACTAATTGATGGCGGAAAAATCTCATCGGCAAATAAATCATCCGACAATAGTACTTAATGACAGTTCGATCGTGAGAGACGGGGTGAGAATGCTATCGTGTCGTCTCGACGTCGAGAGCTTTCGAACGCGAGCATGAATGATTGTTGTCTTTGTTGTGTAAGGCATAACTGACCGTAGTCTGTAAGTCTGTTCCTAGACGTTTTGTTCTATGTAGTTGCTAGATAATAAGTAACAGATTTTATTTCTGAAAGTGACAGTAACAAAACAAAGTAGGTAATAATCAGTTTTTGTGATACTTACATTGTTGCACAAAAAAGGGAAAAATATTAACTTTTATTTCGAAATACATAAAATGCCAACCCGCACTAGGCCAGCGTGGTGGACTAAGGCCTAACCCCTCTCCGTAGTAGAGGAGGCCCGTGCTCAACAGTGGGCAGTATATATATAATACAGGGCTGGTATGATGATGATGATGACATAAAATGCATATACATTTACAAAACAAATCAGATCGAATTAATATAAAACTTAAAAAAAAAATATATAAAATTTCATTCTAACCCAAATGTCATGAAAAGCAAATTCAACATTTAAATGGGTTCCTAATTCAAATAGATACCGATGAAAGACGTCGCGTGGCGATCACAACTTCGACAAACTTTACTCAATCGTAACAATGAAAAATAAAATCAATTTTAAACTCTATCACCCAAACCATAGAGCATACCCTTCATTTCATCAAGTCTTGGTGAATTTGCCCAGATTGTATGGCAACTGGCAGCCACGCGGCCAACAGTCGTCCCATAGATAACAAATACTTTAGTCAAATAATTACGTTGTTTGATTTTATGGTCTATGGTACTTTGGCAAACATATGGTTGCGCGCGTGGGAGATTGCGGGGTTCGCGCTTCGATGACGGTTGGTGATTTTTTAATGGTGGTATCGGAGTGGTATTAGGGATTAATTAATCGTCTGTGAGTTAGCAAATTTAAAGCTATTTAACAAATTAGGAAATGTTGCTTCTAATATAATATGGTTAAAATGTCAAATTCCCATTATCAAGGTATTTGATATAATTAAATCAGTCGCAATTTTGTATATGAATTGTAGTCTTCTAATACCAAAGCCAAGCATCGCCATTTAGGCGGGCTTTTTCTATGAAGCGCGTGATTAAATTTTCTTTATATGACAATATTACGTCAGAAATGAATAGATTAGAACTGTTCGTGCACCTGTTACGTCTTGGGGGATAGAAGCTGGAGTTTATGCACTCGTATAAATAACGTAATAAAATTATTCATTCTCTTCGTATATTGCTTTCATATCCTGACGTACACTTGAAAGCGCAGCTGACAGGGTTACCTATAGCTATATTCGTAATAATATTAATATTCAGGTCTCTCTCGATGTATTTGTGAAGCGAATAATAACATCATCCAATTATTAAACAGTTCCAATAATTATGGACGAAGTAATTAAAACCACATTCAAATGATATTCTAAATTATACGGACTAAATGCAAGCTTAATGTATTTAGTTTTGGGCAATTTACTGAAGGTAATTAATAGATATAAATTGATTATAATAATACCAGCATGTCAATAATATCTTGTATTATTTACTGTACCACTGCTGGACAAAGCCCTCCTCTACTACTGATAGGTTTCAAGACTAGTGAGTCCACCCCGCTGGCCAAGTGCGCGATGGCAAACTATACTATACCATACCAGCCTTGTATTATATACTGTCCACTGCTGAGCACGTGCCTCCTCCACAACTAAGAGGGTTTAGGCATTAGGTCACGGTGCTGGCCTGTACGCTTTGGCAGACTATACATAGCTTTGAATTTTTTATGAATAATTCTTAAGTTTGTAGATTTCCCCCGATGCCTTCACAGTCAAAGTGATAATTGACGAAGAATACACAATTAACTTCGGAAACTCCTAGGTGTGCGTTGCATTTTGAACCTGCTACCTCCATTCACATATTCTAATTATCCTAATTATGTATCCAACATTCCATTTTCCTAGATTGTACGATATCACGCTGAGGCTGATCGGACAAAGTGATATTAGGTTTTTCTACTCAGTATCAGCCCGGAGTCTGGATATGTGCTCGGTAAATGGCAATAGCCCCTTATTACATAGGAACTAACGTAGCAGGGGAAAGGTGGATGTGATACACCTCTGCCTATCCCCGAATAGGATAAAGAGCGTGATGATATGTATGTACAGTCACCACCATAAGTAGCTGAACAAATTCACAATTTCAAATCGCCTACATACTTTTTTGTTCTTACTAATTAACTTAACGCGTATATAGGCGATTTGAAATGTTGATTTTGTACAGATATTTATGCTTCTGACTGTAGCGAGAATAAGCTCATGCGAATATTTGCTACATCTCGAAATATCTACAACAACGTATCTACAAACGTATGCAAGATATAGCCTAGAAATACAGAGATAGCAAACTCCAAACACGAGTAACAACGTTTCTGATTTAATTAAGTACAAATAAAGAAGCATTCTCGTTGCTATTGACGCGAACTTTATGTATTAAAGCTCTGTAAGTTGCACGCGATACGAGTACAAAAGGAATTAATTGCATTCTTATTCGAAACATGTCGGAAGGAACAGTAAGATATCTAATTAAAACAAATATGACTGCCATGATAATGACTGCCTCGATGGCGTATTTGTATTACGGTACGACTACAATGCTGTGGTCTCGGGTTCGATCCCCGGGTCGGGCAAAGTGTTATTGCGTTTTTTCTATTCAATATCAGCCTGGAGTGTGGAATTTGTACCCGATATGGCGATGTGCTCGCCCCCTATCACTCAAACAAACCTAAAACTCAAGACTCCTCTGCATGACAGCACATTCTATGACAGTTCCTTTACTGTGCAGGCTGTTCGTTTATGGAATTCATTGCCCTTACCTATCAGGAAAGCTCCATCACTATACGTTTTTAGACGAGTGAAAAGTCACTATCTTTCTTTAAGTAACTATTAAGTGATATCGTATATATATTATTGTATAATATTTATTAATAATATAAAATTATTTATTGTATTACTTTAAATGTTATAGTTTATATATTGTATTTAAGTATAATAATATATTAGATAAGTCTATTCATTTTAAATTGTTATGTATACACCCCTTTCTTCACTTCATATATCTCTCACAATCAGTGTAGGTTGTCTGGAAGAGATCGCTTTTTAGCGATAAGACCGCCTATTGTCGCACGATTCAGTTCTAAATCTATTTGTTATTTATTTAATTTTTGTATAATGTGGTGTGCAATAAAGTGTTTTCATTAATTCATTCACATCATGGGACGGAATACGCACGGCGAAAAGTGGGTGCACTAGTTGCGCCTCTGAATACCCCTTCGAGGATTAAAGGCGTGGGTGGGTATGTATGTATATATATGTAAAACAAATATGAAAATGTGTTACCTAATTACCGCTGAATAGATTTTGATGAAATTCGGATTATAGATATAGGTACTGGGTATTAAATTATTTGAAATTTTCATTCCGAGAAGACTATCGCGGGAGAAAATGCAAGCAATGACTAGTAAAAATAAATTAATTAATGTGATTAAGCATTTACCTAAGGTCACATTCGCACGCTATAAAATCTAAGCTTTGAAAATTTGGCCCATTCGCTAGGCCGAGCTTGTAATCAAAATAGGTAAAATAAAATTAAGATGACTTATTAGCGAGTAACGGTTTGAGATACCATTTTAGGCTACATTAATCCCTATTTATGCAAGTTCGGAGCCTTTAGTTAAAGCCAAAATTGTCTACGACGTGACTCTGCAATTTACATACATTCCGGTCTAATCCGTTGCGAAATAGAAGTTGTTAATTTTACTAAACAGCTAGCAACCTGGAACAACGGTGCTAGCCAGTGTTAGCTCAACACTTGAAATTAATTCTGGTATGCCCGAATTTAGGGTTCCAAACCTTGAGAAGCATCGTAGGGTTTCATACCGAGGGTCTACCTCGGGATCTATTGTTTCATCATAAACCATACCCACTGGCACTATTTATATTATAGAATAGATATTTAAAGCATTTATTACCTAGGTTAATGTATTTTACATATACATACTTATTTTCTTGTATTCTGGTTATCGTATAATATAATTTTTATACCTATGTATTTTTAAGCAGTACAATATATTACGGATAATTTGTTACTGTTTCTTCTTTCATTAGTTTTTACTTATCTACTTTTTATATTTCTGCACCTTAAGACTTCTAGAGAATGCTCTAAATAAATAAGTTACTATGTGAATATTGAATAAATAGGTAACCATAATAACTATTGCATTACACTACCGTTCTCTGTATCTGACATTCAAATCGGGAACACAAATTACGCGAAGGCGTCGAATTACCGTCGGAACTGTAATAGGCAAAGTTGAAGTCAGTCCCGGCGTATCTCACCGCGATCCCGGATGTTAGTCGTGTCAAGTCCAGTTCCCCGTTGCGGTCCCGTACCTCGGGAACACGGGGCTCTTTGCTCTCTATATTTCGATACAGGTCCGTATAACAGAATTAGTATTTATATCGAAATTTTAAGCTGCTATTTGAGTATAATGTTATCCATACTAATATTATAAAGAGGAATGATTTGTATTTTTGTACGTTTGTAACGAATAAATTTAAAAGCTATTGGACCGATTTAAAAAAATATCTCACCAATATAAAGCTACATTGTCAGCGAGTAACATTTTTATCCCCGGAAAATATAAAGCGGAACTTTTATCCCGGAAAAACTTATTGTATATATAAAAATGAGATATTGTGTGGAATTATTATATTGTCATATTCAACTAAGATTCAGGGAATTTAATAATTTCTTTATTATAAGTAGGTGTCACACAATATGCCTAGTTTTTAAATGTAATCCTCATAATCTATCATATCTTAAAATCGATAAATTTATTGAAATTAATTTATTAAAAAACTTTTTAACAAAAAATAGCACCGACTTCAAAACCCACTATAAGGAAAAAAATAACTTGTGCTTTACTTATGGGTTATAAGGAAATTTTAATAACACCAATATTATATACACTGCCATTTGTGTGATTATATTAATGTACAATTAATAAATCTTTGGAGTCTTGTTTGATAATACATATATAATGTCTTATAAATTGATAACCTCCTCCTTTTGGAAGTCTGTTAAAAATCCTCATTACATACCAAAGATTTTTAAATTTCGAATTCCCTTGTATCATTCCTGTTGGCTAAATAAACAAGTATTTTTATTGCACTAAAATAGAATTGTCATCGAGATTAAAATGACATTCCTGATAGGAATGTACCGGATGGTATGCGTATCAGTGTGTCCCCTACCTCTTCACATCGATAATTAAATGTCAAATGACATTCTATCAACAACCCTAATGTGGACTTATTAAATTCCAAAATATAATTTATTTTTTATTGAACAGAGAAGTAAAATATTTTAAAACAACTACAATAAAAATTGATCTAAGAATTATTGGTATTATGTAGGTTTAGATTTTATATTAAGGTACGTAGAATTGTGTTTTGTTTGTATCATTGTATTTTGAGGGTTTATGAAAAGGCATATTCATTTGTAAAAGTTTATTATTCTTAACAAGTGTCGTTGCAAAAATATATTCATCTTAAATTCCACTTCCAAAAGACATATAAATTATTATTTACATCGGTAACAATATACAAAATTAATTCACAATTCTTATTCTATAATGACACAGTCCTTTTAATAAATTACTCACATTCTTATCAAAAAATTATGAAGTTTTCATAATTTTATCACTCATTCCTTATTGATAAATTCTATTATTTTATCACTGTTTTTTCATTTACTTTTGTCACATTAAAATTATTATTTGTTTGTACTTAGTCATTAGTTTCTTGTCTTTAAAGGCGATCGTCTTAATCTTTGATAACGGGAGTTATCATGTTGTTGATAGAAGACAGCCTGATAAACAAACTTTTGACAGCCCCCGCATCGCAGTGTATTTCAGCCTAGGTGTACGCGGCCCGAAAGTTCTTTGTAGTTCCTGATACAACTGTTAGATCTATGCGTTTTTTTTATTGGTTCATTTCACTTTAATTACAGTCTTTTAGTATACATTTTTGCTGCAATATTAAGAATATTGCGATAAATTTTGCGCTTCGTAACTAGTATCATTGTCACTCACAACGTCTATCTGTTCTTGATCATTCTCACACGACTCGGATCTGTTCTTCCCGCAAGTCTTTGTGCAGCAACACTTCTTGGATTTCCCCTCGCTCGAGCTCATCGGAGACTCCTCTTTCTTCAGCTTCACGCGGCGGTTTTGGAACCAGATTTTCACTTGTTTTTCAGACAGTTTCAGCCTAGAAGCGATCTCGATTCTTCGTAATCTTGATAGATACATGTTCATGGAAAATTCTCTCTCAAGTTCCAATAATTGGGTTCCAGTGAAGGCTGTTCTGATGCGTTTGCTAGAATCCTCCTTGAGTGGTAAGCGCTTTAGGTCTTTCGAGTACCCTGGGAGTAGTTCCTCGGCGTGTGCTAGCGGTGGACTTGGTGTACCGTTTCTGCTTTCACTCGAAAGTGAGGGTGATCTTTGACCTTGGCTTTTTGAAGGCGATGTGGTTTTGTACGGATGGTGCAGGTAGGGCGACACTGACTTCTTCCTTCTGCTTACGAAAGCGTCTTGTTCCTCAGTCTTCAGGTAGTTTTCGAAAGGTCTTGGCTCATTCTGGGTTTCGAAGAACTCCGGTTGACGAGGCAGCTGATGAAGTAGTGGATAGCGGAATTGCAATTGCTCCAAAAACGGCCTGAATAATTCCGGAGACCGCTGCTGTAGCCCAAGATGCAGCAGATTATTCAAATTTCCCGGATAAGGGTACGGCAGAAACTTCGGCCGCGGGTCCAAATGCGACCCTATCAGACTATACGGGTTCAATTCAGGAGACATTTCTGTCTTCTTACAATCCTTCGTGTCACTGATCAACGCATCAACTAGAAATGAGCGGGACATGTTTGCGGAGTGGTCGCTGCGGCGTCACCTTCCGAACTGGTGAGCCAGGGTGTGCTCCGCGAATGTAACAATTACAAAAAACTACCCCCACTTAGTTCACCCCATTGTAAATAAATACAATGGGTCTCACTCGAAGCGTTTCGGCAATTATTTGGCCCGTCCCACCCTTTTGTCGGCGACCCATCAACCCCTCTGATAGTTGGTTAAAAAAACTACTATTGTTATGAACGAAGCATTTTAGTAGCTATGAATAATTTTGTATGGGACGCTAACATCCCTAATATTATCTCATTAAAATCAATTTGGTTACTGTTTTTGATTCATGCAATATTTGTTGGAAGGGTTTTGTTTCGCTTTTTTAGTTTGTATTGATAGTGTGGGCAGAGCTGCAATTGCATACTTTTTGCTCGGTTTATTGTCCCACACTGTAGGCGAACCCATTGTCTGGAAGGTAGTTTACAGGAGTTAGTTCAAATTCCGAACAACTCATGTGTTTTGAATCGAAAAACTGATGTAAATTATACTCGAACTCAGGATTTTAGGCTAGACTATAGTTGACAATGAGATGGGATAATATCATATTTTCGAGAGAGAATTTACGATATTGCATGCTTGAAAGTAATTGAATTAACTTAGTATTCTCACAAGGCTTTGAAAATAGTGTCGGATACTTGAGATGAACTAAATAATATGGCAAGTTATTAAATTTCTTATACTTTATAAAATGAATGAGAGACTTCATAGAACTTATTATAAAAAGTTATTACTTATACTGTCTTAAATTCTCAACCTAAAATGCGAAATTTATTGTCGAGAGGACAAAATGTAATTTACATTAAATAAATAGATAGTTACGCAGAATATTACGTACAGAAGTTCGTTGGTCTTTTATGTACGTAATGATGTTAAGTTTCTTTCTATCGTGACATATTGTTATATTGGTCATATTGTGTTCATATATTGCTAATTAAATTATCGTTCGTTTAAACGGCGAAGGAGAACAACGCGAGGAAACCTTAATACATTGAGATATTAAGTATCAAGATTACATATTATGGGAGGCTTATCAGTCCGTAAATATACGTATATATATTATGGAGAATAAATGCCCACAATTAGTGTAAGCCAGTAGTGTGACGGAAGATAGTACAAGGTATTATTTTATAACTAGATTCTGCTCGATACACGCGGAAAAGTGCGTCCCCAGGTTAAAAATATAGTACTTAGCGACTTAGCTTCTAATTAGAGATAGAATTTTCAGAATTGATCTAACAGCTGCAGAGATAAGTCTATTAAAAAATAAAAAATATCCTACGCTTTACATTATATAGATTAAGGTTCCGTAAATAGATGTTATTTATGTAGGCATCAAAGCCAAAAACTTAGAAGCCGGCGTTCATATTTAATTATCTTCAACCAAGTTACCAACTTTGTTAGCCCTGTAATTTCAGTGAAATCTTTTATAGCAACTGCCAAAACTCCCATCCGAACTATATTAATTAAATATGAATACTCTGTAATAGGGACCTTATGCCTGCAATAAAGCCCTTCGGAGGGTGTGTAGGCCCCGCCCAACGAAATCTGGTACCTTTAGATGCTAAACTAGTTATCGAGTAAAAAGGGACGCTAATAATATTTGGTAGCTTTATAATTGTGCGAGTATTTGTTATTACCCTGTCATATTTAATTTGTTACTTTGAGCTCCCTTTTTGAAGTCATAGCGTGATCTAATACGAAATTGTAATGTTGTTTTTAACAGAATCTTTCGGCTTATGGCTTCTTCTATGTTTTCTATGAAATTTCAAATCTAATTACATTATAACGTTGTGTAGAGAAAATGTAGTTTTGTGGTACTAATAGTTTGAAAATGGGATTATATTATTATTATATTAGTTTGAAAATCAGTTCTAAAGATTTCTCTTACAAACAAATTACTTTACAAATTATACCTTAATATTTGTGTAGAAATTATACTATTGCCATGTATGTGTTTGTATGTATACATTATGCAATTATCATTATCCCTTCCTAGCCGATTTCGGCCATTGCGGCCAATCTCAACGGAGATCAGCCAGGTATACCGAAGATATTTTAGTGCACAAGTGTGTGCGCAATACACAAGTGCACTCATTATTCCTTAAATCTCATAGTCCGGTGAGACGGCAATCCGACATGACCGGAGAGAGATCAGGCGCAGGACCAACGGCTTTACGAGCTTTCCAGGGCATGGAGGTATCACACCGCCAACTTCCTGACTCCGAGCTGCGACTGAATAATTTTTAAGATGAAAATACCTAGTCTCAACCTTTTTGGCTCGACCCGGGATTCGAACCTAGGACCTCAGCGCACAAATCGTACTCGTAACGCGTACGCAACACAACCACGCCACATAGGCAGTCAATAAAAAAAAAACAATAAATAAATTATGCAATATCAAAAAATTTATACTGAATGTTGTTTCAATTAGTTTACAAACATTTTGAAAATGTATCGCCGCGCCGTTTGAAATAGTAATTTTGTTAGTCGCATTGCAATTATTGGTTTCCATTAATAACTGGGTTTAGCGCTTTGGTTTGAGCCAATTAATTTGTATTGTACATTCCAATACATACAATGGCATGTTATGAAATCCGATTGTATCTTTTTTTTTTTTTTTTTTTTTTTTTTTTCGCGGAGAAAGTGACTTATTACTACCGCCCAGCCTTCAAGGGGGGCGACTGAGCGGTTATGTTGGGTTCACCGTGCCTTACGACCCGGCGTTGAGCCGCCCGGAGAGATGTAACCATCGGGCGACCGCCGGGCCGAGTCCCTAACCTATGTACAACGCACGGCATACCAACCAAAACTCCGCGGTGGCCATCTTCGGCGCATTAGGGACGGCTGTGGGCTTCCTCTGACGGAAGTGTCTAAGTTGTCGTCCGCAGCCGCCCCTGCGCGGTGCCGCCTAGTGCGGCCCGTCTCCTGTTGTGGGGGGGGGCTCAGAAGCCCCCGCGCACCGAAGGACGCTCTCAGCGTCAACGGCAGCGTGAGGCCTACCAGCCACGCTGCCGTCCATCACAGGGATCGCAACAATGTGCCAATAAGAACACAAAATTAAAGACGGACAGCCCCCTGCCGCCCGCCTGCGACCCCCGGTGGCCCCTATTAGTCGCCTTTTACGACAGGCAGGGGATACCGTGGTGGAATTCTCCAAACGCCCCCAATCCACAGGGCGGAAGACGCCGGTCAGTCGTCCACCCGGCGCCTCCTACGTCTTGTCTGGCGGCGGGAGGGATCTCCGCGCCTCCGATCCCTCTCGGCACTCTCCTTCCGCGAGAGGACCACCTCACAGAAGTGTGCCACCGCACGCCAGGACCTCCGGCTGTCGACCATGGAAGCGACCACGGCCGGCAGCGAGAGGTCTCCTCCGACGACTGCTCTGAGAGCGCTGCGCTCCTCATCCCAGGCTGGGCAGAACTCTAAGGTATGCTGGGCCGTATCCAGCGGGCAGTTGTCACAGTGGTGACACACGGCCGACACCTCCTTCCTCACTACCCGCCACAAGTACTCACCGAAGCAGCCATGCCCGGCGAGCACCTGCGTCAAGCGAAACGTTGCCGCACCGTGGCGCCTGTCCAGCCATTCGGCAAAGACAGGACGCACTGCCGCGATGACCCTGAGCCCCGCTGACGGGGCCTCCAGCCTGAGACGCCACTCCTCCACGGCGGCTCGCCGTAGGGAGGCCCTCATGGCCTCCACCTCCTTCAGGGCCGGATGTTGCCCGCGACTGGACGCCTCCTCCCGCCAATGAAAGACATCGGAGAGGGATTTGGCGTCCAGATCCCAGGGCAGAAATCCGGCCAACAAACAAGCCGCCTCGAAAGAGACCGTGCGGTATGCCCTGATCGCCCGCTGCGCCAAAGCTCTCTGCGGAGTGCGCAGGAGGGCGACGCAGGGGCGGTTCAGGGAGTCAGCCCAAACGGGGCTGCCATAGAGGGCCATGGACCGCACGACTCCGTGATATAACCTCCGGCAAGGGATGCCAGGACCTTCCAGGTTGGGCAGCAGGCTGGACAGAGCGCCCGCTGCCCGAGACAGTTTCGTCCCCAATTTCTTGAAATGGGCGCGGAATTTCCATCGGCTATCTAAGACTAAACCTAGATATTTCATGTCTTTGCCGATGGGAATCCGCACCCCCTCAACCACGATGTGGGCACCGGCCGGTGGCCCTCTCCGAGGCCCGTGGAAACAAATGGCCTCGGTTTTCTCGAGGGCCACCTTCAAACCCAACCGTCGAATCCGACTTACTACTTGGCCGGTGCCCACCGCCGCCAAGGTAGCGGCGTCCCGGAACGTCCTGGCTAAATCCGATTGTATCTAAAAGTGTTTGTTTTGTTAAATTAAAATTCTATGAATTGTAATTGATATGATGTTCATTGTAAATAGAAAGCCATAAGATCTGTAGGTATTTATCTTTATGTCATAATTTAAGTTGACGAGTGTTTTTGTTTATACGCCTATATATCTGTATTTTATTATATTTAAATAACGATACGAGCAGGCCACTCGCCTGATGGTAAGCGATACGACCGTCTTCAAACAGTAACAACGCCATACATAACTAATTAACTCTCTGGAACTAACAGGTCCATTTCTGAAAATCGGATACTTTAGACCAATTTTGTCCGGGGAATCAGTTTTTCACGCTAATTAGCGTGAAAAAAATAAATTAACCTAGTCAGTATTTCTATTACATTCATTTGAAATACTGATGAAGATCATATAAGTAACTAAAATTTCATTTTATTTACTAGTAACTAGTAAATTTCTATCGAAATCAACCCTTTTTACGTGATGCGCAAACAAATGAACAGACTACCGTATAGATAAATTCAATTCATAAACACAACTACCAAAAAAATTGCCGCCATTTTTTGCGGATGATTCGTATCAAGATATCACATAAAGGCTTTGGTTATCAACATCGCAAGCCTTTGTGCCTTTGTTGCCAAATCTGTCGAAGAGACCCGAGGTCACGAAGCAGAAACGACTAACAACCAACACTAACAATGTATAACAAACATTGGTTTTGCAAAGGTTGCCGGCAAATAAAGGGTTCTACTGCCAGGTGTAGCAATTATCGCACATATACTCACGCTGTTTATCTCCGAAAGGGTAGGCAGAGGCACAACTAGTGCACTCACTTTGCCACGTGTATTCCACCACATAATGTCGTGTGGTGAGCCTAGCGCCATATCACAAATTCCAGACTCCGGGCGGATATTGAGAGAATAATCCAATATCACTTTGCTCGACCCGCGGTGTGTTATGTTTGGAGACAATCAATAGCGAAAATAGAGAATATGTTTTTACTACGTGATGCTTGCAGATTAACGTAGGTAGGTTAGCTAGGCTAGGGCCTGTAGTGTCCTCACTGGTGAGGATCGCGACGCGTTCCTCCCATTATTTTTTATAAAATGATCTCTTTTTTGTGTATATAAGTGACCTTTTGTATTAATAATAATTATTATAATTAATTTCATGTACTATCATAAAGTGAAACTAAGCTCGCCTACGTAATGAATAAAGTATTTTATTTTATTAAAAAACAAACGCTTGAAATATGAATCTCGGTTCAACAGTCCTGTTCTGTGATTTTCCGGGACAAAAAGCCTAAATATTAATCTAGGACTTGGCTTATTTGTGTGTCAAATCTCATCCAAATCCATTGAGCTGTTTATGAGTTTATTTTTATCAAGAAACCACCGATCTTCGTATTCTTTCACATTTCCAAAATAAATAAGACTAACAAGGAGGATAGTTGGGCTTCTTTAATTAAGGTTGTAGGGCTTATGCATGCGGGAGACTCTCTAGGGTACTTTTTTTATTACGGCTCCCTAGGAGTAGGTATACAATAATTGTTGAGAAGTTTGTAGGACATCGGGCCATTGCAACATTAGGAGCCTAACATGTGTCAGTGACGAGCGTGGTATACAAAATTATTAATAAAACAAGTAAAAGTCACTAATTAGTACTAGTACAGAATATTATTTTTGATATATGCAGGAAAAATATTTGGTGGAAGACTGGAAATATTCCTGATTTTCATCAGACTATATAGCGATTCTAATATATTACAATATACTGAAATATCGACCATAATGATATCAGCGATTTACTTCGGGGTCAGCTGGTTATCTTTTTATTTTTTATATACATATATATATTTTATTGCATTGAATGACGAGACGAGCATGCTGTTCGCCTGATGGTAAGCGATATGACCACCCATAAACAGTAGCAACACCTGTTACAACGTATTGTGTGGCATTCCACTGCGCTCGTCATCCTTAGACATAACATGTTAAGCCTCATTATGTACTGTAGTTACACTGGCTACAATGTCCTTCAAACCGAAACACAACAGAGCATGCACTATATCTGGAAGAGGGACGCAACGTCTCTTGTAAGTTGACGTTAAAATTATTAAACGTGTATTTTTTAACAAGTACCAAGTAGCCATTGTACGTGGGTCATAAGAACTCGGGACTTTCGGAATTCTAATCTTTGAAGAGTAAAGCGCATTTGATGGTAACTAGAGTGTAGTTCAAATAATAATGTCGAACAAGAGACGTCGCGACCTTTTACCCTCGCTAGATTTATGTTGGTCTGCTACAACTAAGTGTGAACCAGCTGACCACAGATCCCAACCAGTCAGTCTAAATTGTTTAGAAACTTAACTACAATTGACTTTTAAATAGTAACAAATATGCAAAGGAATCCAATCAAAAGCCAAACGGAAATGAGCGTAGAAAAGTTATTTAATGACCACCTGTCCTTTTGTCAAACAGGTCCCAAAATGGCGGCCGTTCTGCGAAGTGGACAATACTGACGCCTCCGAGTCTGCGCTCTACAGGTATCACTTGTTCATTCATACATACGTTCATTCATAACTTCGTTACGGTGAATGAAATATCGATACTATTGTCCTTTCTATCCATTGTACGGTTCTAAGACGCTTGTTTGTGGGGCTGAGGTTACTTGAAAAATTGTCAAGCTAATTTCAACTTTACACCCTTTCGATACGTTTTAATTTTGTTTGTAAGGAAGGTATAATTGGAGTCATAATTCGTAAGCACTTTTGAAAGCGACAACAATATTGTATTCTTTGCGGAGTTGTAAAATTTTTAAGTTCATTAAAAGTTACAATAAAGTTTTGGTGATTTTTAATTGTGTCTTTGTCGCGTAATAGATTCGGGTGCGAATCGATAATGGTGTAGATTTGTAAGCCGATAAGGGTTTTATAGTTCAATGGAGGGCCATTTTTAATTTTATTGATGTTTTTGAGGTAAGTTTAGTTTGTTGGAATTTATGCTCGATATATTAGGCACGTACTTTTAAAATGAGAAGAGAATAAACTCTGAATCACACACTACCACACACACACACACGTCACGCCTTTATTCCCGAAGGGATAGGCAGATGTGCAACCAACCCATTTTCGCCAAGTGTGTACCATCCTATGATGTGATAGGGGCAAGCCTATCGCCATATCGGGCATTAATTCAAGGCTCCTTGCTGATATTAAGTAGAAAAACCCAATATCGCTTTGCCAGACCCGGGATTCGATCTCGGAACTTCAGAGCGGTGGTTGTACTGCGCACGCAATACAACTACCCAACCTAGGCAGTCGATATACCCCTTTCTAGCCGATTTCGGCCACGGCGGCCAATCTCAACAGAGATCAGCCAGATACGCAGGAGATATTATAGTGCACAAGTGTGTGCGCAATACACAGGGTGCACTCGCTATTCCTTTACTCTCATAGTCCGGTGAGACGGCAATCCGACATGACCGGAGAGAGATCAGGCGCAGGACCAACGGCTTTACGTGCTTTCCGAGGCACGGGGGTATCACACCGCCAACTTCCTGACTCCGAGCTGCGACTGAGTAATTTTAAAGATGGAAAAACCCAGTCACAATGTTTTTGGCCCGACCCAGGATTCGAACCCAGGACCTCAGCGCGCAAATTGTACTCGTAACGCGTACGCAATACAACTACGCCACCGTGGCAGTCGATATACATATAACATTTAAATAGGTCAAAAACACATTTCTCATTCCAAGTGACTCAATCATCCGTAAGGGTCGAGCTAAAAGCCAATCAAGCATTTTTCAAATACATTTTCTCTGACTTTGTAAAAGTTAATTTACCTTTTAAAATATAAAACGAGGGGTTGATTTTGTAAAAAATAATGTAAAGTCACCCGTTAACGTGGAGTTACATCAAAGCGCGAAATTAATGGACTCGAGTGGCTCGTGTTGATAAAAGTAGGTAAGTATGAATTTTTTAAAAAGGTGTTATATGCTAAATTGGTTTTAACTTTCATCTGTTTTTTTTTATGGCATTGAATGGAGTGACACTCATGCCGTTCGCCTGATGGTAAGCGATACGACCACCCATAAACAGTACTAATACCATTCAGCACCTTGAGTTACAAAACACTGTGTGGCATTCCACTGCACTCGTCATCCTGAGACATAAGATGTTAAGTCTCATTATGTCCAGTAGTTACACTGGCTACAATGTCCTTCAAACCGAAACATAACAGTGCATGCACACTGCTGCTTGACGGTAGAAATAGACATTGCGGTGGTACCCACCCAGACGGACTCTTACAATATGAGAGACCTACCACCAATAAAATATTCGATTCGATGTGATGTTTTTCTCTTTCCACGTATGTTCGTATATGATTAAATGCTTGTTTAGGTTCTTCAAATGAGATCCACTTATGACACATTTGACGGCCTAAATGACATAGTGGGAGATCAGTACCACAGAAGCTTTGATTCTTGCTACGAATTTTTTTAAACCCGTAAATATTTGTTTGCTACTGAATATTGTAGCAAAAGATATCCCACTTAGCTCATAGTACCCACAATACAAGACCTATATCTTACTATGTGACTGTTGCGTGCAATATATTCTATAATCACTAATGCATATTGCAGATAGGTACTAGGGAAACAATTTTATTTCATTAGCTGAATAGAACTCTATAATGATAATATTTTACCCAGGTATTGAAAACTATGTGCGGTAGACTAATGTTCACTTTACTTCACAATCATCTTTAATAAAAATATTATATGTACCTACATCTTCCGAACTTATTTGAAATGTTTTTACAATTTACGTTACGTTAATCAATTTTCTCGTTTCGAACTTTTCCCGATCCTTTGAGGTTAGTTTTCTTTGTTACGTCACCCTAAAGTACAGGAAATGAAGATTACTTTTCGCGAACTCGTCTTGGTAAATCGGAGTTTCGTTGCATAATTAAGCTGCGGTCTCCTGGACTTCTCAAGTAGGTCGTCTAGAGACAAAGCTGTATTGGAAAATATTATAAATTGCTTTAATAGTTAGTCTTACTATAAATAAAATAATTTTATGCAAGCAGTGTTGTTTCCCAGTTTGTAGGACATTATGGTCCGTGTAATTACTGGGCAATATGAGATGATCATCTATTTCCTGTGCCAAGCACAGTTGTGTCATGCAGTGCTTTATTATTCCTAGTTTGGGTAGCCTTGCTACTGTTTAGTGGTCGTCGGGTCAAAACATTATGTTGATTATGCTTTAAATATTTTTGAAGTTATACTTCTTTTGGTGCGTTAGGGAAATATGATGAGAGTAAACTTTTACGATGCGCGAGCACACCGTCACGATAAACCGATACCCTGAAGTTAGCTACAGTCAACATTTTGAACGTAGAATAAGGCGAAAGATAACATTTTTATCTTGTTACTCCAAAGAACTATAACTTTCTAACGCGTGTAATAACCAAGCAAATTAACTATACGTTAGCGGTCTTGGTTCAATGCGCCAGTAAGCTCACATCTCACATAATAAACATTTGAAATCGGATTTACGAACGGGCTACTATATTTATAAAAACAAAGACCCACCTAATTTTATTTTGTAGACATTTTTTCTATGAAATTCGCAGACTAATAATTTTATTTTTCATTTTAGTTATATGCTTTTTTTTCATACGAATGAGAATGCTGTCATTTTTTACGTGTATGTATAATAGTGTAGTAAATTAGTTAACACAGAAGCCACGCTGAACCCAGTCGTACGGTTTTCATTCACATATTTACCTCAGCAACGTTGCGACAACCAACTAGTCCAGGTTCGCACCGCCGATCTTCAAACTAGCTATATATTTTTTTACATCCAATGACACCACAACATATAAAATTTAAGAAACAATTACAATTGTCTATGGAATTATTGCATTATTCTTTAACAGCGTACCAAAATATACAAAAAATCAGTTACAGCATTTTACTTCCTGCCCGCGTTCAAAGTTAATAAAGCTTTTTAATGCTTTTAAACTGCAACCAGAGGGTGCACGTGTGCCGGCTAGTCCGGGCCTCTGCCAAATTATCTGTAAGGGTTACTATTTACATCTAAATTATTTTCATTATGAAATAATGGGATAGTTAAGTAACTTTATATTCTAAATCAAGAATTCCACAGTGAACAAAATGCGAGAAATAAACTATAAAAATCTCTACATTTTTAGCTGTAATAGAGAAACGAAGAAAATGCAGGTTTTTAATAATTAAAAAGTAAGTTTGCTGTTTCTACTGGGGCAATTAAAATGTTCCTTTCTTTCTTCGTTTGAAGATTTTACTACATAATTACTGAGCATTACTAGACTTAACATCTTTGTTTCCTCTGATTACGGAGCGCAATGAAGTTTAATTACCATCAGGTGCAGAGGAGTCCCTTTCCCGAGACCTCACAAAAAAATGCAATAGTAATCAAAGTAAACATGGTTGCTACTGTCTATGGGCGATCGTTCGAGTTGTAGCAAATTTTTGAAGGCAAACAATTTACTATACGTCATTAAGTACCACCATCCACCATACCAGCCCTGTTTTATATACTGCCCACTGCTGAGCATAGTCCTCTTCTTCAACTGAGGTTTAGGTTTTAGTCCACCTGGCCTAGTGCGGGTTGGCAGATTTCACATAACTTATAGAGAACTTCTCAGATATACAGGTTTCCTCACGATGTGTTCCTTCACTGTTAAAGCGAGCGATAATTCACAAAGAATATACTCATAACTTTTATTTTTATAAACGTCAGAGGTGTGTGCCCTTGGGTTTTGAATCTGCGAACATTCGTCTCGGCAGTCTGTTTCACTCCTAACTAGGCTATCGCCGCTTTGTCATTAAGTACAATTTAGAGAAAATACATAGACAACATTCTGCATTCCGAAGCACCGCAGTGACATAAGTTTTATTACCTGAAAATATATGATTTGTAACACTTTACCGTTAAACTTACTAACTGCAGTAAAGAATAGAGTTTAATCCTAGGAGAGCAGTTACAAGCGGAGAACGTTCCGACGTATTTCTGTAGTATTCCGGAATTGGGTTAACTGATTAATAAAACTACCGCAGTTAACCCATTTTCTGATATTAAACCATCTGGAGAAGAACAAAAGTTTTTTTGTGTGCTATTTTTTTATGCGGGCACGTTAAAGCGACCCCACTGTACCCTGATGGTAAGCAGAGAGAGATCCAGATAGAGTGTCGACTGACGACCGATGATTATCCCTCGTCAGTTTACACAATTATGCCGGCCTGTTTGAACCGGATATACACAGGCTGATCCCGGAACCCGGCACACTTACGTGGGCCACTATAACGGGTGTAAACATCTTAAGTTACTGGTGGTAGATCTCTCATATGTAAAAGTCCGTCTGGGTGGGTACCACTGCAATGTCTATTTCTACCGCCAAGCAGCAGTGTGCATGCACTGTTGTGTTTCGGTTTGAAGGACATTGTAGCCAGTGTAACTACTGGACATAATGAGACTTAACATGACGAGTGAGAGACGAGTGCAGTGGAATGCCACACAGTACTTTGTTACTCAAGGTGCTGGATGGTGTTGCTACTGTTTATGGGCGGTCGTATCGATTACCATCAGGCGAACGGCAGGCTCGTCTCGTCATTCAATGCAATAACAAAAAAAAAAAGTACGTGGTCGCTATCCGGGTGGATATAAAATAAAGCGATTTTAAACTGATGGTAGGTGTTCGAGGTCGCAATAAACTTAGACAATAAAGCAAAATCGTTGATGCATTACCGCACTGCACTTTATTAAATAGATCTACGTACTTTAGGATAATTATTCCTATTTTTATACCGTTGTTCTTAATGGCTTAAAATGGAAGAGAGTCGTGTTTTAACCAGTCTTCTAATTTTTTTTAAATATTGGCGCTATACTAATAACACCTTCTTTCTTTAAAACACTGACACTAAATGTTTACAAAAAAATAACGTTGGATTCCTAAAAAAATACCCACTTACTAAATGTCAGTATTAAATGAATAATATATAACTACATAAACGGTTCTTTCATGACCAAGTACTTGCTTGAAGAAGTAATTCCCATGTCACTTGGAGTGGAGTGGCGCATTAATTCGGGTACAATGTCGATTCGTAGTTTCTTAGCGAGTGCTCTTGGGGTTTGACAAATCACTGTGCTGCAAAGGGGTCGCCCAATGGTGCAAGTTGTAAGAGAATGGGATATTCTTATAACACTGTGCACATTAAATTGAACAACAATATTTATTAAATTTGTGACGAAAATGATTGATTATGGATATAATTAAATAAAATGGCGTGATTACGAGTCCCTAGGTGGTGAAATAAGCGGGAAGCCGAATAAGGGAATCTAGGATTTAATTAATTTCTCTCTTCGCATCAGTAGCTGTGATTGTTCAGCTGTCTACAAAAAGAAACGCGGTGAGTTCGATCCACACAATTTGGTCGAATCTAGGTTTTATGTAAAGTGCTTGATAGATCTTAGAAACACAACTGTACCAGGATTTTGTGGTTCTATGGTATAATTAATAACTATCAAATCGCTTCCACATTCATAGTGAGTATATGAATATGAAAGAGGCAAAAGAAGTGTGTCAAGATCTTAGCATCTGGCGTTCAATAGTCTTTTCCTACCCCTATGGGATAAGAGCGAGAGTATGTATGTATTGATCAAATCGCTCCTCACTTACCCCACAAACTTCTCACAATAGTTGCGCCACCGCAAAATGCAATCACAAAATACTATTACTATTGTAGTGTTAATACAAGAATCGCCTCCCGGCCGGCTTTGTGTTCTCGATTTACTTTTTATGTAAGCACACTCCACTTTGTCGGGCCCTTTGTTGTGTCGACTGTTTGGATAGTTGTGTATACCATTGATTGGTTTGTGAGCTAAATTAATTATTTGATTGTTCTTGCGAACTGTATGGGTCGTGTAAACGATATTTTATAGTGAAATGGAGTGTATGAGAGTTGAAATGAAACTTAGAACATACATACACAGTCACGCCTTTTATCCTCGAAGGCGTAGGCACAGGCGCAACTAATTAACCCACTTTTCGCCGTGCGTATTCCGTCCCATGATGTGATAGGGGGCGAGCCTATCGCCATATCGAGTATAAATTCCAGACTCTAGGCTGAGACTGAATAGAAAAATCCAATATCACTTTGCCCCACCCGGGGATCGAACCCGAGACTTAAGCATTGCATTCGTACCGTAGTACAATAATTACGCCACTAAGGCAGTCTAAAAATTAGAACATTCTTATATAATATGCATAAATTATATCTAATTGTATACGATACTGCCATAAACATTATAATTTATAGATAATTTAACCGGCTGTGGTGTCGCGTTCCGGGGTTAGGCAGTGTACATTGTACAGGAAGAATGCGTTACCTCTAAAGACGTGCAATGCAGCTAAGCCGTGTGAAGATACGTAGCGAGCTCAGAAGCGAGGCTGTTATACGATGTGAATTGTGATATTATTTGTGATTTCAAAACATACTTTACTTTCTCAAATAAAATTATTAAATAATTTTAAAGTACAAATATATAAAACAGCCTTAAACTTGCTATCAAAAATAATGTTTTCACATTTTCCTGAATAATTTTAAGGCAAATACAAACATCTGAAATGCTAGTTTCATAATTATGTTTGAATTGAGTCAACATTTTTTTCATAAAAATAAAATACACAGCGGCAAGTCCGAAAGACTAAATTAAGTGGCGCAAAGAATAAAAAATCTTAATGAAAATGTTTTATAACAAGTTAGGGTGAGCGCGTACTGCGATAAAACAATCGCGCGATGCTTTGAATACCCAATCATTGAGTTGTCGTCACTCGTAAGAAATTATATTAGTATCTACATTTTCTCACATATTATTGATTCGTAATTTGTTTTTGAGGAGCGGTGAAGAGGCCCTTGGTCGTTTACTTGCTTTACTATAGAAATAAATATGGAGGCTACATTTGACCCCACATTACGTGATTTCTAATTATCTATCGTTGTTATAACCATTTCGTAATACAAGTTTCTGTGTCCTCATTTCTAGAAATACACTATTTACTAGAAGCAGAGCATAATCTGACAGGTACTTACATTGCGCTAAACTTCTATTGTGTACTCTAGATGGCAGCAACAGCATTATCCGTTTTGTTGCTAAATAGTATACTTCAAAGATATGTAGAAAGATGAAATATCACGCGGACAAATCGTAGTGCGCGCTGACCCTTAGGCAAGGCGTTTCAATTGCTCCAAATTATTATAATTAGAGAGTCTTGTAGAGTTTTAAGTCTCAGAGAGTATATTAAGACGGTTTGTCTCTCGCAACAACAACATTCGAATTAAGGAATAGACTGAGTATTCTAAGAATTTTCACAAAACTGTATTTCAGAGTAATTTAATGTTTGTTACGGACCTTGGTTCAGTTTTATGCGCAGAAAGACGTCAAGACCATATCATTTGGTGCAATAAAACGCGGTGAATAGGACCTCGGGATATCTAGCAGTGAAACTTACACTGAGATTTTTACACTCAAACCAACTTATCTGTTACATATCAGTATAGTTTTATGTCACCACGGTTTAAAGTTTAAACGGTTTAAGACCTAGTATCTACATAAAAAAAGATGTTAAAGGACTATTTTATGATGTCTGATTAAACGCTAATCGTCGAATATAATATAGGGCGACCAAATTCAAGAGTTAAGCTTCCGAAAAATGGTAAACAAAAGAGTGCATTCAGCATTACCTTCTACGTTAACTGTCGGATAAAATTTACTTGAAAATTACGAAAAAAATGTACTTAATATTTTAATTTAAAATACGTTTTTTAAGCTCAGATTTGGCTACGTTTAACTAAAATACATTTATTTATGCAACTGTGACTAATACAACTAGTTGATGCTCTAGTGTGTCGAATCATACATGATAAACAACCCTTATTTGCACGTGTTTTTCACCCTTTAGTTAATATTATACGCGTTAATGTGACATATCTAGTACGTTAAACTGTCATTGAGTATTTGATTGAAGTCCATTTTAAATTCTCGTTTTTGTGCACAAGCAGCAATTTTTTATTCAAGCAAGCAATATATCCAGATTCTAACAGCAATACAAAAATCTTTAGTTTACTATAAACATTTAGTGATACTTTAGGCTTGATAACTATATTAAATTGCTTCGCGAGAGAAATAAATAAAGCAGCGCTACCTAGAAATATTATACCTGCCCTGTATTATATACTTACTGCCCACTGCTGAGCACGGACGGGCCTCCTCTACTACTGAGACGGTTCAGGCCTTAGTTCACCACGCTGGCCTAGTGCGGGTTGGCAGACTTCACATACCTTCGAAATTCTTAAAGAATTCTCAGATACCTATTTATTTATATCTATAGCACTACCTTTAAAATTGTATACTGTCACGGAGAAACGATTAGTAATTTACAATTAAAACATTCGATATTGTAATTAAACTCTAAATCTCACAATTTAAGCAACTTGTGTATAGGTAAACTTATAATACGTTTCAAAATACAGTGCACCTAAATGCTTAATAATTGTAACGGGGCCTTTTAAAGTATGTTTTGGGAGTTTACAACGTTCGTAACGAGTCCCCAGGTGTGGTGGGGTTCTAAACGGGATTTTTATTTAAATTTGGACTTTTTGCTTTAATAAACTGGTTTATTTTGCAAAATTATTCCTTTAGTTTTGTCTTTAGGGATTTGGTTTAGCTTTCTTGTTTTTTAAAGTTTGTGTTATACTCTATGGAGTTAATGTGTTGATATTTATAGTTTATAGCTACTAAAGTTACGCTGATATGCTATTTCACGAGGAATTTAGGGTTTTATTGTTATTTTATAACAAACACTTAGTAATTTTGAGTTCTTTCGATCACACCCGAAGTGTTGGTAATTATCGGTTTAAGTGAATATTATACTAGTTAACTTCAACCTCCGTGGCTTTTTGGTACTGGTAATAACGAATAGGTTAGAAATAGTAGATGTGTTTTAATTTTGAGGAAAAGGATTTTTGGCACTTTTCCCATCTCAACCTTTGTATTTGGGCTGCTAGTATTCTCGCTATATGAGACGTAAAAGCATTGTTTTGACGGTTATCAGACACGTGTCTGTACACATAGCTGACTCTAGATCATGATCATGAAATCTGCTGCTGAACAAACGCCTTAAAGATTTCCAATCTGTTAAAAACTGCCTGCATCTAGCGACTCTACATTAACGTTACTTTTTACCAATGCAACAATCATTTATTTATCTAATTAAACAAGTCAATACCAGTGGCATATTGCGTTGGGGCACAAATTAAATATCCGATGCGTTACGCTGCGATTCGTTTCGCACACTCGTATCGGTGATATTGTTGTGTCACTGCTCGAGGGTGACTGTTATATTTGTCGGACTGTTGCTAATAAGTTCCGTTGATTTGTGTTTTTATTCTGGCATAAATTATAAGATTTTATATGAATATTATATTACTAGTATGTTATTAGAATTGAGTATATATAACATAAAGATTGAAAATATGTATTTCTTTATAGGGAATAATGTTTGAATTGATTAAATTCTTTCGTTACAAATCTACAATATCCCGAACGTAGTGGGCTATAATGTTGTATCTTAATATAATATGATTATGTTTATAGCGGCGATAGCCTAGTTGGGAGTGGAACGGACTGCCTAGACGAATGTCCGCAGGTTCAAAATCCAAGGGCACACACCTTTGACTTTTCTAAAAAGTTATGTGTGTATTCTTTGTGAATTATCGCTCGCTTTAACGGTGAAGGAAAAACATCGTGAGAAAACCTGCATACCCGAGAAGTTCTCTGAATTTAGAAGGTATTTGAAGTCTGCCAACCCGCACTAGGCCACCGTGGTGGACTAAGGCCTATACCCTCTCTGTTGTATAGGAGGCCCGTGCTCAGCAGTGGGCAGTATATAATACAGGGCTGGTGTGGTATGGTATGTTTATAGCAGCAAGTTTATAATTCGGGTAGGGAAGGGAGCAAAAGCACTTAGTCAACATATTTTAATGCAATTTGTACTTGACATTACCGGGTTCCAAATACCGCCATCCTTCCCAAGCCTTCTTCCTTTTCACCAAAGTTGACAGAGTATCCATGAATCTACTATGGGGAGTGCCTCGGCATTTATAACATTTGAAACACCTGCACGTTAGTCCATTTAGAAAATAAAATGTATCCAAAGATCCTCCTTTTTGAAGTCGGTAAAAAACCATAAATGCACTTATTGCCGTTTGTCTCAACCTATTGATGCATATCAAAGGTGTTTACAAAACTCTATTACACCAAAGCCATATCAAACATAATGCGTATCCCATCTTCATTATAATGGAAAATCAATAGCGCGTTAAATTCATGTATTAATTTTAAATACGGCGCCAAATTGAAATGGCGCCGCTTCCGGTGGCCGCGTGGCCGACGTCACTTCCTGTTGCTTTTGACAGGAAGACGGGAAGCTATTAGCAGTAGTGGAGAATTAATGAAATTGCTATTTTGATGGATTTTCTAAATGTTTGCATGCTAGAAGGAAAGTAACATTAATCAATGAAATTCGCTCAAGTGTTTTAAATGTTGTCAAATTATTATTACCTAAAGTTAATCGCACATTTAGCGCCTGTTTCATGATTTCTGAGAAAAGTAAACGTTACCGACCAAATACAAAAGTAAATCTTCTAAATAAATGGTAAAAGAAAGAGTGCATTCAGCTTCAACTGTCTTACACGTTAATTAGCGGATTTAATTTACTTGGCTTGACTTGACTTGGCTGCCTCGGTAACGTATTTGTATTACGGTACGACTGCAATGCTGAGGTCTTGGGTTCAATCCCCTGGTCGGGCAAAGTGAAATTGGATTTTTCTATTGAGTATCAGCCTGGAGTCTGGAATTTGTGCCCGATATGGCGATAGGCTCATCTCCTATCACATCGTGGGATGGAATACGCACGGCGAATAGGGGGTGCATTAGTTACGCCTCTACCTACCCCTTCGGGGATAAAAAGCGTGCGTGTGTGTGTGTGTAATTTACTTGGAGATTGTGAAACAGGCCCTTATAGTCATATAAAGGCTTACTTCACAATGTTCACGTTAATGTTAACCTGCTAGATGCCGGCCGACAGGGGCCATATTTAAATAATGGGCAATTCATAAATTGTGTCAATATTTCTAATCCATTAAGTACTATCCATTAGTAAAATGGACGATAGCCTAGTTGGGCATGGAACGGTCTGCCGAAACAATGTCCGCAGGTTCAAAACCCAATGCACACACCTCTGACTTTTCGAAATTACGTGTGTATTGTTTATCAATTATATCGTTCGCTTTAACGGTGAAGGAAAATATCGTGAGGAAACCTACATACTTGAGAATTCTCCATAAGAATTTCGAGGGTATGTGAAGTCTGCCAACCTGCACTAGGCCAGCGTGGTGGACTAAGGCCTAATCCCTCACAGTACTAGAGGAGGCCCGTGCTCAGCAGCGGGCAGTATATAATAATAATAAGTGGGCTGATTGCATTGCATTAAGTATTATTTCTCTTTGGAAATTGAAGCTAAGATCTCATAATATTACAATTGCTTCGCCACTGAACCAATTAGAAGATAAGTTTTCCCGTCGGTCTCTTAGTTTTTGCGTTCGACATTAAGTTCAAGTTTCTGTGGAATTTCTTGTTTCTAGAACTGTTTAATGGAGTTTGTACTACGATATTAAAATCACAATGCAATCCTATAATATAAATGAAGTTTGTATTTGTTAGAAGTTAACTAATATTTTTTGTACAATGTATTGTAGTGAATGATTATAATGGTGTAAGGTAACTTCGGGACGAAAGTTTCTAATTCAAGAAAGAATTTAAGATTATACATTTTTTGGCTGGAATTAATACTATTGACACACACACACACTGACGCCTTTTATCCCTGAAGAGGTAGGCAGAGGCAAAACTAGTGCACCCACTTTTGGCCGTGCGTATTCCGTCCCATGATGTGATAGGGGGTGAGCCTATCGCCATATCGGGCACAAATTCCAGACTCCGGGTTGATAATTAATTTAAAACCCAATATCACTTTGCCCGAACCGGGGATCGAACATACAAAACTATTGACATTGGCAAAATTGGCTATTTCGTTGAGTCACGAAGAAACTAATAAATTACTGAATAGATTAGGATGTTTTGGTTAATAGATGGACCAAGTCCTGGACTACATGATAGGTGAAAAGTATACGTTTCCATTTTCTATACCACATAGTCTATAATAAATACAAATCTACTATTATTCTATCAAAGCATATAATCTTTTATACTAACTATCATTCCCAAATCTATAAATCGCGTGCAAAATAAAAAAATATAAAGCCTCTTCACACAATTTCGTACCAAAATTGACGCATTTTGTCACGGTCACTCGAATTTTATGCATTGTTGGGTGCAGGAATGTACGGATTCTTTTGGTTAAAACGGCGAATTTAGGTAGCGGTCTCTTTGAGTCGTGTGCATAGCTTATAATAGATAACGGGTGGCCATAGAAATGGATGTAGCGGGTTTATATGCGAGAGCGGTTTGGTTTTTGTAAATGGAATGCTTAAAATTTGTGCTGAAGGTTTTTAGTGGGATTTGGGAATAAGGGCTTAAGTTTTTGTACACAGTTTGTTATATCTGGCATGATATTTTTAATGAGGTGGTAATTATAACATCAAAATTATAGCAAAAATTCCTTTTTTTTTTGTATCAAAATACATTATAAAAATTCGAATATAGACAAATTTCGAAAAGCTATCGGGATAAAGTTAATACACCCATGAAAAAACTGCACCTAACGTACAAGAAATCGATTATGGTTTTTATTTGTAATAGCAAGATGTATATAGATTCGCGATGATCGCGCGTTTCATAGCCTACGAGACAAGTAGTAGAGCATCGCATTACAAAGACAACCCCGGCACCGCCCCCTCTAATTGATTGCATAACTGCCGTCCTTACGTTACACTCATTCACCCATTCATTCTCATTCATTCACAAGAGCCGTTTGTCGCGAGGCGGCAAAACGGCTAGCTATTGTAATTTTTTACAAGCATTTTACATTCATATTTGAATGATAAGTTTTTGAAATGATTTTATAGTTTAAGTAATATTTTTGACTATTTATTGTTACTTGAAGATTGTACCTATGTCATAACCCATGACAAATAGATTTTCTTTTATAGCTCAAATAAACTTTTTAAGCATTTTTTTGTTCTCCACAATAATAGTTTAATTTTGAATCCCTAACATAATATATGAAAATTTAAGATATTTTAAGTTGCTTATCTAAAAGTCTTATCTTAGTTAAATATTATACAAATACAAATAATTTATTTTTCAATCTTACGCTAAAATACATGTACACATGACACAGTGGTACCCGCACTAGGCGAACCTGTATCGCGGGCTACCTGAGAGTATTACCAGGAGATATTTTAACTCAGATTGTACAGAGTGAGCCAAAAAAGAACAAAAATGAAAAAAAAAAAACAAAAACAAAAATGAAAATAAGGAACCAAGAACCAAATTTTATTTAATTCCTGAAATTTTGTTAAAGGTTTTTTTGTTACAAGGTAATTATTGAGTAGTACCCCTAATATTTGGATAGCTTGCTGCTGTATTCGATAGCGCTATGTAAGTACGAGAAGAAATGATTCAGTGGTGTCATAATCCAAAGAATGAAGTATATTTGTGACTTTGATTTTAACTTGATTTGTACTAAGTTGTCTTAAGTCACAGAGTTTACTCATCTTTTTATAGATAAATGGAAGGGAAAAAGATGAAAAGTGATAAGCAAATGTCGTTTTGATAGTGAATGGCTTCAGTCTAAGTCGCCTTCCTTGATCACTTGATTTATATTCTGCAGAACTGGATAAACTCTTATGGAATCTAAGAGTTGCGTTCAGCAGGTACAGCTGGCGTATGCTCAGAATTTTTGCTTCGAGGTACAAGAGTTTAGTAGGATAACGAAACGGCTTTTTGTACATAACCTTCAAGACTGATCTTTGAGCACGTTCCAAAGACATCATGTGGGTCTTACCCGCAGCTCCCCATACCGTTATACAATACCGAATAAGAGATTGACATAACGCGAAATATACCATCTTTAATATACGATTGTCTGCCCCAATTCTGAGAAGCTTCATTATATGAATGGTCTTCCTGAGACGACTAGAAAGTGCATGTATGTGATCTCTAAAGGTTAGTTTTTGATCTATAATTATGCCAAGATATCGAATTGAGGCGGTCTTTTCCAGGATATGACATGTACAATTTGACATTGTAATGCAATCATGAACTTTTAAAGAAAGTGATTCCGATGGTTTCGAGTGGTTTGTTTTGTAAAAGCAAATATATTTTGTTTTAGCTGAATTTAGTGTGAGCATATTATCATTGAGCCATGAAACAATCTGCCTTAAACAGTTTTCAGCTTTAGAGAATACTGTGGACCATGTCTTGTCCCGAAACATAACAGCTGTATCGTCGGCGTATGATATGATTTCAACTTCATTATTATTTTTAAACACTTCCATTAAGTCATTCATGTAGACAATAAAGAGCAGAGGACCTAGGATACTTCCTTGGGGAACACCAAATGAGATTTGAGAGGGAATGCTAGTGATTCCATCTACCATAACAGAAAGTTGTCTTTTTTCTAAATAGCTAGTGAACCATTGCAGTGGTAAGCCTCTGATCCCAATTAGTTCCAACTTGCGTAAAAGGATGGCATGTGAAACCGTGTCAAATGCCTTGGAGAGGTCAAGGAAAACTCCAAGGCACGGCTTACTGTTGTCTAGGGTTGTAACAACAGATTCTAAGAGTAGGGAGACTGCATCTTCGGTAGAGCGATTACGACGAAAACCAAACTGCATCTTAGATATAAGGTTGTTAGTTTCCAAAAAAAGATCTCAGTCTCTTTTCAACTACCCGCTCGAGGATTTTAGAAAATACAGATAGCAGTGAGATCGGCCTGTAATTTGATGGATCATTTCTATTACCACTTTTATGGATTGGAACTATGGCAGCAGTTTTCCAGCAATTAGGGAATTGTCCAAAGGAGATGCTCAGATTAATTATGTGCGTTAGCGGTTTCAAAATGAGATGACACACATTTTTTAAAAGGAAGTTACTAAATCCGTCTATCCCAGGAGCACTTCCAGTCTTCAAGGATTTGACTAAAGCCATAACTTCAAAGGTATCAGTGGGCAGCATATAAAATGACTTATATACACCATTTTGTACGTGAACTTTAGCAGCCAAATCATTTTCTGAGAGCTGTAATTTGTGTAGTATGGTATCAGCAAGATTTTTGCCAACATTTGCAAAATATTCATTACATACTTGTAAGGATTCTTGAGGAGTGGTTTTAATATTGAGAAGTTCCAAATTGTGTTTCTTTTCCTTACGAAATTCACAGATTTCTTCAATTTTATTCCACAACTTCTTAGGATTATTTATGTTCTTTTGCAATTGTTCTTTATTGTGGCGAGCTTTTACCTTTTTAAGAGGTCTCCTAGGAAATTGCGATATCTCTTATACGTTGTGCGGAGAATATCATTATTAGGATTGTTTCTAAGATCCAAGTGAAGTTTATCACTTAAAAGTTTATCGTTTATATTATTAAAACTATGTTATTATCTAACCCAAAAACTGAGATACCTAAGTGTCCACTAATATATTATTATTAATCTGTAATTTCTACCGCTATCCTTAATATACATAATAATATTTAATCATTGATTTTTATAATTTGTCGATTTCTCGTATTCCAAAATCTCCGACACGCGGACGCCGCGTGTAGTCCTAACAATAACAAACTACATAATATTTTTTGCAACTCACAATGGCATTGAGGGCCACTTACGTTGGCTGAATGGGCTGAATTTGTTATGGTAACACGACATTCACGTTGCAATATTAGCTGTTACTAAGTCTTATTGACATTGTGTGAAAAATCATTTTTAACCGACTTTCAAAAAGGAGGAGATTCTCAATTCGTGTTTTTATTTTTGGTAGAGTCATATTCTATATGTATGATTGGGCAATCTCGACTGAGGTAACGTATGTGATTAATTACTCCTGTATTTATTATAGACACCTATGTCTTGTCACAAGCCTCTACTACTGGGTTAAGCTCCATCACGTTGGCCTAATGCGGGTTTTTTTTTTGTTATGGACATTACGGTCAGTAGCCTGACGCGAGTCGGCTTTTCTGACCACACCGGACTTTCGGGCGAACGCTTTAGGCGCTCCAACCCTTTACATTTAAACGACCACGCTGAAGGCACCCCCTAAGTGGGGTCGAGCCTCGGCTCAGGGCAGTCGTTGGAAGATGATTGAGACATCAGCGATTAGGTATTGCGGGTTGACAGGCTTCACATACCTCCGAAATTATCACGGAAAATTCTTATTTCGGTTTCCTCACGATGGATTCCTTTACTGTATAAGCAAGCATTAATTATTATTGAGAAAAATGATTCCTTACGTTTACGAGAATGTTAGACATTGAAATTAAACTACTAGGGGGCGGACGGTGGTTTGCCCCGTGACCACGAAGTGCTACAAAGCCTTCGAAGCGTCGGGAGAATAAAAAAAAAACGTGATAAAATCCGTTAAAGTAGTTTAATTTTAAACAATACAAACGTAATTTCAAAATGTCAGTGGTTGTATTATAAGTTTTGAGTGATACTCTCGGCATTGTGTTCTATTCTAAATTAGGTTATCGCCACTTATATCCAATTTTCTCTATCAATTATCTCTATTTCCTATGATATTTTGTAGATATATTATAATAAAGGGACTAGCACTACCGCTGGTGGAGCCGCGAACGGCAGTTTGTGAATATAGAGCCCAGCGGAAGGTAGATACTTCTTTAGACGCAAACAAGCGTGAAGTATCAAAGATATTAGGCGTCAAATATTTTTTATAAGCAGGTGCTGAGCAGCTGTGACATTTAACGTGTGGCGTCTTCCGAAAATACATTTTATATAAACCCCAGCGATATGATGAAAAAAATATGTAAAATGTTATTATTGACTCAACGGGACATATATTATAAGTTTTAGATTGTATTTTCAAGATTTACGTTGTAGTGAAAACTGGCAAACATCACTGGAGTTATTAATAAACTAGACTTCTGCTCGCGGCTCCGCGCGCGTGAAAAAGTTTTTCCGGGATAAAAATATTTTCCCGGGTTAAAAAGTAGCATACAGCACTTGGGAGTAATGTAGCTTCCTATTATTGAAAGACTTTTCAAAATCGGTCCTGTAGTTTTTGAGTTTATCCATTACAAACAAACAAACAATAAAATCTTTCCTCTTTATAATATTAGTATAGATAACAGTTTTGTTACTCACCCCGATAAAGAGCCTGAGAAGCAAAGAAAGTAGATAATTTTCATACAACTGAACCACAAGATAAGAAAAATGCTCCCTATAAACAGTAGCAACTCCAACCAGAACTTTAAATTAAAGCACTTCGTAGCTAACATAGCATGCACTGCGCTCGTCATGCTGACACATAAGACGCTAGTTTCATTAAGTTTACTGAACAATTTAGCTTTATAAAGTTTAATATAAGTCTCACTACCACGTTTAAAATAATTTAAAAATATCTAAAGAAAGAAAGAAAGAAGAAGTTTATTATCGGTACAATATTGCACACGGAAAACAAAAACACATCTCATACTATAAAGTTAAAAAAAATAAAAAGCAATTATTGTACCAACAATGGGCCTCCCATTCAGCTAAATGCCAAGGTACCACCAATGCAATTATCTACTTGACATTGGTGAAATTAGTGATCAACAGTGGAAGGAACAATCTATACTATATATCTATACCTACTAATATTATAAAGCTGAACTTGACTGCCTCGGTGGCGTAGTTGTATTGCGTACGCGTTACGAGTACGATTTGCGCATTGAGGTCCGGGGTTCGAATCCTGGGTCGGGCCAAAAACATTGTGACTGGGTTTTTCCATCTTAAAAATTACTCAGTCGCAGCTCGGAGTCAGGAAGTTGGCGGTGTGCTACCCCCGTCCCTCGGAAAGCACGTAAAACTGTTGGTCCTGCGCCTGATCTCTCTCCGGTCATGTCGGATTGCCGTCTCACCGGACTATGAGAGTGAAGGAACAGTGAGTGCACTTTTGTATTGCGCACACACTTGTGCACTATAATATATCCTGCGTACTTGGCTGATCTCCGTTGAGATTGGCCGCCGTGGCCGAAATCGGCTAGGAAGGGATTATTATTATAAAGTTGTAGATTTGTTTGTTTGGTTGAACGCGCTAATCTCAGGAACGAATGAACCGATTTTCAAAATTCTTTCACTAATATGAAGCTACACTACCTACTCCTAAGTGCTATAGGCTACTTTTTCTCCCGGGAAAATATTTTTATCCTGGAAAAACCGCAAGCGGAGCCGCGAGAAATACTAGTATAAAATATAAAAAATATTAAGATCATGGACACCTATCTAATATACCAATACAATACCTCTCTCTAATAGTATATAATAACCCTCCAAATGCCAAACATCTGTCCCAAACCGTCCATTTGAGGCGTCATTTAACACGCTGTCACACTTCGCACTTATTATACGTTTTATAATACAACACATTTTATGGCAAATAAAATTCAAGCCACGCCCGACTATAAATATGGAAACGATTTTACGCGTTTTCGGTGTTTTTTTGGTACGGTTTTTGTGTTGGAGTGGTGTTTAATATAGATAAATTTGATTTATTGTATTTTAGAGGAATTAAATAATGCAAATAAAATTTCATTTCGTTTTATTTCAACAAAAATAATTAATTTTATATTTTGTTTACTGATTAACTTAAATCTATTTAAGTATTCTTTGGATCGGTCTTAGTAATTCTATTTATTGGGTGGTGTATCACATTTTAGACATTCAGTAATTAAATGAATTTTAGAATTTTTACGTCCGTTTAGTTTTGTATAATATTTTTTTATGGTATTGAATGACGAAGCGAGAATGCCGCTCGCGTGAGCGATACGACCACCCATAAATAGTACCAACACCATCCAGCACCTTGAGTTGTGAAGTACTGTGCGGCATTCCACTGCGCTCGTCATCCTGAGACATAAGATGTTAAGTCTCATTATATCCAGTAGTTACACTGGCTACAATGTCATTCAAGCCGAAATAAAACAGTGCATGCACACTGCTGCTTGGCGGTAGAAATAGACATTGCGGTGGTACCCACCCAGACGGACTCTTACATATGAGAAACCCACCACCTGTATTAGCGATTTGTAAAAAAAAATCTCATGAAAATACTAAAAACAAATGAATTGATTAACATACTCTTCATATTCGGGCAAATGTTACATATTAAAGTCTTTCAGTTTCAAAGAAGCCCTCAATCTGTGTTCTTTCTAGGAAAATTATTTACCTAGTCATCTCTTACTATTCCTTTATTTTATTTTAGATTTAATTTTAACTGAGAAAGCAATTTAGTGATACTTAGTAACAGCGCTAGGCAACATATATTTAAAACTAGTACAAAATAATGCTTGTACGTTGTTAGCATCAAGCATCCATTCAGTCTGAGAATCGTGACTTCAGTCGGCTCAGGGATAAAAAAAAAACCAGTTTGGGATAGGTACACAAACTGGTACCTACACAGACTTGCAAGAAAGTCTTATAACCTAATAGTATCTTAATTACGTCAACATAGGCGTGACTGGGCGGGGTAATGGTAGATTACCTGCCCTAGATTATCCTTTAAAGTTTATCCGTGGTGCTTCACATCTGGCTTTTCTAGTTGTAAAAGTTTAAAAATACATTTTTTGTTCATTATTATGTCTCCCGCTTTGCTATTAGTAGAAAATATATTTCCAACTCTTCCCTATCCTTCTATTTGATTAATTTCGGTACGGGCTACGACTAATTTAGTGCTCCCAGGGACTAGCTGAGCTTCACCGTTTTGTGTTATAAAAAGCGTGCCGATCCTGGCTTACAGGAATTGCAGTGGTGGGTGAGATAGTCTCGTACCCTAGAATAGACTGCCCCATAGACAAAATCTGTACTTACAACAATGCTAAAGTCAAGTTCTGAACATAGGACGTGTTAAAGCTATTTTTGCTAATTTTCCAACCCATTAATTCTCCCAAATCTCTTAAACTCATATTCTGTTAGTGGTGGCTCTCCGAGCGCCGCCGCGGGGCGCCGCCGTCGTTGTAATGGAAGCGGGCCCGGCGCGTGCCTGCCACCAGTTAGCTAACACTAATTATCATGTTTGGATATGGATTTAGAAGAATAAACATTTTGATGTAGGCTTTATTTGTTTATTCTGATTTTGATGGGTTATTTATGTAGTTGAATATGTAATGTATAAGAATTACGAATAGACTTCATTTTTGTGTAAATCATGTGCCGATCAGCTCGCTACGTGCTTTCAAATGCATCAAAGAATTTTTATTTGTTTTCTGCGCAGAGTAAACAACGATTTCGAGGCCTTTCGCTTGTGAAACAGCTATGTTTGTATTCAGAAGAAAATATTCTTCCGCTTTTACTGCATATTTGAATGTATTTGATGTAATCTCGCTTGCATCCTGGATCGTGGATATAGATTGTCTATCATATTGTGTTGTTCCTCATCATCAGCCACACGAAGGCGACTGCTGAAGATAGACCTCGCCTAAAGATTTCTAGACGGATCTGTCATCCAACGTGTTCCTGTAACATTTTCTTATTGTTACATAATGATGTATAGTCTGTAAGCTGTATTACTAAAGTCACATCACTATGTATTACTAAAGTCACACCACTATGTCTTGTGATTACTGTTCCCGTCACCTCACTACGACTTCCACTTCCCACGTCCCGATGGCAACTGCTTGGTCATGTATTGTCTAATTATAATAAATATACTTTTATTAAGTAACGTCTGTCTCATCATTATATGTCACAAGCCATCACACAAACATATTACATGGTGTCAGAAGTCAAGTCAAGTAAAAAATAATCAAATATGTCTAAAAGTGATGAAGACACGGCACGTGGCGAGCAGCAAGAAATGGCTTCCGAGTCGTCCAAGTCATCCAAGAAGCTCAACATTATGGGTAACATTAAGCCCATGAGTCTGGAAGGAAATCTGTCAACGAACTGGAAAAGATGGTACCAAAGTTTTGTCATTTTTATGAAAGCGAGCGCCATGTTTGATGAGCCCGATGATCGCAAAGTGGCTGTCTTGTTGCACTTTATCGGCAACGAATGTCTTGATATATTCAACACTTTTAACCTAAATATAGAAGAGGTAAAATTTTCTACACTGGTTGAAAAATTTGAACAGTACTTTGTACCCAAAAGAAACATAACGTATGAGTGTTATAAGTTTTTTACTACTAAACAAAAAGTAGATGAAAGTTTAGAAGATTTCCTAACACGTTTAATCAACAAAAGCAAGTCATGTGAGTTTGGTAGTCTAGAAGATCGTATGATAAAAGATATTTTCATTACTAATATGCATGAAAATTTTGATCATGTCAAAGAAAAGTTGTTGCTGGAAGAAGATTTGTCAGTCGAAAAGGCGCGAAATCTTGCTCAAAGCATAGTATCCGCGAAGTCTCATACTGCAGAATTTAAAGAGTCATCTACCAATGTCTTCTATCAGCATAAGTCATCAACCAAACCGCAGTCACGAGCGAGCTCACAGTCAAGAGCCAGGTCGCAGTCTCAAGACAGAACTAAATGCACTAGGTGTGGTCAAGTGCATAAGTACATGTGTCCTGCTAGATATGCAAAGTGTAGGCAGTGCAAAATTAGAGGACATTATGAAGCGTTCTGTAAGTCTAAGTCGGTTAAACTTGTGAAATTAGAAAATGGTGAAAATGTCAAAGGTAATGTCTCAGATAATAATTTGTTAGTTGGAAATTTAAATTCGAGTCAGTCAAAACAATCAGATTGGAGTATAAATTTAACCATTAACAATGTAAATGTAAAATGTATATTGGACACTGGTAGTGATGCCAATGTAATGTCATACAATTTATTTAAGTCACTAAATGTTGTCAAAGAATTTTCACCTTGTCATGCCAAAGTAACTTCATACTGTGGGAATAGCATACCAATATTAGGTCAACAAAAATTTAATTGTGTTTTTAATAATAGTCATCAAACACAGATTAAAAATATTAATTTTATCATTACAAAAGTGTCATCCCCAACTGTTATTGGTGGAAATACATGTTTAGAATTAGGTCTCATTAAAAGAATGTTTAAGATTAAAAAATTAAACAACTGTCAAAGTCAAAATAATGTGTCAAGTCTAGCTATATGTCATAAAATGTCAAATTTTATAAATAGCAATAATAATTGTTGGTCGCAGACACAGGAAAATAATTCTGAACTTAAGTCATATTATGTCAAAAAAGATACTTATTTACAAAGTCTTTTGTCTAAGTTTAAGTCTGTATTTGATGGATTGGGCTGTCTACCAGGTGAATGTCATATCACAATTAATAATGATATACGTCCTAAGATTGATTCACCTCGGAAAATTCCATTCTCACTTCATGATAGACTGAAGAAGGAACTCGACAACATGGAAAGTCTGGATGTTATCACAAAGGTCATTGAGCCAACATCATGGGTGAGTTCACTTTTATTAGTTGAGAAAAAGAATGGTCAACTTAGGGTCTGTCTTGATCCAAGAAACTTAAACGAAGCTATCTGTCGATCACATTATCCAATACCTACTATTGATAATGTACGATCTAAGCTGCATGGTGCATCATGTTTTTCTACTCTTGATGCTAGTAGTGGATTTTGGGTAATCCGTCTGGACTTAGAAAGTTCAATGTTGTGTACATTCAATACTCCTTTTGGTCGGTATAGATTTAAAAGATTACCATTTGGTATTAATTGTGCCCCTGAAATATTTCATCGTATAATGACTGAAACATTTGGTGTTTTGCCTGGAGTCATGGTCTATGCGGATGATATATTAGTCTATGGTAAGGATCGTCGAGAACATAATGATAATTTGCAAAGAGTATTTATGAAGGCACAACAAGTCAATTTAAAATTTAATAAAAGTAAGTGTAAATTTGGTCATACACAAGTCAAATATTTGGGTCATATATTTTCACAACAGGGTGTGTCACCTGATCCAGAAAAAGTCAGGGCTATCAAGGATATGCCGTCTCCTATGTGTCTAAAGGATTTACAACGGTTTCTAGGTATTTTGAATTACTTAGGAACATTTATTACAAATTTATCAGAGGAAACTGAACCTCTACGTCTCTTATTAAAAAAGTCAAGTCAATGGTCATGGAACGAAAGTCATGAAGCTATATTTACACGTCTTAAGAATATTATTTGTCAGGCACCAGTCTTGTCACATTATAATGTCAAAAAGTCAGTAGTCTTGTCAGTAGATTCAAGTCAGTCAGCAGTCGGTGCAGTCTTGCTTCAGGACAATCATCCAATTTGCTATGCTTCTAAAACTTTAACGTCAAGTCAGAAACGTATGGCACAGATTGAAAAAGAATTGTATGCCATTGTCTTTGGATGTATTCGTTTTCATCAATATGTCTATGGTAAAATAGTCACTGTCGAAACAGACCATCGTCCATTAATCACTTTATTTAAAAAGCCTTTAGCAGAAGTTCCAACACGTCTACAGAGGTTAATGTTGAGAATACAAGCTTATGATTTAAGAGTTGAATACAAACCTGGTACTAAAATGTACATAGCTGATTCATTGTCACGAGCAGCTTTGCCCGAGTCCAGTGAGGATGAGCTGGATGAAGATGTCATGGTTCATGTCAATATGCTTGTAAACAACTTACCTATTTCAGCAGAACGTCTCCAGTGGCTCACAGAAGCGACAGGAAAAGACGAAAGTCTGCAACTGCTGAAGAATTACTATCATAAGGGATGGCCTGATAGAAAATCTGAAGTCAACAAATTAGTCTTACCTTATTGGAACTGTCGTCATGAAATACATGCTGTCAAAGGTCTGCTATTAAAAGGTAACAGTCTTATTATACCTAAAGAATTGAGGTCAGAAATTTTGAAAATGATCCATAATGGTCATCAAGGTATTGAAAAGTCGAAAAATTTTGCAAGAGGAGTTGTATATTGGCCATTAATGTCACATGATATACAACAAACTGTAGAAAATTGTGAGATCTGTTTGTCACACAGAAATGCGAATCCCCCTGAACCTCTAATGTCTCATAAAATTAGTTCTTTTCCTTGGGAAAAAGTTGGTATAGATTTTTTAAAATTTAAAGGTCAAACTATTGTCGTCGTCGAAGATTACTATTCTAATTACATAGAAATAGCCAATGTCAGCTCAACAGGAGCAAAATCATTGATAAATGTTTTAAAATCTATATTTAGTCGTCATGGGATTCCAGTAAATATAATGTCAGATAATGGTCCACCATATAGTTCACAAGAATTTAAGCAATTTGTAGATTCTTGGGGTATGTGTCATACAACGTCTAGTCCTTACCTGTCACGTTCAAATGGATTAGTGGAATCTGGAGTAAAAATAGTAAAGCGCATACTTACCAAATGTGCTGAGTCAGGAGATGATCCTCATCTTGCGTTACTGCAATATAGAACCACACCTAGAGGCAACTTACCATCTCCCGCTGAGTTATTGATGTCTCGTCGTCTCAGAACACTAATACCTACTGTTGTTAAGCACCTGCAACCTAAAATAATAAGTCATAAGGAATATAGGAAAATAAAACAACATAATAATGTCAAACAGAAATTTTATTATGATAAAAAGTCAAAGAATTTGTCTAAAGTGAAGAAAGGAGATAAAGTGATGTTTAAGAAGACACCAGAATCTAAATGGCAACCTGGAGAAGTCATAAAGGAATGTGATGAACCTAGATCATTTATTGTCGAAGCTCCAGATGGGTCTACATTTAGAAGAAATCGTCAACACTTGTTATGTTCTCCGTCTTCAAGTCTTGCTAAGGAAAGTAGTCCAGCAAAGATAGTAGAGAGTCAAGAAATAAGTCAGAGCAATTGTCATACTGAGGAAGTGAGAATGGCAGAACCGAAAAAGGGTATACTTAAAACTAGAAGCGGTAGACAGGTCAAACCCCCAGTTAGGTTTCAAGACGAATTATATGATTGTTAATTGTTAACTGTAATTGTCGAACTAAATTGTGTCTTTAAGTTACACAAATGTATAAGTAAATTTCATGTCATGTAAGTTAAGTCTATAAATTGTCAATCGGTCAAATTAGTCTTGAGAGGTCTTTGTTTTAAAAAATATGAAAAAGGGAGATGTTACATAATGATGTATAGTCTGTAAGCTGTATTACTAAAGTCACATCACTATGTATTACTAAAGTCACACCACTATGTCTTGTGATTACTGTTCCCGTCACCTCACTACGACTTCCACTTCCCGCGTCCCGATGGCAACTGCTTGGTCATGTATTGTCTAATTATAATAAATATACTTTTATTAAGTAACGTCTGTCTCATCATTATATGTCACAAGCCATCACACAAACATATTACACTTATAATTAAAATAATAAAAAAAAAAACATTTTTTATTTTTCGTAGTAATAGAAATGAGAATTTTGATGAAGAATACGTTTAGATTTCAGAAGTAAACACTGCATAGATTTGCATAAAATTTGGCACACAAATATGCCAAGATACAGGATATCAGTTCGACTGTTGCTGCTGAGAAACGCAGTTTATACTTAGTTATAAATTGCTCTACTATATACTGAGCTTGTAGTTTCGGCAAGTCGCTATGATTATAGCTTAATAGTAGAAAATGCACAGCGGAATTTTATGTTCGGACAAAACATTTAAGGGCCCGTGCCACGAGTGCAACCTATTCATAAAATAATGAAAACATACAAAATAATTACGACAATGGCTACTTACAACAAAATTCAATTTTGTAATGTACCCTTTCAATACCCCAAAGTACTTTTCGTGGTTACAATGTCCCCGAGAACACCCAATTATTCTGTCCGAGTCCTGACACATAACCTCTCGACAATGACAATTAATTATTTGTATTCATTCGATATATTCCTTTAGAGTCATTATGCAACAAGTATCGGTACCATATGCTGCGATTTCCTAAACTCTAATCAATGTAATTTAATCTTTCCAACTATGTATTTAAAGATCAAATTTTGTAATAAGAATAATGGCAGTTGTGATCTTTCCTATATGAAATAAAAAAACACCCTGTAAATTCCATTTTATTTCAAACTTATTTCTTACTCTATTGTAATGGATATAAAGTTGAAAATTAGTTAAATTTGCTGCAGATTTTCCCGCAACGATATACGGATCTCATATAAATGGCAATTCTAATCCTTTGCTGTTATTATTAAATAATTTACACCATTATAGACTTTAGCTTTTAGGTAATAAGAGTACGTTCCTAAATCAATTCAGCAGATAAAGAATGAAATAAAACGACCATTTGAAACGGTGTGACGAATGAAACCAGTTGCTGTTTTTGAATTAAACATTTAATTTGTTTCCATTATACATTGGGGGGTTTATTAAGTGCAGACGTGTAGTGACAAAACTCGATTGGTTACGCCGCAGTCATTATAATAGTTTGTTTGGGAATGAATGAATGAATGAATTTGCATTATTACAATCGTAATTCTATTGTTGCCAAATGTCAAAAACCACTATGATTTAAGCAGCATAATTACCTACATTGAAAACATATTTTGTTTTCTGTATTTTTTCCATGTTGGGTTTGAAGTTGTATGTGTATTGAACTAGTACTTGGTGCTTATAATGTGGCCTAGCCATGAGTATGAGAATTAAAAGCTAACTCTCTTATAATAAGTTTTCTATATAATTTTAAGATTATTAATCGTTGTCAATTGTTTTTAACAAACTAAAGAAAAATAGGCGTTAAAAATGTACTTTATTTATTTCTTATGGAAGATTTAAGTATGCATTTTATGTCGGTAATGGCGAATTACGTTTTTCCGCGAAGTCGCAACGAGTCGCAAACTAATGAAATGTTATATAAACTATGGTTAGAGCAATTCTGGATATTATTTTTTACCTTTTATTTAACTGCACCTACGAAATGCGGAACAATATTACCCATTTGCAGCACCCGCCGGCCTCCGCGACACGCTCTCTTTGCTTGCTCCTGTTCCTGTATTTATTTTTGTTCAATTATAACCTAACCTATTTAATGCCAAATTTCAAATGGTTTATTAAAAATCAAACTTATATAAAAGCTTCAAATTACACAAAAACATATAAAATTGTGAAAGGTTCCACATGTTATTAATTATTAATGATATTTATCTTACTAATCTTTGAATATTTGCTAGAAGTCAACATAGAAACTATTGCACAGATTGTATTGTAGTGTAAGATCAAGTAGAATACCAGAAGATCAATTAACAGATGAACATTGACAGTAAGCTCGGATAAGTACACATTGGAACTTTATACATCGAATAAGTTTTTTTTATCCACAGTTAAAAAAAATAGTATTGTAAACAAATAATAACAAATCTTTAATTAGCAGTAATCACAAAATCACAACTGAAGCAAAACTACAACTAGCGTGTCTTACGTCTGTAAACGATTCAATATTATAAACGTTATTACACGTTTTGATTGATAGCTACAATGAGATTCACACCTACCGTACTTTATGTACTTTGCGCACGCAAACTAACGATAATCGAGTTTACTATTATTATTGCGAGGGTTCCAGTTGGAAACCAGCGCCAGGTACACCTTGCCTGGCATTTTATGCTGAACTGAATCCTCTTCGACAGTATCATTGGATGCACGTTGCCCACATCTTTTATGTATTACTCATTTCTGAAACCGAGCAAGCACCTCTTGTGGTAAATGATAACTGTCGTCCATGGACGTCTACTAAATAAAACATAGATATTTTACAGCCTCATGTTGTGGTAGGAACTAGGGATAGACATTTTTAAAGTCCAAAACGTTTTGGAAAATAATGGTTTGGTAATTTTTCTGTGGATAAAGTCTTCTACACCGGGTCTTAAACCTTCACAACAAGCTACATGAAAAGAAAAATATGTAACAAAATGAGGTTTCGAAATTAAACACTATTGTTTAATTTCTTATACTTATTGTAAACATTTTATGGTAATCTGTCACTACTTTTCTTTCAAAAAATACTTAGATTAAAGGAAAAAGAACTTAAAAAGACTATAAAATAGAATTAGTTTTACTATAGAATACCAAAAAAGTGTCTAACATATCCAAATTAGATTTGAACAGCTTTGATAAGGGACGTGTGGCTCCCAAAGGGACGGCATAAGACGTCACCGGTTGATTAACAATTCATCCTTATAATCTGATTTGTTGTCTGTACTCATACAGGAAACGGAACGTGAATCTCTTGATCCACCTGATCTTTCTCATGTATTTTTCTTATGTTTTTTCCTTATTGTTGAAAATATTTCTCATCAATACGTTTTTTATACGGGTCGGGCAAATTGTTATTTGGTTTTTCTGCTCAGTATAAATTCGGAGTCTGTAATTTGTATCCGATATGGCGATAGGTTTGCCTCCTATCATGTCATGGGTCATGGGAACATGGTCACGCATAAGCTAAAATGGGTACCCTGATTGCAGCAAATTTTTTCACACTTTTTAATTAAATAATAATGAATACTAAAGATTATTAAGTCTTATTATGCCATGTTCCTCAGGATGGCTATAAGCCTACAATGTCCTCAAAACTGGAATACGACAGATGCACACTGTTTCTTGCCAGCAGAAATAGATAAAGCAAATGATATCCTATCCTATATCATTCATATTCTCATATTTGATAAAAGTATCAATTTAATATTATATTATTTTAGCAATTTTAACAAGTATAAATCTTCATTTCATGTCAAATCTAAGACTAATTCACCTATTATGGCTGTCCACAAAATATATATATTTAAAAAGCGACTAACACGTGTTCTTATAGTTTATGTACATCGGGGGCGGAGTCACTGAGCCTAATTTATTTTCGTGAAAGAGATTTCGAGCGAACATCGCCAGGTGGTCGACACGAGTCTATGAAAAAACATCTTTGTACGATACTCTTGATAATTTGTCATTTGTGACTGATTTTGTGTATCGATTATGTGTTATGGTTCAAATTTATGATGCGTTGAAAAAACCTTCTAAATGGACGTATATAAACGTTTGGTTGTTGTTGTTTCATCAGCTTGGGTTTTTGATGTTTGATAATTATTTTCTAAATTAAGGGTACTGAATATATTTTGCAGTCAAATAGATAATAAGCTAGCTCGTTCTGGAAATTCACGTGATGAGTCGGAAGGTTTAAGACTAGCCAGCTTAACTCTGCTGTTAAAGAACCCAACATTCCTCATCTCAGCATTATAATTTAAACAATACTGACCTAGTACTCATATTGCTAGAACAAAAGTAACTATAAATATTTTTGTATCGAGAGTCGAGACAGTGGGTTTAGCGTTTTACAGGATGTCGTGAAAAGTCGGCTAGTACGGTTATAAAATTAGGTTCCGAACCCACAACACCGCCGGCAATCTAGAATGCCGTGGGGAATGGTGGGTAACGGTGGCAAAAAAATACTGAACTTTTCAATTAGTTTAAACTGTGAAGTAACAAGGACCAACGATCTGATAAATGTCGTAGGAATTAAAGGTAAACCGCTTCAAAGAGGTCGGTCTGGGGATTTTAGAGAGACACTTACTTTCAGCAGTAGAATTCCTGTAATTATAATAATGATAAGTTGTACGGCCTTATTCATAAATAGTTTATAACCCTATTTTAGTTATCGAATGTTTTGTCTAGTTCGACCGAATTTTGAATTGCTATATATTGCTATATGCTTATAAACTTGCTTATAAATAGGTTTATAAACTTTTATAGATAAATTAAGTCTATTAACACCTAGTAATGGCCACAAACTTATATGTCAACGCTGCTTGGTGGCAGTAATAGATATTGCGTTGGTACCCAGCCAGACTCACGCATACAAGAGACCAACCTAGTAAAACTATTACGTCCTATAAAAGTAATTTATCTGCTACCACTCCCTGCTAAGCACCGTTAAACGTTACTTGCGACGAAGAATGAGGCAACATAATATTGAATTTCCATGGGGAATGCTGTACGTCTTGTGTTCGCGGTTTAAAATGGGACGTTAATGGATCGTAATTACTTACATAAATCGATAAGGCTTGTGTCCTACCCCTTTGAGGTTAATCGTAAAGTAGGACACACAAGTTACACATCACGCTTTTATTCCAGAAGAGGTAGGCAGATGTGCAACCAGGGAAGCGACTTTTCGCCAAGTGCGTTTCGTTCTACAATTTGCAAGGGGGTGAAAGTAACTAAAGTAGGAACTAATAAATATATAATTTATATTGCTGAAATATAGTTGCGTAATTATTATATTTGTATGGGATACATACACGCTGGATGCGGGCCGCTTTTGACAGGTACGTATGGAAATCTTTAGGGGAGGCCTATGTTCAGCAGTGGACGTCATGTGGCTGATGATGATGATGATGATGACATAAATAAATTACCCATGATCGTCCCACTGTAGTCAAGTTTCCCTGCAATCATCTATGCTCTGTGTAAAGTGTTTTGCGAACAATTTTTCCCTTACGTGCCCAGCTAGAACCACCTTATTTTACCACTCAAAAAATTGACATTCTGCATAGAATATATGTCCGTTAAGTTGAGATATTAGATGTTAACTCACATAATGCTCATACTATGTTTAAACCCAAGAAATAATAGCGCATAATGCTGTACCCCGAGCACGAGTTTACGTACTATCGTACCATGGTTATGATAAACTTAAAATGTATGGGAATTGACAGTACGAATCTTTTTTGACGTATAGCATTGGAAAAAAATATGTAAAGTTAACTTATCGATACAAATATGTTACGAATACTATACGAAACGCGTAAATTCCTGCTAGGGAAAAAACAAAGTAAGTACATATAATATGTATCTACTTACAACTTTACTTCACGAGAGCGGAGAGACCGATTATTTGCTTTAAATCCCTTCAATGTAAAGTAAGTAACGATTTCTAACTATTAAATTTACCCTTAACACAGCTATACGATAAAAATCTCATAATCGCTTAAACATCATTCAAGTGACGATTAACTGAACGAACAATAAAGACTGTAATTTTAAACCTATTGAAGTGAATGCCGGCATAATATTTGTAACTCGAAACTACACAGAGAGGTGTGAAACGGCGCAATTTGGAATTTGGATGTTATTAATAAAGAGATTAAAATGCGGCGCTGATGGTAGAACTTTAGTTTTAACTGTAGGAAATTGTTTTATCAACAACTGATTATATTACTATTATTTTCATCAAGTGTAATATACTGTCTCGGTGGCGTAGTTGTATTACGGTACGACTGCAAGGCTGAGGTCTCGGGTTCGATCCCCGGGTCGGGCAAAGTGATATTGGATTTTTCTATCCCGTATCAGCCCGGAGTCTGGAATTTGTGCACGGTATGGCGATAGGCTCGCCCCCTATCACATCATGGGACGGAATACGCTTGGCGAAAAGTGGGTGCACTAGTTGCGCCTCTGCCTACCCCTTCGGGGATAAAAGGCGTGAGCATGCGTAATATACTGTCTAGTTGTCTAGATTTCATAGTAAATTTAGTGTATTGCCTGCTTTATGTTTTAACACTGAAGTACATCGCTTGTACTTGAGAGTATCTGGGAACCAATTTCAATTCAACACATAATTATAAAAAAAAATGCACTATCATTAGAATAAGCGTTTAATATTAATGAATATAAAACTGTATTTATCACAGAATCCATTATGCTTTCTGAACTCCTGTAAACATACTTTCAACGGTGGTGTATGTGAATTAGTCGTGTTACGCGATAGTCAGAGCATGCATGAAAGCGGGGCCACGTAAAGCGTTGATATGAAACGCAACACCGTCGATTAACATCCAATAACAGATTTTATTGTACTTTTATCACTCTATAATTTGATTTGATAAGTGTAAGTATTATAATTTGCTTTAAAAGAGGGTGTTGTTACTATATTTGGTTCCTGTTTCTGTTCTGAGTAAACTCTTCGTCGAATAAACTTAATATAAGGCCACCACATACAAAAGTTTTCTAAATAAATGGTAAGCAAAAGAGTGAATATAGCATTTTGGGCCAATTTCACTACTTGCTGATACACGCTATTTGTAACATAAAAGTAAAAGCCGACCAAATACCAAAGTTACTCTAATATAGGAGCACAGATTAGAGCGTGACTTTTGTATTTGGTCGGCTTATACATTTATGTGACAAATAGCGTTTATCAGCAAGCGGTGAAATCGGCCCCTCTCTTGCAAATTAACTGGCGGATAACACTTATTTCAACTTTATGAGACAGGACTTTAATAGTTTTTCTCTTGGTTCCGAACGGTTCGTCTATTATTGAGATAAAATAGTTACATCTGCCTACCCCTATGGGATAGAGGCATGATACTATGTATGTATGTATTAACAATTGTTGCTTAAAACTGTATGGATACCAGTTCAGCTGTTTTGAATGAAAAATATAAAATACACTATTGTTTTGTTATAATAACAAATATTATTGATTAATTATATATTTGTATTAAAAATTTCCAACTGTCGTATTTATCGTCGTTTAAGTGGATAAAAGGTACATAAATCTTTAAAATAAATATTGATATCAATATAATTTCATAATGGAAAAATTTAATTTTGTATAATCCTTATATTCTTCTTAGTTCAATTCTTAATAATATTTAAGAAAGCAGCCTAAACTGATGACTATAGATTCGTCAAATACGAAAAATAAATTCTTAAGTGACTAGCTAATCCCTAAGATTGAATTTTTCAAAAGAGCCCATGATGTCAAATCACACACTCGGTTCGTACTACTTGAAATGAAGACTGAATAAAGCTAAAAAACCTCCTCCTTTTAAAGTTGGTTAAAACCATTCGAAACATCGTCCAATCTATCTTGGGAAACAGGATCCACGTGTATGCGTTTCGTGGGAGGAAATGGGAAAACTCTGGAACAATTCTCCTTAGGGAGTGGATACTACCACTAATATGCAGCGGCTATCTACTAAATGAGGAAAGTGTTCCTGTTGGGAGTTAGGCTGAGGGCACACTGGTGAGGAGATGGCGATGGAACGGCGAGAAAAATAAGTGCGGACTGTGCTAAAAGATTTCGAAACGGTAATAGAAGAAAACTGTAATTCACCGAATTGATATAATTTTGCATGTTATCTCAGCATTTTAATATTAAAATAGAAGTTTGTGAACACGTTTCGATGTTTATTAGAAGTATAAAAACCACTGAACGGATTTGGTACATATTACTAGATTAATTTAACAGGCTACATTTTGTCCCGGATAATTGCACAGTAGTTAATGATTCCTTATGTTTACGCGAATGTTAGACATTGAACCCCCCGTAGTCCACCCCGTGACCACGAAGTGCTGCAAAGCGAAACGTCGGGAGAAAAAATTAAATAAAAAACCGCGATAAAATCCGTTATAATAGCTTAATTTCAATGCACAGTAGTTCTTTTATCCTGACCAAAGGCTGTCACAATAACTGGTTTCAAAATAGTTTTAGATTTTTTTGGGTTTCGTTATTAATTTTGTCAACGAATTCGCTGTCGCTAAACCTGTGTTCTCACGGCCTTATAGCTAGAGGAATAACTTGAATCATTAGAAAGATAAAGGACTTCATTGTTTCTATTAACAATTCTGATTTGTTAAGAAACTTGTGTCTAGAATATAGAAATTACCTAGTACAGTAGACATTTTTCTGTATTTGTTACTTTAAAATTTTTAGAGGCAATGATACTGTTCGAATGCAGACGGGATTTTGGCATCAGTTAATACCGATGTCAAGTAATACCGCTTTATTTAGTTGTATATAACATAAAATATTAATACATTTGGATGTCTCTTGCTTAACAGTAAAAAATTAAAGGCCAATTTTTTCCTTTATTATAGCACAGGTACCTATAACACACAAGAATCTAGATAGATAAACGAATTAGTTTTATAGTAAAGCTTTTTACTATTAATATTACCTTTCAATCAATTACCACAAGAAAGCTTTTACTAATGGCTACATCTTATCATCTGAATCGCAGTTGCCGACTCATGCGCATCTGCTCACCCCTTCCCTTTAGGGGGCGGGGATTGATCCCTTAACTCCGCCCCTTAATATGCATATTTAGGGTTATTGGGGTTATGCCTACTGTTTTGTTGTATCGTATCAAGAGTAGGATCGTTAATAATGGTGACTTCGTCTTATCATTTAATTCAAAGTGACTGGGCTGGGACGTTCGATTATAATAGGTTACGTACTAATCTGAAGACTACATTAAGAGGATTTGTAATTTTTAAGTAATTATTTACTTAAAACACAGGACACTAAAAAAACTGTATGTGTGTATTAATGTACACACGCATGAAGTTTTTTTATGGTATATTAGTTATTCTTATTATATATTTAACATTAATTGGTCAAGTGAGGTTTACGAAAAAAAGAAATCATTTCATATATTATATTATTATATCACGTGATGATTTTTCAAAACGATAAAAAAATAATCTCTCACTTTCACTATTTATTTAAATGAATTTCAATAAGTCCATTTATTATATCACTTGTTATCATTAAAACATTTCTTTATAAGTCACTCCTCAATTTAAGTAAACACGCATGGCGCCGTGACGCTCCAAAGTGACAGAAAATGTGACGACATTTTTCAAGATGGCGTCGGAAAGTCTGACCATTTTTTTTAACATTGCTATAAGATTCCTCCCATACGTCGGTAAAGAAGTTTCACTTGAATAAAAATACATAAGTTTTGTAAAATCACGTAATTCAATTAGATTTTTGTAGGTACATATAAAACAAAATATTATTAAATTATGAAAACAACGACTTATTGAGTTAAGTTCTAACCAACTAACACAGGCTACTTACCGTACTTTGAACCTTTTTCTCAACATTAGGTCACCTTGCTGAAGCTAAAAAATGTGTCAAAAAATAAAGGCACGACGTATCTAGATTGAAAATAATAGAAAATATAAGGCAAGCCGTCTAGATAAGTTAACGTTAGAGCTGGAGTTCACAGTCTCGAGGGAAATATAACGTCATTCCACTGATAAGGGGTGTAGCTCTCGGCGTGCTGAAAATCAGAATAAAAATTATAGCTTTTGCCTTTATCTCTGCCCGTACGCAAGTTTGAAAAGGTCAAATAAAGGAGATTTCCGCTTTTTGTATGGTTTTTGGGCCTCAAAATTCAACCAGGCTCAAACTTTATGGATATTAAAAAACTTAAAAACGTGGATCTTGAATCCAATAAAAAAATTTTTTTAGACCCCTACATTTATAATTAACTTTTTGAAAACGTTCATTGTAAGTGTAGTTTTTAGGCCAAATAAAATGACATAAATCTCAAAATCGGAGGAGTTTAAAATTATACGATTTATTGTAAAGGCCTAATTTTTAGGAGTGCTATCCAAATATATATATTATTAAGTATCTTGGTTAGAATTTTAGGCTCGTTTTTGGACATGTACTTTATTTGTGAATGTTATTGCACAGTGTAAAGAAATAGCGTAGTTCATAAAATTGGTTTAGTATTTGTAGAAATTACTCCTAACAGCTTCAGACGACCTCTTTCTAACCTGCCCGCAAAGGCACCTGGTACTGCAGATGTTCATGGGCGGCGGTGATCACTTACCATCAGGTGAACTGTATACTCGTTTGCCTCCTATATCATAAAACACACACACACACACAGGTTTTTTTATCCCCGAAGGGGTAGGTGAAGGCGCACCTAAGTGCACCCACTTTTCGCCGTGCGTATTCCGTCCCATGATGTGATAGGGGCGAGCCTATCGCCATATAGGGCACATATTTCAGACTCTGGGCGGATAGTGAATAGAAAAATCCAATAGCACTATGCCCGACCCGGGGATCGATCCCGAGACCTCGGGATTGCAGTAGTACCGTAATACAACTACGCCACCGAGGCAGTCATCCTAAAAAAGGCAAAATTTACCTTTGACTCACAGCTAGGCCTTTTTTATTTATATAATAAAATTAGAATCGGTCCAGTATTTCTCGAAGTAGTCTCAAACAACTATTTATGAGGTGTGTAGTGTGGCGTGTAGCCATAAGCACATCTAATAGGCGGTAGGGCGGCGCACCCGTACTATAATTCTCACTGCAATTATTTCAGCATTTCTGTATATACGATAAAATATTGCATGCTAGCATAAGAGTTTTAAAGTACACTGTAATCCGTCACCGCTAAGAACGATAATCCTATTAATGTTATTATAGTAATAATAATATCAGTACTGTATATATACTATCCCACTGCTGGGCATGGGCCTCCTATTCTATAATGTTATAAATATAGATATATAAATGTTTATAAAACGTAAATCCGTTAGACGGATTTTGATGAATTTTGTCATATTATAGATAGACAATGTCTTATAACATATTTGCTGGTGGTAGTATACATTCTGTATCCAGCCTAGCGGATAGCGGATAGCGATTGCCGCAAACAAGTTGTTAAAACCCGCTATTACAGTGTCCCACGTAAGTGTGTCGCGTTTCGGTATCAGCCTGTGTATGTCCGTTTAAGCTCGCCGATATAATTGTGCTGACTGATAGGGATAATCATCGGTCATCAGTCGCCACTCTATCTGGAGCCCTCTCCGTGTACAATAAAAACACATATGAACAGATGTTTTTACCTGGAAAATTACACACCTAGGCTTATTCCAAGAAAAGTGCTTGACGCAGTCACAAGGAAAACCCAGTTAACAATACACAGCATTGAAAGCCAATACCTGTGAAGACCTCTCCTACTCGTTCCACAGACTGCATATCAGATCAAATCGATACACTAACTGCAGTTACTGGCACAAGTTTTAATCACTTCTTCGTGACGTTCATCGAGTCCCGCGCTCCCGAATCTGTGCCGGGAATATCAATGAAGTATTAGACGTCAATTAGGTCAGGATAAAAAGGCTTTGTACTGCCTTTGTTCGATCGTATTGAACTGAGGTTCGTTTAGTTTGAATCTTGAGTAATAGCTGCCGGTGGCAAAGTGTTCCAACTTTCAATACCTCTGTTCGTATTGGTAATAAATTGAACTGGACTTTAATATGTGTAGAAAATACCGGTAATATAAAATTATTAGAAGATAGGTAAGAAATTTCCACTGGATTATGTTTGCAAACTTGGTGAATATCTACTTTAAATTACTGTTTTTGACCACTCTCATAAAATTAGACAAATACTAACTACTACTTTGGCTCGCAGATCCAAATGATGGAAAAGTTTTTCGGGGATAAAGTCCTTCCCAAAGTCTCAAACTATCTCCATACGAAATTTCATAGAAATCGGTTCAATAGTTCCAGAGATTAATTCCCACAAACATACTCACAATACCTCTTTATAATATTAGTAGGTATAGATAAACAACCACAGTTCGCTTGGCTTACATAAACGAGCGACATAAACTCCGGTCCTGTTCTATTCTATCTAGGAATGGATTCCAGATCCTCACAGTATATCCACTAGAGCAATGAAGCGAATGCTCATGAATATTCGGATGTTGAAATAATTCGAATAAAAACCGTTGCGGGTCGTTAATCGCGACCGGCGCGAAACAATGAAGGGTGATGTCGATTGAGCGTGGTGTATGGGATGAGATTCCAGTGTTTAAGTGCGTACGAGTTCTTACAAAGGATTACAATTGCTAAACTTTAATTGTAATTTTATTTATTAATTTGAATATGACACGCTGGATGCGGGCCGCTTTTGACAGGTCCGTCTGGAAATCTTTGGGGAGGCCTATGTTCAGCAGTCGACGTCATGTGGCTGATGATGATGATGATGATGAATTTGAATATGTAAGTTCGAATAACAACTCTAGTGGTAAAGTGTAAAGTTCAAAGGAATGAAAATAGCACCTTCTAGCACCACTATTTTAAAGAAAAATATTATTCCGCTATTACTTATACGTCGAAAAATTATACATATAAACCATAACCATATATGTCGCAGACCAACTTTTAACTTTTTAAGAATTAACCACTCTGGCCAAAATTGGCATCGAAACTACTGGTTGTTTAATTAAAATAAAAACAACTACAAACACTCATATAAAAAAATCAACCCTTTAACGCTTCCCAACGCCATCTCTCACTCCTTGTCCCAACCCGCCGTTAATTTGAATAATTCTTCATCAGCCGTAACAAATAATTGCCGAACAGTACCTGTAATTGCGATTTATAACTATTTTATATTCGCATTAAACGTAATCAACAAGGATTGTTTTGTAGAAGTTATTTAAAGATTTTAAAGTCAATGATATGCTGGTATTGTTATATTGTGATAATTTGTGTTTTAATAGCTGAAAGAATAACAAAAGTAGGCAATTAGAATGTTTTTTTATTTGTGACAATGGTTGTAAGATAGTTTCAGTATTTTTTATGGGTTAAAAAACACAGATGTAGTTTGTCATCACACACATTTGTGTTTATTTTGAGTAATTTTCATAAACGATCATGATTTGACAAGTAATTCATTAACTAGAAATATATCCTAACTCAAAGTTTGTTGGTATGCTGCTGTTTAGGTATTCAAGCTAACACACAAGCAACTTGCTCGTCGTATTTTGTAAAAAAATCATCCCACATTGAACTCGAAGGAAACGAAGTACTTCTGGCACTTGATTGATGCCAAAGACCGGTATCTCCAAAATTCATTTGAAATCCGCCGCACAACTCTATCTCAAAGCGAAACTCAAAAGAAGTTCGATAGATATCAGCAAGTGATCGATCGGCAGATTACTGGTTTTTGTTAAAGGGTGAAGTGGTTACCGAAATTTTTAGATTTTCCGTTTATTCGCTGAGCAAAAATCTGTTTTTGAAAGTTTTTGTTACATTTGGATATCTTGTAGATCATTTTTGGATATTTTTTTTGCATATAGCAAAGTGATAGTAAATATAGTATAGCTTGACTACAATAAATGATCATCATCAGCCACATGACGTCCACTGCTGAACATAGGCCTCCCCCAAAGATTTCCAGACGGACCTGTCAAAAGCGGCCCGCATCCAGCGTGCTCCTGCTACCCTTATCAAGTCGTCTGCCCACCTTGCAGGTGGACGGCCGACGCTGCGCTTGCCAGTACGTGGTCTCCACTCGAGAACCTTTTTGCCCCATCTGCCGTCAGTTCTTCGAACTATGTGCCCTGCCCACTGCCACTTCAGCTTGCTAATCCGCTGGGCTATGTCAGTGACTTTCGTTCTTCTGCGGATCTCCTCATTTCTGATTCGATCGCGTAGAGAAACACCTAGCATAGCCCTCTCCATAGCTCGCTGAGTGACCGTGAGCCGTCTTAAGCGGCCCATAGTCAGAGGCCACGTCTCAGTGCCGTATGTCATCACTGGTAACACACATTGATTGAAAACTTTTGTCTTCAGGCACTGAGGTATTTTGGACGAGAAGACCTTGCTTAGTTTCCCGAATGCTGCCCAACCGAGCTGGATTCGACGGTTGACCTCTTTCTCAAAGTTGGACCTGCCTAGTTGGACTACTTGCCCTAAATAGACGTAATCGTCCACAACTTCGAGAGTTGAGCTCCCAACGGTAATCGGGGTAGGCACAACATGAACATTCGATAGGATCTTGGTCTTGTCCATGTTCATCCTAAGGCCCACCAGTTGAGAAACTCGATTGAGGTCATTGAGCATTATGCTGAGATCTTCCAGCGATTCTGCCAGTACAACGATATCATCGGCAAAACGAAGGTGTGTGATGTATTCGCCATTGATGTTGATGCCAAATCCTTTCCAATCCAAGAGCTTGTAGGTATCTTCCAACGCGGCAGTGAACAGTTTCGGAGAGATAACATCTCCCTGTCTCACGCCTCTGTGTAGTGGAATAGCCTTCGAGCTCTGTTCTTGTACTCGGACCGACATGGTGGCGTTGTTATACAAGCACCTCAACACTTCGATATACTGATAATCGATGTGGCACCGCTGGAGAGACTGCAGCACAGCCCAGGTCTCGATCGAATCGAAGGCTTTCTCATAGTCCACGAACGCTAAGCAAAGTGGCAAGTTATACTCCTCAGTTTTTTGTATAACTTGCCGCAGCGTATGGATGTGGTCTATGGTACTATAACCTTTCCGGAATCCGGCTTGTTCGGGAGGCTGGAAGTCATCTAGCCTGCGCTCGAGACGATTCGTGATAACTCTTGAGAACAGCTTGTAAACATGGCTCAGGAGTGAGATGGGCCTGTAATTCTTCAATAAGGTGTTATCACCTTTTTTGAAGAACAGTACCACCACACTCCTGTTCCATGCCTCGGGCGTTATACCCTGGAGCAGAACGAAGTTGAATAGCTTCTGAAGGACTTTAAGTATTGGCCCACCGCCCGTCTTCAGAAGCTCTGCAGTAATTCCGTCCTCGCCCGGCGCCTTGTTGTTTCTAAGCTGTCCCAGAGCCATCCTAATCTCGCACAGACTGATGTCCGGGATGTCTTCACTGTAGTGCCGGACCAGCTTGGCTCTCGGGTCTTTAGCCAAGCTGGTGTCGGGTTTGGCAACTGAGGTGTAAAGCTGTCCGTAGAACCTCTCGATCTCCCTCAATATTTCAGCCTTCGTCGACGCTACGTTACCATCTTCTGTCTTCAGCCTAGTCATCTGTCTTTGCCCAATAGACAGGTCCTTTGCGAACACTTTGGAGCCTTTGTTCCGCTCAATCGTCTCTTTGATCCTTACAGTGTTGTAAGTACGGACGTCGTGTCGCAAGGATTTCCATATCTGTTTATTGAGCTGCCGATATACTTCAGCATCATCAGAAGACTGCAACGCCATAGATCGACGTTTGGCCATGAGATCGAGTGTGTGAGTCGAGAGTTTCTGAGGTCTATCTCTTCGGCGAGGTCTAAAGAATTTAGGACCCACCGTATGGACAGCTTTTACCAACCCGCCATTAATCTCGTCCACTGTAGCGCAATTATCTAGGCAATTGAAGCGGTTTGCCAACTCGAGCTGAAAGCTTTCTGGGTTTTGGATATAAGTACTAGTAGGGCGGAGAGTAGACTTCATCAAGCGAAATCTTTCTAAGTTGACGTCGATATTCAATATGCCTCTAACCATCCGGTGATCGCTTCCGGTTTTCACCCTATTGATCACAGAGACATTATCGAATATCCGTCTTTTCGTCGCCAAGATGAAATCTATTTCGTTCCTTGTCGAACCATCCGGGCTTAACCAGGTCCATTTCCTGTGAGGTGGCTTCTGAAAGAAAGAGTTCATCGCGAAGAGTCCCTCTTTCTCCAGGAAATCAGCCAGCCTTTGTCCCCTTGGGTTACGTGACCCATATCCAAATTGCCCAACTCTCAGCTCCTCATCGCTTCTCTTACCCAGCTTAGCATTGAAGTCCCCCATAACAACATTAAAGTAGGTTTCGGAGGTATGTATGGCCCGACTAATGTCCTCATACATCTCCTCTACTTCTTCATCTGGGTGTGTCGAGGTCGGCGCGTATACCTGTATGACCTTCAACGAATATCTTTTAGATATTCTGAGTATAAGATATGCTACTCTGCTCGACACACTTTCGATGGTTGTGATATTGTTAATGAGGGACTTGTGGACGAGAAATCCGACACCACCTAGGGACTGTTGGTCGCCCTCCCGGTAGTAGAGTAGGTTACCAGACTTGAGAATTATCGTGTCCTCCCCCTTTCTTCGGACTTCTGATAACCCCAATATGTCCCAGTGTAACCTACCCATTTCTTCTTCCAGCTCAAGAATCTTCTCGTCAGTCCTCAACGTGCGAATGTTGTGTGTTACCAGGGCCAGTCGTCGTCGGGGGTGGTAGCGGGATCGTACCCGGGGATTCTTAGCACCCCCTGCCCCGCCGTTACCGTGGCCGCTACCGGAGCCAGGAATAGCGGGGCTGCCGGGGACTGGGGGCCTGGTCTCTATCTTAGTCCTCATAAGGGGGGGTTTTTGCCAATACTCGCCACGCTTGGCAGGCGGGTTGGCGAGCGCAGGACGCAGCTTCTCGCACTGATTATGCTGCTGCCCATAATCAGTCTGTGGCACTTAGCTGTGTCATGACTACGATGGTTATCCCGCCATCGGTCGGTCACCAGAGCCTCGTCCGTTAACTAGCAGGGTGCACCACGTGCAGGTGAGGTTGGTTTGGACTCCTAGAGATGATGGTTGGAATCCCTTACACCCTTACAATAAATGATAACATAAAAAATATTTATTTATTTTTTATTTATTAAAAAAACAAACAGAACAATATTCTATATATAAACTAGATGAAATAGGTTACACACAATCCAAAAACGTTTCAACAGAAATATAGCACAAAAAGAAGACTGCGGATACAAAAGAAGGAATTAAAATAAATACTAAACACTAAAATACACTATACACTAAACAATTAAATATATTAAATTACGTAGTTGTTATAGGTTTGAATTTAGAACTTTATGTATCCAACCAACTCTCATTCCTGTAACTTCATATTACCAACTGAACTTCGAGATCAAACAATACAGGTAAAAATATAAATATTTACGCACGGCCTAGAATTCAGCAAATATGTTAAACAAATAGTTCGCAACAAATTGATATGATACGAATATTTGCGAAAAAAGGTCTCGATAATGCAAACACACGAAAACGTTACAATATTTATTTAACTTTAATTTGACGACATATTGTGGAATGTTAGGAAGCCTTGTGTTTTATTTGATATTTATATATCAAGTAGTAAGCTGGTTAGTACTAGAATACAATTGAATGACGAGTGTCTCGTTCGCTTGATGGTAAGACTGCATATACACAGTAGCAACGCCAGTCAGAATATCAAAATATAGAGCATTATAAGGCATTGCACTACGTTCATCTGAGATATTAGATGTTTAAATCCTTAATGCTATATAATAATAGTCCTATCATGTACTTTATCTAGTAGTGATATTGAAAAAATCTAAAAAACGCAACAATTTTATGTTATTTATAATGATAGATATCTAAACCATTAAACAACCCACGAAAACATTTCCCATGCATTAAAAAAAGAAATACGAACATTGATATTTATAGGTTATAGAAAACAGTAGAACCATTGACGAACCGCCGTGGCAGGTATTAGAAAAAATGGCAGACGAGAAAAAAAACTCAAACGACGATTTAAGCGACGCCAGAATGTCTGTGCCATTCATTTTACGTTCATTCATGCACTTTCCGAATCTATTATTCTTTTATGAATGAACTAAGGCCCTTGTTTGTGGTAAAATCGATGGGGATAATTTATTACACCTGATTGTATGGATTTTAGACTTATGAATGAACAGAAAGTTTGTGACAATTTCGCGCCGCGCCGACTTGAATCAAATTCTATTTTAGTCGAAAGTAATTGAAAAAATCATTGTTGGTTTGTATGTAAGATCATGTACCTCACAAGTAGGTGTAAAATCGGGCAATCGTTTTCGACTCTGGGTCTTTTTGATCTCATTTTGAATAGTGCTTCATGAACGGTGGATATAAAGAGTAGAAATGGATTTGCATTTTTCGGCCACGTTGATTTATTAAACACGGTTTGTAAACGTGAATAATAAAATAAGACTTAGTTTGGGCCTATTTTATAGGTTTCAAGTAAATTTTGTTTGGCAAAATGTTTTATTATGTTTACGCGAATATTAGACATTGAAATTAAAATGTAAGTAAACAGGTAACGTAGATAGAACTCGTTTTATTACCATTTATTTAGGAATGTAGAGTAGGGTGTGACTTTCGTATTTGGTCGGCTTATACATTTATGTGACGATTAGCATTTGTCTGCAAGCGGTGAAATCGAGCCTTATTTAGTAAAATAATTATTTTATTCTGCCAGATACTTAAAGTTTTCTTTTTTTGAAGATTGTCACAGAGACTAGGATAATCGTAAGTCGATCACTTTTTGGGGATCTTTTTACAACAGAGATGCAATTAGTAAATTATAGTGAACTGGCAAAATTAATATCGTTTATGTATATCTCCGGTATTTGGTGAGCTTATACTTACATCAGGTAGTAATTCCAATCCCGGTCTCCAATATCTTTGGGCCACTAATTTGTATTAGCCGTCCTGATGATTAAAATAAAGAACCTCAGTATAAATACACCTCAAAATTAATTAATAAAGTGAATTAGATTTGACTACCGAAAAATAAAAGTATCTGAAAGTATCCTTATCAAAATAACTAGTTTCATACACACCTACGCAGATTTAAAGCATGGTTATTATATAAATTACACCTCTCTTACACCATACTTATGAGTCATGTTACAATACTCCCCCCCACTATATTGTGCGGTGTTTGATTTCAACATAGAATAATATTTTAAATATGCAGATATTATCCTGATTTTGAAGTGTGGAAACATTGTTTTTGTTCTTATTTTTTCAAGCTGACTGACTAACTGGCTTACAATGTTGATATCGTTGTTCTAGAAGTATGAAATTATACGCACAAGTTTCTCAATATGTTACGGATGCAGTAATAAAGGAATTATTATTCTTTAAACTTGGCTGCCTCGGTGGCGTAGTCGTATTACGGTATGATTGCAGTGTTGATGCTGGTCACAGGTTCGATCCCCGGTATTAGCAGTGATATTGGGTTTTTCTACTCTGTATCAGCCCGGAGTCTGGAATTTGAGTCCAATATGGCGATAGGCTCACGATATCAATATGCGACGAACTACGCACGGCGAATAGTGGGTGCAGTAGTTGCGCCTCTGCCTACCCCTTGGGGGATAAAAGGCGTGAGTATGCGTATGCGTATTCTCGGGCTTAGTTGATTACTTCTGTATGTCATAAGCAGAAGGTAAACATAAAAGACCAGTCTGTTCTCTACTCTTTGACTGTGCTAACCTCTATGTAGAGTGCACGCGCCGCGCCGCCCCTCGCAGTGTGTTTGACAGCGTCGTACAGCGTACCAAGAACTTCTACGTCGGATAATCAATTTCAATTCTTTTGTAACACAGACTTGCACACATGGTGTTAACGATTCGGAAGCTGATTTGTTTGAGAGGATGATTGAGATTTACGATTTGGCACTTTGATATTGGAAAAACAAGAACATTGTTTAAAAGAGAAAAATGTAATGATCTGATTAAATAAATAATGACTACCTCGGTGGCGTAGTATTACGGTACGATTGCAACGCCAAGGTCTCGGCTTCGATTCCCGGGTCGGGCAAAGTGATATTGGATTTTTTATTCATTATCAGCCCGGTCTGGAATTTGTGCCCGATATGGCGATAGGCTCGTCCCCTATCACATCATGGGACGGAATACGCATGGCGAAAAGTGGGTGCATTAGTTGCGCCTCTGACTACCCTTTCGGGAATAAAAGGCGTAGTGTGTGTGTGTGATTAATTAATAAAAAATATTGAAAGATTTGCTTCTAATTTTGCTGATGGATACCCATAATATCTTGTATCCTCCCGGATAGCAACCACCGTACTTAAAGTGTTAACACCCGCTATACTAACCCACGTAAGTGTACCGCGTTCTGGGATCAGCCTGTGTATATCCGGTTCAAGAGGCCGGCATAATTGTGTCGACTGACGAGGGATCATCATCGCTCGGCAGTCGACGGTCTATCTGGATCCTCTCTGCTTACCATCAGGTAGAGTGGGGTCACTTTGCTTTGCCCATATAAATAGTAATAATAGTATCCAGTCTGTATCTGAAAAGGGTAGGAAAGTAATTGTTTACTGTCTTTACTTATACCATTAAGAGAGCAACTTGCCCGTCTCACCAATTAGTTGTTTTTGTATTGTAATATTTATTTATTTCGTAATTTTTATTCATTACGGCTACGCTATTATTACACCATTCCTTTGTATAAATACAAATCGAGGTATTCGAGATATATATTCGAGTATCGAATTCATTTTACAATTTGCATAACATCGGTACCTAATAGAACGTGTCCATATATTTTATTTATTGAAATGCTCAGCATTTATTTTCCGGATATCTGTTAAACCCGGTTAATCCGGATGAAACAATGAATCGCGCCCACCTGCCATTCCCATGGTTTTGGACGTAAAATATTTATTCGGAAATACAAACGTGGTCGTACTTGTATACTGTGGCTTTACCAGCAAATATAAAAACCTATTGCGCATAGAGAATTAAAGGATTTGTTTTAATTGAACAAAGTAAATAACACATATTACGCCTTTATTGACGGAGAATTTAATACGCCCACATTTCATCCCTACGTCCGTGTAATAGGGGATGAGAAAATTAAATGAAACAGAAAAAATCGTAAAATCAGAGATTATATAATAGAACTTCAGAATCCACCAAGCTGTTCAGCAGACAATCTACAGGATAAATCTACTTTACTGCCGCGGCTGCCTCGGTGGCGTAGTTGTATTGCGTGCACGGTGCGACATCACTCCGAGCTCCCGGGTTCGAATCCCGGGTCGGGCAAAGTTATATTTCTACTCACTATTAGCCCGGAGTCTGGATTGTTACCTGATATAGCGATAGGTTCGTCCGCTATCACAAGTGGGCCGGAACACACTTGGTGAAAAGTGGGTGCCCCAGCTGCACCACTACTTACCCGATCGGGGATAAAGATGTGTTTTATTTGTTTTATAAATCTACTTTAGACACACACATACACAAGCTTGATTACAATAAAGCAAACCTGCTCATCTCGCCATTCATATAAAAATGGTAGATTCATACTAGCTGAAACTTTATCACTCTAAAGCTCTTTAATCGTTGAAAGCTTGATTATTTCAGTGGAAATTGTCACGAATTTAATTGGTGGTCACGCTTCACAAGAGTTCGTGCGTGATCGACAGACCGAACGATTGATGCTCAAATTGTTGTTAGCGGAGAACGGAACATATAGTAACAGATATCGGAGGTTCGATTCCGTGGTTGGATAGGCACTTTTGACTTAATAAAGTGTGTATGAAGTGTTAGTAGTAATTCTCTTTAAACTTTTAAAATTAAAAAAAACCTATATACCTGAAAATTCAAGAAATATAATTACTTGAAGTCTACCGACACGGTGGGCCATTGCTGTGGCCGTAAAATATAATTAACATCTCCAAGTAAAAAGTAACCCATCCGCTAAGATACTGCTCTTGTTTAAAGAATGTTGAAGCATATAAATACCTAATCAAAAACTTTTTTAAAAAATAGCACCGACTTCAAAAACCACTCTAATGTAAAAAATAACTTATACTTTGCGCAGCGTTATAAGGAAATTTAAATACTACCAATATTATATACACTGCCATTCGTGTGATTATATTTATATGCAATGAATAAACATTTGGAGTCGGTGCCTGATTTTTTGTACTAATTTGGCATGCGACTAGAATTATTTAATTCATTCTTTTGTAAAGTACATAGTTCATATTACAATTTAATGTGTCTAATTTAAGAGTATTTTTTAATAAACATATTTGTGTGCAGCGGCGATAGCCTAGTTGGTAGTGGAAAGGACTGCCGAGACAAATGTCCGCAGGTTCAAAACCCAAGGGCACACACCTCTGACTTTTCTAAAAAGTTGTGTGTATATTCTTTGTAATTATCGCTCGCTTTAACGGTGAAGGAAAACATCGTGAGGAAACCTGCATACCTGAGAAGTTCTCTGAATTTCGAAGGTAAGAGAAGTCCGCCAACCCGCACTAGGCCAGCGTGGTGGCCTAAGGCCTAAAACCCTCTCAGTAGCAGGGGAGGCCCGTGCTCAGCAGTGGGCAGTATATAATACACGGCTGGTATGGTATGGTATATTTATGTAGGCAGTTCGATTTTTTTATGACCGGCACCGACTCCAAAGGTTTATTCATTGCACATAAATATAATAATATTGGTAGTATTTAAATTTCCTTATAACGCATGCGCAAAGTATAAGTTATTTTTTACATTAGAGTGGTTTTTGAAGTCGGTGCTATTTTTTTAAAAGAGTTTTTATTTTTCACTTTTTAGTAAATAGGTAATGCAATATAGAGTTAAATATTATAATTATTGCTATTATAATATTCAAATCTTGTAATTTATTATGATAGATGGAATTCCCAAAGCTATCTTGATTCGATATTTTCATGATCAAACAATAGATACAAGTCTAGAAATACTAGCTCAAGAGTCATGAGTAAAAGACTTTTGAAAGTGAAAGAGTTTTTATATCATTTATATCGACATATAAAACTCTTTGAGTAAAACTGACAATGGAAATTTTTAAAAACTAATAAATCTGTCAAGTTATATTGACAGAAGTCAATAGGGTTATTATTTCTTCGGATTAATTATAGCTTAAATTTATTTAAGCACGCAAGTACATATATCAGTAAATTGATTTGAAATTAAATCTAGATTATAGTGTGCTCATGGTTTAAAGGAGGTATAAGACAGGTTCATCTGGAAATCTTTAGGGGAGGCCTATATTCAGCAGTGGACATTATTCATACAGCTTTCTCTCTTCTGTGTCGTGATAATCATGACGATGATGAAGACAAATAACTTCAGGATGCTCTCTCAAAAAGTTGACCCGAGCCCTTTGATAATAATAATAGTTCTCATTTTTATTTCAGAAAATTATATCTATGCTAAAAAGCAAATTAATCCAGGAAGGAAAATGTTATTATTATGTAACACGGAATTTTACAGAAAAGGTGCTAGAAAAACTCATGGTTTGTATCTGTATAATCCAAGTCCAAAGAGTATATATAATATATACTATGATGATCCAAGTCATTCTAGGTATACTGTTTGAATTTGTATTGAAAAATAAAATATTTTTTGTTAGAAGTGTTTTATTTATTCTTACCGCATACCGCGAGAATGAGCGGTGCGGTCATATTTTATTTTATTTTTTTATTGAATTGAATGACGAGACGAGCTTGCCGTTCGCCTGATGGTAAGCCATACGACCATCCATAAACAGTAGCAACACCATCCAGTACCTTGAGTTACAAAGTGCTGTGTGGCATTCCACTGCGCTCGTCATCCTGAGACAAGATGTCTCATTATGTCCAGTAGTTACACTGGCTACAATGTCCTTCAAACCGAAACTATAGTGTATGAACACTGCTGCTTGGCGGTAGAAATTGACATTGCGGTAGTACCCACCCAGACGGCCTCTTACATATGAGAGACCTACAACCAGTAGCAGTCATATTAGGCTGAGAATGGTCTTATGACTCTGAACGTAAACTTAAAGGATCGTCAGGGTAGTGTCACGCTAGGACAACAGCTCAGGTCTGTATTATAATATAAAAGACTCCATCATTTGGGTAGAACAGCCTGATGCTCACTGTTGAGTTGTTAATCTAATCTCTAGAACATCACACGCAGTTAGATTAGACTTTGCAAACCAAAGTAGGTATAGATTCTAGTAGATCCTGAAATCAGGTGAAAATCTTAATGCTCCATTATGTGGCAATGATGAATGATTTATTAAATCAGGAGTTAAACATTCCTTTCCTTTACTAGAATCGCAAACTTGCATGGGCGTTTTGCGTCACACACATATTACATTAATATACGTACCTATTAAAATAATTCTGCAAGTCATTATAATATATTCGTTCTCAAGACTAAACAGCTTATATTTATCATATTTTGAGGTCCATTAGAAGTCTATAGATAGATACTAACGACATTCTATCGAATCTGTCGAAAAGCGGGAGTCTAGGAATCTAGTGGGAGTCCCTGTTATTCGTATAACGGGTCACCATGCATATGTTAAACTTTTATTATGCTTTTATTCGATAAAAAATAGCTCAAATTTATGCGTTGCTAATAGAATTTCGTAAGGGCACTTTTAAGTCGTCGAATGAAATTACTCATATGATTCAGGTCTATTCAGTCTGTTCCATAAAATGATGAACCCTATACCAAGATATATTGAAATGGGACCACTTCGCGACCCTTATTTACTTAATAAAGAAGGAATCAAGGAAATACGCTCCCAATTTTCAGAGAAATCAGTGTACATACATAAAAAAAAATACAAACACACGAATTGATAACCTCCTCCTTTTGGAAGTCGGTTAAAAAACAAAACTTCCTTCAATAAAATCATACAATACCCCAGTGCAAACTATACGTCAATTTAAGCCGGAATTTCATACATGCGCTCGCAAAAACGACGCCAGAGGGCACGTACCTTTGCCCTTAAATGGTTACGTCAAACATCCGCTATACATTCTGTTTATGATCCTATCAATTCATATCTTATTTATCTTTCTCACAGTTGCCGTGATCCGGTGTTGTGTGGGCTGTGAAAACAGCGGTTTTGGGAACGATTTTATAAAGGGTAGACTTTATTCTTAAATTACTTGTTTTATGGATAAGATATTATTATTCTTTTCTTGAAAGAGTTTAATAGTAACTGACGCAGAAACTAAATACTATGAATTTAAAATTCTGTTCGTGCGTCGCATGTGAAACGTTTCATTATTATGCTAAGTGCAGTTTCTGTGATAAATAAAATACAATAAATATTATTTGAACAATAAATAAATTTAGAAATCTAAATTAGTACTTTTATAGTTCAAATAATGAAAATACTAAGTTCAAAGTTATAAATCATTTACAATTTAGTTCAAACGTTTCACATTGAAAAACTTTAATTTGAGATGTCTTTAACAATTATCTTTCTACAAGCCTCGAAAATAGACTCCTGACAAGCTCACACGCTGCTATATCCGCTATTTTCGAAGCCCCTTATTTGCACAAGATCCTAATATTTTAAAGTGAACATGTTATTTACGATCCCGTTTTATACATGTATTGAATTATTACAGTATTTTATTATAAGTTAATACAGTAAAATATTGTTCCGCAAACAAGCTTAAAATTCGCTTTAGTTGTAAAATATGGGTCCGAAAATATTTTTAGATCTCTATCAAATTGAAAAGCACGGGATTACTAGGGTGAAGGAAGGTTAATAAATTAATTTATGATGACTGTCATAATTTTAAGCGCCTTTTCAACACGTCTTAGTAAATGCAATATAAGGTGACTAAAGGCCCATTTCACAAGTAGCAAGTAAATTTTATTTGGTAGTCTAATTTTATAATCATTTATTTGGAAGCATAGATTAGAGTGTGGCTTTTGCATTTGGTCGGCTTGTACATTTTGGTGACGAATAGCATTTAATCAGAAGTTGTGAAATAGCCCTAAATAAAAGACAAGCATTCAACTGTATCCCATAATAAATGGAATCAAATGAGTACTTTAATACATTTGTTGTAAAGTAATAGGTAAACATTGAGATACATGGTAGATATATAAATCATCACCTTTTTTTTTTTTTTTTTTTTTTTTTTTTTTTTTTTCGCGGGGAAAAAACGCGTTATCGCTACCACCACCGGGGGGTCAGTGGAACGGTTATGTTGGTTTCACCGGCCTTACGGTCCAATGTCGTTACTCGGGAGTATAGCATCATCCGAGCGAGCATTGGACCGAGTCCCTAACACTATGTACACCCTACACCGGCATACCAACCAAAACCCGCGGTGGCCTTCTTCGGCGCATGCGGAACGGCCCCGGGGTATCTTATTGCACTAAGATAGCTGCTCGGAACCGTCCCTGCGCGATGCCGCATTGCGGCCCCTCTATAAACGAGGGGGCTAAGATGCCCCCGAACTCTAAAGAACGCCTTTGGCGTCTACGACAGCGGGAGACCGACCACCCGCATTGTCGTCCACCTCGGAGTCACTTAAATTGGAGTGAGCAGACCCCCACTGCTCGCCCCGCGACTTTTTCTAAGCCCCATTTAGTCGCCTCTTACGACAGGCAGGGGATGCCGTGGCGGAATTCTCTAGATGCCCCCGGACCACAGGGCATGAGGCACCGGTCAGTCGTCCACCCGGCGCCTCCGTCGTCTCCTCTGGCTGCGGGCGGGATCGTTCTGCTCACGATCCCGCTCGGCGCTCTCCTTCCGCGAGATGACGCTCTCGCAGAAGGAGGCTGTCGCTCGCCATGACCTCCAGCCGCCGACCATGGCGGACACCACGGCCGGCAGCGAGAGGTCTCCTCCGACGACTGCTCTAAGAGCGCTGCGTTGGAGATCCCAGGCTGGGCACTCCTCGAGAGTGTGTTGGACTGTGTCCTCGCGGCCGTTGCCACAATGGTGGCACACGGCAGACTCCTCTTTTCCGATCCGACACAGAAAAGAGCCAAAACACCCGTGGCCCGTCAGCACCTGTGTCAGACGGAATGTCGGCGCACCGTGGCGCCTGTCAAGCCAGCTTGAGAAGACAGGTCGCACTGCCGCGACGGTCCTCAAGCCCGCACTCGGGCTCTCCAGCCTGGTATGCCACTCCTCCACGGCGGCGCTGCGGATAGAGGCCAATTGGGCTGTGACCTCCCTCGGAGCCAGTCTTCGCCCGAGACGGGATGCCTCCTCTCGCCAGAAAAATACTGATGAGAGGTATTTGGCATCCAATTCCCATGGCAAAATACCAGCCAAGATGCAGGCCGCCTCGTGGGAGATCGTGCGGTAGCCCCTAATGAGTCGCTGCGCCACTAAACGCTGCGGCTTGCGCAGTAGAGCGGCGCATCGAGCATTCAGGGACTCGGCCCAAACGGGACAACCGTATAAGGCCATGGACCGCACAACTCCAGCATATAAACTTCGGCAAGGGTTACCGGGACCTTCCAAGTTTGGCAGCAGGCGTCCGAGTGCGCCTGCTGCCCGCAATAATTTCGGCGACAACATCTCAAAGTGGGCACGGAAGTCCCACCGGCTGTGCAACACCAGGCCCAGATATTTCATTGTGGAGCCGATGGGAATCCGCACCCCCTCCACTACGATATGGGCCTCCGAAGGTGGCCTCTTCCGAGGCCCGTGGAAATAAAGGACCTCGGTTTTGTTAAGGGCCACTCTGAGGCCCAGTCGCCGAATCCTGCTCACCATCTGCTCCGTACCAGAGGAGGCAAGCAGAGCAGCGTCCTGGAAGGTCCTAGCCGTCGCTGTCACCAGTGTGTCGTCCGCGTAACAGACAACAGCGACGCCTTGGGGGTTGGTACCACGGAGCACCCAATTGTAGCCGATATTCCACAAGAGTGGGCCCAGTACTGAGCCCTGTGGAACACCACAGGCCATTGCTCTTCGGTGCCACCCATCAGCGCCCGGATACACAATATACCTATCAGATAGGTACGATCGCACCAAGCGCTGAAGATATGGTGGCACCTCGTGGTACCGCAGTGCTTCATGTATGCATGCCCAAGGTAGTGTATTAAATGCGTTGGCGATATCAAGAGACACCGCCACGACCACTTCACCCCGGGCGATTGCATCCTCCGCTTGTGCCTTGACCCGCAAAATCGCATGGATCGTGGATCGGCCATGCCGGAAACCGTATTGGCAGTCTGCCAAATCCGGCCCGACCTTCTCAAGATGCTCGACGAGGCGAGCGTGAATAATCCGCTCGAAAAGTTTGCAGACCTCGTCGAGCAGCACGATAGGCCGGTAGGCCGATGGCGACTCTGCGGGTCGACCCTCCTTTTTGAGCAGGACCAATTTCCCAGTTTTCCACTGAGATGGAAAAAGGCCCTGCTCAATGCAGGCGGAGAAGAGGCCGCGGAGCCTCGTACCCAGGTGCTTGACGGCTAAAACCCATGCACGACCGGGTATGCCGTCCAGACCCGGAGCCGAGTTTTTACTCCGCAGCCGAAGCACTACCGCCCTAAATTCTGCGGGCGAAACCTCCGAAATATCCCCTACCGAACTTTGTGACGATGGCGACGACCAAGGTGACGCCATCGGTGGAGGAATGACATTCTCGGTGGCGGGGAACAAAGCCGCGACGACCTCTTCAACCAGCTCGCCCCGAAGACTCTGCGTCAGCGGAGGCGCCCATGGGCGGTATCTCTTCATTGCCAAACGATACGGGCGCCCCCACGGGTCGCTGTCCAGAGTACTTTGGAACTCTTTTTGTGCCGCAGACTTTGCTCTCATTATTGCCACATGCAGCGCTCTCTTGGCCTCTTTGTAGAGGCCGTGTAGCAGCTGCTCCTGGTCCTCGTCGCCGGGTAAACGAATCCGGCGACGACGGTGCCTACCTACTCGACGGAGGGCAGATACGCACGATGCGCGCAGCTGCGTGAGCTCCGCCGACCACCAGAACACCTGGCGTTTCTCGGGGAGGCGTCGGATTCGGGGCATGGCCGCGTCACAAACACGCGACATTATTGCCCCGAACCACTCCGCCTCCTCTTCAACCCGTACCGGCCTTTCCGGCACGGGAATCAACGCCTGGGCCAGAGCAGCCTCCTTCAGGGCCTCTACATTAAGGCGCTTTAGTGCCCAACGAGGGCCGTCCGATCGCGGGACGATCAAGCCACCACGGGACCGGGGAGAAGGGGACAAGGCGACGTCGAACCGAATGTATCGGTGATCCGACAACGTCTCCTCGCCCACCAGGACCCTCCAGTCCCGGACACGGTGGGCTAGTGCTGGGGTGGCGAACGTAATGTCCACCACCGAGCCACCATTGTGCCGCACGCAGGTGTCCACCGACCCGCGATTCACGACGGCCAACCTGGACGCGATCGCCCATTCCTCCAGGGCCACGCCACGCGTGTTCGTCGCCGACGAGCCCCAAGCCAAGGACTTGGCGTTAAAGTCACCGGCGACGAGAACGGGGCGAGGCTGACTGCCTTGCACCACCAGAGCCTCTAGCCGAGTGAGGAAATGCTCAAACTCGGCCAGAGATCTGTTAGGGGAGAAATATACTCCCACAATCCAGACCCCCCCTAACAGAACTGCCACGCATCCCGAGCCCTTCGCTACTTTTTCGAAAGGTGGGGAGCCGGCAGCGCCCCGGGTGATGACGGCCACCGAGCCGTCCAAGTCCCCTGCCCAGTCTTCCCTGGGAGGGACATAGTACGGCTCAGACACCACAGCCACATGAATCGACCACTGCGCCAGGCTCTGAACTAGTAAGTCCTGTGCTCTGGCGCAGTGGTTGATATTCGCCTGGAGGAATCGTTGCGCCATATTAATGGGCGATCTCCATGACGGTCTCGCGGTGGGACGGGTCCGGCTGAGTCACAACCCCGGCGCCCCCTCCGCGATTAACGCGACGGGGACGGGAGGAGGCGACACATGCCTTGGCGCCCACATGGTGCCCTGCGGGTTTACCCGCCGCAGCACAGATTGTGCAGTGCGGGTCCGCGGAGCACCCTTTGGCCTTATGGCCCTCTTGACCGCAGCGGTAGCAGATTCCGCTACGGTCACACTCTGCGGTGCAGCGCATCCGCACATGCCCCTTCAGGAGGCAGCGGAAGCACCGCATGGGCCGGGGCTCAAGGAGCCGGACCTGTGCAGACACCCAACCAATCAGGACTCGTCGGGCCTTTATAATTTTTTCGGCTGCCTTAGCTGGGCACCGCACCCACACCGAGCCAAGGCGTGAACGGTCGGAGCGGATCTCCCCGACCTTAAAATTGTCCGCCGCGCAGTCACCAGCCCTTGCGAGGGCCATTGCGACCATTTCCGGGTCAGCGGACGGATCCAACCCGGATACTCGCAGATCCGCGGTCTTGAACGGACGGGAGACACGTACATCTTCCGCCAATTCCGTTCCGCGGAACACCTCCCTAATTTTTTCCGCGAGGGAGTTGGCCTTCGCTTCAGAATCTGGGCCAGGTACCTCATAAAGGTACCCACCCGTGGCCATTAGCCTCGCTCGGGTCTCAGCAATACCAAGACCAGCTAGATCCACCTGCCGTTGTAATTCTTTTAGGACCGTAGCGTACGTTACACCACGGCCCAAAGCAACTGGCATTATAGTCAAGGTGACCGCAGCCTTACGGGGCAGATGAATCTTAGGCTCGGGCCTACGATTCTGCCGTGGTTGTGGCTGTGACTGCGCCTGTGCGGCCGGCACTGCAACGCTTTGCACAGTCCGGGTATTTTTCTTGCCCCTCTTCGCCACGACCGTCCATCCCTCGTCCATAGACAGAGGGGGCGGAGGCAGCGGACGAGACTCTGTCCGAGGCTGGACAGGAGGTCCAACCTGATTCTCCTTTTTCCTCCCCTTATGTGCGATTGGCTGGGGAATGAGTTTGCTAACAGCATGCGTAGCTAACGGAGCAACACTAATGGCAGCCGCGGACGGTTTGTTGACAGCCCGTGCGACCTGGGTCGTCCCCTTGCCTTTGCCCTTCCCCTTGCCTTTGCCTTTCGACATCACCGAATTGTCATCTGCAGGCAGAGCACACGATAACTCCATTACAGTTGAGAACCCTGTCGGAGGCTCAGCAGTGGCGGGCAACGGTTGCCCGGTCCTCTCCATTCTAGCCCTGTCAGCGGCCAGTGATGGACGAGCAATTGGCTCTGGGGGTAGCCGCATATGAATCGCCTCGAAGCGCGCGTCCATCATATTGATAAGACGGCGCTCGAATTGATCTTGGCGATCCCCTATTTCAGAGCCAGCCCCTGTTTCTACTGCTGACCGCGATTGCTCCGAGGAACGGACAGACGCCAGAACCTCCTCCAGTATCTTCCCCTGGGCCGCAAGAGATGCCTCGAGCGCAGCAATACGCCGGGCCATTGCGGCCTTTTCCGTCTCAAGACGTGTCACCTCAGCGGAAGCTGTTTCTTCGGCCCGTTCAAGGAGTTCCTTGGCCGCTAAATTCAGCTTCCGCTGCTCCGTCCCTTTAAGATTCCGGGACCTTTGGGACACGCCCCGGACCATTTCTGCCAGCCGTAAACGCCAGTCTGGCTGGGTGGCTGGCAGCGCTTCCGTCTCCATCTGGTCTTCTTCTGCATCCGTTGTCGGAGCAGAAGCGGCAACCACTTTTACTGCCGGCTCGGAGTCACTGTCGCTCAAAATAAATTTATTCGAGCGGGCAGGACGTCCTCGCTTTGACCGCAAGCTAACGCCACTCGGTCCTGGCTCGGATACGACCGGATCGGAGGCTGCCGTCTCGACTAACCCCTTCTTGGGCATGCGCCCATCGTCATTTGTCTCTCTGGGTTCTGAATCGTCCCCCAGGAAAGATGTCCTCTCCTTCTCAGCGTTATTTTTAATATTTTTGAATAGAACCATTGTGTTCCCACGAGTATGGGGGAAATAACAGTCCGCCCAGGCAGTGCCCCCTGTACCTGGGTAAGCCTATCGTAACTCGCACAGAGTGTCGGCCGGTACTCTGGCGGGGGTCGCACTCGAGACCGAACTACCCATCGGCCATGCATCCCCTCGCGGTGCGCCGCCGCTTGGGATTCGGGGTGACTTTTTATAGAGGTTTTCTCCCTCGCAGTCCAGGCGGTTAAACCAAGACCCTCGGCCCCAGGAGTCGCTGCGAAACATGACCACAGTGCCCCCTGAGATTCCGAGACTAACGGTGGCCAAGGAGAATTAGTTCTGCCCCGGCCTGTTCCGCGGCAGGGTGAGTGCACACGGAACCCGTCTACATATTCCTCCGCTGCACTCTCTGCTAGTCAGAGGGAACGCGGAAGAATCCTCTTTGCTGGTTTTGGTCCACGCCGTTTCCGGTACCCCCCAAATTTGGGGGGCGTTCCCCTATCCGCCACCCAGGGAGACGCGCCCGATGGGAGACCAGCAACTCCACACGGGATATAAATCATCACCTATTGTAGTAACTTATGATGCTCATTCTGAGTGACTAGGTTCTATCTTCAAGAGCCTTAGTGACTAGTAATAGACAGACAAAACAGCTCTTTGTGCAAGCATTGTTGCGTTTTATTTTAAACTAAATCTGTCATTACTGGAAATTATGATCGTTAACTTCTAATGTTTGGGCTATGAGCCCAATTGAAAATCGAAATTCTACGTGTTACTGTTCTTGTTTTAAAATACTGTCGGGGTTCTTTCAACCCTCATAAATTATTTATATTACTTTTCCCAAACATATTACCAATGCATATTTGAAATACCTACTCAATTTCCTCGTAAATTATAAATCAACGTAATTCACACTCGTAAAAACTTATAAATGCCCGCATAATTTATTGTAATGCCCATATAATTTATCGTAAAAAACAAATCGTTGAATATAAACTTTCTCGGACAACAGTGACTGCTGTGATAAGTGGATTACGAAACGAGTTCACCTCCTGTGATAAATCGAGAACATTAAAAAGGATTAACTTTTTTTGGGTCGCGTTAGAAATGGTGCTGTTTCGCAGCCGTTGAAAACATTTCTGTGGATGTTGTCTACACTAGAATGATGTTTGCAATTGGGAATTTGGGAGCAACGTAAAAATATATCAGAAATATTGGAGCATCTGCCCTATGGAAATACACTAATTTAAAAAAAAAAACTTGTAGCAATGATATTTCCGACACTATTGCCGGTGTGTTTATGTGTAAGTAAATAGTTAATGTTATTATTATTTTTATTACTATATATTTAATTATCTACTCGATCAATAAATGAATGTTATTGGTCTTGAGGTGACAATGGTTGTATTTGTATTTTTACAAGCTTTAATTTGCTTATTTCTTTTATTCCGAGAAGTAGCCAATTCAGAAATTTCAGATTTCGGGATGATACTGGAACAGGGAAACTCAATATTAGTTTGCCCGATCGAGGATTCGAATCTGGCATCTCAGAGCGATGTCGTAACGCCCACCAATACAACCACGCAGGCTGTCAACGGTCACAAATATAACAATTTCATTGAATTAAATTATATACATGAATAAATAATTTGTAAATAATCGACTCGCACGCGTTTAATCCAAATACCCACAATAAGATTTCCCGCGGCACGGATGTCAGTAGTTAAGAACTTTGATCACAGCCAAACTTGGAACAAATATTTGCAAAATAGACAAATGTTTGTCGCTTTGGTCACTGTTTTTATAAGTGTCTAGACTTATGCCTGCATTATTGGAGGAATAGGTAATGCAACTATGATTTGTGGAACCTATTTCCGTCTCACTATGTAGCAGAGGAGAGGAAGAGTATCGCGGTATTAGGCACAAATTTTAACATCTCATGTGTAATTTTGAATATAAACAATTCAATTTTGCCCGTCCCGGGACTCTAATCCTGGACCTCATAGCAATATAACGGAAATATGCTCTCACTAGAGCTATAAAGCGATATTAGGTTACCAAAAATCTAATTCATATTCAGCGTTTAGCTTCGAAATTAATCCTTTATCAAAATTTTAGCTCTTTGACCGTGTTACATATTCATAACAAATAACTATTAGCAAATATTAAGTAACTCTTTAACCCGTCTATTCAATATTCCGGTAAAGTTACGGCCTGCGGTATGTGGTACCGAACGTCCAGAACTTTGTTTCGTCCATAGAGTTAAACTTAATTAACTAAATATTAAGTGATTTTGCGACGTGTAAAAATATGAACATAGCTCACACGTTTAACCCTGAAGAGTTAGGTAGAAGAACAACTAGTGCGTCCAAATTTCTTTGAGCGTATATCCGTACTATGATGTAATTTGGGCAAGCCTATCGCCATATTTATTACTGATAGTACTTAGGAGGAAACGTAAATTCTGAGATTAATTGATTGAATGCTATGTGGCAGTCCTGCTCTACCCACTTTTATCTACAGCACGAACGTTTTAATACATTATTAATATTGAAAATTAAATTGAATATTGAAAATAAAGCTCCAAAAGTCCCTGATATTTATTTATTTATCTAAATAGGTACTACAAAAATAACAGATTATATTCTTCCAATATGCATTAGGTAATAATTTTCCAATAGTGCAATATTTTTTTCCTGTCGATAATTCCAATTATTATTCCATTATACCATGATTGACATGCCCATCACCAAAGCTCAGTCATTATCGGATCATCGCCGAGCTGGTATTTGGACAATGGCACGGCCCCTATTTTGGGGAGATTTACCCGTTTTTAGGGAATATCGAAATAATAGGACCTATTGTTGTCTGTTACGCCTCATACAATTACGTGATTATGAGACATTTAGTGACGTTAATAATATCTATTTTGTATTTGTGTCAGTAAAATATACTTATTAGTTTTTGTATATTTATTGAATTCATTATTAATTTGTACTTTTTTATATACTAATATTTATTTTTAAATGTTTTGCAACTAAATGAGACGAATAAATTGCTCGACTGAACACAAAAGTAGTTTCTCACTTTTGCTTGACAGCAGGAAAAGGCAAATCTGTAGTATCTCAGTTCGGATCTCACATACAAGAGTCGACTTTATAAGCTACCTTATTTCACTGCATGCGTTAGGTACTCATCGTACGTGCATGCCATTATACTACACAGAATAGCAATAACAACTGCAATATCTTCCATTTTGCACCAAGAGATAAGGTTTCATAACATCCAGGCAGTACATCCGAACCATTTTATGGCTAAATATCGGTGTAGTGCTCATTAATGTATCTGTCTCGTTGAGTGGTGGGTTCTTCTCCCTCGACAGAAGCCGTATCACATGCCCTCTCATATCGCACCGAAAAAATACTATGTATTTATCACTCAGTCGTTTATAAGCATATAGCTTAAATAGTTCATGAATTACAATCGCTTCAACAGGATCTAGGATATATGACTTCAATTCTGTGTCACCCATTATTAACCCTTTGTATCTCTTCTCCTTTAATACCACTGGTTGGCCTTCAAAATTAAATGGCATGCCTCTCACATTATGCTTCTTTCGGTAAGCTTCAAGATTTTTTGCAGTTGGCCTCAAGAATTCGATCCTCGGACAGTACTCTGTTTCGGGTAATGCTGAGCCAAACTGGAATATCTGGTACCAAGTTCCAAGTAAAAAGTTGTTTGATAGAGGTTTATCGTTTACGGCTATGCATTTTCGACTGACTTCGTCGAATTTGTACGCGGAAACTGTGACCGAAAATGGAACTAGTAAAATAAAAATAATAAATCAAATTATCTGACTGCTGGTTCTGATTGAGATCCTATATTTATATAGGATTTATGACTAGCTGTTAGCAGATAACTAGATGCAATTTATCGTTCAGTTACTGCAGCTATTAAACGGTTAATTAATCATGCTTGTTGGATAACGGACTGCTAATTGATTGTGTGGTTAATACGCTAGTTGTGAGTCTGAACGTTTGTTTGTAGCTTTGCAAATCCCTAAATTAACGATAAATGCAATATTTTGATAACTTACATTAGCTTAAAGATATTTGGCAATTAACAAGACACAATCGTATGTGTGTATTTGTATTGGATACTGATGCTCAAAATATACTAAAATATGTAATGTTAAGTTAGTTTCTTATGATAACGGTATTATAATGTGCCAAATATAGAGCAAACACGGGTAAAACAAAAAGAAAAGAAACATGCAAGTAGTAAAGAGTACTGTAACGGTAATGAGAAGATGATATCCCAGAAGGATGTTACAAGTATAAAAATGCTTGTTTTAATGCAGGCAATAGACTACGTGGATCTTCAGGAACTCCACCAACCCTGAAAGTCAAGTATTGAGTGCATTGTAACCATGACCACAGAGATCCTAATAAGAGTATTTCTTTTATAAATAATGGTCATGGGCACCCACGGGAATTCCTAAAAGCCGGCGGCTCTCGAAGGGACCAACCGTATCCTAAAGGTATCATTACCGGCACGTATAGATTGTATATTGATTATCGTTTAAACACGAGTAAACCAGTTAGCCTGACATGACCTTAAAGTCATCATTCTATTTCTCTTATAAGATTTGATAGTCCTATAGTTATTTATATAACTAATAAGAAGCCAGTTATACTATTGTCTTTAAGTAAGCGCTAAACCTGCTCATACACACATATAGAATCCAGGACTTTAAGGCTTGTATTCAATGCTGTGATAATAAGTCTGTTTCTCAGCGATTCGAAATGACAGCCTTTGCAGTGGGTAGGCATGGGGCACTTTTATTGGCTTCTATTAGGATACAACTATATTTCAGTTGGCTGATAGCAGATAAACCATACCACCATAGCAGCCCTGTATTATATACTGCCCACTGCTGAGCTTGGGCCTCCTCTACAACTGAGAGGGTTAAGGTCTTAGTCCACCACGCTGGCCTAGTGCGGGTTGGCAGACTTCACATACCTTCGAAATTCAGAGAACTTCTCAGGTATGCAGGTTTCCTCACGATGTTTTCCTTCACCGGTAAAGCGAGCGATAATTCACAAAGAATACACACATAACATTTTAGAAAAGTCAGAGTTGTGTGCCCTTCCCGTGTGGAGTTGCTGGTCTCCCATCGGGCGCGTCTCCCTGGGTGGCGGATAGGGGAACGCCCCCCAAATTTGGGGGGTACCGGAAACGGCGTGGACCAAAACCAGCAGAGGATTCTTCCGCGTTCCCTCTGAATAGCAGAGGGCGCAGTGGAGGAATACAGACGGGTTCCGTGTGTACTCACACTGCCGCGGAACAGGCTGGGGTAGAACCTCCCTGGCCACCGCCGGTCTCGGAATCCCAAGTTGCATTGTGGTCATGTCTCGCGGTGTCTCTTGGGGCCGAGGGCCTTGGCTTTACCGCCCGGGCCGCGAGGGAGAAAACCTCTATAAAAAGTTACCCCGAATCTCAAGCGGCGGCGCACCGCGAGGGGATGCATGGCCGATGGGTAGTTCGGTCTCTAGTGCGACCCCCGCCGGAGTACCGGCCGACACTCTAGGCGGGATACTTGTAGGCTTACCTAGGTACAGGGGGCTCTGCCTGGGTGGACTCTTCCATTCCCCCATACTCGTGGGAACACAATGGTTCTATTAAAAAATAAAAATAAAAATAATGATGTTCTGAAGGAGAGGTCATCTGTTCTGGGGGACGATACAGAACACAGGAAGTTCAATGATGATGGGCACATGCCCAAGAAGGGGCTAGTCGAGATGGCAGCCTCCGATCCGGTCGTATCCGAGCCAGGACCGAGTGGCGTTTGCTTGCGGTCCAAGCGAGGACGTCCAGTCCGCTCGGATAAATATATTTTTAGCGACAGTGACTCCGAGCCGGCTGTTAAAGTGGTCGCCGCTTCTGCACCGACAACGGATGCAGAAGAAGACAAGATGGAGACGGAAGCAGTGCCAGCCACCCAGCTAGACTGGCGTGTACGGCTAGCAGAGATGGTTCGGGGCGTGCGCCAAAGGTCTCGGAATCTTAAAGGGACGGAGCAGCGGAAGCTGAATTTAGCCGTCAAGGAACTCCTTGAACGGGCCGAAGATACACCTTCCGCTGAGGTGACCCGTCTTGAGTCGGAAAAGGCCGCAATGGCCAGGCGTATTACTGCACTCGAGGCTTCTCTTGCGGCCCAAGGGAAGATACTGGAGGAGGTTCTAGCGTCTGTCCGTTCCTCGGAGCAATCGCGGCTGGCGGTTGAAACAGGGGCTGCCCCTGAAACAGGGGATCGCCAAGAGCAATTTGAGCGCCGTCTTATCAATATGATAGACGCGCGCTTCGAGGCGATTAATATGCGGCTACCTCCGGAGCCAGTTGCTCGTCCATCCCTGGCCGCTGACAGGGCTAGAATGGAGGGGGCCGGGCAACCGTCGCTCGCCACTGCTGAGCCTCCGACAGGGTTTTCGGTGACGTCGAAAGGCAAGGGCAAGGGGAAGGGCAAAGGCAAGGAGACGTCCCAGGTCGCACGGGCTGTTAACAAACCGCCCGCGGCTGCCATTAGTGTTGCTCTGGTAGCTACGCATGCCGTAAGCAAACACCTTCCCCAGCCAACTACCCTCAAGGGGAAAAATAAGGAGAATCGGGTTGGACCTCCAGTCCAGCCCCGGATGGAGTCTCGTCCGCTGCCTCCGCCCCCTACGTCTATGGACGAGGGGTGGACGGTCGTGGCAAAGAGGGGCAAGAGAAATGTCCGGAACGGGCAAAACGTTGCAATGCCGGCCGCGCAGGCGCAGCCTCAGCCGCAACCACGACAGAATCGTAGGCCTGAGCCTAAGATTCATCTGCCCCGTAAGGCTGCGGTCACCCTGACTATAATGCCTGATGCTTTAGGCCGTGGTGTAACGTACGCCACGGTCTTAAAGGAATTACAGCAGCGGGTGGATCTGGCCGGTCTTGGTATTACTGAGACCCGAGCGAGGCTGATGGCCACGGGTGGGTACCTTTACGAGGTACCTGGCCCAGAATCTGAAGCGAAGGCCAACTCCCTCGCGGAAAAGATGAGGGAGGTGTTCCGCGGAACAGAATTGGCGGAAGACGTACGTGTCTCCCGTCCGTTCAAGACCGCGGATCTGCGAGTATCCGGGTTGGATCCGTCCGCCGACCCGGAAATGGTTGCAGCTGCCCTCGCAAAGGCTGGAGACTGCGCGGCGGACAATTTTAAGGTTGGGGAGATCCGCTCCGACCATTCACGCCTTGGCTCGGTTTGGGTACGATGCCCAGCTAAGGCAGCGGAAATAATTATTAGGACCCGACGAGTCCTGATTGGTTGGGTGTCTGCACAAGTCCGGCTCCTTGAGCCCCGGCCCATGCGGTGCTTCCGCTGTCTCCTGAAGGGACATGTGCGAATGCGCTGCACCGCAGAGTGTGACCGTAGCGGGATCTGCTACCGCTGCGGTCAAGAGGGCCATAAGGCCAAAGGGTGCTCCGCAGACCCGCATTGCGCAATCTGCGCTGCGGCGGGTAAACCCGCGGGGCACCACGTGGGCGCCAAGGCATGTGTCGCCTCCTCCCGTCCTCGTCGCGTTAATCGCGGAGGGGGCGTCGGGGTTGTGACGCAGCCGGACCCGTCCCACCGCGAGACTATCATGGAGATCGCCCATTAATATGGCGCAACGATTCCTCCAGGCGAATATTAACCACTGCGCTAGAGCACAGGACTTATTAGTTCAGAGCCTGGCGCAGTGGTCGATTCATGTGGCTGTGGTGTCTGAGCCGTACTACGTCCCTCCCAGGGAAGACTGGGCAGGGGACTTGGACGGTTCAGTGGCCGTCATCACCCGGGGCGCTGCCGGCTCCCCACCTTTCGAAAAAGTAGCGAAGGGCTCGGGATGCGTGGCAGTTTTGTTAGGGGGGGTATGGATTGTGGGAGTATATTTCTCCCCTAACAGATCTCTGGCCGAGTTTGAGCATTTCCTCACTCGGCTAGGGGCCCTGGTGGTGCAAGGCAGTCAGCCACGCCCCGTTCTCGTTGCCGGTGACTTCAACGCCAAGTCCTTGGCTTGGGGCTCGTCGGTGACGAACACGCGTGGCGTGGCCCTGGAGGAATGGGCGATCGCGTCCAGGTTGGCCGTTGTGAATCGCGGGTCGGTGGACACATGCATTCGGCATAATGGTGGCTCGGTGGTGGACATTACGTTCGCCACCCTAGCACTTGCCCACCGTGTCCGGGACTGGAGGGTCCTGGTGGGCGAGGAGACGTTGTCGGATCACCGATACATTCGGTTCGACGTCTCCTTGTCCTCTTCTCACCGGTCCCTTGGTGGCTTGATCGTCCCGCGATCGGACGGCCCGCGTTGGGCACTAAAGCGCCTTAATGTTGAGGCCCTGAAGGAGGCTGCTCTGGCCCAGGCGTGGATCCCCGTACCGGACGGGCCGGTCCGGGTTCAAGAGGAGGCGGAGTGGTTTGAGGCGACGATGTCGCGTGTTTGTGATGCGGCTATGCCCCGAATCCGACGCCTCCCCGAGAAACGCCAGGTGTTCTGGTGGTCGGCGGATCTCACGCAGCTGCGCGCATCGTGCGTAGCTGCCCTCCGCCGAGTAGGTAGGCACCGTCGTCGCCGGATTCGTGTACCCGGCGACGAGGACCAGGAGCGGCTGCTTCATGGCCTCTACAAAGAGGCCAAGAGAGCGCTGCATGTGGCAATAATGAGAGCAAAGTCTGCGGCACAAAAAGCGTTCCAAAGTACTCTCGACAGCGACCCGTGGGGGCGCCCGTATCGTGTGGCAATGAAGAGGTACCGCCCATGGGCGCCCCCGCTGACGCAGAGTCTGCGGGGCGAGCTGGTTGAAGAGGTTGTCGCGGCTTTGTTTCCCGCCACCGAAAATGTCACTCCTCCACCGATGGCGTCACCTTTGTCGTCGCCATCGTCGCAAGGTTCGGCAGGGGATATTTCGGAGGTTTCGCCCGCAGAATTTAGGGCGGTAGTGCTTCGGCTGCGGAGTAAAAACTCGGCTCCGGGTCTGGACGGCATACCCGGTCGTGCGTGGGTTTTAGCCGTCGAGCACCTGGGTGCGAGGCTCCGCGGCCTCTTCTCCGCGTGCATTGAGCAGGGTCTTTTTCCATCTCGGTGGAAAACTGGGAAATTGGTCCTGCTCAAAAAGGAGGGTCGACCCGCAGAGTCGCCATCGGCCTACCGGCCTATCGTGCTGCTCGACGAGGTCTGCAAACTTTTCGAGCGGATTATTCACGCTCGCCTCGTCGAGCATCTCGAGAAGGTCGGGCCGGATTTGGCAGATTGCCAATACGGTTTCCGGCATGGCCGATCCACGATCCATGCGATTTTGCGGGTCAAGGCACAAGCGGAGGACGCAATCGCCCGGGG